>CM028130.1:324992500-327392500 GCA_016271365.2 Neoceratodus forsteri | reverse complement strand
TCCGGCCAATCGAGGCGTTTTTCTACGTGTTCTGGGGTTTTTGTCCCTCCTGCGCCTGCCTGCAGTGCCCTGGTCTCCACGGGGGCCACTACTGGGCGCAGGCGTCCACCATCCCACCCAGGAGAGGAGGCAGTCCTCTGGGCGCTTGATCTCTCCTTCCCTGCCAGCTCCGGCGCGAGTCCGTTCGAACCGGGTCACGGCGTGGTTCGGGGTGGCATCCAGCGCCTCAGCCCTCTGTGCCACCGTGCCCGGCCAAGTTTCTTTTTAAATGACCTCTGATTCCCATTTGAATCAAACCATTATACATAAATACATTGACAGTGTCGACAGATGAGGGCCTACAGTCTGCCTATCTTGTCTATCTTTTTCACTGAACACTTTAGTTCTGGTGAAAAGAGTCTTCATGGTCTGGATGTCAAAGGAGCTTTTAGCTATTACTGGACAACCACTAAAGTCCATAGGCAGGACAGAAAAAAGCTGTTCTAGGGACGTAGATATGTCATTCAATCCACACTTATTGGCAAGTTCCTTGCCGCTTTAAATCTTGAAGGAAGGTCTTCAAGCTGGCTTCTCCCACCAACCCGGGTGGTAAAACTCTTGGCTCCGCCCCATGACGCCAGATCTTACTTTCCGCTTGGAAGCTCAGGTTCCCTCCTTTGCGCTCTGCGTTTTAGGCCTGGATCCAAACTCTTCGGTTAATCCAAAACTTACTTTAAAATTTACAAGACTTCGGTCTGTATCTTCCCTCGCGGCTGCGATGGACAAATCGACTCCCAGATTTTGTCAGTGCCCCTGTGGGCAGAAGATGTCCCTGACTGATCGCACGCCACGTGCGTTTATTGCCTTGGACTCTCCCATGACTCACAGGCTTGTGAGTTGTGCAAATCCTTTTCGGCTTTGGTCTTGGGGAACCGCGCTGCCTGGTTACTGTTGGGGCGACCCGAAAAACGTTATCCTCTGGTTAAGTCTAAGGAGGCCCGTTGGGCAATGTCCGTGGCTCCAGGCTCGGCGGAACAGCTGGAGCAGATGATCGCCCTCGAGGAGGAGGCGGCCCGGGCTGCATCATCATCATCCTCGGTCGCGGCATTTATCCCGCTCTCCTTGGAATCCTCCTGCACAGCTTCTTTCAAGGAGCTTTGCGAATCCCTCTCCACCAAGGGAGAAGGCCCTACGGGACATTCCTCTCGGTCCAAAAAGAAGGACCCCAAAGGTAAGTCCCACCATCAACGTTCATGGGAGCGGGAGAGGTCCCTTTCCCCGGATAGTCAACACTCTGCTTCGGTCGAGGTTGCGGCTAAGGCCGCTGGCTTCATGGTGTCCCTGTCAGGTCAGCTGGCCGAGGCACCCGTTGACACAGTTGAGATTTTTCTCAACCCGTCGGACAGGCGTATGCGACCGGGAAGCTGGCGACCCTTCTTCACGGTTCCCCAGTGGAAACCGAGGACTTTCCTGTGCGGGTCCCGGTTAAGGTCCCTGAACCCGAGGGAAGGCGGGTTTCCCCGCCCCTCTCAGACCCACCCTCGAAACACAGAGGTCTCAGTCCGGCACCGTGGGCGGCAGCGCGCTCATCCTCATCTTCATCCTCTTGGAGGATAGGCTCCGGCGCAAATTGCATCGGTGCTACGAGGTGCTAATGTGGCAGCAGCTCCTTTTGACCGGGAATAGGCTGACTTCGTCACCTTCCCCGGCCATTAAGTGGCTGTCACCGGAACGGCCGAAACAACCCCTCGTAGTGGTCAAGGAGCGAAGCGGCACGGTTGTTCGGCGAAACCGGCTGCTCCACCAGTGGTGAACCTCCGCCCATCCACAACCGAAGACTGGGGCCCCGACCAAGGATTCTCGGTCGGGTCAGGGTTTGCCCCATAGGTTGTCGGTCACCCTCACTCCCGATCGACCTCAGCACATGGAGGGTGGCTCAGGCGCTCGGCAGTTGTTCGCAGACTCCTCGGAGTCTGACGACGACGACTCCTTGTTCTCCAGGCCGCTTGACCTGGAGTCTGCAGGGGGTCAGTCAGTGGACGAGAGCCCATCCTCGTTTTTAGGAATGCTTCAACTCATCTCGGAGTCCACTGGGATGAAGCTCGAACCTGTTTCAGAACGGGCCAAGTATCCCCTCATGGAGATACTGAACCGAGGGGATTCCCCTATGGAGGCCTTCCCAGTGGCTGAAGCCATTGTTGGCCCGTCCCTGGAGCTGTGGCAGCGGCCAGCATCTTATCCAGCACCTTCGGCCAGGATGGCTTGAAAGTATGCGTTCCCTACAGGTTCACTCTCCGGTTTCTCGGAGCACCCCTCTGCAGAGGGGTTAGTGACCGATAGCGTTTTCCGGCGTTCCGGGAATGCTCGGGATGCAGACAAACCACCCGATAAGGAGTCCAAGAAATTAGACTACTCAGGGTGGAAGTTTTCTCGCTTCCTCCCTAGGCCTCCGTTCAGGCTTGCAGACGTTCGGATGGCACACTTTCACACACCTTTTTGGGCTCCCTGGATGAGGTGATTCCTCATCTCCCGGCTGACTTTCAAACGACGGTCAAGCAGTTGCGGGATCGGGGAAGGGCGGTAGCTAAACAGCAGCTCCAAACTTCATTGGACATTGCTGATTCGTGTGCCCGGTCAGTAGCGGCTGCAGTGGCCATGCGCTACAGAGCTTGGCTGCGGATCTCCACCTTTACGGCTGATACCCAGCACAAACTGGCAGACGTCCCCTTCCTAGGTACCGACTTGTTCCGACCCAGGGTGGAGGGTCATCTCCAACGGATCGAGAAGTCCATCGCCACCTTGGACTCTGTTACGTCTGCCCAGAAGGACAAAGGCCACCAGCAGCAGCGTAAGCCCTTTTGTCCTTCAGCCCCTGCGGCACGTCCAGCCCAACAACACCAGCATCAGGGCCAGCAGGCTCATACCTGGCACACCAAAGCCAAGCCTGCTGCTTCCGCCAGCAGGAAGCCGGGAGGAAAAGGCCCAGGCGACTCCTCAGCTGGCCCTTCCTCCAAGCCTGCCCAGTGATGGGTTTAGGGGTGTCGCCCCAACCTCGTCACTCCTCCCTGGGTTCCTCCCGTGGGGGGACGGCTCCACCACTTCCTTTCCACCTGGTCCGGTATCACCACGGACCGCTGGGTGTTGGAAGTGGTAAGCAGGGGTCTGCCTCTGGAATTCGAGCAGTCCCCCTCCTATCGAGCCATCGTCCCACAGTGGGCTACGGGTTCCGCAGCCTCTCTGTTGGCTCGACGAGCCGACATTGCCCTGCTCCTCCAGAAGGAGGTGATCAGGGAGGTGGTGGACCCCCCTCCAGACCCAGGGTTTGTGTCCAGGTACTTCCTGGTCCCAAAACGGACAGGGGGCTGGCGCCTCATTCTCGACCTACACGACCTGAACAAGTTCCTAAGGTCTCGCACCTTCAGGCTGGTCACTGTGGCTCAGATCATTCCATCCTTCGAACAAGGCGAGGGGGTACTGTTCTCCGGACCTTCAGGACGCGTTCTTTCACGTCCCAATCTGCCTGTCTCACCAGCGATTCCTCCGCTTCAGGGCAGAGGGATCCCTTTACAAGTTCCGGGCCATGCCCTTTGGCCTCTCTCCAGCTCCCAGGGTCTTTACCAAATACATGGCAGTGATGACATCATTCCTGCGGCGCCGAGGGTTCCGGGTGTACCCTTACCTGGACGACTGGCTGATTGCAGCCCCTTCCAAGTTGGAGGTGGAGCGGTCCAGGGATCTGGCCCTCCATGTCTGCTGTCAGATTGGCTTCCTCATCAACGAGGCAAAGTCGGAACTCGTGTCATCACAGATGATTCAGTTCATCAGGGCAGAGCTCGACTCTCTCCAAGCCAGAGCACAGCTCCCGGCAGACAGGGCTGAGGTCCTTTCCTCCTTTGCTCAGTCATTTCTGGTTGGGCAACTGCGCCCTACCTGGGACTTCCTATGCCTCCTGGGCCTCATGGCAGCCTGCACCAGCGTGGTCCGTGGGGCCTACTGGCATATGCACCCTCTACAGTGGGGGCTGGCCCGCCAATGGTCACAGCGCTTTGGTCCTCTGGACCAGCCAGTCACAGTGACCCAGGAGATATGGAAAGGCCTCCAGTGGTGGCTTGTTCCAGCTCATCTGTAGGAGGGTATCCGTTTTTCTGCCCCGAGTCGACGGTCACTGTGACGACCGATGCCTCTCTGGGTTGATGTGCCCATCTGGGGGAGCTCAGAGCCCATGGCCTCCGGTCTCCTCAGGAGTCTCGATGCCACATCAACCTGCTGGAGCTTCGAGCGGTCCGACTAGCCCTCACCGTCTTCGCTCTGTTTGTATGAGGTCAAGTGGTCCAGGTCCAGACGGACAACACCACGGCCATGTACTACCTCAACCGACAGGGCGGGATACACTCCTTGCCTCTCTGCAAGGAGGCTCCCTGCACTTGGTCTCTCATGATCAGCCTGGAGGCGGACCTCCTATCCATCCATGTGGCAGGAGCCTCTAACAGTCTGGCCGATGCCCTCAGCCGGATAGGCGCTGCATCTCACGAGTGGTCTCTCCTGCCGGAGGTAGTACAAGATCTGTTCTCCCACTCGGGCTACCCTCAGGTGAACCTATTCGCCTCCAGGGAGAATGCGAAGCTGAGGCTGTTTCATGCCGGCCCCCCTCAGCAGGGCTCACTGCAGGGGGATGCCTTCTCGAGGCCATGGACCCCGGGCGCCTCTTCTGCGCCTTCCGTCCATTCCCCTTGATCAACAGGGTGCTTCTCAAGGTGAAGCGGGACCAGGCACAGGTGATTCTGGTAGCCCTAGACTGGCCCCGCCAGTTCTGGTATCCAGATCTCCTCAGCCTCAGCTCCTAGCTCCTGAGGTAGCTTCCAGACCGCCCGGACCTGATCTCAGTCAACAAGGGGAAGGTACTCCATCCGGACCTGCAATCCCTGCACTTGATGGCCTGGTTGCTGAGCGGCTAGAGTTCCAGGCCTTGGGTCTTTCCGACAAGGTCCTCAACATTGTTGAGGCATCCCGTAAGGAGTTGAACAGAAAATGCTATGCCTTCAAATGGAAGAGATTCTCCATTTGGTGTCAGGACAAGGGGTTGGACCCTTCCTCCTGTTCATTGGCTAGCATTCTGGACTACCTGTGGTCCCTTTCTCAGCTAGGGCTTCGGTCGACGACCCTCAAGGTGCACCTGGCAGCCATCTCTGCTTACCGGGTGCAGGCTGGAAAGCAGTCGGTGGCGCAGGAGAAGGTGGTGGACGGCTTTTTCAAGGCCTTGATCACATATCCCCTCCGGTGCGAGAACCTCCACCTCCGTGGGATCTACTGCTGGTATTGGCTAAGCTCATGGGCAAGCCATTCGAACCGATGCACAGGTGTGACATCTCTCACCTGTTGTGGAAGACCACCTTCTTGGTGGCTATTATATCAGCCAGAAGGATGGGAGAGCTCCAGTTGCTTTCCATCGAGTCTTCTTATCTGGTCTTCCATAGGGACAAGGTTGTCCTGTGCCCCCACCCGAAATTCCTTCCGTAGGTGGTGTTAGAGTTTCACCTTAACCAGGTGTTGACTCTGCCGGTGTTCTACCCCAGTCACACCTCAAAGGGTGAATATAGGCTCCATACTCCGGACCCTAGAAGTGCGCTCTCTTATTATAAGGAGCGGACAGCTGAAGTTCGGGGAGAGGTTCGCCAGCTGTTTGTCTCCTACGCTGAAGCCGCACCTGGCAGACCTGCAGCCAAGCGGACGATAGGCAGGTGGATCACCTCCTGTATACCTCAAGGTTGGCGGGCATGGAGCCTCCCAAAGGGATAAGAGCTCATTCTACCCGGCATACCGCTGCTTCGGTGGCTGCTTCCAGGGACGTCCCTATCCAGGAAATCTGCAGGGCTGCTACCTGGAAGTCAGCACACACCTTCATCACCCACTACCACATCGACCTTGAGTCACGCCGGGATGCTGGTTTTGGGACCTCTGTTCTCCGGTCCTTATTACCTAAATAGGGGGTGCGCGCCTTGCCTCCCTCCTCCCGGAGAACTGCTAGGAGTCTGCCAATAAGTGTGGATTGAACAACATGTCCACGTCCCTAGAAATACAGGTTACTCACCTGTAACAGGAGTTCTAGGAGTTGTATATATTCATCCACCCAACCCACCCAACCTCCCCTGCTTCGACGCGCAACCTGGCTTCCAGCGGGCTGTATCTGGCGTCATGGGGTGGAGCCGAGAGTTTTACCACCCGAGTGAGTGGAAGGAGCCAGCTTGAAGACATTCCGGCAAGATTTAAAGCGGCAAGGAACCTGCCAATAAGTGTGGATGAACAACCTATACCACTCCTAGAACTCCTGTTACAGGTGCGTAACCTGTATTTTCTGCCTTCCGGGTTGCCCCTGAAAAAGGGACCTTCGGGGCTCAGTGGGCCTACCCAGTCATCAAAATTCAATAAATAAATAATAAATTATCGTTTATCCACGGCTCCCTAGCTTTTCTTACTTACTTTTGTTTTTGGTGCATGCTTATCACATATCTCCAAAAATCTAGCCACAAAATACTGTACAGTTTGATCTAAATCCGGAATTAATTTGCATCTCTCCCAATTTTCTGTCTGCATGTCCAAATTAAAACTGTCAAATGAAAAATGTTTCATGTTCCTAACCCATCCCTCCCTCAGTTGTATCCTTGGTTGTACCATACTACCTATAATTGCCCAAATTAAATGATGATCTCCCAATAATGGGGTTCAACACTCTTTGAATGGACTTTTAATTGAAGTGAGACTAGCAACAAATCTAATAGTGTACCCTTAGTCATAGAGTTTGTGTATCTAGTAGGTTCATCTATCAGCTGGATTAAATCAAGGGGTGCCAACATTTCTTTTAGTCTATTGCCTCTCTGATTATGCCAATCTGAGTTTAAATCTCCCATTAAAATCAACAATTTATATTTTACTTCATCCTGAATTATACCAATGGTCGATTCCAAATCAACCATCTTTGCATTAGGGGGAGAGTACAAAATCCCTATAGCAACTTTTAAGTCACACAAATAAAGTACTATAAAGTCCACATTTTCTGTATTGCCTTTTGTTAAAACTTCAACTGATCTCAGTGTATTTTTTATATAAAGAATACCCCCCACTCTGCCTGTCTGAATGATATATTTGATATCCTACCAAACCTATTTCACCATCCTCTACCTTATTTGTAAGCCAAGTTTCAGAGAAGCCTGCTATGTCCGTTTTTTGGGCTTCATATAACATTTCCACCAAATCCATTTTTGGGGCCAAGCTCCTTGTATTGTCATGCATTATTTTTAAGTTAATACTCGACTTCTGAGTCGGCCCTGGGTTCAGTTCTATGCCCCCAAAAAAAAAATATTAAAAGCAAGGTAAACATAACATTATCAGAACACATACTTCTATGTACTTTATATGCCTCCACAGGTTTAAATTGACTTGCAAAGGAATAAGTCATCCAGACTCTTGTGGACTCGTTTCTGCGCAATTTTAAACTACAAAAACCCCCTTGTGATCCCCCCCTTGTGATCCTACTTCTGAATTAATTGGCCAATAATAACCCAGTTTACTAGGGACATCCTCAATTATACAGGAATAATTCATTGAACATACAAATAGCAACAAACACATCATTTTGCCTACATACATTGTAGTACCTTAAACCTGTTGGGACTGTGTTTCAAAATAATATTTACCTTACCAACACTTAAGTACTAAATACTATAAAAACACTCCCTTTTAGTACACCATTAAAAAATACAGCCTATTTCCTATTGCCATACCCGTGATAATATTGTGTACCCAATCCTTTGTTAATCAATCTGTCCACCAAATCCATGTGTACTCGTGTGTTTTTACCACTGTAGCTTGTTATACTGACGTAATGTAAACCTCTGTAACTTGTTAACATGTCACATTGTCCTACTTTGTGTTATACCTCACCTGACATGGAACCTTTGTAAAAGAGCCTTGGCTCAAAGGTATTTGTAATCCTAGATTAAATAAATAAATAAATAAAAAGATCAGTTTCTCTCTGGATAGTACATCTTTTTCAGTGTTTGTTATTCTTAGGCTGGAAAGTAGCCCCCAGCAGGGTTGAGGGCCCATTCCACAAGGGGCACAGCTGCTACTATAGCAGCTGTCGGGGATGTTCCCCTGGTGGACATCTGTAAAGCAGCTACCTGGAAAACGGTACACACCTTTACAAAGCATTACAGTCTGGATATTCTCTCCAGGGATGTGATGCCAGGTTTGGCACAGCAGTCCTGCAAAGTCTGTTCTCAAAATAAGGTTCTGTGCCCACCTCCAAAGGTACTGCTTAGTAGTCTGCATAAAGTTATGAATACCTGAGTATTATTGGGGTTAGAAGAAAAAATTATTTACCATAGTAATCTTGTTTCTTCCAAGTGATACTCGGGTATTCATAACTTTCCCACCCTGCCTCTCCTTCTGGAACCTTTGGCCTCTGCTCTCTTGAATACTGTGCTCTCGGGTAGAAATGCTATTTTTGGCACACATGTTGTGATCACTAATGTTGTCCCCCTCCCCTTTTCAGGTGATTTGGACATTCAAGGGTATCCTTTCATATGTTATGCCTTCCAGTTGGAGGACCCTTTTTTGGGTGTTTAGGAAGTTCCTCTATTATTATTATTATGATAGTGTTGTTTTGTTGTTGTTGTTGTTGTTGTTGTTGTTGTTGTTGTTATTACTATTATTATTATTGTAATTATCATTATTACACTTGGTCCCCATGGGCCTGTCTTTCCAGGCTTCCAGGAAATCTGAGGGGTTTATAACAAAGGCAGTTAGTATAAGGCAGCATTTGAAAAGTGGCTCATGCAAAATATTCCATCATTTGCATATGTTCCAAATTCTCTCTGGGCAGTTCTACTTAGAAGGCTGACTGCATGAAGTTATGAATATCTGAGTATCACTTGGGAGAAACAAGATTACTATGGTAAGTAATTTTTTCTTACTCACCTTTAACCATAGATCTTACTTCGAGAGGGTTCCTGCAGTAGGTCTTCACGTATAGGACTACGCCCCCTGGCGTCAGGACCTCACGGCAAACTTCTAGCTAGCAATCCTAGTGTCACATGGCGGGACGTTAGTGTGACACTATATAGGGTTGGTCCCCAGGCCCACCCTCCAGTTCTTTCCTGCCATTGACCTGTGCAAGTCAGCCCTCGTGGTGAACTCTGCTCCAGTCGACTGCCATTTTCATGAGTATTTTTCTTATTCTAATTCAGTACTGTCGGGTTTTTTTGCATGTGTTCTCCGTCGCATCGACCGTAGAAGTGCTCAAAGTGCAGTGCCCAGATCCTGCACGGGGGCCAACACTACCGCTGCATCCTCTGCCTAGGCTCCAAGCACCGAGTTGTGACTGTGACATCTGCCAGTCCTTCAACAAGGCCACACGCTTCAGACGCCAGAAAGCCCTCTGCCCACTTGCTGAAAAAACGCCTGGCATTAATGGAAAAGGAGCTTCAGGAGCTGCGGGAATGTTCCTCCTCACCAACCACTGAGCACAAGAAAAAGAGAAAGAAGAAGCGCCGGGACCAGTCCCCTTCTTCTTGGCGTCACCAGGCTGTCAACGCCACCTCTGGTGGGGCTTCTACCCCGGTAAGTACACATCCTGCTCAGTCTGTGTCCGCCCTGGCGAATTGGTCGCTGACACCCCTTCCCGCCATAGTCCGAGGATGACAGGAGTGTTCTCCGCAGGAGGACCTTGTTTTGGGGCCTGTTGACAGTTCTCCAGCTGGTAAGTCACCCTCCGGTTCTCCCGAAGGGCGCACGGCCCGGTTGATAAGCCGGACTCGTGGTCCTCTCTTGTCCGACCACCACTGATAAGTCGGACGCCAGCTCCTCCAACATCCGCTCGATCGAGACCGATGAGTCTGTAGTCGGCCTGCTTGTCATGTACTCGGCCGAACCTCTCCCATTGGGCTCTTCAGACTCATCCGACGCCGAGCAGAGCCAGCTTCCAGGCACCCTCTCTTCCCGTGAGGGTTCTCTCTTCCGGGACTCCTACATTCCTCTGACTCAGCCCGACCCCTCGTTTTCCCCTTACCTCCGGGATAAGAGTGCCTCTGCTCAGGTGGTATCTTCCCCAAAGTCAGGTCTCTTCTGGGAGCTTGCTGCTTCTCTAGCGGGCCTGTCAACGGGTTTCCATTCCTGTACCCCCCCTCAGACTAGGTATCGGGTTCTTTCAGACACCTGACCCCTCACCGGTCGACTTTTCTTCCGACCTGGTGATGGACTCTGGATGGAGCAGCCCACCCGTTCCTTCTGTTCCAACGCCGGAGCCTCCACCTGGCCCTTCTAGAGTGCCAGCCAGGATCCCGGGTCCCACAGGCCTGCCAACGGACCCTTTTGTTCCCAGTGGTCCCTCGGCCCCACCTCCCTCAGGGCCTTCAGCTCCTCCATTGTCCGGCCCTCCGGGCATGAACTCCAGCTACCCTCCACCACAGTTTCCCTTTTATCCAGCATCAGGGCTGTTGCTGGGTTACACGTCGCCCGCTCCGGTGCCTGGGTCATATGTACCAGGGGGACCATTCTCAAGCTTACGCCTGGGAACACTCCTGGTCACACTCCTGGTCTGGACCGATAACACAGACATGGTCTGGTACATAATCAGGGAGGCACCTGATCGTACCCCCCTCTGTAGGGAGGCGATGAAGGTGTGGTACTGGGCAGTCCAGCGTGGCCTGTTCCTGACAGCAGTCCACGTTCCAGGAGTTCTCAACGTCCTGGCGGACAGTCTCAGCCGCACCATCGTGTGGGCTCACAAGTGGGAACTAAGGCAGGCGGTAGTAGAAGATCTTTTCGATCAGTGGGGTCGACCAGAAATAGATCTTTGCCTCCCCATCCAACACAAAACTACGCAGCTTTTGCTCTGTTCCCGGGTGTGGTGTTTTTCACGAGACGCACTGTCTCTTTTTTGGACAGGGTGGTTTCTGTACGACTTACATGACTTACCCCTTTTCCAATTCTGCAGAAGGTACTACTGAAGCTTCAAGCAGAGGGTGCTCGCATGATTCTCATTGCTCCCCTCTGGCCTCTGCAGATTTGGTTCCCCCTACTACAGCTGATGTCATTGGAACCCCCAGTACCTCTACCTCTCCTTCATGAGCTTCTGATGCAGGAGCAGGGCAGCTTGGTGCATCCGAGCCTTAAATCTCTTCACTTACACGCATGGCACCTCTGGACATAGCCGGCTCGCGTTTTGGTGTCTCCTCACGAGTTGCCCAAGTACTTTTGGAGGCCAGAAAGCCTTCCACCAGAACTACATATGCGACAAAGTGGAAGAGATTCACCACATAGTCGACAGCCAGGGGTCTGGATCCTTTCTCTTGCTCGGTGCCTCAGGTCCTAGAGTATCTCTTGCATTTATATGATTCAGGCCTCAGCTATTCATCCCTGAAGGTCCATCTTTCGGTGATTTCCACCTGTCACCTTCCAGTGGATGGCAAAAACCTTACGCAGTTGGAGGTCTCAGAAACCTTTCTCAAGGGGATCCTCCACGTAAAACCTCCAGTCTTTAGTCCAGGTTCCCCCTGGGACTTACACTTTGTTTTTTTTTTTCATTATTTTTTTTGATTGGTTTTGTTTCTGGAGTCCCCGTCCTGCCATCTGACGTCCCCCCTCGCGCTGACCGGGTATGAGACCTCCTTCCCTTCAGCCCTCATGACTTACCCCTTGTGGCGGGGGTTGGGGAGACCCTCAATCCACCAGACTGGATCCAGTTCGGGGGAGGTGCCCTCCCAGCGGGGACAATTGTCATCTATGGTGAGGACTCTTGTTTTTCTGTTTTTTTCTCCCCTGCGGAAAGGGGCGTGCAAAGATGCTAGCGGAGGGAGCATGCATGCGTCTTCACAAGCTCCTCCAGATGTCTGCCCCATCTCCGCCCCTCTTCTGCAGCATTGGTGCACTGCCCCCCAGCCTCCGCTAGAGGCCAGTCGAGCACCAACCACTGGCGTCCCCCCTCCCCGGAGAAGGAGAGCAGTCCCTCGGATGTTGAATCCTTTGCCAACCCTGCCAACCCCCAGTGGCCTGTGCTCATTCCAGAACCTGGGTCGCTGGCGTAGCGCGAGGGTAAGGCGCCCAACATCTCAGCGCCACTGGGTCAGCCTTTTAAACTTTGTTTTAGAGAAACTTACTTTACCCCCTTCTGAGCCGGCAGCAAGTTGTGACATGCGCTATTTGTCTTGGAGAACACTCTTTTTAGTTGCTATTACTCCGGCTTGAAGGATTTCAGAATTTCAGGCCCTCATTTGCAAGGAGCCTTATTTAATTTTCCACAGAGACAGGGTGGCTCTGCAGAATAACCCTTCTTTTCTACCGAAAGTGATATCCAAATTTACGTTGAACCAAGATATTCAATTGCCGGAATTTTCTGGTATGGGAAACACCTTTTGCACATGCTGGATGTGCACAGGATTCTGAGATATTAATCGCGGACTTAGGAGGTGCGCAAGTCTGACCAGTTGTTCATAGCCTTTGCACCCAAACGTCGGGGCACAGCCATTTCTAAGCAGTGCCTATCCAGATGGTTGCTAATTGTATTTCGTTCATTTATCAGAAGTGCAGGAAACCCCTTCTGGGGGAAGTGAAAGGCCATTCTACTCTTCTCAGACTATCCGTTTTCTTGACTGCTTGTTATTCAGTCCTTTATGTGAAGACCTGCTGCAGGAACCCTCTCGAAGTAAGGTATTACAGTTACATGAGAACTTACCATAACAGTAGATCCTCGAGAGAGGTTCCTGCAGCAAGTCACCTCTTTCCCTTCCACCTTCCCCAGCTCCTGTCTTCCTTTCCTTTTCCAGGATGATTCCCAGTAGCTCCAGGCTCAAAGAGTATTCTCCTTTCTCCCGTCCCCCTTCCAGGGGTCTTCCAGCGGGAGAACTGGAGGGCAGGCATGGGGACCACCCCCTATATAGTGTCATGCTGACGTCCCATCATGGTGATGCCGGGGGTGGTCCCCCGCTATGGATTGCTAGCTAGAAGTTTTCTGCGTGGTCCTGACACCAGGGGGTGCAGTCCTATATGTGAAGACCTAGTGCAGGAACCTCTCTTGAAGATCTACTGTTACGGTGCATTCTTACATTGCTGTAATTTCTAGGAGTGGTATATAGTTCTATCCACATAACTCACCCGACCTCCCCTGGAAGTGGCACACGGATTGCTGCTTCCCGCGCAAGATCTGACATTACAAGGTGTAGGGGAAGGGGATATATCGCCAGAGTGGTTGAATGAACTGAACTTAAATGCCACAGTGTGTATGTGAACTATTTACCAGTCCTAGAACTACAGTTACAGGTGATTGACTTATTTTCCTTCTCTTCCGTTCTAGTGGGGATGTACCCTGTACCTGCCCATAATCACTGCACCACTTTTCTCTCACGGTATCCCCCAAGCTGCCCGAATCAGGTGGCCTGTGACTTATTCCTTGCAGCAGGGATCTCGGAGGAGAGACCAGATTCACCAGAGTTCCCAATCAGGATGGTATACTCAGTGTCTTTTAGTCATGGCGGGGAGCAGTTTTCTCTGGGTGCCATCTTGCAGCTGTACAAAAGTTTTGTTTTTTTTCCATGGTTTCCCCATGAAGACGCAACAATGCAGTGATGTCCCTGGTGCAGCCTTGTGTACTCTCTCACGTGGCGCGCCAACATTTGCCCAGCACCTCCATTCCTAGGCATGCCAGGACCCAAGTGCTACACACGTCACTCCCACACAACCCAGATGAGAAGAGTCTGATGGATGCTCATCCTATCTCTCCCTGGCTGGCTCTCTGACACTCTGGGCTCATTCCTGAACCTAGGTTGTAAACATCACAAGCGGTAGCGCTACCACTGTGCTGGCAGGCCAACCATCAGAATTCCATTATTAAAAAGAAAAAACATCTGGGTTATCACCAGCTTCAGCTTACGTTTACAGTTGTGAACTGGTGTGATGCAATATCGGAATAAAAAGGTACTGAACCCTTTGCGTTTGGTTGCAGACCCCACGTAAGAGGAAGACGAGACACAGCTCAAACCCTCCAATGGAATGTCACGTCGGCTGGGTAATGGACTCTAGAGAACACAGGCCAAGGACAGCTTCTGTCAGGTAAGAGAAATTGAAGTAGTTCTTTGCTGCTGCCCATGGGTCTTGGATATGGGTTTTGTTGTCCAGAGCTGTCTCCCCCACCCTCCCCACACACACACACACCACCATTCAGGGCTGAAAAGTCACATGTTTAAACCAGTGCCTGGCTCTGATAATCATTAACTGATCACAGCAGCATTTGTCCTTAGTTCATCAGTAATGAAAGGGCTGACCAAAAGGAATTTTTCCCCCTAAATAATAAAGCCAGAAATGTAGTGATAGTCAAATTGAACATGCAAAACCAAAAAAACTCAGATTGTATGCCCCGTATTGTTCTTAAGAAACCTTTCCTAGACCAGTTTTCATGGAATTGTTTTTTCTCCCTTCAGCAGTACTGCCCCTATCTACCCAGGACAGCTCCCAACCCCACCCTTGTCTGCTTCTATATATCATCCATCAAGGTTTATCTTGCTCAGCTGCCCCCTCCAGCCTATCTAGTGTTGATGCAAAGTGTGACCAGTAGGGTAGGGAGAGGCCCGAGAGTGCCTGGCTACATCCTGCTTGCTCCTCGATGTTTCTTGCATTCTGGTCATCCTGGAAGAAATCCTATCACTACTAACTAAGATGATGAACTTGTATCAAATGCTTTCTCAATTCCCCCATAAGTGAAAATCCGCCTTGGTGACCCCGGTCCATAAAAGTGGTGATAGGGCCCAGCACAGGAACTATAGACCGATCTCCATTCTCCCTCCTGTCTCCAAAGCCCTCAAGCGCATTGTGGTAGGTCAGTTGGTTGAGTATCTGGAAATAACAAAATGTCCTTGACAACATGGGTTTAGAAAAGGGCACAGCACCACCACGGCACTACTTGAATTCACTGACTTCATTCACAACTCGCTTGACCAAGGTCGTCCAGTTGAAGCGGCATTTATAGACCTTTCCAAAGCCTTCAACACGATAAATCACACCCTTCTCCTGGGTCAGCTCTCCTGCACGCGGCTATCAAAGGAAACCACTGATTGGTTTAAAAGCTACCTGTCAAACCACTCACAGCAGGTGAAGATCGACAATGTCCTCTCTAATAGATGAGCAGTCCGGTCGGGAGTGCCACAAGGGTTAATACTGGGTACCATCCTTTTCAGCATGTTCCTGAACAGACTCCCCAACTCCTGCCAGGATCGGATCCTGCTGTACACAGACAACGATGTAATCTGCACAAGTAACCCTGACCCGAAGCTTCTAGAGTCCGAACTTCAGCACAGTTTTGCGAATGTGGAGGATTGGTTTAATAGACACAAGCTTATATTAAACTATAAGACCAAGGTTATGCTATTCAGTAGCTCACATAACAAGCATAAATCCTACCTTCTGACGATTAGAAATTGTGCTGGTTCCTCTCTTGAGCAGGTTCAGCATTTCAAATATGTTGGTCACCTTAGACAGCACATTATCCTATTCTACCCATGTAGAAAAGGTTGCCAAAGCAGTAAGTTTATGACTCTGACTGCTGCACAGGCACAAAGTCTGAACACCAGTGCCCCTTAGGCTTGCAATCCACAGACCTTCCCTTGTCAGTCTTCACCATTCATTACTGCTGGGTGTAGCCGGAGGAGTGCACCCACTACGGGAGGTTTTTTTTTCTGTTTGATTGTTTTTTTATGGAGGGAGGAGTCTGCACCGACAGCGCTACCCATGCATCTGACGTACTGTGTGGAGTGTGAGGGTTTGGCCGTTGGGCGCCACAGACTCCTCCTCCATCCTAGTTCTGTTTCTCCTGCCGTTGAGGTAGCACCTGCTGGATGAGTCTCAGTTTTTCCCTGCACCATTGGGCCTAACCACAACTCGATCTCCATCCCGTTCTCGTTTAAGTTCACTCAGCGGCATTTATTGGGCTCCGGTAGGATCTTTCCATATATTTTGTTTTAAACGGTGCCAAGTTTTTTCTTAGTTTTGGTTATTGTTTCGCATCATGTCAGGTTCCGGGGGCTAGTAAAAAATCTAAAGCGGGCCGTACCCCCATACGTCAGTGCACCAGTGGCAGGCATTTTTCCGTTTCAGACCGGCATGATGTCTGCTTGTGATGCCTGGGACCAATCACGATGTGAACCATTGCAAAGCCTGCTTCTCCATGGACCGCTGTGTTTTTGAAGTTCGCACGTTTAAAGTCGTCAGGGCTCTGCCGACTTTTGGAGAACAGCGTCGCTTGCGGGTCGCTAAGGCCAGAACACTTGACTTCTCCTCCAGGTCCCTTCCCAGGTCTATTCAGAATGACGATGAGGAGGCCTCCTCTGATTCTAGCCTTGCAGAGGAGGAGGCCTCTTCTGCGGTCCCGGAGGAGCAACCTGGTTCCCTGCGGAGCTGTGTCCCTGGCACCGCCTTAGCAGTCACCTCCACGGAGGTGCAGGCTCCGCCAGTTTCATGTCCCACAGCTGTTGGGCCTGGCACTGGTGGACCCTCAGCACCGCCTTCTGGCACTGTCCCAGATCCCGGCGCCAGTGATCGGGGCAGCACCATGTTCAAGCAGTGCCGTCACCTAGGGCCCCTCCCATGGCCACCAGTCTGGAGGTCTGCCTGGTCTCTTCCTCTTCGAAGAAAGATGACTCGCAGGCCGACCCGGATTGGCACCCTGGCTCCTCGGAGTTGGAGAGCCCTTTGGGATGTGGAACTAGGTGGCCCAGCATTCCCCTCCCTGAGTCCCCAGAACCCATAGTTCCAGCAGTTCCCACTGCCGAGGCCGGCTGTGGGTGGTCCGTTCGGGACAGCGGCCTGGGGGCTCAGGGTGTGGTGCCCTCTTCTGGGGTGGGCATGGCAGCTGCTGTTTCTAGGGACATGGATATGTTGTTCATCCACACTATCTGGCAGGTACCTTGCTGCTTTAAATCTTGCCGGAAGGTCTTCAAGCTGGCTCCTCCCACCCACCCGGGTGGTAAAACTCTCAGCTCCGCCCCATGACACCAGATCTTCCTTACCGCTTGGAAGCTCAGGTTCCCTCCTTAACGCTCTGCGTGTAGACTGGATCCTAATTCTTCGGTTTGCCCGAAACTAAATCTTAAGTTTTCAAGACTTGGTCTAATTACTCCCTCGCGGCTCACGATGGACCGTCGACTCCAGTTTGGCCCGGTGCCCATGTGGGCAGAAAATGTCAGGGACGGATCCGCCTCCACGTCACGTCTACTGCCTCGGCCTAGATCATGACCCACAGGCCTGCGAGTTATGCCCTTCGTTTTCGTCCAACGTCCTGGAAGACCGCACTGCCCGGTTACAGCTTGGGTGCTCCGAGAAGTGCTACCTGCCGGTGAAGTCTAAGGAGGCCCGTTGGGCGGTGTCTGCGGCGGCTGGCTCGGCTGAGCAACTCGAGCAGATGATCGCCCTCAAGGAGGAGGTGGCCCAGGCCGCATCTTCATCTTCCTTGGTCACGGCATTTATCCCACTCTCTCTGGGATCCTCCTACACAGCTTCTTTTAAGGAGCTTTGCCAATCCCTTTCCACGAAGGGAGAGGGCCATCGGGACACTCTTCTCAGTCCAAAAGAAGGACTCGAAGGTAAGTCCCACCGTCTGCATTCGTGGGGCCGGAGAGGTCCCTTCCCGGACAGTCGACACTCAGCCAGATCCCGAGGTTGCTAAGGCCGCTGCTTCACGGTGTCCCGTCAGGTCAGCGGCCGAGACACCCGTCGGCGCGAGTCGAGATTTTCTCGACCGTCAGGCGGGCTGTTGACTGGTGAAGCTGACAACCCTTCCTCACGGTTCCCCGGTGGAGACCAAGGACTTGCCTCGCCTCCCATGCGGAGTCCCGGTCAAGGCTCCTGAGCCCGAGGGGAAGGCGGGTGTCCCCGCCCCTTCCCAGTCCCGCCCTCGGAAACGCGAGGGGTCTCGGTCTCGGACCTCGTCTCGGTCCAGCCGGTCCCCGACATTGGCAGTCTCGGTCTCGGCACTGAAGTAAGCGGTGGCGCCGCTCGTCCTAGTCTTCCTCCTCGGAAGAGGAGAGGCTTCAGCACAAATTGCGTCGCCGCTACAAGGACCTAATGTGGCAGCAGTTACTTCTGTCCGGGAACAAGCCAACGCCGTCGCCTTCCCCAGCCATCAAGTGGCTGTCACCCAAATAGCCAAAACAACCCTCGCTGTAGTCGGGGTGCCCAAACCTGGGCTGGTTGTTCGGCGAACCAACTGCCCCACCGATTGTTGTGGAACCTCCGCCTCCACAACCGAAATCGGGCACCGACCAAGGACTCTCGCGTGGGTCAGGGTCTGCCCACAGGTTGTCGGTCACCTCACTCCTGACCGTCCTCGGCAGGTGGAGGGTGGCTCAGGCCCCAGGCAGCTCTTCGCGGACTCCTCGGAGTCCGACGACTCCTCCCTGTTTTCCAGGCCCCTTGACCTGGAGTCCTCCGGGGGGCAGTCAATGGACGAGAGCCCATCAGCTTTTATGGGTCTGCTTCGGCTCATCTCGGAGTCCACCGGGATGCAGCTCGAACCCGTATCCAAGTGGGCCAAGTATCCCCTGACGGAGATACTTCACCGAGGGGATTCGCCTATGGAGGCCTTTCCGGTGGCTGAAGCCATTGTTGGCCCTGCCTTGGAGCTTTGGCAGCGGCTGGCTTCCTGTCCTGCGCTTTCGGCCAGGATGGCCAGGAAGTATGCGGCCCCTACCAGCTCTTTGTCCGGTTTTTCGGAGCACCCCTCTGCAGAGGGGTTGGTCACCGATAACGTTTTCCGGCATTCCAGGAACGCTAGGGATATGGATAAGCCCCCTGACAAGGAGTCCAAAAAGCTGGACTATGCCGGGCGCAAGGTGTACGCTGTGTCCTCCCTTGGCCTCCGCCAGGCCAGCTCGGCCGTGCTGATGGCACACTTGTCCCACACCCTTATGGGCTCCCTGGATGAGGTGATCCCTCATCTCCCAGCCCGACCTGCAGACCACGGTCAAGCAGGTGCGGAACCAGGGAAGGGCGGTGGTAAAACAGCAGCTCCAAACGGCTCTGGACATTGGAGACTCCTGTGCCAGATAGGTTGCGGCCGCAGTGGCCATGCGCCACAGAGCATGGCTGAGGATATCCACCTTCACGGCGGATACCCAGCATAAACTGGCAGATGTCCCCTTCCTGGGGACTGACCTGTTCGGCCCTGGGGTGGAAGGCCACCTCCAGCGGATCGAAAAGTCCAATGCTACCCTGGACTCTGTCACCTCCACCCAGAAGGACAAGGGCATTCGTCAACAACATAAGTCCTTTCGCCCTTCTATGCCTGCGGCACGTCCGGCCCAACAGCACCAGTATCAGGGCCAGCAGGCTCACGCTTGGCACCCCAAAGCCAAGCTTGCGGCTTCCTCTAACAGGAAGCAGGGAGGAAAAGGCCCAGGAGGTCCCGCGGCCGGTCCCTCCTCCAAGCCTGCCCAGTGATGGGTTGAGGGGTGTCGCCCCCAGCCTCGTCACTCCCCCCCCAGGTTCCCCCCCTTGGGGGGACGGCTCTGCCACTTCCTTTCCACCTGGTCCGCTATGACCACGGACCGCTGGGTGTTGGAGATGGTAGGAAAGGGCCTGCCCCTGGAGTTCGAGCAGGGCCTGCCTTCTGAGCCGTCGCCCCTCGGGGGCTACGGGGTCCGCAGTCTCTCTGTCGGTTCGCCGAGCCGACATCGCCCTGCTCCTCGAAAAAGAGGTGATTAGGAAGGTAGCGGATCCTCCACCAGACCTGGGGTTTGTGTCCAGATACTTCCTGGTCCAGAAACGGACGGGGGGGCTGGTGCCCCATTCTAGACCTGCACGACCTGAACAGGTTCCTAAGGTCTCGAACCTTCAGGATGGTCACTCTGGCTCAGATAATCCCATCCTTGGAACGAGGCACATGGTTCTGTTCTCTGGACCTCCAGGACGCGTTCTTTCACGTCCCAATCCGTCCATACCAGCAGAGATTCCTCCGCTTCAGGGCAGAGGGATCCCTCTACGAGTCCCGGGCCATGCCCTTCGGCCTTTCCCTAGCTCCCAGGGTCTTCACCAAATGCATGGCAGTGGTGACAGCATTCCTGCGGGGCTGAAGGGTCCAGGTGTACCCCTACCTGGACGACTGCCTGATTGCAGCCTCCTCCAGAACGGAGGTGGATTGGTCCAGAGATCTGGCCCTCCAGGTTTGCTCTCAGGTTGGCCTCCTCATCAGTGAGGCCAAGTCGGAACTCGTGCCAAAGCAAGTGATACAATTCATCGGGGCAGAGCTCGACTCTTTACAAGCCAGAGCACGGCTTCTGGTGGACAGGGCCGAAGTTCTTTCCTCCTTTGCCCAGTCATTTCAGGTTGGGCAATTGCGCCCTGCCTGGGACTTCCTGGGCCTCATGGCGGCCTGCACCAGCGTGGTCCATTGGGCCCGTTGGCACATGTGTCCCCTTCAGTGGGGGCTGGCCAGCCAGTGGTCACAGCACTCCAATCCCTTAGATCAGCTAGTGACAGTGACCCAGGGGATGTGGAACGCCTTCCAGTGGTGGACCATTCCAGCACATATGCAGGAGGGCATCCCATTTGTCCGCCCCGAGCCGACGGTCTCTCTATCGACCGATGCCTCTCTGATGGATTGGGGTGCCCATCTGGGGGAGCACAGAGCGCATGGCCTCTGGTCCCCTCGGGAGTCCCGATGTCACATCAACCTGCTGGAGCTTAGAGCGGTCCGTCTAGCCCTCACCGCCTTCGCTCCGTTTCTACGGGGTCAAGTGGTCCAGCTCCAGACGGACAATACCACGACCATGTACTACCTAAACCACCAGGGCGGGACACGCTCCATGCCTCTGTGCAAGGAAGCTCTCCGCATTTGGTCACTCGTGCGCAGCCTGGAGGCGGATCTCCATTCCATCCATGTGGCAGGAGCCTCAAACATTCTGGCCGATGCCCTAAGCCAGATAGGGGCTGCGTCCCACGAGTGGTCTCTCCAGCCGGAGGTAGTACATGATCTGTTCTCTCACTGGGGCATGCCTCAGGTGAACATTTTTGCCTCCAGGGAGAATACGAAGCTGAGACTGTTTCATGCCTGCCTCCCTCAGAAGGGCTCGCTGCAGGGGGATGCCTTCTCGAGGCCGTGGACCCCAGGCCTCTTCTACGCCTTTCCCCCATTTCCCTTGATCCATAAGGTGCTTCTCAAGGCGAGGAGGGACAAGGCGCAGGTGATTCTGGTAGCCCCAGACTGGCCCCGCCAGTTCTGGTATCCAGATCTCCTCAGTCTCAGCTCCAGGCTACCGAGGTGGCTTCCAGCCCGGCCGGACCTGATCTCAGTCAATCAGGGGAAGGTATTCCAACCAGACCTTCAATCTTTGCACCTGACGGCCTGGTACCTGAGCGGCTAGAGTTCCAGGCCTTGGGTCTTTCCGACGAGGTCCTCAGCATTGTTGAGGTGTCCCGTAAGGAGTCGACCAGGAAATGCTATGCCTTCAAATGGAAGAGATTCTCCATTTGGTGTCAGGGCAAGGGCCTGGACCCTTCCCCCTGCTCCTTGGCAAGCATTCTGGACTACCTGTGGTTCCTTTCTCAGCAAGCGCTTCGGTCTACGACCCTTAAGGTGCACCTGGCAGCCATCTCTGCTTACCGGGCGCGGGCCAGGAAGCCGTCGGTGGCACAGGAGAAGGTGGTCGGTGCTTTTTCAAAGGCCTTGATCACATATCCCCTCCGGTGCGAGAACCTTCACCTCCGTGGGATCTACTGCTGGTATTGGCTAAGCTCATGGGCAAGCCATTCGAACCGATGCACAGGTGTGACATCTCCCACCTGTTGTGGAAGACCGCCTTCTTGGTGGCTATCACGTCAGCCAGAAGGATGGGAGAGGTCCAGGTGCTTTCCATCGAGTCTCCTTATCTGGTCTTCCACAGGGACAAGGTTGTCCTGCGCCCCCACCCGAAATTCCTTCCGAAGGTGGTGTCGGAGTTTCACCTTAATCAGGTGTTGACTCTGCTGGTGTTCTACCCAAGTCACACCTCAGAGGCCGAATATAGGTTGCATATTCTGGACCCTAGAAGAGCACTCGCTTATTATAAGGAGCGGACGGCTGAAGTTCGGGGAGAGGTTCGCCAGCTGTTTGTCACCTACGCTGAAGCTGCACCTGGCAGACCTGCAGCCATGCAGACGATAGGCAGGTGGGTCACCTCCTGCATAGATCTCTGCTATAGGTTGGCGGGCATGGAGCCTCCCAGAGGGATGAGAGCTCATTCTACCCGCCATACCGCTGCATCGGTGGCTGCTTCCAGGGACGTCGTATCCAGGAAATCTGCAGGGCTGCTACCTGGAAGTCAGCACACACCTTCATTACCCACTACCACATCGGCCCTTGAGTCACGCCCGGGATGCTGGTTTTGGGGCCTCAGTTCTCAGTCATTCCTAAGTAGGGGTTGTCGCCTTGCCTCCCTCCTCCCGGAGAACTGCTAGAGTCTGCCAGATTGTGTGGATGAACAACATATCCATGTCCCTAGAATACAGGTTACTCACCTGTAACAGGAGTTCTAGGAATGGTATATTGTTCATCCTACAGACTCCTAGCCTCCCGACCCGATGTACAACCTGGCTTCCAGCGGGCTAGATCTGGCATCATGGGGTGGAGCCGAGAGTTTTACCACCCAGGTGGGTGGGAGGAGCCAGCATGAAGACCTTCCAGCAAGATTTAAAGCAGCAAGGAACCTGCCAGATAGTGTGGATGAACAACATATACCATTCCTAGAACTCCTGTTACAGGTGAGTAACCTGTATTTCTGGTGCTGCTGTGACCCCCCAGGTAGGGACGGTGCCCCCCCTCCTGCGACCTCCCTTGGGAGGCCTCGGGATGGGGGACCCGACCACTGGGAATGAGAAGAAGGGCAGCCTCGGTCCGAAGGGTTGAGGGGCGGGTGAGGCACCGGTACCCCTCTACTACCCTGTGGGAGGAGCCGAAGCCTGAACCCTGCCTTTCCACGAGTCTGGGGATGCCCTTAGTTGGCAGGCGCAGTGGATTGCTGTTCTGGACCCATGCAGCCCCAGTTGCGCCACGGAATTATTCCTCAAGGCTCATCTGGGGTTTGTCTTCTCAGCTACAGCCTTCACTGCCCGGATTGACCCCGGGTCCCCGTATGCAGGACCAGTTCCTGGGTCTCGAAGCCCTGGCAGAGGCTGGGCACTATCTGTTCGGTGCCCATCCCCCATTCCTCTGGAGTCACCTCCCCCTCTCCCTGGTCATGTGGGTCCCACAGGTCTCTTAACCTGGAAGATGTTCCGGGCCACTGCGGCGGCCTTCCCCACCTATGTGAGAGCCATGGACGAGCTGGTTTGTTGCCTGCCCCCCCCCCAAACTGAGCATTCAATCTCCTTTTTCTCCTCGTCTCCCTCCTCTGCGGGAGAGAAATGCTCCATCCATCTGTCATCTGACGCTGATTTCACCGAATATCAGCGGTTACTTTCAAGGCTGGTCCAGGAGCTCCTCATCTCTGATGTAGTGAGAAGCAATACCGAGCAGGAGATGCGCTCATTCCTGAGTGAATTCAGCGCTTACCACTTGGTGGTGCCTTCCTGGCCTGTCCCTTTCCAGGAAGTGTCTATCCACACCTGGCAGTCTCCAGCCACCTCTTCCCCAGCCCCAGAGGACTGCAGGAGACAGTATTGCGCCCCTCAGGAGTTATCTGGATTCTCTACCTCACCCACCTTCGGGGCTGACGTCCTTAGACACTCCTCCTGGGCTTCAGCACCTGTCGCACAACCGACCCCCGGATCCGGACTCCGTAGAGTTTGACTGGTGGGGAAGGAGAGTTTTCTCTTCGGCTTGGGCGTTACTGTGCATAGGATCTCAGGCTCACCACGCTGCTTATAACAGGCACCTGTGGTCGATGCTAGAATAAGTCCTGGCATATTTGCCTGATACAGAGCAATCTAGGCAGGCCATCGCCCACTCTGCACTGGGTCTGGAGCTTGCAAGACACCAAGCAAGAGCATCATATGATGCCAGTGAGGTGGCGTCCAGACTTGCTGGGACAGTGATCTGCATTAGGCAGACAGTATGGCTTCATCTATCCAGATTGTCACCCATTTCCCAGCATAGGGTGATCTCCTCTGCCTTCAAGGGGACCCACCTTTTTTCCCGCGGGGCAAGGGGGACCTTACAGGGGCGCCTCCCGGCCACGGGGGACACCTCCTTATCCTGAACAGCCTTGGAGCTTGCTGGTATAACAGGGCTCTAGGGTCTCTCCGTCCTGCGCCTCTCCAGCAGGAGGCTGAGGGATCTGTTCCCTCAGGGCTGTGCCAGCTCCCCTCCCGGGGGAGGTTGGTACTCACCCAGCAGTAATGAATGGTGACGATTGACAAGGGAAGATAGGAAAATTACATACCTACTGTAATTCTTGATCTTCTCTTGTATCTTCACCATTCATTACTGATTCCCTCCCACCTTCTCCTTGTGGGCCTCAGTTCTTGGGCATCACTTCCACCCTGCTTGCCTTCCCCCTCCTAGAGGCCAGTTGGGGGCTGAGTCCTCCTGGTACCTCAGAGCTCTCTGTTTCCTTCTCCAAAAGTCACAGAGCGTTCAACCCGGAGGACGGTGAGTAGGGTCTTTGTCCTAACCTCTGAGGGAACTCCTTGGGATTCTCTTCACGATGTACTGGTGTGTCCTTCTCTTGATTGGGTTGCCCCTAGTTGTTGAACTGCTTCAGTGCATTCCTGGGAGACTTCATGTGATTTTCCTCCCTGTTTCTTCTTCTCCTTCTGGTATGGCTCAATGTCCCGTGGTCTTCTTCTGCGGAAGTGGGGACTACGCCTATACACTATGGGAAAACTCTGTCTGGGTTGTTCCTATTCTTTCTTGCGAGCCTTGGCTCACTCCTCTTCTGAACAAGACTGCCCCTCTTCTCGCTAGGGGACGGTCTGTGAGGCCTAGACTCAATCATGCTTAACACAGGAACGGGTAAAGGGTGGGGAGAGAGATTGACCTCTGCCATGGTGGCACAGCCAACTAAATCCCCTTCAGACCTTGGTCCTTTAATCCCTGCAGTGAAGGGATCCTTGCTCCCTTGTCTCATTCTGCAGGATTTTTGAACCTTTTCAAGCCAGTAGTCTCCCAATTTAATGTGGCGGAGAGACCTCCTTTCCTTCTTTCTATCTTTTGCCTTCTGTCCTCTCGAGACCTCCCATGGCCACTTACGGTAGGGGTTTCTTCTCTCTGTCCCCTATCCAGCTTATGCCTTTTTCAGTTTATATCCTTTCCTTTTTCTATCCCTCGGCTCCCTTGCCTCCCTCTTTTCTAAACATGTTTCATCCTCTCCAGCTAAACAGAACTGGGATGGAGGAGGAGTCTGTGGCACCTAACAGCCAACCCTTGCATTCCACGCAGCACATCGGATGTGTGGGCGGCGCCGTTGGCACCGATTCCTCCCTCCAAAAAAAAACAAAGTCCCATAGTGGGTGCACTTCTCCGGCTACACCCAGCAGTAATGAATGGTGAAGATACAAAAGAAGATCAGAAGATCAAGAATTACAGTAGGTACGTAATTTACATTTCTAGGGACATGGATATGTTGTTCATCCACACTGTCTGGCAGGTTCCTTGCCGCTTTAAATCTTGCCGGAAGGTCTTCAAGCTGGCTCCTCCCACCCACCTGGGTGGTAAAACTCTCGGCTCCGCCCCATGATGCCAGATCTTCCTTACCGCTTGGAAGCTCAGGTTCCCTCCTTAACGCTCTGCGTATGGCTAGTTCTAATTCTTGATTTCGAAATCAAAAGTTTTTGCTAAAAGACTTGGTCTTCTCCCTCGCGGCTGCGATGGACCGTCGACTCGGTTTCTGGAGATGCCCTTGCGGAGAGAAGATGTCTCGGACTGATCCACACTCCACGATGCGTCTACTGCTTAGGCCTCGAGCCGACCCGCGAGGCTTGTGACCTGTGCTCTTCTTTTCCATCCTCGTCCTCGAAGACTGTGCTGCCCGTTTACAGCTGGGGCGTCGAGAAAAGATTTCCTCGTTAAATCTAAAGAGGCCCAGTTAGGCGGTGTCCGTGGCGGCGGGCTCGGCGGATCAGCTGAGCAGATGATCACCCTCGAAGAGGCGAGCGGGCGCTTCTGCCTCGGCTGCGACATTTGTCCGCTCTCTCTGGTGCCTCATTGACCGGCTTCTTTTAAGGAGCTTTGTCTGACCCTCTGGCGAAGGTGAGGGTCCAACTTCTTCTGGACCTTTTCTCGGTCCAAGAGAGACAAAAAGTAAGTCTCACCGTCGGCGCTCTTGGGAGCGGAAAGATCCCCTCCCGTTGTCGACTTGACCACTGGCTTCACGGTGTCCCGTCAGGCCAGTTGACAGAGACTCCCGTCGGCCTTCGAGATTTTTCGACCCGTTAGACAGGTTGTCGGCTGGAGAAGCTGGAATCCCCTCTCCCGGTTCCCCGGTGGAGTTGAGGATCCCGTCAGCTCGTCTGTGCCTCCGGTTCGGAGCCTTGATGGAATCGTCCGAACCGAGGAGTGCCGATTCCGACACCTCCCGCACCGTCTCGGCCTGGCAGAGGTCTCGAGGCGTCTTCACGGTCCAGCGATCCCGCCGTCGCCAGGCGGTCTCCGATCTCGGCACGCGCGGCAAGCGGTACCGCCGCTCTTCTCCTCCTCGGACGTGGGAGGCTTGGCGCAAGTTGCGTCCGGAGTATGAGGGCTTCGTGTGGCAACAGCTCCTTCTGACGAGAATAACCGGCCCCGTCGTCTTGGCCATTAAATAGCTGTCACGGGCCGAAACAACCCCTCGTTGTAGCCGAGGAGCCTGTTCCCAGGCCGGTTGTTCGGCCAAATCCAGCTGCCCCACCGATTTTGGTGGAACCTCCGCCTCCACAGCCGTTAGTTGGGGCTCCGACCAAAAATTCTCGGTCAGCTCGGGGACTGCCCCATAGGCTGTCTGTCATCCTCACTCCCGATAGACCTCGGTAGGTGGAGGGTGGCTCAGGCCCGAGGCAGCTCTTTGAGGACTCTTCCGAGTCCAAGGATGATTCCTCCCTTTTCTCCAAGCGAATGGACTTGGAGTCCTCAGGAGGACAGTCAGTGGACGATAGCCATACGTCCTTCCTAGGATTGCCCGGCTCATCTCGAGTCCACGGGATGAGCTTCGAACCCGTTCTAAGCAGGCCAGGTATCCCCTCACGGAGATTCTGGACGGGGGATTCCCTGGGGCCTTCGGGTGGCCGAGGCCATAGTGGGTCCGGCCTTGGAGCTTTGGCAGCGCCCTGCTTCCTGCCCTGCACCTTCAGCCAGGATGGCCAGGAAGTATGCGGTCCCTACCGGTTCCCTGTCCGGTTTTTCGGAACACCCCTCTGCTAAGGGGTTGGTTACCGACAGCGTTTTCGGCGCCAGGGGCATGAGAGCGTGGACAAACCTCCCGACAAGGAATCCAAGAAATTGGATTATCTGGGCGAAAAGTCTATGCTGCATCCTCTCTCGGCCTTCGTCAGGCCAGTTCGCCATCCTCATGGCACATTTTCTCATGCCCTGTTGGGCTCCCTGGATGAGGTTGTCACTCATCTTCCGCGGATCTGCAGACTACGGTCAGGCAGGTGCGGGACCAGAGCAGGAGCAGTGGCCAAACAGCAGCTCCAGACTGCTTTAGACATTGGGGACTCATGTGCCAGGTCTGTGGCGGCACGCAGTGGCCATGCGTCGTCGGGCTTGGCTGAGGATATCCACCTTTACTCGGATACCCAGCACAAGTTGGCGGATGTTCCCTTTTTGGGGACTGACCTCTTGACCCTGGGCGGAAGGTCACCTGCAGAGGATCGAGAGTCCAATGCTACCTTGGACTCGGTCTCTTCCGCTCAGAAGGACAAAGGCCGCAAGCCACAGCTAAAGCCCTTTGGTCCTTCTGCGCCCTGGCAGCGTCCAGCCCAGCAACGTCAGGGCCAGCAGGCTCGGGCTTGGCATCCCAAACCCAAGCCGTCGGCTTCCTCAACAGGAAGCAGGAGGTAAGGCCCAGGAGCTCCCTCGGCGGTCCCTCCTCCAAGCCTGCCCAGTGGCGGGCTGAGGGGTGTCGCCCCATCCCGTCACCTCACCCTGGTTCCCCGTGAGAGGCGGCTCCGACACTTCCTTTCGCCTGGTCCACCTATTACCACGGACAGGTGGGTACTGGAGGTGGTGGGAAAGGCCTGCCTCTAAGATTGAGCAGGCCGCCCTACTAGAAACCGTCGCATCTCGGTGGGCCTCGGGGTCCGCAGCCTCACTGTCAGCTCGTCGAGCCGACATCGCTCTCCTCCTCCAAAAGGAGGTGATCAAGGAGGTAGCGGACCCCCCCTCCCCCAGACCCGGGGTTTGTGTCCAGGTACTTCCTGGTTCCGAAACGGACGGGGGGCTGGTGCCTGGTGCCCCATTCTCGACCTACACAACCTGAACAAGTTCCTAAGGTCTCGAACCTTCAGGATGGTCACTCTGGCGCAGATAATACCATCTCTGGAACACGGCGTGTGATTCTGCTCTCTGGACCTGCAGGACGCGTTCTTTCACGTCCCTATCCATCCGTCACTTCGGAGATTCCTTCGCTTTCGAGCGGAGGGATCCCTCTTCGAGTTCCGAGCCATGCCCTTCAGCCTGTCTCCAGCTCCAAGGGTCTTCACCAAATGCATTGCAGTGGTGACAGCTTTCCTCTTGGCGCCAAAGGGGTCGGGGTGTACCCCTTACCTGGACGATTGGCTGATAGCAACCCCTCCAGACAGGAGGTGGGCGGTCCAGAGATCTAGCCCTCCAGGTTTGCTCTCAAGTCGGCCTTCTCATCAATGAGGCCAGAAGTGAACTCGAGCGAAGCAGGTGATTCTGTTTATCGAGCAGAGCTCGACTCTCTTGAGCCAAAGCATGGCTCCCGACAGGGCGAGGTTCTTACCTCCTTTGCCCAATCATTTCTGGTTGGGCAATCCATCCCTGGGACTTCCTCGTCTCCTGGGTCTCATGGCGGCCTGCACGAGCGTGGTCTGTTGGGCGCGCTGGCGCATGCGCCCCCTTCAGTGGGGACTGGCCAGCCAGTGGTCCTAGCGCTGCGATCCATTGGACCAGCTAGTGGTGGTGACCCAGGAGATGTGGGCAGCTCTCGATGGTGGACCTTTCCATCTCATCTGCAGGAGGGTATCCCGTTTGTCGGCCCCGAGCCGACGGTCTCTCTGTCGACCGATGCCTCTCTGATGGGTTGGGGTGCCCATCTGGGGGAACACCGAGCGCACGGTCTGTGGTCCCCGCGGGAGTCCCGATGCCACATCAACCTGCTGGAGCTCCAAGCAGTCCGCCTTGCTCTCACCGCCTTTGCTCCGTTTCTCCGGGGTCAAGTGGTCCGAGTCCAGACGGACAATACCACGACCATGTACTACCTAAACCGCCAGGGTGGGACGCATTCCATGCTTCTATGCAAGGAAGCTCTCCACATTTGGTCACTCATGCGCAGCCTGGAGGCGGATCTCCTAGCCATTCATGTGCAGGAGCCTCCAACACCCTGGCCGATGCCCTGAGCGGTTAGGGGCTGCATCTCACAGTGGTCTCTCCTGCCGGAGGTAGTACAAGATCTGTTCTCCACTGGGGCACACTACAGGTGGACCTGTTTGCCTCAGGAGAGCGGCTGAGCTGTTTCATGCCGCCCCCTCAGCAGGACTCGCTGCAGGGGATGCCTTCTCGAGGCTGTGGACCCGGAGCCTCTTTCGCCTTTCCCCATTTCCGTTGATTCACAAGGTGCTTCTCAAGGCAAGGAGGGACAAGGCGCAGGTATTCTGATAGCCCCAGACTGGCCCGCCAGTCTGGTACCCAGATCTCCTCAGCCTCAGCTCCAGGCTCCGAGGCAGCTTCCAGCTCGCCCGGACCTGCTCTCAGTCAATCAGGGAAGGTGTTCCATCCGGACCTTCAATCCCTGCACCTGGCGGCCTGGTTCCTGGCGGCTAGAGTTCCAGGCCTTGGGTCTTTCCGACGGCGTCCTCAATGTTGTTGAGGCATCCCGTAAGAGTCGACCAGGAAATGCTATGCCTTCAAATGGAAGAGATTTTCCATTTGGTGTCAGAACAAGGGCTTGGACCCTTCCTCCTGTTCTTTGGCAAGCATTTTGGACTATTTATGGTCCCTTTCTAGTCAAGGGCTTAGGTCGTGACCCTAAAGGTGCACCTGGCAGCCATCTCTGCTTACAGGCGGGCAGTGAGCAGTCGATGTGTGGGAGAAGGTGGTCTGGCGCTTTTTCAAGGCCTTGATCACATTTCCCCTCCGGTGCGAGAACCTCCACCTCCGTGGGATTTACTGCTGGTACTGGCAAAGCTCATGGGCAAGCCATTCGAACAATGCACAGGTGTGAACTCTCTCACCTGTCGTGGAAGACCGCCTTTTTGGTGGCTATCACGTCAGCCAGAAGGATGGGAGAACTCCAGGCGCTCTGCATTGAGTCTCCTTACCTGGTCTTCCACAGGGACAAGGTTGTCCTGCGCCCCCACCCGAAATTCCTTCCGAAGGTGGTGTCGGAGTTTCACCTTAACCAGGTGTTGACTCTGCCGGTGTTCTACCCCAGTCACACCTCGGAGGGCGAATACAGGCTCCATACTTTGGACCCTAGAGGGCGCCGCATTATAAAGGCGCACAGCTGAGGATCCGAGGAGAGGTTCGCCAGCTGTTTGTCACCCTACGCTGAAGCCGCACCTGGCAGACCTGCAGCCAAGCAGGCAGATAGGCAGGTGGGTCACCTCCTGCATAGATGTCTGCTATAAGTTGGCGGGCATGGAGCTCCCAGAGGGATAAGAGCTCATTCTACCCGGCCACTGCTGCATCGGTGGCTGCTTCCAGGGACGTCCCTATCCAGGAAATCTGCAGGGCTGCTACCTGGAAGTCAGCACACACCTTTATTACCCATTACCACATCGACCTTAGTCACCGGGATGCTGGTTTTGGGGCCTCGGTTCTCAGTCTCTATTTCCTAAGTAGGGGTGTCGCCTTGCCTCCCTCCTCCCGAAGAACTGCTAGGAGTCTGCCAGACAGTGTGGATGAACAACATATCCATGTCCCTAGAAATACAGGTTACTCACCTGTAACAGGAGTTCTAGGAATGGTATATGTTGTTCATCCTACGACTCTCCCGACCTCCCGGCCGTGACAACCTGAGCTTCCAGCGGCCAGATCTGGCGCCATGGGCCGGAGCCTAGAGTTTTACCACCCGGGTGGGTGGGAGGAGCCAGCTTGAAGACCTTCCGGCAAGATTTAAAGCGGCAAGGAACCTGCCAGACAGTGTGGATGAACAACATATACCATTCCTAGAACTCCTGTTACAGGTGAGTAACCTGTATTTCTGTCACTTCCATCATAGATTATCGCCTGGTTATATATGGCTCTGCCACCAACACATCCCTTCGATGTATATCCACAGCATTGAACAAGGCCTGTAGGCTCCTCACCGGGGCTGCACAACTCTCACATACCTGCGACCTCCATGCTCATTCAAACTGGCTACAATTAAAACACAGCGTCAAATACCAAACTTGTTTACTTACAAAAGACGTTAGCCTAGGACTCGTACCCCCTGGGGTTCAGGAAATTCTAAGTCACTACTGCAACCCTCATCAAACTAGGGGCTCCAACAACCAGATCTTCCAGGTTCCACGCTGCCGTACATCCCATGGACAAAGATCTTTCGGCTGCAGAGCTCCACTCTGGCTTAACTCTCTATGGGCCCGTTCTAACATAAACTCTGACAGCACCTCGTGACAAACAGCAGCTGTGATTGCTTCCTCTAGGTAGTCCAGGACACCATTACTATCAACTCGTTTTGCATTTAAGATATTCCCCCACCCTGCGAGCACTGACCTCACCCCCCTATTAATCAGAACTCCCTTCTCCTTGTTTCCTCCTGCCCTTTCCCCTACTCTCTCACTCCCTCTCTCTCCCCATTGCCCCTCTTTTCATCCCCACTCCCTATCTAACCTCCCCACTGTTTAGCCATTGCTTAACAAGGCCTCCTTGGCTGATTAACCTTGTTTATACTTACAGTGTGAGCTTATATGCCTAAAAGTTATTGCCTGCATACTGGCATACATTGTGCAGTGCCTGTTGAATTGTTCACCTGTTCCTTGTAACTCCATGTTAATTTCTTTCATTCCTTGTGTTGTGCTAATACCTATATAGTGTATGGTAGAATGTTATAGTTACTAAAAATCCATCATTTACTAGTGTTGTTGTACCATCGATGTGACGTAATTTAGCTGTTGTACCATCGTTGGTACGTCACATTGATGGTACAACAGCTCTGCCCATGTTTGCGCATGTGCAAGTCGCGCTTCTGTTTGTCGTTAAAATGGTTGCAGCACTTCAGCATCAGCACTGGAGGACGTCCCAATTTAAAAGTAAGTGCCGTTTTAGTTCAGTTCGTAGCTGGCATATAGCAGAGCCCAATTATTCAATTTAAAATGTGGACCCGAGTAAGATGAGTGTTGTCAATGACACGGGCTCGTGGCGGGGAGCAGCGTGACCGAAAAAATCCACAATTTAATTTTTTTTTTTACTTTTGCCCATACACTATAAAAGACAGTGTATGGGCAACAGTGAATAACAACAGTGCCATTCACTTCTCGAGGTGTCATGACACCCAAAAACCTCTCGAGCTTCGCTCTCGAGCTTTCAACAGTTGTCATGACACTCTCAAAGTGAACAACACTGTTGTTGTTCACTGTTGCCCATACACTATCCTCTATGTTAAGCATCTTGATGTGGAACCTTTGTAAATGAACTCAAGCTCAAAGGTGTTGTTATCCGAGATTTTAAATAAATAAATCCCGTGGAACGCTGCCGGCTGAGGAGCCCCAATGTGCATAGGTATGGTAGGAGCATGACTGCGAACCAAAGCCAGGCAACTTTCCCTTCCTCCACATAGCACCCTCCCACTGTTAATCTTGCAGATTATATCGTAGATTGGGTCACTTAAAGGTATTGCCCTTAACTTGTTTGCAGTTTGACTGCTAGTTATAGAAACACGAACCACTTCTTTCATTGGTTATATACCTCTGACATCAAGGTTTTCTTGTTTGTTTTTAACCGAGTCCACTCATTTCACGGAACTCTCAAATGGCATATTTTAGAAGTAATATTTAAAATAGATTCTAGCATCTTAGATAGTCTGGGAAACAAGGTTAGTGATTGCCTTCGGAGATAGCATTGGGAGGAGTTTGGAGGGTAAACTATATTTCTTTGCAGGTTCTTGTACCGTTCCTTCAATCACTTAAGAGGAATATTTCCTGTGGAACTAACTCGTATCTGTTTTTTCTTGACTTTGGGCTGCTGGGGCTTCCCAAGAGTAAGTCAGCCTATGGAAGCCAGTAAAGTGACAGTTCTGTTATTTCCTGAGCTGAAGTCCCCACGCAGTGCTTGACTGCTGAATATTTCCTTGTGATATTTGTAAGCGTCCCTAAGTAATATGCAAGTGTTCTCTTTCCCTTTTAGTTCTAATGCAAGTCCTTCAGAAAGTACCTCTGTGCTTGGAAACTATGGCTGCACCCCACAGTCCCTTCCCAAGTTCCAGCATCCCTCCCATGAACTGCTTAGGGAGAATGGATTCACGCAACATGTATACCACAAGTATCGAAGGCGCTGTCTTAATGGTAGGTGGCCAGACATTGGGAATTGTGTTTTTATATATCTGTGAAAAGAAATTATTTGCGTTAATGACAAATGCAGATTTCAAAATAATATATGATAAAAAAGACGCTATGACAGTACAGAGTTCAGTAAGTGCACAAAGTGACTGAAATAAAATTTCAGGATGCTTTGGACTAGAGTCCTCCCTTAGCTAGGATACTGGGTTGGGCTATATCAGTGGTTGTTACTGTCATGTTGTTTTGATTTGTAACATCATTTTTGAGCTAGGGGAAGTCATAAGTTAATACCTTGAAAGTGTGGTGCAGCATATAGAGAATAACTAACCTCTAGCTAGTATTCCACACCAAGTTATTGTGGTGACATCATTAGTATGAGAGCAAAGCTCAAGTGCCTTAAATGGAAACGTCTGTATGCCAAGGCCCCATGCCTCCGTGTGGGGCAGCCCCCAATTAGAAGTTCTGTGTAATAAGTAGAATTTCTTACCTTTGTGGCTGCTTATTATTTTGTCTTTTATCTGGTTGATCCTGCTGTCCCTTCCTCCGGCATATTAAACTGAAAGCCACTAGAGGTGCATCCCACAACCTCCTGCAGCTGTCATGAGTCTGGTGTATGAGCCAGGGAGCAGCCACAGAAGCATGTATAGTACTGCTGTATGAATGGGGCTGTTAATTGATCTGGTTTGAGATGTACAGGTCTGGGTGCTATCGTGTGAGCAAGTATAGATGTCAACAGTCGACTGTTGAGCTGTACATGGTCACGGTATGGCACCCAGACCTGTGCATCTCAGACTGGAGCTATTAATTGCTCCGTCCATAGAGCAATACGCTCCTGAGACTGCCCTCTGGCTCTTACGTCAGTCGTGGGAAGTTGTGAGATGCGCCTCTAGTGGCGCTCAGTTCAGTGTGCCGGTGGGAGGGATGTCAGGCCCAACCAAATAAAGGACAATAATAAGCAGCCACAAAGGTAAAAATTATACTTGTTACACAAAACTGCTAGCCAGTGGCTGTCCTACACTGAAGTGTGGGGCTTTGGCACGTGAACCTTTCCCTCTGAGTAAGCAATAAACTACGACAGGGTGTGCAGTTCCTGTTAAATAATGCATGGCCCGGGTGCATTGTGAGGCATGGGGGCGATGGCAGAGTGTTGTTCTATGCACCCAGGGCATGCCTTATTTACCAGGAACCACACACCCTGTGGTGGCTTATTGCACTTCTGAAATAGGAAGGGTCACTGTTGGGGGGGAATTAGACAGATTTTTATACTTTTTTATGCTTGTGATTTAAAGAAAATAAATCTGCCCTTTAAAGTAGTTCCATTTGCTTCATGTGTTATGGCATATTAAGATGTGCAATCTAACCGAGTTATGAATAGTACTGTGCATACTGTCCATATATACACTGGAGTGGTAGTGCCTAGATATACAGGGATAAGCTGCTGGCAGTTGCCTCTGTCTTGCATTGTACAGGAGGTAGACTGTTTTGTGCAGTGTGGATGTTTCTGTCTATTCCGGTACTGTTCCTGTACATACTGTGAATTTTGCTGGATATGTATTTTTTTTTTTTTTTCCTTTTTTTAGATTCTGTTCACTCCTTTGGACCAGTGTATCTCTCGGAAGTGCCCACTCGACCGTCCCCTCTACTCCCCGCTGAGACCTCCCTCCTCCAGGACCCTCTCCCAGCGACCTTCCAGCACACCGGATCACCCCCTGGGGCGGCCCCACCTACCTGGTGGCCTTTCTTTAATTAGAGGGTCAGTCCTGGTCAAGGGCCTTGGGGGACCGCTGGAGGGATGCTCCAGCGCTGGGGATGTGGACTAGGTCCTTGGAGCCTTCGTTTCCTCCCTGGTCCTCCGGTGTATTTTAGCATGATGGTTTCTCCTCCTGGAGCATGGTCGTGCAATGATGTCCTGGTATTAATGTGCCAATGTCCGTCGCCACTCCATCCCTAGTCACTGCACGACGAGTTCCTTGCACCGTCCCCGATCTCCCATCAGGGGCTGCTAAGGAGCAGTGCTTGGCACCAGAACACCCCCCCCAAGGGTGAGCAGTCCTCTGGATGCTCAGTCCCTTCCCTCCCCCAGCGGCCTGAGTCCATTCACAAACCCAGGTTGCCGGCATGGCGCGAGGTGTGGCGTCCAGCACCACATCCCTCTGTGCCACCAGGCTGGCCGGACATGTGAGTATTTTCGGGGATTTTAATGCTCTGGAGGCTGTGTGCAGTTTCTGTATTATATTGTAATCACAGTTACTGTTTGGAGTGCAATCTCACATCCGTTTTGTTTTGGGGGTTTTTTCTTCTCAAAGTCGGGTTGAGAGTGAGATCTGATGTCATTCATGGCACTGAGCATGGCAGGAGTGGTGCCTTGAAATGAGGCTGCAAAGTGTTTATTTTGTAGTTTAAAGTTTAATAAAGTTTAATTTTATTGCCAGCATGTGGTGTAGTGATTGTGTGTGTGTGTGTGTAAGTGTAAAGACTGTTGCTAGGTAGATTAGGGAAGATCAGTTACAAACTGTGCACTTCCTAGGTAAATAATCAGCGATCATGTACTGTGTTTTAACCAATGAAATTGTTCAATATGGTCCCTTTTTTAAACCCTGTTTTATTATTTAAAGGGAAACATTTATGTCCAGTGGCTGACAGTTTGAAAGCCCATGAAAAGCTCTTTCAAATGAGGCATAAATAGGGCTTGCTTCTAGCTGGAAGCACTCCCAACGATATAGATGATTGAGTCTGTTAAATATTAATACTACATTGCAGCCAGTTATGGAACACTGTGATGTCGCTGACGAACAAGCTGGGCTTGAATGTAGTTGTAGTTGGGCACACCTCGATGACGTCAGTGTTTTTAAAATAAAAATGGTTGCAGTGTAGTATTAGTAGTGGGATCCATAGCTCTGGAGTGCTACAGATGAGCCCAGTACCTCATTTGAAAGAGCTTTTCATGGGCTTTCAGACTTTGATGGCCACTAGTCATAAATTTGTCCCGTTAATGATGTCACCACTGACCACACTAACGAGGTGTGGAATTCCAGCTTGTACTTAAAAGTTTTACTAATTCTATATAATACAATATCTACCTGTTTCAGAAACATAGATTTAAAAAAAAAGTTTCTTAAAGTGTTTGTTTATGGTGAAACGCTATGTGTGGGTTTTCTTTAACAACTGAGTTGCCATTATGAGTGTGCTTGTGAACTGTTGTTCAGCTGCATTAATCAGCTCACCTGTCAAGCCATCTATCTGATTGGCTTCAGTGCGACATGGATTAGAGCAGTCGAGTGGAGAAATCATTTATGTTCTAAAACATGAATTATTTCTCCAAACATTCTAAGGTGTTGATTACGAGGTTTTGAAACCACCGTTGGCATAGACTGACTGTGTAATATAATGGAATACTTATTAAACTTTAAAGAGCTGCTGATGCCTCAAAGAAAACTTTGAAAAACACAATATTTAGATACAATTTAGCTTGCATGCTACATTTTATGAACTTCTCCTCCCTATTATTCATTACTGAGAAATTTGCATGACTACCTGATCTTTATCCCTTGGAGTTCATCTTCCTCTGTAGCTCACTCCTTACTTGAAGCCATAATCCTCTGTTGTGACATCAGCCTGTTGCCATGAGAGTAGCTGTGATGTCCTAAGCAGTACATTATGACCTCAGGGAGAAGGAAACGAGAATAGATGAAGCCTTCAGCAGTAAAGCTCCTGTTTTCATGCAAATGATCTCAGTAATAAATAATGGAGAGGAGAAATACAAATTGAATAATGTATAGTTCAGTGGGTATTACCGGTTAGTAATACCATCGAGAGGTTCCTACATGTCCAGAACCGCGAGATGTACTGACGATAACCTACTAACTCTATATTATTTTTAATATATGGATCAGACGTGTGTTGGGGTCTTCTGAGATAGGCGGTTCGCCAGTTTAGTTAAGGACTGTGTGGGTGATGGCGAACCGCCGCACTGTCTCATGATGTCGTTCCCCATCTCGGTCGTTGTGTCACTCGACTCCTCCCCCCACCTTCCATTAAGCACAAGCGCGGCATAATATTATTAGTAGGCATTCCTACCTTTTCCTGCTGTTGGGAAATGGGGAAGACAGGATTAGGTAAATAAATCCATTTGGGGCACAGTCTAAAAAAAAAAAGGCAAAATATGGAGGAATCGCTAGTGTCTCGCTAAGCGAGGATGGTCGCCATGTTTTGAGATTTTTGTCGAACCGCTCAGTAAGGGAAAGTGGCTAATAGAAGGCAGCTTCAGAAGGCGATGGGTAGGGCATTTTAAGCGCATGCGTTGATGTCTTTGGTGATAATACTATCGTTCATGAGGGAACGATAGTATTATCACTTTGAAACTATGCTGTTATCGGTCAGCAACTGTACTATTATCGCTTTCTGTGCAATGCTATTACCGGAATTTTTTTGTATGCTTTTCTATGCTATTAAATCGCATATCCATATATTAGAGAGAATATAAAATACAAGCTGAACTGTGTCTAAATATTACGTTTTGTCCAAGTTATCCTCAAGGTGTCAGCTGCTCTTTAAATGAATGTTGCGTTAATTCAGTACCACAAGGAAAATTGTTTAAAGTGTCTTTCTGTAGTGCTTCTCGTTATAACTGGGAATTGATAAATGTCAGGGCTCAAAATACAACTTTGCCTGGTTTCTACGGAAAAGCTCTTTCGGCTGGTAATGCACCAATCAACTTTGCATTTCCACTTGGAAATTTTGTATAGCTTTTTGAAGCAGGCAGTAGTGGGGTTTCCAGGAAGCAGGAGGAGGAGGAGGACCACCCAGACTGTGAGCCAAGGTGGGACAAATCAGTTTATTTATTAGTTTTACCAGGAAGGGCATACTGAGCAGACAAATGCTCGTTTCCAGATTTGTCCTGGGAAAAAAGCATTTATCTGCTCAGTATGCCCTTCCTGGTGAAACTTTTAAATAAATAAACTGATTTGTCCCACCTTGACTCACAGTCTGGGTGGTCCTCCTCCTGCTTCCTGGAAACCCCGTTACTGCCTGCTTCAAAAATTGCAAGCTGGTAGTCTGTTTGGCCACTAGCTTTTAAAAGCTGGTAGCCAAATCATTATTATGTTTGCTTGCACGCATGTGCAAGAAACATAGTGCCACCATCCGAGTTTTTGGAGGTGTGGCACCCCTCTTCCAATTCAGTCAGTGTGTTTGCAGGCGCAGCCACTGTTCGCCAATGATTGCTGCAGCTGTCTATAACAGTTGAGAATGCAGTGCCGTACCATTGAAAGGGAGAGCTACGCTTCAGTGAGCAGCGATAAGATATCGCGTGCTCATGCGCGCCTCCCACACATGCACGCATATTGCATGCTCATGCGCTCTCTCTCCCCCCACAACGCACACACTGTATAGCCGACGGGGGTGCCCAATCCCCCGTCTGCTGTGCTGCGCTGCCCTTCCCCCAACAGAGTTCCAGGTGCCATGCTGGGAGCCCACCTCAGCGTGGCAGCAGTCTTATGGCCGACGGAGTGCCCAGTCCCCGCCGGCTCCACTCCCCAAAGAGACTGTCTGGTGCCACGCTGGGAGCCCACCCCAGCATGGCAACAGTTCCTATGGCCAGTGGGGGTGCCCAATCCCCTGTCGGCTCCACGCCCCCCCCAAACAGCCTTCCAGCTGCCGCGCTGGGAGGCCACCTCAGCGTAGCACAAGTCCAGCGTCGTCTAAGTAAAAAAAAAAAAAATTCCTCGCTGACTGTCCTGACCCCCTTCCCCACCCGCGCCCACCCTCTGTGTATGCACCTCCCCACACCCCACCTCACCCCATACCTACCTCCGGAGTCCGCGATGATCTTCAGTGGACCGGGAACCTTGCACTCTTCAAAGCCAACCGTGAACAGAGGAAATGCCGGTAAGCTGTATAATGTAATAAATAGGTTTTTTTCAACCTTAGTGCATATCTCGGGCATTTTGTGGAATTTTTTCACCAAATTTTCAACATGGGGTTTTTGGGACCCCACCTCATGAATTCTGTCACTGTCATGGCGTTAATCGCCCCAAAAGGTGATTTCACGGTCACTGCGTGGAACCACCTTTCGGGACTGATTTACAAAACGACAGTGTCACAGTTCATGAGGTAGGCCCCCAAAAACCCAATGTTGAAAATTTGGTGAAAAAATTCCCAAAAATGGCTGTTTCTAGGGACATGGATATGTTGTTCATCCACACTCATTGGCAGTATCCTTGCCGCTTTAAATCTTGCCGGAAGGTCTTCAAGCTTGCTCCTCCCACCCACCCGGGTGGTATAACTCTCGGCTCCGCCCCATGACGCCAGATCTTCCTTACCGCTTGGAAGCTCAGGTTCCCTCCTTAACGCTCTGCGTTTGCGACTGGTTCCTATTTCTCCGTTTGCGGATTTAAAAATAAAAATTTTGCAAAAAGACTTCAGTCTTCGATCCCTCGCGGCTGCGATGGACAAATCGACTCCCGGATTTCGGAGATGCCCATGTGGCAGAAGATGTCTCGGACGGATCCACACTCCACGTGTGTCTACTGCCCTAGGCCTTGAGCACGACCCGCAGGCTTGCGACCTGTGCTCATCTTTCTCGGCCTCGTCCTCGAAGAACCGTGCTGCCGATTACGCTGGGCCGTCCCGAAGCGTTCCCTCCGGTGAAGTCAAGGAGGCTCGGTTGTTGGTGTCCAGCGGCAGCTCGGCGGATCAGCTCGGCGGATGGTCGTCCCTCGAAGAGGAGGCGGCGCGGGCCGTATCTTCCTCGGCCGCGGCATTTATCCCGCTCTCTCTGGGTTCTTCCTACACGGCTTCTTTTAAGGAGCTTTGTCTGTCCCTCTCCACTAAAGGAGAAGGGCCTGCGTCTGCTGGACCTTATTCTCGGTCCAAAAGAGGGACAAGGGTAAGTCCCTCGTCGCGCGCTCTTGGGGCGGGAAGGTCCCTCCCGGGCGTGCGTCCAAGTAAACCCCGATCCGACCACTTCGGCTTCGGCCACTGGCCTCACGGTGTCCCGTCAGGTCAGTTGACCGAGACTCACTGATGAAGTCGAGAGATTTTCCTCGACCCATTAGACAGAGCTGTCGCCTTTAGCAGCAGATTCCCCTCTCCCGGTTCCCCGGAGGAGTTGAGATCCGTGGGCTCGTCTGTGCCTCCGGTTCGGAGCCCTCGGATGGACCTTCCGGGCGGAAGGAGTGCGGTTCCGGCCGACACCTCCCACACACCGACCCGAAATTCGGGACTCTGGTCTCGGTCTGGACCTCTTCAGCGGTCAACCCGTTCCCACCGTCATAGGCGGTCTCGGTCTCTCGGCATCGCGGTAAGCATGGCGTCGCGCTTCAATCCTCGTCCTCCTCCTCGGTTGAGGAGGCTTGGCGTAAATTCGTCGGCGATGCGAGACCTTATGTTGCAACAGCTCCTCCTGGCGGGAATAAGCCGACTCCGGCGCCTTCCCGGCCATTAAGTAACTGTCACGGAGCAGCCGACGACCCCTCGACTTGTCCGAGGCCTTTACCCAGGCCGGTTGTTCGGCCAAAACCAGCTGCTCCACCGATTCCGGTGGAACCTCCACCTCCACAGCCACCAATTGGGGCTCCGACCAAGGATTCTCGGTCGGCTAAGGGTTTACCCCATCGGCTGTCAGTTACCCTCACTCCCGACCGACCTCGGCAGGTGAAGGGTGGCTCAGGCCGAAGCAGCTCTTCGAGGACTCTTCGAGTCCGAAGATGATTCCTCCTTCTTCAAGCGACTGGACTTGGAGTCTTCAGGAGGTCAGTCAATGGACGATAGCCGTCGTCCTTCCTAGGACTGCTTGGCTCATCTCGAGTCTACCGGGATGGAGCTCGAACCCGTTTCAAAGCAGGCCAGGTATCCCCTCACGGAGATTCTGGACCGAGGGATTCTCCGGCCGAGGCCTTTCCGGTGGCCGAGGCCATAGTGGGTCCGGCACTGGAACTTTGGCGCGCCCTGCTTCCTGCCCTGCGCCTCGGCCAGGATGGCCAGGAAGTATCCGATTCTGGTTCCTTGTCCGGTTTCGGAACACCCTCTGCTGAGGGGTTGGTTACCGACAGCGTCTCGCGCGGCCGCAACGCCAGGGATGTGGACAAACCTCCTGACAAGGAGTCCAAGAAATTGGACTATGCGGGCGAAAAGTCTACGCTTGTCCTCTCTCGGCCCGTCAGGCCAGTTCGCCCGTCCTCATGGCACATTTTTCTCATGCCCTGTTGGGCTCCTGGATGAGGTCATCCTCATCTTCCTCCGATCTGCAGACTACGGTTAAGCAGGTGCGGGACCAGGGCAGGGCAGTGGCCAAACAGCAGCTCCAGACTGCTTTGGATATGGGGACTCATGTGCCAGATGGGTGGCGGCCGCAGTGGCTATGCGTCGTGGGCCTTGGCTGAGGATATCCACCTTTACCCGGATACCCAGCACAAGTTGGGGATGTTCCTTTTGAGGACTGACCTCTTGACCCTGGGGTGGAAGGTCACCTGCAGAGGATCGAGAAGTCCAATGCCACCTTGGACTCGGTCTCTTCCGCTCAGAAGGACAAAGGCCTTAAACCACAGCCCTAAGCCCTTTCGTCCTTCTCGTGCCTCGGCGCCTCGGCCCAGCAACGTCAGGGCCAGCAGGCTCGGCCTGGCATCCCAAACCCAAGCCGCCGGCTTCCTCTAACAGGAGGCAGGGAGGAAGGGCCCAGGAGGTCCCTCGGCGGTCCCTCCTCCAAGCCTGCCCAGTGACGGGCTGAGGGGTGTCGCCCCATCCCGTCACCCATCCCCTAGGTCCCCGTGGGGGCGGCGCTCACACTCCGTTCCACCTGGTCCGCTGTTACCACGGACAGGTGGGTCTTGAGGTGGTGGGAAGAGGCCTGCCTCTGGAATTCGAGCAGGCACCACCCTTCAGGCCGTCGCCCCTCGGGGGCCGGATCCCCAGCCTCACTGGCGGCTCGTCGAGCCGACATCGCTCTCCCTCCTCCAGAAGGAGGTGGTAAGAGGTGGTGGACCCTCCTTCAGACCCAGGGTTTGTGTCCAGGTACTTCCTGGTTCCGAAGCAGACGGGGCTGGCGCCCCATTCTCGACCTACGACCTGAACAAGTTCCTAAGGTCTCGAACCTTCAGGATGGTCACTCTGGCTCAGATAATACCATCCTTGGAGCCGCGTGTGGTTCTGCTCTCTGGACTTGCAGGGCGTTTTCACGTCCCTATCCGTCGCCTCACCAGAGATTCCTTCGCTTCCGAGCGGAAGGATCTCTCTCGAGTTCCAAGCCATGCCCTTGGCTTGTCTCCAGCTCCCAGGGTCTTCACCAAATGCATGGCAGTGGTGACAGCATTCCTCTTGGCGCGGGTCGGGTGTATCCTTACCTGGACGACTGGCTGATAGCAGCTCCCTCCAGGAAGGAGGCGGGTGGTCCAGAGATCTGGCCCTCAGGTTGCTCTCAACTGGGCCTCCTTATCAACGAGGCCAAGTCGGAACTCGAGCCAAGCAGGTGATTCTATTCATCGGGCAGCTCGACTCTCTTGAGCCAGAGCCGGCTCCGGCGGACAGGCCGAGGTTCTTTCCTCCTTTGCCCAATCATTTCTGGTTGGGCAATTGCGCCTGCCGGGACTTCCTGCGCCTCCTGGGTCTCATGGCGGCCTGCACCAGCGTGGTCCGTTGGGCCGCGCTGGAACATCTCCCTTCAGTGAGGACTGGCCAGCCAGTGGTCTAGCAGCTCGTGATCCCTTGGACCAGCTTGTGTCGGTGACACAGGGGATGTGGAGCGCTCTCCAGTGGTGGACCGTTCCAGATCATTTGCAGGAGGAGGGCATCCCGTTCTGTCCATGAGCACGACAGTCTCTCTATCGACCGATGCCTCTCTGATGGGTTGGGGTGCCCATCTGGGGAACACCGGGCGCATGGCCTCTGGTCCCCGCGGGAGTCCCGATGCCACATCAACCTGCTGGAGCTCCGAGCGGTCCGCCTAGCTCTCACCGCCTTTGCTCCGTTCCTCCGGGGTCAAGTGGTCCGAGTCAGGCGGACAATACCACGACCATGTACTATCTAAACCCCCAGGGCGGGGCGCTCCATGCTTCTATGCAGAAGCTCTCCGCATTTGGTCACTCGTGCGCAGCCTGGAGGCGGATCTCCTAGCCATTCACGTGGCAGGAGCCTCCAACACCCTGGCCGATGCCCTGAGCCGGATAGGGGCTGCATCCACGAGTGGTCTCTCCTGCGGAGGTAGTACAGCATCTGTTCTCCCTTTGGGGCACACCTCAGGTGGACCTGTTTGCCTCCAGGAGAGCGAAGCTGAGTCTGTTCCATGCCCGCCCCCTCAGCAGGGGCTCGCTGCAGGGGATGCCTTCTCGAGGCAATGGACCCCGGGCCTCTTTACGCCTTTCCCCATTTCCTTGATCCACAAGGTGCTTCTCAAGGCGAGGAGGGACAAGGCGCAGGTGATTCTGATAGCCCCAGACTGGCCCACCAGTTCTGGTACCCAGATCTCCTCAGTCTCAGCTCCAGGCTCGAGGCAGCTTCCAGCTCGCCCGGACCTGCTCTCAGTCAATCAGGGAAGGTGTTCCATCCGGACCTTCAATCCCTGCACCTGACGGCCTGGTTCCTGAGGCGGCTAGAGTTCCAGGCCTTGGGTCTTTCCGATGAGGGTCCTCAATGGTTGAGGCGTCCGTAGAGTCGACCAGAAAATGCTATGCCTTCAAATGGAAAAGGTTTTCCATTTGGTGTCAGAGCAAGGCTTGGACCCTTCCTCCTGTTCCTTAGCAAGCATCTTGGACTATTTATGGTCCCTTTCTAGTCAAGGGCTTAGGTCGGCGACCCTAAAGGTGCACCTGGCAGCCATCTCTGCTTACGAGGCGCGGGCGGGAAGCAGTCGATGGCAGGAGAAGGTTGGCGCTTTTTCAAGGCCTTGATCACATTTCCCCTCAGTCGGGAACCCCCACCTCCGTGGGATCTACTGCTGGTACTGGCAAAGCTCATGGGCAAGCCATTCGAACCTATGCACAGGTGTGCTCTCTCTCACCTGTCGTGGAAGACCGCCTTCTTGGTGGCTATCCGTCCAGCCAGAAGGATGGGAGAGCTCCAGGCGCTTTCCATCGAGTCTCCTTACCTGGTCTTCCACAGGGACAAGGTTGTCCTGTGCCCCCACCCGAAATTCCTTCCGAAGGTGGTGTCGGAGTTTCACCTTAACCAGGTGTTGACTCTGCCGGTGTTCTACCCCAATCACACCTCGGAGGCCGAATATAGGCTCCATACTCTGGACCCTAGAAGGGCGCTCGCTTATTATAAGGAGCGCACGGCTGAAATTCGGGGAGAGGTTCGCCAGCTGTTTGTCACCTACGCTGAAGCCGCATCTGGCAGACCTGCAGCCAAGCGGACGATAGGCAGGTGGGTAACCTCCTGCATAGATCTCTGCTATAAGTTGGCGGGCATGGAGCCTCCCAGAGGGATAAGAGCTCATTCTACCCGCCATACTGCTGCATCGGTGGCTGCTTCCAGGGACGTCCCTATCCAGGAAATCTGCAGGGCTGCTACCTGGAAGTCAGCACACACCTTCATTACCCATTACCACATCGACCTTGAGTCACGCCGGGATGCTGGTTTTGGGGCCTCGGTTCTCCAGTCTCTCTTTCCCAAGTAAGTATATGGGGGTGTGCGTCTTGCCTCCCTCCTCCCGGAGAACTGCTAGGAGTCTGCCAATGAGTGTGGATGAACAACATATCCATGTCCCTAGAAATACAGGTTACTCACCTGTAACAGGAGTTCTAGGAATGGTATATGTTGTTCATCCACACGACCCACCCGACCTCCCCGGCTTCGACGCACAACCTGAGCTTCCAGCGGGCCAGATCTGGCGTCATGGGGCGGAGCCGAGAGTTTTACCACCCGGGTGGGTGGGAGGAGCCAGCTTGAAGACCTTCCGGCAAGATTTAAAGCGGCAAGGAACCTGCCAATGAGTGTGGATGAACAACATATACCATTCCTAGAACTCCTGTTACAGGTGAGTAACCTGTATTTTCTGAGCATGCGTTGCACTGTTCCTAGGCACGTTCATAAGTTCGCGAATTTTCAATATTTTCACTCCAGATTTTCAACATTGCCATTTTACCACACCTCCTCATGAGCAGTACAGCTATCATTTTTCACATATTGCCCGAAACATGTTTCCACCCATGTAGCGCACAATGGCGCAGTCAGTGTGCAAAATCAATGTCCGGAACAGATTAAGAAAATCACAGTGACACTGTTCATGAGCAGAAGTGTTAGAATGGCTGTGTTAAAAATTTGGTGAAAAAAGTCCATAAAATGACTGTTACGAGCAACCATTGCGCAGTTTCCACGCACCCTCGTAACTTCATGCATTTCTAATATTTTCAGTCCAGATTTTCACCACTGGCATTTTTCTACACTTCCTTATGAATAGTACAGCTGTCATTTTTCACACCATGGCCGAAATGTGCTTTCACACTTCCAGCGCAGAAATGCGTGGTTGCTGTGGGAAATCAATGTTCGGGACAGATTAAGAAAATCACAGTGACACTGTTCATGAGCAGAGGTTCCAGAATCCCTATGTTGACAATATGCTGTAAAAAATCCCCAAACTAATTGCATTACGGGTGTGCATTGCGCATTTTCTGCGCACGCTGGTAACTTCAGTTTTTTTTAATATTTTCACTGCAGAATTTCAACATTGTCATTTTTTGTACCTCCCCATGAACAGTACAGCTGTCATTTTTCACATCCTGTACGAAATGTGTTTTCGCACCTGTGGTGCCAAATGGCGTAGTCACTGTGCGAAATCGGCTTTCGGCTAACAAACTGATATTGCCACTGTTCATAAGGTGGGGGTCACAAAAAACCCATGTTGAAAATTTGGAGTGAAAATGCCAACGAACACTTGAGGCGTTAGGGTTTCCGACCATAATGCCCCAGCCTATACAGATTGACAGGTATCAGGGATGTGACTTGGGATTCTCGCCTGTAATGCTCATACCATTTCACACCCTGCAGCCAGTGAGAGGCATCGAGGTGTGCCTTGGACTCTTCAGCTCCAAAGTTCACCCCATTCTCGCCGTAATTCCTGATGGAATGGGGTGAGCATAAGGGCCAAAGACCCCAAGGCACACCGTGACACTTGTCAGTGTCTGCAGGGTAGGGTGTGGTGAAATGGCATGGCCATTATGCCTGACGACCCAAAGGCGCACCCCAAGGCCTGTCGGTCTCTGCAGGCTGGTGGTGGGGTTGGCTTCAGTTCAATACTTCACTGCCATTCCTATTATGCAGCTCTCAAACTCCTACACTACCAATGCCAGCAAGCAAACATTCAGCCTTGACAAATGCTTGTTTTTAGTAGTTGTACTTTTTAAGGGCTCAGAAATCACTTTGAGGGCAGGTAGCCAGTTGGCATTTGTTATATTTTAGTGTGTGTGTGTTTTTCTTGGTTCTGTGACTGTTCACAGAACTGAGAAAACAGCTGTTTGTGTTGGTTCCCATTTTGGATTTTCAGTATTTAATATGTGAAATAGTGTTTTTTTTTTGTTGGTTTTTTTTTGTGGTGGGGTAGGTGTATAAATTGGGTTTATTTTTAAAATTATTGTGCTTTTTTTTTTTTCCCCTCTCTTCCTGATGAACAGCCATTGTAAATATTTTTGGAGCCCTTTTTCTGTCACATTGGCATGTCACAGAAGCCTAAAAAAAAACAGGTACAACAGGATTCAAACATTGTAAATCCTGTCAGCAGTGGTTGGCAGAAAGAGATGGCCATGACTTCTGCTTTTGATTGTTGGGCCCAGATCACAGTTTTGAAAATTCTGAACTCTGGAAAACAAAGAAAAAGAGGCATCTAAACAGTCATCATCCATACCAGCTTCCACACTAGCTTCACAAGAGTGCATTCCTGAAAAGAAAAAAAAAATTCAACTAAACATGGAGAAAGGTTTAGTAAAGATAGAGGATATGCTTAAGATGGCTGTTGTTTGCAGAGGTGTCTGGCACCCAGGAAAACTGAACTGTTCACGCTAGCTCCTCACTTGTACCTGGGTGGTATCCCCCCTCAGCACTGTCCCGTGATGTCAGATCTTCCTTTCTGCTGGAAGCATCAGGTTCCCTCGTTCTCAGCTCTGCACTAGGTATAGGCCTAAAAACCTTTTTCAAACAACATGAAGTCTTGCTGTATTCTGACAATTGCAGTGATTCCCAACCTTTGAACTGCACCGGAGAACAAAGAGTTAACTGTCTATGCAGGGCATAGAATGCCAAGCTCGAGCTCGGTTTAAGTCTCTGTCTGGAGTGTTTCAAACTTAAACCATCAGATTCTTTACTCCGTCTCACTGAACGGTTGCTCCGGAGATTTCTCCTTCAGCTGGGTTCGAAAGTCGGTTAAAGTTTCAGTTTTCGTCGGTTTTTAAGCCGAAAAAGTATCCGCATAGTCGGTTCTGTCTCTGGTGCCATGAGTACTAGATAGGAATTGTTCTGTTTTTTCTGTGTGGAACTTGTAAAAGTGCGGCTCTGTTCTGCTGAACCGGCCATTTGATAGTGAAATATTGTGTTTTGTGTGTTTTACTTAGTGTGTGGTTACTGGTTCTTATCAGCTATTAAAAAAAAAAAAAAAATTGTTTTACTGTGTTTTTTTTTCCAATACCCGTGACACGGTTAGGAACCGATAAGGGAGTCTTGCCTGACGGTTGCCATAAAAAGGGTAAGTTGGTTAGGTTGGCCATGCCTGAGAAACCCAAGAAAAAACCCAGGCCCACTGGGTTTCAACACTGCAGTGAGTGTGGGGAGGTCTTTGCTAAGGCCAATCCCCACACCACCTGTGTTTATTGTCTGGGGTTTGACCACCTCGATTCAGACTGCCAAATATGTAAAACTTTCCCAAATCTACCCTTGAGAAGAGATTAGGTAGACTGAGGGAAAAGGAGGCCAAGAAGTCCGCTGACCCGGATGGCCAGCCCGGTTTGGTTTCGACCGAACCAGAAGGAGTGCCCTCTGACCAGGGCGGTACTTCTTTGGGCAAAAGGAGAGCCAATCCTGAGGGATCGGTTCCGACAAAAAGAAAATGCGAAGACAAATCGACCGGTTTGGATCCAGAGGTTCATGTTCCGACCGCCGAAGAGATAGCCAGAACGACTCAGATTGTGGAATCGCTCCGTCCGGTTCCGAGCGATCAGGCTCCTTCTGGCAGGGGTTTGGTTGGTTCCCCCAGTTCAAGACTATACCCTTAAAGATTTTTATGAACCGGAATTTGAAGAGGAAGGGGAATTTGAGGATGATGCTGTAAGTGAGGGTCTGGATGTGCCTGTGGAACCGGACATCTCCCCAGACAGACCTTCAGGTGTTTCCCCTCCTAGGCTTTCTGAGTCCCCTTCTCACTTTATGTTTTACAGAAAGGTGGCTGAAACCCTCCAGCTTCCTATGGAGGAGGCTGTGGAAGATCAAGAGGAGCCTGATTATGTAGAGATGATGGACATCCCAGAGTCCAGGAGACTGTCTATTCCCCTCCACAAATCTTTTGGGAAACACACACAAAAAATCCTGAAGTCTCCTAACACTATACCTCCTGTGGATAGAAGAATGGACAAGAGGTATACACTTTCAGGCTCAGACACGGAGTCCTTATATCAGCAGTGCAGCCATGTTGGGGTAGTGCAGGCTGCTGCCTGTGACAAGGCTTGGCTTCACACACCCCTGACAAGGACTCCAGGAAGATTGATGCCATGGCAAAGAAGCACTACATGGCATCTTCTTTGGGACTCAGGCAGGTGAATTACATGGCCTATACAGCCAGGTACCAGAAGTCCAGGTGGAACACTGTACTGGCACTGGCTAAACAGGCCTCCCCCCAGCTAGCCAAGGAGCTGGAGGCGGTGGCTACAGATGGGATTGAGGTATCAAGGTTGAGTTTCATGCTGCTGTGGACTCTAATGATGTGTCATCAAAAGTCATGGCTACATCTGTGGCTCTTCGGAGGATGGCTTGGCTCAGATGTACTATCCTCTCGCAGGACACCCAGGCTAAGGCCATGGATTTTCCTGTAGTGGGTATTCTCTGTTTGGGGAGCAGACAGAGAATTACATGAAGAAAATGGATGAGTACAGGACCACTTACAGGAGTGCTCAGGCCAAGGAAAGGCAGGCAGCTCCTCAAAGGCAGCAGTCTAGGGGCAGGGGCAGGCCTTTTCAAAGGCCTTTTTACCAAGCACAGGCCTCTTCTTCCTTTTCTCAGAGGGAGAGGCAGAAGGGGGATGAGCAGGGCTGCATCCACTCCTCAGCCTAAAGCACCTGCCAAGCAGACACCCTGATGGGTCTGCCCGGGTCGACTCTTCTATTCCAGTAGGGGGCAGGCTGGCTTACTTTGTCCAGGACTGGATGTCTATTAGATCAGACAAGTGGGTCCTGGAAGTAGTAAGCCAGGGACTTGTTCTCAGCTTCAAAAAATTTCCAAAGATGAGAGCCAGATCTTTTCCACCTGCAAATCTCTCAGAAACCCTTGCCCTAGAGGCAGAGATTTCTTCTCTCCTAGCTTTAAGAGCCCTAGAGAGAGTACCTGCCCTACACTGGGGCAAAGGACTGCACTCCAGGTACTTCCTGACCCCCAAAAAGACAAGGGAGTGGCGACCCATCCTAGACCTAAGATATCTAAACAAACATCTTTTAAAACCAAAGTTCAAGATGGTAACTCTGGGAATAATCCTTCCCTCTCTAAGGCCAGGGGACTGGCTAGCCTCCCTGGACCTCAAAGATGCCTACTTTCACATTCCCATCAGGTGCTCCCACAGAAAGTACCTCAGGTTCGAGTTGCCCTCAGGCCATTATCAGTTCAGAGCAGTGCCCTTTGGCCTAACCTCAGCCCCAAGGGTTTTCACAAAGTGCCTGGCAGTAGTAGTTGCCTTTCTAAGAAGGCAAAAGATTTCCATTTTTCCATATCTGGACGATTGGCTAATAGTGGGTCAATCTCCAGACCAAGTCAAGTCTCACCTACAAGTGGTGACCCATCAAGTGCTCACTTCTCTAGGATTTCTTCTCAACCTTCCCAAGTCAGTTCTCGAACCAGTCCAGCTTCTTGCCTTTATAGGGGCAGAACTGGACACACTCGGAGCAAGAGCCTTTCTTCCTCCTCTAGAAAGCGCAAGGGTTCCTATGGAACTAGCTTCTTCTTTCAGCCTTCAGGTATCTCGACCAGCAAGGCATTTCCTCCAGCTCTTGGGCCACATGGCAGCTTCAACAGCAGTGGTCCAAGGGGCAAGATTCCAGATGAGGGATATTCAGTTCCACCTGAGAGCTTTCTGGTCACAGAGGAAGGATTCCCTTACCAAACTGATCCCAGTGACTCTGACCTTGATCCAAGCCCTCCAATGGTGGCAGGATCAGGTCAGTTTAAGACAAGGTGTTCTTTGTTACTCGGCCTTGTTCGGTGGTCCTTGCCACGGATGCTTCTCTCCTGGGCTGGGGAGCCCATCTGGGGTCCCTCACTGCCCAGGGGCTGTGGTCCCCCCAAGAATCCCTTCTCCACATCAGTCTCCTAGAGCTCAGGGCAGTTTTTCTGGACCTAAAATCTTTCTCTCTGTCAGTACAGAACAAGGTAGTTTAAGTCAGAACAGATAATACCACCTCCATGTGGTACATCAACAAGCAGGGAGGCACTCGCTCCATGGCCTTGTGCACAGAAGCCATGAAGTTGTGGTCCTTGGCTTATTCCCTGCAAACCTCTCTTGTAGCAGTTCACCTTCCAGGCTAGGACAGTGTGCTAGCAGATGCATTGAGCAGGATCTCTCAGGGCCATCACGAATGGTCCCTGGACCCTCAGGTGTTGAAAGTGATTTTTTTCAAGGTGGGGCACTCCAGAGCTAGATCTCTTTGCAGCCCCAGACAATCACCAGCTCCCTCTCTTTTGTTGCAGACCTCCAGTCTTGGGCTCGGTCCCTCTGGACGCCCTGATCCTGAATTGGGAAGGGAAGTTTCTGTATGCCTTTTCCCCCTTCCCACTCCTGTTCAAAGTTTTGGTAAAAATAAGGTCTCAACCCTGCAAGGTGATTCTGATTGCTCCAGATTGGGCCAGACAGCCCTGATAACCCCTGTTGCTGTCCCTAGCAGTCCATCTTCCCCTGTCTCTTCCCAGGAATTACAACCTGTTACCATCCTCTCAGGGGGGATTTGGTACCCCAATCTTCAGTCTCTCAATCTCGAAGCATGGCTCTTGAAGAGTTAGAGTTTGCAGATTTGCATCTTTCCCAAGGGGTTCTGGGTATCCTCAAGGCTTCTCGAAAGCCCTCCACCAGAACGACTTACAACTCCAAATGGAAAAGATTCAGCATTTGGTGTTCTAAGAAGCATATTTCTCCAGACACTGCTGGATTGCCTAAGGTTCTGGATTATATGGTCCATCTTAATGGCCTAGGCCTCAGACCAGCTACTCTCAAAGTACACTTGTCAGCTGTTTCTGCGTTTTTGTCTGTGGGAAAGTCTTCCTCATTATCTTCCCATTCTGTGTTCTGTAAATTTTTTAAAGGATTGCTTCACACCAGTCCTCCTTTTAGAGACCCTGCCCCTGCCTGGGATTTGAATGTTTGCATTGCTCAACTTATGCAACCCCTTTGAGCCTATGTCTTCAGCAGAGCTTAAGTACTTGACTTGGAAAACTGTGTTCCTGGTAGCCATTACCTCTGCCAGGTGTATCAGTGAATTTCAAGCCCTGTCAGTGGAACCTGATTTTATCTCATTTCACAGGGATAAAATGGTCCTTAGAACCAATAGAAGGTTCTTGCCCAAAGTGGTTTCAGACTTCCATTTAAACCAGTCTATGTCTCTCCCTGTTTTCTTCACTGATCATTCTTCCTCAGGAGAGAGGAGGCTACACAGTTTAGGTGTCAAAAGAGCCCTTAGTTACTACATAGAGCATTCCGAGGGTCACAGGTTTGACTCCCTTCAGTTGTTCCTCACTTATGGAGAAGTGGGAAAGGGCAAACCTGCCACCAAAAGATCTATTGCCAGGTGGATTGTGTCTTGTATATAATTCTGCTATGAAAAACTGGGAAAAACTCCACCATCAGGCATGAGGGCTCATTCCACAAGAGGTACAGCTGCTTCCCTGGCTGCTGCCAGGCATATCCCTCTCTTAGAAATTTGTCAAGAGCCACCTGGAAAACAGTCCATACCTTTACCAAGCATTACTCTCTGGATATCCAGGCTAGGAGTGATGCTCGGTTTGGCACAGCAGTACTTCAGAGCCTATTCCCAAAGTATGTTCTGTCCCTTCTCCTTGGAGGTACTGCTTGGTAGTCTGCAATTGTCAGAATACAGCAAGACTTCATGTTGTTTGAAGAAAAAATTACTCACCTTAGTAATTATGTTTCTTCTAATGGAGTCTTGCTGCATTCTGACCTCCTTCCCTCCCTCCCTCTCAGAACCTGTTTTTGGGGAAGTGGGTGGGCAGGTGCAATATTGCACCCAGGGGTTTTTTTGCTTGCACCCTCCTCCTTTTTGTTTGGGTGCTGATTTATTATTGTTATTGTAGTAGATTGGTTTTGGGTTTCTGGTGAGTCTTCCTTGGGAATCCAAAACTTTTTCAACCAGTTGGCTAGTAGAATTTTACAATTTCCACATATAATTTTTAGTTTAGTTGGGCTCATAAGAATCTGACGGTTTAGGTTTGAAACACTCCAGACAGAGACTTCAACCGAACTCGAGCTCAGCATTCTATGCCCTGCATAGAAAGCTAACTCTTTGTTCTCTGGGGCAGTTCAAAGGTTGGGAATCACTGCAATTGTCAGAATACAGCAAGACTCCATTAAAAGAAACATAATTACTAAGGTGGGTAATTTTTTCTTTCGGTCTTCAATCCGTTTAGCTTTGGATTTTTGCTCTTCCATCCAAACATGGAACACGAGGAACCCAAATTGGGTCCTGGCTTTAAGCGGTGCACGACATGCACCCAGAAAATGTCGTGCACCGATCCACACTCCACATGTGTCTACTATCTGGGAGCCCTGCATGATCCATGGGCTTGCGGCCTGTGCTGGACACTTCAGCCTTCCACTTTGGAGAACCATTACACCACTTCATCTTCAGTCACCCGGACCAGTGGGGCCCGCCTGTTCAGTTCAAGGATGCCTGCAATGCGATCCCTGTGGCAGCTGGTTCAACTGCACAGATTGGCACCTTCGAGGAGGCTGCAGCCCAGGCCTCTTCAGGCGCTGCTTCATCCGCCTTAGTTCCGGCGGGCTTGGGCACCTCGTTTACTGGGCATTCTGGGACTTATGCCAGAGCATCCCTACTTACTCTCAGGGAGGGCCCTTTCCGGAGGGTCCAAAACTTTGTGGAACTCCAAGTCCAAGAAGCCCCACCCCTCCCAAAAAGATCATGGGATTGGAAACAGGCTCGTTCCTCCTGTTTTCATTCTTCTGCTTCTGGCTCGATGATTGTTGAGCCATCGGCTGTTGTCAACACTTCTGATATTCAGGTCCAGGCCTCTGACCCCATTGTGTCCCCATCGGGCTTGCTGACTGAGACGCGGGTCAAGATTTTTCTCTACCCAGTCAACCCATCGTCAGAGGACAGTGGGGGGGGGGTTCCCTTTCAAGGACTCCAGTCTTTCTGGCCCTCTCGCAAGAGGAGCTGGTTCAGCAGGCCGATTCGTGTGTCTCCTCTCTGGAGATCAACCCTTCGGGGGTTCCTCAGCATCCTGTGCCTTCCCCCGTCTCTCCTCCCCGATGACTGGTGTGTCATCAGTTGAGGTCTTGGGACTTCTGACATTCTCAGCTGTCCTACTCTCGACCGTTGACCAAGAGGCACCATTGACGCTCCTCATCTTCCGGCGAGGAACGTCTCCACTGTAAATTGCGACACTGATATGAGGAACTAGTCTGGCAGCAGTGGATTCTCTGACATGGCCATGCTCCACAGCAGGCTCCGGTGCTCCCCGGTTGCCAGTGCCAGTTCCCCTGACTGAGCCAACGCCTATCCCCACCCACTCAGATGGAGCTGTCACCTCCACAGCTCTTGCTCAGGGCCCTGTCCAAGGCTGTGCGCCCCACTTCTGGGCTGCTCAGTAGGCTCTCCGTGCAAATTTCACACTCTGATGAGCCTTGAATTTTCAGCGGGGAGCAGGGGTCGCAGTTGGTGTTTGAGGAGTCCTCTGATTTGGATAACTCCTCCATGCACTCCCTTCAGACCCTTGACTTTCACCAGGATTCCTTCGAGGAGCTCTCTTCGGAGCAAGGGCTGGCTTCCTTCCGGGCTCAGCTCCGCTTAATCTCAGAATCTATGGGGATCCCACTGGAACTGGTACAGAAGGCAGGCTGAGTACCCCTTAACCGAGATTTTGGACAGGGATGATTCCCTTGGGGTTGCCTTCTTGTAGCAGAGGCCATTGTTAGTCCCGCTGTAGAGCTGTGGCAATGACCTGCCTACTGTCTGGCACCGTCAGCCCGTATTGTCCGCAAGTATGTGGTGCCTCCTGGGTCTTTGTCTGGGTACACTGACCATATTTTAGCCGAAGGTTTGGTCACCAACTCAGTGTTCTGGTGCACGGGCAATTTTGGAGACGTTGATAAGCTCCCGGACAAGGAGTCTAAGAAGTTAAACCACCCGACGAAGAAAGTCTATGCCACTTTGTCCATGGGCCTTCAGCAGGCCAGTTCGGCCATCATGATGGCCAACTTTTCCCATGCTTTTTTGGGAACACTGGACCATGTTATTCCCTGCTTTCATGCTGATTTACAGCTGGCAGTTAAGCTGATCCAGGGACGTGCCATGGCAAGGCAACTGCTCCAAACGGCCCAGGACATCGAGGACTCCAGTGCCAGGTCCGAGGCCACAGCAGTGGCCATGCAGCACTGGGTGTTGCTGAGGATCTCAACCTTTATGTCTGAAACCCAGCACAAGTGGACGTCCCCTTCTTGGATACCTACCTGTTAGGGCTTGGTGTCGATGGTCATCTCACCCACATTGAGAAATCAGGCACCACCCTGGATGCCGTCACGTCCTCCCAGAAGGATGTTAAGGGCCAGAAACAATGGACGAAGCCTTTCAGTTTCAGCTGTATGTGGCGCCTCCATCTAGACCACCTCAGTCCCAAGCGGGGTAACAGCAGGCCTTGCAGCCCAAACCTCGGCTAACCTCCTCTGGCCCTAAGAAATCCGGGGGCCAAGGCTCCCTTGACAGCCAGCTCCAGAGCCACCTCCAAGCCTATCCCGTGACGAATTGGGGGGTCACTCTCCCACCTCTCTTGCCTGGGACCTTCTGTGAGGGTCCGTCTCCACCATTTCATGCATGCCTCATCCGTCATCACATCGGACAAATGGGTGTTCAAAGTGGTGAGTTGTGGTCTGCCTCTAGACTTCAAGGCTCTGCCACCCAGTCAAGTCCTTGGATATGTCCACCCTTCAGAAGGACATTACCCATCTCCTTCATAAAAATGCTGTGGGGCCAGTCTGTTGGCGCTGAGGGCTGAGGCACTGTATGCCTTGCCTCGCGCTATGCCGGCAACTTGGGTTTGGAAGCCAGCCACCAGAGGTCACGGGGTGCGCCAACGGGGGTTGGGAGCAGGATCGGCGTCGATTCTCCTTTCCTGGTGGGTGGGTCGCCGCCCGTAGTCCCACCAACACTGGATGGAGTCGGTGACAGGCGCGAGCAACAACAGCGAGCGACAAGTAGGGTGTGGCGTCCCAGAGGGTGTGACATGTGCATGCCTCCACACGCATGCATCATGTCAGGGATGCGAGGGCTCGGGGACTGGTGAGAAAAAACAGAAAAAGTACCAACTACCTACTGGGGGGTGGGGGGGGAGCTGTGACTTGTTCCGGACTCCACAGCCAGTCCGGGGGTTTGTCTCCAGATATTTTCTGGTTCCAAAACTGACAGGGGCTTAGCGTCCTATACTGGATCTTCATGACCTCGGTCAGTTTCTGCAGGTGCGCAAGTTCCGGATGGTAACTCTGAATCGGGTCATTCCGTCCTTAGAGCAGGATATGTGATTCTGCTCTCTGGACCTTCAGGACACCTTCTTCCACATCCCGATCCGTCCGTCCCACCAGCAGTTCCTGCAGTTCTGTTCAGACGGGATACTTTCCGAGTTCTGGGCCATGCTGTTCTGCCTTTTCTTAGCCCCCAGTGTCTTCACAAAGTGCATAGCAGTGGTGGCAGCATTCCTGCAACACCAAGGTGTCCGGGCATACCCATACCTGGACGACTGGCCGGTTCCTCAAGACTGGAGGTGGAGAGATACAGGGATTTAGTCCATCAGACCTGTTTGGCGTTAGGCCCCCTACTCAAGCCTGGCCAAGTCAGAGCTCGATTCCCTTCGGTCCAAGGCCCAACTCCTGGCGGACAGGGCAGAGTATCTTACCGTCTGTGCCCAGTCATTTCAGGTTGGGCATATGCATCCTGCCCTTCCTGTGGCTGCTGGGGTACATAGCGTCCTGCACCAGTGTGGTCTGCTAGAAGAATGCTCCTCCAGCAGTGGTAGCTGGCCCACCAGTGGTCTTGGCACCTTAGCCAGTCAGAGCGACAAAGCCGATGGGGGATGCTATCCAGTGGTGGCTCATCCCAGAACATCTGCAGGAAGGAGTCCCATTCCTCCACCCAAAGCCGACAGTCACTCTCATGACCGCATCTCTGGTGGGATGGGGAGCCCACCTGGGGAATCACAGGACCCACGGGCTCTGGAACTCTCAAAGGAGTCCTGACGTCCCATCAACCTGCTTGGAGCTCTGTGCAGTGTGTCTTGCTCGGACGGCCTTCTTTCCAGCCGTTTGGGGTCAGGTTGTGTAAGTTCAGATGGACAACACCATGAGCATGTACTACCTCAACAAGCAGGGCAGGACACATTCCCTCTGATTGTGTCAGGAAGCCCTCCGCACCTGGATCTTCCGTACACAGTCTGGATGCCAGTCTGCTGGCGATCCATGTGGCCGGTGCCTCCAACTGGCTGGTGGACACCCTCTGCCGAGTGGGAGAGGTGTCTCATGAGTGGTCTCTTCATCAGGAGGTGGTGGATCTCCCGTTCTATCGGTGGAGCACTCCCTGGTCAACCTGTTTTCCTCCGGGGAAAATGCAAAGCTGAAGCTGTTTTGTGCCCTGCCCCAAACAGTGCGAATCACTGATGATGGGGATGCCCTTGAGGCCCAGGACCCCGGACCTCATGTATGCCTTCCTTCCCTTTCACCTGATCCACAGGGTGTTGAGCAAGGTGCAGAGGGACAAGGCATGGATGATCCTGGCCGCACCAGTTCTGGTACCCTGATCTCTTCAGCAGGAGGACCCCCGTGGCACTTGTCTCTCTGCCCAGACCTGCTCTCTTGCTCTCAGGGGAGAGTCCTCCACCCAGCCATTCTGTTTCTGCAGCTGACAGCCTGATTCCTGAGCGGCTAGAGTTCCGGACTTTGGGTCTCTCCGAGGATATCCTCCATGTTGTCAAGGCCCCTCAAAAGGAATCGACTTGACAGTGTTATGCTTTCAAATGGAAGAGATTTTCCATTTGATGTGAGAGCAGGGAGCTAGACCCCTGTCTTGCCCGGTGGTTAGCATGCTGGACTACCTGTGGTCCCTCTGTCAGTTGGGCCTGAGGTTGACGACCCTCAAGGTGCACCTGGCAGCCATCTCAACTTACTGGGCACAGGCCAGTATGCTGACGGTGGTGCAGGAGAAGGTGAGTGGGTGCGTCTTTAAGGGCCTTGACCACTTGTCCCCACCGTTGCAGGAACCCCCGCCACCTTGGGACTTTTTGCTGGTACTGTCAGATCTTACTTAGACAGGGCTCTTGCAGTAGGTATTCACATATAGGACTGACCCACCAGGTGTCAGGACCCCATGGAAAAATTTCTAGCTAGCAGTCTGTGGTGGGGACCACCCCCACGTCAGGTGACCGACGTCATGCGACATCAGTATAAAGGAGCGGTCCCCCACGCCCACCTTCCAGTTCTTTCCCGCCGTCAACTTGTGAAAGTTGCTCGCGGTAGAGTTCAACACTAGTCAGTTGTTAGTCGGTACAGTTTTCAAACTTTAAGACAGTTTTTTTTTCCCGCATATCTATACTATTTCTCTATACGCTGCGTATGTCGTCCCCGACACCTTCCAAATCGCATAAACACAAGTTCAAATCGTGCAGCTCCCAGCTGCCGCATAAGGACGGCCATTCCCTATGAGTCTTCTGCCTAGGCCTGGATTATCCTGTGGAGAAGTAACAGCACTGCCAGCAATTTAATTTGGCCACCCGAAAACGAAGGCAGCAGTCCCTGGAGGACCATACTTTAAAGAAAAAAATGGCATCTATAGAGAAGGCAGGCATCCACTTCCCCCGAAGGCCATAAAAAGGAGAAGCACCAGGAGCGGGATTCGACTTCGGCTGGAGTTGCGGTTCTAAAGGTAACGTCCCCTCCGGGGAACCGCTCCACGATGACCATTTTGGCTGTGTCCAAGAAGGTGTCTCCCCTCCCATCGCGCTCGGGCCCCTCGGGTACCTCCATGGTAAAGGAGGCCTCTGCTCCCGGGAAGGCCGCTGCCACGCAGCCCTCAGGTTCGAGCGGGTCCGCTAAGTCCGACGTGAGTGCCACCAACATCCACCCAGACAAGGCTGGTAAGCTGCTTGCTCCTTCGCGAGGGCGCAGTCACTCTTTTGCCCGACAAGGCTGTATCTCCAGCTCGGCCTTTATCAAGCAAGGGATCTGATAAGTTGGACATAGGCTCCTCCGACGCCCACCGGATCCGGCTGATAAGCGGGCGTCTGCCCTCAATGCCCGCCTGGGCAAGGAGCCTCTTGTCCGGGCCCTTCGATCAGTCAGACGCCCCAGGTTCCCCTCAACGCTTGGTGTTACCCTCTGAGGTCCCTGCGTCTCCGCTACTGACCCCCGGGGATTCTAACCCTCCCTCCCCGGTTGTCATGGAGGACTTGAACACGCTGCCATCAGGGCCCCCTCCTTTGGGACCAGTCACCCTGATGCCGGACCTTCAGATGCCGGCCGACGTCCCCCTACCGGACAGCGCTCCCACACCAGGACCGATGCCCGCGGGGCCAGCTTTTCCTGGCCCGTCAGTTGGGCCTTGGCCAGGTCCCTCTGTTCCACCAGAGCCCCTGGGTATCCGAAACCTCAGTACCCGGTTCCGTCTTACCTGGCGCCACAGTATCAGATGCCACAGTACCCAGTGTCTCAATACCCGACGCCGGACTTCCCGCCGTCAGGTTATGGATACTCCATTTACGGATATCCTCAGTATCCGTATCCCCCTCCTCCTCCGCCACCGACGCCCCAGCCGCAGGCAGATTTGAAGGAGACTGTAGTCTCCTGGTGGGCTGAGGCCAAGGCTCAACTCACCAGAGAGGTAGAGAGTCGTCTACCAACGCCGAACCCTTCGCAGGATCCCCTGAGTCGGAGACGGGAGACTCCCTCCCCCTTACCCGACACCAGAGGTGAACCCTCGGGCGCCAAGGGTGGGGAGGATACGCGTCCCAGAGAACTTCCCAAAGGGACCGTCTGTCCCCCGCGTAGGGAGGAGTCTGGCTCTGACTCAGAGGGACTCTCTGACCCAGATGACGAGCCTCATACTCCAGACCGACCTAGGCCAAGGGCCCCTCCGAAGTCTCCTCCAGAGGATCCTCCTTTTCTGGAGCTACTGAGAAAGATCCAGGAAGTTCATCAGCGGCAATCTCTGGAGCCAGATCCACAACGTAAAAAGCTTGCTGCCCACTTGGATCTGCCCGAGACAACTCCTACATTGATTCCACCCTAGATAGAGCCTCACACAGATCTTGTTTCCACTATTTGGAAACAACCTTCCACGTTGGCCTCCTTTCCGAGGAAGGCAGATCGGCTATATCAGGCTCCCGGGGGAGTAGATTTCTTGAACCTACACCCCAAAGCGGACTTGGTCGTGACTAGCTCCGTTAATCCTAAGCATCTCGGCTCGTCTCCGCCTGACAAGGAGTTGAGGCTTCTGGACCAATATGGGAAGATGATCTATGCATCTTCTACCCTGGGTATTAGGGCCCTGAATTATGTAGCACATATGGGGGATTACCAGAAGACCGTCCTTAGTCAGGTGGAATCAAAGTTAGACTCCCAGACAAAACAGGAAGTGGCGCATCTTGTCCGTTCTGCCAGTTGGCACATGCTTCGTGCCACTTACGATGCAGTGGACACAGCTGGACAGAGCTCGGCTTTCTCCGTAGGACTTCGGCGTCATGCCTGGCTCCATGTGTCAGGTTTGGTCCCTGAAGTGCAATCCGCTATTCAGTGCTCCCTTCAGGGGTTCGGTGCTATTCGGGGGTGATGTCAAGGACATCATTACCAACCTGCAAGAGAAGGGCACTGTACTCAAGTCTGTTGACTCTTTGTACAGACCCCCTCAGGGGCAATGGTGTCCTTTTCATAGACGTAACCAACAAAAACCAAAACCACAGGGCAAACGGGCCAACAAGCGTCTGGCCCCTCCAGCAGCCAAGACTCCCCCTACTAAAAAAAAAAGCCGCGGCTGCTGTGCTGCCCCAGATGTCCTGACTCCTCGCCTCTCCCACTGCCTCTGGAGGTCCCAGAGGAACCGGTAGGAGGGAGAGTCTCCTTCCATTTACAGGGTTGGGAGAGGATAACGTCGGATGCTTGGGTGCTCCAGTTGATTGCAGCAGGACACTCAATAGAGTTTCTACAGAAACCACCCCGAAGACCACCCCCAAAGTAGTCTTACTCCCCAGAACATCTTCCTCTGGTCCTAGAAGAAATCACCTCCCTTCTCTCGAAGGCAGCGATAGAACCAGTTCTCAACCACCTTTGGGGGACGGATTACTATTCCCATTTCTTTCTAGTTCCAAAGAAGATGAGAGACACGAGTCCTATTTTAGACCTCAGTTCCGTGAACATGTTTGTGGAGTACAAACGCTTCAGAATGCTCTCCCTGCAGAGTCTTCTGCCTCTTCTTCGGCAGGGATTGTGGCTGTGCGCTTTGGACATGCAGGATGCATACCTACATATCCCTATATGCCCTTCCCACTGCAAATTCCTCCGATTTTGCTTTCAGGGGACCACTACCAATTCAAGGCCCTCCCATTTGGTCTTTCCTCAGCATGACCCCAGTATTTACCAAATGCCTGTCTGTGGTGGCGGCCCACCTGCGTACCCAGGAGTTCAGGTATTCCCGTACCTGGACGATTGGCTCCTGGGCCCAGTCCAGGGAGGAACTCCTATACTCTGTCTCTTACCCTACAAGTTTTCACTAGCCTGGGTATTACCATCAACCAAGCAAAGTCCCATTTGGTCCCTTGCCAACGCCTCCAATTCATTGGGGCAATTCTGGACACGACCACTGGCAAAGCCTTTTTGCCTCAGGACAGGGCTGACACCCTTCAGACTCAAGCATGCCTCCTGTCCAGTCGTAGAAGGGTCAGAGTCGGGTCAGTCCTCCGCCTCCTTGGGCTAATGGCGGCTGCCATTCCAACAGTCCCACGCGCTCAGCTCCATATGAGGATTTCTCGATGGACGCTTGGTCTCAATAGGACCAAACACTGGAAATCTAGACCAAGAGGTACTATTTTCCAATCCCATGATCAGGGACTTGCAGTGGTGGATGGTACAAGAGAACCTTTGCCAGGAGTTCACTTCAACATCGAACCCCCAGACATTGCGACAGATGCCTCGGGTGGCGGCTGGGAGCCCATCTTAGGTCTCACAGGACTCAGGGCAGCTGGTCCCAGTTTGAACAAAATCTGCACATAAATGTGCTTGAACTAAGAGCAGTCCTTTATGCCCTCCAGGCCCTGCACTCCTCCATCCTTCCCGGTCATCTCCTTGTACAGACAGACAACATGTGTGTAGTCTGGTATCTCAACAAGCAGGGAGGAACACGTTCCTACTCTCTATGCAGGGAAGCAGTGAGAGTATGGGTCTGGGCTACCCAGCACCACCTTCACTTGATGGCCATTTACGTTCCGGGAGTGGAAAACACACTGGCAGACCACCTCAGTCAGTCCTCTTGTCAGGGCCCACGAATGGGAAGTGGATCAAGAGGTCGTAGACAACATCTTTCTGCAATGGGGAACACCTCAGATAGACCTGTTCACATCTCCTCAAAATGCAAAACTTCCCGCCTTCTACTCGCTCACTCCAGGGCGAGGCATTTTTTGGCGGGACGATCTGTCTCTCGATTGGAGGGACAGATTCGTCTATGCCTTCCCTCCTATTCCTTTAATTCCGAGGGTCCTGAACAAGCTAAGATCAGAGGCGGCACGAATGATCCTTATCGCTGCATTCTGGCCCAGGCATCTTTGGTTCTCTCTTCTGCAACAGTTTTCAGAGGAACTTCTGCTTCCTCTTCCTCTGTCGCAACACTTGTTGATCCAAGATCAGGAGATCCTTGTTCATCCAGGTCTCAAATCCCTTCATTTGCATGCGTGGCTCCTGCAGACGTAGCTAAAGCCCGCTTTGGGGTTTCCCCACTCATAGCAGACATATTGGTAGAGGCCAGAAAGCCTTCCACCAGGTCCACCTACGCCATGAAGTGGAAACAGTTTTCTGTTTGGCCCATGCAAAGGACTTCCACCCTTTCTCTTGCCCAGCCAACAGAGTCCTGGACTACATGAGTCATCTCTTCGATCTGGGTCGCAGCCATTCCTCTTTAAAGGTCCACATGGCAGCAATTTCAGCCTACCATGTCCCCTTCGGAGACGGGACTTTTGCTCAGTTGGAAGTCTCTAAGAGATTCCTCAGAGGGGTCCTCCATTTGAGACCCCTCCCATCCGCATTCCTGCTCCTCCTTGGGACTTGAATTTTGTTCTTGTGAAGCTTACTCTGCCTCCCTTTGAACTGGCAGCCTCAGCAGAATGAAAGTTCCTCTTGTGGAAGACTGTTATCCTAGTGGCCATTACTTCAGCTCGTCGAATTTCCAAGCTTCAAGCCTTGATGTGTAAAATCCCGTATTTGATTTTTCACAAGGAACGTGTGGCTCTGCGCACCAACCCAAAGTTTCTCCCTAAGGTGGTGGCTGAATCTACGGTGAATTAATCCATTGAGCTACCCGCTTTCTTTACTCAGCACTTCAATCAAGGGGAGTATCTCTTGCATACTTTGGATGCTCACAGAACACTGAGATACTACACCACTCTGACTAAGAATCTCAGGAAATCTGATCAGCTTTTTGTCTGTTTTGCTCACAAAAAAGAAGGCAATGTTTGTCCAAATGGCTCGTTAATTGCATTGTTTATTGCTACCACACGTACGACAAGCCTTTACTGGGCCCGGTTAAATGCCATTTTACCAGGGACGTAGCTGCTTCATTTGCTTCTTTCAGAAATGTGTTCATTGCTGACATTTGTGCAGCGGCCACTTGGAGTTCTGGCCACACTTTCATCCGGTATTACAGTCTGGACATTGCTTCTAGGTGCAGGGCAGATTTTGGATATGCAGTCCTGCAGGGCATGCTCTCTTGAGAGCCTTCATGCTGACTCCTACCTCTTCCCAGCTGACCGGGGTCAGTCCTTTCACTGCTTGGGACTCGGTCCTTGTGGTGTAACCTGCTGCAGTTACGTAAAAACTTACCGTAACAGTAGATCTTTGAGAGGAGCTCTTGCAACAGATGCTGCTTTCCCTCTATCACTGTTACCTTTTCCTCATTTTCAGAGGACTACCTCGGTTCTCCAATCTCTGTGCTTGCCAGGATCTCTGGTGGGAGAACTGAGGTGCTGCTGGAGAACTGCCCCTTTTATACCATATGCGAATGTTGGGGTTGGGCTGATGTCATGGGGCAGTCCCCCGCTGTATACTGCTAGCTGGAAGTTTTCCATGGGGTCCTGGTGCCTGCTGGCTTCAGTTCTTGTGTTGTAACCTGCTGCAAGAGCTCCTCTCGAAGATCTACTGTTACGGTAAGTTCTTGCGTAACTGTACTATCTTTCTGGATGTAGTCTTCACCATTTATTCACACTACTGGGTTCTCAGCCGGAGGCACTAGGACCCTGCGGGAGCCAACAGTCTTCAGGGGGCCAGCGCCGAGGAAGGCTGTGTGCATGCGTGGCACTGCGATTGCTAGCCTCGGGCTACATAGCCTGTCTTGGCAACGGTGTCCAGCCACCTCAGTTCCTTTTTTTTCCCCGCCGTCGAGTGCACTTCAGTGATGACGTGGCTCGTCCGCTGGGAGACGAATCTTCACGTCTGTATGACAACAGTGTTTGTTCAGTATTCTTTTTCTGTTTATTATTTTCTTTTGGTAACAAAAAAAAAAATAATAGATTTGTCAGTTTCTTCAGCCCTACCAAACAACGGAGTCAGTCATGGATGGTGACAGTGATGGTAGGGAGTCTCCTTTAGAAGGCTGTTCTGGCAGCTGGGCTGAGTCTGATCCACAGCCCTTTCCGAAGGGGGCGGGGTCCGACCGCAGGCAGTCTGGTGTTTTTTTTTTGGGGGGGGGGCGGTCCTCCTGTGAACACAAAAAGAAGCTGGCCAAGTCCAGGTCGGGGACCTGGCGCTACTTCACCTTGGGTTCTTCCTCTTCCTGTAGAAAGGGAAAGAAATGGTACCGCTCGAGGTCGCCCTCTGGTATGTCGCCCAAAAGGTCTTCTAGATCCACGAGCAGGATGTCAGATTCTCCGACTGGTTCTACTCGCGGTCGTTCAAAGTCTCGGACCCGGAGCCCCTGTCTATCCACTAGCGGGGTTTCTGGGGGCAGTTTCATCACAGGACAGCTCTTATGGAGCAGTGGGTACAGCATCTGGCTCATGTGCCCCTTCCTATGAACCCAGTATCGGGGCCTTCGGGCCCAGGTTCTTCAAGCCTGCTTCCAGGGTTTTTGGACCAGGTGGAGCATTTGCACTGCCAATGGATCCTTTCCCCTTGACAGCAATCTCTACTGACACTGGTTCCACATGCCGCTCCCCCTCACTCTGTCTCTTTGCAAGGGTTGTCATCAGCACCATTTCCGGTCACTTCAGTGCTGGCTGGACCTTCGGGGTTTAGTTTGGGCCTGATTTCAGACTCTGGCCTTTCCAGGCCTGTTCCGGTGCTGTGCCGGGCCTTTCTCCAGCTTTTTCTGATCTGATCACTCAGACAGTGCCGCCTCCGGTGCTGGGTCCTCTGTAGAGGGCTTTGAGGCCAGCGCCAGGCCTGGCACCATTGATGCCAGGGCAGACTCTGGTGCCGGCCCCCTTCCTGGTGCTAGTGCCTCCTGTCTATCCAGTGCCAAGGCCTGGGGAGGTCTTACAAGGTCCATACCTCTTCTAGCTCCTTCTTCCGAGGGTGACTTGGAGGGGGACGAGTCTGACCCCGACCTCATTCTTTCTGAGGATGGTGATGACAACACTTTCTACAGCCTGGAGGACAAATCTCCAGCTCCTGCTTTTGTTCCTCATGAAGATCTTTCCTTTCAAATCTTGGTCAGGAATATGCAGGCTACTTTAGTTCTTGAGACTTCTGCCCTCGACCCAGGTAACTGATTGCATCTGGAGTGGCTTTGTGTCCCAAGCATACCTGTTAACCTCACACCTCTAGTTCCTCTAGCCTTGAAACTGTTTTGGAGGCGGTGTGGGCTAGACTGGCCACTATTCTTTCCATCTGTAAGATAACAGACAGTAAGTATTCTCGTCCTAAGGATAGACCAATTTTGGCTTCTCAGCGTATTGCAGATAAAGTTGTCATCATAGCGGAAGATGACAAGGCCATGTTTCCTCAAGAAACTACTGGTAAGAGAGCTTTTGCAGCAGCCACTTTGGGCATACAAATAGCCAGTTATCAAGGTCATTTTTCTCAATACCACTATGTCCCCTGGCCCTCTCTTAAGTCTTTGGTAGAATCTCTACCAGAGTCCGATACTAAGCAGACACTTTTTCAGACTGTAACCCATAGTATAGAGTCCAGCAGTCACCAGCTAAAGGCAGCCATGGATGCATTTGACTCTTGCTTCTCGTACTGCCACTGCTGGAATCTGCATAAGGAGACAGTCCTAGCTGCGGACCTCTGGATTTTCCTCTTGACACCCAGCAACAAGTTATGAATGTCCCTTTCAGTGGCACCTACCTGTTCGGCCAACAGGTAGAGTGGTCTCTTGAGGCCTCTCAGGAGACTAGAATGGCTGTTAGGTCTGCTAGACTGGCCCCCTCAGCGAGGAAGAGGCTGTCAGTTTTTTTCATAACAGACGGCCCTTTCGTGGGAGGGGCAGAGGAGCTCCAGCCAAGCACCATATTCCTCAGCCACAAAAGAAAACGCAGCAAAAGACACAGATCCCGAAAACGCACAGTGCCACCCTCTGAGTCTCCGGCCCTGACTCTGCCTCAACTGCCTGAGGCAGATCTCTCCTCTCCAGTGGGAGGTCATCTATCTGACTTTTACAATCAGTGGAACTCCATTACCACCGACAAATGGGTCCTGAGAATCATTCGGGAAAGGTATTTACAGAACTTTAAAAAAAAACAAAAAAACCTTGTATTGTCCCCCCCAAGAGGCAGACCCATCTTATTGGTCGCCAAGTCAGACCTCCTCACTTCAGAGATTGCGGGCCTTCTGAGAAACAGGGCAGTGGAAGTAGTACCTCAAGTAGAAAGCAACATAGGCTTCTACTCCCATTACTTTCTAGTTCCGAAAAAGACTGGGCATGTGTCCCTTCCTCGACCTCAGAAAACTAAACAAGTTTCTGTACCGCAAGAAGTTCAGGATGGTCTCCCTAGGGACCCTTCTTCCACTTCTCAAACCCCAGGACTGGTTGGCATCCCTGGACATGCAAGGCAGCTACCAGCATATTCTGGTACACCCAAGGCACCACAGGTTCCTTCGATTTGTGGCCTTGGGTCAGCACTACCAGTTCGGAGTTCTGCCCTTTGGGCTATCCACAGCGCCTTGAATCTTTACAAAGTGTTTCGCAGTTCTCGCAGTGCACCTTCGAAACCTCGAGCTCCAAGTATTTCCATTCTGGCTCTTGGCAAGTCTGTCCAGACAAGGTATGCAGGAGGCAATGAACACAGCAACTCTGTTCCTAACCTCCATGGAGGTCCTTCTGAATCTCGGGAAGTCACAGCTTCAGCCCTTGCAGCAACTCCCCTTCATAGGAGCTCTTTTGGACACTACCAAGGCAAGAGCTTTCCTCCTGGAAGACTGACAGAAGACCATCTTTCAGATGGCGCATTTCATCATGGAGAACGGTTCAGTGCAGACTCACTCCATGCAGCGAATGCTAGACCTCATGGCTACCTCAGTCTTTACAGTACCTCTAGTGCAACTGCACGACTACTTGGTGGATGCTCAGTACTAGGTGGTCACCGACCATGCATCCTCAGTCTTACTCCATCAAAGTGATAGAACCGCTCCATTGGCCACTAGCATGGTAGACGCGGGAGGACATCCTTCTTCAGGGTCTCCCCTTAGCTCCACCAGAGTCTCTGATAACTGTCGCCACAGTTGCGTCTCTCCTGGGGTGGGGACTCATTGTCAGGGCCATCACATCTATGGAGTCTCCTCTCCACATCAAGAGCAGTCCTTTAAGCACTCCAAGTCTTAGTAGACTTGGTCAGTCACAAAGTGATCCTTCTGTAGTCAGACAAGTCAGTGATGTACTATATCAACAACCAGTTTGGGGAACATGCCTACCAGCTTTGCAGGGAAGCAGTGAGGGCATGGTAGTGGTGTCTGATTCAGGCAGTATACCTGCCAGGAGAGCAGAACGATTTGGCGACCCAACTCATTCGGACAGAAGCAGGTCCTCACGAGTAGTTGTTGGCACCAGACGTCGTAGTCTCTCTTCGACGATTGGGGTGCTCCAGACCTGGACCTTTTTGCATCCCCACTCACCGCAAAATTGCAACAATTCTGCTCCACAAATCCAGGACCTGGCATTTTTCGTCAGGATGCATTCAGACTGTGGTGGACAAATTACATTATGTGTGCATTTCCTTCTCTTCCACTATTTCAGAGGGTGCTGCTCAAGCTAGAGACCCATGGGGGAGAAAGGATTCTAATTGTCACATCCTGGCCATGGCAGATCTAAATCTTCCTGGACATAAAGTCTCCACCACTCATTCACGCTACTGGAACTATGCTGGATGGCGCTAGGACCCAGCAGGAGCCAAAAATCTTCAGGAGGGCCAGCGCCGAGGTAGGGCTGCAAGGAAGTGGCACCTCGAGCCCGGCTTGTGCCATATAAGTTACCTTGGCGTCGACCCTCCAACCGCCTCCGTTTGTTTTTTCCCGCCATCGAGTGCACTTCAGCGAAAACGTCGCTGGCCCACCGGGAGCCAAGTCTTCACATCTATACGACAGCAGCTATAGTCATTTTTAGTATTTGTTAAGTTTTATTTATTTTAGTAGTTCTTAAAGTAATTTTTCATCAAAGAAGTCTTCAGCCCTCCTTCGATGGAGTCGACCACGAACGGGGCAAGTGATGGTAGGGAGACTTCACATGAAAGCTATGTTTTCAGCAGGGCTGGGTCTGGTCCGCCGCCCTCTGCGGGGGGTGGGGGTGGGATGGGCAGTCCTCCCAGCTCAAAAAGAAGCAGTCCCATTCTCGAACATCATCGAGGACTCTGCACCGCTTGGCCTCGAGTTCTTCCTCTACCTTCCAGTCGAAGAAGAAATGGTACCACTCGAGGTCGCCTTCTGGTATGTCTGCACGTCTGTCATCGGGGGCTAGGGACAGGGGTTCGATTCCAACTCCTCCGGGGTCTCCTATGGCCTCTGTTCCTGGTGACCAGTATCCTCGACTCTGGAGTCCCTCCCCGCCCTCGGGGAGGGGAGGGGTGTCTTCCGGTGAGCAGTTTCATCATTGGGCCACTCTTATGGAGCAGTGGGTTCGGTGGTTGTCCCGCCTGCCTGAGCCTGCAAGTCTGTCACCAAGGCCCTCGGGTCTTCCGGATTCGGACCTGCGGGCAGGCGGTTAGGGTTCCCTAGTCGCACAGCACCTTCAGTGCCATCAACGCCATGCTGTTGTGCTTTTCCCCCTCATATGGCTGTGGTGCAGGGGCCAGCATAGGTACCACTCTCTCCTGCTGAATTTCTCCGTTCGTCTTCCCCGAGTGGGTTGTTGGGGGCCCCTGGTCCGAGCCGGCACCACGTCCTGTGCTGGCGCCGCTTTTGTTTTCGGCACTGCGCTCTGTGCCGGCACCAGGAGCACCGGCAGTGCCACGTAGGGCGCCGGTGTTCTCGGCTCCACTTCGCGGAGCTCCTCCTCCTCTCTTTCCTCCCTTTCCTATTTATTCTGTCCCTCTGGGACTAGTAGGAGATGATATTGAGCCTGATCCTGAGCTTCAATTGGGAGATGACCTTGATGACAATTCCTCTCTAAGGGTGGCGAATAAGCCTTCTCTTCCAGCAGAGCCTTTGGTCGAGAACCTTTTCTTTAAGTCTCTGCTTAAGAACATGAATATATCTCTCTCTCTATCTCTCTCTCTCCAGACTTCACAGCTTGATTCTGGGAAACTGCTGCGTCTGCAGTATCTGCACATTCCGGATATTCCTATGAAATTGACTCCTCCCGTGCAACCCTCTTTTTTGAGACTCTCTCACAAATGGTGTGGGATAATCTGGTGCTTATTCCTTCTGTGGCTAAATCCATAGATAGGAAATACGCCCCTCCCAAGGATCGTCCTATTCTGGCCTTGCAAGCCTTTGCTGATGCCATAGTTGTCCTGGCAGAGAATGACAAAGCCGTTCTTCCTCAAGAATCTACGGCACGTCCAGTAAACAAGAAATCTCACAAAACTGACACTTGGGGAAGCAAGTCTTTGCTGCCTCCACTCTGGGTATGCGTATTGCTAGCTACCAGGGTTATTTTGGTCAGTATGAGTATACCCTCTGGCATTCGCTCAAGGCCACTGTAGAAGCTCTTCCAGAGTCAGACGTTGGCACAGAGCTTCTTCAGACCATTACTAGAGGCATTGAATCCAATAATCAGCAGCTTAAAGTCGCTATGTATGTCTTTGACACTGCTTCCAGGGCAGCAGCAGCTGGTATATGCACCCAACGCCACTCTTGGTTACATACATCAGGATTCACAAATGATACCCAACAGAGAGTTATGAGTTTACCATTTGATGGAACGTATCTGTTTGGTCCTCAGGTCGAGCAGGCACTAGAGGCCACACAGAAAACTACAACGGCTATCAAAATGGCCAGGCCGCCATCTGCAGCCCCTCAACGAGGCAGGAACCAGCAACAGTTCCTCAACCGTCCGTCCTTTTGGCAGAGGAGAGGGCTTCAAGAAATCAAGCCCCCCCCCCCCAAGCCACAAAAGAAAATGCAGCAGAAGGCAAAGGGCCCAAAGCGCCTAGTGCCACCCTCTGAGATTCTGGCCCAAGTCCCACCTCAGCTGTCCGAGGGGGACTCTTTCTTGGCAGTAGGGGGGCATCTGACTCGGTTTTACAACCAGTGGAAGTCTGTCACATCAGACAAATGGGTACTCGGAATAATTTGCGAAGGTTGCTCTCTAAATCTTTCAGAAACCCATCCAGATCATCCACCCAAATGACAGCCTAGGCTGTCTGTCTCTTAGTCAGACCTTTTTGCTTTCGTGATTCAAGGCCTTCTGAACAACAGGACAGTAGAAGTAGTTCTGCTGGATCAGCGGAACACAGGTTTCTACTCCCACTACTTCTTAGTTCCAAAGAAAACCGTCAGCATGCATCCTATTCTCGATCTAAGGAACTTAAATTCCTTTACAAGGAGAAGTTCAAGATGATTTCTCTCAGCTCCCTGTTACCTCTGATTCGTCAAAATGACTAGCTGGCCTCCCTGGACATGCAGGATGCCTACCAGCATGTTCTCATACACCCAAACCACCACAGATATCTCAGATTTGTGGCATTGGGGCATCACTACCAATTCAGAGTCCTGCCTTTTGGTCTATCCTCGGCACCTCGAGTCTTCACAAAGTGCTTTGCAGATCTCACAGCGCATCTCAGGAAGCTCGGAGTTCAAGTGTTCCTATATCTGGACGACTTGCTCCTAGCAAGTCCCTCCAGACAGGAGACTCAAGAAGCCGTGGCTATGGCTTCCAACTTTCTAACATCCATTGGAGTTCTGTTGAACTTCGGAAAATCACAGCTGCAGCCTTCTCAACGGCTCCTCTTCATAGGAGCCCTTCTGGATACCTCCAGCGCAATAGCCTTTCTTCCGGAGGATAGAAGGACTGACATCCTTCAGATGGCTTACTTCATCTGGGACAACGACTCAGTTCGAGCCCTCTCGATGCAGAGGATGCTGGGTCTCATGGCATCTTCAGTGTTCACTGTGCCTCTTGCATGATCATCTTCACATGAGGACTACTCAGTGGATGCTCAGCACTCAGTGGACCCAAACCACACATCCCCAGTCCTATCACATTAAGGTGACGGAACCCCTGAAACAGTCTCTCACTTGGTGGACTCAAAAAGACAACCTTTTGAAAGGGTTCCCCTTTGCCCCACCGGAATCTCAGATCTCCATCTCCACAAATGCATCCCTGCTTGGAAGGGGAGCTCGCTGTCAAGGTCTCCACACCCAAGGTCAGTGGAATCAGGATGAGTCTCAACTCCACATAAATGTCCTAGAAATGAGTCGTCCTGTACGCAGTTCGAGCTCTGAAGGACATTCTGTGTCACAAGATCATTCTCCTTCAAACGGATGACAAAGCAGTGATGTACTACATCAGCAAACAGGGTGGAGCACACTTACCCCCTTATGCAGGGAAGCGATGAGTGTGTGGGAGTGGTCCCTGGAGCACAAAGCCCTGATGCAAGTGGTTTACCTTCTGGGAATGCAGAACGATCTGGCGGATTGTCTCAGCAGAACGGAAGCAGATCTTCATGAGTAGTCTCTCGACACAGATGTCATGCAGTCGCTTTTTGAAGAGTGGGGAACTCCGGACCTGGACCTTTTTGCATCCCCACTCAACACAAAACTGCCTCTGTTCTGCTCCAGAAATCCAGAAACTGGCGTTTTTCTGTCAGGATGCATTCAGACTGCAGTGGACAAGATGCTTTCTGTATGCATTTCCTCCTCTTCCCTTAGTTCAGAGGGTGCTGCTCAAACTGGAGGCGCAGGGAGGTAGAATGATCCTCATCACCCCATTCTAGCCCCATCAGATCTGGTTTCCATTAATCAACAGATTATCAGAAACTTCACAGAGACAGCTTCCTCTTCAAATTAACCTGCTGATCCAGGGCCCAGTGGTCCATCCCAGTCTGAGATCCCTTCACCTCCACGCTTGGTTCCTGAGGCGATAGAGGTGAGTAGGTTTGATGTTTCACGTAGGGTCTCGGATATTCTACTAGCGGCATCCAAGCCAGCTACTAGAAAAACTTACACGGCTAATTGAAAGCGGTTCTCCATCTGGTGTTCAAAGTCCTCCTTTGACCCCTTCTCCTGCCCACCAAACAAAGTCCTGGAGTATCTTCTGGACCTGCCAAATACTAGACTGCAATACTCAACTGTGAAGGGTCACCTCTGCGCAATCTCAGCGTACCATGAACCCGTACACTCTGTCTCTGGCTCAGTTACCTTTGGTCAAGAGTTCCTTAACGGCATACTCCACACTAGGCCACCGGCAGACAACCGGTAGCCACCTGGGACATTAACCTTATGCTACACATGCTCACCAATAAACCTTTCAAGCCCCTAGCTACTTGTGAGCTGAAGTTCCTGACCTGGAAGACCGCCTTCCTTGTAGCCATTGCCTCTGCTCGCAGAGTGTCTGAAATACATGCTTTGGTCACAGACACACACACACCCAAAATACTGTATTTCACAAAGACAAGGTGGTTCTGCAAACTCACCCTAAGTTTCTCCCTAAAGTGGTCTCGGAATTCCATTTGAACCCACCCTTGGTTCTTCCGACCTACTTAGCAAACTTCCAGAATGAGGGGGAGTGTACCCTACATTCTCTGGATGTTAAGAGAGCTTTGCGATTCTATTTAGACAGAACTAAAGAAATCTGCAAATCAAAACAACTGTTTGTCTCTTTCAGCATGGCCCGGCTGCGTCAGCCTGTTGCTAGCAGATGTATTTCGGCGTGGCTAGTGGCATGTCTTCGCCATTGCTACTCCATGCCACAGGTTAAGCTGGAAGGCAGAGTATACGCTCATTGTACCAGGACAGTCGCGGTATCTCTGGCAGAAATTCGAAACGTGCCCATTGCAGACATCTGCAATGCAGCTACTTGGAGCTCTGTGTACACCTTTGTCAAGCACTACGCCTTGGATGTCCATGCCATACAGCATTAGTCCTTTGGCAGGACAGTCCTTAATGGACTTCTGTCCTAAGTGAGTTCCTTTATCCTGCCACCCTTCTCGGGGGTATTATTTCAGCTCTGTACTCTTCCATTAGTGTGAATGAGTGGTGGAGACTTTATGTCCAGGAAGATATGAAAAATACGTACCTACCGTAATTCTTGATCTTTTTTGGACGAAATCTCCACCACTCATTCACACGCCCACCCTCAATCCCCCAAGCTCACTTATCTGTTTTTGGTCTTCACTCCCTCGAGCTGGGCTGTGAAGACTGTGTTGTGCTGATCCTTCTTACACAGGTCATTCGGACTTCTTGTGTCCGACATAGGTTAGTTTCACTAGGTTAGTTTACACTGCACCTCCTCGGTAAAAAAGGTACTGAGGGATTGGAGGGGCAACACAAAGGTTGCCTACATGGCGCGAGCCGGGTTCGTGGTGCCGCTTCCTCGCGGCCCTACCTCGGCACTGACCCTCCAGAAGATTTTTGACTCCCGCTGGGTCCTAGTGCCTCCGGCGTAGTCCCATTAGTGTGAATGAGTGGTGGAGACTTTGTCCAAGAAGATCAAGAATTACGGTAGGTACGTAATTTTCATTTTCCATTGATCAACAACTTATCTGTGGTCCCTCTGAAGCCTCTACCACTGCGGATGGACCTGCTAACACAGGCATCCCTGGTCCATCCCAAGCTGCGCTCCCTTCATCTTCGGCTCATGAAGAGATAAATATGGGCAGGTTTAGGGTCTTCAAGAAGGTCTCTGAGATCCTCCTGGCAGCACGCAGTCCTTCTACCCGGAAGATATAACACAGCCAAATTGAAACGTTTCTCTAAATGGTGTGCCAAATCTCATTTGGACCCATCCGGTGTCTGCCAGACAAAGTCTTGGGAGTACTTGTTACATTGTTCCAATGCGGGACTGCAGTACTGATCTGTAAAGGTTCACCTTTGTGCTCTTTCGGCCTACCACGAGACAGCCAGAACCTTACACTGGCTCAGCTACCTTTCTTTAAGAGGTTCCTGAAAGAAATTCTGCACACAAGACCACCGGTTAGGAAGCCTGTCGCTCCCTGGGATATCAACCTTGTATTGGACATGCTCACCCGTAAGCCCCTTGAACCCCTGGCTACGTGTGATCTCAAATTTCTAACTTGGAATGCAGTTTTCCTGGTGGCTGTCACCTCAGCCCAAAGGGTCTCTGAAATGCACGCTTTGGTGATAGATCCTCCGTATACGGTGTTTCACAGAGACAGGGTGGTTCTCTGCGCACACCCTAAGTGGTTTCAGAGTTCCATTTGAACTTGCCATCAGTGTTACCCACGTACTTTCCTTACTTCCATAATGAGTGAGAAAGAACTCTCCACTTCTTGGATGTAAAGAGAGCACTTAGGTTCTGCATTGATAGAACCAAGGACATCATCATTCCAAGCAACTCTGTTTCTCATCATTCCAAGCAACTCTGTTTCCTCCAGTGCTAACTTGGTGGGTCAGCCAGTTGAGATTAAATGCATCTCTGCTTGGATAGTGGCTTGCCTTTGACACTGTTACTCCATGGCTCAGGTAGGACTGGAAGGCCACGTTTGTGCCCACTCTACCATAGTGGTTGCAGCTTCCTTGGCAGAAATACACTCTGTCCCCATTTTGGAAATTTGCGAAGCAGCAACTTGGAGCACAGTGCACACTTTAATTATGCACAATGCCCATTGCCAGGCAACACACCTCTTTCAGCAGGACAGTCCTTAATGGACTCTTGTCCTGAGTGAGCTCCATCTCCTACCACCCTGCTCGGGGAATTTTTTTGGCTGAGCTTGGTACTTTGCCCAGTAGTGTGAACAAATCATGAAGACTACATACAGGAAGATATGAAAATTACATACCCACTGTAATTCTTGATCTTCTTGGACAGTCTTCACCATTTATTCACACACCCACCCGCCATCCCTCGAGCTCACTCTCTTTGTATCCTGGTCTTTACCTCCCTTGTTTTGGGTGGGCTGGGAAGACACTGTTGTTATTGTTGACCCTTCTTATATGGATCCAAAGGTGCTATTTTATGCTCTTTTTAGGTTTAGTATTTGTTTTCTTAAGGTACACTGCACCTCCTCGTTAAGAAAGGTACTGAGGCAGTTGGGGAACCATTGCTGATACACGCTATATAGCACAAGGCTAGTCCTCGCGGTGCCACACATGCACACAGCCTACCTATGTGCCAGCCCCCTGAAGATTTTTGGCTCCCATAGGGTCCTATTGCCTCTGGCTGAGAACCCAGTAGTGTGACTAAATGGTGAAGACTGTCCAAGAAGATCAAGAATTAGGGTGAGTACGTAATTTTCATTTCTAGGAGTGGTATATGGTGCATATCCACATGACCCACCTGACCTCCCCTGGCAAGTGGCACACAGATCCTTGCTTCCAGCATGCAAGATCTGACATCACGGTGCGGTGCTGAGGAGGGCACTGGGTGGGTGGGAGGAGCTTAGCTTGAAGACCTTCTGGCAAGAATTAAAGGGAAAGGAAGAGCTACCTAAGTGTGTATGTGCACCATATACCACTCCTAGAACAGTTTTTACAGGTGAGTAACCCTCATTATCATTGCACTGAATATTCCTTGCATTGACTTCTGCTACACTAAAGCTGGTAAAGTCACCAGAAGGGCGCAGGGCACATTCCACAAGAGGCCACATCTACCACTGTGGCTGCAGAAAGGAGGGAATACCTTTGCTAGAGGTGTGCAAAGAAGCCACATGGTCCACAGTACACACCTTAACTTATTATTGCCTGGACATCTAAACTAAAAGGAACGCCATCTTTGGCATGTCTATACTTCAGAAACTTTTTCTTAAAATACTATAGGTCCTAGACCCTGCCTCCCAGGTTCTGCTTGGATCTGAATAAAAAGGGTTCTTTAGTTACATATGTACATTATATATCAAAATTATTTAAACTTCTGCTTGGCCATTGAAAGTTCTTTAATCTCATTGTCATTCATTTTGTGATCAGTAGTTTCTTACATTTATGTGTCCCAGTACATAGCATGAATAGTTGGTGGTCACTGCTCTCTTCAGCTGTTTAGCTAGAAATCTGCCGGGGGGGGCGGGGCCTGGAATCAAATGGTGCGTGACAACACTGCAGAGTGAGCTTTAACATCCTAAAGTTCTTCAGGGATATTGCAGTCTTCAAACAACATGAAGTCTTGTTGTATTATGACTATTGCAGTTTGTCCTACCATTAGAACTGCTCCGGAGGTGAAAGAGTTAACTTCCATGCAGGGCATGGAACTTAGAGCGAGCTCTGGGTTAGAGAAGCTCTGTCTGGGATATTTCAAACCGTAAACTGTCAGATTCCTTATCTACCACTGAACAGTCGCTTGGATTCCTCCTACTGCTCGGTTCATTTTCTCGGTTTAAAGAGTTTTTTCTGTTAAATTCAGCCGCTATTATCATTATTTTAACCTCAAAACCGATCGGGTTCAAGCTCTGTCTATGGTATTGTAAGTAATAGATAGGTTTATTTCTGTGTGGAACTTGTAAATGTTTATCGGTTCGGTTTGAACCGATCAGGTTGTGGAAACTTTATTCTGAAGCATTTAGAGTGCGGTTCCGGTTCTTACGGTTCTAAAACGGATTTCATTACGTTTTTCCACGACCCGTGACACGGTTGGGAACCGATAAGGGTGTCTTGCCTGCTACCGTCAAAAAGGGGCAAGTTTTTGGTTAGGCTGGCATTATGTCTGAGAAACCCAAAAGAAAACCGCCACTGGTTTCAACACTGTAGTGTCTGTGGGAAGCCTTTGCTAAGGCTGACCCACACACCACATGTGTTTATTGTCTGGGGTTTGACCACCCCAATGCAGACTGCCAGATTTGCAAGAATTTCTCTGCAGCTACCCTAGATAAGAGAGTTGGTAGGCTAAGGGAACGAGAGGCCAAAAAGTCCGCTGACCCGGATGGCCAGCCCGGTTCGGTGCCAGCCGAACCGGAGGGAGTGCCCTCTGACCAGGGCCAGACTTCTCGGCAACGTGAAGCTGACTCTGAGGAGCCAGTTCCAGCAAAGAGAACTAGAAAATCAGCAGGTGTGGAGTCAAAATTCCCTTCTCCAACTGCTGCAGAAATAGCCAGGGCAATCCAGATTGTCCAGTCACTTTCCCCGGTTCCGTCCGAACCGCCACTATCTGGCAAGAGGTCGGTTCGGTCAGTTCCACCGGTTCAAGAATATGATATAGAGGAGTTTTATGAACCAGAGGAGGGGGAGGATGATTATGAACAGTGTGAATGTGACTTTGAAAGTCTGGATGTGCCCATTGAACCGGACATCTCCCCAGACAGACCTTTAGGAGAATCTCCCCCTAGGCTTGCTGAGTCCCCTTCTCATTTTCTGTTTTATAAAAAAGTTGCTGAAACCCTCCAGCTTCCTTTGGAGGAAGCTGTGGATGAGCAAGAGGAGCCTGACTTTGTAGAGATGATGGATATCCCAGAGTCCAGGAGATTGTCTATTCCTTTACATAAACTTTAGAAACAAACAACAAAATTTTAAAAGCTCCTAATTCTGTGCCTCCTGTGGATAAAAAGATGGACAGGAGGTACACTTTGTCAGGTCCTGATACAGAATTTCTTTCACAGCAATGCAGCCATGTTAGGGTAGTTCAGGCTGCAGCCTGTGATAAGGCTAATATTCCCCTGGCTTCACATCCTCCTGACAAGGACTCCAGGAAGATTGATGCCATGGCTAAAAAACAATACATGGCAGCGCCCTTGGGACTCAGACAAGCAAATTATATGGCTTATGTTGCAAGATACCAAAAATCTAGATGGGATACTGTCATGGCTTTAGCCAAACAGGCCCCTGGCCAGCTTGCCAAGGAGCTGGAGCAGGTGGCTGCTGATGGCATTGAGGCATCTAAGGTGCAATTCCATGCTGCAGTGGATTGTAATGATGTATCCTCTAGAGTCATGGCTACATCTGTGGCTTTTCGTAGATTGGCTTGGCTCAGGTGTACTAGTTTGTCACAGGATACCCAGGCTAAGGCTATGGATTTTCCTGTGGTGGGAAATTCTTTGTTTGGGGAGCAGACAGAGAATTATATGAAGAAAATGGATGAATATAGAACCACTTATAGGAGTGCACAAGCCAAGGAACGGCAAGCCACTCCTCAGAGGCAGCCCCCCAGGGGTAGAGGCAGGCCTTTTCACCAAACCCAGGCCTCCTCTTCAGCTTATGTTCAGAGGGGGTTCTTCAGAGGGAGAGGCAGACGGGGTACAAGCAGGCCTGCTCCCTACCCCTCAGCCTAAAGCCCCTGCCAAACAGGCACCCTGATGGGATGCCCAGGGCCGGTTCTCCATTACCTGTAGGGGGCATGCTGGCTTACTTCGTCCAGGACTGGGAGTCTTTAACATCAGACAAGTGGGTCCTGGAAGTAGTAAGCCAGGGTCTGGTTCTCAGCTTCAAAAAATTTCCAAAGATGAGAATCAGATCTTTTCCACCTGCAAACCCTCTAGAGACTCTTGCCTTGGAAACAGAAGTCTCAACCCTCCTGGCTCTCAGAGCTGTAGAAAGGGTTTCTCCCTACACCAGGGCAAGGGTCTGTACTCCAGGTACTTCCTTACCCCAAAAAAGACAGGGAGAGTGGCGCCCATCCTGGACCTAAGATATCTGAACAAGCACCTTTAAAACCAAAATTCAAAATGGTGACTTGGGAATGATTTTACCCTCCCTAAGGCCAGGGACTGGCTAGCTTCCCTGGACCTTAAGGATGCCTACTTCCATGTTCTGATCAGAAGCTCCCACCCGAAAGTACCTAGATTCGAACTGCCTCAGGCCATTATCAGTTCAGAGCAATGCCCTTCGCCTTACCTCTGCCCCAAGGGTATTCACAAAATGCCTGGCAGTAGCAGTTGCTCATTTAAGAAGGCAAAAGATTGCCATCTTTCCCTACCTAGACGACTGGCTCATTGTGGGTCAGTCTCCAGACCAGGTCAAATCACACCTGCAAGTTACCCAGCAGCTGCTTACCTCTCTGGGCTTTCTTCTCAATCTTCCAAAGTCGTTCTGGAACCTGTCCAGGTACTCACCTTTATAGGTGCAGAACTGGACACAAAGCAGGCCAGAGCCTTCCTTCCCCAGAAAGGGTAAGGACCTCGTGGCCCTGGCCTCGCCCTTCACTCTGCAGGTCTCTCGACCAGCAAGGCATTTCCTACAGCTCCTAGGACACATGGCTGCTTCCACAGCTGTAGTGCAAGGAGCAAGATTTCAGATGAGGGACATTCAGTTCCATTTGAGAGCCTTTTGGTCTCAAAGAAGAGATTCCCTATCCAAGTTGATCCCAGTGACTCGAACCCTGATCCAGGCCCTTCAGTGGTGGCAGGATCAGAGCAATCTGAGACAAGGGGTGCCCTTCATCCCTCTATCTCACTCCTTGACCCTTACTACAGATGCGTCCCTCTTGGGATGGGGAGCTCACATGGGCGACCTCTCCACCCAGGGATTGTGGTCCTCTTAGGAATCTCTGCTCCACATCAATCTGTTGGAACTCAGAGCTGTTTTTCTAGCACTTCAGGTTTTTTCTGCATCTGTTCAGAACAAAGTGGTACAGGTCAGAACAGACAACACCACTACAATGTGGTACATCAACAAACAAGGGGGCACTCGGTCTTCGGCCTGGTGCTCCGAGGCGATGAAGTTGTGGTCTCTGGCTTATTCCCTGAACACTTCCCTCATAGCAGTTCACCTCCCAGGCAAGGACAATGTCCTGGCAGATGCTCTCAGCAGGATTTCCAGGGCCATCACTAATGGTCACTGGATCCCCAAGTACTGGGATAGTTTTTTGCCAGATGGGGCACCCCTCAGATAGATCTTTTGCAGCCCCCAGACAATCATTAACTTCCATCTTTTTGTTGCAGGCCCCAGTGTTGGGCCAGTCCCCTGGATGCCTTTCTCCTCGATTGGGAAGGGAAGTTTTCTATGCCCTTCCCTCTCTGTTCAAGGTGCTAGTCAAAATCAGATCTCAGCCCTGCAAGATGATCCTGATTGCTCCAGACTGGGCCAGGCAGCCCTGGTACCCACTCCTTCTGTCCTTAGCAGTCCATCTTCCCCTGTGTCTCCCCAGGAACCACAATCTGTTAACCTGTGCCCAGGGGAGAGTCTGGTATCCAAATCTTGAATCCCTCAACCTCAAGGCCTGGCTCTTGAGGAGTTAGAGTTTGCTGATCTACAACTTTCTCAAGGTGTTCTCGAAATCTTGAAAGCTTCTAGAAAGCCTTCCACTAGGGTACTTATAATTCCAAATGGAAAAGGTTTTCCATATGGTGTTCTGGGAAGCATATTTCCCGGAATCTGCTGATTTGCCCACTGTTTTGGACTATATGGTCCATCTTAATTCTTTGGGACTGAGACCAGCTACCCTGAAAGTGCATTTGGCAGCTGTCTCTGCTTTTATTTCAGCAGGGAAGCCCTCTTCTCTTTCTGCTCACCCTGTATTTTCCAAGTTTTTTAAGGGATTGCTTCATACCAATCCACCATTCAGGGACCCTGCCTCTGCCTGGGATCTTAATGTTTGCATTGCTCAGCTGATGCAACCCCCCTTTGAACCTCTGTCTTCGGCAGAGCTTAAGTACTTGACTTGGAAAACTGTATTTCTAGTAGCCATCACTTCTGCCAGGCGCATAAGTGAGTTACAAGCTTTGTCAGTGGAGACTGACTTTATTTCCTTTCACAGGGATAAGGTAGTCCTCAGGACTAACAGGAAGTTTTTGCCTAAGGTGGTTTCAGATTTCCACCTTAATCAATCTGTTTCACTTCCAGTGTTCTTCACTGACCATTCCTCCTCTGGTGAGAGGAGGTTGCACAGCTTAGATGTTAAGAGGGCCCTAAGTTACTACATGACGCTACCAAGGGTCCATACAGGTTTGACTCCTTCCAACTATTTCTCACTTATGGTGAGGTTGGGAAGGGGAAACCTGCCACCGAGATCCATTGCCAGGTGGATTGTCTCTTGTATCCAATTTTGCTATCAGAAACTGGGTAAGGTTCCCCCTTCAGGCCTGAGGGCTCACTCTACCAGAGGTACAGCTGCGTCACTAGCTGCTGCCAGAGACATCCCTATCTTAGAGATATGTCAAGCAGCTACTTGGAAAACAGTACACACTTTCACCAAGCATTACTCCTGGATATCCAGGCCAGGAGGATGCTCTGGTTTGGCACAGCCATGCTTCAGAGCCTATTCCTAAGTAGGTTCTGTCCTCCTCCATGGAGGTACTGCTGTGTAGTCTGCAATAGTCGTAATATAGCAAGACTTATGTTGTTTGAAGAAAAAATTACTCACCTTAGTAATGTTGTTTCTTCTAATGGAGTCTTGCTATATTATGACCTCCCCACCAGCCTGCCCCTCTCAGAACTTCTACTTGGGGTATGGGGTGGGCAGTTCACTGTTGGCACTTATTGATGCCCCTTTTTATGTTTTCCACCCCTTCTTTTTGGGGTGTTTGGGTGTTGTGTTTTTATTTTATCTTATCTTTTTCTGGTCCCCTGACTTGAGTCTTGGTGTTGGGACCAGGAAAATGTGCTAATATCTTAGTAGCCAGTTGGTTAGTGTAGGTTACAGCTTCCACACAGAACCTTAGTGAGTTTTGCTCGTAAAGATCTGACAGTTTCGGTTTGAAATATCCCAGACAGAGCTTCTCTAACCGAGCTCGCGCTCTAAGTTCCATGCCCTGCATGGAAGTTAACTCTTTCACCTCCAGAGCAGTTCTAATGGTGGGACAAACTGCAATAGTCATAATATAGCAAGACTCCATTAGAAAAAACAACATTACTAAGGTGAGTAATTTTTTCATCTGGTTACACCATGGGAAGGGGAATCCACACAGAAGATTTTCAGCAGTACAACTGGGGCTGCCCACGCCGTCACCAACCCTATATAGGCATGGGTGGCCCTGCTCCTTCCTCAGTTCTTTCCCGCCATCGACTTGCAAGCAAACTCTTCACAGAAGCTTCGTTGCAGTGTTTGCGCCTTTTTCGGACTACGGCCACATCTTTTCCTACAACCCTTACCCAAATCTCTTTTTAGAGATTTGTTTCTTTTTATGTCGAGAGTTAATCTTTCCACTTCTCTCTTCTGTTGTTGCCGCCACGGAAAGAAGATTGCCTCCACAGATGACCACTCTGTTTGTGTCTGCTGTCTTGGGCCTGACCAGGAAGCCTCAGACTGTGAGCTTTGCCAAAAGTTTAATCAAACCACCCTCAGGCAACACAGGAAGGCTCTTAAATAATTCATGAAACAAAAGGTAGTCGGCTCCGGGCAGGGATCCTTCGAGGCTCCAGCTGCTCAGTCACCTACCGGATCTTCAAGCTCCCGGACCTCCAATTCTGAGACAAGTCCTCCGGGGGAAAAATCATAAAAAAGATCAGGATCACGAATGCCCCCCCGGTGGCCATCCCATTCTCTGTCGGCCTCTCCTTCTTTGGTGGGCTCTTCATTGACGACGGCTGCCAAGACAAAGAGAACAGCTGTCCAGGTCTCTATTCCTACCAGACCCATACCAACAGCTCCACCACACGACTCTCGGGGCGCTCAGCCAACAACCTCTGGGTTGTCGGCCCATCTTCAATGTCGACCCCCTCGAGGCTTGCCCCTTCCTCTCCAAGGGCTACAGGCTCTTTGGTCTCCCAGGACGGAGGGTCGTTGGCTCCTGTGCTATCTCCCCCCCACACCTCCATCGATGACGACCTTGGATCTGAACGAAATACTCAGCAGATCTGTCAGTGTTTCAATTAGGTACCTTCAACAGGCCCTCGTTGCCGGCAGCTTCATCATCACCCCCAGAAAGTTCCCCATAGGCCGAAGACGACACATCCAACGCCTGACCCAGATAAGGAGGTAGACGTCGAGGAGGAGTGCCATCCTGATCTCATTCTCCCTGATGACATAGAGGATGAGGGGGAAGAGAAAGAAATCCTCATTTCTGATAAGTCCACTGCCTCTTCTGTCAGTGAGGACTCAGTCAAGCATACCCCCAAGGTCTCCTGAGGATGCCACCTTTTTCAGTGTCATGAAACAGTTGTCTGCCACTATGGGCTTTCAGACTGAGAAGGAGGATGTCACCAGGAAAGACCTGGTGGATTTCCTGGAGGTTCCTGAATCTCCATCTAAGATTTTTACTCTTATGTGCTGGCCCTGAAGAATGCTACTACAGCAGCCTGGCACAGTCCAGACATGGTACCAGGTATGCCACACAGGGCGAACAAGCTTTACAATGCCCCCCGGGGCCTTCCTTACTTTGCTGCCCAGGTTAAAACTGAGACTGTGGTCATCAAGGCAGCCCATGACAGATCTAAGGCACCTAAGCACCTTAGTTCTCTTCCCCCAGAAAAGGAATCCTGTAGGATTGACCTATGGGGTAAAAGAGTTTACACCTCCTCTACTTTGGGCCTAAGGATTGTAAACTACCTGTCTCATATGGTTAAATTCCAGAATGCCAACTGGAGAAAGGGCAAGGCTGCTGTTCAAGCCCTATCAGATGGTGCATAGAAGTAGGAATTGCTTCAGTGTTTGCAAACTGCAGAAGATGTTAGTAAGCATCTCCTCAGGGCACTGTATGACATGGCCGACACAGTGGCCAGGGCTGCTGTCACAGGCATATGCCTTCGTAGGCCCTCATGGCTTAGGATCTCTGGTTTTGCAGCAGATGTGCAAAACAAGGTGCGTAACGCCCCTTTCAGTGGCACCAAGCTTTTCGGCCCTGATGTCCAGGATCTCATTAATGATCTGCAGGCCTCTGGCACAACCCTCAAGGCTGTGTATTCTCTCTACCACACTCAGCCCTGTGGTAGAGGGTGGTCTACTTTTCGTAGACAGGCCAATAGGCCAGGCTCAGGAGCCCCCGCACCCAGGAAAGTGCAGAACCCAGTCTTCCGCTTCCGCCCAAATACTGGAGCAGCGGCCAAGCGGCCCAGAAATGACAGACCAGCCTCCACTGCTGGTCCCACCTCAGCTTGACTCCTTGACAGATCCCCTCCTCTGATCCAGACCCAGGAGGTGTGGTCACAGGTCGGTTCTCCTTCCATCTAAATCGGTGGAGAACAATAACTTCAGATACTTGGATCCTGCAGATCGTAGAGAGCAGTCATACCCTGGAGCTCATTCAACAGCCTCCAGATGCCCCTCCACCATCCTCCGGATATCCCCCGTATAACTTGTCTGTTCTTCGGGAGGAGGTACAGCCTCTTCTGCACAAGCAAGCGATCGAACGAGTGCCAAGGCATCAGAGGAACCAGAGGTTCTGTTTCAGGTTCTTCCTGGTCCCAGAAAAGACCGGAGATCTGAGGCCCATCATAGACCTCAATGACCTCAGTCTCTTTGTCCAGTACAAAAAGTTCCGAATGGTAACTTTGCGAGGCCTCATGCCCGTCCTCAAGACTGGGGATTGGTTCTGCTCACTGGACATGCAGGACGCTTACCTGCACATTTCGGTCTTCCCTTCCCACAGGAGGTTTTTTCGTTTCGCCTTTCAAGGCAAGCATTACCAGTACAAGGTGCTGCCCTTTGGCTTATCCTCTGTGCCGCATGTCTTTACCAAATGCTCAGCAGTGGTCATAGCAGCTCTCAGAAAGAGAGGGACTGTATATTTAACCTTACCTGGATGATTGGCTTCTCAAGGCCCCCGTCCAGGGAACAGCTCCTGCTGACTCTGGAGCGCACTCTTCAGCTCTTTCACTCTCTGGTCATAACTGTTAACCTGCCCAAGTCTGTTCTAGTACCTTCCCAATGACTGCAATACATAGGGGCAGTCCTAGACTCCCGAGTAGGGGAAGGCCTTCTTACCCCAAAACAGGGCAGAATGCCTTATGGCCTAGGCTTGGGAAGTCTCGCAGAGTCAACACATTCCTGCCAGACTGTACCTAAGACTATTGGGTCTAATGGCAGCAGCCATTCCAAGTGTTCCACTGGCCAGACTTCACAAGCGCTCCCTTCAGGGGACCCTCAGTGCAATGAGACCATCGCATGGATGAGTTGGACCAGCCATTCCTGGTCTCCTCCGCCGTTCGCAAAGTGCTGCAGTGGTGGATGGACCCCTCAAATCTTCTTCAGGGGGTTCCTTTCCAAACTTCTTCCCTGCATCAGATCCTAAACACAGATGCTTCGGGCCTAGGCTGGGAAGCTTACCTGGGCCCCTTTCAAACCCAGGGCTCCTGGTCTCAGTGGGAAGCCGCCCTGAATGTCAGTGTCCTGGAGATGAGTGGTTCTCTCTCTGCCATGCAGGCTGTTCAGGAGCATCTTGCTCCTGGCCAACCGCTGGTACAGTTGGACAATCTGAGTGTAGTCTGCTACATCAACAAGCAGGGCGGGACTCACTCCTACCCCCTTTGCAGGGAGGCCGTGACAGTGTGGTATTGGGCTCTGAAGCACAGCCTGACACTCTCTGTGGTCCACATTCCGAGCATATTAAAAACCCTGGCAGACAGCCTCAGCAGGACTCAGTCCAGCATGCACGAATGAGAGCTTCTCTCATATGTAGCAGATCATCTGGTCAACAGATGGGGTTGTCCAGAGTTGGACCTTTTTGCGTCCCCACTCAGTGCAAAACTGCCCAAATTCTGCTTGCCTGATCCAGGGCCTAGAGTTTACTGGCAAGACATGTTGCACCTCTCTTGGAGCAAGAGATTTCTGTACATATTCCCTCTGTTTCCACTAGTACCGAGGGTGCTGATCAAGCTGCAAATGGAGGGGGCCAGCATTATTCTGGTAGCTCCATTCTGGCCTCACCAGATATGGTTCCCTCTGCTTCAGCAGCTGGCGGAGGAACCTCCGGTCCCTCTGCCTCTTTACAGGAATCTGCTGACCCAGGATCAGGGGACCCTGGTCCATCCCAACCTCAGGTCTCTCCATCTGCATGCATGGCTCCTGAGGACGTAGCCATCGCCTGGTTTGGGGTCTCTTTAACAGGTTGGAAAATGTTCTGGTAGCCACACGTAAGCCTTCCACCCATGCCACTTACACCATGACGTGAAAGTGGTTTGCCAGCTGGGCTGCCAAACATTCCTTATACCCATTCACCTGTCCTGTGAATCATGTTCTGGACTACCTGATTTCTTTGTCTGACTCAGGCCTCCAGTATTCCTCACTTAAAGTCCACCTTTCGGCTATTTCTGTCTTTCATAAGCCCATGGGTGACCGCACTGTTGCTCAGCTGGATGTCTCCCATACATTTCTCAGGGGCACCCTGCATCTGAAACCTCTAATTGGTCCTGGTCCCGGCTTGGGACTTAAATTTTATTTTGGAAAAGTTGACCCTGTGTCCTTTTGAGCCAATCGCAACTTGCTATTTGCGGTTTCTCTCTTGGAAAGCACTATTTTGAGTTGCTGTTACTTCTGCTTGAAGAATTTCAGAGCTTCAGGCCCTCTGGTGCAAGAAGCCTTATTTGATTTTTCACAAAGACTGGGTATCTTTGTGCACAAATCCTAAATTTCTTCCTAAGGTGGTCTCTTGAGTTCACACTGCATCAGTCTATCCACCTTTCTGTTTATTTTCCTAAGCGTTCCAATCCAAGGGAAGCACTGCTTCATACATTGGTTGTGCGCAGAACTTTCCGAAAATCAAACCATTGTTCCAGCTGTATAGACTGTGCATGACATAGCAGGACAGAAGCAAAAGTAAAAAATATCAACACCACTCTAGGTTCTGCATATATCACTTGGAATTTATTAGGTAGGACGGTTGTTGCTGTTGGCCTCCTGCCTAATAAATTCCAAGTGCTATGTGCAGAACCTGGAGTGGTGCTGATATTTTTTACTTTTGTGCGCAGAACTTTGAAGTATCATCTGCTTTGGACTAAGGAGTCCAGAAAGTCTAAGCAGTTTGTTTATTTCTAAGCAATGTTTATCCAGATGGTTGGCAAATTGCATTGTGTTCTGCTACACTAAATACGGCAAAGAATTGCCTGGTGCTGTCAAAGCTCTTTACACCAGAGGCATGGCTACCTCGATGGCTTGTTACAAAGGAGTCTCAGCCGCTGATTCTTGTGCGGCTGCCACCTGGAGTACAGTCCACACTTTCACCAAGCATTACAATCTGGACATTGCTTCAAGAGGCCATGCAGGTTTTGGCAGGGCAGTGTTACAAGGACTCCTATCTTAAGTTTATGGAGCTCCAGCCTCCCAGACTTTTTTTTCCCACTTGTCACTGCTTGGTACTCATTCCTATGGTATAAGCTGATGACTGAGATACCCCCGAAGAAGATAGAACAGTTACGTAAGAACTTACCGTAACAGTAGATCTTCGCGTATGATTTCCCTCCCACCATCCCCCTTATTGGGGCTCCTTTCAGGACCTGGCTATCTCTTGGATCCATCTTTTCTGTCTAGAGCTGGGTCCTCTGTCTCTCCTTGGTTCCCAGGGTTAGCCTTGCTCCTTCGCCTCTTGAGGGAAAGAACTGAGAAGGGAGCAGGGCCTCCGACCACTTATAGGGTTGGTGGACGTCGGCAGACGCCGACTAACGAGCGGGCTGCAGTTGTACTGCTGAAAATCTTCCATGTGGGTTCCCCTTCACCAACAACGAAGGTTCCTACGGTGTAACCTGATGACTGAGAGCCCCTCAAAAATGTATTATGGTAAGGTCTTGCGTAACTGTTCTTTCCGTCTGTTGAGCAGCAGCTTAGGGCTGAGATTATGCAAATTGCACGACTCACAAATACACTCTCTAGAAGAAACATTACTACAGTGAATAATTTTTTCTTGCACACCTCACACAAGGACGTTAGGAAACATGCGTTCATCCCTAGAGTAATCAGGATATGGAATAGACCACCACAGGACGTTGTTTATTCAAAGAGTTTTCAGGGGTTTAAGGGTAAATTGGATGCCCTGATAAGGAAGGGTTACTTGACAAGTCTTGCTCACTGAGAAGTGTGTTTGTGGGGCATCTTAAAGGGCAATTTTGCCTTGTTCGCCCTTCCACCAAGTACAAGACCAAGTCTGTAATACCCACGGTTCAGAGCTGCCGAAGGGTCAGAGCAAAAATACCCCATCTTATCCTGACACCAAGTGCTTCATAAAAATCATTTGTGATTAATATTTTTTTTTCCAGAGAGGAAGAGGTTAGGCATTGGTCAGTCCCAAGAGATGAACACACTTTTCCGATTCTGGTCATTTTTCATCCGAGATCATTTCAACAAGAAAATGTATGAAGAGTTTAGACAGCTGGCTGTAGAAGATGCAAAGGAAGGGTACAGGTAAGCACTGTCCCATGGTATTTCGCTATTGGGGTTTGGTTTAGGCAGTGTGACCTAGTGGTTAGTGTGTAGTAGTGTGAACCTGGAGACTCCAGTTTGCATCCCACAACCGCCACCTATGCTGCATGTGACTGAGCAAGTCACCTTTTTTAACTTTTATTTTATTGTTTTGATGAGACATTAAGATACAGCATCTCATGTGAAACATCTGCAAACATTTTACAGATCCCTCCAATAGAAGAGAATAGCAATTAGTATTAGCAGTCTGGATTGTGGATGTAGGGGTATTCCTAGATGTGCCCAACAATGACTATATTAAATCAAAAGCTGCATCTTAAAAGAGTGAGGGATCAGTCTGAGTAAATTATAGTTTAAACATTATGTAATAATTATGCTATAGCAATATGATCCAGCCCAAACAGCCAAGTGAAAATTAAATGCTAATCGTCCCTTGGAAGCGGGGTCTCTGAGAGATTAACATGGAACTAATGTAATAGAGCTGTTAGAAAAAAAAATAACCATGTCGATGATAAATATAGTAAAACAGCTCTAATATAACTTGATAATTATAACAGTTACAGGGTTGTGGCCACTGGAACATTTTATGGGCCCTCTATGAAAATAAGGATGAATATGACACAGGACTCTCCTGTGCCTTCTCCCACACTTACCCAATTCCTTTTTTCTCATATCACCTGCTGTCCCTCTGGAACTCGCTCCCTCCTGACATCTGTCTCTCCCCCTCTCCCTTCTTCTTTAAACACTAGCTAAAAATCTTCCCACCACTTCCTGCTCCTTCCAGTCTTCCACCTGACCCTCCTCAGCTTGGCACAGCCATATTAGTATTAGCAGTCTGGATTGTGGATGTAGGGGACTTGAGCATATCTGTACATCCTGCTTCAAACAATTTTATCTGCCAGGAGTCCAGAATACTCTAGCAGACGAGCACAGCCGAACAGAGATTGATCTTCACCAGGTGGTCACTAATTCGAAGTTCTGAGATCGCTTTTCAACAAGTGGGGAGCCCCAGATGTGGACGTTTGGATTCGATTCCAATTTATAGAGAACCCAGTATCTCCAACAAATTTCATTAAAAACAGGGAGATGATTTAAATAATAGTAAGACTGCTTCTCCAGATAGTAACGGGAGTCTATTAAGGCTACCCATTACTACTGAGGGAGGTTGTTGACAAAGCCAAGGCTTGGTAATTGCTTTTTTAGCTCCCGTAATTAAAATTAATAAAAGTTTACATTGTCTCCCTCTAATATTGACTGTCCTAGTGTAGAATATTGAGGAGCACCAGCATTAAGGAGAGGAGAAGTGGAATATCAAATATTAGTTCGAACGCATGCAGTTTCTTCAGATGTTTTCCCAGGAAGGGACAGGACCAAAAGAAGTAGGCCTGATCTACCTTTGTCTCCCCACAGACTCCTGCCTGCTCCCCTAGGTATTTCATTTAGACCACTGGTGTCCTGAAGAACCTCATGCGGCATTTCCATGCGAATTCCTTCAGATAAGGTGCTATTGAAAGTTTGTAAGTTGGGAGGAAATATACTTCCTACTGTCGTGGGTCCCAGGAGACCTGGCAGAATCCATTTCAAACAACATGAAGTCTTGCTGTATTCTGACAATTGCAGTGATTCCCAACCTTTGAACTGCCCCGGAGAACACAGAGTTAACTTTCTATGCAGGGCATAGAATGCTGAGCTCGAGCTCGGTTGAAGTCTGTCTGGAGTGTTTTGAACTTAAACATTCAGATTCTTTACTCCGCCTCACTGAACGGTCGCTCTGGAGATTTCTCCTTCAGCTCGGTTCGAAAGTTGGTTAAAGTTTTCAGTTTTCGTCGGTTTTTAAACCGAAAAAAGTATCCGCATGGTCGTCAGTCTCTGGTCTGTGGTGTCGGAGTACTAGATAGGAATTGTTCTGTTTTTCTGTGTGGAACTTATAAAGTCTTGGCTCGGTTCGGCTGAACCAGCCATTTGTTAGTGAAATTTGTGTGCTTACTTAGTGTGTGGTTCCGGTTCTTATCGGTTCTTAAAAAAAAAAACGTGTTTTGAAACGTTTCCAATACTCGTGACACGTGTTAGAACCGATAAGGGAGTCTGCCTGCAGTTGCCGAAAAAAGGGTAAGTTTGGTTAGGTTGGCCATGTCTGAGAAACCCAAGAAAAAAACTGGGCCCATTGGGTTTCAACACTGCAGTAAGTGTGGAGAGGTCTTTGCTAAGGCCGATCCCCACACCACCTGTGCTTTTTGTCTGGGGTTTGTCCACCTCGATTCAGACTGCCAAATATTTAAAAAACTTTCCCAAATCTACCCTTGAGAAGAGATTAGGTAGACGGAGGGAAAAGGAGGCAGAGAAGTCCGCTGACCTGGATGGCCAGCCGGGTTCGGTTTCGACCGAACCAGAAGGAGTGCCCTCTGACCAGGGTGATACTTCGGGCAAAAGGAGAGCCGATTCCGAGGGATTGGTTCCGACAAAAAGAAAACGCAAAGATAAATCGACCGGTTCGGATCCAGAGGTTCATGTTCTGACCGCCGAAGAGATAACCAGAGCGATTCAGATTGTGGAATCGCTACGTCCGGTTCCGACCGATCCGGTTCCTTCTGGCAGGGGTTCAGTTCGGTTGGTTCCCCCAGTTCAAGATTATGCCCTTGAAGATTTTTATGAACCGGAATTTGAAGAGGAAGGGGAATTTGAGGATGATGATGTAAGTGAGGGTCTGGATGTGCCTATGGAACCGGACATCTCCCCAGACATACCTTCAGGTGCTTCCCCTCCTAGGCTTTGAGTCCCCTTCTCACATTGTTTTACAGAAAGGTGGCTGAAACCCTCCAGCTTCCTATGGAAGAGGCTGTGGAAGATCAAGAGGAGCCTGACTGTGTAGAAATGATGGACATCCCAGAGTCCAGGAGACTGTCTGTTCCCCTACATAAATCTTTTGGGAAACAGACACAAAAACTCTTAGTCTCCTAACACTATATCTCCTGTGGATAGAAGAATGGACAAGAGGTATACACTTTCAGGCTCAGATACGGAGTTCTTATATCAGCAATGCAGCCATGTTGGGGTAGTGCAGGCTGCTGCCTGTGACGAGGTAAATATTCCCTTGGCTTCACACCCCCCTGACAAGGACTCCAGGAAGACTGATACCATGGCAAAGAAGCAGTACATCCTCTTTGGGACTCAGGCAGGTGAATTACAAGGCCTATACAGCCAGGTACCAGAAGTCCAGGTGGGACACTGTACTGGCACTGGCTAAACAGGCTTCCCCCCAGCTAGCCAAGGAGCTGGAGGCGGGGGCTGCAGATGGAATTGAGGCATCTAAAGTTCAGTTTCATGCTGCTGTGGACTCTAATGATGTGTCATCAAGAGTCATGGCTACATCTGTGGCTCTTCGGAGGATGGCTTGGCTCAGATGTACTATCCTCTCGCAGGACACCCAGGCTAAGGCCATGGATTTTCCTGTAGTGGGTAATTCTCTGTTTGGGGAGCAGACAGAGAATTACATGAAGAAAATGGATGAGTACAGGACCACTTACAGGAGTGCTCAGGCCAAGGAAAGGCAAGCAACTCCTCAAAGGCAGCAGTCTAGGGGCAGGGGCAGGCCTTTTCAAAGGCCTTTTTACTAAGCACAGGCCTCTTCTTCCTTTTGTCAGAGGGAGAGGCAGAAGGAGGATGAGCAGGGCTGCATCCACTCCTCAGCCTAAAGCCCCTGCCAAGCAGACACCCTGATGGGCCTGCCCGGCTCGACTCTTCTATTCCAGTAGGGGGCAGGCTGGCTTACTTTGTCCAGGACTGGATGTCTATTAGATCAGACAAGTGGGTCCTGGAAGTAGTAAGCTAGGGACTTGTTCTCAGCTTCAAAAGATTTCCAAAGATGAGAGCCAGATCTTTTCCATCTGCAAATCTCTCAGAAACCCTTGCCCTAGAGGCAGATGTTTCTTCTCTCCTAGCTTTAAAAGCTATAGAGAGAGTACCTACCCTACACAGGGGCAAAGGACTGTACTCCAGGTACTTCCTGACCCCCAAAAAGACAGGGGAGTGGCGACCCACCCTAGACCTAAGATATCTAAACAAACATCTTTTAAAGCCAAAGTTCAAAATGATAACTCTGGGAATAATCCTTCCCTCTCTAAGGCCAGGGGACTGGCTAGCCTCCCTGGACCTCAAAGATGCCTACTTTCACATTCCCATCAGGTGGTCCCACAGAAAGTACCTCAGGTTCGAGTTGCCCTCAGGCCACTATCAATTCAGAGCAGTGCCCTTTGGCCTAACCTCAGCCTCAAGGGTTTTCACAAAGTGCCTGGCAGTAGTAGTTGCCTTTCTAAGAAGGCAAAAGATTTCAATTTTTCCTTACCTGGACGATTGGCTAATAGTGGGTCAGTCTCCAGACCAAGTCAAGTCTCACCTACAAGTGACCCAGCAAGTGCTTACTTCTCTAGGATTTCTTCTCAACCTTCCCAAGTCAGTTCCTCGAACCAGTCCAGCTTCTTACCTTTATAGGGGCAGAACTGGACACACTCAGAGCAAGAGCCTTTCTTCCTCTAGAAAAGGTAAGGGTTCTTATGGAACTAGCTTCTTCCTTCAGCCTTCAGGTATCTCGACCAGCAAGGCATTTCCTCCAGCTCTTGGGCCACATGGCAGCTTCAACAGCAGTGGTCCAAGGGGCAAGATTCCAGATGAAGGATATTCAGTTCCACCTGAGAGCTTTTTGGTCTCAGAAGGAGGATTCCCTTACCAGACTGATCCCAGTGACTCTGACCTTGATCCAAGCCCCTCCAGTGGTGGCAGGATCAGGACAATTTAAGACAAGGTGTTCCTTTTGTTACTCAGCCTTGTTCAGTGGTCCTTACCATGGATGCTTCTCTCCTGGGCTGGGGTGTCCACCTGGGTTCCCTTACTGTCCAGGGGCTGTGGCCATCCCCAAGAATCCCTTCTCCACATCAATCTTCTAGAGCTCAGAGCAGTTTTTTCTGGGTCAGTACAGAACAAGGTGGTTCAAGTCAGAACAGACAACACCACCACCATGTGGTACATCAACAAGCAGGGAGGCACTCTGTCCACGGCCTTGTGCACGGAAGCCATGAAGTTGTGGTCCCTGGCTTATTCTCTGCAAACCTCTCTTATAGCAAATACAATGTGCTAGCAGATGCACTGAGCAGGATTTCTCAGGGCCATCATGAATGGTCCCTGGACCCTCAGGTGTTGAAAGTGATTTTTTTCAAGGTAGGGCACTCCAGAGATAGATCTCTTTGCAGCCCCAGACAATCACCAACTTCCTCTCTCTCTTGTTGCAGACCTCCAGTCCTGGGCTCAGTCCTTCTGGACAAAGGGAAGTTTCTATATGCCTTTCCCCCTTCCCACTCCTGTTCAAAGTTTTGTTAAAAATAAGGTCTCAACCATGCAAGGTGATTCTGATTGCTCCAGATTGGGCCAGACAGCCCTGGTACCCCCGTTGCTGTCCCTAGCAGTCCGTCTTCCCCTGTCTCTTCCCAGGAATTACAACCTGTTAACATCCTCTCAGGGAAGGATTTGGTACCCCAATCTTCAGTCTCTCAATCTCAAAGCATGGTTCTTGAAGAGTTAGAGTTTGCAGATCTGCATCTTTCCCAAGGGGTTCTGGATATCCTCAGTGCTTCTCGGAAGCCCTCCACCAGAAAGACTTACAAGTCCAAATGAAAAAGATTCAGCATTTGGTGTTCTAAGAAGCATATTTCTCCAGACACTGCTGAATTGCCTACGGTTCTGGATTATATGGTCCATTGTAATGGCCTAGGCCTCAGACCAGCTACTCTCAAGGTACACTTGTCAGCTGTTTCTCTGTTGTCTGTGGGAAGCCTTCCTCACTATCTTCCCATCCTGTGTTCTGTAAATTTTTAAAGGATTGCTTCACACCAATCCTTTAGGAGACCCTGCCCTGCCTGGGATTTGAATGTTTGCATTGCTCAATTTGTGCAACCCCCTTTGAGCCTATGTCTTCAGCAGAGCCTAAGTACTTGACTTGGAAAACTGTGTTCCTGGTAGCCATTACCTCTGCCAGGCGTATTAGTGAATTGCAAGCCCTGTCAGTGGAACCTGATTTTCTCATTTCACAGGAATAAAGTGGTCCTTAGAATCAATAGAAGGTTCTTGCCCAAAGTGGTTTCAGACTTCCATTTAAACCAGTCTATGTCTCACCCTGTTTTCTTCACTGATCATTCTTCCACAGGAGAGAGGAGGCTACACAGTTTAGATGTCAAAAGAGCCCTTAGTTACTACATAGATCGTACCAGGGGTCACAGGTTTGATTTCCTCCAGTTGTTCCTCACTTATGGAGAAGTGGGAAAGGGCAAACCTGCCACCAAAAGATCTATTGCCAGGTGGATTGTGTCTTGTATACAATTCTGCTATGAAAAACTGGGAAAAACTCTACCCTCAGGCCTGAGGGCTCATTCCACAAGAGGTACAGCTGCTTGCCTGGCTGCTGCCAGGGATATTCCTCTGTTAGAAATTTGTCAAGCAGCCACCTGGAAAACGGTCCATACTTTTACCAAGCATTACTCTCTGGATATCCAGGCTAGGAGTGATGCTCAGTTTGGCACAGCAGTACTTCAGAGCCTATTCCCAAAGTAGGTTCTGTCCCTCCTCCTTGGAGGTACTGCTTGGTAGTTTGCAATTGTCAGAATACAGCAAGTCTTCATGTTGTTTGAAGAAAAAATTACTCACCTTAGTAATTATATTTCTTCTAATAGAGTCTTGCTGTATTCTGACCTCCCTCCCTGCCTCCCCTCTCAGAACCTGTTTTTGGAAAGTGGGTGGGCAGGTGCAGTGTTGCACCCCAGGGGTGTTTTTTGCTTGCACCCTCCTCCTTTTTGTTTGGGTGCTTATTTATTATTGTTATTTTTAGTACATTGGGTTTTGTTTTTGGGTTTCCTGACTTGAGTCTTCCTTGGGAATCCAAAACTTTTTTCAGCCAGTTGGCTAGTAAGAATTTTTACAGTTTCCACATGGAATTTTTAGTTTAGTTTGGCTCGTAAGAATCTGACGGTTTAAGTTCAAAACACTCCAGACAGAGACTTCAACCGAGCTCGAGCTCAGCATTCTATGCCCTGCATAGAAAGTTAACTCTTTGTTCTCCGGGGCAGTTCAAAGGTTGGGAATCACTGCAATTGTCAGAATACAGCAAGACTCCATTAGAAGAAATATAATTACTAAGGTTAGTAAGTTTTTCTTCTATGTGCATTCCTGCCAGTCCCTCTGGTGCAGAGGGTATTGCTCAAGTTGGAAGTGCTCGGGAGCAGGATGATACTGGCAGCTCCCTGCTGGCCTCAACAGATCTCGTTTCCTCTGTTGAATAGACTGGTCAGGCAGCAAACTGAGGATTCTTTTACACAGAACGGACCTTCTAACTCTCACCTGATTCCTCCAGCCAGCACTCCCTTCATCTTCAAGCCTGGCTCCTGAAGAAATAAAAGTGAACACATGTACAGTATCTCAGAGAATCTCCGAAATACTTTCAGCTGCTCATAAACCATCTTCCTGGACATAAAGTCTCCACCACTCTTTCACACTAATGGGAGTTCGCCGGAGGCGCTAGAACCAGCAGGAGCAAACTTTTTCAAGAGTCCCGGCACCAGAGATGGAGCCGCAAGGAAGCTGCACCGTGAGCCTCTGCTCGTGCGGTAAAGACTATCTCGGCGTCGACCCTCCAACTGCCTCAGTTCCTTTTTTCCCGCCATCGAGTGTGCATCAGTGACTACGTCACTCGCCAGCCAGGAGTTAAACTTCACTAGCAATAATAGTTCAGTTTGTTTTGTGTTTTTATTTCGAACTACCGATTATTTTCTATATATTTAAATTGTACATCAAGAAGTCTTCAGCCCTCCATTGACGGAGTCCACCATGAGTGGGTCAGGTGACGGTAGGGAGACTTCGTATGAAAGCTGTTCAGTCAGCGGGCCGGGTCAGTCCGCACGTCCTCCCGGAGGAGGGCCTGACAACGGATGGTCCAGTGCTCAGGGAGGGCAGTCCCTCAAAAGCATAAAAGGAAACTGTCCCATTCTGGCGCCTGTTTCGACCAGAGTTCCTCTTCGAAGCATAGGTCAAAGAGAAAAAGGCATCACTCGAGGTCGCCCTCTGGTATATCTGCACGTAGACGGTCAGTTGTTGGGGCCAGGCACCGGTCTCCACCTCTGTCAGAGTCGCCGGTCTCCGTCTCCGATAGCCGACCTCTTCGACATTAGAGCCCCTCTCCGCCCTTCCGGGGAGCTTCCGATGAGCAGTTTCACCAGTGGGCTGCTCTTATGGAGCAGTGGGCTCATAGGTTGGTCCAGTTGCCCGAGCCGGTCTCTCAAACTCTGGGGTCTTCGGCCCATTCGGCTCCAGGGGGACGGGTAGGGTGGTTGGACCTTCCTAGTTGCGTGGCGCCTTCTTCCGTGCCGTTGACTCCACGCTCTGGTGTTTATCCCCCTCACATGGCTGCGGCGCAGGGGCCCACACAGATGCCTCTATCTCCTGCCATTTTTCCTTCTTTTTCATCAAATCGTAGTTTTTTGACCTCTGGGATGCGCTCGGCACCATCAGTGGCACCGCAGGCTTATTCAGCACCGTGCGTGGTGCCGGGGGCGCTCTCGGTGCCGTGCAAGCTGTTGGTGCCGTCCTCGGTGCCTATGCGTGTTGTCGGCACCATTCTCAGTGCCATGTGGGGTGCCGCCGAGGCGCCCTCCTTTTTCTCAGGCTCGGAGGCTAGCGTGCACGACCGGTCTTCTGGGGTCTTCAACTACGATTCTTTCCTCTTCTGTTCTTCCTCGTAATTTTCACTCCTTTCCTGTCTATGCAGTCCCCCCTGACTGTCGGGGGATGATTTTGAGCCTGACCCAGATCTTCGTCTAGTTGATGATATTGATGATACTGCCCTCGGAGCAGCAATCAATCTTGCTTCAGAGCCTGTGGTGGAAGACCTATCCTTTAAGTCTCTGCTAAAAAACTTAAACTCTACCCTTTCTCTCCAAGCTTGAGAGATTGATCCTGGGAAGCTTTTACGACTCCAGTATCTTCATGTTCCGGAGATCCCTATTGATTTAACTCCTCCGTACAGCCATCTTTCGAGACCCCTGTTGCGAAGTCCATCAATAGGAAGTATGCTCCTGCCAAGGATCGTCCTATTTTGGCCTCACAAGTCTTTGCTGATGTCGTCGTGATCTTGGCAGAGAATGATCAGGCCGTCCTTCCTCAAGGATCTATGGCCCGACCAATAAACAAAGAATCTCGTAAGATAGACACCTTGGGTAAAAGAGTCTTTGCTGCCTCAACCCTGGAGATGCGCATTGCCAGTTACCAGAGCTATTTTTCTCAATATGAGTGTGTACTTTGGCATTCCCTTAAAGAAATGGTGGAAGTTCTGCCCAAATCGGAAGCTAGCTCAGAGTTGCTTCACACCATAACTAGGGGTATCGAATCCAATAACCAGCAGGTTAAAGCTGCAGTGAATGCCTTCGATACTGCCTCCCTGGCGTGGCTGGCATCTGCACCTCACGCTCACCTACACATACTTAGGGCTTCACTAACCCACGCCCAGCAGCAGCGTTATGGCATTACCCTTTGACAGTATGTATCTGTTCGGGCCTCAGGTGGAGCAAGCTTTGGAGGCCATGCAGAAGACTAGATCTGCCATTAAGACGGCTAGACCTGCGACAACTCCCTCCAGAGGAGGTGTGAACAAGCGTCAGTTTCACAACCGTCCCTCCTTTCTGGGCAGAGGCAAGGGAGGTTTTAAGAAAAACCACAACCCTCAGCCACAAAAGAAAGCACAGCAGAAGGCTTAAGGCCCCAAAGTGCCCAGTGCCAACTTCTGAGTTTCTGGCCCAAGTCCCACCTCAGCTGTCCGAGGGGGACTCCTCCTCAGTGGTGGGAGGAAGTCTGACTCAGTTCTACAGTCAGTGGAAATCTATAACATCAGACAAATGGGTCCTCCGGATAATCCGCGAGGGGAACCCTCTCAATCTTTCAGAAACCCCTCCAGATCATCCTCCCAAATGACAGCCCAGGTTGTCGGTGGTATAGTCGGACCTTCTTGCTTCCGAGGTACAAGGCCTTCTGAAAAACAGGGCAGTAGAAATAGTTATGCTGGATCAACGAAACACAGGTTTCTACTCCCGTTATTTTCTGTTTCCAAAGAAAACCAGTGGCATGCGCCTCGTTCTGGATCTCAGAAAACTAAACAAGTTCCTTCACAAGGAAAAGTTCAAGATGATATCACTAGGTACCTTGCTACCTTTGCTTCATCAACACAATTGGCTAGCCTCCCTGGACATGCAGGATGCCTACCAGCATATTCTCATACACCCAAAGCACCACAAATACCTAAGGTTCGTGGCATTGAGTCAACACTATTAGTTCAGATTCCTGCCCTTTGGGCTATTCTCGGCACCTCACGTTTTTACAAAGTGTTGTGCAACTCTCGCAGCACACCTCAGGAAAATTGGAATACAAGTGTTTCCATATCTGGACGACTGGCTCCTAGCAAGTCCCTCCAGGCAAGAGACTCTGGAGGCCGTGGCCACGGCCTAAGACTTCTTTACGTCCATGGGAGTCCTGCTCTATCTCAACAAGTTGCAGTTGCAACCCTCCCAGAAGCTCCTCTTCATAGGAACTCTTTTGGACACCTCCTGTGCGAAGGCTTTCCTTACAGATGGCCCGATACACCAGAGAACGCAGCTCGCTTCGAGCTATTTCGATGCAACGGATGCTGGGCCTCATGGCATCCTCGGTATTCACTGTACCCGTAGTTCGTCTCCACATGAGAACCTCCCAGTGGATGCTCAGTACTCAGTGGTCCCCAACCACTCAGTCCTTTCTCATCAAGGTGACAGAACCTCTGAAGAGTTCGCTCACCTGGAGATCTCAGGAGGACAATCTTCTGGAAGGATATCCCTTTGCCCCTCTGGATCATTGGATCTCAATTACCACGGATGCATCTCTGATGGGTTGGGGAGCCCACTGCCAGGGTCTGCACACTCAGGGTACGTGGGCTCAGGATGAGTCCCAACTGCACATAAATGTCCTGGAAATGCAAGCCGTCCTCTATGCAGTCCGAGCCTTGAAGGACGTACTCTGTCACAAGAACATTCTCCTTCAAACGGATAACAAAGCAGTGACGTACTACATCAACAAACAGGCCGGCGCACACTCTCACCCTTTATACAGGAAAGCAATGAGAGTGTGGGAGTGGTGTCTAGAACACAAGGTCTTGATTTGGGCGGTTTACCTGCCGGGGTGCAAAACGAGCTGACAGACCGTCTCAGCAGAACAGAGACGGATCCTCACGAGTGGTCTCTCAACTCAACCGTCGTTCAGGCACTCTTCAAAGCATGGGGAACTCCGGACCTGGACCTTTTTGCATCCCCACTCAACACAAAACTGCCTCTCTTCTGCTCTAGATATCCAGAACCTGGCATTTTTTGTTAGGCTGTGGTGGACAAGACGCTTTCGATACGCCTTTCTGCCCCTTCCCGTAATTCAGAGAGTACTTCTCAAATTGGAGTCTTGGGGGCAGAATGATTCTCATTGCCCCGTTCTGGCCTTGGCAAATATGGTTTCCGCTACTCAACAGTCTATCTGAACCCCCCCCCGGAAGATGCTTCCCCTCCAGACGAACCTTCTGATGCAGGGTCCATCCCAACCTGAGTTTCAGATGATATTTTGGTTGCGCATAAGCCAGCCACTAGAAAAACCTACACAGCCAAATGGAAGCGTTTCTCTATCTGGTGTGCAAAATCCTCTTGGAATCTTTTTTCCTGCCCACCGAATAAAGTCTTGGAGTACCTTTTAGACCTCTCAAATACAGGGCTGCACTAGTCAGAGTTAATATTTTTGCCATTTCGTCGTATCATGAGCCGGTACTTTCCATGTCACTGGCTCATTTGCTTGTGGTTGAAAGGTTTCTTAGGGGTATTCTGCATACTTGACCTCCTATCAGATGCCAAGTCGCAGCCTGGGACATTAATGTTGTGCTAGACATGCTCACTCGTAAACCTTTCGAGCCTCTAGCTACTTGAGAATTGAAGTTCCTAACTTGGAAAACGGTCTTCCTGATGGCCATCACCTCGGCCCGTAGGGTTTCTGAAATACATGCATTGGTCACTGCCCCCCAGTACACTGTATTTCAAGTTCTTGGGACTCATCCTAAGTTTCTCCATAAGGTTGTCTCAGAGTTCCATCTAAACCAAACTTTAGTCCTTCCTACCTACTTTGCAGACTTCCAGAATGAAGGGGAGTGTACCCTTCATTCACTGGATGTTAAGAGAGCATTACGGTTCTATCTAGATAGAACAAAAGAAATTCGCAAAGCCCGACTATTTGTTTCCTTCAGCAAGACCCAGCTAAGTCAACCTGTCGCTATCAGACGTATTTCAGCATGGCTGGTGGCTTGCCTTTGCCACTGCTATTCTATGGCACAGGTGAATCTGGCATGGCAGGTAGAGTGTATGCTCACTCTGCCAGAGCAGTCGCGGCATCTCTGGTGGAAATCCACAACGTGCCCATCACAGATATTTGCAATCCGGCCACTTGGAGCTCCGTGCATACTTTCGTTAAGCACTATGCCTTGGATGTCCATGCCAGACGACATCTGTCATTTGACAGGACCATTCTAAACGGACTTCTGTCCTAAGTATGTGAGCTCCTTATCTCCTGCCGCCCATCTCGGGGGATTATTTATTTCGGTACTTTCCCAATAGTGTGAATGAGTGGTGGAGATTTTATGTCCAGGAAGATATGGAAGTTACGTACCTGTCGTAGTTCTTGATCTTCTTGGACGAAGTCTCCACCACTCATTCACACACACACACACCCACCATCTCACGAGCTCACATCTCTGTTTTTGGTCTTCACTCCCTCTGTGATTGGGCTGTGAAGGCTTTATAGTTGACCCTTCTTACATGGGTCATTCGGACTGGACTATCTTATGTCCGATTTTTAGGTTAGTCCTTCTAGGTTAGTTACGCTGCACCCCCTCGGGGGGGGGGGGGGATGCTGAGGTGGTTGAGGTCGACGCCTGAAGATAGTTTTACCGCACGGCCGAGGCTCACGGCTCCATCTCTGGCGCTGGCCCTCTGGAAAAGGTTTGCTCCCGCTGGGTCCTAGCACCTCTGGTGAACTCCCATTAGTGTGAATGAGTGGTGGAGACTTCGTCCAAGAAGATCAAGAATTACAGTAGGTCGTCATTCCATTTTCCATAGAAAGACTTAAACAGCCACGTGGATAAGGTTTTCCAGTTTGTGCTCCAAAACGCACATAAACCCCTTTGAGTACCCACCTGAGAAGGTTCTGGAGCACCTGCTGGACCTTTCTGATGCTGGCCTACATTGTTCTGTAGTAAGGTCCACCAGTGTGCTGTATCTGCATACCATGAGCCAAGTGGATCACCTGGTTCATCCCAACCTGCGCTTCCCTTCATCTTCAGGTCTGGCTCTTGAAGAAATAAAAAATACTTGCTGAACCTTTCTGATGCTGTCCAATAGTATTCCACAATATTCTGCTGTAGCGGTCTGCCTGTGTGCTATATCGCATACCACGAGCCCGTCAGTACCCACAACCTTGTGCTGAGTATGCTCAGTTCAAAGCCTTTGAGCCCCTTGCGACGTGAACGTTTGTTTTTAATTTGGAAAGCAGCATTTCTAGTGGCCATCACATCTGCTCACGAAGTGTCTCAAAGCCATGACTTGGTCAGAGATCCTTTGTATACTGTTTTCCATAAGGACAAGGTAGTTCTCTGCACACACCCCAAGTTTCTCCCAAAAGTAAGGATTTCCCTCTTAGTCAGCCACTAGGGCTATCTAGCTACTTTGCCAACTTCAAGAATGAAGGACAGTGCATTCTTCATTCTCTGAATGTTAAGAGGGTCCTTAGGTTTTACTTGGACAGAACTAAGGACTTCAGGTAATCCAAACAGTATTTTGTCTCTGATCCTAATTGGAAGGGACAGCTAGTTAAAATCTAGTGCATTTCTCCCTGGATTGTGAACTGCCTGCGCCACTGGTATGTCATGGCCCAGGTCCAGCTGGAGAGCCAGGTATGTGTCCACTCCATCAGAGCAGTTGTCACATCCCTGGTAGAGATTCATTCTGTGCATATCTGAGACATTTGTAGAGCTGCTACTTGGAGCACAGTGCACACTTTTACAAAGTACTGTGCCCTGGATGTCCATGCCAAGCAGCATGTCACCTTTGGCAGGACAGTCCTGAATGGACTTCTGTCCTGAGTGAGTCCTTGGCTCCTATAGCCCTAGTCCAGGGAATTTTGTCTTAGCTTGGTACTCTGACCCACTAATGGGAATCGGTGGTAAGGATTGATTCCTGGAAGATATGAAAATTATGCAGTCACTGTAATTCTTGATCCTTTAGTAATATCTTAACCATTGATTCACCTGCCTGCCCATTATCCCCTGGACTCACGCCAGTATGTTGCATTGGTCTTCACCCTTTATACTTGGTTTGGACTGTGAAGACACTGTGTTACTGGTTGGTGGCCCTTCTTACGTGGGCCACCATGGCTGTCTTATGCCCTTGAGTTAAGTACTTAAGTGCCTGTTGTTATGTTGCACCTCCGTAGTGGTATATATACTAAGCAAAACAAAAAGGTACTGAGGCCTTTGCTGAGGTAAGCCTGTGCCTGTGTGCTCAGTCTTGCAGAGCTGTGCAGGTGTACCTACATTACAGCGAAACTACAACCGTGAAGATCATTACAGTTACAAAATCGGCAGTTCACTGAAATGGTTGCACGGGACAGCAATAAGGCTTCATCAGGACTCGTGCCCCTTCCCTGAAACAACTCTGACCTGGAGTTGATTATTTTAGAGACCAGGGGTGCATGGTGGCAGATTCCTGGGGTGTAGGGGACATCTCCCCCCAAAAACACATTGTTTACCTAACAGCACAGCTGTAGAGGCGGCCTACAAGATTCCTGTTGAACTGCTGTGGTGGGACCAGCTATGCATACACACAGCTTATTTGTTGCCAGCCATCTGAAAACTTCTAGCTCCTGTGTGGTCCTAGCACTGGCTTAGGCCCTGTAGTGTGAATCAATGGTGAAGATATTCCTAGAAGATCAAGAATTACGGTGAGTACATAATTTCCATCTTCGGATGGTCACTGTCCGCCAGATCATACCATCCCTGGAGCAGGACATGTGGTTCTACTTGCTGGATCTCCAGGATCCATTCTTCTACATCCAGGTCCTTCTGTCCCACTGTAATTACCTCAGGTTCCGTGCAGAGACGATCCTTTATCAGTTCAAGCTCATGCCATTCAGCCTGTCAGCCATGCCCAGGATCTTCACCGAGTGCATGGCAATGGTGGCCGCTTCCCTGCGGCACAAAGGTGTCATGGTGCATCCCTACCTGGATGACTGGCTGATAGCTGGCCTGTCCAAGGATACCATGAAGTGGTCCAGGGATCTGGCCCATCAGATCTACAAGGACTTAGGCCTGCTGGTCAACCCGGACAAGTCTGAACAGATACCTTTGCAGATAATCGAGTTCATCAGGGCAGAACTAGACTCCCTGTGGGTCATGGTCTGACACCCTGTGGACCGGTTTCAGGACCTTACCTCCTTTGCCTGGTAATTTCAGGTTGGGTGCTCGCGCCCTGCCCATGATTTCCTGTGGCTGCTGTTGAGTACATGGCATCCATCACCTTGGGAGTTAGGCCTTCAGTGCTCTCAGCATCTAGGTCATTTGGACCAGTTGGTGTTGGTGACCCCACCAGTGTGGGATGCCATCCAGTGGTGGCTGGTCCCTCAGCACCTAGAAGAAGGAATTCCATATCTTAACTTTGAGAAACGTCTCTTGCAGCTGGTTACACCATTAGGACTGAAGCTGTCGGGCAGCAGGACCCCATGGAAAACTTCTAGCTAGCTACATACCGTGGGGGACTGCCCCCGACGTTTCATGCATCATAAAAGGGGCGGTCCCCCAGCATCACTCAGTTCTAGTCCCGCCATTGACTCGCTAGCATCAGCTCCACAGATGCCTTCAGCCATCGAACGATGCCATCACTTAAGTACCTTTTATTTCTTTATTTCAAGAAGTTAGCTTTTGTTTTCTTTTCTGTATGTCATCTTCTCCGACGTCATCCATAGAAAGGCACTCATCTAAGTGTGCCTGCAGCAAGCAGATCCCTTTTAAAGACAGACACCCTGCCTGTGTCCAGTGTCTAGGCCCAGAACATGACACCAAGGCCTGTCCTATCTGCCAAAACTTTAATAGCAGAACCAGGATCTACTGCCAAAATGTTTTGGAGACCTTCCTTTTAGAAAAGAAACTAGCGGCAATGCAGAAAAGCACCTCCTCTAGGGAAGGATCCTCCCACAGATCGGGGAAACCTAAAGAGAAAAGGAGGGAAAGGGAGAAAGAGCGCTCCCCATCCATACAGACGTCCGACTCCAGGGGGAGCTCGGACTCTGCCAACTGCTCCAACAGATCTCTGTCTCGGCCGAAGACCTAGACTCTGCCTGCTAAGGTCCAGATGTCAGGTGGCTTTGGTTCGGGATCCACCTTCAGCCTGTAAAAATCCAGCCTCAGGTCCACTCTACCAGCTGGCCTTCGGGCACCACAGGCTGATCTGCTTCCATAGATCGCCCAGTCAAGGCATACTCCAAGTCAGCCTTTGTTACAGGCTATGACTCCTTGGACCGCCACCAGGGTTCCGACCACTGGAGGTCGGCCTCACATCCCCCAAGAGGTTCTACTTCTTCGGGGACCACTGCTAAACAAACAGAGATGCCTGTTAACTGGACCTCTGACCCTTCGCAGACCTCAGACAGGACGTCCGCCAAATGGTCCAAGGATCAACGACCCCCGGCAGAGGTCCACTCCCAGAAAAGGGACGATACCTCTTCTATACCGGTGGTCGGCCCGTCCAGACAGACATACGAGGACAGACGTCGGGGTCGAACATCTAAGCAATGACTGGATGGCCATAAGGATGCTGACTTACGAGAACCGACACCACCCAAAGACCAGACGACGGGTTCATTGGGCTCCAGGCCAGTGGACACAGGAGACAATCTGATGTCTCCGTTGGCGATAGAACCAAACTCAGGTCAGATGTCTCAACCAATTCCAGATAAGACCCCGGGTCTGCGGATCTCGGAGGTAAAGGAGTTAATTTCTAACTGGTGGGAGACAATTCAGAAGGATGTTGTCCCCAACAAAGCTCCTAGCCCTCCACTAAGGGAGGAAAGCCCAGTCAGGCCTCCTCCGGAGGGCAAAAGCCCTACACCTAGAGGGCGTTCAAAGGATAAGCGGTCGATGTCACCTTCCAAGACCCCTTCCCGCTCACCAAGCGTGCACGAAAGAAGCATCTCAGTAGATCAGATTCCTCTTCATCAGGATCTTCACCAAGATCTGGCTCACCCTATAGTATTCCCTCACCAGATCCAAAAGACACGCCCAGGTGTCTCCGATGACCCGACGTTCATGGATATGAGGAGGCATATCCAGGACAATATGGGGTGGGACAGGGAAGACTTAGATCCAGAAAGGTATTGCCTTGCGATGTATCTGTGTCAGAAGGATCCAAAACCAGTGGTGGTCCCACCACTGGTTGATACCTTTCAAGACGATGACTAAGGCTGCTTGGAAGCACACATACACTGCTCCAGCTGTCCCCAGAAAGGCTGATCGCCTATATCAGGCTCCTTTGGAAGACCCTTATCTCGGTGAACAAGCTGTGGCAGACTCAGTAGTCATCCCTGCTACACATGACGGATCCCAAAGGCCAAAACATTTGAGCACCCAACCTCCAGACAGGGAATCAAAGCAGCTTGATTCCTTGGGTAGGAAAATGTATGCCTCAGCTATATGTTCCATCCGTTCTCTAAACTTCCTAACCCACATGGTTCAATTTCAGAACATCCTGTGGGAGCAAGGTTTGGATTTTAGTTAAAAGCCTACCAGAAGGAAGTCAAAAGGAAGAGTTGACCAAACTCTTACAGACAGGCTTGGATGTAGGCAGACAGGTACTCAGGGTGGCCTACGATTCTGCAGACTCAGCCACCAGACGTGCGGCAACAGGAGTATGTTTAAGGAGACACTCTTGGCTGAGAGTTTCTGGCTTTACTCCAGATGTCCATAAGGGCATCCTAGACGTCCCTTTCAAGGGCTCAGTCCTTTTCAGGGAGGACACCGAAAAAATCATAAAGCTGCAAGATGACGGTAAGGCGGCCCATTCAGTGCAGGCTATGTACAAGTCCAAACTGAGACCCTTTCGGAAACAAAAGTCATTTTCATGGGAAACAAGGGCAGCAATCTAGATTTGGACAACAGCAGCGAGGTGGGTTTGACCGCAAAGGCCTCTCTCGAGCAGCAGGAGGCACTGGTGCCAGGAATGCAAACCCCCCCCCCCCCAACAGCCTGACTCATTGCAGACCCCTCCTTCCCTCTGCTTCAAAGGGAAGAGAAGGCTGGGGGTAATTTCCAAAGCACCTGACAGGATGGCAACAAATCACTTCAGACCAATGGATGCTTCAGCTAATTCAGAGGGGGCTGGCAGTATAGCCTAGAGGTTAGAGTAACGAGCTGTGAATGAATTTGGTACATCCAGCAGACCTGGGCTTAATTCCCACAACCTCCACTTGCAAGCAAGTCACTTAACCACCCCAGTGCTCCCAGGTCGCCCCTGAAAACAGGCACTTGCGCCTAGTGGACCTTACCCAGTTACCAAAAGAATAAAATTACAAAAAAAAAATTACAAAGAGGTTAGTCATATCGAATTCACTGGGCCAATCGCCATCCAGGCCACCACTGCGCTCTCAGTATTCGAGACAACATGCCACACTGATTCAAGAAGAGATCCAGGCCCTTCTACAGAAGGAGGCCATAGAGAAAGTCCCATGGATCCAGAGAGGGAAAGTGTACTATTCCCATTTCTTCATAGTACCCAAAAAAAGACAAGTGACTATGCCCCATCCTGGACCTCAACAATCTCAACACCTTTGTGGCATACAAACACTTCAGGATGGTCACCTTGCCAGGCTTAATCCCGATGCTACGCCCAGATGCTTGGCTTTCATCACTGGACATGCAAGATGCCTATCTCCGTATCTCAATCACGAAACACCACTGAAGATTTCTGCAATTTGAATTCCAGGGTCATCACTACCAATTCCGAGCCGTGCATTCCGGCTCATCATGGGCTCCGAGGGTGTTAACCAAATGCCTGGCAGTAGTAGCCGTGGCACTCAGGAGAAGGGGCTACTATGTCTTTCCCCATCTGGACGACTGGCTCCTCATGGCATCGTCCCAGGAAGAGTTAAATCAGGCCTTACAAGACACCTATTTAATGTTAAACTCCCTAGGTCTAAAATCGATACACCATACCAGAGTCTGCAGTTCATTGGCACGGTATTGGACACTACGAAGGGAAGGGTCTTTCTGCTGGAAGACGGGGCAGAATGTCTACAAAGCATGACAAGGCACATCATAGGACAAAAACAGGTCTCAGCAAGGACCAAGTTGCGTCTTCCAGGCCACATGGCGGCGGCAATAGCCACGGTTCTCCTGTCATGCTTACACATGAGAACCATTCAGTGGATACTCAGGGTCCACTGTGATCAATGCCAGGACGACCTAGATCAGCTGGTCTCGGTCCGCAGCTCTATTCTCCGAGTCTTGCAATGGTGGCTAGTTCCGGAACATCTCATGGTAGGAGTTCCCTTCCTGGCACCTACACCTTCATGGATCCTAACTACGGATGCGTCAGGATCGGGCTGGGTCACCCATCTGGGCTGCAAAAAGACTCTATGACTATGGTCAGGAATGGAAGGAGCCCTTCACATAAACATCCTCGAGATGAGACTGGTCCTTTACGCACTCCAGGCCTTGCAGACAGACCGATCCCCGGGACATCTACTGATACAAACCGACATGTCAGTAGTGTTATATATCAACAAACAAGGGGGCACCCACTCATACCAGCTTTGTCGAGAAGTGATGAGGGTATGTTACTGGGCAATAGAGCACAATATCACCCTGTCTGCAGTTCATGTTCCCGGATTACAGAACACGCTGGTGGATCTTCTCTGTAGATCTCGATCCAGTGCACACGAATGGGAGCTCCTGGAACCAGTGGCAGAAACTCTGTTCACAAAATGGGGAATGCCAGAACTAGATCTGTTCGCCTCCCCATACAGTGCAAAACTGCCCAGTTTCTGCTCGCTAGATCCAGGGCCTGGTGTTTTCTGGTGAGACGCATTGTCCCTTTCCTGGACAGGCAAGTTCCTGTATGCCTTTCCTCCCTTCCCTTTGATCCAGAGCGTCCTGCTCAAGCTGCAGGATGGGGGAGCAGACATGATTCTAGTGGCCGCATATTGGCCCAGACAGATGTGGTTTCCCCTTCTCCAATGCTTAGCAAGCGAGTCACCCTTTCCTCTTCCGCTTAGCTCGCACTTACTGTCACAGGAGGTCCCTGATTCGCCTAAACTTGAGGTCCTTACATCTGCATGCCTGGCTCCTAAAGACCTAGCAGTCTCTAACCATGGAGTCTCAGAGTGGCTGACGTCCTGGTGGCAGCAAGGAAACCCTCTACTTGAGTGACGTATGCCATGAAATGGTGCTGGTTTTGCCTTTGGTCCTCGGCCCGTGTCCTGGACCTTGTAACTTGCCCAGTGAAATTGATGCTAGAGTACCTCCTTTCCTTATCAGAAGCAGGGCTGAGTTACTCCTCAGTAAAGGTGCACCTTTTGGCAGTATCTGCGTACCATGCATCTTTTGGGGGAAAATCCTTGGCACAACTGGACTTGTCCCGTACCTTCTTGTGTGGCATCCTCCACTTGAAACCTCTCATTAGGGATCCAATCCTTCCTTGGGACCTTCTCTTCATTTTAGAGCAGCTCATACTACCACCCTTTGAACCAGCCACAGATTGTGAGCTATGCCTTCTTTCTTGGAAGGCGTTATTTTTAGTTGCAGTTACCCCCTGCAAGGAGAATTTCGGAGCTCCAGACACTAGTGCGCAAAGAGCCATATTTGATTTTTCATAAGGACAGGGTGTACTTAAGAACCAACCCTAAGTTTCTACCCAAGGTAGTGTCGGAGCTAACTCTCAACCAGGATATCGACCTCCCCGTTTATTATCCAGAGTATCCCAATAGGGGATAGGCTCTCTTGCAGACGTTTGATGTGCACAGGATACTCCGATTCAAACTGACTAGAACCAGACTGCACCAACAGTCTGACCAGTTATTTCTGTCTTTTGCCCACAGGATGTTAGGGACGCCGGTGTCTAAGTAGACACTCTCAAGATGGTTGGTGAATTGCTTGTATTCTGTTACCAGAACCAGAATAAACCCTTACTGGGACCAGTAAAGGGTCACTCCACCAGAGGGATGGCATCCTCATTTGCCTCCCTGAAAAATGTCTTGGCTTCAACCACTTGTGCAGCAGTTACTTGGAGTACAGTGCACACATTCATCAGACACTACAGTCTGGACATTGCCTCTAGCCACAGAGTGGGCTTTGGCCTTGACATCCTGCAGGGGCTTCTTTTGTGAGGGGTTCCCTTTTACCCTTCTCCTGTTCTGCTCCCAAATTTAGGGGTCAACACTCTCACTGCTTGGGACTCAGTCCTAATGGTGTAACCTGCAGCAAGAGCTGTTTCCCAAAGTAAGATAGTATAGTTATGTAAGAACTTACCATGACAGTAGATCTTCGAGAACAGCTCTTGCAGCAGGTACTTTCCCACCCACCTTCCCCTCAGGAGGTCATCTGCATTTGAAGCAATTATTTTATTGGTCTTCCTTTGCATGCAGATCCTCTGTCTCCCATCAGAATCACATCACTATGCCGGAGTCTCCGGCGGGTGAACTGAGGGATGCTGGGGGACCGCCCCTTTTACCTGTATGATGCATGGAACATCGGGGGCGGACCCCCGCTGTATGTAGATAGCTAGAAGTTTTCCGTGGGGTTCTGCTGCCTGACGGCTTCAATCCTAATGGTGTAACTTGCCGCAAGAGCTGTTCCCAAAGATCTACTGTTCTAGGATCGTGGCTGTGTTGTTCATCCACACTCTTTGGCATGTCCCTTTCCCTTTAAGATCTGCCAGAAAGTCTTTAAACTGTCTCCTCCCACCCACCTGGGTGGTATAACCCTCAGCTCTGCCCCATGACGCCAGATCATCCTTTCCACTGGAAGATTCAGGTTGCCTCCTTCGTGCTCTTGCATTTTGTAGGCCCTGGCTTCAAAACCTTTGGTTATTTCGAAAATTCGTCTTGTTCACGTTAGCGATTCTGGCTGTTACGTCTCAATCATGGAAGACAAGTCTTCCTCTGATTTCACCGGTGCCCATACTGGCCAGAAAATGTTATGCGACTGACCGCGATGACTGCGCAGGGCTCACTGTCTGGGTGTCGACCATGATACTTCGACGCATGAGTTTTGCCTTGCTGTCCACCCTAATGTCCGACGACCGCCTTGCATGCCTTCAGCTGGAAGGCCCAAAAATAACCTGCCAGTGAACTCCAAGGAGGCCCAGTGGGCGGTTTCCGTGGTTGCGGGATCCGCCGAGCAGTTGGAGCGCATGCAGGCCTTCGAGGAGGAGGCGGCTCGTGCCACGGCATCTTCCTCTTGAAGCTTCTTCATTCCACTCAATCTGGGCTCCACTTTCTCGGGTTCCTTCCGAGAGTTGTGCCAGTCTCTCCTGACTAAGGGTGAGAGCCTGGCGGGCACACACTCCTCTCGCTCCCATAAAAAGGAGAGGGACACAGGATCGTCTTCGTCTCAACGGAGACGTTCTTGGGATCGTGAGAGATCTGGTCATTAGAACTGGTTGTTTCAGCCTCGTCGAAAATGCCTCTTCGCCGAAGACCTCTGTTTGCCGACCGACCACACACCGAAGTGTCAGCGACGTTGAGATTATTCTTGACCCGCTCGACCCTTTGTTGCTGACTCCAGTCAACAACTCTCTTGCTCAGACTCTGGTCCTTGTTTTCCCTGATGAGGAGACCCATCCCGCTGGGAATCTCGCTGAGGAAGTGGTCCCTGACCCTGGGAAATCCTTGGTTCAGCTGGTCTCTCCCGAGCGACCAGGTCGGCCCCTCATCTTGATAGAGGTCTCGGACCCCTCAACTGAAAGGCCGATGAAGTTCCATAAGCTTAAGTAAAAAGGCGATGCATCGGTCGCCTGCCCTCCTCGGATAAGAGAGGCTCCAGCAGAAGCTCCATCGGGCAAGCATGAGGACCTCGTGGCAACAGCTGATTTTGACCGGGCACAAGCCTAGCCCAGCTATTACTGGCTTTCGCCTCCAGGCCTGACCGACCTCTGAGCCAATCGTCGGTTCTCCGCCCACGGTCCGCCCACTGAGCCGCAAAAATTCCCGATTCGCCAAACCGTTTCTCCACCGATTGTGGTGGAACCGCTGCCCAAGCAGCCTGTGTGAGGGTCTTCATGAAGTTGGTCGACACCGGCTTCCCCCGCGCCTTTGGTCACTGTCACCCTGACCACCCCCGGTGGGTTGAAGGTGATCTGAGCAGTCGACCACTGTACCTGTATACCTTGGATTCGGACAAAACTGGTCTCCATTCTTGTCCAGGGGATGATGAATTGGCCGGTGGGTTAGCGATGGAGGAAGGTCCTTTGTCCTTTCAGGGCATTCTTCGTCTCATCTCTTGAGTCCACAGGGATGCCCCAGGAACCTATCCAGAAAAAGACAAGAGTACCCTCTCACTGACATCCTCAAGAGAGGGGATACACCAGGGACTGCCTCTGAAATTCGAGCAGGACCCTCCAGGCCAAGCCAATGCCCCACGGGAGGAGAGAGTATCTGCCCACACTCAGTCGGCTCTCCAAAATGACATTGCTCAGCTCCTCCTCAAGGAGGCAGTAGCTCGAGTGGCGGATCTTCCACTAGACCCAGGGTTCGTTTCCAGGTACTTCCCTGGTTCCGAAGCGGACTGGGGGGCTGGCACCCCATTCTAGATCTGCACGACCTGAATCAGTATCTCAGGTCATGCACCGTCAGGATGGTAACTCTGTCCCAGGTCATAGCATCCCTGGAGCAAAACATGTGGTTCTGTTCACTTGATCTCCAGGATACGTTTTTTGACGTCCCAATCCATCCGCCCCACCAGTGGTCCCTCCACTTCAGAGCAGAGGGAACCCTATATGCGTTCTGAGCTATGCCATTCAGCCTGTCATCAGCCCCATGGATCTTCACCAAATGCATTGCAGTGGTGGCAGCCCACCTGGGGTCAGAATATACCACTACCTCAACGATTGGCTCTTAGCAGGTTCCACCCAGCAAGAGCTGGAGAGGTCCAGGCCCTCCAGACCTGCTCCCAACTTGGCCTCCTGAACAACAAGGCCAAGTCGGAACTCGTGCCTTCTGAGGTGATGTGCTTCATCAGGGCAGAGTTCGATTCTTGCCGAGCCAGAGCCTGGCTCCCGGGGACAGAGCAGAGGTTCTCTCCTCCTTTGCCCAGTCATTTCTGGTTGGGCAATTGCACCCTGCCAGGGACTGTCTGCGCCTCTGGGTTTCATGGTGGCCTGTGGTCCGTTGGGCCCAGTGGCGTATGCCCCCCCTTCTGTGGGAGCTGGCTTCCCAGTGGACTCAGCGCCATGGTCACTTCGACCAGCTGATCACTGTGACCCAGAAGATGTGGGACGCTCTCCAGTGCTGGACCATCCTAGACCAGTTGCAGGAAGGGATCCCATTTGTCCACCCCGAGCCGACGGTCGTCCTCACAACCGATACTTCTCTCATGGGCTGGGGAGCCCACATGGGGGACAATAGGGCCCACAGGTTCTGGACCCCCAAGGACTCCTGTTACCACATCAGCCTGTTGGAGCTCAGCGCGGTCAGACGCACTGTTAACGTTCGCGCCTCAGCTTTGGGGTCAAGTGGTTCAAGTCCAGATAGACAATACCGCAACCATGTACTGCCTCAACAAACAGGGTGGCACGCATTCCCGTCTGCTTTGCAGGGAAGCGCTCTGCATCTGGACACTCATGAGCTGACTGGAGGTGGATCTCCTAGCCATCCACTTTGGCAGGAGCCTCGAATCAAGTGTCGGATGCTCTCAGCCATATAGGCGAGACATCCCACGAGTGGTCTCTCCATCCAGATATGGCTTACAGTCTGTTCTCCCACTGGGGCAAACAGTTGGTGGATCTGTTTGCCTCTGGGAAAACACCAAGTTGAGACTGTTTCATGCCCGCCCCCCTCGGCAGGGCTCGCTGCAGGTTGATGCCTTCATGAGGCCGTGGACCCTAGGCTTCTATGCTTTCCCTCCATTTCCCTTGATCCACAGGGTGCTCCTGAAGGTGAGGAGGGGCAAGGGACAGGTGATTCTTGTAGCCCCAGACTAGCCACACCAGTTCTGGTACCCAGATGATCTCAGCCTCCGCTGCAGGCCCCCGGAGCGGCTTCTAACACGCCCGGACCTGATCTCAGTCGGCCAGGGGAAGGTATTCTATTTGGACCTTCAGTCCCTGCACCTGACAGACTGGTACTTGAGCAGCTAGAGTTCCAGGATTTGGGTCTCTCCGAGGATGTCCTCACAGTAGTGGAGGCATCTAGAAAGAAATCGACCAGGAAGTGTTATGCCTTCAAATGGAAAAGGTTTTCCATTTGGTGTCAGGGCAAGGGCCTGGACCCTCTGTCCTGTCCCGTGGCTGACATTCTCGACTACCTTTGGCCTCTTTCCAAAGGGGGTCTTTGGTCATCGACCATTAGGGTGCACCTGGCAGCCATCTCTACTTACCAGGTGCAGACCAGTCAGCAGACGGCACAGGAGACAGTGGTTGGACGCTTTTTCAAAGGCCTGGATCACATATCCTCTCCAGTGCGTGAACCTCCACCTCTGTGGGATCTACTGCTTGTACTGGCAAAGCTCTTGGGCAAGCCATTCAAACCAGTGTGAGTTGTCACACTTGTCATGGAAGATGGCCATCACATCTGCCAGAAGGACAGGGGAGCTCCAGGCGCTCTCAGTGGACTCCCCTTATTTGGTCTTCCACAGGGACAAGGTTGTCCTGCACCCCCACCCGAATTTCCTTCCGAAGGTTGTGTCAGAGTTTCACTTTAACCAGGTGTTGACTCTGCCGGTGTACTACCCCAGTTACACTTCGAAGGCCGAATACAGGCTCCATACTTTGGACCTGAGATAAGCTCTCTCCTATTATAAGGAGAGGATGGCAGAGATTCGGAGACAGGTTTGCCACCTGTTTGTCACCTACACTGAAGCTGCTTCTGACAGACCTGTAGCAAAGCGGACGATTGCTGGATGGATTACATCTTGCATTAGTCTGTGCTACGAGTTGGCGGGCAAGGAGCCTCCCAAAGGGATAAGAGCTCATTCTACCCGCCATACTGTTGCATCGGTGGCTGCTTCCAGGAAATCTGTCGGGCTGCTACCTGGAAGATAGCAAACGCCTTCATTACCCATTACCACATCTACCTTGTGTCACGCTGGGATGCTGGTTTAGGGGCCTCAGTTCTCCAATCTCTGTTTCTCAAATAGGGTATGTGTGCCTTGCCTGTCTCCTCCCAGAGAACTGCTAGGAGTCTGCCAAAGAGTGTGGATGAACAACTTTTCCACGATCCTGGAAAAACAGGTTACTCATCTGTAACAGTAGTTCTAGGAGTGGTATATGTTGTTCATCCACACGGACCTACCCGACCTCCCTGGCTGTGGACACACAAACCTGGCTTCCAGCGGGCTGAGATCAGGCATTATGGGGCAGAGCCGAAGGTTGTACCACCTAGGTGGGTGGGAGGAGCCAGCTTAAAGATTTTCGGACAGATCTTAAAGGGAAAGAGACATGCCAAAGAGTGTGGATGAACAACATATACCACTCCTAGAACTACTGTTACAGGTGAGTAACCTGTTTTTATGGTAAGTTCTTACCTAATTGTACTTTATCCACCCAGAGCCAACCATCACACTTATGACGGATGCATCTATGGTGGGGTGGGGAGCACACCTGGGATACTGTAGAGCCCATGGGTTCTGGTCACCCAGGGAGTCCCATCACCACATCAACCTGTTGGAGATCCATTCGGTGCACTGATACTAATGTAGTTTGCTGCTTTGATCAGGGGTCAGGTTGTGCAGGTCAGACAGACAATACCACGACTGTGTTTTACCTGAACAGGCAGTATGGAACTCTATCCCTTCCCCTGTGTCAGAGGCCCTCTGCACATGGATCCTTATGTGCAGCTTGGGTGTAGATCTCCTAGCAACTCATGTCACAGGAGTCCACAGTCATCTGGCAGACACTGTCAGCCAAGTGGAACAGTCGTCACATGAGTGGTCCCTGCATCAGGAGGTGGTAAGCCACCTGTTCTCGCAATGGGACATCTCTCTAGTGGATCTGCTTGCCTCCTGAGAAAACAGAAAGCTGAGGCTGTTTAGTGTCCACCCCCGCAGTCTGGGGGATGCCTTTGTGAGGCCTTTGGCCTCAGGCCTCGTGTACTTGTTCCATCCCTTCCCCTTGATCCACAAGGTGGTGATAAGGGCCTAGAAGGACAAGGCACTGATGATCTTGATTGGTCCAAACTGGCCCAGACAGTTCTGGTATCCAGATCTCCTCAACCTCAACAGCAGTCCTCCATGGCAATTGCCTCTTCATCCAGACCAGCTGACCAAACAACTGGGAAAGGTCTTGCATGTCTTGACCTGGTTCCTGAGCGACCAGAGTTCCCGTCTTTGCGGCTTTCAAAGATGTGCTGCACGTTATGGAGGCCTCTCGAAAAGAGTCGACTTGCCAGTGTTACATCTTTAAATGCAAAAGGTTTTGCATTTGGTGTCAGGGCAAGGAGCTTGATCTCCTTACCTGCCCTGTGACTAGTATCCTTGAGTACATCTGGTCCTTCTCCCAGCTGGGACTGTGAACGACGCTTCTCATGGGGCACCTGTCAGCCAACTCTGCATACCAGGCATGGGCTGGTATGCCAACGGTGGCCCATGAGAAAATGTTCGGGCACTTTTTCAAGGGCCTGACCCACCAGCACCGTGGGACCTACTGGTGCTGGCTGTGCTCATGGGCAAGCCATTTGAGCCTATGCACAAGTGTGAGATGTCACACCTGTTATGGAAGACTGCTTTTTTGGTGGTCATTACATCAGCCAGAAGGCTCAGTGAGCTCCAGGTGCTCTCGGTGCAATCTCCATATCTGGTCTTACACAGGGACGAGGACATCCTTCGCTCCCATCTGACATTCCTCCCAAAGGTTGTATCAGAATTGCACCTTATCCAGGTGATGAGCATTCTGGTATATTTTACCAACCCATCTCGTGAGGCCGACCACAAGCTCCATACTCTGGACCTGTGTAGAGCACTTGCTTATAAGGAGCGCATGCCTGGAGTTTGGGGTGAGGCTTGCCATCGTTTGTAACATAAGCCGCGCCTGGCAAACCAGCAGCAAAGTAAACAGTTGGCATGTGGATCACATCCTGAATTGATCTCTGCTACAGTTTGGCTGGTAGGGAGCCTCCCGTAGGGCTCAGGGCTCATTCCACCAGACATACTGCTGCCTTGGTGGCTGCTTCCAGGGACATTACTACTTGGGTGATCTGCAGGGCTGCCACCTGGAAGTCAGTACACACCTTCATCTCCCATTACAGCACTGCCTTAAAGTCTCGTCAGAATGCCGCATTTGAGACCTCATTTCTCCAGTCTCTGTTCAGCAAGTATGGGTGCGTGCCTTGCCCTCTCCTTGTGGAGAACTGCTGAAAGTTTGCCAATGTGTGGATAGTGAACTATATCCATGCCCCTAGAAAAATAGGCTACTCACCTGTAACCATAGTTGTAGGAGTGGTATATAGTTTACATCCACACCACCCATCTGGCCTCCTCTAGCAAGTGGCACACAGATCCCTGCTTCCAGTGTGCAAGATTTGATATCACAGGGCAGAGCTGGAGAATTTACTGCCTGGGTAATGGGAGAAGCTTGGCTTAAAGACGTCCAACGAATCAGTACTTCCATTGGAACTGCCTGTTTGTGTATGTGAACTATATACTAGAACTACAGTTACAGATGAGTAACCTATTTTTTTACTCACCTTTAACTAGTCCTAGGAGTGGTATGCAGATCACATCCACACAATCCACTTTGTCTCCCCTGGCAAGTGGCACAGGGATCCCTGCTTCCAGTGCTCAAAGATCTGATGATATTGAATGGAGCTGGAGGATATACTGCCCAGGTGGTGAGAGGAGCTAATCTTAGATGTCCAGCGAATTAGACCGCTCCAGTTGAACTGCCATAGTGTGGATGTGAACAGTATACCATTCCTTGAACTATCATTATCAGGGCCCCGATTTTTCTGCGGCACATCAGAGCAAAGTTCTGCGGCAGGGTTCTCATTTGCCGCAGAACTTCTACTGACACTCCTTTCAATTTCTCACGGCAATTCTAAACGCGTTTTACCATAATTTTTTCCTTTTTTTTTTTTTTTTTTGCCAAATCTCGACACAATGCACGCCCAAATACAGTCATTTTATGGGCGCTTGTCACCAAATTTTCAACATAGCTAGTTTAAGACCCTGCTCATGAACAGTATCACTATGATTTTATTAATCTGTCCGGAACATTGATTTCGTATAATCCATGCAAGTATTGTGCTATATGTGCAAAACACATTTCGGTGAGATGTGAAAATGACAGTTGTACTGTTCATAAGGAGGTGTGGTAAAATGGCAATACTGAAAGTCTGGAGTGAAAATATTAAAATGCTCGAGTTACGAAAGCAAGTGAGAAACTGCGCAACGCACGCCATAAAATAAATGCTTTTGGGAATATTAATAAATTTCAACATAGGTTTTAGAGTTTACATGAACTGTGACATTGTCATTTCGCTATCATTCCAGAAAGGTGGTTCCGCTGCAGTGACTGCGAAAACACCTTTCGGAACCGATTAACGAAATAACAGTGTCACAGTTCATGAGGTGGGGTCCCAAAAACCCCATGTTGAAAATTTGGTGAAAAAATTCCCAGAAATGGCTGAGATATGCACTAAAGTTGAAAAAAATCCATTTATGCCATTATACAGCTTACCGGCATTTCTTCAGTTCGCGGTCGGCTTTGAAGAGTGCAGACGTGTTCCCGGTCCACAGAAGATCATCGCGCTGGGCTCCGGAGGTAAGTATGGGTTGAGGTGGGGGTGGGGAGGTGGGTACGCAGAGGGTGGGTGCGGTTGGGGGAGGGGGCAAAAGAATCAACGATGGAAGGTTTTTGTTTCAGGTTCAGGTTGGAGGACTTTTGCCACGCTGGGGTGGGCTCCCAGCGTATGCAGCAGCAGGGGTCGAGTAGAAGCCGACGGGGATTGGGCACCCCCGTCGGCAAAGGAGTTTTACAGCTGGGGTGGGCCTCAGCGTGGCATAAAGACACTGGGCAGTGAAACCGCTGGGGATTGGGCACCTGGCGGGAAATTGCTTTTGCCACGCTGGGGTGGCTCTCAGCGTGGCACCAGGCAGCTTGGGGGGAGGGGACAGTGAAGCTGACAGGTGATTAGCACTCTGTCGGCAATGAAGCCACGCCTGGGGTGGGCTCCCAGCGTGGCATACTAACATTTGCGAGGGGGCACGTTTGTTCCGCTGGCACATGTAATTCTCATGGCTACTGCAAATTCATGATATTTCTCAAGGTTTGTCGCACTCCATGGAAAACTCGGGGCCCTGATCATTATAGGTGAGTAACATATATTTATAGGGGCATGGATATGGTTCACTATCCATGCTTTGGCAGTTCCACTGGAACAGTCTGATTGGCCGGATGTCTTCAAACTAATCTTCTCCCACTACCCGGGCGGTATATTTCCCAATTCCGCCCATGACACCAGTGCTTTCTGGTGGAAGAACAGATAACCTCCTTCAAGGCTCCCGCTTAGGTTTAGTGCACTATTAGTGAACTTGGTCTTCGAAAGCCTTTCTAGCTAGTGTATTCCTTCAGTTCCTTTGAATCCCCTTGTCGATCTACGCAGACACCCGGCTTAAGCTGGCCAATGTTCCCTTCTTGGGCACCGACCTATCTGACCCTGGGGTGGAAAGACATCTCACCCATGTTGAGATGTCCACGGCCTCATTGGTAGCAGTCCCAACAGAAGCAGTACCAGGCCTGGTGCACCAAGATAAAGTCTGGAAGCCAGTCTTTCAAAAAAGGGGGGCAGGGGTAGTGGTGCCCCTCTGGTCACAGCTGCCAGTGTCCCCACAAAAGCTGTCCAGTGACAGGTCAGGTGTCTTCATCAGTCCTCCCATCCTGTCCCTGTCTGCGCTTCCCATTGTAGGTTGGCTACGTCACTTCCTGCCATGTTAGTCCACTATCACAACAGACAAGTGGGTGTTGTACACAGTGGGCAGAGGTTTGCCTTTGGATGTCAGGGCTCTCTCACCTTACCACCTCCGTGTACCTCGGGAGTTCAGGGTGTCACAGGACATGCTATCTGCCCTTCAAGAGGACAGTGGCCAGCTTCTTGCAAAAGGGGCAATACTTCTTGTCCCAGATGCCCAGGCCAGTTCAGTGTTATGTGTCCAGGTGTGTCCTGGTCCTAAATGGGATGGGGGGGGGGGGGACTGGTGCCCCATACTGTATCTGTACAATTTGAACCAGTTCACGTGGAACCGTAAGCTCTGGATGGTCAGTCTGAATCAGATCATACCGTTGCTGGAGCAGAACAAGTGGTTCTGCTCATTTGACCTGCAGGATCTGTTTTTTTCCACATCCCCATCTGACCCTCCCACTACCGGTACCTCTGATTCCAAGCGGAAGGGATTCTTTACCAGTTGCAGGTCATGTCCTTCGGTCTCTCCTTAGCGCCCAAGGTCTTCACCCAAATGCATGGCTGTGGTGGCGGCCCATGTGTGGCACGTAGGGGTCAGTGTGTACCCCTACCTAGACTGCTGACTGTTTTCCTTTCAATACCCCTTTCAATCTGAAATTTATATGTCTACAATGGGAATGTTTTTTAAAATTCTGTCTCGAGTTTCCTGGCCTCTTCAGCTTAAAGATCTACCACTGGAGGGCTGGGAGGCAAGAGACTATAACAGTAAAATAGCATCTTAAATAAAAGTATTCTGTGCAGTTTGCAGAGGGCGATGCAAATGTTTGACTGACTGCTGTAGCCAACAGAACAAAAGCTGTTACTCGTGTAACTTTTCATTTCACCCTAACCATTGGAACTCTAATTTAGGAGCTCACAGCTCAATGTAAAAATGAGTTTTGATAATCTTTGGTTCAACTACCAGTGCAGTTTGGCTTGGCAGTCCATATCACTGAGCTACTTCCTGTTTAGTGTTCTGCCTTTTCAGTGTTAGTTCCTGGGAATATTTCACCTGGGTTAACTTTTGTTGCAGTTTTCCCCTTGATCTTGTGGTAGCTGTCCCCATCCAGGCTGGTTGCCCAACATTCTTGCTTCTTCTGTGGGTTGGGCCACTGTCAAGTGATAACACGCTTTATGGGTGGTATGAAGTCCTTCCCCATGCACAAGCTTCACCAGCCTGCAGTTAGTATTAAACTTCAGTGGCCACCATCATCAGCAGCCACAAGTTGTTGCATTGCTGTTTAGCCACCCTTTACTCCAGTTTATACATGGATTCCCATGTGCAGTAATTGAATATAGAAACCCATACAGAAAACATAGCACACGTGTTATTCAAACAACATGAAGTCTTGCTGTATTCTGACAAGTGCACTTAGCCCCAGCCTTTAAACTGCCCCGGAGAACAATGGGTTAACTTTTCTGTGCAGGGCATATAATCATCTCGAGCTCAGTTGATGTTTCTGCCTGTTGTAATTTGAACTGCAACCGTCAGATTCTTTACTCCGCCTCACTGAACAGTCGCTCTGGAGATTTCTCCTGCAGCTCGGTTCAAAGTCGGTTGAAGTGTCGGTTTTCAGTCAGTTTTCTACCAAAATTTAGTTTCCACATAGTCGGTTCAAGTCTCTGTCTGTGGTACCGTGAGTACTAGATAGGTTTTGTTCTGTTTTCTGTGTGGAACTTGTAAAAAGTGTGGATCGGTTCGGCTGAACCGATCGTTCAGGTAAATTTTGTATTGTACTTTAGTGTGTGGTTACCAGTCCATATCGGTTCTAAAAAAAAAAAACGGGTTTAGTACGTTTTTTTTTCCAAGACCTGTGACACGGTCAGGAACCGATAGGGGAGTCTTGCCTGGCGGTTGCCGAAAAAAGGGCAAGTTTGGTTAGGTTGGCCATGTCTGAGAAACCCAAGAAAAAAACGTGGCCCACTGGGTTTCAACACTACAGTATGTGTGGGGAGGTCTTTGCTAAGGCCAATCCCCACATGACCTGTGTTTATTGTCTGGGGTTTGACCACCTCGATTCAGACTGCCAAATTTGTAAAACATTTTCCCAAATCTACCCTTGAAAAGAGATTAGGTAGACTGAGGGAAAGGGAGGCAGAGAAGTCCGCTGACCCGGATGGCCAGCCCGGTTCGGTTCCGCCCGAACCAGAAGGAGTGCCCTCTGACCAGGGTGATACTTCTTCGGGCAAAAGGAGAGCTGATTCCGAGGAATCGGTTCTGACAAAAAGAAAACGCAAAGACAAATCGACTGGTTCGGATCCAGAATCTCATACTCCAGCCGCCGAAGAAATAGCCAAAGCGATTCGTATTGTGGAATCGCTTAGCCCGGTTCAGACTGATCTGGCACCTTTTGGCGAGGGCTCAGTTCGGTCGGTTCCCCCGGTTCAAGATTATACCCTGGAAGAATTTTATGAACTGGAGTTTGAGGAGGGAGGATAGTTGGAAGATTATGGTGATGGTGAAAGTCTGGATGTGCCTATTGACCCGGACATCTCCCCAGACAGACCTTCAGGTGTTCCTCCTCCTAGGCTTTCTGAGTCCCCTTCACACTTCATGTTTTACAGAAAGGTGGCTGATACCCTCCAGCTTCCTGTGGAGGATCAGGAGGAGCCTGGCTATGTAGAGATGATGGACATCCCAGAGTCCAGGAGACTGTCTATTCCCCTCCACAAATCTTTTGGGAAACAGACACAAAGAATTCTTAAGTCTCCCAATTCCATACCTCCTGTGGATAGAAGAATGGACGAGGTATACGCTTTCAGGCTCAGATACGGAGTTCCTTTATCAGTAATGCACCCATGTTGGGGTTGTACAGGCTGCTGCCTGTGATAAGGCAAGCATTCCCTTGGCATCACACCCCCCAGACAAGGACTCCAGGAAGATTGATGCCATGGAAAAGAAGCAGTACATGGCATCTTCCTTGGGACTCAGGCAGGCAAATTATATGGCCTATATAGCCGGGTACCAGAAGTCCAGGTGGGACACTGTACTGGCACTGGCTAAACAGGCTTCCCCCCAGCTTGCCAAGGAGCTGGAGGAGGTGGCTGCAGATGGGATTGAGGCATCAAAAGTTCAGTTTCATGCTGCTGTGGACTCCAGTGATGTATCATCAAGAGTCATGGCTACATCTGTGGCTCTTCGGAGAATGGCTTGGCTCAGATGTACTAGCCTCTCACAAGATACCCAGGCTAAGGCCATGGATTTCCTATAGTGGGTAATTCTCTGTTTGGGGAGCAGACAGAGAATTACATGAAGAAAATGGACGAATACAGGACCACTTACAGGAGTGCTCAGGCCAAGAAAGGCAGGCAGCTCCTCAAAGGCAGCAGTCTAGGGGCAGGGGCAGGCCTTTTCAAAGGCCTTTTTACCAAGCACAGGCCTCTTCTTCCTTTTCACAGAGGGGTTTCTTCAGAGGGAGAGGCAGAAGGGGGATGAGCAGGTCTGCATCCACCCCTCAGCCAAGCAGACACCCTGATGGGTCTGCCCGGGTCGATTCTCCTATACCAGTAGGGGGCAGGCTGGCTTATGTTGTCCAGGACCAGATGTCTGTTACATCAGACAAGTGGGTCCTGGAAGTAGTAAGCCAGGGACTGGTTCTCGGCTTCAAAAAATTTCCAAAGATGAGAGCCAGATCTTTTCCACCTGCAAATCTCTGAGACCCTTGCCCTAGAGGCAGAGGTTTCTTCTCTCCTAGCTCTAAGACCTATAGAGAGAGTACCTACCCTACACTGGGGCAAAGGACTGTAATCCAGGTACTTCCTAACCCCCAAAAAGACAGGAGAGTGGTGACCCATCCTGGACTTAAGATACCTGAACAAACATCTTTTAAAGCCAAAGTTCAAGATAACTCTGGGAATTATCCTTCCCTCTCTAAGGCCAGGGGACTGGCTAGCCTCCCTGGACCTCAAAGATGCCTACTTTCACATCCCCATCAGGTGCTCCCACAGAAAGTACCTCAGGTTCGAGTTGCCCTCAGGCCACTGTCAGTTCAGAGCAATGCCCTTTGGCCTAACCTCAGCCCCAAGGGTCTTCACAAAGTGCCTGGCAGTAGTTGTTGCCTTCCTAAGAAGACAAAAGTTTCCATTTTTCCATATTTGGACGACTGGCTCATAGTGGGCCAGTCCCCAGACCAAGTCAAGTCACACCTGCAAGTGATCCAGCAAGTGCTCACTTCTTTAGGATTTCTTCTCAACCTACCAAAGTCAGTTCTCGAACCAGTGCAGCTCCTCACCTTCATAGGGGCAGAGCTGGATATGTTAAAAGCAAGCGCCTCCCTTCCCCTGGAAAGGGCAAGAGCTCTCATGGAGCTAGCCTCTTCATTCAGCCTTCAGGTGTCTCGACCAGCAAGGCATTTCCTTCAGCTCTTGGGCCACATGGCAGCTTCTACAGCAGTGTTCCAAGGCGCAAGATTCCAGATGAAGGACATTCAGTTCCACTTAAGAGCTTTTTGGTCCCAAAGAAAGGATTCACTTACCAAACTAATCCCAGTGACTCGAACTCTGAACCAAGCCCTGCAGTGGTGGCAGGATCAGGACAATTTGAGGCAAGGGGTTCCATTTGCCACTCAGTCTCATTCAGTGGTCCTTACCACAGATGCTTCCCTGCTGGGCTGGGGAGCCCATTTGGGGGACCTCACCACGCAGGGACTGTGGCCGCCTCAGGAATCTCTTCTACACATCAGTCTCTTGGAACTCAGGGCAGTGTTTCTAGCACTGCAAGTTTTTTCCAAATCAGTACAGAACAAGGTGGTTCAGGTCAGAACAGACAACACCACCACCATGTGGTACATCAACAAGCAAGGAAGCACTCGGTCTACGGCCTTGTGCACAGAAGCAATGAAGTTGTGGTCCCTGGCTTATTCCCTGCAAACCTCTCTGATAGCAGCTCACCTTCCAGGGAAGGACAATGTCCTAGCAGATTCACTGAGCAGAATATCTCAGGGCCATCACGAATGGGCCTTGGATCCTCTGGTGTTGAAGGTGATTTTCTCAAGATGGGGCACTCCAGAGATAGATCTTTTTGCAGCCCCAGACAATCACCAACTTCCTCTCTTTTGTTGCAGACCCCCAGTCTTGGGCTCAGTCCTCCTGGATGCTCGGATTCTGAACTGGGGAGGGAAATTTCTGTATGCTTTCCTCCCTTCCCTCTCCTGTTCAAAGTGTTAGTCAAGATGAGGTCACAACCTTGCAAACTGATTCTGATTGCTCCAGACTGGGTCAGGCAGCCATGGTATTTCTTGTTGCTGTCCCTAGCAGTCCATCTTCCCTTGTCTCTTCCCAGGAATTACAACCTGTTAACATCCTCTCAGGGGAGGATTTGGTATCCCAATCTTCAGTCTCTCAATCTCAAGGCTTGGCTCTTGAAGAGTTAGAGTTTGCAGATCTGCATCTTTCCCAAGGGGTTCTGAATATCCTCAAGGCTTCTCGAAAGCCCTCCACCAGAAAGACTTACAGCTCCAAATGGAAAAGATTCAGCATTTGGTGTTCTAAGAAGAGTATTTCTCCAGACACTGCTGAATTGCCTACGGTTCTGGATTATATGGTCCATCTCAATGGCCTAGGCTTCAGACCAGCTACTCTCAAGGTACACTTGTCAGCTGTTTCTGCTATCCTGTCAGTAGGCAAGTCTTCCTCACTGTCATCCCACCCTGTATTCTGTAAGTTTTTCAAGGGATTGCTTCACACCAATCCCCCTTTAGGGCTCCTGCTCCTGCTTGGGATCTTAATGTTTGCATTGCTCAGCTTATGCAACCCACTTTTGAACCTTTGTCCTCAGCAGAGCTTAAGTACTTGACTTGGAAAACTGTGTTTTTGGTAGCCTTTACTTCTGCTAGACGGATTAGTGAATTGCAAGCCCTGTCAGTGGAACCTGATTTCATCTGTTTTCACAGAGATAAAGTGGTCCTTAGAACTAACAGAAAGTTCTTGCCTAAAGTGGTTTCAGATTTCCACCTGAATCAGTCTATATCTCTCCATTTTCTTCACTGATCGTTCTTCCTTGGAAGAGAGGAGGCTACATAGTTTGGATGTTAAAAGAGCCCTTAGCTACTACATAGAGCATACCGAGGGTCACAGGTTTGACTCCCTCCAGTTCCTCACTTAAGGAGAAGTTGGGAAGGGCAAACCTGCCACCAAGAGATCTGTTGCCAGGTGGATTGTGTCTTATATACAATTCTGCTATGAAAAACTGGGAAAAACTCCACCCTCAGGCCTGAGGGCTCATTCCACAAGAGGTACAGCTGCTTCCCTGGCTGCTGCCAAGGTTATCTCTCTTTTAGAAATTTGTCAAGCAGCCACCTGGAAAACAGTCCATACTTTTACCAAGCATTACTCTCTGGATATCCAGGCTAGGAATGATGCTCGGTTTGTCACAGCAGTACTTCAGAGCCTATTCCCAAAGTAGGTTCTGTCCCTCCTCCATGGAGGTACTGCTTGGTAGTCTGCACTTGTCAGAATACAGCAAGACTTCATGTTGTTTGAAGAAGAAATTACTCACCTTAGTAATTGTTTCTTCTAGTGGAGTCTTGCTGTATTCTGACCTCCCCTCTCAGAACCTAGATTTTTTGGGATGTGGGTGGGCAGGCGCAGTGTTGGCACCCTAGGGGTTCCCCCTTTACACTCTCTGTTTCTCATGGGGTGAGATGTTATTTCGTTTGATTGGTTTTTGTGTTTGGGTTTCCTGACTTGAGTCTTCCTTTGAGAACCCAAAAGATTATTTTTCTGCCAGTTGGCTAGTAAACATTTTACAGTTTCCACACAGAACACCTAGTGAGTTTTGCTCGTAAAGATCTGACGGTTGCAGTTCAAATTACAACAGGCAGAGACATCAACCGAGCTCGAGATGAACATTCTATGCCCTGCATAGAAAAGTTAACCCATTGTTCTCCGGGGCAGTTTAAAGACTGGGGCTAACTGCACTTGTCAGAATATAGCAAGACTCCACTAGAAGAAACGTAATTACTAAGGTGAGTAATTTTTCCTTCTGGCCCACTGGCAGCCTATACTGAGAGAAAGCCAGAAGTAGAGTTTATTAAAAATAAGTTTTTAGGGTACAAAAGCAATGCTGTAGTGGCAGGGACAACTGATAGAGCAAGAAAGAGGCAAAGAAATGCAACAGAGTAAACAGATCAGCAAGTTCTGCATAACAAAATGGATGCTGTGGAACAGTATGAGAGTAATTCTAAACAACATCAAAACGTACCATAGCAACAAAAATAGGTGGTGTGAAAAAAAAATGTAACATTAAAGAGCGTGATACAGCTGGAAAAACGTTAAAAAATATAAAACCATTTATACACAATTATGCTTTTTCACATATTTTCTGCATTCATCTTCCTCTCTGTGTTTATTCCCAAGGACATCTGCTTGCAGATAGGACCCTTGTTCCTTAGTCTTCATCTGCCCCTTCATCCTTTCAACACTTGATGTTATAACCCTTCATTTATTAATCGCAAATGGTTGCCATTGGAGTGATTATGATGTCATGAGCAGATTAGGATATCATGTGCAGGCAACAGACAGATCAGATGATTTCAAAAGGCAGGGATTCAATTTCTGTAGGAATTTCTTTAATAATAAAAGAATAAGGAAAAGAAAAAATGGAAAATACAGGAAGTGCAGCTAGGGCTGGGTATATTTTTTCAGTTTATGAAGAAGTGTCACAGGTGCTTTAAACTATAAATTGATAAAATAATACAGCATTTTAGACTATTGCACAGAATGTTAGACTGTATTGGGCAGGTTCTTAAAGAGAATATGGTGCAGACAACTGGGCATGAGTGCCAAGTGTAGGTACTTATTCTGTGTTTGAAGTCGTATGCATCCGCAGGTCAGTGCTGGTAAGCTGAAACTGTCCCTGCCCAGCGAATAAGTGGAGAGCTTTTCAGCTCTAGAGTTAAACTCCTTGCTTACATAAACTGACTGCCAGCTAGCTTGATCCTGTCATTGAAAAATGTTGATAACAGAATACTTTAAGCAGCATGCATCTTTTCCCAGGTATGGTTTGGAGTGCCTTTTCAGATACTACAGCTACGGACTAGAAAAGAAATTCCGGCCAGAAATATTTAAAGATTTCCAGGAAGAAACCGTAAAGGACTATGAAGCTGGTAAGATGGTTTAGTCTGAATTTGACCTCTTAGTCTGCCCCTGAATCTTAAAATGTCTGAAGGAAATCTGTCCAAACAGTAGGGACTAGGAAGCTAACAAAGTAACCCTCTTTGGGTGTGGAGGGAAAGAGGCACACAGTAATTAAAAACAGAATTTTTTTGGCAGATAAGACCACATGGCCCACCTAGTCTGCCCAGTTTGTCCCTCCTGTACTGTAAACACAAAACCTACCTGATCAGCTACTCCCCCCCCCCCCAAAAAAACTTTTCAACTAAGATTCCTTTGTTCCTATCCCATGCATGCTTGAAGCTCACCACTGTTTTTGTGTCCTACCACCTCTGCTGGTAGACTGTTCCAGGAACCACCACTCTTTCAGTAAAGAAGTACTTGCTTATGTGCCTCCTAAACGTCCCCCTCCAGCTTCATTGCATGCCGCTTTATCCTGGAACACCTTCTCCTCTAAAAAAAATACTCCCCTCCTAAACCTCTTAAGTCTCTGTCATGTCCCCCTCTCCCTCCTCTCTTTCAGGGTGTACATATTGAGATCCCTCAGTCTCTTCTCATAGGGCTTTCGATGCAACCCTACCACCATTTTAGTCGCCCTCCTCTGGACAGCCTGTACCCTGTCTGTTTCCTTTCTGAGATGTGGGCTTCAGAACTGGACACAGTATTCCAGGTGTGCTCTCACTAATGATCGATGCCGTGGCAACAGCACCTCTCTCCTTCTGCTGGTGATTCCCCACCCTGTGCACTCCAGCATTCTACTGACCCTGCCTACCTGATGTCATCAGATATGATTGTGATGCTTGGACAGCTGGTTATGATTATCATATGCTATTTGTAATATAAAAATATAGTATGTGATTGTCTCACATAAGACGGCCTGTGATCCATGGGTGCCCCCCCAGGTTTCAGTGAAGCTACATATATTACACTGACAGGAGATCTCTGTAATGTAATTAACCTCCTTGAGAAATTGCATTTTCTAGGATTGTGAATGTGTTGTTCATCCACACTCTTTGGCATGTACCTTTCCCTTTTAAATCTTGCCGGAAGTCTTCAAGCTGGCTCCTCCCACTCACCCAGGTGGTATATACCTGGGCTGCACCCTGTGATGCCAGATCTTCCTTTCCACTGGAAGATACAGGTTGCCTCCCTTGTGCTCACGTATTTCGTAGGCCCTGGCTTTCAATACTTTGGTTTTACCGAAATTAAAGCTCGTCCAAGTTAGCGATCGCGCTTTTGCATCCTCGATGATGGAAGAGAAATCTTCTCCAGGATTTCGCCAGTGTCCTTGCAGCCAGAAGATGTTGCGCACCAATCCCCATCTCACGTTTGTCTACTGCCTAGGTGTTGGCCATGACACCTCGTCCTGCAGCTTTTGCTTGGCCTTCCATCCCAACGTTCTGGACGACCGCCTGGCACGTTTGAAGTTGGAGAGACCGGAGAAAGGAATCGGTGAAGTCCAAGGAGGTTAGGTGGGCGGTTTCGCCAAGGGTTCGCCGGCAGCTGGAGCGCATGAAGGCGTTTCGAAAAGAAGCCGCCTCGCATTTGGACAATCGAAGCTTTTTTGTTCCACTCAACCTGAGCTCCACCTTCTCAGGTTCCTTCAAGGAGTTGTGCCAGTCTCTCCCCACCCGGGGAGAGGTGCCTGCGAGCTCGCACTCCTCCCGGTCTCAAGAAAGATAAGGAACTGAGCACGTTTTCGTTTCGGCGAAGACGCTCTTGGGACCGAGAGAGGTCTCAGTCCCAGGAGCATACGGTCTCGACCTCAGTCGAGATTGCTTCCTTGGCCATAGGCTTCATGGATCTTCCATCAGGCCAGCCGACCGAGGATGAGGTTGAGATTGTCCTTGACCCCATCAATCCACTGTTGCCGGCCTCGGTTGAGTCCTTCATGAAAAGGACTCCAGTCCTTGTCTTCCCCAATGAGGAGCCCCAGCCTGTAGGTGTCCCCATCGAGGATCTGGTTCCGGATCCCCGGGTATCACCAGTCCCGCCAGTGTCTCCCGAGCGACCGGGTCTGCCTGTCCGATCTCAGTCGAGGTCTAGAACTCCCTCGTCCAGACGGGTGAGGAAGGGCTACAAGTGCTCTAAAAAGAGGCAGTGCCACCAGTTGTCCTCGTCCTCCTTGGATGAGGAGAGGCTCCAACGAAAACTCTGGCACTATGAGGACCTCATGTGGCAACAGCTGATTTTGTCTGGGCACAAGCCAACTTCGACTCCTACCCTGGCCATTACTTTGTTTGCCTCTCCCAGGCCGGCCTTCGCCGCTACACCAAGGGCCGCACGCTCCAGTTAGCCCATACCGGCCCCCACCGATAGTGGTGGAGCCACCGTCTAAGCAGCCTGTGGGAGGGCTCCATCCAAAGAGGACCGACCAGATACCGGGCTTCCCCAACGTCTGTGTCGGTCACGGTCACCTCGGTCCGTCCTCGGCGGGTCGAGGGTGGTTTGGGCAGCAGGCCGCTGTACCCCAACTCTTTGTACTCGGATATCACCGGGCTCCACTCTCATCCTGAGGATGATGAGTCTTCCATTGGCACAGGGATGGAGGAAGGTCCTTCCAAGGGATCCTTCGCCTCACCTCTGAGTCCACAGGGATGCCCTTGGAACCCATCCAGAAAAAGGCGGCGTACCCTCTCACAGACATCCTCAAGAGAGGGGATAGCCCGACGGAGGTCTTCGCTGTGGCCAAGGCCATTGTTGGTCCAGCACTCGAACTATGGCAGTGTCCTGCCTCATGTCCAGCACCGTCTGCCCGCAAGTATGCGGTGCCCATGGGATCCCTTGTGGGGTTCACAGAGCACCCTTCAGCCAAGAGCCTGGTGACCACCTCTGTGTTCAGGCATACTGGCAGTTCTGCCGACACTAACCGACCTCCCGACAAGGAGTCCAAGCATTTCAACCATTCGGGGCGGAAGGTCTATGCGGCATCTTCCCTGGGCCTTCATCAGGCAAGTTCAGCCGTTATCATGGCACACTTCTCCTGTGCCCTTCACGGGTCATTGGATGAAGTCCTCCCACATCTCCCTGCGGACATGCAGACCACAGTTAAGCAGGTCCGAGATCAGGGCCATGTTGTTGCCAAAGAGCAGCTCCAGGCGGCCCTGGACATCGGGGACTCTTGTGCCCACGTGCTGGCCGCCGCAGTTGCCTCTCTCTCCACAGGGCTTGGCTGAGGCTCTCCTCTTTCCCAGGGATACTAAGCACAAGTTAACTGATGTGCCTTTCCTTGGGACCGACTTGTTTGGCCCAGGAGTGGCCAGACACCTACAGCACATAGAGCAGTCCAGTGCCACCTTGGACGCCACTTCTGCCAAGAGTTCTTCGGGCAAGAACCAGCAGAAGAAAAAGAAGAAGCCCTTTTGGCAGTCTTCCCCTGCGGTTCAGCAGTCCTCCTTCCAGGGAGGACAGCAGCATCAGCAGCAGGCTCAAGCCTGGTGCCCACGGCCCAAGCCTGGACCCCAGCAGGCCCGCAGAGGAGGCAGAGGCTCAGGTCCTGGAGCTTCTTCCTCCTCCAAGCCTGCTCAGTGACGGGGTGGGGTTTGCCACCCCTATTCCCGTCACGCCGGTTCTGGGTCTTCTCGTGGGGGCCGGCTCCGCCACTTCCTTTCCACCTGGTCTGCTATCACTATGGACAGGTGGGTTCTCAAAGTGGTCGGTCAAGGACTGCATCTAGAATTCGAGTAGTACCCTCCCAGCCGAGCCTTCCACATGCACCCAGTCAGCTCTTCTAGAAGACATCGCTCAGCTCCTCCTCAAGAAGGCAATAGCTCTCATGGTGGATCCATCTGCAGAGCCAGGCTTTGTCTCCAGGTACTTCCTGGTGCCCAAGCGGACAGGGGTCTGGTGCCCCATTCTAGATCTCTACGACCTGAATCAATATCTCCGGTCACGCACCTTTCGGATGGTACTCTGTCCCAGATTATACCATCCTTAGAGCAAAAAGTGTGGTTCTGTTCACTGGCTCTGCAGGATGCATTCTTTCACGTCCCAATCCATCCGTCCCATCAGCAGTTCCTCCGCTTCAGGGTCGAAGGGACCCTGTATGTGTTCCAAGCCATGCCGTTCGACCGGTCATCGGCCCTACGGGTCTTCACCAAATGCACTGCAGTGGTGGTGACCCATCTCCGGCGTCGGGGGTCAGAATCTACCCCTACCTCGACTGGCTTCTTGCAGGTTCAACCCAACAGGAGGTGGAGCGGTCCAAGGATCTGGCCTTCCAAACATGCTCCCAGCTCAGCCTTCTGATCAGCGAGGCCAAGTCGGAACTCGTGCCTTCTCAGGTGATGGGCGTCCTCGGGGCAGAGCCCGACTCTAGTCAAGCCAGAGCTCGGCTCCCGGCGGACAGGACGGAGGTTCTCTCCTCTTTTGCCCAATCATTTCAGGTTAGGCACTTGCGCCCTGCCTGGGATTTTCTGCACCTTCTGGGTTACATGGTGGCATGCACCTCAGTGGTTCGTTGGGTCCGGTTCCACATCCGCCCCCTCCAGTGGGAGCTGGCCTCCCAGTGGACTCAGCGCCACGGTCATTTCGACCAGCTGATCACTGTAATCCAGAAGATGTGGGATGCTCTCCAATGGTGGACCGCCCCAGACCGACTGCAGGAAGGGATCCTGTTTGTCCGCCCCGAGCCGACGGTCATTCTTACAACCAATGCCTCTCTCATGGGCTGGGGAGCCCACATGGGGGACAACAGGGCCCATGGGCTCTAGACCCCCAAGGAGTCTCAATGCCACATCAACCTGTTGGAGCTCAGAGCAGTCAGACTGGCACTGTCAGCTTTCGCTCCTCAACTCCAGGGTCAAGTGGGTCAAGTCCAGATGAACAATACCACGATCGTGTACTACCTCAACAAACAGGGCAGCACGCACTCCCGTCTGCTGTGCAAGGAGGCACTCCGCATCTGGCCCCTCGTGAGCCGGTTGGAGGGGGATCTCCTAGCAATCCATCTGGCAGGAGCCTCGAACCAGTTGGCAGATGCTCTCAGATGCTTATACCAGACATCCCACAAGTGGTCTCTCCATCCAGAGGTAGCTTACAGCCTGTGTTCCCACTGGGGCAAACCGATGGTGTACCTGTTTGCCTCCAGGGAAAACAAGCTGAGGCTGTTTTATGCCCGTCCCCCTCAGCAGGGCTCGTGGCAGGGGCCTTCTCGAGGCCATGGACCTCAGGCCTCCTCTACGCCTTCCCTCCATTTCCCTTGATCCACAAGGTGTTACTCATGATGAGGAGGGTCAAGGTGAAGGTGGTTCTGATAGCCCCAGACTGGCCGCGCCAGTTCTGGTATCCAGAGCTCCTCCGCCTCAGCTGCAGGCCACCAGTGCGGCTTTGTACATGCCCGGACCTGATATCTGTGAACCAGGGGAAGGTCTTCCATCCGGACCTTCAATCCCTGCACCTCACAGGCTGGTACCAGAGTGGCTAGAGTTCCAGGCTTTGGGTCTTTCCGAAGATGTCTGCCTCGTGGTGGAGGCATCTAGAAAGGAATCGACCAGGAAATGTTACGCCTTCAAATGGAAAAGGTTTTCCATTTGGTGGCAGGGTAAGGGTCTGGACCCCTTATCCTGTTCTGTGGCTAACATTCTTGACTACCTTTGGTCTCTCTCCAAAGGGGGTCTTCGGTCATCTGCCCTTAGGATGCACCTGGCAGCCATTTCTGCTTACCGGGCACGAGCCGATCAGCCGACATTGGCACAGGAGACAGTGGTCAGGCGCTTTTTCAAAGGCGTGGATCACATATCCCCTTCGGTGTGTGAACCTCCACCTCCGTGGGATCTACTGCTGGCATTGGCAAAGCTCATGGGCATGCCATTTGAACCAATGCACAAGTGTGAGCTGTCACACTTGTCGTGGAAGATGGCCTTCCTGGTGGCTGTCATGTCTGCCAGAAGGACAGGGGAGCTCCAGGCACTTTGGGTGGACTCCCCTTGTCTGGTCTTCCACAGGGACAAAGTTGTCCTAAAGCCCCACCCGGAATTCCTTCCGAAGGTGGTGTCAGAGTTTCACCTTAACCAGGTGCTGACTCTGCCGGTATACTACCCTAATTACACCTCGGAGGCAGAGTACAGGCTCCATACTTTGGACCTGATACGTGCTCGCTCCTGTTATAAGGAGAGGACGGCGGAAATTCATGGAGAAGTTCACCAGCTGTTTGTCACCTATGCTGAAGCCGCTTCTGGCAGACCTGCACCCAAATGGACCTTTGCAAGATGGATTACACCATGCATAGGTCTGTGCTATGAGTTGTCGGGCAAGGAGCCTCCCAGAGGGATAAGAGCTCATTCTACCCGCCATACTGCTGCATTGGTGGCTGCTTCCAGGGACATCCCTATCCAGGAAATCTGTCGGGTTGCTACCTGGAAGTTAGCAAACACCTTCATCACCCACTACCACATTGACCTTGAATCATGTCGGGATGCTGGTTTTGGGACCTCTGTTTTCCAATCTCTGTTCCCTAAGTAGTGGGCAAGATTATGGAGGCACTCCTTAAGGAAAGGATAGTGCAACACCTGGAATCCATAGGGGCACAGGATCCAAGACAGCATGGGTTTACAAAAGGAAGGTCCTGTCAAACTAATCTCATAGATTTCTTTGACTGGGTAACCAGAGTGGTGGACCAAGGGGAGCAGTTGATGTCGCCACCTTGACTTCAGCAAAGCTTTTGACACTGTTCCACATAGAAGATTGATAAATAAACTAGGTAGGCTCGGGTGGAAGTTGGTCAACTGGGTGGCAAACTGGTTGACTGGAGAAAACAGAGAGTGGTGGTAAATGGTATACAGTCAGAAGAGATGCAAGTCACAAGTGGGTACATCAGGGATCAGTCCTGGGGCCAGTCCTATTCAACATCTTCATTAGTGACCTGCGAGGTCACTAATGAAGATGGACTAGAGGGTAAGGCTTGTCTGTTTGCAGATGACACCAAGATCTGCAACAGAGTAGATGATCCAGATGGGGTGGGCAGAATGAGAAGAGATCTGGATAAACTAGCAGAATGGTCAGAAGAGTGGCAACTGGGATTTAATGCAAAGAAGTGCAAAATCATGCACATAGGGAAGAGAAACCCTGAAGCCACTTATAGGCTGGGAGGGGAGTTGCTAGCAGTCACAAAGGAAGAAAGAGACTTGGGCATCATCATCACTGATGACCTAAAATCATCCAAGCAGACCTCTAAAGCAGTAGGTAAGGCTAGGGGGGTGTTAGGGTGTATTAGTAGGGGTATCACAAGTCGTAAGAGGGAGTGTAATAATCCTCTGTACAAGACATTGGTTAGGCCCCATCTGGAGTACTGCGCAGTATTGGAGGCCACACCTTCACAAGGACATTAACAAATTGAGGCAGTCCAGAAGGGCAACCAAAATGGTACAGGGACTGCATCAGAAGACATATGAGGACAGATTAACGGAGCTCAATATGTATACCCTGAGCAAAGGAGGGAGAGAGGTGATATGATCGAGACATTTAAACACCTTAAGGGCATAAACAAGGTGAAAGAGTCTAACATGTTTAAATATAAGAAAAATAGCAGGACAAGAGGACACAGCATGAGATTAGAGGGAGGCCGATTAAGGGGAATATGAGGAAATTCTTTTTCACAGAAAGGGTGGTGGATGCTGGAATGGCTTACCACAAGAAGTGGTGGCTATGAATACAGTGCAGGGCTTCAAACAGGCATGGGATAGGCATAAGGGAGCAATACAAATGACTATGAATAGATAGGTCACTGACAGAGCAAAGGCCGATGGCACATTTATGAGGTAGAAAAAGAAATGGGCAGACTGGATGGGCCTTGCGGTCCTTATCTGCCGTCAACTTCTATGTTTCTATGTCTATGTTTCTATGTAAGTAGGGGATGTGCGCCTTGCCTCCCTCCTCCCGGAGAACTGCTAGGAGTCTGCCAAAGAGTGTGGATGAACAGCATATTCACGATTCTAGAAGAACAGGTTACTCACCTGTAACAGTAGTTCTAGGAGTGATATATGTTGTTCATTCACACGGACCCACCCAACCTCCCCGGCTGCGGACGCACACAACCTGGCTTCCAGCGGGCTAAGATCTGGCGTCATGGGGCAGAGCCGAGGTATATACCACCCGGGTGGGTGGGAGGAGCCAGCTTGAAGACTTCTGGCAAGATTTAAAGGGGAAGGGACATGCCAAAGAGTGTGGACAAACATATACCACTCCTAGAACTACTGTTACAGGTGAGTAACCTGTTCTTATGGCCATTTTATGACCTGTTGCTGCTCTGAAGCTGGGAAACTAAAATATATATTTTATTGCAGGACAGGACATAGCTATCTCACACTTAGGTGAGGGATTGCAGTGTTGTAAAACTTCAAGGGAACTGGTAGATCAAAAGACTCATAATTTGGGAAATGAGTTTTTGCTGATGTCACCTCATTTAATATACACCTCCTGATAGGACATGCTGTTTTGTATTTTTTTTTATTCTAAAAGGAGGAGCTAGATGACTCTCACAAGGGGTGTGGAGACACAGTTTAAACTGTGTCTGAACTGTTTAGAGATGTATTCCATCTTGGGACTGTAGAGAGACAGCTCTCTGATAAGCACTTAAGGAGGTAATACATTAGATAGAAAAGATCTAAACTCTTATGTTGGTAGGAGTTTGTAGTTTTCTTTGCTTTTCTCTTAAGTGATTGTTCGCTGTTTGATATATTGTTCTGTGTTTACATTTTCCATACTTTTATCATCTTTTAGTAAAGTATCTTTTTGTTCAGAAGACTGCCTGGGTGTGTCTCAGTTCTGTTTGCATATGACGTGTAGAAAATTAAGACTGACAAAAACTGTTCAAAAGCTTGATGGTGTTACTAAACTGGGAAAGGGTAAGAATATACCCAAGGTCTTTTGTAGAGTTTTAAGGGTTTATTTGGAAGCCTGGCTTGGTGCCCCGCCGTAAGATTGTACCGCAGTCCCACGAAGAGGGTATGTGTCTGATCCTGTACATTGGGTACGCTAGCATAAGGTTCACAGTTTGAATCCCCCCAGAACTTGAGACTAAAGGTGATTCGACTAGAAGCAGACAGGAGGGGTTACCCTGTCTGTTACCTGTTCACATTACTGCACTCTGAGGTTGGCACTGTAAGAGCAGAGGGCCTGACCTGCTGAGTGCATTTGTGACAATGATAACCCCAAGGGCTCTTTCCTGCTTTGTAACAGTCACTTTGTGACTGGGGCAGGCCCTTCAGGGCTGTGGTATTGCTACAACTCACGAAGCCCACGACCTGAGTTCAGGAACAACCTTGGGGGATTAAGTATCCTAGAGGAGAAACCCCACCTCTTCTGGGGATGGAGGATCCTGTCTTCTGTCACAGTACTACCACCTGAGTAATCACCCATGTAAGTGCAGTTGGGCGGGCCAGAGGGGGGCTGGGATATTGCTAATGTGAGGGTGATATTATGCATTGCATGCACAAGCCCCTGATGACCCAGATGCAAAGCTCTATGGGGAGGTCAGAAAAAAAAATGAAAGAGAAGCCCCATGACATCAGCAAAGGACCCTGGTATATTTGGGGCCGGCCTTCCCTTCTCCTGAGCCTGTGGGATATCACTGCTACCCCGTCCCTGCCTGGGAGATGAGCTGTGGCTCTGTAGGGGATGGCATCCAAGGTAGGTGGAGGCTGGTCAGGTAGAGCCTAGGTTCTCCAGAGGAATTGGAGACAGGAAGGAGACATAAACAAAACAAAAAACCTATGGGCCCACTCAGCCTCAAAGGGTGGTGGTGGTGGTAAACGGGGAGAGTCACCCTGTTGCACCTCTACTTCTGGAACTGTGCCCACACCTCACTTCACTGTGTCACAATGCAGTTGAGTTGCTGAGATGTTAGTGAGTACATTACATGATCCTAACATTTGTATCATTCCAGCTCATGGAGTTGTCACTCGGAACTGTTGAAATGGATCTGAACTGCAGTCAGTGCCCACCTAAACTCCTCATGCACTCTACCGTGCTTCAAGTCCATGGTTGTGACAGTGCCAGCAGAAAGTGACCACCCCACCCCGTCCTTTCTTATCTTTACACCTTTTATTTAACACTGTCCTCTCTGATTTAACTGGGTCCACTGACTGTATCCTTGCTAGTCCAGTGGCCCCACCCGAACCCAAGTGATGCACACTCCCTGGTGTCCACTGCACCACCCCCCATGTAGTCCTGATCGGGTGGCAGTGCAGCTTGACTGCTGTGTGCGCTGCCAAACGTCTTCCTCAGCTGTCACTCTGGCTCCTGGTTGCAGTTTTGCAGTGTTAACATGGGTTGTCACCAGGATTGCGAGGGGTCAACCTGCATTGTCAAGTGCACCTGCAGGCCATTTGCCTTTGTGCTTGCAGTACATGCAGCAACCACACAGGTGAAGATCTGGGGCTATCGTGGAAAATGACAACCGTCGCTGTGTGCTGTTAACAGTAGTCTCTTGTGACTGTGAATGGGGGGCCAGTGAGTGCCTGCTGGCTCTGTGGTGCAGAGCGCAAGGAGACCAAGGTTTTGGCCTTGAGCCATGTGCATCTGTCGTTGAGTGAGGAAAGGACTGAGCATCTGATTAGATACTGCTGTTGTGGGGTGATAGTTACTTGTTCTGCTACATAACTGCCTCCCAGCACTAGATGGGGGCAGCCATCATATGTGGGATGCATTTGGACAGCTGACGCTCAGAGGAGTTTCTTGACATCAGGGCTCTGCATCCCAGGGGACTGGAGGGACGTACAGTTGAAAACATCTATACAGAGTTGGATGATGGCTCACTTTCTGTGGAAGGAAAGGGGATCCCATTAAGTTTAGGCAGATAGAGAGCCTGGGGGTGGAACAGACCTCTGGGAAATCTGGAGGGTAGCAAGTCTAAGATAAATACATGGGGTGGGAGGCAGGAGGACATTGGCAGGCCCACTGGACTAACACAGGAAAAGCAGGAGAGAAGCAAAAAAAGAAATGAGCTCTGAGAATACTGAACTTGTAAAAATGGTGGTCAGGCTATAAATGAAGTGCTGAGTGTGAAGATGCAGAAATAAGGTGAAACTATTTAATCAGCAAAAGGAAATTTTGAAATAAAACTATCCAAAACAAACAAAAGATTTATAAGGAGTCAACAATCTTACTTCGAGATACAGCTCTTGCAGCAGGTAACACCATTAAGACTGAAGCCAGCAGGCGTCAGGACCCCACGGAAATCTTGTAGCTAGCAGTCTTCAGCGGGGACCGCCTCATTCGGTCCCGCCCGGCGTCGAGCGTAGTACGCAGGCGGTCCCTCCAGATTCCCCTGTTTTCCCCTCCGTCGACTTATGATCTCGACCCTTCGGTTCGCTTCAGCACGCGCACGCCTGGTTAAGTTCTTCCTTTCAGGAAAAAGTTTGTTTTTTCTGCTCAGTTGCTGTCTGATGTCCTCTCCAAGCTCCGTGGAAGGCCATCTGTCGAAGTGCGCCTGTGGGAAGCAAATCACGTTTAAAGATCCGCATTCGGCCTGCGTCTGGTGCCTAGGCCCAGACCATGACACCCAGGCCTGTACCTTCTGCCAGGGATTCAATAGCCGGACCCGGCTCCGTCACCAGAAGGCCCTACAGGCGTTCCTGCTCGAAGAAAAGGGTAAAGCCATGGACGCAGCCTCCAAGGGGGAATCATCAGCTAAGGCCCGGAGACACCTTGAGAAGCATAGGGAGAGGGTGAGATCCAAGTCCCCATCTAGGGCCACTGACCTTAGTCTGCCCCGATCCAACCACTCCCTTCCGGCCCGCCTCAGCCCCCTGCAGCGGCAAAGACTCCTTCTGGTTCTTCCTCTCTTCCTCCGGCCAAGACCTCCAGGCCCTCCTCTTCTTCGGGTTCCAGGGCCCTTCCGAGGTCAAGGGACTGTCACCACCACCACAAGTCCGGTTCCCGCCATTTGGAGCCCGACGCCCGGTCAGTCTCCTTGCCTCCTCCTCCTCCCCAGCGGAAGACCAAAGAGCTGACTTCACTTAAGAGATCGTTGGATCCAGCATCGGCCAAACACCATCGGTCCCAGGAACCGACGACCGCCAGACACCTGTTGCCGGTTAGGCCTTCGCCATCACGGATGCCGGCCGGGGGACCGACGTCGGTATCAACAGAGAGGAGAACCCCTACACCTCCCACCGACGTCAGTCAGGAGGCGATCACGGAGGAGGAGCTGTCCCAGACAGGCGAACCGGTCCTGTCGCACCCCCCAGGGAACCCTCCTTGGAATCCGAGACCCTTGGGGAGCCGTCATCGGGCCTCAGTATTTCCGAGGTTAAGGAGCTGTTCACCTACTGGTGGGATACTATTAAAAAGGATGTAGTTCCCACACCTCCTCCTCCTCCACCTGCGACTCCACCGGCCCCCGCGCCCCCCACTCCATCTGGGGCTGCAGGCTGAGTACCTTCCCCCCAGGAGCCTACGGATCCTCCTAGGGGTAGACCAGAAAAGAGGAGACCTCCGCCCAGATCCTCTTCAGGGTCACCCAGCCCCAAGAGACCAGAAGACGCCATCATTCACCTTCGACGGAGGACACGGGATCGGACTTCTCGGACGGATCCAGATCCCCCTCTCGGATCAGCATCCCTTCTCCGGACCCACGTGAGCTCCCAAGATCTCCTCTGGATGACCCATCGTTCTCCGAGATTATGAGACATATCCAGGAGAACATGGGCTGGGACGCAGAGGAACTAGACCCCGAGAGATTACGCCTTGCCAGATATCTTCGCCAAAAAGATCCAAAGCCTGTGGTGGTGCCACCCTTGGTGGACACCTCGTGATCGCCACCCAGGCAGCGTGGAAACGCCCACTACTCTGCTCGGGCGATGTCAAGAAAGCTGACCGCCTGTACAAGGCCCCTGGGAAGGACCAGTACTTGGCATCACATCCTCTGGCAGATTCTCTGGTCATTACAGCCTCTCATGACCGGTCCCAGAGGCCACAACATTTGAGCACCCTGCCACCGGACCCAGAGTCCAAGCAGTTGGACGCTATGGGCAGGCGCACGTATGCATCTGCTACCTGCGCCATCAGGTCCCTCAACTATTTAACCCGCATGGTACAGTTTCAGAACGCCTTGTGGGAGCAGAGACTGGATCTGGCGGAAAAGATGCCAGAAGGTAAGCAGAAGGAGGAGTTGCTATAACTCCTTCACACGGGTTCGGACGTGGGAACCCAGGTCCTCGAGCCGCGTATGATTCCGCAGACTCCTCGGCCAGAGCGGCAGCTTCAGGCGTATGCCTCCGGAGACACTCTTGGCTTCGTGTCTCCGGATTTACCCCGGACGTCCAGAAGAACATCCTGGACGCCTCATTTTATGGAGAAGTTCTTTTTGGTGAGTCCTCAGAGAAGGTCCTCACCAAACTTCAAGAGGCCGGGAAGGCGGTACGGTCTGTCCAGGTCATGTACAGACCCAAGCTTAGTTCCTTTCGTAGGAACCAAAGCCGTTTTCGAGGCTGGATGCAGAGACAGCAGTCCCACACCGGCCCGCAACAGAGGGGCTCCTTTTCCCGCAGAGCCCAGGGGAAGTCGTCCGTGGGCCGAGGCCAACGCCCAGCTAAGTCAGCCCAGCCCGCAGGACCCTCAGCCGCCACAGCATGACTCCTTCCCGGCCCCCGCCCCTCAGGATCAACGGGACACCAAGGTTGGGGGTCATATCGCGAACCACCTGCCAGGGTGGCAGTCCATAACCACCGACAGGTGGGTTCTTCAGTTGGTCAAAAGAGGCCACTTTATAGAATTCGTGGACAAGCCACCCACAAGGCCTCCTCTGCTCTCCCGTTACTCAGGTCAGCACGTGTCACTCATCAGGCAAGAGGTACTCGCACTCCTGCAAAAGGGGGCGGTGGAGTATGTCCCAGAGAACCAGAAAGGATCCGGATACTATTCCCACTTCTTTCTGGTTCCGAAGAAAACGGGGGACCTCCGTCCAATCTTGGACCTCAGCGACCTCAACATGTCGGTCGCCTACAAGCGTTTTCGCATGGTGACCCTCCAAGGGCTCATTCCAGTGCTGAAAAGGACGCCTTTAGCATCCCTAGACATGCAGGACGCCTGTTTGCACATCCCAGTAGCTCAGGCGCACAGGAGGTTCCTGCGCTTCGAGTTTCTCGGCCACCACTTTCAGTTCCGGGCTCTTCCGTTTGGGCTGTCATCGGCCCCCAGGGTCTTTACCAAGTGTATGGCAGTTGTGGCAGCGTCTCTAAGAAGACAGGGCCACTACGTGTTCCCGTACCTGGACAATTGGCTTCTCATGGCCGCCTCCAAAGAGGTGCTGTTGCTGGCTATTCAGAGCACCCAGGATCTGTTTCAGTCTATGGGCATTCTTATCAACTACTAGAAGTCTCTCCTGGTACCGTCCCAGAAGCTGCAGTTCATAGGCGCAGTTCTGGACACCGTCCAAGGGAAAGCGTTTCTTCCCGACGAAAGAGCGAAACGCATCAGATCCCTCATCAGGGATCTCTTGGCAAAGAAGACTGTCCCTGCCAGGTTGCTCCTTCGCTTGCTCAGACACATGGCTGCAGCCATTCCAACCGTCCCTTTGGCAAGGCTCCACATGCGGGTAACTCAGTGGATGCTCAAGGTGCAGTGGGACCAAAGGCAAGACCACATGCAGCATCGGTCAGAATCATGAATGTCGTGATTCAAGACTGGCAATGGTGGCTAGACCCGGGACACTCTCTGCGGGGTCCTGCTTACAGCGCCTGCCCCGGAGGCAATCCTTCCACAGACGCCTAGGGCTGGGGTGGGAGCGACCTGAACGGGTGAGGTCCCAGGAACATGAACCCTCAGGAAGCCCACCTCCACATCAACATTCTGGAGATGAGGGCGGTCCTTTACGCCCTGCAGGCCTTTCAGTCAGAAATCCCGTCGAGTACTCTTCTGCTTCAAACAGACAATACGGCGGTGATGTATTACCTCAACAAACAGGGAGGTGCACACTCTTACCCCCTTTGCAGGGAAGCTATGAGAGTGTGGGATTGGTTAATCCGACACGGCGCGAGCCTGATTGCAGTTCACGCTCCCGGAGTGGACAACACAATTGCAGACGGCCTGAGTCATTCCCAGGCCAGAGTCCACGAATGGGAACTTCTTCAGGAGGTTGTAGAGGATCTGTTTCTTCGATGGGGCACTCCAGAGTTGGACTTGTTCGCTTCCCCATCCAATGCAAAACTGCCCAATTTTTGCTCGCTAGATCCAGGGCCTGGTGTTTTCTGGCGAGACGCGTTGTCCCTCTCCTGGGCGAATAGATTCCTCTATGCTTTCCCTCCCTTCCCGTTGATCCAGAGAGTCCTTCTCAAACTGTGCAGGGAGCACGCAACAATGATCCTGGTAGCGCCTTTCTGGCCCAGGCAGATCTGGTTCCCCATGCTGACGCAATTGTCCCAGGAACCTCAAGTTCCGTTGCCTTTCAGCTCCCATCTATTGTCTCAGGAGGAGGGTTCACTAGTCCACCCGGACTTAAGCTCACTGAACCTGCATACCTGGCTCCTTGATACTTAGCCATTATGCGACACGGGGTCTCGCAAGAGGTGGCCGAAGTCCTTTCCACGGCCAGAAAGCCGGCAACGCATGCGACGTACGCCATGAAGTGGCGCCATTTTTGCTTGTGGTCGCAGGCACGCGGCCTTTCCCCTTTAGATTGCCCAGTGAAAGTGGTTCTGGAATGCCTGCTTTCCCTCTTCCATTCGGGTCTCGCCTACTCCTCCATTAAAGTTCACCTCTGCGCGATTTCTGCCTACCACTTCCCAGTAGGACAGCGCACAGTGGCACAGCTTGATGCCTCTCGAGACTTCCTGAGAAGGGTGTTGCACCTCAGGCCACCCATCAAGGATCCTGCCTCCTTGGGACTTGCTCTTTGTCCTGGAACAACTCACGCTTCCCCCCTTTGAACCTGCCGCAGATTGCGAGTTGCGTTTTCTGTCGTGGAAAACTTTACTTTTAGTTGCTGTCACATCAGCAAGGAGAGTTTCCGAGCTTCATGCTCTCATGTGTAAGGAACCTTATTTAATTTTCCACCAGGACAGAGTGTCTCTGAGGACTAATCCAAATTCCTGCCTAAGGTGGTCTCTGCCCTCACTCTAACCAGGACATCGATCTGCCTGTGTATTTTCCCAAGTACTCTAATAGAGGAGAGGCGTTGCTTCACACCCTGGATGTTCACCGCTCCTTAAGGTACTACCTGAGCAGAACTAAACAGCTTTGCACGTCTGAGCAACTTTTTGTATCCTTCGCTGAGAGGATGCTGGGCCAACCTGTCTCAAAGCAGACCCTTTCTCGCTGGCTTGTCCAGTGTATTTCATTTTGCTACAACAGCAAACAGAAGCCCCTCCCGGGTACAGTCCGGGGCCACTCAACGAGAGGGGTGGCTACCTCCTTTGCAGCCTTGCGCAACGTCTCCACCTCGGCCATTTGTGCTGCAGCCACTTGGAGCTCTGTGCACACATTTATTAGGCACTATAGCCTGGATATTACATCACGGCGGAGAGCCGGTTTCGGTCTTGCCGTTCTACAGGGTCTCCTGTCCTAGAGTCAGGACTTGCTCAAGATCTTTCCTAATTTCCTCCTCCCAGAATGCTTAGAGGCGCTATTGCTTGGGAATCAGTCCTAATGGTGTTACCTGCTGCAAGAGCTGTATCTCGAAGTAAGATAGTACAGTTATGTAAGAACTTACCGTAACAGTAGATCTTCGAGAACAGCTCTTGCAGCAGGTACCGCCCACCATTCCCCTTGGAGGGTATGGCCTACCAGGCTCGGGCAGGAGCTACGCTCGTCTTTTCTTCTGATGGCGGATCCTCGTCTCCCTTCTGATGTTATCCTGTGGCCGGGAGTCTCCGGGGAGAACTGGGGAATCTGGCGGACCGCCTTCTTATGTACTCACGCCTGACGCCGGGCGGACCGACGTCGAGGGCGGTCCCCGCTGAAGACTACTAGCTAGAAGATTTCCGTGGGGTCCTGACGCCTGCCGGCTTCAGTCCTAATGGTGTTACCTGCTGCAAGAGCTGTTCAAACAACATGAAGTCTTGCTATATTATGACAATTGCAGTTTGTCCCACCATTAGAACTGCTCCGGAGGTGAAAGAGTTAACTCCATTCCATGAATGGAACTTAGAGCATGAGCTCTAAAGAGAAGCTCTGTCTGTGTAGTTTCAAACCTAAACTGTCAGATTCTTTACTCCGCCACTGAACAGTTGCTCCGGAGATTTCTCCTAGTGCTCGGTTCATTTCTCTGTTTAAACAGTGTTTTCTCGTTCGATTCAACCGAGAATAGTTTTATTTTAACCGCAAAACCGATCGGTTCAAGCTCTGTCTGTGGTACGTAAGTAATTTTTATTTTAATTCTGTGTGGAACTTGTAAGTTTTATCGGTTCGGTTTTGAACCGATCAGCTTGGGTTAAAACTTAAAGTTTTTAAACTTGATATTTTAGAGTGCAGTTCCCGGTTCTTATCGGTTCTAAAAAACGGATTTCATTACGGTTTTTTCCAATACCCGTGACACGGTTAGGAACTGATAAGGGTGTCTTGCCTGGCACTGCCGTTTAAAGGGCAAGTTTTTCTGGTTAGGCTGGCATTATGTCTGAGAAACCCAAAAGAAAAACCGGGCCCACTGGGTTTCAACACTGTGATGTCTGTGGGGAAGTCTTTGCCAAGGCTGACCCACACACCACATGTGTTTATTGTCTGGGGTTTGACCACCTCCAGTCAGACTGCCAGATTTGTAAGAATTTCCCTGCAGCCACCCTGGAAAAGAGATTGGGAAGGCTCAGGGAACGAGAGGCCAAAAAGTCCGCTGACCCGGATGGCCAGCCCGGTTCGGCTCTGACCAGGGCGAGACTTCCTCGGGCAAACGAAAAGCTGGCTCGGATGAACCAGTTCCAGTAAAGAGAACAAGAAAGTCAGCAGGTTTGGAGCCCAAAATTCTTACTCCAACTGCTGCAGAGATAGCAAGAGCTATTCAGATTGTCCAGTCACTTTTCTGGTTCCGTCCAACCGCCACTATCTGGTAAAAGGTCGGTTTGGTCGGTTCCATCGGTTCAGGAATATGATGTTGAGGAGTTTTATGAACCAGAGGAGGGAGGATGATTATGAACAGTATGAATGTGACTTGAGGGTCTGGTGTGCCCATTGAACCGGACATCTCCCCAGACAGACCTTTAGAATCTCCCCTATGCTTTCTGAGTCCCTCTCATTTTATGTTTTACAAAAGTTGTTGAACCTCCAGCTTCCTTTGGAGGAAGCTGTGGATGACAAGAGGAGCCTGATTTTGTAGAAATGATGGATATACCAGAGTCTAGGAGATTGTCTATTCCTTGCATAAGTCATTTAGGAAACAAACAAAATTTTAAAACTCTAATTCTGTGCCTCCTGTAGATAAAAAGATGGACAGGAGGTACACACTGTCAGGTCCTGATACAGAATTCCTTTCTCAGCAATGCAGTCATGTTAGTAGTTCAGGCTGCAGCCTGTGATAAAGCTAATATTCCCTGGCTTCACATCCTCCTGACAAGGATTCCAGGAAGATTGATGCCATGGCAAAAACAGTACATGGCAGCGCCCTTGGGACTCAGGCAAGCAAATTATATGGCTTATGTAGCAAGGTATCAGAAATCTAGATGGGATACTGTTATGAGTTTAGCTAAACAAGCCCTGGCCAGCTTGCTAGTGAGCTGGAGCAGGTGGCTGCTGATGGCATTGAGGTTTCTAAGGTGCAGTTTCATGCTGCTGTGGATTTTAATGATGTTTCCTAGAGTCATGGCCACATCTGTAGTTTCAGAGGCTGGCCTGGCTCAGGTGTACTTAGCTTGTCACAGGATACCCAGACTAAGGCTATGGATTTTCCTGTGGTGGGAAATTCTCTGTTTGGGGAGCAGACAGAGAATTATATGAAGAAGATGGATGAATATAGGACTACCTATAAAGTGTTGCCAAGGAGCGGCAAGCCACTCCTCAGAGGCACACCTCGGGTAGGGGTAGGCCTTCCACAGGCCTTTACTAAACCCAGGCCTCCTCTGCTTATGCTCAGAGGGGTTCTTCAGAGGCAGAGGCAGACGGGCGTGGGCAGGCCTGCCCCCACCCTCAGCCTAAAGCACCTGTCAAGCAGGCACCCTGATGGGGTGCCCAGGGCCGATTCTCCTTTACCAGTAGGGCAGGTTGGCTTACTTCAGTCAGAACTGGGTGTCTTTAACTTCAGACAAGTGGGTTCTGGAAGTAGTAAGCCAGGGTCTGGTTCTCAGCTTCAAAAAGTTCCCAAAGATGAGAATCGGGTCTTTTCCACCTGCAAGCTCTTTAGAGACCTTTACTCTAGAAGCAGAGGTCTCAACCCTGTTAGCTCTCAGAGCGGTAGAAAGGGTTCCTCCCCTACACCAGGGCAAGGGTCTGTACTCCAGATACTTCCTTACCCCAAAAAAGACAGGAGAATGGCGGCCCATTTTAGACCTCAGATATCTGAACAAGCATCTTTTGAAACCAAAGTTCAGAATGGTAACTCTGGCAATGATTTTACCTCTCTAAGGCCAGGGACTGGCTAGCTTCCTGGACCTCAAGGATGCCTATTTTCACGCCCAATCAGAAGCTCCCACCGAAAGTACCTCAGATTCAAACTGCCTCAGGTCACTACCAGTTCAGAGCAATGCTCTTGGCCTTACCTCTGCCCCAAGGGTATTCACAAATGTCTGGCAGTAGCAGTGGCTCACTTAAGGAGGCAAAGGATTGCTGTTTTTCCCTATCTGGACGACTGGCTCATTGTAGGCCAGTCCCCAGAACAAGTAAATCTCACCTGCAAGTCACCCAGCAGCTTCTCTCCTCCCTGGGCTTCCTGCTAAATCTACCAAAGTCGGTTCTGGAACCAGTTCAGGTACTCACCTTCATAGGTGCAGAATTGGACACAAATCTGGCCAGAGCTTTTCTTCCCTTAGAAAGGGTAAGGAACTTGGTGGCTCTGGCCTCCTCCTTCACTCTGCAGGTCTCTCGACCAGCAAGGCACTTTTTGCAGCTCCTGGGGCACATGGCTGCGTCCACAGCTGTAGTGCAGGGAGCAAGATTTCAGATGAGAGACATTCAGTTTCACTTGAGAGCCTATTGGTCTCAGAGAAGAGACCCCCTTTCCAAGTTGGTCCCAGTGACCTGAACCTTGATCCAGGCCCTCCAGTGGTGGCAGGATCAGAGCAATTTAAGACTGGGGGTCCCCTTCATTCCCCTTTCTCACACTTTGACCCTCACTACAGATGCTTCCCTCCTGGGGTGGGGAGCCCACATGGGCGACCTCTCCACTCAGGGAGTGTGGTCCCCCCAGGAATCTCTGCTCCACATCAATTTGCTGGAACTCAGAGCTGTCTTTTTAGCACTTCAAGCGCTTTCTGCTTCTGTCCAGAACAAAGTGGTACAAGTCAGAACAGACAATACCACAACAATGTGGTACATCAACAGCATGGGGCACTCTGTCTTCGGCCTTGTGCACCGAGGCAATGAAGTTGTGGTCTCTGGCCTATTCCCGAACACTTCACTCATAGCAGTTCACCTTCCAGGAAAGGACAATGTCCTAGCAGATGCTCTCAGCAGGATTTCTCAGGCCATCACGAATGGTCTCTGGATCCTCAAGTATTGGGGATAGTTCTTTGCCAGATGGGGCACCCTCAGATAGATCTTTTGCAGCCCCAGACAATCACCAACTTCCACTGTTCTGTTGCAGGCCCCAGTGTTGGGCTCAGTCCTCCTGGACGCCTTTCTCCTGGATTGGGAAGGAAGTTTCTTTATGCTTTTCTCCCTTCCCTCTCCTATTCAAGGTGTTAGTAAAAATCAGATCCCAGCCTTGCAGGGTGATTCTGATTGCCCCAGATTGGGCCAGGCAGCCCTGGTACCCACTCCTTCTGTCCCTGACAGTCCATCTCCCCCTGTGTCTCCCCAGGAATCACAACCTATTAACCTGTGCCCAGGGGAGAGTTTGGTATCCGAACCTCAAATCCCTCAACCTCAAGGCCTGGCTCTTGAGGAGTTAGAATTTGCTGACTTACACCTCTCTCAGGGTGTTCTTGAAATCCTAAAGGCTTCTAGGAAGCCTTCCACTAGGGCTGCTTATAATTCTAAGTGGAAAAGGTTCTCCATTTGGTGTTCTGGGAAACATATTTCCCCAGAATCTGCTGATTTGCCCATTGTGTGAGATTACATGGCCCATCTTAATTCTTTGGGCCTGAGACCAACTACCCTGAGAGTTCATTTGGCAGCTGTCTCTGCTTTTGTTTCAGCAGGAAAGCCATCCTCTCTTTCCACTCACCCTGTATTTTCCAAGTTTTTAAGGGATTACTTACTTAATCCACCTTGGATCCGCCCCTGCCTGGGACCTTAATGTTTGCATTGCCCAGTTAATGCAACCCCCTTTTGAACCTCTGTTTTCTGCAGAGCTTAAGTATCTAACTTGGAAAACTGTTTTCCTAGTGGCTATCACTTCTGCTAGACACATAAGTGAGTTGCAAGCCTTGTCAGTAGAAACTGACTTTATTTCTTTCCACAGGGATAAGGTAGTCCTCAGGACTAACAGAAAGTTTTTGCCTAAGGTGGTTTCAGATTTCCATCTTAACCAATCTATCTCCCTTCCAGTGTTTTTCACTGAACATTCCTCTTTTGGTGAGAGGAGATTTCACAGTTTAGACGTTAAGAGGGCCCTTAGTTACTATATAGAACGTACCAAGGGTCACAGGTTCGAATCCCTCCAACTTTTTCTCACTTATGGTGAGGTTGGGAAAGGGAAACCTGCCACTAAGAGATCAATTGCCAGGTGGATTGTCTCTGTATCCAATTTTGTTATCAGAAACTGGGCAGAGATCCCCCCTCTGGCTTGAGGGCTCATTCTACCAGAGGTACAGCCGCTTTCTAGCTGCTGCCAGAGACATCCCTATATTGCAGATATGTCAAGCTGCTACTTGGAAACGGTACACTTCACCAAGCATTACTCCCTGGATGTCCAGGCTAGGAGAGATGCTCGGTTTTGCACAGCTGTGCTTCAGAGCCTATTCCTAAATAGGTTCTGTCCTCCTCCATGGAGGTACTGCTGTGTAGTCTGTAATTGTCATAATATAGCAAGATTTCATGTTGTTTGAAGAAAAATTACTCACCTTAGTAATGTTGTTTCTTCTAATGGAGTCTTGCTATATTATGACCTCCCACCAGTCTGCCCTCTCAGAACTTCTACTTGGGTATGGGGTGGGCAGCCTAGTGTGGGCACTATTTTATGCCCTTTTATGTGTTTTCACCCTTCTTGGGGTTTGGGGTGTGGTGTTTTTCATTTTTCCTTATATTTCTCTCATATTGTTAAATTATACTATTAGTTCTGGTCCCTGACTTGAGTCTTTTGTTTTGGGACCAGCAATGAGTGTTAATATTTAGGTAGCCAGTTGGCTAGTGTAGGTTACAGCTTCCACACAGACCTTAGTGAGTTTTTGCTCGTAAAGATCTGACAGTTTAGGTTTGAAACTACACAGACAGAGCTTCTCTTTAGAGCTCGTGCTCTAAGTTCCATTCATGGAATGGAGTTAACTCTTTCACCTCTGGAGCAGTTCTAATGGTGGGACAAACTGCAATTGTCATAATATAGCAAGACTCCATTAGAAGAAACAACATTACTAAGGTGAGTAATTTTTTCTTCTCGAAGATCTACTGTTACGGTAAGTTCTTACGTAACTGTACTTTCCAAAATTATGCACACAAGAATGAACCCCTCCAACACTTTCAGAGGACTTGGTGAAACTAACCAGCACAAACTTGACAGGGTAATAAGGGATGAGAGATTACAATCCAAGTATTCTATTCAGCAGCTTTTAGCCATCAGTTTTCTGAATGAAATATTGCAGAGAAGGGTGAGCAAGGCAGTGTGTCTGCTAACTTCGTTGTAAGGGTCTCAGGACCCCTGATTTTTGCCTGAGACGGCAAGCAGGAGGGAGTGAAAATCTACCCCACTGTTTCCACCTCGGCCATCTCGCTAACATTCCTGTGCATTATTTTTATATGAATCTAGTATTTTCTTTGACAGGGACACTCAAACACTTCAGAAGAACCCCTGAAAATCCACAAAGTGGGCTTCCCAGACTCCCTAGCACAAGCTCTGGTAGCATGTTGTGTGGAATGCATCTGATTGAAGTTGTTACTGGTAGCAACATTTGCTTTTTCAGGTTGACCAAACTTCATATTCCCCTGTACAGATTACATTTAAGGGATTATCACAAGTATGCCCAAACTCTGTGTACAAAGGAGATGTATGCACTTGTTCCAAGAAACAAAGAAATTCTTATCTTAAAATAGGAAAGTCAGACTGTGGCGACCGGGATGAAGAATGAAAAACCTGTAATTTATAGCAGTTTTATTCCCTGTCATGAGAAAAGTGGATTGGTTGTCCTGATAACAGTGGTCAGTGACAGCGCTTGGTACATTTCAAAGTTTAGCAAAGTGTAATGAGGAAGCAAAAGTGTGACTCTGGCATGGATTTCCCTGAGAGTTTACTAATATCTCAGAATTTTTGCTTGCTGAAAGAAGTTGCAAGTTTAACTGTATGAGGAGGGGTGAGCACCAGTATTCAGAGTAACTGTTTGTGGCCTGCAGATGACCATTGTAGACTGAGTGGATAACAGTCTCCAATACCTAGCTAAATTTCCTTCCTCAAGTAAAACCAGACATGCAGTACTGCCATCCTGGAATGTTAGGAATGGCTCACTTATCTAAAATGTTTGTATATTGTGTTTTCCTTTTTAGGTCAGCTGTACGGACTTGAAAAGTTTTGGGCTTTCCTGAAATATTCTAAATCAAAGAACATGGAAATTGATCCCAAATTACAGGAGTACCTTAGAAAATTCAAACGCCTTGAAGACTTCAGAGTAGACGTAAGTAGAGGGTTAAACATCTCTGTAGGTATTGTGTAGTTTGTTCACAAAAAATCACAGACCCAGATGTACAGCCGCGTCAGCCTGGTTTGACATGTGCCCTGGCGAGATTGGACATTGAGATAGTTTCGATCTCCACTCAAGATAGCAGGTCAGGGCCAAGGAGCATCATAGTAGCATAGCAATTTATGGTCAGAAGGGGCAGTAGGTCCATAAGTCTTTACTGCCCCTCCAGCCAGTCTGATGGTGCAGAATTTGAGGTGCTAACACCTCATCAGCCACAATACCAGTGACCTAGGTTCAAGAATAGGCCTACGTCGCTTTGGGGTCCACCGGGGGAGGAAGATTTTATGTCCCACAGGATGCTCTCCTCCTCCAGGAAGGGAGGTCTGCTGGCTCCGCTGCAATACTGTCCCCTGGGTGAACACAGCTGGTAGCGCAAGCAGAGCCACTAGGAGACAGCGAGCACCTTCTGACTGAGACGCACTTACTTGCGTGCATTCCCTCCAGTCTTTGCCAACTGTGCACCCGAGGGGAGGGGGAAAAACATGCGGGGAAAAACCAAGGCAGTGTGGGGGAGGACTCTGCTGCCTTGTAGGACCTGCACTGTTTACTGAGATACTCGCTGCCACAGCCCTTACCTAGCCTTCTCCCTGGAGTGGGATCTCCAGGAGGCCGTGTTACTAGGGGGGATGGGGGAGTTCTGTGGGACACACTACGGCAGCGGGATGGTAAACCCCAGGGACAATGGGAGACCAGGCTGGGAAAAGTAGCAAGGCTGGTAGAGGCCAGCTTTTTGGGGGGGGGGGGGGTCTGCACAACCTGCTTCATGCAGACACCACCAAGTATGCTGTGTGAACAAGTACTGAATTATAGCACTAGTTCCACCCACCATACTACCCAGAGGTATCCAGTGAGTATAGTTACCTTGAGTCCTTCTGCTTACTCACACGTACAAAGTCCACTTAGCATGCACAAAGTTTTTGGAAAGCCCCTTAGCTAGAGCTTCAGTTCCTCCCCTAACTCTCTTACCATTGCCTCTCCATGTCATAGATCTTTCTTTCCACTAGAAACGTGAGGGTCGTCCCTAAAACCTACATGTTTTAATTCTCTTCAATAGTTCTACTGACTTCAGTAGTTCTTTTTTCTATCTTGTGTTATCAAGTAGAGCTATGTCCTGCACTTCAGTGGTGCTTCTTCCATGAGAATTTCTGCTGGGGCTGTGTTTCAGTTTCAGACTCCGAGGGCATGTTTATCGAACACATGGCTTCAAGTAGTGTAATCACTACAGCCAGATGTCGAATCCATATCCTCATGACAGCTGCCTGTACTGCCTGGGTTAGTTGCACAAGATCTGCCCTCTTTTCCAGGCCATGTTGCCTTAATCTTTGGTATGTCGTGAGCGACAGCTCTCCAAGTCTCTGAATCAACACAGCAGATCAGGTAAGAGTAAGGGCAAGGCTTCCATGCCCAGGAGATCCATTTCAGTGGCTTCCTCTGCACTCATGCAGCCAGCCCAACCACAGCACTGAGCTCCTGACCAGTCAGTCGTGATTGAGCCCGATCCATGCACTTACAGTCTTAGAGATGCCCTCAAACCCTTGAATTTTGGCCAGTATTCAGAGATGAGCACCCCATTGTAATTGTTTTTCTGGGGATGTGGATATGGTGTACTATCTGCACTTCTGGAATTATCCTTTCCCTTTAAGACTCTGGCCGGAAGCTCTTCAAGCTGGCTTCTCCCACCCACCTGGGTGGTAACTTCCTCTGCACCCTGCCATGACGTCAGATCTTCCCTTCCACTGGAAGAAGGTTCCCTTCTTATCGCTCTGCGTTGAGTAGGCCCTTTGTTTTCTAAAAACAAAAGGCAGATGATGTCCTGGACAGACCCGCACATCTCATGCGTCTACTGCCTAGGCCATGATCATGATCCCCAGGCTTGTGACCTTTGTCGCACTTTGCATCTGAGTACTTTGGGGAACCGGAACGTTTGACCTCTTCTCGGATGCCCGGATGAACAGGACCATCCCGTCCGCTCGAAAGATGCCTGCCGGGCGTCTCACTTGCAGCCTTTAAGGAGGCGGTGGCTCAGGCTGCAGAGAATGCCTCTTCAGCTTCAGCTTTTGTGCCGCTTTCCTTTGGCACCACCGTTACAGAGACATTTCAGGATTTGTGCCAGTTCCTTCCCACTCTTGGGCAGGGTCCATCTAAGAGCACAGAATCCTCTAAATCTTCCAAAAAGGAGACTAAAAAATGGTCTCATTGATGATAATGGCATTGCAAGCACTCTCAGGCCTTGGATTCCCACACTTCCTTGGAAGTTCTGACTACAGTTGATACTTTGGTCTAGGCCGCTGGCTCCATGGTCTCCCCGTCGGCTGAGATGCACGTCAACCAACCAGTTGAGATTTTTCTCTAGCCGGTCGACGCATTGTCACAGAACAAGAGGGTTACTTCCCTCTCTAGGACTCCAGTCCTATCACCTCCCAGAGAGGGTTGGATCAGCCTCCTGATTCATTCCCAATCCTTAGGGATCCCGTTCCCTTGGAGGAGTCTCGGCTTTTGCCGACTCCCTCTCTTTCTCTATGTCTGGTTCCTTGGCAGTCGAGGCCAAGATAACATAGCCCGGAGTCGAGCAGCCCTGCCGGCATCTGAGCACTCTGCAAGTGGCACCGCCGCTGTTCTTCCTCATCTTCCTCCTCGGGTGAGGAGAGGCTCCAACGCAAGATGCGCCAGTGCTACAAAGAGCATATGTGGCAGCAGCTTATGCTGTCCGGGGTTCAGACGATTCTGGCTCCCACCCCAGCTCTTCCGTGGGTGCCACCACCAAGGCCCCAGCCAGCTCTGAATCAGCCTGTTCCGGCCTCCCTGCCCATCAGGGTGGAGCCATCCTGGGCTTCCTCATTGGCTGTTGGTCATTGTTACTCCCGATAGACTCCACAGGGTCAGCAGGGACTGGGGAGATCAACCACTTTTCGGTGAATCCTCAGAGTGTGAGGACTCCTCCCTGCATTCTCACCCGTTGGGATGTGGAATCGAGGGGGAATTTGTCTGCGGGACACGGTCCCACTTCTTTCATGGGCTTGCGCCATCACATTTCAGAATCTACCAGGATTCCGATAGAGCCCGTCCAAAATTAGGCCAAGTATCCTTTAACTGAAATTCTCGACCGAGGTGACTCTGGGAGTTGCCTTCCCAGTCGCCAAGGCCATTCTTGGTCCCGCTCCAGAGCTGTGGCAGCACCCTGCCTCCTGTGCTGCGCCATTGGCTTATATGGCCCAAAAGTATGCAGCCCCTACATGTTTCCTGTTGAGATTTACTGAACATCCCTTGGTTGAGGGGTTTGGTGACCGACTCGGTTTTTTGGCGTACCAGCAATGTCAGGGACATGGATAAACCTCTCGACAAAGAATAGAAAAAATTGGATCACATGGCCAAAAAGGTCTATGCAGCCTGTTCTCTCAGCCTTCGGCAGGTGAGTTCAACCTTTTTGATGGTCCATTTCGCTCACACCTTACTCTGCACACTCAGTGAGGTATTTCCTTGGCTCCCAGCTGACTTACAGACCACGGTCAAGCAAATCCGGGACCAGGGCAGAGCAGTGGCCAAACAGCAGCTCCAGATGGCCATGGACATTGGCAGTTCCTGCACCCAATCTGTGGCCGCCACGGTGCCTGTGCGCCGCAGGGCTTGACTGTGGATTTCTGCCTTCACAGCAGACACCCAGCACAAGTTGGCAGATGTCACCTTCTTGGGCACAGACTTGTTCGGGCTGGGGGTGGAAGGACACCTCATAGAGACATAGAATTTGACGGCAGTTAAGGACTGCTTGGCCCACCCAGTCTGCCCATTTTCCTACCTAACAGATAAGCTGCAGATCCTAGTTAACCAACAGCTTACTTCCTCCTACCCTCCACTAGGACTGCCTTATGTCTGTCCCACGCATTCTTGAATTCCCCCACTGTTCTTGACTCCACGACCTCCTCAGGGAGGCTGTTCCACGCATCCACAACCCTCTCCGTGAAAAAATACTTCCTCACATTACCTCAGTCTGACTGAGAAGTCCAGCGCCACCCTGAGCTCTGTCACCTCCGCCCAGAGGGGACCCAAGGGCTCCAAGCTTCAGAGAAAGAAGCCCATTCATCCCCTCTCTTCCCTTGTGACCAGGCCATCCCACCCACCAGCTGGGCAGCAGGCCCAGGCTTGCCGTCCTCAACTGAAGGTAGCTTCAGTCATCTGCAAACCTGGCGGCAGAGGTCCCACTGCTACCTCAGCTGGTCCCTCCTCCACCTCCAAGCCTGCCCAATGATGGGCTGTGGGGTGCCTCCCCCATGCCTGTTCCGTCTCCCCTGGGTCCTCCTGTAGGGGGCTGGCTCCACCACTTCCTTTCTGCCTGGTCTGCTGTCACCACGAACAGGTGGGTCCTCAGAGTGGTTGATCAGGGTCTGCCTCTGGAGTTCGAGGCTTACACTCCATGCCGAGCCCATGCCCCAAGGGAGGACATGGTGTCTTCCCGAAGGGCTGGCAGCATGTCAGCGGACATCGCCCAGCTCCTCCAGAAGGAGGTAGTGGCTCAAGTCCCAGATCCTCCAGTGAGCCCAGGGTTTGTTTCCAGGTACTTCCTGGTCCCAAAGCACATTGGGACCTGGCACCCCATCTTAGATCTGCACTACCTGAACAAATTCCTTTGGTCGCTCGCCTCCAGGATGATCACTCTGTCTCAGATCATTCCATCCCTGGAGCAGAACATGTGGTTCTGCTCCCTAGATCTTCAGGATGCGTTCTTCCATATTCTTATTCATCCATCCCACCTCTGGTTCCTTCAGTTCTGAGCAGAGGGGAATCTCTGAGTTCCAGGCCATGCCCTTTGGCCTCTCCTTGGCTCTCAAGGTCTTCGCCTAGTGCATTACAGTGGTGGCAGCCTACCTGAGACGTTGAGGGGTCTGGGTTTATCCCTATCTGGACGACTGGCTGATAGCAAGTCCCTCCAGGGAGGAGGTGGAGCATTCCAGGTACCTGACCTTCCAAACCTGCTTGTCCCTTGGCCTCCTGGTAAACGAGACCAGGTCAGAGCTCATACCTTTGCAGGTGATGCACTTTATTGGGGTGGAGCTTCACTCTTGCAGAGCCAGAGCTCGACTCCCAGTGGACCGGGCAGAGGTTCTCTCCTCCTTTGCCTGATCATTTCAGGTTGAGCAATTGCGCCCTGCTCGGAATTTCCTGTGCCTCCTGGGATTCATGGCGTCTTTCACCAGCGTGGTCCGATAGGCCTGGTGGAGAATGCGCTCTCTGCAGTGGGAGCTTGCCCGTCAGGGGTCTCAACACAAGGCTTACTGTGACTCGGCTAGATGTGGGACACCCTCCAGTGGTGATTAGTCCCAAAACATCTACAGAAAGGAATCCCCTTTGTCCACCCGGAGCTGATGGTCACCATCACGACCAGTGCCTCCCTGATGGGCTGGGGGAGCACAAAGTTCACGGACTGTGGATCCCAAAGGAGTCCCGATGCCATATCAACCTGCTGGAGCTTTGGGCAGTTCAGCTGGCACTGACAGCCTTTGCTCTACACATTCGGGGGTCCGGTCATTCAGGTCCAGGCAGACAGCACGTTACCCGTGTACTACCCCAACAAATGGGGCGGGACACACTTCCTTCCTCTGTGCAGGGAAGCTCTCTGCATCTGGACCCTCATGCTCGGCCTGAATGCCGATCTCATGGCCATCCATGTGGCCTGTGTGTCCAGTCAGCTGGTGGATGTCCCAGCTGGGTGGGCGAGATGTCTCACGAGTGGTCTCTCCAACAGGTAGTGCACAGTCTGTTCTCCCAGTGGGGCACCTGTCTGGTGGATCTGTTTGCCACCAGGGAGAATGCCAAGCTGAGGGTGTATTGTGCTCGACCCCCACAGCAGGGAACGCTGCAGGGGGATGCCTTCTTGAGGCCCTGGACCCCGGGCCTGCTTGTATGCCTTCTCTCCCTTTCCACTGATCCACTAAGTGCTGCTCAAAGCCAGGAGGGACAAGGCACGGATGATTCTGGTGACTGTGGACTGGCCCGACCAGTTCTGTAACCCCGATCTCCTCCGCCTCAGCTGCAGGCTCTCGTGGCGTCTTACTCTCCGCCTGGGCCTGCTCTTTTGCAATCAGGGGAAAGGTATTCCATCCGGATCCTCAGTCCTTGCACCTGACAGCCTGGTTCCTGAGTGGCTAGATTTCCAGGCTTTGGGTCTCTCTGACAGTGTCCTCACTGTGGTTGAGGCTTCTCGGAAGGAGTCGACCCGAAAATGCTATGCCTTCAAATGGAAGAGGTTTTCCATTTGGTGCCACGGCAAGGGGCTCGACCCCTTGTCTTGCCCAGTGGCTAGCATTGTTGATTACATTTGGTCGACGACACTTAAGGTGCACCTGGCTGCCATCTTGGCATACCGGGCACGGGCTAGTACGCTGTCAGTGGCACAGGAGAAGGTGGTCTGGTGCTTTTTTTAAAGGCCTTGAGCACATTTCTCTGGTGCATGACCCACCACCACCCTGGGAATTGTTGCTGGTGTTGGCAGAGCTAATGGGCAAGCCATTCAACCAGATGCACAAGTGTGACATCTCTCACCTGATGTTGAAGACATCCCTCTTGGTGGCCATCACCTCCACCAGAAGGATCAGTGAACTCCAGGTGCTCTTGGTGGAGTCTCCTTCCCTGGTCTTCCATAAGCACGAGGTTGTCCTTTGCCCCAACCCGAAGTTCCTCCCGAAGGTTGTGTCAGAGTTTCACCTTAACCAGGTGATGAATCTTCCAGTGTTCTTCACCAGCCACACCTTGGAGGCCGAGCACAGGCTCTGTACTCTCGACCTGAGGCAAGTGCTTGCCTACTATAAGGAGCGCATGGTTGGTGTTTTTTGGGAGAGATTCTCCAGCTATTTGTCACCTTTGCTGAAGCCGCACCTGGCAGACCGGCAGCTAAGCAGACATTTGGCAGGTGGATTGTATCCTTAATCGACTTCTGCTATAGGTTGGCTGGTGGGGAGCCTCCTGTTAGGGCTAAGGATTCATTCCACCAGACATATTGCTGCTTCAGTGGCTGCTTTCAGGGATATCCCTGTCCAGGAGATCTGCAGGACTGCTACCTGGAAGTCAACGCACACCTTCATTTCCCATTACCTCATCAACCTTGAGTCATTACGGGATGCTGGTTTTGGAGCCTCAGTTCTCCAGTCTGTATTCCTGAAGTAGAGGGTGTGCGCCTTGCCCCTCCTCCCTTGAGAACTGCTAGTAGTCTGTCAGTAGTGTGGGTTGTACACCATATCCACGTTCCTAGAAAAACGGATTAACTGTAACAGTAGAACTTCCACAAAATGGTCTCTTGCAGTAGGTAATTACTTCTGGGAGGTTCCAGCAGAGGGCGCTGTCATACAGCAGCGTCTTCTAGCAGTTTTCACCAGGGGCTGCCCACATGTGACATAATCTTCCTGTTTCCTACAGTGGCGTGAAAAAGTATTTGCCCCCCTTCCTGATTTTCTCTATTATTGCATATTTGTCACACTGGATGTTTTCAGGTCTTTAGACAAAATATAATATTAGATAAAGGGAACCTGAGTGAACAAATAACACTTTTTTTTTTACTTATTTCATTTATTTAATGAAAAAAGTTAACAACACCAACTGGCACTGTGTGAAAAGTATTGCCCCCTAGTTAAATCAACCCAATTAAAGGGATAATTAGAGTCAGCTGATTGAACACAGTCAGGCTTGATTACAGCTAGCCCTGCTCAATATAAACCTCACTTATTTTGCCCTTACCATCAGAGTCACGTTGCCAGCACAAAGATTCAACAAGCATATTATGCCATGATCAAAGGAAGTTCCTGAAAAGATCAGAAAAAAAATTGTTGCCCTCTATCAGTCTGGAAAGGGTTATAAAGCTATTTCTAAGGCTCTGGGACTCCATCGAACCACAGTGAGAGCCATAATCTCAAATGAGGAACACTTGGAACAGTAGTGAATCTTCCCAGGAGTGGGGCTGCAAAATTACTCCAAGGCGCAGTGTAAAATCACCCAGGAAGTCTCAAAGGATCCTAAAACAACATCCAAAGAACTGCAAGCTTCTCTTGACTCAGCTAAGGTCAGTGTTCATGACTTCACAATCAGAAAGAGACTGGGCAAAATGGGCTTCATGTGAGAGTAGCAAGGAAACCACTGCTAACCAAGAAGAACATAAGCCTCGTCTCTCATTTGCCAAGAAGCACCTGGATGATCCACAAGCCTTTTGGGAAAATGTTCTATGGACAGATGAGTCCAAAGTGGAACTTTTGAACGACATGGATCCATAATGTCTCGCGTAAAGCAAACACAGCATTCCACAGTAAGAACACCATACCAACAGTCAAACATGGTGGTGGTAGTGTGATGGTGTGGGGATGCTTTACTGCCTAAGGACCTGGATGACTTGCCATAATTAAAGGAACCATGAATTCTGCTCTGTACCAGAAAATTCTTAAGGAGAATGTCCGGTCATCCTTCCGTCAGCTGAAGCGTAGTTGGGTCATGCAGCAAGACAATGATCCAAAGCACAAAAGCAAGTCCACATCAGAATGGCTAAAAAGAAGTAAAATTAAAGTTTTGGAGTGGCCTAGTCAAAGTCCAGACTTAAACCCAATAGAGATGCTGTGGCAGGACCTGAAACGAGCAGTTCATGCTCGAAAACCTACCAAATGTTTCTGAATTAAAGCAGTTCTGCGAGGAAGAGTGGGTTAAAATTCCTCCACAGCGATGTGAAAGACTGATATTGAATTATAGGAAGTGTTTGGTTGCAGTCATTGCAGCTAAATGTGGCGTAACCAATTAAGTGTAAGGGGGCAATTACTTTTTCACACAGTGCCAGTTGGTGTTGGTTAACTTTTTTTCATTAAATAAGTGAAATTAAAAAAAAAAACAAGTGTTATTTGTTCACTCAGGTTCCCTTTATCTAATATTACATTTTCTCTAAAGACCTGAAAACATCCAGTGTGACAAATATGCAATAATAGAGAAAATCAGGAAGGGGGCAAATACTTTTTCACGCCACTGTATATATGTGTGTGGGCGGGCCCAGGTATCCTTATTTCATTTTCCCGCCGTCTTCAGCTCGCGCAGCAGCTAGTTCAACTTCTGTGTAGCAGTCATCGACGAGAAATTGGATTACAAAACGAATGTCTAAAGATTCTTCAACCAAACAAGATCTATTTTGCTCCTGCCGTTGTGGAAGGAAGATGTACCACTTTGACAATCACACTTTTTTGTAAGGTGTCTGGGACCTACACGAGACCATTTCCTTTAACTCCTTCTGGGACCTACACGAGACCATTTCCTTTAACTCCTGTCAGGAGTTTAATAGAGCAACCCGTCTATGACGGTTGCTCGTAATTCAACACCTTCTTACGGAGCACAAAATATCTCTGGAGAACCAGGGGGCTCATACCAAGGGCTCCCCCAGTTCTGGTTCTCGTTCTCAGCAGGGAAAGGAGGGGCATAAACCGCCCCCACTCCCAGCCGAAAAGCCCGTTGACAACAACTGTTTTTGTGCCTCAATGGAGCATCTTTTTACAGCTCCCTCGTCGACGAGGGATCACACCCTCTCATCAACGGCACTTTCCAGCACTTTGAATGCTGTACAGGCTTTGCCTGCTCCATCGACGGGGGCATATACTCTCTCGTTAACGACACTATCTAGCATTTTCAGTACAGCCAAATACATGACTGCTCCATCGACTGGGCTCCTCTCCTGTCGACGATGTCTGACATCTTTCAAGATAATCATTCCACGGGCTCATTGACGACATCCCATGTTCCACAGGGCAAACCAATGGCTTTTGCCTTAATGAATGCCCCTCCGCCCTCACAGGAGGTACCATCTGATAGAGGGCATGCGGACAGGGACCGGTACCCTGGTTTATTTTTCCCAGGGGGTGAGACCTGCTCACATTGCCCGTCCCATCCCCTCTATTACCAGCATTGTTTCTCAACCCCCGCTTCTTGCCTCCCCCCCCAAAAGAATGGGACATCACCAAAATTGTGACGCAGGTCTTGCATACCATGTGGTATACCCAGCCCTCCAACCCAGGAGAGCTGGAGGATCCTTTCCAGTCTCACTTCCCTCCGCCTAAACAATTTCATGGTGACAGGGATACACTACCACCCTGGTCACCTCCTCCTAATATGGAAGATTATTTGCCAGACGAACCTGAATTACCGGTGAATCTCCAGGTGATATTGATGATGAAGAATTCCAAGATCTGGACTTCCAGAACTTGGAGTTCCTCTACCCGGAAATTTCTTCCTAGGATAGAGACCTGCCTCTGCCAGTTGCCAACTCTCCTCCTGATGACCCGTCCTTTAGCAAGATAATGGTCCAAATACAAAAAGTCATAGGGTTCTCTACCATAGAACATGACAAACAACGTTAAGGATATGGCAGAATATCTGGAACTGCCAGAGGAGCCAGCATTAGTGGTGCTCCCACTGATTTTGACCTATAAGAATGCCATGCTGGCCATTTGGCATCAACCATCAGCTATTACTACTGCCCCACGAAAAGCAGATCACTTATATCAGGCTCCCCTGGACCATACCTTTCTGTCCACCATCCCAGAAGTGGATTCATTGGTCATTACTGCCACTCATGATCGTACTAAAAACCCAAACACATGAGTTCCTTACCACCCGATAAAGAATCTTGAAGGATTGACTACCTGAGGAAAAAGGTTTTTGCCTCAGGTACCGTGAATATTCGAATTCTGAACTATATGTTACATATGGTTAAATACCAGCGTATCCCTGGGGCTTCGGCCTTAGACATTATCAGTAAACTTCCTCCTTCCCAGGAAAAGGACAAGTTATTGGCCACAATGTCCACTGGCAGTTCTATCTCTTATGTGCTCAGGTCAGGATATGATGCCACAGATACCTCAGCCCGACTCTCAGCTACTGGAGTCTCTCTGCATCGCCATGCTTGGCTTCGTGTTTCAGGTTTTGCTCCTGATATACAGCATAAAGTAGCTAATACACCCTTTAACAGGTCCAAACTATTCGGACCAGGTATCAAACGTTGTTAGACGACCTATTGGCATCAGGCAGAACCTTTCGTATGGTACATGGCATGTACCATATTCTGCAGCCCACTTATCGTATGCAATATTCCTCCTATTCCAAAAGAGGCGGAAAATATAAGGCCTCTAACAGAGATGGTTTTTGAGGTCATGCCCAAGCAGCAAGAGGCAACAACTCTGCCCCCCCCATGGCTCCCATGCCTGTCCCTCGGGTGGGGCCCGGCAACCCAGTACCCAGTGACCTATCAGGGCTCTCCCCTCGCATCCTCGACTTGGCCTCGGAGGTGGTAGGGGGTCATTTTGCCCTCCATCTGGAGGCCTGGAAAACTATCACTTCGGACAAATTGGTACTGCAGATAATTCAAAAGGGACACACTTTGGAATTTCTTTCCGCCCCACCCCCATCCCCTAATTGGGTAATCCATTACTCAGCAGACCATGTCCTTATCCTTCAAGAACTGATGGCACTTCTTGCCAAACAGGCTGTCTTACCATTGCTTCTCCCAGAACATTAGGGAGGCAGTGTAGCGCAGTGGTTTAAGGCTCTGAGCTGCAAATTTGGTGATATCCAGCAGGCCAGACCTGGGTTTGAATCCCACAGCTTCCACTTACACACTATGTGACCCTGAGCAAGTCACTTAACTTCCCTGTGCTCCCAGGTTGCGCCTGTAAAAAAGCCTTCAGCTTAGTGTGCTAATCCTGGTTAAACACAACTAAAAAAAAAATTAAAAAATTAAATAAAACATCAAATGGGATTTTACTCCCACTTTTTTCTGGTACCCAAACAAACTGGAGATCTCAGACCAATACTAGACCTGAGACACCTTAATTGATACATTCAGTTCAAACATTTTCACATAACTCTTAACTGCCAGCATGCTTATCCTAAAACAAGGAGACTGGTTGTGTGCCCTGAATATGAAGGATGCCTACCTACATATCTCCATTCATCCTGCCCATCAAAAATTTCTGCGCTTCCACCTTCTAGGTCAAAACTACCAGTTTCGTGCACTCCCCTTTGGCCTTTCATCAGCCCCAAGAGTGTTCACCAAATGTCTAACTGTGGTGGCTGCAGGCTTACGGAAAAAAGGGCACTTCATCTTTCCATATCTACACGACTGGCTAATCAAAGCAGACTCCAAAGAAGCTCTGCTTGCCTTCCTGTTACTCTGAGCATGTTCAACAATCTAGAGATAACAGTCAACTGATCGAAGTTCAGTCTAAACCCTACGTAGTCTCTGCAATACATCGGAGTTGTGCTAGATACAGTCACATCCAGTGCTTACCTTCTGCCTGCTCGTCAGGACGCTCTTATATCTATGGCCTCGCGGATACAGACTCAGAAAATAGTCACAGCCAGACAAATGCTGAGCCTTCTGGGTCACATGTCAGCCGTCATTTTGACGGTGGCATTCGCCCGCCTTCATATGAGACCTGTCCAATGGACTCTTCAGAATCAATGGTCTTAAAGAACTGGACAGTTCGACGACAAAATCAGGGTCACTCCTTCCCTGAAGTCATCCCTGACGTGGTGAACAACCAAAACCAATTTGTGTCAAGGAATGCCTTTCCTCTCCCTCCACCCTGCGCAGATGTTAACTGTGGATGGTTCCCTGGACGGATGGGGCGCACCTCTTCCCATCACTCATATCAGTCTCCTCGAGATGACAGTGGTCCGTCTCACTCTTCAGGCATTCCAGTCTTACCTCAAACGAGGACCGTTGCTGATTCAATCAGACAACACTGCAGTGGTGTTTTACCTCAGCAAGCAAGGGACCACGAGATCACGCACCCTTTGCCTGGAAACCTTCGCAGTCTGGCAGGAAGCCATCAGACAGCAGCTAACGCTAACGGCCATCCACCTGCCGGGATGTTGCAATCAGTTGGCGGACTGACTGAGTCACCAGTTGTCTGCTCACAAATGGACACTTCACGAAGAAGAGCTCCAAGACATCTTTCATCTATGGGGAACCCCACAGCTGGATCTGTGTGCCTCCCCAGTCAACCACTGGCTCCCCAGTTACTTCTCCATTATCCAGCGCAATGAGGGAAGATCTATAGATGTCCTCTCCCAACCTTGGACAGGACTCTACTTATGTGCCCCCCCAATCCCTCTCTTACAACTGACTATTGAAACTTCACATAGAGCCGGCCTCCATGATTCTAATAGCACCAATGTGGCCTCGCCAACCGTGGTACCCTCTACTACAACAACTGTCAGTCAGGGACCCCATTCAGATGCCAATCAGACCGGACCTCCTGACTCGGTGTCGGGGATCCCTCCTATACCCCAGCCTGAAGACTCCATCTTCACGCTTGGCTCCTGAGGACGCATTTATAAATAGACTTCAGGTGTCCTCTCCTGATGCCAACATTCTCCTGGCTTCTCATAAGCCAGCAACTAGAGAGACGTGTAATTCCAAATGGAAACGCTTTTCCATATGGTCGGCCTCTCACTCCCTAGACCCGTACTCGTGTCCACTGATGAAGGTCTTGGACTACCTGGCCTCATTATCAGTATCAGACTTAAGTTACTCCTCCATCAAAGTCCACCTGGCTGCCATCTTGGCCTTCCATGAACCCTTAGATGCCAAATTGCTGTACCAACATCATTTAGCCAGGATGTTCTTGAGAGGAATGATGCATATTAAGCTTCCTATTAGATGACCCACTCCTCCACGGGATCTCAATTTCATTATAGAAAAATTGACCCTCGAACCTTTCAAGCCAGCAGCCACCTGTGAGCTCCATTTCCTTTCATGGAAAACATTGTTCCAAGTGGCTATTACTTCAACTCGCCGTATTTCCGAGCTTCTTGCCCTCGTTTAGGGAACCTTACTTGATTTTCCACAAGGTAAGTCAATCCTTGGAGCTCCCGGTATACTACCCTGAACACTCCAACCCCGGTGAACATCTTATTACATACCTTAGACGTCCATCGTATTCTACACTATTACACTGATCGTACCAGTCAATCAGGAAAACTTCTCAGTTGTTTGTCACCTTTGCCTCCGGCAGACAAGAGCTTCCTGTTCCTAAACGAACCCTGTCTTCATGGTTGGCGAATTGTATTACCTTTTTTTACAAAAAGTACAAGAAGACTTTACCTGAACCTGTCCAGGCTCAATCTACTAGAGCTATGGCCACTACTGCGGCCTGCTTCAAAGGAGCCTCCATTTCAGACATCTGCAATGCAGCTACCTGGTCCACAATCCATACTTTCACAAGGAATTACAATCTTGATATTGCCTCAAGACATAGGACGGCCTTCGGATGTACAGTCCTACAAGGTCTCCTATCATAATTGTCCTCCTATATGGGCATAACTGCTGGGGAATCTCCCAGAAGTAATTACCTACTTCAAGAGACCATTCCATGGAAGACGCTACAGTTACGTAAAATCTTACCGTAACAGTAGATTTTTGAGGAATGTCTCTTGTAGTAGGTGCAATCCCGCCCTCCGTCCCCCTCCTTCTCTAACAGTAAATTCTGGTCCAGTGACTTAGGGTTGGGACTCCTTGGTACCTCAGCTTTCCCTCGGTCCTCGCCTTTGCGAGCTGAATCTGGCGGGGGGAACTGAGGATACCAGTGACCGCCCACACTTATATAGGAAACAGGAAGATGATGTCGTGTGGGTGGCCTCTGGTGAAAACTGCTAGAAGAAGCTGCCGCGCGACGGTGCCCTCTGCTGGAACCTCCCAGAAGTAATTACCTACTGCAAGAGACATTCCTCAAAGATCTACTGTTATGGTAAGATTTTACGTAACTGTACTTTCTAGGAGTGGTATATGGTATACATACACATAACCCACCAGACCTCCTTTGGCAAGTGGCACACTGCATCTTGCTTTCAGTGGGTAAGATCTGACGACACAGGGTGGTGCCAAGGGAGTAACCATCTCGGTGGATGGGAGGAGCCAGCTAGAAGACATTCCGGTCATAGTCTTAAAGGGAAAGGATACTGCCAGAAGTGTGGATGTACACCATATACCACTCCTGGAACTACTGTTACAGGTGAGTAACCTGTTTTTTAGTATCATCCTAATACATCTACAGTATGTCTCTAGCATGTACATTCAACAGATAATTCAGTGGAAGAGATTGTAAAAAAATTGCACGTGGTAGTCATCTTTAATGACGTGAGTCATTAATTAAAAAATTAGCTGTAAAAGCTGATTTATGAGTCACAGCTTGAAACTTCAAACATAAATTTAATTGGGTTACACCGCTTAGTTTTAAAGAAAATGCATATCAAAAAGCTCAGCTCAGTGTCTCCGATCTTGAACCATGCTTAGCGCAGATAAAAAAAGGGGGGGCCTAAATTTGGAAAATGCATGATTTTAGCTGAACTCTGGTGCCATGTTGATCTGTGGACTTGCAGGGGGTGGCCGTGCTAAGAGCGGGTCCCCTGTATTAGAGGATGATGATAAAAAAAATAAAAATAGAAATTCAGAGACACTGGCCCGTCTGTGCGGTGATACCGCTACCACCTGTGACACTGGCAACCCAGGTTCAGGAACAAGCCTGGGTTGTTTTTGGGGGGGGGGGGGGAGTTTGAGCATCCCATTGGACGCTATCCTCCTCCAAGGAAGGAAGACTGTTACATCACCCCATTACCACCTCCTGTAAATGCACTGGCAGCAGCTTGGGACTCGCAGTGTGGAGAGGATGCTGTTAGGCACTTGGCTAGCCTGGACTCGCATCCTTCGTGCCAGCATCCTCAGTGGTGGGGTTGATAAAAATCAAGCCCCTACTGCTGCACAGCATGACCCCCAACAGCTGGAGGAGGTGGAGCAGAGATGGTATAACCGCCAGCTGTGGGAGACGAAATGTGTTAGATGGAAAGAAAAAAGAAAATCTGAGACCCTATTACAATTCTATAGCCTTATTAAAGGCTACAGGGGCATATTTAATATGGGGAGTCAACATGCAATAAAAAGCTGAGAAATATCCCTTTAAGAAAGCCTTCATTTTATCCCTGCCCCTTTTTCTATCTTTCCTGTGCACCTTTTTTCCCCAGTTAGCTCCACCTGTTCCTGTCTCTCTTAGCTTTGCCTCCCCCTTTCATCATCCAGCCTTGCGTCTCCCTGCTTCTTTCTCCATTGATCTCTGCCCCTCTCTGCCTTCTTCTTAGCCCAGCCATGCATTTCACTGCTCCCCTCTTCACAGTTCTGCCTGTCCTCATTGCCTTCACTGCCATACACACCTACTGATCCTTCCTGCATTCTGAAACCAACCTTGCACTCTTGGCATATGAAAATTTGCCACATATGCATTGTATATACATTGTAGCTGCTGTGTACACACAACCACCAATTCTTTTTATAATGGTACTTTTTTTTTTTTTTCTAGCCTCCAATGAGTGAGGAAGGTGGTCGCAGGAGGTACCCATCATCATCTGGAGGAGAAGGAAAGCGGTGGTACCCATCCCAGTCTTCCAGCAAATCTGTCAGCCAATCATCTTCAGGCCAAGCCCAGGCCCCGTCTCACCAGCCTGGAAAAGAGGATGCCAAAAATATGACCCGGCAAGATGCTGCCATGGCAACTACAGAATGTACCACATCACAGAACTAGACCCTTGGATTTCTACTTCCTGTTTTTGGGGGGGCAGGAAGGGGGTCCAAGAGAAGGCTGCTTATTGAACATTGACACACACATTTGTTTCTAATTTGACTGAAAAAAGTCAAATTGTCAGAAAGTGGCACCATCTTTCTTCCTTTATACAATTTTTCTTTAGTGAGTGCTCTGTTTGAACATCCCTTTCAGCCTCAGGTTTATCCAAGGAAAGACTAGTCTGTGCAAATGACTTGGCCTTATCAATAGGGAAGAAATCTTGTTGTTTGAAGGAGCTGAGATTTTTTTGGTGGGACGGGATGTGACCTTTTCCTGGAAGTCTCACTCGATTATAAAACATTGCTGTGTGCATGAATTGCAGAACAGGATGAACTTTATTCATACACAAAATGGACAACCAAATAAACATTTCTTGGGGAGAGGGGATGATGATGAGTGTGTACCGTCTCCCCCACCCTTCAGTCTTTTTCATCACGTAGAAAGAGAAAGTCAACCAAAGGACCTTTTACAGCCAGGCCTTTATAACTGTGAACTTGGCTGCTGTACAGCTTCCATGCAACAACTGGTATTGGAAAATAACCTCTTGTCCATATCTGATTGGTAGTGCTCATCTTAGGATGAAACAGTTGAAACTACTGTGTGAATTTCCAAGGAATGTTTGATGGTGGATTTGTTTTATGTGGGAAAGCAGGATTCTTTCATTTGAGAAGTTGCCTTACTGCAGTGTGGGAACTTAAAACGCTCACTGTTCTCCTACCAACTTCCCTATTCCACACTGCACACTGATGAAGTGATCTCTGTCTATGTTCCAGAAGCTGTCATCTTGGCCCAGCTGGCTTGCCAGATATTTTCTAGATCACTGATCTCTATAGACATGAGATAAACCACCGGCAAGTTAATACCTTGGCTATCTTCTGTGTCAAGAGAAATCTATAAAAACTGTAGATAATATAAATTTACTTTTGGGGGGGGGGGCTATACCGTATTCTCTGACAGCAGGCTGGTGGTTAGTGGACTGTTACGTACCATCAGAGATAATATATTTCAATATAGTGATGCTATTTCTATTCCACTTACCATGCTTGATCTTGTCTCGCAGTGAAAAGCAGATGTATCACTGCCGTACTTGTCAGTCACAATGGTATCAAACTGGAAATGCTTCTGCTTAAATCTAGCACTGTTGACTTAAGCTCCGATTACTGGGCATAGAGTTCACTTACCAAAGTGTTGGGGAAGGGGAGATGGGTTCAGGTATTTTGTTTCCCAAAAGCTGTCACATTATATAATCTTCGAAAAAAGAACCATGCAGATACTTCTTTGAATGGCACTGTGAGTATCATAAATGTTCAGCTCGTATGTGTGGACTTGCAGCTGATAATCTTTTTCCCTTTTAGTTCTGTTCAGTTTTTTTCTCCCAACTTGATATGGTCTAATGCAAGTGAAGTCTTTCAGCTGTCACCTTGGACAGGGAGACTGAAAAATCGTGCCTAACTGGACTGACATTGTATCTATCAGGCTGCTGAGCTGTCCTTGGGCCCCTTCAATCTTTCCATGTATATCAATACAAATATCCTTAAATTCAGTAAGGATGTGGGGTAAAACCTCACTTTGCATTCTGATGAAATTGAGGGTGCATATGTGGAGTGTGGCTTTTCCCGACTGAACTACACACTACAGGTATCAGTCATTTAAAAAAATGGAAACTTTAAATACCTCGTAAAGATATCCCCCAAAGCATTGAAAGAGATGTCTTGTTCCAACACTTGCTGCTGTGATGTCTTTAAAAGTCCCACCACCACCTAAGTGGGTTGTTATTGATTTTATTCAAGGCAGTTTTTTAAATCTTTATTATTGAAATGTCTGGGATCCCAGTGAAGGAGATGAGTCCTGAAGTTTCCAATGTGAGACTCTTCCAAGGCAGAAGAGGGAAGGGGGATGTTTTGAATGAATTCTTCTAGTCTGAGAAGAACCTTCATTTAATCTATCTGGCCTGAGGAGAGGCTCTAACAGCGAGATGGGAGGTGCCCCTCATCTTGCTGTCTGCATGTTCATGCATGGTGCTTATTCTCGCTGAGGAGCCAGGACAGTGCTGGTGAAAACTAAAAGTGCAGAATACGGGGTGCCTTCAGTTGTACTGAACTTAATCCAGAATCAAAAAGGAAAAGGCTATAGCCATATCCATCCCACCAGGCAAGGTGGGAGGAATCCAAAGGATGGACTGATCGAAAAGGGGCAAGAGAGCGATTGTAGTTATGGTTTTCGAGGGAGCAGAATTCCTGTAGCCCAAAGCTACTAGAAGAAATCCCCCATAACTTTGATCAGTACCAAGACCAGTCATACAACTTGTGGCTGTTACCTGTAACATAGTCCAGTGGCCCAAACTCCTTTGGCATTTACTTGACATTGTAGCTATTGGACTACCGTATTCAGTCATGTTAGCCCACCCAGGTAATAAAGGAAGATCTTACAGCCCCTTCCGCCCCATGGATTTTTGATTTGTGGAACAGTTATAAAGTAAGGAATGTTGCCATTTGGTGCATCTTCACATGGAACTTTGCAAATACAGTATGTTCTGCAGCACTGGGGCTGACATGGTTGAGTTTGCTGGGGGTACAAAGATGAGGCTTTTTCAGACCTACGTTGTGGGTATGTTAAATTGGCCTTAACTGCAATCAGTAACAGCTCTGTATTCCTGCAATATAAAAATGTACAAAAAAAATTAAAAATCACATTTTGGCTAACATCTATTTTGTTTATAGAGCAAAAAAAAAAGTTTTCTATATATGTACATGTAGCATTCTTTTAAATGCTTTTACTTTTAATATCTTAGGTATTGGTTTTGTCAGTAGCCTTCTTTTAAATTAAAGCTGGGCTTTTTCAGTAGTTACCTTAATGAATTAATTTAAGATGTCTTTATTGATGCTCTGCTTTGGTTCTTTTGTTGGGTTCATAGTCGAGAAGCAGAGATTGTTTTCTGAACCTTTTTCATCAGTTGCATGGTAGCCCTGAAGAGGAGAATCCTGTTGCAAAACCGTTTATCAGGGTCCCCCATCTGTAACACCCCCCATCTCTTACTGCACCTAAATCTTTATTCACAGTGTACAGCGACCATCATCAGCAGTGGCACTGCCACAAGGTTCTTAACAGCTGGGCCCTGCCAGTGCTGGTCAGGACTGAAGCCAGCTCAGCTGTAGTGGCATGTCGCTTCACCACCATAAGCGCCAGTAATGATTTATCTTAATGCTAAAGTGTAATGACCATTGCCTAATGCATAGAGTTATCAGTCACCCTTCTAATAGCAGTATAGAGTACTGGTTGTGTCACCCTGTATAAACCGCTGTTGCACTATAAAATGCCTGATGGTAAGGAACAGGTTGTTGAAGGTGTTTGCTGGCAATAGGAAGCTCCTCTATCAAACTACCATCATTTGCGCCCCTCTTGAAATCCCATGGGAGCTATCTAGACGGTTTTCTCACAGCCTTTTGCATTGGCTTAGATGTAGAACCCGTATCCATCACAGAACACTGCTCGCATAGGAATAAATTGGGACAATATCCATCATGTCAGTAAAGCAGCTGTATATGATCCATGTAATGTTAATAGTTCATAATCTTGACCATACCGCTAGGATCATCATGTTTAAAAATGTAAAATACTTGAATGAGAATCTTGTATATTATAACAATATTATACAAAATTATCTGCTTTCTAGGCTGATGTGATTTCATTATTATAGTAATGCTTAGCCCTTTGTAATTTGTGGTAACTTTGCTTTTCCCTTTTTAAAAAAATATGTAAAAATGTACAAAAAAATAAAAACTTTTAAACACAAGTGTCTTATACCTCCATTGTGTAGGTAATAAGAGAAACTTTCTTGTGCCATCCCCCCCCACCCGTGTTACAATCTACCCTTTTGAGAAAAGTTTGTGTTTGTGCACGCATGCGCTTTCATCCAGTCACATATCCTTTTGTCTCTGCACCCTTCCTCCTCAGATCTTCCTACCAAAAGATTTAAATGCCTCCTTTGCAGTTTCTGTTGTGCAGTTTGGATTTCTGTGATTTACTGGTGCTTTTGCAATATTTTTGCAGCATTTTTTTGGGCTACTTTTACAGCTTGACACCCTCCGATCCTCCAAGAATCCATCTTCTGAGAACCAGTCTTCACTATCCATTACTTCATGGGTCTCCTGGAGATGCTGTGACCCCACAGGAGCTTATAACTTTAAAATTCTTGAGCAAGGGGACCGGCGTCATTGATGGCACCACCTACAAAGCGGACACATGACATGGCACTCGTGTGCTGGTCAGTAACTGATGCCAGTCTCCTGCTCCTTTCAGTTCTTCCTGCCATCGAGGTTGCACTCTGTGGAAGCGTTCGCAGTTTTTTTTACAATGGTGCAGCTCAGTCCGTCTCCGCCAGCTTGACGCCATAACCCCTTCTTTCAATGTTTTTCCAGCACTATTTCTCTTCTCTATCCTTTCAAACAACATGAAGTCTTGCTGTATTCTGACTATATGCAGTTGGCCCCAGCACTTGAGCTGCTCCAGAGAGGAAAGAGTTCACTCTATGCCAAGGCATAGAAAGTTGAGCTCGAGCTCGGTTTTCAAACCTCTGTCCCGGGTACTCTTCAGTGTAACTGTCAGATTCTTTACTCTGCCTTACTGTGAAGTCGCTCCGGAGATCCTCTCCGTCACTTCAATTCGGTTGTGGTAAAATCGGTCGGTTTAGTAAACCGCTTCTTTATTTTCTTCCGGTCTTTACGTCTCTGTCCCAGTACAGTAAGTATATTAGTAGGTAGTAGAGTGGTTTAGAGAGAAATTTTTGATTTTCGGTTTCTTTCCGGTCGGTCTGGTTGGGAACCAAAGCAATTTGTTGTCTCTGTTTTTTACAGGTATTTTAGTGTGGTTTTCTGGTATCTGTCAGTTCCTGAAAAAAACTTTGATTTCTCTGGTTCTTTTATCCGACCCGTGACATGGTCAGAACCCGTAGGTTTGGTAGTCGCCTGGCTTGAACGCTGGTATAGGTGACTTTGTATTTAAAGGCATGTCTGAGAAACCCAAAAAGAAAACCGGGCCTACTGGGTTTCAACACTGCACTGAGTGTGGGGAGGCTTTTGCCAAAGCTGATCCCCACCTTATCTGTGTTTATTGTCTGGGGTTTGATCACCTCAAAGAAGTCTGCCGAATCTGCAGGAACTTTCCTAAGGCCACTGTTGATAAACATTTAAGTAGGCTGAAGGAAAAGGAGGGCAAAAAATCCGCTGACCCGGATGGCCAGCCCAGTTCGGTTCCGACCGAACCTGAGGGGATGCCCACTGACCTGGGCGATACCTCCTTGGGCAAAAAGAGAGCCGATTCTGCAGAATCGGTTCCTACAAAAAGAAAGCGCAAGTCAGCCAGTTCGGATCCTGGTTCCCATGGTCTGACCGCTGACGAGATAGCCAAAGCGATCGCTATTGTGCAGTCGCTTCGCCCGGTTCCGACCACACAGAGACGGTCGGTTCGGTTGGACTTGTCTGCTTCTGAATATGTCCTCGAAGAATTTTATGAGGGCGAGTGGGAAGGAGACGAAGACGATGAAGATGAGGATTATGAAGACCTAGATGAGCCTATTGAGCCTGACATCTCCCCAGACAGGCATTCTAATGTGTCTCCTCCCAGGCTTTCTGAGTCCCCCTCCCACTTCTTGTTTTACAAGAAGGTGGCTGAGACTTCAGCTTCCAGTGGAAGAAGCTGAACAGGATCAGAAGGAGCCTGACTGTGTTGAGATGATGGATGTCCCAGAGTCAGAAAGGGTGTGTCTCCCTCTGCACAAGTCCCTGGGCAAACACACCTAAAAAAATATAGTTTCCAACATCCATACCTCTTGTGGATATGAAAATGGACGGGAGGTATGCTCTGTCAGGCCCTAGTACGGATTTCCTTATTAACTATTGCAGCCATGTTGGGGTAGTGCAGGCTGCAGCCTGTGACAAGGCTAATATTCCCCTGGCATCTCACTCCCCAGATAAGGATTCCAGGAAAGTGGATGCCATGGCAAAGAAGCAGTACTTGGCATCCTCTTTGGGACTCTAGCAATCCAATTATATGGCATATACAGCCAGATACCAGAAGTCTAGGTGGGATACGGTTCTGGAGCTGGCTAAGAATGCCCCTCCCCAGCTGGCCAACGAGCTGGAGCAGGTGGCTGTGGATGGCATCGAAGCTTCAAAGGTCCAGTTTCATACTGCTGTGGACTCGAATGATGATCATTCTAGGGTCATGGCTACATCTGTTTCCATGAGGAGATTTGCCTGGCTCAGGTGTACCAGTTTATCTCAGGATACCCAGACCAAGGCCATGGATTTTTCTGTCACTGGTAACTCTCTGTTTGGGGAACCAACAGAGACATACATGAAAAAGATGGACGAGTACAGGACCATATACAGGAGTGCTGCAGCCAAAGAAAAGCAGACCACTCGTCAGAGGCAGCAATCCAGGGCTGGCGGGGCAGGCCTTTTCACAGGCCTTTCTACCAGGCCCAGGCCTCCTCCTCTTTTCAGCAGAGGGGTTCTTTAGGGAAGAGGCAGAAGGGGGATGACAAGGGGTGCAACCTCCTCTCAATCTAAGCCCCCTGCCAAACAGACACCCTGATGTATCAGCCAGAGTTGCCTCCCCAATTCCTGTAGGGGGAAGACTGGCTCACTTTTTCCAGGCCTGGAAGTCTGTCACTTCAGACAAGTGGGTGCCGGAGGTGGTGAGCCAGGGTCTTGCTCTCAGCTTCAGCAGGTTCCCAAAGTTGAGAGCAAAGGCCTTCTGTCCTTCCTTGGAAGAGGAAACACAGGCCTTAGAAGTAAGAGGTTTCTTCTCTACTGCTTCTGCAGGCAGTGCAGAGGGTACCCCTCATTCACACGGGAAAAGGATTGTACTCCAGGTACTTCCTTATCCTAAAAAAGACAGGGGGGTGGCGACCCTTCCTGGATCTACGGTAACTAAATAAACACATACTAAAGCCAAAGTTCAAGATGGGGATTCTCTGAGACCAGGAGACTGGCTAGCCTCCCTGGATCTCAAGGATGCCTACTTCCACATACCTATCAGGCAGTCCCATAGAAAATACCTCCGGTTCGAACTGCCCTCAGGCTATTACCAGTTTAGAGCAATGCCTTTGGGCCTAACATCTGCCCCAAGAGTATTCACCAAATGCCTAGCAGTCGTAGTGGCCTTCCTCAGAAAACAAGGCATCTTGCTGTTCCCTTACCTGGACGACTGACTCATAGTAGGTCAGTCCCCAGACCAAGTCAGGTCAGCTCTAGGGGTCACTGAAAATCTTCTACACTCCCTAGGATTCATCCTAAATCTGGAAAAAGTCTGTTCTGGAGCCAGTTCAGCTTCTCACATTTATAGGAGTGGAGCTGGACACTGTTCAGGCCAGGGCCTTCCTTCCTCTCTCAAGGATCCAGTCCCTCATCTCTCTGGCTTCCTCTTTTTGTCCACTTGTGTCTCGGCCAGCCAGACACTTCTTGCAGTTGCTAGGCCACATGGCAGCCTGCACTGCAGTAGTGTAAGGGGCAAGGTTTCAGATGAGGGATATTCAATTTCACCTAAGAGCCTTTTGGTCTCAGAAAAAAGATCCCCTCTCTAAGTTGGTTCCAGTGTCTCTAACTTTGGTTAAGGCCCTCCAGCGGTGGCTGGAAGAGAACAACTTGAGGCAAGGGGTTCCTTTCCTCAGTCAGGCTTCCACAGTGGCTCTCAGCACAGACTCTTCTGTGCTGGGATGGGGAGCCCATATGGATCAGCATACTGCTCAGGGGACTTGGTCCCATCAGGAGTCTCTTCTTTACATAAATCTTTTCGAACTCAGGGCTGTCTTTCTGGCTCTTCAGACATTTTCGAGTTTAATTTAGGGGAAAGTGGTGCAGATCAGGACAGACAATACCACAACCATGTGGTACATCAACAAGCGGGGGGGGGGGGCACTCGTCCGAGGCCTTGTGCACCGAGGCCATGAAAATATGGTCACTGGCCTCTTCCCTGCAGGCTTCCATGATTTCTGTGTATCTCCCAGGGCAGGACAATGTACTTGCAGATGCTCTCAGCAGAATTTCCCAAGGTCACCACGAGTGGGCCCTGAATCCGCTCATTCTTCGGATCATTTTCAAGAGTTGGGGCACTCCAGAGATCAGTCTCTTTGCAGCCCTGGACAACCATCAGCTCCCTCTATTCTGCTGCAGGCCCCCTCTGCGGGGGTCTCTTCCTCTAGATGCCCTCCTGTTGGATTGGACCAACAGGTTTCTCTATACTTTTCCTCTCTTTCCTCTGATATTCAGAGTTCTAGTCAAGATCAGGTCCCAACCCTGCACTGTGATTCTGATAGCCCCGGATTGGGCCAGACAGCCTTGGTATCCTCTACTGTTGTCACTATCGGTGTCAATTCCCCTCTGCCTTCCCAGACAGTTCAACCTCCTCACCTCATCTCAGGGGAGGATATTGTACCCCAGTCTTCACACACTCAGGCTCAAGGCTTGGTTCTTGAGGAGCTAGAATATGCAGACCCGCCTCTTTCACAATCAGCTCTGGATATCCTTAAGGCCAGTAGGAAACCTTCAACCAGGAAAACCTGTGCTTCTAAATGGAAGAGGTTTGGGTTCTGGTGTTCCCAGAGACACATCCAGCCAGATTCAGCTGATATTGCCACTGCCTTAGATTATTTGGTATATCTTAACAGTTTAGGCCTTCGGCCTACCGCTCTCAAGGTGCATTTGGCAGCTATTTCTGCTTTTCTTTCGTCTGGGAAGGGCTTTTCTGTAGCTTCCCACCCAGTTTTCAAGAAACTCTTTAAAGGTTTGGGCCACATGAATCCTCCCTTCAGGGATCCTACTAATCTATGGAACCTGAATATCTGTATTGCACAGCTGATGCAGCCTCCCTTTGAACCCCTTTGCTCAGCTGAGCTCAAATATCTGACTTGGAAAACTGTGTTCCTGGTTACTATTACTTCTGCCAGGAGAATCTGTGAGTTACAGGCTCTATCAGTGGAACCTGATTTCATCTCATTCCATAGGGATAAGGTGGTCCTTCGTACGAATAGGAAAATCTTACTTCGAGAAACAGCTCTTGCAGCAGGTTACACCATTAGGACTGAAGCCGGCAGGCGCCAGGACCCCACGGAAATCTTCTAGCTAGCAGTATTCAGCGGGGACCGCCTCCGACGCTGGTCCCGCCCCCGACATCAGGCGTAGTACATATGGAGGCGGTCCCCCATAATCCTCAGTTCTTTTCCCGCCGTCGACTCGCCAGCATCGGCCTCTCTGTCTCTTTCTAGCACACGACTACAGGACTTTCAGCGAATTTTTCTCCGCACAACTGATGTCCTCTCCAACTCCATCTCTTGAGGGTCACCTTTTGAAGTGTGTCTGCGGAAGACGGATCCATTTCAAGGATCCTCACCCTTCCTGTGTGCGTTGCCTAGGCCCGGACCACGACACCAAGGCCTGCACCTTTTGCCAGGGTTTCAGTAGCCGCACCAGGATCCGCCGTCAGGAAGCTCTTCAGGCATATCTTCTCGAAGAAAAACTAAAAAGGATGGACCAAGAACCTTCCTCCAGGGGAGAATCTTCGTCAAAATCCCACAAACACCAGGAGAAGGTGAGGTCTAGGTCCCCAGCTCGGGCCTCGGACTCCCGTAGCTCCGGCTCCAGATCGGACCGCTCTCCCTCCAGGGTTCGGTCGCAGCCCCCACCCCCCTGGTTAAGGTCAGGTCTTCAGGCGGCTCTTCCTTGCTCCAGCCTCATAAGACATCGAGGCCCTCGACTTCCTCAATCCCATCCAAGGCCTCTTTGAAGTCTGCTGAGCACAAGTCATCTTCTTCCACCCGTCGGGACACCGACACCAGGTCGTTCTCCCAACCGCCCAGAGGTCCTGATCTGGCACCCAGAAAGACCAAGGACCTGACGTCCCTAAAATGGACGTCGGACCCGACGTCGGCCAGACATTCAAAATCAGCTCGGCGCTCACAGGAGCCGACAACACCTGCTAGACACCAGTCGCTGGCCAGGCCCGAAGACGTCGGCCCGGGGACCCGGCGTCAGCATCAGGAGGAAGACCGCACCCCGTCACGGTGGGCGCTGGTCGTAGGGAATTGGCGGGGAGTACACCACAGCCCGAAGACCAGGCGGGCGACGCCAGTGCCGGGCTCCCGGGGACCGACCCGGCAACAGACCACGGTGCCAGGCCCGCTGTCGGAGCATGAACATCGCAGGAAGTAAAGGAGCTTTTACTTTTGGTGGGACACCATCAGGAAGGATGTGGTCCCCGCTGTCCTTCTCTACTCCTTCACCTCCCTCGCCCCTCCTCCACCTAAGGGGCCAGTAGGACGACCACCATCCCCCAAGGAGCAGATTCCACCTCCTAGGGGCAGATCTACAGACAGGAGAAGGCCTCCCTCCAGATCTCCTTCAGGGTCACCCAGCCCCAGACGACGCCGGTATACTCCGTCAGGGGAGTATTCAAGATCGGACACTTCGGAATACTCCAGATCTCCTTCTCCGCTCAGCATCTCCTCTCCTGACCCACATGACCTCCCCAGGTCTCCACTGGATGATCCCTCTTTCGCTGAGATTGAGGCACATCCAGAACAACATGGGGTGGGATGCTGAGGACCTTGACCCCGAACGACAATGCCTTGCCCGCTACCTTCGGCAGAAAGACCCAAAGCCTGTGGTAGTGCCACCCTTAGTGGACACGCCGCAGGCGTCACCAAGGCTGCGTGGAAGCCTCCGCACTCCACTCCCGCGGTGCCGAAGAAGGCTGGCTGCCTGTACAAGGCTCCGAGAGAAGACCAGTACTTAGCGAAGCAACCTCTGGCAGATTCCCTGGTCATCACAGTCTCACATGACTGGTCTCAAAGGCTCCAGCATATGAGCACTCAGCCACCGAACCAGGAATCCAAGCAATTGGATGCCCTGGGGAGGCGCACGTATGCAGCTGCTACATGTGCCATCAGGTCTCTGAACTACCTTACCCATATGGTACAGTTCCAGAACGCCCTGTGGGAACAGGGCCAGGACCTGGTTGAAAAGCTTCACGATGGCGACCAGAAAGCGGAGCTCCTCAACCTATTCAGCACCAGGTCAGATGTGGGGACCCAAGTGCTTAGAGCCGCACTCATTCCTGGACTCTTTGGCCAGAGCTGCAGCTTGTACGCTTTGCCTCCGCACACTCCTGGCTCCGTGTCTCCGGCTTCACCCCGGATGTACAGAAGAATATTCTAGACGTCCTGTACAATGGTGAGGTACTCTTTGGTGAATCCCCGGAGAAGGTCATCACCAAGCTCCAGGACGCAGGGAAGGCAGTCCGATCTGTACAGGCCATGTACAGATCCAGGCCTAGTTCTTTTCGTAGGAACCAGATCCATTTTCACGGCCGGAAACAGCAACATTCCAGCCAGCAGTAGAGGGGCACTTTTTCGTGCAAGGCCCAGGCCAAGTCGTCCCCAGGCAGAGGCCAACGTTACTTGAAATCGGCCCAGCCCACAGGGACTAACGCTGCCACAGCATGACTCCTTCCCGGCCCCCGCCCCTCCTCTGGATCAACGGGCAAGGAAAGTCGGCGGTCGCATCGCTCGCCACTTTTCAGGGTGGCAATCGATCACCACTGACGGGTGGGTTCTCCAGTTGGTCAAGAAAGGCCATTGCATAGAGTTTCTAGACCCACCTACAAGACCTCCCCTGCTCTCCTGTTACTCGGGTCAGCATGCCCTGCTCATACAGCAGGAGGTGCTCGCACTTCTGCAAAAAGAAGCTATAGAGCATATACCAAGGAACCAGAGGGGACTAGGATATTATTCTCACTTCTTTCTGGTTCCAAAGAAAACAGGAGACCTCCGTCCAATACTGGACCTCAACGTCTCGGTCTTGTACAAGCGCTTCCACATGGTGACCCTTCTGGGTCCGATTCCTATGCTGAAGCAGGGTGCTTTTCTAGTGTCCCTAGACATGCAGGATGCTTACCTGCATATTCCTGTTGCTCAGGTGCACAGGAAGTTCCTGTGCTTAGAGTTTCAGGGTCGCCATTATCAGTTCCGAGCTCTTCCCTTCGGACTGTCATCGGCACCTCGGGTGTTCACGAAGTGCATGGCAGTCGTAGCCGCATCTCTGAGGAGACAGGGCCACTACGTGTTCCCCTACCTGGACGATTGGCTTCTCATGGCGCCCTCCCGGGAGGCCCTGATGTCTGCCATTCACTGCACTCAGTCTCTTTTCGAGACGTTGGGCATCATCAATTACGAGAAGTCATGCCTGGTTCCATCCCAGACACTGCAATTCATAGGAGCAGTTCTGGACACCGTCCAAGGGAAAGCTCTCTTCCCCCCAGACAGAGCGGAACACATCAGATCCCTCATCAGGGAACTTTCTTCGAAGAAGACTGTTCCTGCCAGACTGGTCCTTTGCCTGCTCGGACACATGGCTGCGGCCATTGCAACAGTCCCGTTAGCCTGTCTCCACATGCAGGTTACCCAGTGGATGTTACGGGTGCAATGGGACCAAAGGCAAGACCATCTGCAGCACCCAATCCGGATCACAAAGACCATAATTCGAGATTGGCAGTGGTGGCTAGATTCAGGGAATGTCTCGGCTGGAGTCCCCTTCATAGCGCCGTCCCCGACTGTGACACTCTCCACAGACGCCTCGGCTCGGTTGGGGAGCACACCTCGACAGTGTCCGGTCTCAGGGTCTGTGGACAGACCAAGAGTCTCATCTCCACATAAACATCCTGGAAATAAGGGCAGTTCTTTACGCCCTGCAGGCCTTCCAGTCGGAGATTCCACCAGGTACACTTCTGTTACAAACAGACAATTCCGCGGTGATGTATTACCTCAACAAACAAGGAGGCACCCATTCTTACCCGCTTTGCAGGGAGGCCATGAGGGTGTGGGATTGGGTCGTACAACATGGCGCAAACCTTGTTGCCGTTCATGTTCCGAGAGTGGACAACGTCATCGCAGACAGCCTGAGCCGCTGTCAGGCCAGAGTCCACAAATGGGAACTACTACAGGAGGTGGCAGAGGATCTGTTTCACAGATGGGGTACTCCAGAGCTAGACCTTTTCGCATCCCCATCCAATGCAAAACTGCCCGATTTTTGCTTGCTGGATCCAGGGCCTGGTGTTTTCTGGCGAGACGCGTTGTCCCTCTCCTGGGCAGGCAGATTCCTCTATGCCTTTCCGCCTCTTCCGTTGATCCAGAGAGTTCTTCTAAAACTTCGCAGGGAGCAAGCGACGCTTATACTGATCGCGCCCTTTTGGCCCAGACAGATCTGGTTCCCTCTCTTGCATCAGCTATCCCGGGAACCTCCAGTGCCTTTACCAATCAGCTCCCATTTGCTGTCTCAAGAGGCGGGTTCCGTAGTCCATCCGGACCTACGTTCCCTGAACCTGCATGCTTGGCTCCTAGAGACATAGCCATGATGCAACACGGGGTCTCGCAAGAGGTGGCAGACGTTCTCACTGCTGCCAGGAAACCAGCTAGCCACGCGAGCTACGCCATGAAGTGGCGCAGGTTTTGCTTATGGGTCCAAGCGCGCGGATTATCGCCTCTGGACTGTCCAGAGAAGCTGGCATTGGATTACCTGCTGTCCCTTTTCCACTCCGGTTTGGCTTACTCCTTGATTAAAGTGCACCTCTGTGCCAATTCAGCCTACCACATCCCTATAGGCCACACATCCCTATAGGCCAACGCACTATAGCTCAACTGGACAAGGCACCCGCCTTCTTAAGGGGTGTCCTCCACCTTAGGCCCCCAGTTAAGGATCCGATCCCACCATGGGATCTACCCTTCGTCTTGGAGCAGCTCACGCTGCCACATTTTGAACCAGCCGCGGATTGCGAGCTACGTTTTCTCTCTTGGAAAACGTTATTTTTAGTTGCCGTTACTTTGGCCAGAAGAATTTCTGAAATGTATGCACTTCTGTACAAAGAACCTTATTTGGTTTTCCACCAAGACAGGGTATCCCTAAGGACTAATCCTAAATTTCTGCCTAAGGTGGTCTCAGCTCTCACCCTTAATCAGGACATCGATCTACCAGTGTATTTCCCGAAATACTCTAATCGAGGAGAAGCCCTTCTGCACTCTCTTGATGTGCATAGGTGTCTCAGATACTACCTGACCAGAACCAAACTCCACCGAAAATAGGACCATCTTTTCGTCTCTTTTGCCCATGGAATGATGGGAGCTCCAGTTTCAAAGCAGTCGCTGTCCAGGTGGCTTGTTCAGTGCACTACGTTCTGTTACCAGAAGCACATCAAACCCTTACCGGGCGCGGTTAAGGGTCATTCCACCAGAGGGGTGGCTACCTCTTTTGCGGCTTTAAGAAATGTATCCACCTCAGCTATTTGTGCTGCAGCTACTTGGAGCTCTGTACACACCTTCATCAGGCATTACAGCCTGGACATCGGATCGAGGCGAAGAGCAGGGTTCGGTCTAGCAGTCCTTCAGGGACTTCTGTCCTAGGCTCAATGCAATTTGAGGATTTTTACCTTTCCTCCTCCCGATGGTGTGTGATTTCCAGTATTGCTTGGGAATCAGTCCTAATGGTGTAACCTGCTGCAAGAGCTGTTTCTCGAAGTAAGATAGTACAGTTACGTAAGAACTTACCGTAACAGTAGATCTTCGAGAACAGCTCTTGCAGCAGGTACTTTCTCTCACACCATCCCCGCTGGAGGTAGGTTGTAGTCACAGCATCCTTCTCCTAGGATAAGGCATTTACTGCCTCTTTGTTTGCCATTTGATGGCGGATCCTCGGTCTCCTTTTCTGATGTCATCCAACGGCTGGGAGTCTCCGGCGGGAGAACTGAGGATTATGGGGGACCGCCTCCATATGTATTACGCCTGACATCGGAGGCAGTCCCCACTGAATACTGCTAGCTAGAAAATTTCCATGGGGTCCTGGCGCCTGTCAGCTTCAGTCCTAATGGTGTAACCTGCTGCAAGAGCTCTTCTTGAAGATCTAGTGTTACGGTAAGTTCTTACGTAACTGTACTTTCCTTCCTAAAGTGGTAGCAGACTTCCATCTGAACCAGTCTATGACATTGCCTGTATTTTTCACTGATCACTCCTTTTCTGGAGAGAGGAGACTACACAGTCTTGATGTAAAGAGCATTTTGAGTTACTACTTAGAATCCATTAAGCCCCATAGAAACAACTGCTCCCAGCTGTTTCGCACTTATGGGGAGGTGGGTAAAGGTAAGGCTGCCACCAAGAGAACTATTGCTAGGTGGATTGTCTCTTGCATTCAGTTCTGCTACTCAGAGTTGGGGAAAGAGCCACCCTCAGGCCTGAGGGCTCATTCTACCAGAGGTACAGCTGCTTCGGTCGCAGCAGCTAGAAACATACCCTTAGTGGAAATCTGTAGAGCAGCCACCTGGAAGACTGTTCACACATTTACGAAGCATCACTCCCTGGACATTCAGGCAAAAAGTGATGCTAGGTTTGGTACTGCAGAAGCTGTTCCCAAAATAGGTTCTGTAGTTCCCTCCTCCTTGGGGGTACTGCTTGGTAGTCTGCTTATAGTCATAATACAGCAAAGCTTCATGTTGTTTGAAGAAAAAAATTACCTTAGTAATTGTGTTTCTTCTAATGGAGTCTTTCTGTATTCTGACTTTCCTCCTTGCCTCCCCTCCTGGAACCTAGTTGTTTTGGGATGTGGGTGGGCAGGCGCAGTGTTATACCCAAGGGGTGCTCCTGGGTGCCTCTTCTTAATTGAGTTTTTTTTTTGTTCCTGTGTTTTATTATAGTTTCTTTATTACTTACTTGGATTCTTTTTGGGGGTCTCGACTTGAGTCTTTGGACCCTAAATTTATGTCTTTTGCCTTTTGGCACAAAAGTTGAAAACAATTTCTGGGTTGCTAGTTGGTTTGTATAGGGCTCATAAGAATCTGACGGTTACACTGAAGAGTACCTGGGACAGAGGTTTGAAAACTGAACTCGAGCTCAACGTTCTATGCCTTGGCATAGAGTTAACTCTTTCCTCTTCGGAGCAGTTAAAGTGCTGGGACTAACTGCATATAGTCAGAATACAGCAAGACTCCATTAGAAGAAATACAATTACTAAGGTGAGTAATTTTTTCTTATGGCACCAGACTCTGTTTTTTGCTGGTTGTTATTTTCCGAATTCAGTCTTGTCCAGATCTCTGGCCTCAGAAGTTGAAAAAGAAGCTGGACTCTCCCCTATGCATCTGTGCCCCTGTAGGAGAAATATGTTCATCTGTGATCAACATGACCATTGCTGGATCTGCCTTGCAGCACAACACGACATGAACCACTGCGATGCCTGTTTCTCCATGGATTTCAACACACTTGAAATTCGCACAGTGAAGTGGGGTCATTCACCTCTAACTTTTGGAGGCAGACCTTGCACAAGGGACTCCCAAGGTAAGATACCTAGGCTGTTCCCCAGAGTCCCTTCCCAGTACTTTATGTACTGAGAGAAACCAGGCCTCTTCTTGTCCTCATCCTGCTGAGACACAAAGCTTGGGGAAGGGTCTTTGGGACAGCTGGCTCCTTCCGAGGGGTCGATTGCGCACACCTCCCAGTCCAGAGCCCCCTCGGGGGCACGGACACCCCCCAGTGACGAGATCAGAGCTATATGCTGGGCCTGCACCGGTGGGCTCTTTGGGGTCGCGGTCTGGTGCCACTTCAGCTCCTGCACTGAGCTCAGTACCAGTGAGTGGAGCAGTGCTGCCCATGCGGCCTGGTCCGCTGCTGATGCCGCTTTCGGCACTGGGAGAGGGAAGACTTCTGGAGTTAGCCCAGTGGAGATCTTCTAGGTCTCATTCCCTGAGCAGTCAGATGACCCAGGGGATGGGAACTGGGATGATCCCAAGCGGCTTCCAGACACTGATGATGAAAAGAGTCCTTTCTGGGCCTAGTTCTAGGTCTGCGTTGTCCTCAATGTCATCTCTGGCTGTTTCCCAGCCCGTGCTGGTTGCGGTGCAACCCCTCTTCTGTCTGCTGGTGCTGCACGTGGCACTGGAAATGGCCCTGGTGCAGATTCCAGTGCCGGGCCAGGTTCCAGCACCACCCGCAGTGCCAGGTGTGACTCTGGCGCTGTTTGCGGTGCCAAGGGGGGTTCTGCTACTGCTTGCAGTACTGGCTCACTCTCAGCTCAGGTTCTCGTTGCTGGATTCGACGTAAGGCCTAGTCCAAGGGGCAAAGCCCATTCTGGCAAGGTAGGGACTGGTAGGCCTCGGTCAGCACCTGGCTCCATGCCCAGAGTTTGTGGTAGCTCTGGCAGACGTCGTAGTGCTGACGCAGGTCCTCTGGCCTTGCCAGAACCATCTGGGCCCATCATAGGTGGGGATAGGGGCCACCCTGTGGGACTTGTACAGCTCTAATGTCCCCACCTGGGAGTCCCCAACCCCACCCCAGGGCACCACCTAGATTGCCCCTCCATTGTTGGTTGTTCTCAGGTGGACAAGTTGGTCAGGCCCTTCCCTTGGACAAGGGCCCCTGTTTGCTCTTGTAGCCCTGGCAGAGGACCTTTCTTAGTACGCCATGACCCTCCTCCGCCTTTCCCTCCTGCTCTCTCAGGCATTTTGGGTCCTACAGGCCCCTTGACGTGGGACCAGTACAGGCTTAGCAGCTACAGGAGAGAGAGAAAGGGCCTTTAGTTGCTGAGTGTGTTTGTAAGTTGATTTAAAGTAGTTTTTTAGCTGCCATGTTTGTGTGTTGGAAGCTGTATTTGAGGTCTGTTCCTAACTGCCTTTTCTTTGTGCTTTTAAATTTGGTTTGGGCAGGGTTAAGGGATTTTAGCAGACTAATTGGTGATTGTGTTTAAATGTTGCTCTCTGGCCTGTAAGTGCAGGCATCATATAAAAGTATTAGTGCTGTTAGAATGTGATGGTTAACTGCCACCTCAGTCAGTCTTCAGCAACAGGAGCGGGAGAAAGGGCCTTTAGCTGCTGAGTGTGTTTGTAAGTTGATTTAAAGTAGTTCTTTAGCTGCCATGTCTGTGTGTTAGAAACTGTATTTGAGGTCTGTTCCTAACTGCCTTTTCTTTGTGCTTTTACATTTGGTTTGGGCAGGGTTAAGGGATTTTAGCAGACAAATTGGTGATTGTGTTGAAATGTTGCTCTTTGGCCTGTAAGTGCAACCTTCTTCTGCTGAGCAGTTGGGGAAAGGATTTATTTGCTGGATAAGCATTACATTCTTTTTCAGTCTGTGGACTTCAAGGCAGTAGCGTGACTTGTTTAATATAGTGTTTGTGTGGAACCTTCTTTCAGAGGAGGTTGCAGTGCTTGGAGGTGCAGTGAGGGGCAGACACAGGGCTGATACACTGTCGTGAGAGTCGGGTGTGGGCCCTAATCCCACCCTCCCCTCAGCTCGGCTCCTTTATAGCGGAATGCCTGCCCTGCAATTGGAGGAAAAGGCTTCAGGTGCAGCTTATGTAGTTCTAGCCACTGGGATTGGGTTTAAAGGCCGGGAGAGAGTAGCTTAGGAAGTTGTACACGTCCCCTATACGTTTACTGTGTAGTACTATACCTAGTAACAGGGGTACCTGTTTACTGTAGGACTGTATCTCGGATTAGTGGGTGACCTGATTAGTGGGTAGGGGTGTATCTTGGACTAGTGGGGAACCTGGTGGTTCACCCAAGGAAACTTACTTGGAGGGGGATGGGACCACACGTCATTAGGGCCGGCATCTTTGGGAGGGTGATGGGGTGTACAGGGTGTGGGGCAGCCATGATACTGGACTGGGCTTGGAAGTTCGGTGGTTGCCCAGTATGCTACCAGCTGGCACAGTTTAGGGAGGAGGTTGGGGGGGATTAGGAGACAGCTGGAGGGAGTGGGAGGTATGGTTGGGGAATGGCGCAGGGGCTCTCCCACAGGGTTGCACCAAGCACTAGGGGTGAAGGCATAGGGAAAGAAGTGCAGGAGAGTACTCTGGGGTTGCATAGGGACCTTGACAGAGGGGGCCCTAAAGGAGGACACTACCAAGGAAGCAGGCAGGTATCTGGAGCCCCTCACAGAGGGGGGCCAAAGGGAGGACATTCTCAGGGAAGTAGGCAGATGGCTGGGGCTGGACAGAAGGAAGCAAGGTGGGGAGGTGGGTCGGACCTTGAGCTCAGTAACTGCTTCAGTTTTCTTTTTCTGTTTGGGGATGGGGGGGGTTAATGTAGCCATGACAGGGGTGGTTAGAGATGGAAAGGGAGTGAGGCCGGATAGCAGGAAGAACGGGGACTTGGAATGCGGGAAAAGGGGGTCAGAGTAGTAGGAGGAGGAGGAGGGGGTAGAGGGAGGAAAGGGCAAGGAGAAGGACCAGTTGGGAGGAAAGGGCAAAGAGAAGGACCAGAAGTACGAGGAGGGTACAGTAAAGGGAGCTGAGGGTTTAGTCCAGGAGAGCAAAACAGGCAAGGAGGGGCTGAACGGAGATGGGAAGGAAGGGAGGACAAGCCAGGCTAGTTTAGCAAATGGGGGACCAGTCACGACTGTGACTTGGGGGTAGCGGGGTACAAAGGTTACTCGGAAGGAGGAGAGACATAGGATCGGAGGGGAGGGGGTGGCCAAGGTAAATAAGGAGGGGGCGGCAGATGGCACCCAGATAGGGGGAGGAACAAGGAGCTGGCTGGAGGGAGAGGCCAGTTGAAAGGATGAGTGACATGGAAGGGAGGAAATGGAGGAAAAGGGGCTGTCAGAGTGCTCCTGTTGGGTGATTCCATGATCAGGGATATCAGATGGGATATGGAGGGGGAAACCCGCCCGGTTAGAACAAAATTCTTCCCTGGACTAACGGTGCACAGGGCCAAGCATGAGATATATCAGCTGGCAAAGGATTGTGAAGGTTCCCCGGACATACTGGTCCACCTGGGTACCAATGACATTGAGGGAAATGGTGAGCTAGAGATACAGGCAAGGTTCAGGGAGCTTGCCAGGGTCTGTCATAACATAGGATGCACAATTTCCTTCTCAGAAATCCTGCCGGTCCAAGGGCTAGTGGGGAACACAAGAGGAAGATTAGAGAGATAAACAAGTGGCTCAGGGAGTGGTGTGGGGGCCAGAGGGTATGGGTTAATGGGGATTGGGGGAGACCTGGAAGGATAAGGGGCTGTATGCTAGAGATAGGCTCCATCTCAATTTGGAGGGAAGGGAAATCTTAAGTTGAAAATAGAGGGGTTCGAAGGGAAAGGTGGGGTTTAAACTTGTGAAGGGGGGAGGGAGGGATGGGAGAAAAGGCTGTCGAGGTGGGTCAGATAAAGGAGGGACTCTGTCTCCACCCCCTGAGGAACAGGAGGAATGCGGGAAAAGGCCAGATGGTAAGGTGCAGACCGGGGGAAGACTGAATCCCCATGGGAACGCGAGCAGGGGAAATGGAAGTATAGGGAAAGGGTGGAAGGTAGTCCTGCTAAATGCCAGGAGCTTGGGCAATAAAATGCCTGAGCTCCAGGCGATGCTAACTGAGGGAGAAGTGGATGTGGCAACAGTCACTGAGACCTGGGCCACCGCAGGGCACGACTGGGACCTGAACCTGGAGGTTTACACCATGTTCAGAAAGGACGGGGGGAGGGAAGGGGAGGAGGGTAACAATGATAGTCAAAAACAAAATTGGCATAGGAAGAGTGGAGGCAGAGGGAACTGTGGAGCCAATTGGGGTCACCTTGATAACGGGGGGGCGGCAAGAGAGTAAAAATAGGAGTGGTGTATAGACCCCCCTGCGCTGGAGGAGAGTCTGGTGGCAGATGTTGGGAGACACTGCAGATTGGGCAGGGGAAGGGTGGTGGTGTTGGGGGACTTAAACATGCCAGGAACGGATTGGGAGACTAACATCCTCGGTGGCCACTGAACAGAGGTTGTTGGATCTCTTTCAGGACGCATTCCTAACTCAGCAGGTGGAGGAACCAACCAGGGAGGCACAGATACTGGACGTGGTTCTGGCAGACAGTGACCAGATTGGGGGCCTGGAGGTAAGGGACCTGTTGGCAGGGAGCAACCATGCCACGGTCTGGTTCTGCCTGGATCTAGGAGGGGTAGAAGGCTGCACAAAGATGGGGTAACTGACTTCAGAGGGGTGGATTTCAAGGAAATGGGAAGGATCCTTAAGGAGCATTTGGATGGGATTGGAGGCCAGACATGGGCTGACAGTAGGTGGGAAATCATCGGGGGGGGGGGGTGCAGGATGCTGCCAGCACCTGTGCAAGAGTAAGACGAAAATGTGGTAGGGCCCGGAAACCCTGCTGTTGGACCAGGGAGGTTCAGGAGGTGGTGAGGGGAAAGAAGGCGGCCTATAGGCATTTCAAGTGCTCAAGGAGTGAAAGGGATCGAGGGGAGTACGAGCTGATGGTCAGAAGGGCCACTAGGGTGGCAAGAGCGACTAAGGCAAGGAAGGAGCAGAACCTGGCCAGGGAAATTAGGAGAGGGAACAAGGGGTTCTTTAGATACATTGGGGAAAAATGAAGGGTGAACGGGCAGACTAAAGAAAAATGGGGCTGCATCATACATGGGAGGAGACGGTGAAACTGAGGAGGGGGGTACCCTTACAATCGGGTCTGGGGAGAAGGGGGCCATCACTGACAGGAGGGGGGAGGCAGAGCAGGGTGACGAGGTAGTGGAGGTGGAAATCACAGCAGAGAGAGTGAGGGAAGCCCTCAGGTCCCTTAAGACGGAGAAAGCACCGGGGCCAGATTATTACATCCCAGAGTGCTGAAGGAACTGGCGGATGTCCTGGTGAAACCCCTGGCGGAGCTTTTCAGCATCTCTCTGAGGACAGGGTGGGTGCCCCAGGACTGGAAGGTGGTGCATATAGTGCCTATCCACAGGAGGGGGATTAAGGGAGGTGGCAGGGAACTACAGGCCCGTCAGCCTGACATCGGTGGTGGGCACGGTGATGGAGGGCATTGTTAAAGAGAGGCTGGGGGGGACCTGGGAAAGTCGGGGTGCCTGGATGATGGCATGGATTCATCCCTAGGAAATCATGTCGGACAAACCTTGTGGAGTTCTATGACTGGGTGACTGCCTTGGACCTGGGTAGACCGGTTGACATCCTCTTTCTTGACTTCAGCAAGGCGTTTGACTCTGTTCCTCACGGGGGCCTGTTGGATAAGCTGGGAGAAATGGGGTTGGGGAACTAGATGATCAGATGGATAGGCAATTGGCTCCAGGACCGGACCCAGAGGGTCGTGGTTGGCGGGTTAGTCTCATCCTCAAGGAGGGTCATTAGTGGGCTCCCTCAGGGATCGGTTCTTGGGGCCCCTCCTGTTCAACGCCTACATCTCTGACATAAGGAAGAGTATCAGGAGTGAGATGAGTCTCTTTGCAGATGACTCGAAACTGGAGGCGATGTTGGATGGGGAGGAGGAAAGGGTGGCCCTACAGGGGAACCTGGAGGCTCTGGAAAGGTGGTCTAGAAAGTGGAAGCTGAGGTTCAGTGCAGGGAAATGCAAAGTACTGCACCTGGGAGCCAGAAACCTGGGCCAAGAGTACACCCTGTGGGGGGGGGGATGTTACAAGTCTCGATGGCTAAGAGGGACCTGGGGGTGGTGGTGGATGTCAGGATGAACAACTTGGAGACTTGTAGGAGGGCATGGCCAAGGCCAACAGGATGCTGGGTTGCATCGCTAAGGGATCATCTCCAGAAGAAGGAAAGTGATACTCCCTCTGTATAACTGCTTGGTGAGGCCGCACCTAGAGTACTGTGTAAGTTTTGAAGGCCACACTTAAAGAGGGACATTGAACTCCAGGAAAGGGTCCAGAGGAGGGCAACCAAAATGATCTGGGGCTTGGGGGACAGGACCTATGGGGAGAGGCTCGAAGAGCTAAATATGTACACACTGGACGAGAGAAGGGACCGGGGGAACATGATAGAGGTCTTCAGGTACATGAAGGGGGTAAATAGGGGAGGATCAGTCTGGGTACTCCATAGGAAGGAGGGGTGGCAACTAGAGGGCAATGGGTGGAAGCTGGAGCGGGGGGGGAGATTCAGGGGAGAAAAAAGGAGGTGCTACTTCACTGAGAGGGTGGTGGAGCCATGGAATGCGCTGCCTAGAGGGCTAGTGGAGGCAGAGAACGGTGGAGGGGTTCAAGAGTGGGTGGGACAGGGGAAGGGTTCTGGAAGCCATGTCCAGTGCAGCAAGAATATCTGGGACTGGGAAGGGAGAAGCCAGAGAGGGTGAGGGGGGCAGCAAGGTCAGCTCCCAGGGTGGGGGATGACCTAACAAGCAGACGTGAAAGACCGTTAGGCCTATTCTGCTTGTATGTTAGGGTGCCTTTCCCACACCTTATGGCACTATATCAAGCTATTTTCCAGCCTGAGACCCCGACATCGCCACCTCATGAGTCTAGTTCCTCATCTTCCTCCTCTGAGGAAGGGGACTCTTCCCCTTCCTCTCCCTTCAGACGCTGAGTACCCTCGTTACCAGCAGTTCCTTGCGGAGATGATGAGGGAGCTATGACTAGACCATTTTTCAGGCTGCAATCTATCTGACACTATCCTTTCTTGGGGAGTATGGTCATGACTATTCATTCAGTTTTGCGAAGGCATATAGAGACATATGGCTCCATCTCTCTGCCCACTCTCCAGCCCCAAGGGACACGCAGCACAGGTATTGTGCACCCGTGGGGTCTCCAGAAGCCATGCCACACCCCACTTTGGGGGTTCTAGACACCCCCTCCGGGCATAGGCACCCACCATCCCCCAGAGTTGGAGTCTACGGAGTTTGATACCTGGGGTCTACAGGTTTTCTTAGCGGCACACATCATGTTGTACATCTCAGCACACCGAGCATCCTATGGCAAGCGGCTGTGGGCGATGCTAAGACAGCTCCTGGTATCTCTGCCAGACTGTGAGCAAACCAGACAGGCCATATGCCTTTCTACTTAGGACTTGCAGCTGGCGAGATGCCAGGCAAGGGCGTCCTACAAAGCCAGTGAGGTAGCCTCCAGGTTGGTAGGAACTGCAGTCTGCATTAGATGGATGGCATGGCTTTGTTTCTCCAGGTTGTCACCCTTGGCCCCACATAGGGTGATTGCCTCACAGTTCCAGGGGGCCCACATCTTCTCCCGCAGGGCCAGGCATCAACTTCCAGGGGCCCTACCTGCTCCCAGGCCATGGGAGCTTCCGCCTACCCCTGACCAGCCTCGGGCCTCATCAGGCTTGTAAGGATCCCCCACCTCTTGTGTTTTCCCCCCACAGGAGGCAGAGGGAACAACCATTTCCCTATGGGTGAGCCACCACTGCCCTTGGTGATAAGCTTGGCACTCTGACCCATGAAGTAATGACTGGTGAAGATTGATTCTTAGAAGATATGAAAATTATGTCCTCACCATAATTCTTGATCTTCCAGAATATCTTCACCGTTCATTACTGTAACCCGCCCACCATCCCCCTCAGTGGACAGGCATGTGGACAGCTTTCCTGTCTGTCTCTTTCTGCTTCCTCTACTAAGCGCACAAGTTAAAAAGTAAAAAAGTGGCAAGGGGAGGAAACCCACTTGAGGGCTATCTTAGTTCTTTGGTGACCCCCATTTGCTGCTCTTTAAAAAAAAAAAAAAAAAAAAATCTTATATAGATATTATATTTCTCTCTGTTCTGGTCCCTGTAACCTCTTTGTGTTCCTGGGAAGAAGTAAAAAAAAAAGGCAAATGTTTTTTTCTGCAGCGCTCCACATTGTCAATGAGATTCATTACTGATGGGTTCTGTGCACCCCTACTAGGGGAAATAGCACAGCCCAAGCTGTAATTAGCATAGAATCCTGAGCACCTGAACATTCTGGACAACAGCAACTCTCCAGTCTCTGCTGTGCCATTGAAAGGAAAAGAACTTGGGTTTCTCTCTGAAGAAGAAAATGACTTTCTATCAAACTTTTGGGGCTGCAGTTCTGCGTAGAAGCTTGGGGCTCCGAAGTGACAGGCAGCACCCCTAAATTAAAATTGGACCTGTTAAGCTGCAGCTTTCAAATTGATAACCTGCTCCTTTTTCCCCAATTTCCTGTGCCTGGATTGGGGGCCACATCTGCCACAGTAGTTTAGGGGTGTATGCTGTTTTTTTTTAAGCAAATCTCCAATTTTCCATATACTGAAAAAAAAAAAAAAAAAGGACAAAAGATGCCTCAGGTAAGTACCTGTTTTTTTGGTGTTTTGTTCAGGGCATTCCTGTGGTCTCCCTCAATCTTTTAGGCATTAGTGCGGCTCCTGTTTTGTCTTGCCTCTTAGGTGTCATTTGTGTGTTATTTTTACTTGGAGGGGACATTGCCCCTTTAATTCTGGAGTCAGTTGTTTGAGGGTACATTTCCCTATTAAGTTTTCTCTTCTCAGCTATTTGTATTTTAGAAAGGCAAAGCAGGGAAGAGAACCAGACAAGGAGGGTCAGCTTTCACAGTCTTTTAATTATTTTTTTCAGGGGCCTCGCTTGCCACAGGTTGTGGCGTTTGTTTCTCAATGGCTCCAATGAAGCTGTGTGGCTTCCTGTTTTCTACTGAGCCTCATCCATTGGGTGCTTGTCTTTTTCTCCTCAGAGGCTTTCTACAGCCTCTGCGCTCTCAGATGCTCAGGTACCAGGGCGCATCTCTTACACAAGAGCATGCAATCTCACACTTTGAGTGCTACACGCAGCGGCTCTGTATTCCTGGCTCGGCTGCTAGTGCGTATTTTTCTTTAGACAGTTTTTTGTGTAAGCTAGTTTTCTGTTGTGGCATCTAGATTAGTTTGCTTTTTGGCACCATGGCTTACCGGAGACATCTTGTTTTCAAACTATGTAAAACCTGCAAAAAGGTATTGTGACCCCCTCCTCTGGGTTCTTATTGCCCCCATTGTGTTACTCAAGCTAATATGTCTCTTTCGGTTCCCCCCAGTCAGAACTGTGAGTTGGGGAGGGTGCATCTTGTGTACCAGCTGGCAGTGGCAAAGCAGCATTGCATAGATCTTTGTTGTTACTCTTAGGCCCCAGTGTTCTGCAGGACATAACATTAGATACACCCGACCCCAAACCAGGCCCCTCGGGTCGGGGGGCCACACAGACACGTCCAGGTGCACTGGAGCAGGACAGTTCTGCTAATATGGATCTGCAGGCAGATACCACCACCCCCCCCCGGACCATACAGAGGGTCAGGATGAGGATATCCGGGATCTTGGGGAAAATCCTGACCCAAAGAAGTTGCTTGATGATGAGGAAGATGAAACCTTTGAGAGGAGGTAGGGGAGTGGACGGTGCCAAAGAGGAGGATTCCTATCCTACCCGATAACAGAGGTGTGTAGGACATTATAGCTGAAGGAGGTGCAGTCCTTAGAGGCATTAGGTGTCAGCCCTATCCTGTTCGCATCCTCCTCCGCTCCAAAGGGTTTTCCAAACTTTATTCTCTGTGACCAGAATTTTGAACAAGAATGGGCAGGTGCAGACCAAAGAAAATATCTGCTGAAACCTAAAGTTATGGTGTTTCCCTTTTTGGAAGAAAATACCCACAAGTGGGAAACCCCTCCTCTGGCGGATAAGGCGGTTCATAATTCCGTCAGACACACCACTATTCCTATTAAAGGGTCCCTGGCCTTGGTGTATTTGCACAACAAGCGAGTGGATACTTCGTGCAGAACAGCCTTCGCCTCCAAAGGCGCAAATCTCCACACCTACTATGCCTCCTTTATTGTTGCTAGAGCCTTAAATTTGTGGGTTCTAGGGACATGGATATGTTCAATCCACACTTACTGGCAGGTTCCTTGCCGCTTTAAATCTTGCCAGAAGGTCTTCAAGCTGGTTCCTCCCACCCACCCGGGTGGTAAAACTCACGGCTCCGCCCCACGCCGCGTAAGAGCTTCCTTACGGCTTGGAAGCTCAGGTTTACCCTCCTTCGCTCTTGTTTTGGGCCTGGATCCAAACTCTTCGGTTAACCCGAAACTAATTTTAAAATTTACAAGACTTCAGTCTTTATCTTCCCTCGCGGCTGCGATGGACAAATCGACTCCTGGATTTCGTCTGTGCTCCTGTGGGCACAAGATGTCCCAGACCGATCCGCACTCCACGTGAGTTTACTACCTGGGGCTTGAACACGATTAGCAGGCCTGCAAGTTGTGCAAGTCCTTTTCCGCCATGGTCTTAAAGGATCGCGCTGCCAGACTGCAATTTGGGCGCCACAAAGAAATGTTATCCGGTCTGAGCCAAGGAGGCCTGTTACGGTGTCAACGGCTGCGGGCTCGGCTGAACATCTCGAGCAGATGATCGCCCTCGAGGAGGAAGTGGCCCAGGCAGCAGCATCATCTTCATCGGTTGCGGCATTTATCCCGCTCTCCTTGGGCTCCTCCTACACGGCTTTGTTCAAGGAGCTTTGTCAATCCCTCTCCACCAAGGGAGAGGGGCTTTCAGGACATTCCTCTCTGTCCAAAAAGAAGGACTCTAAGGGTAAGTCCCACCGTCGACATTTGTGGGAGCGGGAGAGGTCCCCTTCCCCGGATAGTCGACACTCTACTTCGGTCGAGGTTGTGGCTAAGGCCGCTGGCTTCACGGTGTCCCTGTCAGGTCAGCCAGCCGAGACACCCGTTGACGCAGTCGAAATTTTTCTCGACCTGTCGGATGGGCTGTCAACTGGAGAAGCTGACAGCCCTTCTTCACCGGTTCGCCTGGTGGAAACAGAGGACTTGCCTGTGCCTCCTGTGCCAGAGTTCCCGGTTAAGGTCCCTGAACCGAGGGAGGAGCGGGTTTCCCCCGACCCCTCTGACCCACCCTTGGAAACACTGAAGTTCTCGGTCTCAGACCTCTTCCCGGTCCAGCCGATCCCGCCGACGTCAGCGGTCTCGGTCTCGGCACCGTGGAAAACGGCGGCGCCGCTCATCCTCGTCTTCGTCCTCTCTGGAGGATAGGCTCCTGTGCAAATTGTGTCGGTGCTACGAGGATCTAATGTGGCAGCAGCTCCTTTTGACCGGGAATAAGCCGACTCCGTCGCCTTCTCTGGCCATTAAGTGGCTGTCACCGGAGCGGCCGAAACAACCCCTCGTTGTAGTCGAGGAGGCGAAGCCGGCACCAGTTGTTTGGCCGAAACCGGCTGCGCCACCCATTGTGGTGGAACCCCCGCCTCCACAACCTAAATCTTGGGCCCTGACCAAGGATTCTCGGTCGGGTCAGGGCTTGCCGCTTTGGTTGTTGGTCACCCTCACCCCCGATCGACCTCGGCAGGTGGAGGGTGGCTCAGGCCTCTGCAGCTGTTTGCAGACTCCTCGGAGTCTTGATGACGACTCCTTGTTCTCCAGCCCGCTTGACCTGGAGTCCGCCGGGGGTCAGTCGGTGGACAAGAGCCCATCCTCGTTTCTTGGAATGCTTCGACTCATCTCAGAGTCCACTGGGATGAAGCTCAAACCCGTTTCAAAACTGGTCAAGTATCTCCTCATGGAGATACTGGACCGAGGGGATTCCCCCATGGAGGCCTTCCCAGTGGCCGCAGCCATTGTTGGCCCGGCCCGGGAGCTACGGCAGCGGCCAACTTTTTTTCCAGCACCTTCGACCAGGATGGCTCGGAAGTATGCTGTTCCCACTGGTTCACGCTCCGGTTTCTCGCAGCACCCCTCCGCGGAGGGGCTAGTGACCGACAGCGTTTTCCAGCGTTCCGGGAATTCTCAGGATGTGGACAAGCCACCCAATAAGGGTTACCCGTGAAAACGGCGACTACAAATGAGCGACGGCAAATTAGCGACTGAAAAATCGCTACTGCTCTATCAGCGACCAGCACAATTGAGCGACTTTACAATTTGGGCGACCGCGCATTGCCAGTTATTTGTCATAATAGCGAATGGCAAATTCAGCGACTCTGCTGACAGGATTCAGCGACTGACAGTTTAAATTGACAGTAAGTTTTTAGCCACTCAATAAATGGAACTGGTAAGCCATCAGCAGACAAATGTTCGATCCTGTCAAACGCCTCATTTTGATCCATGCTTACCAAAACAAAAACATTAATTCACCCTCATTCCCTGTTGTGACACTGTCCCTTAAAAGGATTAAAGCAGTCGCAGTCTTTCTAGATGGCACCCGACAGAATTGGGTATGGTGAATTATACTATCTAAAACCACCAGAAATCGCCCTTGTACATGCTGTCAGGTAATGATCCATTAATCAAGGCAGCATTATACAGAGCCACTAGTTCATCACCTAAGTCAGCAACTAACAGTTTATTCAAATACCAGATTACAGATTGTAATTCTGCTTTGGTGATTGGGGCAATGAGCATAGCACGTAGCTCATACGGACAGTTTAAAGTTGGGAGATCACGGGATGCATGTTACTATATTACCAGGATTCAGCGACTGACAGTTTAAAGTGCGGGAGGCATGTCATAATAGCGACTGACAAATAAAATTAAAAAAAAATTTATTCACGAAACAAACCAATTCAAAAAAGCCAAATCAAGGAAACAAACCAATTCAAAAAGCCAAATCAAGGAAACAGACCAATTCAAAAAAGCCAAATCAAGGAAACAAACCAATTCAAAAAGCCAATTAATGTGCCAGGTGCTCTTAGGTGCATTCACACCTGAAATTGAAAGTTGTAAGCGAGACCACGGAGATAATCGTACAAGCTTCTTGTTCCATAAGAAGCCACTATAGCTGCAATGCGAGCGTTGCTGTCCTTGTATTTTTTTTTCCAGTCATGTATATGCCCTGTGACACAATTTGTTCTAATCTAATTTCAGTGAGCCTCTGTTCTTCTTTAAGCGATTGAATCAACTTGAGCTGGGATGACAGGCACCTAATCTGGAATTGAATCCCTATGCCAGCCCTCTACAGCGTTATTTGTTTGTACAATTCCCAACATTGTAGCACTGTGGCAACTCCACTGATGAGGGAATGCTGCCCTCCCCGTCCAGAACGGCCCCATTGCCTTCCAGCAAGTGGTCTCAAAATAGTCAAGTAAGGACAACAGTAGTTCATCGTGGTGTTCAAAAAATTCAAACTGACGTATATCGTCAAATGCATTAGCTACATCAGCTGGTGGTATAAAAGCAAGAGATAGAAGCATGCGAATGTGTAAAGCAAAATCAGGGTCTGCACTATAATGTTCATGTATATCTGGTAACTTCTGAATCTTTCTCCAGATACATTGTGCTAGATGGAAAAAGCACCGGCTAATGCTTTCCATGCAGACTTCTCAAAGTCAAGAATAGCTGTAAGCGGTGTTAGGTTTGGCAGCAGTGATTTAAGTTGGGAATATACCTCTTGCACGCTCTCTTACAGTAGCCATGACTTTACGTACACCAACTCCCCCAGCATCCACAACATGAGTATGTTCTCTCAGTTGAGCAGTTACCTTGCCTTCTATTGTGTGGATGCGTGCAAGGCAGTTGAAGCGGTGTGCATCCACACATCGCCAATACATCTTTCCTCCTTTTTCTTTGTCACGGCGATAAAGGAAACCAGAAAATAAGGCTAGTGGCTTTCCCTTCTGACTTGCAATAAACTCCACGTCCATTATGTACCGATCTCGGTACCGACATGGTATTGGTACCTTTAAGAGTTACGCTATTGCATTGTGGGATCCACGAAATAGGAAGTAATATAAATCCTAATATATCTTGATAAACTATCAGAAGAGCAGCTTACTAGACACAGACTCCGTAAATAGTAAGTAGACACCAGCGTTATTATTACATGGTAGCTGAGAGGCACTCGAAACGATCCCCCACCAGACCTCCTCCGGGCAATCCCCAGCTCCCGACATCTCTTATAAGTCTCAAAAGGAAGTGGTGGAAGCTCACAGGGCCAGAGATCTTGGAGGAGGGCCACCGAGTAGCTGTGCCTTCTAACACATTGTCCCAGGCACATGCTTAAAACTAAATAAAACCCAGTTAAAACTTAAACCAAAGTCACTATCCACCAAAACAAATATCTCGTAAAAATCGCTACTGCTCTATCAGCAACCAGCGCTATTATTACATGGTAGCTGAAGATTGCGGTGCTATGAAATTTGCGGCGCTATTAATGCAGTGGCGAAAAGGGCGCTCAAGTATGTCATGATTTTATAATCACGTTTACATGGAACCCGATAAGGAGTCAAGAAACTGGACTACTCTGGGCGAGGAAAGTCTATCTGCGGCTTCCTCGCTGGGCCTTTGTCAGGCCAGCTCGGACGTTCTGATGGCACACTTTTCACCGCCCTTTGGGCTCCCTGGATGAGTGATTCCTCATCTCGGCAACCTTCAGGCGGCGGTCAAAAACAGGATCAGGGAAGGGCGGTGGCCAAGCAGCAGCTCCAGACTTCCCTGGACATCGCTGACTCGTGTGCCCGGTCAGTAGTGGCCGCAGTGGCCATGTGCTGCAGAGCTTGGCCGCGGATCTCTAAATTTACGGCAGATACCTAGCACAAGCTGGCAGATGTTCCCTTCTTGGGTACCGACTTGTTTGGTCCCAGGGTGGAGGGTCATCTGCAAAGGATCGAGAAGTCCAATGCCACCTTGGACTCTGTCACATCTGCCCAGAAGGACAAAGGCCGCCAGCAGCAGCGTAAGCCCTTTCGGCCTCCAGTCCCTGTGGCACGTCCGGCCCAGCAACACCAGCATCAGGGCCAGCAGGCTCGGACTTGGCACCCCAGAGCCAAGCCTGCTGCTTCCTCCAACAGGAAGCCGGGAGGGAAAGGTCCAGGAGGCTCCTCGGCTGGTCCTTCCTCCAAGCCTGCCCAGTGACGGGTTGAGGGGTGTCACCCCCAACCTCGTCACTCCTCCCTGGGTCTCCCCCGTGGGGGGACGGCTCTGCCACTTCCTTTCCGCCTGGTCCGATATCACCACGGACGCTGGGTGCTGGAAGTGGTAGGAAAGGGTCTGCCTCTGGGAATTGAGCAGTCCTCGTCCCTGTGAGCGTTGCCTTGCAGGGGGTGCTGAGGACTACAGCCTCTCTGTCGGCTCATCGAGAGCCGACATTGCCCTGCTCCTCCAGAAGGAGGTGATCAGGAGGTGGTGGAACCTCCACCAGACCCAGGGTTTGTGTCCAGGTACTTCCTGGTCCCAAAACAGGCGGGGGCTGGTGCCCCATTCTCAGAGCTACGGCCTGAACAAGTTCCTAAGGTCTCTGCACTTCAGGATGGTCACTCTGGCTCAGATCATTCCATCCTTAGAATGAGGCGGTGGTTCTGCTCTCTGGACCTCCAGGACGCTCTTTCACATCCCAATCCGTCTGTCCCACCAGCGATTCCTCCGCTTCAGGGCAGAGGGGTCCCTCTACGAGTTCCGGGCCATGCTCTTTGGCCTCTCTCCAGCTCCCAGGGTCTTCACCAAATGCATGGCAGTGGTAACAGCATTCCTGCGGCGCCGAAGTGTCCGTGTGTACCCCTACCTGGAGAACTGGCTGATTGCGGCCTCCTCCAGACCAGAGGTGGAGCAGTCCAGGCATCTGGCCCTCCAGGTTTGCTCTCAAGTTGGCCTCCTCATCAACGAGGCCAAGTTTGAACTCGTGCCAAAGCAGGTGATCCAATTCATTGGGGCAGAGCTCGACTCTCTGCGAGCCAGAGCACGGCTCCCGGCGGACAGTGCCGAGGTTCTTTCCTCCTTTGCCCAATCATTTCAGGTTGGGCAATTGCGCCCTGCCCGGGACTTCCTGCGCCTCCTGGGACTCATGGTGGCCTGCACCAGCATGGTCCTTTAGCACATGCGTCCCCTACAATGGGGACTGGCCAGCCAATGGTCACAGCGCTCCAGTCCTTTGGATCAGCCAGTGACAGTGACCCAGGAGACGTGGAACGCTCTCCGTGGTGGATCATTCCAGCTCATCTGCAGGAGGGCATCCCGTGTGTCCGCCCCGAGCTGACGGTCTCTCTATCGACAGACGCCTCTCTGATGGGTTGGGGTGCCCATCTGGGGGAGCACAGAGCGCACGGCCTCTGGTCCCCTCAGGAGTCCCGATGCCACATCAACCTGCTGGAGCTTCGAGCGGTTCGTCTAGCCCTCACCGCCTTCGCTCCGTTTGTACGGGGTCAAGTGGTCCAGGTCCAGACGGACAATACCACGACCATGTACTACCTAAACCGCCAGGGCAGGATGCGCTCCATCCATCGTGCGCAGCCTGGAGGCGGATCTCCTTGCCATCCATGTGGCAGGAGCCTCCAACACTCTGGCCGATGCCCTAAGCCGGATAGGAGCTGCGTCCCACGAGTGGTCTCTCCTGCCGGAGGTAGTACAAGATCTGTTCTCCCACTAGGGCATGCCTCAGGTGGACCTGTTTGCCTCCAGGGAGAATGTGAAGCTGAGGCTGTTTCATGCCGGCCCCCCTCAGCAGGGCTCGCTGCAGGGGTGCCTTCTCGAGGCCATGGACCCCGGGCCTCTTCTACGCCTTTCCCCCATTTCCCTTGATCCACAAGGTGCTTCTCAAGGTGAGGAGGGACAAGGCGCAGGTGATTCTGGTAGCCCCAGATTGACCCCGCCGGTTCTGGTATCCAGATCTCCTCAGCCTCAGCTCCAGGCTCCCAAGGCGGCTTCCAGCCCGCCTGGACCTGATCTCAGTCAATTAAGGGAAGGTATTCCATCCAGACCTTCAATCCCTGCACCTGACAGCCAGGTTCCTAAGCGGCTAGAGTTCCAGGCCTTGGGTCTTTCCGACGGGTCCTCAACGTTGTTGATGCTTCCTGTAAGGAGTTGACCAGGAAATGCTATGCCTTCAAATGGAAGAGATTCTCCATTTGGTGTCAGGACAAGGGGTTGGACCCTTCCTTCTGTTCCTTGGCAAGCATTCTGGACTACCTGTGGTCCCTTTCTCAGCTAGGGCTTACTGGGCACGGGCCGGGAAGCAGTCGGTGGCGCAGGAGAAGGTGGTCAGGCGATTTTTCAAAGGCCTTGATCACATATCTCCTCCAGTGCGAGAACCTCCACCTCCGTGGGATCTACTGCTGGTATTTTCTGAGCTCATGGGCAAGCCATTCGAACCGATGCACAGGTGTGACATCTCTCACCTGTCGTGGAAGACCGTCTTCCAGGTGGCTATCACGTCAGCCAGAAGGATGGAAGAGCTCCAGGCGCTTTCCATCGAGTCTCCTTCTCTGGTCTTCCACAGGGACAAGGTTGTCCTGCGCCCTCACCCGAAATTCCTTCCGTAGGTGGTGTCGGAGTTTCACTTTAACCAGGAGTTGACTCTGCTGGTGTTCTACCCCAATCACACCTCGGAGGCCGAATATAGGCTCCATACTTTGGAACCCTAGAAGAGCGCTCTCTTACTATAAGGAGCGGACGGCTGAAGTTCGGGGAGAGGTTCGCCAGCTGTTTGTCACCTACGCTGAAGCTGCACCTGGCAGACCTGCAGTCAAGCGGACGGTAGGCAGGTGGGTCACCTCCTGCATAGATCTTTGCTATAGGTTGGCGGGCATGGAGCCTCCCAAAGGGATAAGAGCTCATTCTACCCGCCATACCGCTGCATCGGTGGCTGCTTCCAGGGACGTCCCTATCCAGGAAATCTGCAGGGCTGCTAACTGGAAGTGAGCACACACCTTCATTACCCACTACCGCATCGACCTTGAGTCATGCCGGGATGCTGGTTTTCTGACCTTGGTTCTCCAGTCCTTATTCCCTAAGTAGGGGGTGTGCGCCTTGCCTCCCTCCTCCCGGAGAACTGCTAGGAGTCTGCCAGTAAGTGTGGATTGAACAACATATCCATGTCCCTAGAAATACAGGTTACTCACCTGTAACAGGAGATCTTACTTCGAGAGGGCTCTTGCAGTAGGTAATTACATATAGGACTGACGCTGGCAGACGGCAGTACCCCATGGAAAAATTTCTAGCTAGCAGTCCCTGGCGAGGGACCGCCCCCACGTCAGGTGACCGGCATCAGGAGACGTCGGTATAAAGGGGCGGTCCCTGACACCCGCCTCCCAGTTCTTTCCCGCCGTTAGCTCATGCAGTGCCTCGTGGAAAAGTTTGTGCTTCGTCAGCCCTACTTTCGTCGAGTTTTTACCAAAAAATCTTTGTTTTATTTGACTAACGTCAGTACTAGCGTCTGTGTATGTCGTCCCCTACACCCTTCGAGCACAAGAATAAGTGCGATTACGCGCGCCCACCACCGCAGACAAGGACAGCCACCCCTGTGCCTGTTCTGCCTAGGCCCTGATCACCCGGTTGAGAAGTGCCAGCACTGCCTCAGTTTCAATGCGGCTACCCGGAAAAGGTGGCAGCAATCCTTGGAAGCCCATATTCTAAAGAAGAAAATGAGTTCTATGGAGAAGGAGCTCAAAAAACTGAGGCAGGTATCCACTTTCCCTGAAGGCCATCGGGAGAAGGAGAAGGAGAGGCACGGGGACAAGGGCTCCTCCACTGCTTCTCCCTCGGGAGTCGCTGGGACGCAGGTAACATCTCCGGGGGATCGCTCCTCGACGGCCGCCACGGAGGTTTCCGAGGGCGCTGCCCGCCTTCTGGCTCTGTTGACGGGCCTTGCAGGTGCCTCCGGGCAGTTGGAGGCCTCCGCCCCTGGTTCCGCTGCAGGCTCGCGGCCCACCACTGTGGGCGACTCCGTCAAGTCGGGCTGCCTCCTCTGGCGTCCGCCCGAGAGGCCGTAGACGTCCGACCCTCCGGGGCGACGCACGGCCTCCACTCCACCAGACCAGGCCGATCACTCTACTCGGCCTGCCTCCGGTGATGGCTCTCATAAGTCGGACGTCGGCTCCTCCGGCGCCCGCCAAGAGCTCGCCGCTAAGCCTCACGTCAGCTCATCCGATGTCCGGCCGGACATCCCCCCCATCCGATGCCCCCCACATCCGTCGTACCCAGTTCCCCGCAGCCTTCGCTGCTGTCTGGGGATCCAAAGTCTCCCCAACCTGACCCCGGGGACTTTTCTCCTCCATCCCTGTGCGAAGCTGGGGATCTTTTGCCTCCGTCAGTCCTTTCTCTACCTGGAGCGCCGGACCTAACGCCGGCTCCCCAGACGCCGGCCCCTCCATCGTCGGTACCTCCGTCGCCAGGGCCTCTGACGTCGGCCTTACCGACTCCGGGAGACATTCGGCCCCCATCGGGCCCTCCGCCCTCCAGGCTCTCCACTATGGACCGCCCGTGAGGCCTCCGCTGGGCCGCTCTCCCGCAGCCCCCGGCTTCCAGGTATCTCTGCGTCCTATTTGACGCGTGTACCTGGGACTGCAGTACTTGACGCCACAGTACCCAATGCTGGGCTACCCGCAGCTGGGTTTTGGATACGCTCCATACGGTTATAACCCGTATCCTTATTCCCCCCGCCTCCTCCTCCACCGCCCTCGCGGCCGCCGGTGGACCTGCAGGAGACTCTGGCCTCCTGGTGGGCTGAGGCCAAGGCTCAGCTCACCAAAGAGGTCGAGAGCTGCCTTCTGGCGACAGTGCTGTCCAAGGTTCCCGTACGTCCGAGTCGGCACACTCCCTCACCACCTCCGGACTCTAGGGTTCTTCCGTCTGGATCCAGAGAAGGGCAGGACACGCTTCCCCGGGGTCTTCCCACAGGGTCCGTTCCTCCCCGGGTCGGGAAAGGGAGTCATTGTCTTCTTCATCCTCCTATTCACCCTCAGACTCTTCCGACGGTTGCTCCGAGAGAGACGACGAGCCTCGCTCTCTGTCGAAGCCCAGGCCAAGGACTCCTCCGAAGTCTCCTCCGGAGGATTCTTCTTTTATGGAGTTGCTTAGGAAAATCCAGGAGGTTCATCAGTGGCACTCCCTGGAACCAGATCCTCAGTGTCTGAAACTCGCTGAACATCTGGATTTGCCTGTGACAGCTCCTACCTTGGTGCCACCCTGGATAGAGCCTCACCCCGACCTTGTTACCACTATATGGAAGCAGCCGTCGGCCTTAGCCTCACTTCCTAGGAAGTCTAACCGGCTATATCAGGCTCCAGAGGGTGTTGATTTCCTGGATTCTCACCTTCGTGCCGACTCGGTCGTGATTAGCGCCGCTCACGGCCGGTCGGCGAACCCCAAACATCTTAGCTCGTCACCTCCTGATAAGGAATCACACCTTTTGGACAAGTATGGGAGAAAGATCTATGCTTCCTCTACACTGGGGATCAGGGCCCTGAACTATGTCGGCCATATGGGGGACTACCAGAAGGCCATCCTGACTCAGGTGGAAGCCAAACTGGACTCCTTGCCTGACTCCCAAGTCAAGCTCTGCTCGTTCGGCCAGTCGACACATGCTACATGCGACATACGATGCAGTGGACACTGCTGGGCGGAGCTCAGCTGTCGCTGTAGGCCTACGGCGTCATGCTTGGCTCCGTGTGTCAGGTTTGGTCCCGGAGGTGCAATCTGCTATCTAGGAAGCACCCTTCCGGGGGTAGGTGCTTTTCAGAGGTGATGTCGAGGACATCATCACCGATTTGCAAGAGAAGGGGACGGCTCTGAAGTCAGTTGATTCCATGTACCATCCCCATCAGCAGCAGCGCCGTCCCTTTCGCAGACGGAATCGGCCAAAGGCGAAACCCCAGGGAAGGCGGGCCACAAAACGCCGGGCCCCCACAGCTGCCAAGCCCCCCCCGCCCAAAAAAGCAGTGGGTGCTTCAGCTGCGGTGCTGCCCCACACCACCTGACTCCTTTCCTCTCCCACTGCCTCCGGACTCCCCGGAGGAACCGGTAGGAGGGAGGTTTTCCCTCCACCTTCCGGGATGGGAGAGGATAACCACAGATTCTTGGGTGCCCCAGCTCATAGCAGAAGGACACTCCATAGAGTTTCTTCAGAAACCACCCCGCCACTCCAATCTCGGCTCTTCTGCTGAAGCAAGCGATAGAGCCTGCCCTTCATCTGCAAGGGACGGGTTACTATTCCCATTTCTTCCTGGTCCCAAAGAAAACAGGGGATCTCAGACCAATTTTGGATCTCAGTTCCCTGAATCTTTATGTAGAGTACAAAAGGTTCAGGATGCTCTCTCTGCAGAGCCTTCTGCCCCTCCTCCGGCCGGGTCAATGGCTTTGTGCTCTGGATATGCAGGACGCTTATCTGCATATTCCATCTCATCTCAAATACCTTCGTTTTGAATTTCAGGGGGACCACTACCAGTTCAAGGCGCTCCAGTTTGGTTTCTCCTCGGCCCCCAGAGTATTTACCAAATGTCTGGCAGTGGTGGTGGCCCACCTGCGTACCAAGGAGTGCAGGTTTCCCTGTACCTGGACGACTGGCTCCTGGCAGCCTCGTCCATGGAGGAACTCCTGCATTTCCTCTCCCTTACCCAGCAGGTTTTTGCCTGCCTGGGTATTACCATCAACCATTCCAAGTCTCATCTGGACCCATCCTAGAGGCTACAGTTTGTTGGGGCGATCCTCGATACGACCATGGGCAAGGCCTTCCTGCCTCAGGACAGGACGTCCACCCTTCAGACCCAAATAAGGCTGTTGTCCGACCGCAGGATGGTCTCTGCGAGGTCGGTCCTTCGCCTGCTCAGGCTCATGGCGGCTGCTATCCCGATGGTACCTCGCGCTCGACTCCACATGAGGATCTCTCAGTGGACTCTACGCTCTCAATGGGATCAGCTAGTGGACGACCTAGATCACTTAGTTATGATCTCCTCGCCGATGATGCAAGACTTGCAGTGGTGGGTGGTTCAAGAGAACCTGTTTTGGGGAGTTCCTTTCTTTCATCCTACTCCCTCCCAGACTCTAACCACAGACGCCTCAGGTGAAGGTTGGGGAGCCCATCTAGGCCCTCATCGGACCCAGGGCTCCTGGTCCAAGCTAGAACAAGCTTTCCACATCAGTGTGCTCGAGCTTCAGGCAGTGTTGTATGCTCTCCAAGCCCTTCACCAATACATTTTCCTGGCCACCTAGCCGTCCAGACGGACAACATGTGTGTGGTGCGGTACATCAACAAGCAGGGAGGGACTCGGTCCTACCCTCTATGCAGGGAGGCAGTGAGGGTTTGGGATTGGGTAACACAACACGACCTTCACCTCACGGCAATTAACATTCCTGGAGTCGACAACACCCTGGCAGACAAACTAAGTCGCTCTTCTGCTCTGACTCACGAGTGGGAACTGGACCAAGGGGTCCTAGACAATATCTTCCAACTTTGGGGAACACCACAGGTCGACCTTTTTACTTCCCCCTAAACGCAAAACTTCCCATCTTCTGCTCGCTTGTTCCAGAGCGAGGCGCTTTTTGGAGTGACGCTCTATCTTTAAACTGGAAGGACAGATTCGTATATGGCTTTCCCCCAATTCCACTTATCCCACGAGTCTTGCAGTAACTAGCTTCAGAAGGAGCGAGAATAATTCTGATTGCTCCTTTCTGTCCCAGGCAAATCTGGTTCTCTCTTCTACAACAATATTCAGAGGATCCTCCTCTTCCTCTCCCTCTATCTCGAGGTTTGTTGACCCAGGATCAGGAGACCCTGGTCCATCCAGGCCTTAAATCCCTTCAACTGCATGCATGGCTCCTGCAGACCTAGCCCAATCCCGTTTTGGAGTGTCTCCCAAAGTGGAGGAGATTTTAGTGGAGGCCAGAAAACCCTCCACCAGATCCGCTTATGCCATGAAGTGGAAAAGATTCACTATTTGGGCCGCTTCCAAGAACGTGGAACCTTTCTCCTGTTCAGCGGGGCTTCTGCTGGAGTATCTATGTCATCTGTTTGACCTGGGTCTCAGCCATTCCTCTTTGAAGGTACACATGGCGGCCATTTCGGCCTGTCATGTTCCCTTCGCAGGCAAGGCTTTTGCTCAACTGGAGGTCTCCAAGACCTTTCTCAGAGGGGTCCTCCATCTGAAGCCTCCCATCCATACTCCTGCTCCCCCTTGGGATTTGAATTTTGTTCTCGAGAAACTTACTCTCCTTCCCTTCGAACCTGCAGCTTCTGCGGATTTGAAGTTCCTTTTGTGGAACACTCTCTTCTTGGTGGCCATTACTTCGGCTCAGGGAATCTCCGAGCTCCAGGCCCTGATGTGTAAAATCCCGTACTTGATTTTTCACAAGGAACGAGTGGCTCTTCGCATGAATCCAAAGTTTCTCCTAAAGTAATAGCCAAGTCTACCTAAATCAGTCCATAGAGTTACCTGCCTTTTACGCAGGTACTCTAATCAGACGTGTTACTCCATACTATGGATGTTCACGGATTCTGAGATACTACACCAATAGGATGAAGGATCTCAGAAAGACTGATCAGTTGTTCGTCTCTTTTGCTCACAAAAGGGAAGGCAATGCTGTTTCCAAGCAATGTCTGTCTAAGTGGTTGGCTCATTGCATCACTTTCTGTTACGACAAATACAACAAGACCCTCCCGGGTCAAGTCAGAGGCCACTCCACTAGAGGAGTAGCTACCTCTGCGGCTTGTTTCAAGAATGTGTCTGCGGCAGACATCTGCGCTGCCGCCACCTGGACTTCCGTCCATACCTTTACGAAACACTACAGTTTGGATGTCGCCTCTCGCCGTAGAGCAGGCTTTGGGCTGGCTGTTTTGCAAGGCCTCCTATCTTGAGACTTGCACAACCAGAACTACCTTTTGGAGTAGTTTTCCTCTTCCCGGTGCCTGTATTTGTTCCAGACTGCTTGGGATTCAGTCCTATGTGTAATTACCTAATGCAAGAGCCCTCTCGAAGTAAGATAGTACAGTTACGCAAGAACTTACCGTAACAGTAGATCTTCTAGAGAGGCTCTTGCTGCCCTCCATCCCCCTAGGCTTTTTCAGCTCCTTTTCCAGTGGGGAAAATATCCGCTCCTCTCTCGTCCGGCCTTTCTGGCCCATGGCGGGAAAGAACTGGAAGGCGGGCATCAGGGACCGCCCCTTTATACCGACGTCTCCTGACACCGGTCACCTGACGTGGGGGCAGTCCCTCGCCAGGGACTGCTAGCTAGAAATTTTTCCGTGGGGTCCTGCCGCCTGCCGGCGTCAGTCCTATATGTAATTACCTACTGCAAGAGCCTCTCTCGAAGATCTACTGTTACGGTAAGTTCTTACGTAACTGTACTTTCTAGGAATGGTTATGTTGTTCATCCACACAACCCACCCACGACCTCCCGGCCGGCTGGCGCAACCTGGCTTCCAGCGGGCTAGATCTGACGCCATGGGGCGGAGCCGAGAATTTTACCACCCGGGTGGGTGGGAGTAGCCAGCTTGAAGACCTTCCGGCAAGATTTAAAGCAGCAAGAAACCTGCCAGTAAGTGTGGACGAACAACATATACCGTTCCTAGAACTCCTGTTACAGGTGAGTAACCTATATTTATGACCCTGGGCAGCTTTGTTCCCCTGGATTCAGAGGGGGCGAGCATTATGCAGATCTTACTTCAAGAGGGTTTCTTCAGTAGGTCCTCATAATAGGACTGGCGCCACCTGGCGTCTGGTCGCACAGCAGACTTTTCTTGCAATCCCTGATGGAGGACTGTCCACCTGACGTCACATGACCGATGTCAGCATGACTGTGTATAGTGGGCCGTTCCCCACGTCCGCCTTCCAGTTCTTTCCCGCCGTCTCCTCGTGTCAGTCGCATTGCAGACTTCCATACAGCGATTGTCATGAAAAGTGCCTTGCGTCAGATTTTTTCTTCGCCAATTATTTTTTCAATTTTTGTACCGTGTACTTGATGTCTTGGCCCAGGAAGAAATGCTCATCCTGTGGCACACAGATTCCGCATAAGGATGGTCATCTTAAGTGTGTCCTCTGGGCTCGGACCACCCTGTCTCCTCCTATCCGGAGTGCCAGACCTTTAATCAGGCCACTAAGAAAAGGAGACAGCAGGCTTTGGAGTCCCATCTCTTAAAAGCCCACCTGGCTTCACTTGAGAAGAAGATGGATCAATGAAGAGTCCTCATCCAATAAATCTTCTCCTTCGAAGAGGCACAAGGAGAAATTGCGGGAGCACTCCGCGGATGACATGTGGCCCTCGACGAGCAAGGCCCAGCCGCCGCTGAAGAAATCGGACGGTAAGTCTGGTAAGGCCGTAGCGGTCAGTCGATTGTCGACCCCTCCGGGACCGCATACGCTGCTAGCCAGTCTCCAGCCTGGGACCCACCCGCACCTGGCCGATAAGTTGGTCGGGGCTTCTCCTCGCCCACCCGATGCCACCTGTTGACGCCTGTCCCTGATGGCCACTCAGGTGTGGTTCCCCCATCGGGGCCTAGCGGCACCTCACCCAATGACCGGCAGAACCAGGAGGTGAAGGCCCTCTTCCCCCCTCTTCCTTCACCCATACCCTCCCCCTTCTCTGGCTGGTACCTACAGCGAAGACAGTGGGGAACCCTTCAATGAAGTCGGATCTTCGGGGTCTACTCCACGCTCCCCCCTTGGAGTCAAGGGGAAGGAGGCTCCTTCTCAGCTGGCTGGCCTACCAGTGGAAGCCCCTTCTCCTGGTGGGATCCCTGTAGAGCCAACACCGGCCAAGATCCCACCATCAGAACCGGCGAATCCTGCTCCGATGCTCGACGTTCCGACGACAGCTCCTCAGCCGGGACCCAGCGATCGGCCTCATCCGTTGGCTCCGGCGACGGACATCCCGACGATGGTTCCTCAGCCAGGACCCAGTGATCGGCCTCAGTGATTGTCTCCGATGCCAGATCCGGTCCTGCTGTCAGGCCCCCGTCGTCCAGCTCAGATGCCAGACCTGTTCCCGGCACCAGATCTGGTGGGGTCGCTTCTGACATCGGTCCCCCTGATGTGGGCTATCCCAATGCTGGACCCCAAGCCAATTTATACCACTGTGGGTCTGATGTGGGTACCCCCACCATTGGATCTGACAACAGGGATTTACTCTAGACCCCAAACTGTCCCCCATTACCCGCTAGGGTTCCCTGGGGACCATTACCCAACTGGTCCCCTCCAGACTGGAGCTATTATGGACAGTTTTACCCTGGGTTCAATCCCTACCCTCATTACCAGGGATTCCAAGGTTACCATTACCCGCCACCACCGGTAATACCACCTCCTTCTCCACCTACTCCGGTTACACTGGATTTCAAGACCCTTATCCAGTTTTGGTGGCAGGGGGCTTGATCGGAGTTGGTGTCTGACCTGGAGACGAGACTCCCGCTACCACATTCTCCGTCCCCGAGTAGTTCTTCAGTTGCTACTGTCCACGTTTCAGGGAAGACTCGCCAGGATATCGTGCTTCCTGATATCTGTCACCGTCCTGACGATGAGGAGGCCAATGATTCAGCGGAAGATGTCTTGGAGCAGCCTGAGGGCCCGTCAGGCAAGGTTTCCCCTAAATCCCCACCAGAGGACCCTGCCTTTTCTGACCTTCTGAGGTCCATGAAGGATTTCTTTGGCTGGGAGACAGAGGCTCGCAGAACACCTGGACTTAGAGTCCCTGTCTCCGGTCCCCATTCCTCCATGGATTTGGGCCTCATCAGGACCTCACCTCTCCCATCTGGCAGATGCCTCGTTCCCTCCTGGCTGTCCCCAAGAGGGCAGACAGGCTTTACCAGGCGCCGAAGGATGCCCTGTTCTTGAAAGTGTATCCTAAGACCGACTATGTTATCATTTCCGCTGCTCATGACTGCTCCACTGCACCCAAGCACATGAGCACCTCTCCTCTGGACAAAGAGTTGAGGCAGATGGATCAGTTCGGTAGAAAAGTTTATGCTTTGGCCATATGTGCTCTCTGGTCCCTTAACTATGTGGCCCATATGGTGTCCCACCAGAAAGCTGCCTTGGCCAGGTTGGAAGCTCGGGTCCAGTCCATGGAACCCTCGTGTTTGAAAGAGGAGCTTGTCAAGGATCTTCGCCTCTCCAAATTCTCATGTAGGCATACCTTCCAAGCTACATACTACTCAGTCAATTCTGTAGTCCGCACCTCGGTAACTGCCATGGCCCTAGGACAGCATTCCTGGCTTTGCCTCTTGGGACTTGCTAATGAAGTCCAGTCAGCTTTCCAAGACTCCCCTTTCCGGGGTTCGGTACTTTTTGGAGGGGACACCAAGGACATTATCACTGATCTCCAGGACGGGGGTCTTGCCCGTAGGTCAGAGAGATCCATGTATCGATCGGGCACTCAACAGCAGTAGTCCTTTCAGAAATGGACCTGGAGGCAGAGGAAGCAGGGCTTGACGCCAGGGCAAACACAAGGCCACGGGTTCTGCCACACCTCCAGCCTCCAAGAACCAGAGACAAGCAGGGGGCCATCCCCCTGAACATCTGGCCATTTCCTGACTTGCTACACCCACTACCTCCTCAGCTCTCCGGTGAGGAGCAGGTGGGGGGGGAGGTTTGCCCTCTATGTGCAGGAATGGAGGGCAATAACCTCAGACAAATGGATCCTGTAACTTGTGTCCGTCAGACACACCATAGAGTTTCTGGAATTTCCCCAAGAATCTCCGCCAAACAGGTCTTCCTACTCCAGGGATCAAGTTCTTCTCGTCCGAGAAGAGCTTCACAGCCTCTTGCTCAAGTAAGCAATAGAGCGTTTTCCCCTCTGGCAAAGGGGCAGGGGGTTCTACTCCCACTTTTTCCTTGTTCCAAAAAAGACAGGAGACTTCAGACCCATCCTCGACTTAAGCAACCTAAATCAGTTTGTCGAGTACAAAAAGTTTCTGATGCTGACGCTCCAGAGTCTCCTTCACTCCTTCTGGAGAATCAGTGGTTGTGCACTCTGGACATGCAGGATGCTTACCTGCACATCCTGATTTTCCCCAGCCACCGCCGTTTCCTGCGGTTCCAATTCTAAGGGGAACACTTCTAGTTCTGAGCGCTCCCCTTTGGTCTGTCTTCGGCACCTCAGGTATTTACCAAGTGCATGGCAGTGGTGGCGGCTTTCTTATGCCGCTGGGGCATTGCAGTTTTCCCTTATCTGGACGACTGGCTAATTTCAGCCCTGTACTGGGACTCTTTACTGGAGGCTCTCTCTTTCACCTTGGACCTCTTTGGCAGACTAGGGATTACTGTCGTCATCCCCAAGTCATCCATGACCCCATCCCAGAGACTGCAGTTCATTGGGGCAGTCTTGGATACGGTCCAATGCAGAGCCTTCCTTCCTTCCTTCCTTCAAACAGGGTGGAGACCCTGGTCCATCAGGCTGCTCGAGTGGCTTCATCCAGGACCATCCCGGCTTGGGAGATCCTACGCCTTCTCGGCCTGATGGCAGCCTCCATCACTACAGTTCCCCTAGCGAGGCTCCACATGAGTCTCTCAGTGGTCCTTGTAGGTGCAGTGGGACCAACTCCTGGATGACCTGGACCATTCGGTTCTGGTCTCCTCAGCAGTCCAGAAAGATCTGCTTTGGTGGATGGACCCCTGCAACCTTTCTCTGGGCCTTCCTTTTCAGAACCTTGCTCCCTCTGTATCCCTAACTACAGATACATCTAGTATCGGATGGGTAGCACATCTAGGGGAGCACCAAGCTCAAGGACAGTAGTCCAGCTTGGAAGAATCATTGCACATCAATGTTCTGGAGAGAGAGAGCGGTCTTGTATGCCTTACAGGTCTTCTGGACCCTCCTTCCCAAGGGATCACTGCTGGTCCAAACGAACAACATGTCGGTAGTCTGGTACCTCAACAAACAAGGAGGAACCTGATCATACCCCCTGTGCAGGGAGGCGATGCAGGTGTGGAACTGGGCAGTCCAGCACAATCTGGCTCTTGTGGCCGTGCACATTCCAGGTGTCCTCAACGTCCTGGTGGACAGTCTCGGCAGGTCTCGGACCCTTGCTCACGAGTGGGAATTACTTCAGGAAGTGGCAGAGTTGCTCTTCCTAAAATGGGGGCGACCGGAAATCGACCTGTTCTCCAAATTCAGCGCAAAACTTCCCAGTTTTTACTCGCTCATTCCAGGGCATGGTGCTTTCTGGCATGACATGCTGTCTCTCTCCTGGACAGGGACATTTTTGGATGGCTTCCCTCCATTTTCCATTCTGCAGAGGGTCCTTCTCAAGCTTCAGGCAGAGAAGGCAAGGATGATCCTCGTCTCTCCTCTCTGGCTGAGACAAATTTGATTTCCACTGTTACAACAGTTATCCAGGGAACCACCGGTTCTGCTTCCATTGCCCCATGACCTCTTGAGCCAGGATCAAGGTCGTCTAGTACATCCGGGGCTCAGGACTCTGCATCTCCATGCTTGGCTCCTGCAGACATAGTGAGTTCTCGCTTCAGGGTTTCCTCCTGAGTCGCTCAAGTCATTTTAAAGGCTAGAAAACCCTCTACTCGTTCCACTTATGTCATGAAGTGGAAGCGGTTCTCTATATGGGCGACTTCCAAGAGTTGGAACCCTTTTTCTTGTTCGGTCCCTCAAATCATGGAATGCCTCCTTCATCTGTCAGACTCCAGTCTGTCATATTCCTCCATGAAAGATCAACCTTTCCTCAATCTCTGCGTACCACGAGCTGGTGGATGGTAAACCCGTGGCTCAGTTGGCAGTCTCAAACCTTTCTGAAAGGGTTACTCCATCTGAAACCCCCCCATCCGCAGCCCTATTCCACTTTGGGATTTGAATTTTGTATTAGAGAAGCTCACCCTTCCCCCTTTTGAGCCAGCTATGAGCTGGGACTTGTGCTTCCTTTCCTGGAAGGCATTATTTTTGGTTACCATTACGTCAGCCCAAAGGATTTCGGAGCTTCACGCTCTGGTTTGTAAAGAGCCTTATCTTTATTTTCCATAAGGACTGGGCGGTCCTCAGGACAAATCCTAAGACCTTACTTGGAGAAACAGCTCTTGCAGCAGGTTACACCATAAGGACTGAAGCCGGCAGGCGCCAGGACCCCACGGACATTTTCTAGCTAGCAGTATCCATCGGGGACCACCCCCGATGTCAGGCATCATACAAAAGGGGGCGGTCCCCCAGAATCCCCAGTTCTTTTCCCGCTGTCGACTCGCCAGCATCGGTCTCATGGACCCACTCCAGCGAATGACGTCTAGAACAGCATGCACACTCTAGATGTGCATAGGTGTCTACGATACTACCTGACCAGAACCAGGCAACACCGTAAATCTGATCAGCTTTTTGTCTCCTTCGCCCATAGGATGCTGGGTGCTCCAGTTTCTAAACAATCGCTGTCCAGGTGGCTCATCCATTGTATCACGTTCTGTTACCAGAAGCGTAACAAATCCCTACCAGGCTCAGTTAGGGGGCATTCCACAAGGGGGGTGGCTACCTCCTTTGCTGCTCTGAAGAACGTGTCTGCTTCAGCCATCTGCGCGGCAGCTACTTGGAGCATCATGCTCACCTTTATCAGGCATTATAGCCTCGATGTTGCATCACGGTGAAGAGCTGGTTTTGGTCTAGCATTCCTTCAGGGACTACTATCCTAGGCTTCGGTCCAATTCACGATCTTTACCTAGCCTCCTCCCATCTGAGGGGGATTTCCAGTATTGCTTGGAAATCGGTCCTTATGGTGTAACCTGCTGCAAGAGCTGTTTCTCGAAGTAAGATAGTACAGTTATGTAAGAACTTACCGTAACAGTAGATCTTCCTTCCCACCATCCCCTCTGGAGGTAGAGTTGTTCCTTTTTCTCACTACCTAGGATTAGGTGTTTATAACACCGCTCTGAATACCTTCTTGAAGGCAGATCTTCAGTCTCCACTTCTGATGTCATCTATCGACCGGGAGTCTCCTGCAGGAGAACTGGGGATTCTGGGGGACCGCCCCATTTTGTGTGATGTCTGATGGGGGCGGGGCCGACGTCGGGGACAGTCCCCACTGGATACTGCTAGCTAGAAAATTTCCCTGGGGTCCTGGTGCCTGCCGGCTTCAGTCCTTATGGTGTAACCTGCTGCAAGAGCTGTTCTTGAAGATCTACTGTTACGGTAAGTTCTTATGTAACTGTACTTTTCTTCCCAAGGTGGTGTCAGATGCCACACTGAACCAGTCAATAGAGCTTCCAGTTTATTTTCTGTCCCCTACCAATAGAGGTGAGGCACTCCTGCACACCATGGACGTACATCGGAGTTTTCGGTGCTACACTCACTGGACTAAGGAATTCCATAGCTGTGATCAGCTTTTTGTATCTTTTGCCCTCAGATTGATGGGCAGACCGGTTTCTAAGCAGGGCCTTTCCAAATGGCTAGGCAACTGCATTAGGTATTGTTACCAGAAGTATGAAAAACCTCTGCTGGGTACCATAAGCGGTCATTCTACTAGAGGCATGGCTGCTTCCGCTGCCTTTTTGCGAAATGTCTCTGCGGCTGATATCTGTGCCACGGCCACTTGGAGTTCTGTCCATACCTTTACCAAACACTACAGTCTGGACATTGCTTCTAGGTGGAGGGCTGGTTTCGGCCTAGCTGTGTTACAGGGCCTTCTGTCCTAGGCTGGGTCCATTCTGGATTCCAGTTTGTTCTATTGGAGTTATTTCTCCTCCTCCCTAGTTTCTTTTGGGCTCTCTTTGGAGGGACTGCTTGGGACTCTTATCCTATATGTGATGACCTACTGAAGGAACCCTCTCAAAGTAAGATGGTACAGTTACGTAGGAACTTACCATAACAGTAAATCTTCGAGAGAGGTTCCTTCAGTAGGTCATATTTTTCCCTCTTTCCCCTCATTTTATTGTTTACAGGGACTCCAAAACCTGTTCGCTCCCGATATCAGGCCTCTTCCTGGCTCCAGTGGGAGAACTGGAGGGCGGGCATGGGGACCGCCCAATCATGCTGGACGTTAGTCACATGATGTCGGGTGGTGGTCCTATCTGTGGGATTGCTAGAAAGTCTGCTGAGTGGCCCAACGCCAGGTGGCGCCAGTCCTATATGTGATGACCTACTGAAGGAACCTCTCTCAAAGATCTTCTGTTATGGTGAGTTCCTACGTAATTGTACTTTCGTATCCATGTCTTTCACCTTCATGGGGGTGGAGAATTTAATGCATGTCAGCTTGCTCCCCTTATCACATCGTTATGTGAGGTGTGTGGCTTCGGCATTGGGTCACTGATCAGGCTTTGAAGACCAGGCTGTGTAACTTAACCTTGGAGGGAGGCTTGTTGTTTGGTTCTGTCCTGGATGATATTTTGAAGGATATCCAGGATAAAAAGGGCCACCTTCCAGTGTCAAAGCAATAGCAAAAGGCCAGTTAGACTCCAAAAGGTTTAAGGAGGTGGCTTACGGAGTCAGTATTTTGGGTTTTTCATCCCTTTCAGAACTTCGGGAACCAGAGGAGTAAAGGATCCTATTCTGGTTTCAAGAGTTATAGTAGCAGAGGACCCCTTGCTTGAAGATGCAACAGAGGCCCAGGGTGAGAAGTAGGCTTGTCACAATGAGGGTACGTGGGCCCATCTCTGCCTTTCTTCCCTTGATGGAAGACTGCACAATTTTTATACAAGATGGGCCCAGATAACATTGGATACTTGGGTTCTGGAAGTTCTGGCTTTAGGTTATACAATAGAGTTTTCAACCATGCCCTCAAAGGGGTGTTTTCTGCTATCCCCAGTAGCAAAGGACCCTGTGAAGAGATTAGCAGTATTTCAGACACTGGACCACCTCACACAGATCGGGGCAACTGTTCCAGTGCCTCCCAGCGAGCAAGGCCAGGGAATCTACTCAATTTGTTTTGTAGTTCCCAGGAAGTCGGGGGGGGGGGGGGTCAGGCCGATTCTGGATTTGAAACACCTAAGTAAGTTTGTTTGTCATACGACCTTAAAAGATGGAGTCCCTACGTTCAGTCATCCATGTTGGCCAGCCAGGGGATTATCTAGCATCCATAGATCTGAGGGATGCGTATCTCTGCATTCCCATTCTGACAGTCTCATCAGAAGTTCCTCAGGTTCACAGTCCTGGGACAGCATTTTCAGTACAGGGCACTCCCATTTGGGCTGGCAACAGCCTCCAGAGTTTGCTCGAAGGTGCTCATAGTCCTGGTAGCTCAACTCCGACAACTATCTGGACAATCTGCTCATTCAAGAACCATCTGTGCCATAGGTGAGGAAGGCAGTAACCAGGACTCTGGAGATTTTGGAGCCCCACGGCTGGGTGGTAAATCAGGACAGGAGAAGAGCTTTCTCAAGCTGTCACTGACCCTAGAGCACCTAGGAGTGGCGTTTGACAGATGAGGGGGAAGGTCTTCCTCTTGCCAGCCAGGAGTGTGTCTCTGTTAAGAGAGGTTCAGTGGCTGAGGAGCCAGTTGGCTTCAGCTCACAGCCTTCTGCGGATTCTGGGCCTCATGATGGTGACGATAGAACTGGTTCCATGGTCTTACCCTTCACATTTGGCCCCTACAGATTGAGTTGCTGTTGGCCTGGGATCCAGCTTCTGAGGATTATCTGGCCAGAATCCCAGTTTCACCACTCCTGCAACAGTCTCTGAGTTGGTGGGTAAGTTTAGAGAATCTGCGCAAGGGGTCTCCTTTGGAAGGTCCCCCAGAGTTGTTTCTGACATCCAGTGCCAGTCTGTCTGGTTGGGGGGCAATGGTGAAACACATTCTATTTAGGGGACTTGGTCAGTGCAGGAACAGCACTTGCACATAAACATTCTGGAGATGAGGGCTGTACACCTTGCTCTTCTTCATTTTCAAAGTCGGGTACAGTCAAAAGCTGTGAAAATACTAACATACTAAAATGCCAGCAGAATAGGCCTAACGGTCTTTCGTGTCTGCTCGTTTGGTCAGCCCCCACCCTGGGTGCTGACCTTGCTGTCCCCCTCGCCTTCTCTGGCTTCTCCCTTCCCAGTTCTGGATATTCTTGCTGCATTGGATTTTGCTTCCAGAACCCTTCCCCTGTACCTGTCCCACCCCCTCTTGAACCCCTCCACTGTCTCTGCCTCCACCAGCCCCCTAGGCAGTGCATTCCATGGCTCCACCACCCTCTCAGTGAAGTAGCACCTCCTCCTTTCTCCCCTGAATCTTCCCCCCTCCAGCTTCCACCCATGCCCTCTAGTGGCCCTTCCTCCTTCCTTCGAAGCACCCTGACTGTTCCTCCCCTATTTACCCTCTTCATGTACCTGAAGACCTCTATCATGTCCCCCCGGTCCCTTCTCTCTTCCAATGTGTACATATTTAGCTCTTCGAGCCTCTCCTCATAGGTCCTGTCCCCCAAGCCCCAAATCATTTTGGTTGCCCTCCTCTGGACCCTCTCCAGGAGGTTAATGTCCCTCTTTAAGTGTGGCCTCCAAAACTGCATGCAGTACTCAAGGTGCGGCCTCACCAAGCAGTTATACAGAGGGAGTATCACTTCCCTCCTTCTGGAGGTGATCCCCCTAGCGATGCATCCCAGCATCCTGTTGGCCTTGGCTGCTGCCCTCCTACAAGTCTCAGAGTTGTTCATCTTGACATCCACCACCACCCCCAGGTCCCTCTCAGCCATCGAGACTTGTAGCATTTCCCCCCAGGGTGTACACTTGGCCTGGGTTTCTGGCCCCCAGGTGGAGTACCTTGCATTTCCCTGCATTGAACCTCAGCTTCCACTTTCTAGACCATCTTTCCAGAGCCTCCAGGTCCCCCTGTAGGGCCACCCTCCCCTCCTCCCCATCCACCACCGCCCCCAGTTTCGAGTCATCTGCAAAGAGACTCATCTCACTCCTGATTCCTGTCCTTATGTGGGATCGTGGCGTTGGACAGAGGGACCAGGACTGATCCCTGTGGGACCCCACTAATGACCCTCCTTGGGATGAGGACTATCCCTCACTCGACCCTCTGGGTCCGGTCCTGGAGCCAATTGCCTATCCATCTGATCATCTGGTTCCCCACCCCATTTCTCCCAGCTTATCCAACAGGCCCACATGAGGAACACAGAGTCAAATGCCTTGCTAAAGTCTAGAAAGAGGACATCCACTGGTCTACCCAGGTCCAAGGCACTTGTCACCCAGTCATAGAACTCCACCAGGTTTGTCTGACACGATTTCCCAGGATGAATCCATGCTGTCTATCGTCCAGGCACCCTGACTTATCCAGGTCCCCCCCAGCCTCTCCTTGACAATGCCCTCCATCACCTTGCCCACCACCGATGTCAGGCTGACAGGCCTGTAGTTCCCTGCCACCTCCCTTGATCCCCCCTTGTGGAATGACACTATATGCACCACCTTTCAGTCTTGGGGCACCCACCCTGTCCTCAGAGAGATGGTGAAAAGCTCTGCCAGGGGTTTCGCCAGGACATCTGCAAGTTCCTTCAGCACTCTGGGATGTAATTTATCCGGCCCGGTGCTTTCTCCGTCTTAAAGGGCTGAGGCTTCCCTCACTCTCTGCTGTGATTTCCACTTCCAGTACCTCTTCTCCTGCTTAGCCTCCCCCACCTGCCAGTGATGCCTCCCCTCTCCCCAGACCTGCCCGATCGGTTAAGGGTCCCCCTCCTCAGTATCTCTGTCTCCTCCCATGTATGATGCAGCACCCCGTTTTCCCTGGTGAAAACTGGAGGTGAAGTACTCATTTAGTACCTCAGCCTGCTCCCGGGTCTTGTGCCCATCTCTCCCCTGATTTAATCCTGCTAATCTGCCCCTTCACCCTTTGTTTTCCCCAATGTATCTAAGAACCCTTGTTCCTCTCCTAATTTCCCTGGCCAGGTTCTGCTCCTTCCTTGCCTTAGGCGCCCTCACCATTCTAGTGGCCTTCTAGCCATCAGCTCGTACTGCCCTCGATCCCTTTCCTCCTTGAGCACTTGAATTGCTTATAGCCTGCTTTATTTCCCCGCACCACCTCCTGCACCTCCCTGGTCCACCAACAGGGTCAATAAGGTCAGACAATGCTGGCACGATGGTGTACATAATCAAGAGGGCACAAAGAGCAGAGAGATGCTAAAAGAAGCCACCGATCTCCTGTTGTGGGTAAAGGAGAACCTTCTCTCTCTGTCAGCAGTTCACTTGGCAGGGGATTTGAACATGCAGGCCAGTTGACAAAGCCGCGAGAATGTCCTTCCAGGGCAGTTGATGTTGAAACTGGAGGTGTTCGACCTTCTGTGTCAAAAGTTTGGTCCACAGATCGACCTGTTCACCTCCAGCCGGAATGCTCAAGTACAATGGATCTTACTTCGAGAGGACTCTTGCAGTAGGTAATTACCATTAGGACTAAGGCAGTAGGACCAGATGGAAAACTTCAGCTAGCAGTGTCTAGCGGGGGACCGGCCACCCAATGTCAGCATGACTCTATATAGTGAGCGGTCCCCGCTCCCACCCTCCAGTTCTTTCCCGACGTCAACCTGCGCACGTCGGACCTCGCGGAGATTGCTGCTACTGTTGACCGCCATTTTGGATGAGTATTTCTACTCCTTTTTTCTTTTATTTCTTAAGAGTGTTAGCATTTCTGCGCTTTGTGTATGTCATCTCCAACGCCTTCTGATTCTCATAAATAACAAGTGCGACTCCTGTGAATCTCTGCTCCCTCACAAAGACGGCCATTCCCTCTGCCTCTTCTGCCAGGGCCCAGAGCACAAGATCGAGGACTGTGAGGCCTGCCAGAGCTTCAACCAGGTCGCATGGAAACTCCGTCAACAGGCCCTGGAGGCCCATATTTTAAAACAAAAAATGGCCTCCATGGAGAAGGAGCTGCAGAAACTCTGATCATCTTACTTCAAGAGGATTCCTGTAGTAGGTCTTCACAGATAGGACTGCGCCCTCTGGCAACGGGACCGCACAGCAAACTTCTAGCTTGCAATACATAGTGGGGGACTGCCCCTAGCATCACATGACAGGAAGTCAGCGTGACAATATATAGGGGGCAGTCCCCACGCCCTCCAGTTCTTTCTCGACGTTGACCTGTATACGTCAGACCTCGTGGTGAACTTGGCTACAGTTGACCACCATTTTATTAGGATTTTGTGTTATGTTTTGCTAGTTTAATGCATGTCTTCGCGTAAAACCAAGAAGAAGTGCTCACAGTCCGGCACTCAGATTCTGCACAGGGACGATCACTCCCGCTGCGTCCTCTGTTTAGGCCCAAAACACAGAGTCAGCGACTGCGACATCTGCCAGTCTTTCAACCAGGCCACACGCGTCAGGCACCAGAAAGCCCTCAATGCCCGCCTTTTGAAAAAATGCTTTGCATCAATGGAAAAGCAGCTTCAGGAGCTGCAGGAACATTCATCTTCACCCGCCTCTGAGCACAAGAAAAAGGAAGAGAAGCACCGGGACCAGTCACCCTCTACCCAGCGTTGCTAGGCAGCCGACGCTACTTCAGGGGAGGCATCAACCTCAGTGAGTACTCCTCCTCGGTCTCCATCCGCTCCAGCAGATCGTTCGCCGACCCCCCCACACACACACACACCCACCCACCCCTCAGTCAGTGGGCGACAGGGGTGTTCCTCCCAGGTGGATATTTCTTCGGGGCCTGTCGATAGTTGTCAGGCTGATGTCACCTTCCGGCTTGGCCTCCGGGTGCATGGCCTCGGTTGGTAAGCTGGACTCCAGCTCCGCTGTTGCCCACCCGACCATGACCAATAAGTCGTGACACCAGCTCCTCTGATGTCCATTTGGTCAAGGTCAATCAGTCGGTCGCCAGCCTGCCCGATGACCACTCTGCCGAAGCTCTCCCGTTGGGCCAGTCTTTAGTACCTGACGTCGCGCAGAGCCAGCTTCTAGGCATCCCCTTGTCCTGTGAGGGTTCTGCCTCTCGGGACTCTGCCTCTGTCTGACCCCTCATTTTCCCCGGACCTCCGAGACACGAGTGCTTTCTGGCCAGGGAATTCCTTCTCCTGTGTCAGGCCTACTGTCTGAGCTTCCCACTTCACCAGCAGACCCATCGACGGGTGTCTCCATTCTTTTACCCCCCTGGCCTGTCTCAGATCAGACGTTGGGTCCTCTTAGGCCCCCTACGCCAGGCCACTCTCCCGTCTATGTCTCTCGTGACTCAAGGATGTCCTCTGGAGTTCTTGCTCTGACGCCAGAGCCCCCGCCTGGCCCCTCAGGGATTCCAACCGGAACCCAGGCCTGCTGATGGACCCAAATGTTTCTAGTGGTCCCTCGGCCTCACTGCCTTCTGGACCTTCAGTCCCTCCACTGACTGGTCCTACAGGGAACCCTGGTTACCCGCGGCCAATTCCCCTTTTACCAGGCGCAAGGAGAGCCCGTTGTCGGGTTACCTGTCGTGGGTGCCGACGCCAGGGTACCCAATGCTGGGCCATATTTACTAGGGGTACCACCATCAGCCTTATCCTCATTGGTACCAGACTCCTGGTTACCCCCCATATTCTCCCTCAGGGTTTCCAGGCTATTGGCCTCCCCCGCCTCCTTTTCCTCAGCCAGAACCACAGGACAATTCTGGCCTGGTGGAAGGATGCCAGATTGCAGCTCCTGCAGGAGCTGGGACACCCCCATCCAGTCGTGGTTTCTACCCCGACCCACAGAGTAATTCCTAGAAGTCCATCCCTGGTTGACCATCGGTCATTGGATAGGGACTCTAGCAGGCGCCTGGCTGGGGCGCTTTCGGGCATGAGGGTCACGGAGGAGGTTCCAGACATAGTTTCCCTAGCCAGCAGACTGGAGTCTTCCAACTCAGATACCGATTCAGAGACTGCAGCTCACTCAGAGTCTCGTTCTCCAGTGGAACCACAACCCAAAGCATTTCCCAAATCTCTGCCAGAGGACTCATCATTTGTGGAACTCCTTAGCTCCATCCAGCAGGCTTGTGACGGCATCCCAGGAGAGGGATCCAAAAAGGAAGAGACTTGCAGAGCACCTGGATTTGACCAATGCGGACCCCTTACCCATCCCACTTTGGACGGGGCTGTATGAGGACCTAACGTCCACAATATGGCAACAACCATCCTCAATTCCTGTGGTCTCTAAAAAGGCTCACCGGACCTATTATCCCCTGGAAGGGGCAAGCCTCCTCACGAGTCAACCTAAGGCTGACTCGATAGACATTATAGTGGCCCACGATAGGTCGGCTCAGCCAAAGCATCTGAGTGCCTCACCTCCAGACAGAGTCCAAGCAGAGGGACCAATACGGCCGCAAGGTCTACGCTTCCTCCATCTGTGTCAGCAGGTCCCTTAATTACGTGGCCCACATGATCTCTTTCCAGAAATCGGCTTTGACCAACTTGGAGAAAGCTTCAGTCTATCCCGGATGAGGATCTCGGGAACAAGCTGTTGGACAAGGTGAGTCAAATCCTCCTGCCGCCATGCATTGCATGCCACCTATGACTCAGTGGCCCGATGCACCACTTCGGGCGTTTGCCTGAGATGTCCAGCATGGCTACGTCTTGCAGGGCTAGCGCAAAATGTCCAAACCACTCTACTGGACACCCCCTTCAGGGGTTCTGTCCTGTTCAGTGGCAACGCTAAGGATATAATTACAGAGCTACAGGAGAGCGGCAGATCCCTGCGGGACGTCCATTCCATGTACCACTCCACCCAAAAACCCAAGCAGCCTTTTCATCACCCACAAAAAAGATGGAATAGACAGAACCAGAACAGATGCCAGGGTAAGCGGCGCACCACTAGTTCTGGCGCCCAGACCCCTCAGGCAAAAGGCCTCTGGAGGCAGTAAAGCGGCCCTCCCCTCCGCCTCCTGACTCAAGGGAACCCCCTCCACTTCCTCCCGTTTTTTTCAGCGGTGCTGGTGGGGGGAAGGTTCGCCCTCCACCTAGACGGGTGGTAGGCAATAACTGCTGATGCTTGGGTCCTCCAACTGATCACAAGAGGGCACACAATCGAGTTCCTGGACAGATCCCCGGACAATCCTCCGGGCAGGTCTCACTACCCATCAGGTCATCTACACCTCATTCAGCAGGAAATTCAGGCTCTATTAGAAAAATCAGCCATAGAGCCGGTTCCTCTAAGGCAGACAGAAAGGGGGTATTGCTCCCATTCTTTCTTCGTGCCCAAAAAGACTGGCGAGCTGAGGCCAGTTCTGGACCTCAGCCTGCTCAACCTCTTTGTGGAATACAAAAGGTTCAGTATGCTTACCCTCCAGGGACTCTTACCCCTTCTCCAACAGAACCAATGACTGTGTTCACTGGACATGCAGGATGTTTACCTGCACATCCCTGTCCTCCAGGCCCTCCTTCGTTTCCCCTTTCAAGAGAACCACTACCAGTTCAAGGCCCTTCCTTTTGGCCTTTCTTCGGCACCTCAGGTTTTGACCAAGTGCCTGGCAGTGGTGGCTGCGGCCCTGCACCTCCAGGGGATTTATATGCTCCCATACCTGGATGACTGGCTGTTGTCAGCCCCGTCGCAGGACAGTCTGATGGAGTCTCTCTCTTCACCACCCTGGACCTCTTTTCCAGGCTTGGAATCACTGTGAACTATCCCAAGTCTTTCACACACTCAGTTTATTGGAGTGGTGCTGGATGCGGTCCAGGGCAGGGCCTTCTTACCTTTGGACAGAGCAGAAACTCTGATTCAACAAGCTTTTTCTGTGTCCAACCCTCGGACCACAGCATGCTCTGTCCTTCGCCTGTTGGGTCTAATGGCGCCGGCCATCCCCACAGGTCTTATCTGTGTCAGTCTTCACCATTCATCACAGATGGGGTACTGGCCGGAGATCAGGACCCCGCAGGAGCCTTTTTTTTTTTTTTTTAAAAAGGATGGGGCGAGACCGGCCGCGCTGTCGGCGCCGCCCTCGGGCTGACGTACTATGTGGCGGCTGAGGGATTAGCCGTTAGGCTACGTCGACTCTGCCTGCCTACCAGTTCTTCGTCTCCCGCCGTCGAGGTGCCGGAGCCATCTGAAGAAATTTGAAGAGTTTTAGGCCTTTAGCCTTTGGCGTTTGTTAGTTCGACAGTCCGTCGGTCTCCTGCTAGTTCTGGGTTCTGCCTCCACTTCGGCGTCCGGTAAGATCTTTCCATTTATTTTAAAGTATAGCGGCGTCGGTCTGTTTGGTGTTTTTCCGTGGGGTCATGTCGCGGTGGAGGCAGAAACCTTCTAGGTAGGCCTATGTGTCAGTGCCCGTGTGGCGCAAGTACTCCGTTACTGACCAGCATGACCGGTGTCTCGCGTGTCTTGGCCCGCTTCACGACATGGATTAGATCGGCGCCTGCTTCTCCATGGACATAGCGTCCTCGAACAGCCCAGCGCATTTAAAGTAAGGTGAGCTCTGCCGACTTTTCGGAGGTAGGGTTTACTTTCGTCGGGCAAGCAGCGCTCTCTCAGCCTTTCCTCTGGTGCCTCCTGGTTCTATGCGGACCCGAGGGAGGAGAGCTCAACTTGCTGTAGCCTAGCCTTGGCGAGGCTCCTCCAGCGGCGCAGGAGGCCCGTCCGCTTCCTCCCAGGAGGCGGGCGGGCGCCCGCTATGGCAATCGCGCCCGCCGGGGTGAAGGTTCTCGGTGTTGCTCCCGCAGTCCGGAAGGCCTGGTCGACGCCGTTCTCGATGCCGCTGCGGTCGGTGCTGGCTGGGCCTTCGGGCGCTTGTTCAAGGTGTTGCGGGCCCTGTCGGCACTGGCATCAGTGCCGACTGCGTCTCGGGCGCCCATGGGTCTTGTCGGCGCTTAGCAGCGCTGGGGACCTGACTCGCATCGCTTTCTCATAGTCTCCTCGTGCCGAGGTCACACGGCACCGTGGGGCCGGAGTCGCCTGTCAGTGCTGCCTTGGCGCCTTTGGTGCCTCGTGCGCCAGCGCCCGAGGAGCCCAGCGGGGCCGTGTTCAGTGCCAAGTCCACCTCTGGCCTCGTGCCGCTCGTCTTCGGTGCCGCTGGGCCGAGGGGCTCTGTGCGTGCTCGCCGAGGTTGTTGCTGGGGCTGCTGTCGGTGCCGCCTCTGTTCCTGGTACCGTCCTGTGCTAGTGGATCGACGGCGCTTGCAGCTGGTCCTGTTCAGATCTTTGTCCCGAGCTGCCCTGCTACTTTCTGTCAGCCCCGCTTATGGGCTGTGGAGGCATTGTGCCGCCGGCCACTGCTTTGACTACTGGGCCTTTTGGTAAGGTCGCCTTCCCTCGCCCTCCTACTGCTTGGCTTAGGGCCTCAGACTCTACCTCTTCAGAGTCGGGCCGAGTCCGAGTCGGATGGGCAGCACACCTTCGGGTTGTCTGCAGAGGAGACGAGCCGGTGGTCTCGACGACAGGTCACAGCCAGCCCCTTCTGAGGAGCGTCAGGTTCTCCCCGAGGTTGGTGGTCAGTGGTACTGACCAGCAGGCATGGTGGTGCGTGCCACCATTGCCATGCACCTGCCTTGAGGGTTCCTTGACCCTCGTGGTGGTACCACCCCCGGAGTGTGTCTCGATCACCCAACTTTGGGGCCCACTGCGAAGTCTACAGGAGGGAAGGGTGCTGCCCTGGGTCTCCTTCGGGCAGCCCAGAGCTGCTTAGCTACCTAGGCTGGCCCTCTCGAGACCAGGACCCTCTCGGACTCTGAGGGGTCGAGGGGTGGGGTTGGCGCTGTCGGCCCTTCTCTGGGGTCCACCTGGCTCCTGACTGCCAGTGCGGACTTCCACCCTTCCCTTCCGGTTCCTTGAGGGGTCCCATTCTTTGGAGGCAGGACCGCCCTTCTGGATCTATACGGCCCCGGTTGCCTCACTGGGGATTCTTCTGGACGCAGCCTAGGCAGTACCAACGTGATTGTACAGCTGTCGGCTGTGAGTCTTCGGGACACCTCCTCGGGTGTCCATGGTCCGCCTCAGCCCTGGCAGAGGTCAGCCGACTTCTTCTCTCGGCTCTGCCCTCATCCCTCTGCTGTATTCTCCAGCTCCCAGGCATTCTTGGTCCTAGCGGCCCTCCCACCTGGGAGCAGTTCAGAGCGGTGGCTGCTCGGGTTCCCTGCCCACGTTAGGGCCATAGACAGCCAGGTTTTCAACCTCCCCGAGCAGCCACCTCGGAATGCATGGTGACCTCTAGCCCTCATCCCCTCTTCTGGGGAGAGGAACCATCTGTCCATATCTCTCTCCTGCCGCTGATCTCTCGAGTATCAGCGTTTTCCTCGCGAGGATGATGGAGGACCTTCACCTTTCTCCCTGTCTGTGAGCAATCCTGAGCATGTGGTGCACGCCTTTCTAGGCTTACTCGGTGCGGCCACCCTTGTGGTGCCACTCTGGCCTGCTCCCTTTCAGGAGGTGTCCATGCGTTTCTGGCAGAGGCCCTTCTCCGGAGTTCCTGCCTTTAGGGACCTCAGCCAGAGGTATTGGCGCCTGGAGTCTCCAGGTTCTATGCCTCATCCGCAGGTCCGGATTGACGCACCTGGACACCCCCTGACGGGCTTCAGCCCATCAGGACCCGGCCCCCAGATCAAGACTCCTTGGATTTTGACTGTGGGAGGAGGACTTCTACTCGGCACAGTTGCTTCTCTCATCTCTCTGCTCACAGGCCCAATTTGCAGCCTACAACAGGTTCTTGTGGTCAGCGCTAGGTCAGATCCTAGCTGCTTTGCCTGACTCGGAGCAAACCAGGCAAGTCATCGCACTCTCTGCACGTGGCCTGGAGCTGCTAGCAAGGCATTCAAGCAAGGGCATCTTACTACCAATGAGGTAGCTACTAGGGTCGGAGGGACAGCGATCTGCACCACGAGATCGTGGCTTCGTTTTTCACCGGTTGTCACCTGGGCGTGGGGGTATTTGCTCCGCCTCACCAGGGAACCTATCTCTTTTCCGTGAGGCGCGAGACAACATTTGTCGGGCAAGCTTCCTTCCCTCCGGGGGACCCGTCTGCTCTCCCCACCTCGGGCCCTCTTCAGGCCCAGCGGATCCCTTAGTGTGTCACCCACTGAGGCTAAGGGACTCTGTCCCTTAGGGTGCAATGAATCAACCCCCTTCGGGGGGCTTGGTACTAACCCATCTGTGATGAATGGTGAAGATTGACACAGATAAGATATAAAAATTACGTTCCTACCGTAATTATGATCTTTCTGTGTATCTTCACCATTCATCACAATCCCACCCGCCATCCCCCTGGGGCTTCAGTCTCTGGATCCTCCTCCCTCTGTGCCTACCCCTCTTTTTGAGCGGATAAAGTTGGGACACACAGGGGGGTAGTTTCTTCCCTAGGTACAGTTCGAAAGGCGCTCCTTCTCTACTACATATCTTCACTCCTACGGGTGAGAGCTGGTGGTTGCACTCCTTCTGTTATCCATCTAACTTTTAAAAAAAAGGAATTTCCTTTTTTCACCAAATATTCTACAGAGTACTAGAGTCCCTGTACCCTGTCCTTCTCCAGAATAGCCGACTTGCTTTTGGGGTATTGCCAGTTATTCTGTGCCTTGAATTCTGGCAAATGAGCTTTGCTACTCCTTGCAGTGCCTATATACAGTCTGGTATTGGGACAAGGTCCTGGATCCTTGTTACCTCTCACTCTCTCCTAAATTCTCTCTCCCTTCCTCGCTGCTTCCTTCTTCCAGAGATTGGGGCCCCTACCAACCCTTAGTCTTATTCTTCTATGCTTGTCCTCTCAGTGGTTATTCTCCTTTTAGTTCAGTTTTTTTTCCTTTTTCTGTCCCTTGGACTCTCTTGTCCCACCCTCCATCCCTTCCTCTTACCTCTCCGGTGACTCCAGAACTGGTAGGCAGGCGGGTCGGCGCGGCCTAATGGCTGATCCTCGGCCACGTGAGTCGTCGACTCGGTGGCGCCCGATGCTGCATCGGCTCCGTCTATCCTTTTAAAAAAGGGTTCCTGGGTCCTGATCTCCAGCCAGTACCCCATCTGTGATGAATGGTGAAGATACACAGAAAGATCATAATTACGGTAGGTACATAATTTTATTTCCATTGGCCAGACTGCATATGAAGGTGACCCAGTGGCCCCTCAGAGTCCAGTGGGACCAGTGCTCAGACGACCTGGACCACAGGGTCCTGGTTTCCGGCAGTATGAAGAGGGATCGCTCTGGTGGCAGGAGCCGTCCAGCCTCTCTTCGGGGGTCCCCTTTCATCCCGTCTCCTTCCATGATCCTCATAACTGAGGTTTCAGGTCAAGGTTAGGGAGCCCACCTAGGAGACCACCGAACTCAAAGGAGATGGTCTCCACAAGAGGAACACTTGCACATAAACATCCTAGAGATGAGTTGTGCTCTACGCTCTCCATGTCACAACATCCTGGCAGACAATCTGTCAACCGTTTTGTAGGCGCGAGGAGTGGGAACTAAAGTAGGAGGGTAGGGGGAAGATCTCTTCAATCAGTGGGGGCGGCCAGGAATGGACCTTTTTGCCTCCCCATCCAAACTACCCAAATTTTGCTTGCTTATTCCCGGGCATGGTGTTTTTTGGTGAGATGCGCGTGCTCTTTGTTGGTCAGGGAGGTTTCTATGTGCTTTCCCTCCCTTTCCAACTCTGCAGAAGGTTCTGCTGAAGCTTCAAGCAGAGGGTGCTTGCACGATTCTCAAAGCTCTCCTCTGGCCTCGGCAGATCTGGTTCCCCCTGCTACAGCAGCTAGCATTGAAACCCCTAACACCTCTTCCTGTCCTCCACAACTTTCTATCACAAGAGCAGGACAGCCTGGTCTACCCGAGCCTCCAATCTCTCCAGTTGCATGCGTGGCACCTTTGGACGTAGCAGTCTCACGTTTTGGCATCTCCTCATGAGTCGCCCAGGTCCTAGTGGAGGCCAGAAAACCGTCTACTAGATCTACGTATGCCATGAAGTGGAAGCTATTCACCATTTGGGCCACGGCAAAGGGCCTGGACCCCTTTTCTTGCTCGGCACCCCAGGCCCTTGAGTACCTCTTGCACTTGTCTGATTCAGGCCTCAGTTACTCTTCCCTGACGGTCCATCTTTCAGCGGTTTCTGCCTACCACCTTCCGGTGGATGGCAAAACTCTAGCGCAGTTGAAGGTCTCTCAAATCTTTCTCAAGGGGATCCTCCACCTAAAACCTCTGGTCCATAGTCTGGTTCTCTACGGTACTTAAATTTTAGTTGAGAGAAACTTACTTTGCCCCCCTTTTTGAGCTGGCAGGAAGTTGCAACATGCGCCATTTGTCCTGGAAAGCACTCTTTTTGGTTGCTATTACCTCAGCTCGAAGGATTTCAGAGCTTCAGGCCCTCATTTGCAAGGAGCCTTATTTAATTTTCCACAGAGACCGGGTGGCTCTGTGGACTAATCCTTCTTTTCTACTGAAAGTGATATCAGAATTCACGTTGAACCAAGATGTTCAATTGCCGGTTTATTATCCCGAGTATTCCAGCGGGGGAATACCTTTTGCACACATTGGATGTGCACAGGATCCTGAGAATACTGTATTTCTCGGACCATGGAGGTGTGCAAATCTGACCAGTTGTTTGTGGCTTTCGCACCCACATGTCAGGGTATGGCCATCTCTAAACAGGGCCTGTTCAAATGGTTGGCTAATTGCATCTCGTTCATCTTTCAGAAGTATGAGAAACCCCTACCGGTGGAAGTCAAAGGTCACTGGACTCATGGCATGGCTGCTTCCACAGCCTTCTTATGGAGCGTGTCCGTTTCAGATATTTGTGCCGCAGCCACTTGGTCTTCAGTCCATACTTTCACCAAGCATTACAGTCTGGACATTGACTCTAGGCGTAGAGCCGGTTTTGGACTTGCTGCCCTGCAAGGCCTCTTATCATAACAGGCTCTCTAGTTGGTAGACATTCCGCTTCCCAGACCTTAGTCTCTGACTTGCTTTTTCTTGACTGCTTGGTATTCAATCTCATCTGTGAAGACCTACTGCAGGAACCCTCTCGAAGTAAAATATAGCAGTTATGTAAGAACGTACCGAAACAGATCTTCAAGAGAGGTTCCTGCAGTAGGTCACATTTTTCCTCCCAACTACCCCCAGCTCCTGTTTTTCCTATCCCTTTTCAGGGCAACTACCAGCAGCTCTGGGCTCTAGGAGTTAGGCTCTTCAAACAACATGAAGTCTTGCTGTATTCTGACATTATGCAGTTAGCCCCAGCACTTGAGTTGCTCCGGAGAGGAAAGAGTTAACTCAATGCCAGAGCAAGAACGTTGAGTTCAAGCTCGGTTCAAACCTCTGTCTGCTGCACTTTCAAGTGTAACCGCCAGATTCTTTACTCCGCCTATCTGAACAGTAGCTCCAGAGAACTCTCCTTTGCTTGTCAGTTAGGTCTCAGTAAACATCGTTTTTGGGGTCTGATCCCTGTCTGTGGTATAGTAAGTGTTGTAGGTAATGGACATTAGTTTTATTTTATCTGTGTGGAAATTGTAAAAGTTTTTTAATCGGTCCGACTGGAACCGATTGTTTTTTCTTTCTTTATTCTGTGAAGTCTTTGGTTATTTATGTTAGTGTGAGGTACCGGTCCTTATCGGTTTAAAAAAAAAACGTATTGTTTGATGTTTTTTTCCACAGCCCATAAAACGGTAGGTAACCGATAAGGGGGTCTTGCGTGGCTTTAAAGCTGCTAAAGGGTAAGTGGATAGGATGGCTACGTCTGAGAACCCCCAAAAAAAACGGGCCCACTGGGTTTCAGCACTGTAGTGAGTGTGGGGATGCCTTTGCTAAGGCAGACCCTCACACCACCTGTGTGTATTGCCTGGGGTTTGACCACCTCGATTCAGACTGCCAGATATGCAAGAATTTCCCAAAGGCCACCCTGGACAAGAGATTGGGTAGGCTTAGGGAAAAGGAGGCCGAGAAATCCGCTGATCCGGATGGCCAGCCCAGTTTGGTTCCAACCGAACCTGAGGGAGTGCCCACTGACCTGGGTGTTACTTTCTCGGGCAAAAGGAGAGCTGATCCTGAGGGGTCGGTTCCATCTAAAAGAAAAAAGAAATTGGCCGGTTCGGATCCAGAACAGTCACGTCCAACCACCGAAGAAACTGCCAGGGCGATTAGCATAGTAGAATCGCTTCGTTCAGTTCCGGCCGATCTGGCGCCTCTGGGTAGGCGCTCTGTTCGGTCGGTTCCTCCAGTCCCAGAATATTTTCTGGATGATTACTATGAACCGGATTTGGAGGGGGAAGAAGGGTTCGATGACGACGATGATGATGGTGTGGAGGGCCTGGATGAGCTCATTGAACCGGACATCTCCTCAGACAGGCCTTCCAATGTTTCCCCTCCCAGGCTTTCTGAGTCCCTTTCCCACTATTTGTTTTACAAAAAAGTGGCAAAGACCCTCCAGCTCCCTCTGGTCGAAGTTGTTGAGGAACAAGAAGAGCCAGACTATGTAGAGATGATGGACATCCCAGAGTTCACAAGGCTGTCTATTCCCCTCCATAAATCTTTTCGGAAACAGACACAAAAATTCCTTCAGACACCAAATTCATTACCTCCTGTGGACAAGAGAATGGACAGGAGGTACATTCTGTCAGGCTCGGGTACAGAGTACTTGTTCCAACAATGCAGCCATGTTGGGGTCGTGCAGGCTGCAGCCTGTGAGAAGGCTAATATACCTTTGGCTTCACACACCCCAGATAAAGACTCTAGGAAGGTGGATGCTATGGCCAAGAAACAGTATTTGGCATCCTCCTTAGGACTCGGGCAGGCAAACTGTATGGCCTACACAGCCAGATACCAGAAGTCCAGGTGGGATACTGTTCTGAAGCTGGCTAAACAGGCTTCCCCCCAGCTAGCCAAAGAGCTGGAGGAGGTGGCTGCTGATGGGATTGAGGCATCCAAAGTCCAATTTCATGCTGCTGTGGACTCTAATGATGTTTCATCATCATGAGTCATGGCTACATTTGTGTCTCTTAGGAGATTTGCTTGGCTCAGATGTACTAGCCTCTCTCAGGACACCCAGGCTAAGGCCGTGGATTTCCCTGTGGTGGGTAATTCTTTGTTTGGGGAGCAGACAGAGAATTACATGAAAAAGATGGACGAGTATAGGACCACCTACAGGAGTGCACAGGCCAAGGAAAAGCAGGCAACTCTTCAGAAGCAGCAATCTACGGGCAGCGGCAGGCCTGTCTACCAGGCACAAGACTCCTCTCCTTTTCCTCAGAGGGGGTTCTTCAGAGGTTGAGGCAGAAGGGGGATGAGCAGGGCTGCATCCTCCTCTCAGTCCAAGGCTCCTGCCAAGCAGACACCCTGATGTGTCGGCCCGGGTCGACTCCCCCTTTCCAGTAGGAGGCAGGCTGGCTTACTACCTCAGACAAGTGGGTCCTGAAGGTAGTAAGCCAGGGACTAGCTCTCAGCTTCAAAAAATTTCCAAAGCTGAGGGCCAGGTCTTTTCCACCTGCAAACATCTCCGAAACCATTGTTCTAGAGGCAGAGGTTTCTTCTCTGCTGGCTCTCAGAGCCATAGAGAGAGTTCCTACTACACACAGGGGCCAAGGTCTGTACTCCAGATACTTCCTTGCCCCGAAAAAGACAGGGGAGTGGCGGCCCATCCTAGATCTAAGATACTTAAACAAGCACTTAGTTGAGCCAAAATTCAAAATGGTGACTCTGGGAATAATTCTTCCCTCTCTGAGGCCAGGGGATTGGTTAGCCTCCCTGGACCTCAAGGATGCCTATTTTCACATTCCCATCAGGTGCTCCACAGAAAGTACCTCAGGTTCGAACTGCCTTCAGGCCATTATCAGTTCAGAGCAATGCCCTTCGGACTAACATCAGCACCAAGGGTGTTCACAAAATGCCTAGCAGTAGTAGTGGCCTTTCTAAAGAGACAAAACATTTCCATATTTCCATACCTGGATGACTGGCTCATTGTGGGGCAGTTTCTAGACCAAGTCAAGTCAAACCTGCAAGTGACCCAACAATTGCTCACTTCTCTGGGATTCCTCCTCAATCTTCCAAAGTCAGTTTTCAAACCAGTGCAACTCCTGACCTTCATAGGGGTAGAGTTGAGCACTGTCCAAGCAAAGGCTTTTCTTCCCCTGGCAAGGGTGAAGGCCCTTACAGATCTGGCTTCTTCTTTTCGCCTTCTGGTGTCTCGACCAGCAAGGCATTTTCTTCAACTTCTGGGCCACATGGCAGCTTCCACTGCAGTGGTACAAGGGGCCAGATTTCAGATGAGGTACATCCAGTTTCATTTGAGGGCTTTTTGGTCTCAGAAAAAAGATCCTGTAACCAAATTGATTTCAGTGACTCAGACTCTGATCCAGGCTCTCCAATGGTGGTTGGTTCAAGACAACCTCAGACAAGGAGTGCCATTCATCACAAAGACTCATTCTGTGGTACTAACCACATATGCTTCTCTCCTGGGGTGGGGAGCTCACTTGAGAGTTCTCACAGCACAGGAAGTGTGGTCCCCTCAGGAGTCTCTACTTCATATCAGTCTTTTGGAGCTCAGGGCAGTGTACGTGGCTCTACAAGCTTTCTCGGACTCAGTACAGAACAAGGTGGTTCAGGACAGACACCACCACCATATGGTACATCAGCAAGCAGGGAGCACTCGGTCTACGGCCTTGTACATGGAAGCCATGAAATTATGGTCCCTGGCTAATTCTCTACAGATATCTCTGGTAGCAGTCCACCTTCCAGGGAAGAACAATGTGCTAGCAGATGCTCTGAGCAGGATATCTCAGGGCCATCACGAATGGTCCCTGGATCCCCTAGTGTTAAAAGTGATTTTTTTCAAGATGGGGCACTCCAGAGATAGATCTCTTTGCAGCCCCAGACAATCGCCAACTTCCTCTCTTCTGTTGTAGACCCCCAGTCTTGGGCTCAGTCCTCCTGGATGCTCTACTTCTGGATTGGGAGGGGAAATTTCTGTATGCCTTTCCTCTGTTGTTCAAAGTTCTGGTCATGATAAGGTCATAATCTTGCAAAGTGATCCTGATTGCTCCAGACTGGGCCAGGCAGCCTTGGTATCCTCTGTTGCTATCCCTAGCAGTCCAATCTTCCCCTATCTTTTCCCAAGAAGTCTGTTAACCTCCTCCTGGGAGGCTTTGGTACCCCAACCTTCGGTCTCTCAACCTCAAGGCATGGCTCTTGAAGAGTTAGAATATGCAAGCCTGCATCTGTCTCAGGGGGTTCTGGATATTCTCAAAGCCTCTCGAAAACCTGCCACCAGAAAAACTTATAATTCCAAATGGAAAAGATTCAGCATTTGATGTTCCAATAAGCAGATATCTCCAGATACTGCTGATTTGGTTACAGTTCTGGATTATATGGTTCATCTTAATGGCTTAGGCCTCAGGCCAGCTTCCCTAAAAGTACACTTGGCAGCTGTGTCTGCATTTCTGTCAGTGAGGAAGGCTTCCTCACTGGCATCTCATCCTGTTTTCTGTAAATTCTTTAAAGGATTGCTCCATGCCAATCCTCCTTTTAAGGATCCTACTCCTGCTTGGGATCTTAATGTTTGCATTGCTCAGCTTATGCAACCCCCTTTTGATCCTTTGGCCTCAGCAGAACTTAAGTACTTGACTTGGAAAGCTGTGTTCCTGGTAGCTATTACCTCTGCCAGGCGTATCAGTGAATTACAGGCTCTGTCAGCAGAGCCTGATTTTATCTCATTCCATAGAGATAAGGTGGTCCTTAGAACTAACAGGAGGTTCTTACCCAAAGTGGTTTCAGATTTTCATCTGAACTAGTCCATGCCTCTTCCTGTTTTCTTCACTGATCGTTCTTCTTCAGGGGATAGAAGGTTACACAGCTTGGATGTTAAGAGGGCACTTAGCTACTACACTGAGCACACTAAGGCACTTAGATTTGACTGTCCTCAGTTGTTCCTCACTTATGGTGATGTGGGAAAGGGCAAACCTGCTACTAAGAGGACTATTGCCAGGTGGATTGTCTCTTGTACACAATTCTGCTGTGAGAAGCTAGGCAAAATATCCCCTTCAGGCCTGAGGGCTCATTCAACTAGAGGTACAACTGCTTCTCTGGCTGCTGCCTGAGATATACCATTATTAGAAATATGCAAAGCAGCCACCTGGAAAACAGTCCATACATTCAGCAAGCATTACTCCCTGGATATCCAGGCTAGGAGTGATGCTAGGTTTGGTACAGCATTACTGCAGAGCCTATACCCAAAATAGGGTAGTCCTTCCTACATAGAGGTACTGCTTGGTAGTTTGCATAATGTCAGAATACAGCAAGACTTCATGTTTGAAGAAAAATTATTCACCTTAGTAATTGTGTTTCTTCTAATGGAGTCTTGCTGTATTCTGACCTCCCTCCCTGCCTCCCCTCTCAGAACCTGTTTTTTGGGAAGTGGGCTGGCAGGTACAGTGCTGCACCTCGGGGTGCACTTAGCACCTCTTCCACCTCCACCCCCGTATAGAGAGGAGGAGTGGGTTATGTTTATATTTTTTTATAGTTATGTTGTTCACTACCTAGTTTTTGTTTTGGAGTTCTCAACTTGAGTCTTTTGGGACCCAAAACATTTGGTTGACTTTTGGCTAGTATAGTTACAATTTCCACCTAGCAGGTGTAGTTATTTAGTATTAGCTCATAAGAATCTGACGGTTACACTTGAAAGTGCAGCAGACAGAGGTTTGAACCGAGCTCGAGCTCAACGTTCTATGCTCTGGCATAGAGTTACCTCTTGCCTCTCTGGAGCAGTTCAAGTGCTGGGGCTAACTGCATAATGTCAGAATACAGCAAGACTCAATTAGAAGAAACACAATTACTAAGGTGAGTAATTTTTTCCTTTCTTCTGTCATATGAACATACGAAATTTGCCAGCAGATAAAGGCCTAGAGATCTATCAAGTCTGCTCGAATGTGCAGCTAGCACCCCTTATTCTGCAGCTGCCCCACCCTTTCTGGGATCCTCCAGCGGGAGAACTGTAGGGCGGGCATTGGGACTGCCCCCTATATACTGTCATGTGATGCCGGGGCGGTCCCCTGCTATGTATTACTAGCTAGAAGTTTGCTGTGCGGTCCTGATGCCAGAGGGCACAGTCCTATCTATGAAGACTTAACTGTAGGAACCTCACTCGAAGATCTGTTATAGTAAGTTCTTACAAACTGCTATTTCTTCCTCTTCACCTGAGGAACATTGCAAGAAAGATGAGAGACATCGAGACTGGGATCGGTCTCCTTCCCACCCGCGACTCCCCTCAGTGACTGGATGTAGAGTAGCCTTCCCACCAGGGAAGTGTCCCTCCTGCCAGAACTGCTTCTGCCACCGCTGAGCAGCTGCTGGTGCCCCCGCCGGAGCTAGTTTCAGTTCCGGCAGGAGTCTGCTACCCTTAGGCCCATCAAAACCACCGTGTCTAAAGTGAGTGGCAGGGCTGATAAGTCAGTCATTAGCTCCTCTGATGACCGCCCAGGCACAGCTGAGAAGTCAGGCGCCGGCAAATGCCCAGCCAAGACTGATAAGTCGGACACTGGTTCCACCGGCAAACGCCCAGCCCTGAACCCTCCATCAGGCTCCGACAACAGGCCTGATGTCGAGCCTCCGGCCCAGCTTCTGCCTGTGCCGCAGCCTCCCTTTCCAACTCTTGGGGTGGAGACTCTGGATTTCCCTGCACACCCAGAAGGGGGAGAGTGACCGACCGTCGACACCACCTCACTGCTGGTGCCGGTTCACCCGCCAGAACTTCCATTGGGCTCAGTGCCTACACCTGATGTCCTTCTGCTCCTCCCCAGACCCCGGTGGGACTTTTTGACCTTTCTGGGCCAACGACAGACCCTCTGCCTGGGGGTCCAATGCCGGACCTTCCTTTGCCAGGTCCTGCCAGTGTGCCATCGGGCCCTCATCCATGCCCCTTGGGCCCCCAACCGGGTCCCTTGGCTCCTCCAACTGGTCCTCTGCTGAGCTACCCGACGCCCAGCGCTACATTATCCTTCTCCAGGGTATCCATCGCCAGGCTACCTGACGCCAGGCTATTCATCTCTTAACTATCCGATGCCGGGATATTCAATGCTGGGGTACCTGACGGCAGGATACCCAACACCTCAGTACCCTGTGCCAGGTTACCCTCCATCAGGGTATACTTCTATTTTTCAACCACTGCCTCCTCCACTACCCAAGACTCAGGTGGACTTGCAGGCGAAGCCAAGAGACAATTTTCCTCCGAACTGGACAGATATCAGCCGGTGGCTACCCCTTCAACAGTCCCCTCTGAACCGACGACAAGGTCTCTTTCATCAGCAGAGTCTCGCCCATCGATCTCTGGTAGGTCTCATGAGACCATCACTTTGCCTGACTATTCCAAGGGGCTCCCGGTGGATTGAGATTCCACTTCCTAAGGATGGAAGATCTGACAGGAGTCCGACATTGGAATCGGAGTCTGTCTCCTTTCCATCAAGCTCAGATTATGAGTCCCCTATTCTGGAGGAACCTAAGCCTAAGGAATCCCCCAAGTCCCCTCCAGAGGACCCTTCCCTGGTGGAACTCCTCAGAAAGATTCAGGAGATATACAATTGGAAGACAGAAGAACAAGATTCTCAACATCAGAGGCTCGCTGAGCACCTTGATTTGATGGATCAGTCTCCAACACTCATTCCCCGTGGATAGGCCCTCACGAGGATTTGGCCTCCGCTATCTGGAAACAGTCTTCTTCTCTAGCTGCCATATCCAGAAAGGCTGACAGACTTTATCACACTCCTGAAGGAAAAGATCACCTCAGCATCCTTCCCAAAGCTGATGCTGTGGTCATTAGCGTGGCTCATGACCACTCTGCCAAACCTAAACATCTGAGCACCTCCCATCCAGACAAGGAGTCGAGGCAGCTAGACCAATTTGGGCGTGAATTCTATTCGTCCTCTACATTAGCCATTTGAGCCCTTAACTATGTGGTTCATATGGTGGTCTACCAAAAGAATCCAAAATGGAGGCTCTGCCTGACTTGGACCTGAAAACAGACATTGCTCAAATGATCAGAACGGCCAGATTGGCCAGTTGTCATGTCCTTAGAGCCACCTATGATGCGGTGGATGCTTCAGCCCGAGGTTCGGTGACTGCCGTGAGACTATGCAGACACTCATGGCTGAGAATTTCTGGCCTGGCACCCAAAGTCCAGTCTGCCATTCAAAACGTCCCTTTCAGGGGACCATTTCTTTTTGAGGGCGATGTCAAAGACATTACCAGTGACTTACAAGACAAGGGAAAAGTGTTACGCTTTTTCCAGTTTATGCACAAGCCTCCTAATAAGCCCAAGTAGCCCTTTTCGGAGGCACAAAGGTGTCAACGAAAGCAACCCAACTAACATCAGAACAAACAGACTCCCTCGACAGGTGCAGCCCCTCGGCCACGTCCCAGAGAGCCTCCGTGGTGGCATCTTCTACCCTCTCTGCTACCTCTTGACTCGCGACGGTCCCTCCTGCCTCCATCACCAGTTCAGGAGGAACCAGTAGGGGGAAGGTTTGCAAACCACTTACCTGGTCGGGAGCGATTACATTAGACTCATGGGTACTTCAGTTCATAGCTCAAGGACACACAATAGAAGTTCTAGACAGACCTCCAGAAAACTCTCCCAAGTCCCTCTCATTGTCCTCCAGGACACATTCATCTTGTCAAAGAGAAAATTGAAACTCTGGTAAGAAAAGCAGCCATAGAGCTTGTTCCTTAGAACCAGACAAGAAAGGAATTTACTCCTCCTTCTTGGTGCTCAAAAAGACAGGTGAACTCCAACCGATCTTGGACCTGAGCAGCCTGTATGCCTTGCTACACCAGGACACTGGCTTTGTGCCCTAGATATGCAGGATGCCTACGTGCATATCCCAATTTTTCCATCCCACCACCGCTTCCTCAGGTTTTCATTCCAGGGGGAGCACTTTCAATTCAAAGCTCTCCCTTTTGGCCTTTCGTTGGCACCTGGAGTGTTCACAAGGTGCCTAGCAGTGGTAGTTGTGGCGGCGGTACGTCATCGGGGCATCCATGTGTTCCCATACCTCGACGACTGGCTCCTGTTGGCCCTGTCGAGGGACAGTCTTGTAGCCTCCCTGTCCGCTACTGTGGACCTGTTCAACCAAGTGGGCATCGCGGTGAATCACCCCAGGTCCCAACTTTCACCATCACAGCGCCTGCAGTTCATTGGAGCAGTGCTGGATATGGTCCAGGGAAGAGCCTTCCACCCAGCAGACAGAGCTGAAACTCTGCAAGGCAAGCCAACTTTGTGGCCTCCCAGCGTTGGACCATGGCAAGATCAGTCCTACATCTTCTTGGTCTCATGGCAGCAGCCATCCCGACTGTTCACTTGGCCAGACTCCCACATGCGGGTCATGCAGTGGACACTTTGGATACAGTGGGATCAGAGGTCAGACGACCTGGATTACATGATCTAGGTCTCCAGTCCTATGGCCCAAAATCTCCTATGATGGCAGAACCTGGACAGCCACAACAGAGGTGTCCTGTTTCAACCTCCTCCCCCCACCCAAACCCTGATGGCACATGCTTCGCAACTGGGTTAGTGATGATATTTTGGAGATCATAGGACGCGGGAGTCCTGGTCTCAAAGAACTGTCTCTACACATCAGTATGCTAGAGATGAGAGCAGTGCTGTACGCCTTACAGCCTCTCCTCAGACCAGGATCTCTCCTGATCCAGACGGACATGTGCATAGTCTGGTACCTGAACAAACGAGGCACACGCTTGTATCCCCTATCTCGAAGTGATGCGCGTATGGTGCTGGGCAGTGCAACGCAGCCTCAGCTGCACCTAAGCCAAGGCTTTGTAAGCACAATTACTATTAATTAATTTTACCTCTGTGGCTGTTTTTATTTGAAAGGTGTAAGTAAGTTGTGCTTACTTGTTTTTGTGGTAACTTCCTGAGATGACAGATTTTACTGGGACATGTAGTACCATTAAAAGCTGTTTATTTCAACAAACACATTTAACATATTTTTTAACCCTTACACAGTACAAGACATTTGTTAGAAATTCTTGTTCAGACCTTAGTCTGGCTTTGTGCACTCGAACTCCGTACACAATTTACACTACATAAATATGAGGCCTAGTGCTCCCTGTCTGGGGCAATTGAAGGTAGTAGTCTGTCTAGAATTAACCTTTACTAACCAGTACGCAATTCTTTGGTACTAATAATTTTTGCTGGCATTTAAAACAATATTTTACTGCAGTAGATTTCTATGTATACATATATATTTTGTGGAATCAGGATTCTTCAGACACACATTTTTAGGCACCTTGAATAAAAGTCTTATACTTAACTAGTCCTTTAGCCAAGAGTCTCTATCTCCCACACCTGGAGATTTGAAGGATCTTGGAGAGCTGTATGAAGATTTCTTCCTAATTCTTTAGATTCTTTTCTCTTCGAGGCTTTGCAAATGAAATAACAAAATTAGTACAAGTTTCACTGTCTCCTACTGTATAGCAGACGCAAAGAGTCTTCAGAACATAGTTGTCAGAATTCAGGAGAAGTAATAGTTTCTTTTAGAGTCAGTAGCATAGATGTGAGATCTCTTCTCGGTGACGAAACGTAGATTCATAATGCAGCTAGTGGGTGATCACAAAGTATTGATCCTTGGAGCTCCCCTTTATAGGCAGAATACTTCCTCAGAAGGGTCCTGAGGTTTCATTCTACCTCTAGAGTAGCACAAGGCTTTGGGATGGTATAGCCATATTTGAGCAGAAGCCTGCCTTGGGTCGGAAGTCTTGTAGCATACATGCTGAGATGTTCCGAGTCATCATGGCTCTGTCATTGACCTGACTATTTGCCTTGTTAAACTTTGTTCATAAGGTGACAGACAATAGACTTACAAACACAAGACCTTCCACTGCGCATATTCAAGATGAGGTGAAGGACGGTGATCTCATTGCAGTCTTATGTATCATAGGTAATTGGTAGCAGGTAGTTCCCTGTTTTAAGGATCCAGTTCCTTGGCTATATGGTTTCAGAGGTGAGGCTCCCTTTTTATGGTATGACTCACTGACTTTAAGAAATGTTGGGTCCTGCCAGCCTGGTGGCGCTGAGGGTTGAGGTGCTGGATGCCATACCTCACACCACGCAGGTGACCTGTATTCAGAAACAAGCACGGGCCAGTGGGGGTAGGGAGGGGAAGGATTGAGTGTCCAGAGGACTGCTCTCCTTCTCAGGGGAGGGGGAGGACACACAGCATTGGTGCCTGGTTGCCCCTGGCAGAGGCTGGGGAGTAAGGCGCTGGGCATGAGCAGGGGGGGAGCTGAGTGCAGGCGCATGGAGGAAGCGTGCGGAGGCGTGCAGGCTCCTCCCTGCTTGCGTCGTCTGCCGTTCTCGGCTCGGGTAAACTGCAAAATGCGGCTCCCATGAAATGAGCTGGACCCAGTACTTGTCCCATCTGGCCACGACAGTTCTGCCTTTATGGCGTGCCCCACTGGGGGGCTTCTGGAGTATGAGGGATCAAGGTTACCGTGAGCCAGGCAAGCCTGTTCACGGGGCTAGGGGAGCTCGGCAAGAAAAAAAAAATGCTGGGTCCTGATTTCAAAGAACCTTTTGAAGCTGTTAGTGTCTGAATCTAATGAATTTATTTGACTGTCATTTGAATGTCCTTAAAACCAGCAAGCTTGCAATCATATTGTTCAATGTAGACTGTGCCAGGTTTTTTGGGTGTTGAGGTGAATTTTATATACCAGGATTAAGCATTTGCAGGTCTATTTGGTTTAAAAGAAAATGTTTCTATGGCCAGTACTTTTAAGGTGCACTATAGCAGCTGAGATTCAAGGTGAATCATCCTTTCAAACAACATGAAGTCTTGCTGTATTCTGACAAATGCAGTTAGGTCCTGCCTTTCAACTGCCCCAGAGAACATAGGGTTAACTTTTCTATGCATGGCATAGAATGTTCATCTCGAGCTCGGATGAAGCCTCTGCCTGTTGTGATTCGAACTGCAACCATCAGATTCTTTACTCCGCCTCACAGAACAGTCGCTCCGGAGATTTCTCCTGCTGCTTGGTTCAAAGTCGGTTGAAGTGTCGGTTTTCGGTCAGTTTTCTTCGGAATTGTTGTTTCCGCATAGTCGGTTCAAGTCTCTGTCTGTGGTACCATGAGTACTAGACAGGTTTGTTCTGTTTTCTGTGTGGAACTTGTAAAGCTGTGGATCGGTTCGGCTGAACCGATCATTTTGAGGTAAAATTTGTACTTTACTTTAGTGTGTGGTCACTGGTCCATATCGGTTCTAAAAAAAAAATGGGTTTTAATACGGTTTTTTTTCAAGACCTGTGACACGGTCAGGAACCAATACGGGAGTTTTGCCTGGCGTATTGCCGAAAAAAGAGTACGTTTTAGTTAGGTTGGCCATGTCTGAGAAACCCAAGAAAAAAAACGGGCCCACTGGGTTTCAACACTGCAGTGTGTGTGGGAAAGTCTTTGCTAAGGCTGATCCCCACACCACCTGTGTTTATTGTCTGGGGTTTGACCACCTCGATTCAGACTGCCAAATTTGCAAAAATTTTCCCAAATCTACCCTGGAAAAGGGAGGCCAAGAAGTCTGCTGACCCGGATGGCCAGCCCGGTTCAGTTCCGACCGAACCAGAAGGAGTAACCTCTGACATGGGCAATACTTCTTCGGGCAAAAGGAGAGCCAGTTTCGAGGAATTGGTTCCGACAAAAAGAAAAGAAAAGACAAGTCAACCAGTTCGGATCCAGAATCTCATACCCCGACCGCCGATGAAATAGCCAAAGCGATTAGGATTATGGAATCGCTTCGATCTGTTCTGACTGAACCGGCACCTTTTGGCAGGGGCTCGGTTCGGTCAGTTTCCCCGGTTCCGGAGTATACCCTGGAAGAATTTTATGAACCGGAGTTTGAGGAGGAAGGAGAGTTAGAAGATGACTATGGTGATGGTGAAAGTCTGGATGTGCCTATTGACCCGGACATCTCCCCAGACAGACCTTCAGGTGTTTCTCCTCCTAGGCTTTCCGAGTCCCCTTCACACTACATGTTTTAAAGAAAGGTGGCTGATACCTTCCAGCTTCCTGTGGAGGAGGCAGTGGAGGATCAGGAAGAGCCTGACTATGTAGAGATGATGGACATCCCAGAGTCCAGGAGACTGTCTATTCCCCTCCACAAATATTTTGGCAAACAGACACAAAAAATTCTGAAGTCTCCCAATTCCATACCTCCTGTGGACAGAAGAATGGACAAGAGGTATACTCTTTCAGGCTCAAATACAGAGTTCCTCTATCAGCAATGCAGCCATGTTGGGGTGGTGCAGGCTGCTGCCTGTGATAAGGCAAGCATTCCCTTGGCATCACACACCCCAGACAAGGACTCCAGGAAGATTGATGCCATGGCAAAGAAGCAGTACATAGCATCATCCTTAGGACTCAGGCAGCCTAATTATGTGGCCTATGCAGCCAGGTACCAGAAGTCCAGTTGGGACACTGTACTGGCACTGGCTAAACAGGTTCCTCCCCAGCTTGCCAAGGAGCTGGAGCAGGTGGCTGCGGATGGGATTGAGGCATCGAAAGTTCAGTTTCATGCTGCTGTGGACTCCAATGATGTATCATCAAGAGTCATGGCTACATCTGTGGCTCTTCGGAGAATGGCTTGGCTCAGATGTACTAGCCTCTCACAGGATACCCAGGCTAAGGCCATGGATTTTCCTGTAGTGGGTAATTCTCTGTTTGGGGAGCAGACAGAGAATTACATGAAGAAAACGGATGAATACAGGACCACTTACAGGAGTGCTCAGGCCAAGGAAAGGCAAGCAACTCCTCAAAGGCAGCAGTCCAGAGGCAGGGGCAGGCCTTTCCAAAGGCCTTTTTACCAAGCACAGGCCTGTTCTTCTTTTTCACAGAGGGAGAGGCAGAAGGAGGATGAGCAGGCCTGCATCCACCCCTCAGCCTAAAGCCCCTGCCAAGCAGACATCTTGATGGGTCTGCCCGGGTCGATTCTCCTATCCCAGTAGGGGGCAGGCTGGCTTACTTTGTCCAGGACTGGATGTCTCTTACATCAGACAAGTGGGTCCTGGAAGTAGTAAGCCAGGGTCTGGTTCTCAGCTTCAGAAAATTTCCCAAGCTGAGACCCAGATCTTTTCCACCTGCAAATCTCTCAAGAGACCCTTGCCCTAGAGGCAGAGGTTTCTTCTCTCCTAGCTCTCAGAGCTATAGAGAGAGTACCTACCCTACACTGGGGCAAAGGATTGTACTCCAGGTACTTCTAACCCCCAAAAAGACAGGAGAGTGGTGACCCATCCTGGACCTAAGATACCTGAACAAACATCTTTTAAAGCCAAAGTTCAAAATAACTCTGAGAATTATCCTTCCCTCTCTAAGGCCAGGGGACTGGCTAGCCTCCCTGGACCTCAAAGATGCCTACTTTCACATTCCCATCAGGTGCTCCCACAGAAAGTACCTCAGGTTCAAGTTGCCCTCAGGCCACTATCTGTTCAGAGCAATGCCCTTTGGCCTAACATCAGCTCCAAGGGTCTTCACAAAGTGCCTGGCAGCAGTTGTTGCCTTCCTAAGAAGGCAAAAGATTTCCATTTTCCCATATTTGGATGAGTGGCTCATAGTAGGTCAGTCTCCAGACCAAGTCAAGTCATACCTGCAAGTGACCTAGAAAGTGCTCACTTCTTTAGGATTCCTTCTCAACCTACCAAAGTCAGTTCTCGAACCAGTGCAGCTACTCACCTTCATAGGTGCAGAGCTGGATACGATAAAAGCAAGAGCCTTCCTTCCCCTGGAAAGGGCAAGGACCCTCATGGAACTGGCCTCTTCATTCAGCCTTCAGGTGTCTCGGTCAGCAAGGCATTTCCTTCAGCTACTGGGCCACATGGCAGCTTCCACAGCAGTGGTCCAGGGCGCAAGATTCCAAATGAGGGATATTCAGTTCCACTTAAGAGCTTTTTGGTCCCAAAGAAAGGATTCCCTTACCAAACTAATTCCAGTGACTCGAACTCTGATCCAAGCCCTGCAATGGTGGCAGGACCAGGACAATTTGAGGCAAGGGGTTCCATTTGTCACTCAGTCTCATTCAGTGTTCCTCACCACAGATGATTCCCTGCTGGGCTGGGGAGCCCATTTGGGGGAACTTACCACCCAGGGACTGTGGTTGCCTCAGGAATCTCTGCTTCACATCAATCTCTTGGAACTCAGAGCAGTGTTTCTGGCACTACAAGCTTTTTCCAAATCTGTACAGAACAAGGTGGTTCAGGTCAGAACAGACACCACCACCACCATGTGGTACATCAACAAGCAAGGAGGCACTCGGTCTACGGCCTTGTGCACAGAAGTGATGAAGTTGTGGTCCCTGGCCTATTCCCTGCAAACCTCTCTGATAGCAGTTCACCTCCCAGGGAAGGACAATGTCCTAGCAGATGCACTGAGCAGAATATCCAGGGCCATCATGAATGGGCCCTAGATCCTCTGGGTTGAAAGTGATTTTTCTCAAGATGGGGCACTCAGAGATAGATCTTTTGCAGCCCCAGAAAATCACCAACTTCCTCTCTTTTGTTACAGACCCCCAGTCTTGGGCTCAGTCCCCCTGGATGCTCTGATTCTGAACTGGGAAGGGAAATTTCCGTATGCTTTTTCCCCCTTCCCTCTCCTGTTCAGAGTGTTAGTCAAGATAAGGTCACAACCATGCAAAGTGATTCTGATTGCTCCAGTCTGGGCCTGGCAGACATGGTATCCCTTGTTGCTGTCCCTAACAGTCCATCTTCCCCTGTCTCTTCCCAGGAATTACAAGCTGTTAACATCCTCTCAGGGGAGGATTTGGTACCCGAATCTTCAGTCTCTCAGTTTCAAGGCTTGGCTCTTGAAGAGTTAGAGTTTGCAGATCTGCATCTTTCCCGAGGGGTTCTGGATATCCTTAAGGCTTCTCGAAAGCCTTCCACCAGAAAGACTTACAACTCCAAATGGAAAAGATTCAGCATTTGGTGTTCTAAGAATATTTCTCCAGATTCTGCTGAATTGCCTACGGTTCTGGATTATATGGTCCATCTTAATGGCCTAGGTCTCAGACCAGCTACTCTCAAGGTACACTTGGCAGCTGTTTCTGCTTTCCTGTCGGTAGGCAAGTCTTCCTCTCTGTCATCCCATCCTGTATTCTGTAAGTTTTTCAAGGGATTGCTTCACACCATCCCCCTTTAGGGACCCTGCTCCTGCTTGGGATCTTAATGTTTTCATTGCTCAGCTTATGCAACCCCTTTGAGCCTTTGTCCTCAGCAGAGCTTAAGTACTTGACTTGGAAAACTGTGTTTTGGTAGCCATTCTTCTGCCAGACGTATCAGTGGATTGCAAGCCTGTCAGTGGAATCTGATTTCATCTCTTTTCACAGAGATAAAGTGGTCCTTAGAACTAACAGAAAGTTCTTGCCTAAAGTGGTTTCAGATTTCCACCTCAATCAGTCTATATCTCTCCGTTTTCTTCATTGATCATTCTTCCTCGGGAGAGAGGAGGCTACACAGTTTGGATGTTAAAAGAGCCCTTAGCTACTACATAGAGTGTACCAAGGGTCACAGGTTTGAATCCCTCCAGTTGTTCCTCACTTCTGGAGAAGTTGGGAAGGGCAAACCTGCCACTAAGAGATCTATTGCCAGGTGGATTTTTTCTTGTATACAATTCTGCTATGAAAAGCTGGGAAAAACTCCACCCTCAGGCCTGAGGGCTCATTCCACAAGAGGTACAGCTGCTTCCCTGGCTGCTGCCAGGATATCCTCTTAGAAATTTGTCAAGCAGCCACCTGGAAAAACAGTCCATACTTTTAGCAAGCATTACTCTCTGGATATCCAGGCTAGGAGTGATGCTCGGTTTGGCACAGCAGTACTTCAGAGCCTGTTTCCAAAGTAGGTTCTGTCCCTCCTCCATGGAGGTACTGCTTGGTAGTCTGCATTTGTCAGAATACAGCAAGACTTCATGTTGTTTGAAGAAAAAATTACTCACCTTAGTAGTAGTGGAGCCTTGCTGTATTCTGACCTCCCCCGCCTCCCCTATCAGAACCTAGATTTTTGGGATGTGGGTGGGTAGGTACAGTGTTGGCAACCTAGAGGTGCCCCCCCCCCCTTTTTTACACCCTCTTTTTCTTTGGGTGGAATGTTGTTCATTTGATTGGTTTTGTTTTGGGTTTCCTGACTTGAGTCTTCCTTTGACAACCAAAAACATTATATTTTTGCCAGTTGGCTAGTAAAAATTTTACAGTTTCCACACAGAACACCTAGTGAGTTTTTGCTCGTAAAGATCTGACGGTTGCAGTTCGAATAACAGGCAGAGGTTTCAACCGAGCTCGAGATGAACATTCTATGCCATGCATAGAAAAGTTAACCCTATGTTCTCCAGGGCAGTTGAAAGGCAGGACCTAACTGCATTTGTCAGAATACAGCAAGACTCCACTAGAAGAAACATAATTACTAAGGTGAGTAATTTTTTCTTTTACACTTTGTCAGGGTCTGGTGGCTTTTGGCCACTATTGTGCCTACAGTTCACGAGTGGGAACTGAGACAGTCAGTGGTAGAAGAAATCTTAGATTGTTGGGGTCAGCCAGACCTCGATCTGTTCACATCCCCATCCAAAGCAAATCTACCCAGATCTTACTTCGAGATGGAGCTCTTGCAGCAGGTAACACAATTAGGACTGAAGGCCGCAGGATCCCACGGAAAATTTCTAGCTAGCACTATACAACAGAGGATCTCCCCAAATGTCTGCCCACTCCCGATGTCCCATGTGATATAAAAGGGGCGGTCCCCCAGCGTCCCTCAGTTCTTTTACCACCATCGACTCGCACACATCGGCTCCACTGATGCCTTCAGCTATCAATCAACCGCCTTTCAACTGAGTTTCTACGCTTTATTTACTGATAGTTTTGAATTTATTTTCTTTATTTTTTTCTGCATGTCAACTTCCCCGTCATCATCTATAGACCGGCATCAGTCTAAGCGTGCCTGTGGCAAACAGAAACCGTCGCGAGACAGACACTCGGCCTACTTGTTGTGTCTAGGCCCATACCACAATACAGAGGCCTGTCCACACTGCCAAAAAATCAACAGCAGGATAAGGATTTGCTGCGAGAAGACCATCCTGGTCTGCTTAATGGAGCAGCAGTTAGTCGCAATGCAGAAGGTCCCCTCTGCCAAGGAGGGCCCCCTCACAAAAAATCGGGGAAACATCACCATAAAGAAAAGAGGAAAGAGAGGGACAGAGACAGATCCCCATCGGGATCTAGGTCATCTGACTCCCAATCAGCCTCCAGGGGGAGTTCGGACTCGGCCTCCCAGACTACGCGTTCTCCTACCAGGTTAACGGTAGTGAGCACCCAGGTAAGGGCAACAGGGAGCTCCATGCAAGGATCCTCTACCCTTCAGCCTGTGAAGATCTGGCCACAATCCCACTCCTCAGGCTGGCATTCAGACTCCAATGTCAGGTCTTCCTCCGGCGATAGACCGATGAATGCGTCCTCCAAGTCGGCCTCCTCGGGAGCCGACTCCCTGGACAGACGCAAGGGTTCAGGCCATTCCTCCAGGAGGTCCATCTCACAACCTCCCAGGGACCTAACAGCACTTAAGCCAATGCCAGAGAAACAGGTGAAGGAGAAATGGCCGCCAGCCGAGGATACTGTCCACTGCCAGGCCAAAACATCCCAAAAGCGGATGATGATCTCATCTAACACCCGTCTTCAGGTAAAGGAGCTCTATGCCAGACAGTCTTAAGGCTCCAAATACCTCAGATTCAGCGTTGATGGCCGCACTGCCACGCTGGCCGATAACTGCAGTGATCTACCGTCTGGTAGTCCGACATCAGCCTCTCCCCAGACTCCAGCTGACAACCTCGGATCCCCACCGAAGGCTCCATCGCCACTGGCGGGACCCCCGCCTAAAGCCTCAATGCCACCAGCAGTTCCACCGGACAAAACCCCATTGCCGCCCACAGGACCACTGATGGGTATACCGACATTGTCTATTCCAGCACCGGGCCAGACACCAGGTCCTTCAAACCGGCCGACACCAGATCAGGAGACAAGACTCCATCTGTCACAGGTCAAGGACTTATTTGCCTCCTGGTGGGACACTTATCAATGCTGATGTTCTCCCAGCCAAACGAGCAGGGGTAGAGGAGCCTAACCCCAGGGAACCTACTCCTCTGCCCAAAGAGGCCACCTCTTCACCCACCGGCAGGGGTTGCTCAGGCCACAAGGATCGCTCCTGGACTAGGAGCAGGAGCTCATCATGCTCCACAGAGGGTCACAAACGTAAACAAAAATGTTCCAGGTCCTCCTCCTCTGAGGCATCAGACCACTCATCATATTTCTCCTCTGGGTCCTCAGAGGCTGACCTCCCATTGCCGGCCCAAGGGACACACCAAGGTCTCTGCCTGACGAGCCCTCCTTTATGGAGGTAATGCATCATATTCAATCGAACTTGGGCTGGGACAGAGAGGACCTTGACCCTGAAAGATGCCGGTTAGCAAAATACCTGCTTAAAAAAGACCCAAAACCGGTGGTTGCGCCACCTCTGGTGGACACTTTTTAAGACATCAACAAGGTGACATGGAAGCATCCCTCCACGTCTTCAGCTGTCCCAAAGAAGGCAGATCGCCTCTATAGGGCACACCCCGAGAGGAACCATTCCTAGGGGAACAGCATATAGCCGACTCCATTGTCATCACGGCTGCTCACGGTAGGTCCTAGAGTCCAAAATACCTTAGCACACAACCACTGGACCAAGAATCAAAACAGCTGGACTTGATGGGCAGGCTGATGTATTCTTCTGCCACCTGCACTATCCGGTCCCTGAACTTCCTGACCCACATGGTGCAGTTCCAGAACGCCATGGGGGAACAAGGGATGGACTTAGTTTGGGACCTACCAGATCATCCCCAAAAGGCTGAGTTGGAAAAGCTTATGCACACTAGATCAGACATAAGCACCCACACTCTTAGGTCAGCCTATTACTACGCAGACACTGCAGCTAGAGCAGCTGCTATTGGGCTATTCCTTGGGAGACAGTCTTGGCTTAGGGTCTCGGGTTTTGCCCAAGACATCCACGCTGGAATCCTGGATGCCCCATTTACAGGCTCAGTTCTTTTCAGAGAGGAATCTAAAAAGATTATCACTAGAATCCAAGACTTGGGGAAAGCTGTATGCACGGTCCAGACTATGTACAAGTCCAGACAGAAGCCATTTCAAAAACAGCATTTTCGTGGCAAATCAGGACAACAACCCACATACCAGCAACAACAGCAATGGAGAGGAGGTTACAGCTGCAAGGGCTTCTCTCGTGGCTCCGGAAACAAAGGGCAATGGTCAGCCAAGCTCACCCAGGCTACTCTGCCCTCAGCCACCAGTGCCTGACTTTTGGCTGAACCCTCCTCTCCAGACAGATTCAACAGGAGAGGTGGTCGGAGGCTGCTTTTCCCTCTAGAGGGTTGGATGGTGGTCACTGACCAATGGGTTCTGCAGCTGGTTCAGTGGGGTCACATGATAGAGTTTACCGAAATACCCACAGAAAGACCAACCCCTTTTTCACACTACTCCCACTCTCACGCTGCTCTTATCCAGGGTGAAATCCAAACTCTGCTGGACAAAAGAGCAATAGAGCCGGTTCCAGCCACTCAGAAGGGATAAGGATATTAGACCTCAGTGACCTCAATGTCTTCGTGGAATACAGGTGCTTTCAGATGGTCACTCTTCAGGGCCTGCTTCTCATGATCCACCAAGGAGATTGGCTCTCATCCCTGGACATGCATGACGTGTATTTACACATCCTGATAGCTAGACACCACTGGATGTTCCTGAGATTTGAATTCAAGGGCCAGGATTTCCAATTCAGGGCACTGTCATTCAGCCTATCCTCAGCACCAAGGGTCTTCAAGTGCCTGGCAGTGGTGGCAGCGGCCCTCCGGAGGAGAGGCCATTATGTTTTCCCATACCTGGATGATTGGCTTCTCACAGCCCCATCCGGGGTGGCTCTTTAACACACAGTGGAAGATACCCTTTCTCTGTTTAGGGCATTGGAAATCACAGTAAACATGCCGAAATCATCACCCTGGCCAACTCAGAAGCTCCAGTTCATAAAAGCACTTCTTGACACCTCTCAGGGGAAAGCCTTCTTCCCAAAGGACAGGGCGGACTGCATAAGGGGTCTCGCCCACCACATCCAGTCTTTACAACAGATCCCAGCCAGGACGGTACTCGGACTTCTCGGCCACATGGCGGCAACCATTGCCACTATACCATTGGCTAGACTTTATATGAGAACGATACAGTGGACACTGAGGAACCCAATGGGATCAGCACTGGGACAATCTCGATCAGCTTGTCTCAATCCCAGGATCCTATTCGATCGAATGGTGTGGTACAGAGTGGATGTGTGAGCTTGAGCTCTGACAAGACCTACCTCCCGACGACCGAAATTGCAACTGGCATGTAAATTTAAATAGTAGAATATTCTTTTCAAACAACATGAAGTCTTGCTGTATGCTGACAATTGCAGTGATTCCCAACCTTTGAACTGCCCCGGAGAACAAATAGTTAACTTTCTGTGCAGGGCATAGAATGCTGAGCTCGAGCTCGGTTGAAGTCTCTGTCTGGAGTGATTCAAACCTAAACCTTCAGATTCTTTACTCCACCTCACTGAACGGTCGCTCCGGAGATTTCTCCTTCAGCTCAGTTCGAAAGTCTGTTAAAGTAGTTTTCAGTTTTTGTCGGTTTTTAAACCAAAAAAAGTATCCGCATAGTCTGTTCAGTCTCTGCCTGTGGTGCTGTGAGTACTAGGTAGGAATTGTTCTGTTTTTCTGTGTGGAACTTGTAAAAGTGCGGCTCGGTTCGGCTGAACCGGCCATTTGTTAGTGAAATTTGTTTGTTACTTAGTGTGTGGTTACCGGTTCTTATCGGTTCTAAAAAAAAGTGTTTTGAACCATTTTTTTCCAATACCCGTGACACGGTTAGGAACTGATAAGGGAGTCTTGCCTGGCAGTTGCCGAAAAAAGGGTGAGTTTGGTTAGGTTGGCCATGTCTGAGAAACCCAAGAAAAAAACCAGGCCCACTGGGTTTCAACACTGCAGTGAGTGTGGGGAGGTCTTTGCTAAGGCCGATCCTCACACCACCTGTGTTTATTGTCTGGGGTTTGACCAACTTGATTCAGACTGCCAAATATATAAAAACTTTCCCAAATCTATCCTTGAGAAGAGATTAGGTAGACTGAGGGAAAAGGAGGCCGAGACATCCGCTGACCCGGATGGCCAGCCCGGTTCGGTTTCGACCGAACCAGAAGGAGTGCCCTCTGACCAGGGCGATACTTCTTCGGGCAAAAGGAGAGTCAATTCCAAGGATCAGTTCTGACAAAAAGAAAACGCAAAGATAAATCGACCGGTTCGGATCCAGAGGTTCATGTTCCTACCGCAAGAGATAGCCAGGCGATTCAGATTGTGGAATCGCCGCCTGGTTCCCACCAATCCTGTTCCTTCTGGCAGGGGTTCGGTTCGGTTGGTTCCCCCGGTTCAAGAGTATACCCTTGAAGATTTTTATGAACCGGAATTTGAAGAGGAAGGGGAATTTGAGGATGATGATGTAAGTGAAGGTCTGGTTGTGCCTGTGGAACCAGACATCTCCCCAGACAGACCTTCAGGTGTTTCCCCTCCTAGGCTTTTGAGTCCCCTTCTTAGTTTATGTTTTACAGAAAGGTGGCTGAAACCCTCCAGCTTCCTATGGAGGAGGCTGTGGAAGATCAAGAGGAGCCTGATTATGTAGAGATGATGGACATCCCAGGGTCCAGGAGACTGTCTGTTCCCCATCATAAATCTTTTGGGAAACGGACACAAAAAATCTTAAAGTCTCCTAACACTATACCTCCTGTGGATAGAAGAATGGACAAGAGGTATACACTTTCAGGCTCAGACACGAAGTTCTTATATCAACAATGCAGTCATGTTGGGGCAGTGCAGGCTGCTGCCTGTGACAAGGCAAATATTCCCTTGGCTTTACATCCCCCTGACAAAGACTCCAGGAAGATTGATGCCATGGCAAAGAAGCAGTACATGGCATCTTCTTTGGACTCAGGCAGGCAAATTACATGGCCTATACAGTCAGGTACCAGAAGTCCAGGTGGGACACTGTACTGGCACTGGCTAAACAGGCCTCCCCCCAGCTAGCCAAGGAGCTGGAGGCGGTGGCTGCAGATGGGATTGAGGCATCTAAGGTTCAGTTTCATGCTGCTGTGGACTCTAAAGATGTGTCATCAAGAGTCATGGCTACATCTGTGGCTCTTTGGAGGATGGCTTGGCTCAGATGTACTAGCCTCTCGCAGGATGCCCAGGCTAAGGCCATGGATTTTCCTGTAGTGGGTAATTCTCTGTTTGGGGAGCAGACAGAGAATTACATGGAAGAAAATGAATGAGTACACGACCACTTACAGGAGTGCTCAGGCCAAGGAAAGGCAGGCAACTCCTCAAAGACAGCAGTCCAGGGCCAGGGGCAGGCCTTTTCAAAGGCCTTTTTACTAAGCACAGGCCTCTTCTTCCTTTTCTCAGAGGGAGATGCAGAAGGGGGATGAGCAGGGCTGCATCCACTCCTCAGCCTAAAGCCCCTGCCAAGCAGGCACCCTGATGGGCCTGCCCGGGTCGACTCTTATATTCCAGTAGGGGGCAGGCTGGCTTACTTTGTCCAGGACTGGATGTCTATTACATCAGACAAGTGGGTCCTGGAAGTAGTAAGCCAGGGACTGGTTCTCAGCTTCAAAACATTTCCAAAGGTGAGAGCCAGATCTTTTCCACCTGCAAATCTCTCAGAAACCCTTGCCCTAGAGGCAGAGTTTTCTTCTCTCCTAGCTTTAAAAGCTATAGAGAGAGTACCTACCCTACACTGGGACAAAGGACTGTACTCCAGGTACTTCCTGACCCCCAAAAAGACAGGGGAGTGGTGACCCATCCTAGACCTAAGATATCTAAACAAACATCTTTTAAAACCAAAGTTCAAGATGATAACTCTAGGAATAATACTTCCCTCTCTAAGGCCTGGGGACTGGCTAGCCTCCCTGGACCTCAAAGATGCCTACTTTCACATTCCCATCAGGTGCTCCCACAGAAAGTACCTCAGGTTCGAGTTGCTCTCAGGCCACTATCAGTTCAGAGCAGTGCCCTTTGGCCTAACCTCAGCCCCAAGGGTTTTCACAAAGTGCCTGATAGTAGTAGTTGCCTTTCTAAGAAGGCAAAAGATTTCCATTTTTCCATATCTGGACAATTGGCTAATAGTGGGTCAGTCTCCAGACCAAGTCAAGTCTCACCTACAAGTGACCCATCAAGTGCTCACTTCTCTAAGATTTCTTCTCAAACTTCCCAAGTCAGTTCTTGAATCAGTCCAGCTTCTTACCTTTATAGGGGCGGAACTGGACACACTCAGTGCAAGAGCCTTTCTTCCTCTAGAAAGGGCAAGGGTTCTTATGGAACTAGCTTCTTCCTTCAGCCTTCGGGTATCTCGACCAGCAAGGCATTTCCTTCAGCTGTTGGGCCACATGGCACCTTCAACAGCAGTGGTCCAAGGGGCAAGATTCCAGATGAGGGATATTCCGTTCCACCTGAGAGCTTTCTGGTCTCAGAGAAAGGATTCCCTTACCAAACTGATCCCAGTGACTCTGACCTTGATCCAAGCCCTCCAGTGGTGGCAGGATCAGGACAATTTAAGACAAGGTGTTCCTTTGTTGCTCAGCCTTGTTCAGTGGTCCTTACCACAGATGCTTCTCTCCTGGGCTGGGGAGCCCACCTGGGGTCCCTTACTGCCCAGGGGCTGTGGTCCCCCCAAGAATCCCTTCTCCACATCAATCTTCTAGAGCTCAGGACAGTTTTTCTGGCTCTAAAAGCGTTCTCACAGTCAGTACAGAACAAGGTGGTTCAAGTCAGAACAGACAACACCACCACTATGTGGTACATCAACAAGCAGGGGAGGCACTCAGTCCATGACCTTGTGTACAGAAGCCATCAAGTTGTGGTCCCTGGCTTATTCTCTGCAAACCTCTCTTGTAGCAGTTCACGTTCCAGGCAAGGACAGTGTGCTAGCAGATGCACTGAGCAGGATTTCTCAGGGCCATCACGAAGAGTCCCTGGACCCTCAGGTGTTGAAAAAGATTTTTTCAAGGTGGGGCATTCCAGAGATAGATCTCTTTGCAGCCCCAGACAATCACCAACACCCTCTCTTTTGTTGCAGACCTCCAGTCCTGGGCTCAGTCCCTCTGGATGCCCTGATCCTGAATTGGGAAGGGAAGTTTCTGTATGCCCTTCCCCCCTTCCCACTCCTGTTCAAAGTTTTGGTAAAAATAAGGTCTCAGCCTTGCAAGGTGATTCTGATTGCTCCAGATTGGGCCAGACAGCCCTGGTACCCCCTGTTGCTGTCCCTAGCAGTCCATCTTCCCTTGTCTTTTCCTAGGGATTACAACCTGTTAACATCCTCTCAGGGAAGGATTTGGTACCCCAATCTTCAGTCTCTCAATCTCAAAGCATGGCTCTTGAAGAGTTAGAGTTTGCAGATCTGCATCTTTCCCAAGGGTTCTGGATATCCTCAAAGCTTCTCGAAAGCCCTCCACCAGAAAGACTTACAACTCCAAATGGAAAAGATTCAGCATTTGGTGTTCTAAGAAGTATGTTTCTCCCAGACACTGCTGAATTGCCTATGGTTCTGGATTATATGGTCCATCTTAATGGCCTAGGCCTCAGACCAGCTACTGTCAAGGTACACTTGTCAGCTGTCTCTGCGTTTTTGTCTGAGGGGAAGTCTTCCTCACTATCTTCCCATCCTGTGTTCTGTAAATTTTTTAAAGGATTGCTTCACACCAATTCTCCTTTTAGAGACCCTGCCCCTGCCTGGGATTTGAATGTTTGCATTGCTCAACTTATGCAACCCCCCCCTTTGAGCCTAGGTCTTCAGCAGAGCTTAAGTACTTGACTTGGAAAACTGTGTTCTTGGTAGCCATTACCTCTGCCAGGCATATCAGTGAATTGCAAGCCCTGTCAGTGGAACCTGATTTTATCTCATTTCACAGGGATAAAGTGGTCATTAGAATCAATAGAAGGGTCTTGCCCAAAGTGGTTTCAGACTTCCATTTAAACCAGTCTGTGTCTCTCCCTGTTTTCTTCACTGATCATTCTTCCTCAGGAGAGAGGAGGCTACACAGTTTAGATGTCAAAAGAGCCCTTAGCTACTACATAGAGCGTACCAAGGGTCACAGGTTTGACTCCCTCCAGTTGTTCCTCACTTATGGAGAAGTGGGAAAGGGCAAGCCTGCCACCAAATGATCTATTGCCAGGTGGATCGTGTCTTGTATACAATTCTGCTATGAAAAGCTGGGAAAAACTCCACCCTCAGGCCTGAGGGCTCATTCCACAAGAGGTACAGCTGCTTCCCCTGGCTGCTGCCAGGGATATCCATCTCTTAGAAATTTGTCAAGCAGCCACCTGGAAAACAGTCCATACCTTTACCAAGCATTAGTCTCTGGATATCCAGGCTAGGAGTGATGCTCAGTTGGGCACAGAAGTACTTCAGAGCCTATTCCCAAAGTAGGTTCTGTCCCTCCTCCTTAGAGGTACTGCTTGGTAGTCTGCGATTGTTAGAATATAGCAAGACTTCATGTTGTTTGAAGAAAAAATTACTCACCTTAGTAATTATGTTTCTTCTAATGGAGTCTTGCTGTATTCTGATCTCCCTCCCTGCCTCCGCTCTCAGAACGTGTTTTTGGGAAGTGGGTGGGCAGGTACAGTGTTGCACCCCAGGGTGTTATTTGCTTACACCCTCCTCATTTTTGTTTGGGTGCTGATTTATTATTATTTATAGTACATTGGGTTTTGTTTTTGGGTTTCCTGACTTGAGTCTTCCTTGGGAATCCAAAACTTTTTCAGCCAGTTGGCTAGTAAGAATTTTTACAATTTCCACATAGAATTTTTAGTTTAGTTGGGCTCGTAAGAATCTGACGGTTTAGGTTTGAATCACTCCAGACAGAGACTTCAACCGAGCTCAAGCTCAACATTCTATGCCCTACATAGAAAGTTAACTATTTGTTCTCCGGGGCAGTTCAAAGGTTGGGAATCACTGCAATTGTCAGAATACAGCAAGACTCCATTAGAAGAAACATAATTACTAAGGTGAGTAATTTTGTCTTAGCAACTCTAAATGCAGTTTAAATAATAAATTACTCAAATCAATATAAGTGCAGTACATAAATGAATCAATATTGTGATTAAGTGGAAGGAAGATGAACTTACGAAGTCTGGACACTGCCTCTAAGCTGACAGGTGATGTTTGCTACTTCAAGGCTGTCTTCACGCTTGTATTGGCTTAAATTTCCACTGAAACTTGCCTTTAAAGAAACCGACTGAAATTTTGAGGTTGTTTTCACCAGAAGGCTCAATTGATCCATTATACTAGTCACAGTGTCGATTTCTTAAATGTTCTCCTCAGAACTGAACGATTGACAGAACACACAACTGTTTATATCTTAAAACTATACGATACCATACAATGATTAATGAAATGCTGGTGGTTATGACAGAAGCAGATACAGAAAGTAAAAACATTAAAAAAAGATTGTTAGAAAAAGATCACAATATTTAAGACAGTTCTCAGGCACCAGAGGCAAAAAAACTTAACACAGATCAACCCTTGACTGTCTTACATTTCAATTTGCTGATGCAGGAAATGAGTAACATTAGAATATCAGATGTCGAGGTTCATGTTAGTAGCCTAGAAGACAGCTAGCAAACAGTAGACTACAAGAGTGACAAACATAAGACAGACAGCTGATTTATTAGCTAAAGTGGAAGACTTGGAGAGCAGAAGCCGGAGAAATAATTTGAGTGTGTTTGGTCTCAAGAAAGGAGTAGAGGGATCTGACCCCGCTGAATTTACTAACATAATGCTGATCTCTATAGCTGGGTGCAATATTTTTTTATTGAAAGAGCTCACAGGTCTTTAAAACGCAAAGCTAATAAAAATGAGAGAACCCGGTTATTAGTGTTCCGGCTGCTTGACTTTCAACAAAAATCTTTTATACAGAGAGCCTTAAGAAATTCAGTCTGTATCTCTTTTGAAGGAAATAACATCAACATATTTAATGACCTCCCCCCAGAAGTGATCTGCGGAAGGGATGCCTTTACCCTATTAAGATATGCTTGAGAGAGGCTGGCCTTAATTATGGTCTATTATATCCTACTAAGCTTAAAATCTGGTCATCAGATGTGGTCAGAGAATATAATGGGATGGAAGCAGCGAAGCAAAGACTTAGACTTTCCTGCAATTTTTGGCAACTTTGATTTCCAACAATAAAGATGATATGAGATAGTGTGACTGATGATGGGTAGATGTTCTGTTTTTGGCTCTGTGATGGGATAGGAGTGGGAGGATGTGGGATGGATAGGAATATTAGGGGTGCAGATGGATGAAAACACAGAAACTATTTTTTTTTCATGATTTCACTCGTGGGTCTGTGAGCACCCGAGTTTGCCGCTTACTCTTTAAAGTGTGAGCTAAAGTAAAACACTAGAAGAAGGGAAAAACTATTGTTAAATACGCTTTATTTGTTTCAAGTAATTTGTGACAAGGGAGTCACTCTTCAGGTAAAGGGGTCTTCTTAGAAGCAAAATCATATTAGCAGATGTCATTTCATTCTTAGCTTGTAAGTTTTCAGGTTTAATTAAGGGCTACAAGTCCGCCAGTTAGGCTATGCTGGGGCAATCTGTTTGTTACCCATGTTAGAAGGGATAACTTTATGGCCCTTAAAAGCAGGAGAATGTATATTATGGTGTGCATTTGATAATGGGGAACATTTAAACTTCTATGCTGGTTTCTACTAAATATTGGTAAATGAGGCTTTTGTTTGGATGATGGTGGAATTTAGTTATGTTCAGACGTTGGAGAGAAAAATGATTGAAATGTCATATATTGGTTATATGAATGTGAACCCTTTTCTTTCTTGTTCACCAGCTCGTCTTATCCCTGAGTCCTAGTCCAGAGCCGAAATAGATAAAATGTTTTCATTTTCTGCCATTTTGGAAAAAACTGTTGCATACCCACTGGTATTTGAATTTAATGAACCTTTCTCCAGATTCTGAAGCACGAGCAGAAGCAGTCCAGTACAAATCATGAGCAGGCTGTTGCTTGTTGCATGTGATTGTGGGATTACGCATCACGTACACAGAGGACTCTGGGTAATTTATGGGCAAAATGGAGGAGAAGTCACATGGTGCCAGGAAACACCTCTGCGTGCACAAGAAAAGAAAATGGTAGGATCAAATATTTGGACATCTCCTTAGATTAAAATATATTCAGACAGTAGGATATATTGCATAGCACAATTGGAAATGTCTAAAACTAGAAACGGACAGATTGCAGTAGGTAAAAGTGCTATCACAGCCACGGGGAAGACATGAGTCGGATAGGAAACAGAATACAGCTTCTGGACTTCAAACCTGATTTGCCTCTGAATAAAAACTAATAACTGTGTGCACAACCTGGACATTGATAGTTGATGGTTAAAGGGATAGAGAGTAAATTACAAAAACTGTTTCTTTCTAGAATGGATGTTTTTTGAGTTATGATTTCAGCTACTGTTTATGCTGCATATTAGAACAAAAGGTATATTATAAGTCGATTTATACAAGCGTCTTATCTTTTAGTAGATCTGTTGTGTTTTTTATTCTTAAATAAAGTGAGATGCTTGGTGAAAATTTACAGTGTTAAAATGTAGAAATGAAGACCTGATTATATTATTCAGTAAGGGTCAAGGGGTCATCTCAGACTGCTGTTTCCTCTCTGGTTTCAGTACTGAAGGACACAGTAAGGGCCTTTACAAGTTTTTAAAATAAAGGGTTGAAACAATTTCCAATTGAATACATATCTATCTCATATAATTGTTCTTTAATGATATAGGGAACTGCAACCCTAGAGATTTTAGAATTCTGCAGGTTGTGTTTTGGTTAGGGGGAGGTAGTGAGCTCGAGATAAAACTCTGCTCTACGGCATTTGAGAATGTCTTGGGAAGGGATTGTATCAGATCTGATTAATCAAAAAGTGGTAAATGGGGAACAACTCTTTTACATTATTTCAACTACAGTAGTTCATGATGTATTTTATTTCAAGATAGCTGTTTGTTTTTATATTTTTAACTCTATTACTATTTCTCTTTTCTTGCTGCCTTTCTTTCTCTCTTATCCTATATGCTGACTCATGCATTGAAGTTAACCTACACAAAATTAATAATTGTATGTCAAAAGGAAAGGCTGGACTTATATTTTACAGTTTAATACATGGAATTTCCAACATAGCTGGTACATCATTTGTGATGGCTATGGCTAACTCTTACACATTGGTGACATGGAATGTGCGAGGTTTGAACCATAAGCTTAAACGATGATCTTACTTCGAGGGGGCTCTTGCAGTGGGTAATTACATATAGGACTGACTTCAGCAGGTGGCAGGACCCCACAGAAAAATTTCTAGCTAGCAGTCTCTGGCGAGGGATCGCCCCCACGTCAGGTGACCGGCGTCAGGAGACATCGGTATAAAGGGGCCTTCCAGTTCTTTCCCACCGTTAGCTCATGCCAGCACCTCGCAGAAAAGTTCCCTGCTTGTCAGGCTCTTTTGTCAGTATTTTAACTGAGTATTTTCAATTTTTTCCTATCATCCGTCAGGTAGTCATTGGTGTATGTCGTCCCCTACACCCTCCGAGCACAAAAACAAGTGCGACTCATGCGGTGCCCAACTCCCGCACAAGGACGGCCATTCCCTGTGCCGTTTTTGCCTAGGACCCGACCATCCGGTAGAGAAGTGCCAGCGCTGCCTTAGATTTAATGCGGCCACCTGGAGAAGGCGGCAGCAGTCCCTGGAGGCCCATATTTTGAAAAAGAAAATGAGCTCCATGGAGAAAGAATTGAAAATGCTTTGGCAGGCGTCAACTTACCCTGAAGGCCATCGCAAGAAAAAGGACAAAGAAAAGCACCGGGACAAGGGCTCGTCTCCCACCAGGACTTCCTCGTGAGTCGCCATGCTAAAGGTAACATCCCCTCCGGGGGACCGCTCCATGACGGCCGCCTTAGAGGCTTCTAAGGTGGCATCGGCCCACCCGTCTGGCTCGTGCTCGGGCCCTTTGGGCACCTCCAGGCTTTTGGAGGCCTCTGCTCCCAGTAAAGCCGTGGTTTCACAGCCTACTGGTGCGAGCGGCTCTGATAAGCTGGACGTCAGCTCCTCCAATGCCCGCACGGAGAAGGTTGGTAAGTCTCCCGACCCTTCGGGGTGGCGCATGGCCCCCATTCCGCCCGACCAGGCCGCCCCTCCTTCTCAGCCTGTCTCCGGTGACGGGTCCATTAAGTAGGACGCCAGCCCCTCCGGTGCCCTCCCGGATCCCGCTGCTAAGGCGCACGTTGGTTCACCTGATGTCCACATAGTGGATGAGCCGACGCCGGACCCCTCACGTCCATCGTTCCTGGCTCCCCACAGCCTTCATTGCCCTCTGGGGACCCTGAGTCTCCTCAGCCCAACCCCAAGGATTTCTCCCCCCCCCATCCCCGGGCGACGCTGAGGTTCCTGTTCCACCTCTGTCAGACCTTCCACCTGCTGGTCCGAACGATCTGATGACTCCCCGGACGCTGGCTCTGACGCCGGGTGACATCCCGCTCCCGGATGCCGCCCCTCCACCGGGCCCTCCGCCTCCTGGGCCTTCTGCTTCAGAACCGCCCGTGGGGCCTCTGGCCAGGCCATCTGCTCTGGCAGCCCCCCTGGTTCCCAAGTACCCGACCCCATCGTATCTGACACCGTCATACCCGGGACCGCAGTATCCGGTGCCTCAGTACCTGGCGCCATCCTATCTGACGCCGCAGTAACCGATGCCTCAATACCCGACGCCAGGCTTCCCACCGTCGGGCTATGGATACACGGCTTATGGGTATAGTCCATACCCATATCTCCCTCCTTCTCCTCCACTGCCCCCCAGCCGCTGGTGGACCTGCAGGAGACTCTGGACTCCTGGTGGGCTGAGGCCAAGGCTCAGCTCACCAGAGAGGTGGAGAGTCATCTTCCAACAATGGTGCTGGTGCCGGTTGTCCACGACGACAAACTCTCTCCCCACCTCCAGACACCAGGGCTAAACCCTCTGGGTCCAGAGAGGGGCAGGACACGCTTCCCTGAGGGCTTCCCAAGGGGTCCGTTCCTCCCCCTCGTCAGGAGAGGGAGTCTACCTGTGCCTCATCTCCTTCTTCCTCGGACACCTTGGATGCTTCCGATGGTTGTTCTGAGCAAGACGACAAGCTACGCTCTCCGTCCAAGCCCCGGCCAAGGACTCCTCTGAAGTCTCCTCCGGAGGATGCTTCCTTCACGGAATTGCTACAAAAATCCAGGAAGTACATAAGTGGCAATCCTTGGAGCCAGACCCCCAACGTAAAAAACTAGCTGAGCATCTGGATCTGATCGTGACAGCTCCCACTTTTTTTGCCACCCTGGATCGAGCCTCATGCCGACCTTATTACCACTATATGGAAACAGCCGTCGGCCTTAGCCCCACTTCCCAGGAAGTCGAACGGGCTATACCAGACTCCCGAGGGTGTTGACTATTTAGACTCCCACCCTCGAGCTGACTCGGTTGTGATTAGCGCCACTCATGGCCGGTCAGCTCAACCCAAACACCTTAGCTTGTCTCCACTACCAGAAGGCGATTCTCAGCGAGGTGGAATCTAAATTGGACTCCCTTCCGGACTCTCAAGTCAAGCAGGAAGTGGCTGACCTTGTCCGCTCTGCACGTTCGGCCAGTTGGCACATTCTTCGTGCGACCTATGATGCAGTGGACACTGCTGGTAGGCGCTCAGCTTTCACCGTAGGCCTACACCGTCATGCTTGGCTCCGAGTGTCAGGGTTGGTCCCGGAGGTGCACTCTGCCATCCAGGAAGCGCCCTACCGGGGTTCGGTGCTGTTCAGGGGTAATGTCAAGGACATCATCACTGACCTGCAGGAGAAGGGGACAGCACTAAAGTCTGTGGACTCTGTGTATCATCCCCATCAATCACAGCGCCATCCCTTTCGCAGACGGAATCGGCCCAGAGCGACACCACAGGGAAAGAGGGCCACTAAACGTCGGGCCTCCCCCAGCTGCCAAGCCCCCCCCCACCCAAAAAAGCAGTGGGAGTTTCAGCTGTGGTGCTGCCACACGCCACCTGACTCCTTCCCTCTCCCACAGCCTCCGGGCTTCCTGGAGGAACCAGTAGGAGGGAGGTTTTCCCTCCACCTTCCAGGCTGGGAGAGGATAACATCAGATTCATGGGTGCTTCAGCTAATCGCAGAAGGACACACAATAGAGTTTCTACAGAAACCACCTTGTCACCCTCTCCCAAGGTCATTGTACTCTCGGGAACATCTTCTTCTGATCCAGGAAGAAATTTCAGCACTTTTGCTGAAAGAGGTGATAGAACCTGTCCCCCTTCCCCTGCAAGGAATTGGTTACTATTCCCACTTCTTCCTGGTCCCGAAGAAGACAGGAGATATAAGACCTATTCTAGATCTCAGTTCCCTGAACATTTTCGTGGAGTACAAGAGGTTCAGGATGCTCTCACTGCAGAGCCTTCTGCCCCTCCTCTGCTCGGGCCAGTAGCTGTGCACTCTGGATATGCAGGACGCTTACCTGCACATATCTATCCGTCTGTCTCACTGTAAATATCTCCATTTTGCTTTCCAGGGGGACCACTACCAGTTCAAGGCACTTCCATTTGGCCTATCCTCGGCTCCCCGAGTATTTACCAAATGCCTTGCGGTGGTGGTGGCCTACCTGGACAATTGGCTCCTGGTGGCCTTGTCCAGGGAAGAACTCCTGCACTTCCTCTCCCTCACCCAGCAGGTCTTTGCCTGTCTGGGTATTACCATCAGCCATTCCAAGTCTCACTTGATCCCATCCCAGAGGCTCCAGTTTATTGGGGCGATACTGGACACAACCCTAGGCAGGGCCTTCCTGCCACCGGACAGGGCGGTCACACTCCAGACTCAGGTAAGCCTGTTGTCCGGCCGTAGGCGGGTCAGTGCAAGGTCAGTTCTTCGCCTCCTCAGGCTTATGGCGGCTGCTATCTCAACAGTCCCTCGCGCTCGGCTTCACATGAGGGCCACTCAGTGGGTGCTTCGCTCTCAATGAGATCAGTTGGTAGACGACTTGGACCATTTGGTCCTAGTCTCCTCTCCCATGGTTCGAGACTTGTAGTGGTGGATGGTTCGAGAGAACCTTCTTCGGGGAGTTCCATTCTTCCTTCCTCCTCCCTCCCAGACTCTGACCACAGACGCCTCGGGTGAAGGTTGGGGAGCCCATCTCAGCCCACATCGGACCCAGGGCTCTTGGACCAAGCTCGAACAATCCCTGCACATCAATGTGCTCAAGCTTCCGGCAGTGCTCTATGCTCTCCGGGCTGTCCACCTGCATCTTCTTCCAGGCCACCTAGCCATCCAGACGGACAATATGTGTGTGGTATGGTACATCAACAACAGGGCAGGACTTGGTCCTACCCTCTTTGCAGGGAAGCCATGAGAGTTTGGGATTGGGCAACACAACACGACCTTCACCTCATGGCAATTCATGTTCCATGGGTTGAGAACTCCTTAGCAGACAAACTAAGTCGATCGTCTGCTCAAGCTCATGAACGGGAACTGGATCTGGAGGTCCTAGACGATATCTTCCTACACTGGGGAACACCTCAGGTGGACCTGTTCGCCTCACCTCTAAACGCAAAGCTTCCTGACTTCTGCTCGCTCGTTCAAGAGTCAGGCATTTTCTGGAGAGATGCTCTGTCTCTAGATTGGAAGAACAGATTCGTCTATGCCTTTCCCCTGATTCCTTTGATCCCGCATGTCTTGCAGAAACTCGACTCAGAAGGAGCACGAATGATTCTGATCGCTCCTTTCTGGCCCAGGCAAGTTTGGTTCTCTTTTGCAACAATACTCAGAGGAACCTCCTCTTCCTCTTCCTCTTCCGCTGTCACGAATTTTACTAACCCAGGATCAGGGGACCCTGGTCCATCCAGGTCTCAAGTCCCTTCAACTACATGCGTGGCTCCTGCAGACATAGCTCAAGCTCGCTTTGGGGTTTCTCCCCAGGTGGCTGAGATCTTGGTGGAGGCTAGGAAACCCTCCACTAGGTCTACTTATGCCATGAAGTGGAAACGGTTCTCAATCTGGGCCGCTTCAAAAGGCTTCGAGCCTTTCTCCTGCTCAGTTGGGCAACTGCTGGAGTACCTGCGCCATCTCTTTGACCTGGGCCTTGTCACTCATCTCTGAAGGTACACATGGCGGCCATTTCAGCTTACCATGTTCCCTTCGCAGATAGGATGTTTGCTCAACTGGAAGTCTCTAAGACTTTCCTCAGAGGGGTTCTTCACTTGAGACCCCCAATCCGAGTTCCCGCCCCTCCTTGGGATTTGAACTTCGTTCTTGAGAAACTTACTTTCATAGGTTTTTTCCAGCTAGAGAACAATAGTCCATAATGCTTGCCTATTATTTTTAGTGTTATTACATATATTTATCTTTATCTGTCATTACCAGATCCAAATTTTTTTTGAATGTATCCATATTTGAACTTTCTACTACAACAGTAGGAAGATTATTCCATATTGGGATTGATCTTATACTGAACCAGTTTTTCCTCCTTAATGAATTCCACTTTGCCTCCTTTTGAACCAGTGACCTCAGCAGACATGATGTTCCTTTCATGGAAGATGCTCTTCCTAGTGACCATTACCTCTGCTCAGAGGATTTCCGAGCTCCAGGCCCTGATGTGTAAAATCCCGTACTTGATTTTTCACAAGGAACGTGTGGCTTTGAGCACCAATCCTAAGTTTCTCCCCAAGGTGGTAGCGGAATCTACGTTGAACCAGTCCATAGAGTTACCCGCTTTCTTTACACAGTACTCCAATCAGGGGGAGTATCTGCTTCACACTATGGACGTTCACCGGATCCTGAGATACTACACTAACAGAACAAAGGATCTCAGAAAGACTGATCAATTGTTTGTCTCTTTTGCACCCAAAACAGAAGGCAATGCTGTTTCTAAGCAATGCCTGTCTAAATGGTTGGCTCATTGCATCACCTTCTGTTATGACAAATACAAGAAGACCCTTCCGGGTGAAGTAAGAGGACACTCCACCAGAGGGGTCGCTGCCTCGGCGGCATGTTTCAAGAACATGTCAGCGGCAGATATCTGTGCTGCTGCCACTTGGACGTCTGTCCATACATTTACAAAACATTACAGTTTGGATATTGCCTCTCGCCGTAGAACAGGCTTCGGGCTCGCTGTTCTGCAAGGCCTCCTTTCTTAAGGCCTTCACAGCTAAGAGGATCTGCTTTGAGTAGCTTTCCTCCTCCCGTGTGCTTCTTCTTGTTCCAGACTGCTTTGGACTCAGTCCTGTATGTAATTACCTACTGCAAGAGCCCTCTCGAAGTAAGATAGTACAGTTACATAAGAACTTACCATAACAGTAGATCTTCGAGAGAGGCTCTTGCAGTAGGTAATACCTTCCCACCCTCCATCCCCCTAAGCTTTTTCATTTCCTTTTCCAGTGAGGGAAATATCTGCTTCTTTCTTGTCTGGCCTCTTGTGGCCTGTGGCGGGAAAGAACTGGAAGGCGGGCGTGAGGGACTGCCCCTTTATACCGACGTCTCCTGACGCTGGTCACCTGACGTGGGGGCAGTCCCTTGCCAGAGACTGCTAGCTACAAAATTTTTCATGGGGTCCTGCCGCCTGCCGACATCAGTCCTATATGTAATTACCTACTGCAAGAGCCTCTCTCGAAGATCTACTGTTATGATAAGTTCTTACGTAACTGTACTTTCAGTCATCAGATCAGACATCTTAAAAAATTAGGTGCTTCATTTGCTTTCTTACAAGAAACTCACTTAAAAACAGAGCAGTATACTCTAATAAGGAGAGAGTGGGTGGGGCAAGTGTTTGGGGCAGGGAACAGCTCTAAAAAAGCAGGTGTCTTAATTTTGGTTAATAGAAATGTAGATTTTAAAATACTAACACAGACAGCAGATAGTAAGGGACATTTTTTGATTCTACAGGGCTTTATTAAAGGGGAAAGCTTTAGTAAATATTTATGGGCTGACAGCAGCAAACCATGATGTTTTTAGCATCGTTCAAGATAGATTGATAAGCTTTCTGCACACAAATATTGTTATGGCAGGAGATATGAATGTCATTCTCGACCCAAATCTTGGTAGAACCAGATTCAGAACAGGTAGGTCTAAAGCAGATCGGGATTTAGCTGACTTAATCTTGACATATGATCTCATTGACATCTGGAGAGTGTTACTTCAAAACACAAAAGAGTTTACATTCTGGTCGGCATGTCATGGTTCGGGTTCAAGGCAGAAAGGGTAAACTATTCAACTGTTACACCTATGGTTGTTTCTGATCATATACTGGTTTTGTTGAATATGTTGGTGTTACAAATCTCTTTTAAATCTAAAAGATGGAGGATTAATAATGGAATACTAAATAATGCAGAGTTAGTGACTGATATTAAACATTATATCTCTGACATTTTGTTATTAAATGAATTAGAAGGGACTAAAAAAGGGATATTGTGAGATGCCCTCAAGTGCTATTTAAGAGGTACATTGATAAGCAAATGTTCATATAAAAAAAAAAAACAGCGAGAGAAAATGCAAACTGAAATTCTTGAGAAATTAAAAAACATAGAAAATAAACTAGAGCAAACGGATACAAAAGAACTCTGGGAACAATGGACAAAATGTAAAACTGAATATAATGATTTAATCAGTTTAGACGCTGAATTTGCAGTCAGGAAAGCCAAACTAACTTATTTGGATACAGGGTCTTGTGCTTCAAAACTATTGGCTATTAGGCTTAAACAAATTCCATGGCCATCACAGCTATATGCCCTTTGACAGGTAATAAAGATATATGTACAGACTATAAAAAAAAAAACATATAATTTAAAAAAATATATACAGATCATAGAATTTAAATTCTAATAAAACTTTTAAAGTTTTTTTAGAGACATACCAGATGTCAAAATATCTGAGTCTTGGGTCAAAGAGTTGGAAGCAGACATATCTACTGAGGAAATTTTAAACGCTGTTAAACCTCTTAGGAAAAATAAGACCCCTGGCCCAGAAGGCTTTTTCAGCCAATTTCTACCACACTTTTGCCAAAGAATTAATTCCTTTACTCCAAAAGGTATACATGGAGGCTTTAGAGAAAGGCTCACTTTTAAGTGATCAAACGAGATGCCTGGTTACTTTAATTTTAAAACAAGGTAAGGATCTGGTGGATTGCAATAATTATAGGCCCATCTCTCTAATAAATACAGATATGAAAACTTTAGCCAATATACTTGCGAATTGGCTAAGCCTTGTTACTCCTTTCTGATATCAACACAACAAACAGGGTTCATGAAAGGCAGAATATCAGCGGATAACACAAGGAAGATCTTTCATATATTTGGGACTGCGAATAAGTTAAATAATTCATGTGGTCTTCTGGCTTTAGATGCTGAAAAAGCATTTGACAGAATCCTGTGGCCATATATTTTTTATGTTCTTCCTAAATATGGCCTTCCGGATAAATTTATATGGTTCATTAAAATATATAATAACCCGACATCTACGGTTGTCACGAATGGTATGGTGTCCCCTTACTTTGAGGTTACTAAAGGTATTAGACAAGGTTGCCCACTATCCCCTTTATTATTTAATTTGACAATATATCCTTTAATGAGGAAAATTAATTCAGATAAGGGCATTACAGGAGTTAATGTATCCAGGGTCAATATCTGTACCTCTGCTTATGCAGATGATCTTTTAATTGCCCTAAAAGATGTATAAAAGTCTGTGCACAGTGTTTTAAAGGTAATTCAGGAATTCGGAGACATTTCGGGCTATAAGCTTAATTTTGCGAAAACTAACTTTCTGCCTCTTAACAATAACTTTGATAAAGAGCTGGTTGTTACCTTAGGTTTGTCCTGGGTGGCAGAATATATTGATTATTTAGGTATCAGAATACATAGAAACATATCCCAAACTGTGGTTAAAAACTTGACTATCATTAAAGAGACCATTACAACCTCACTTTAAGATGTGACAAGCTTCCTTTAGGTACCTGGGGAAGGATTGAGACAATTTAAATGATGCTTTTACCTAAAATCCTTTATGTTCTTATCATGCTTCCATGTGCCATAAATAAAAAATGGTTAGAGAGCATTAATTTGCAGTTTTCTAAATTTATATGGAGGTATTAAAAGATAAGATTAGCTTACAACAAATTCACTCGCACCAAGAATAGAGGTGGCTTAAAGTTGCCGGACATTTTCCTATATTATTTAGCAGCTAGATTAACCCAGTTATCTAAATGGCTCAAGAGCACAGATGTAGGTTAATGTATATATCTGAGTGGGTACAAATAGAGCAAAAAATCTGTAGAGAAAAAGGAACTAACTTACATTGTGTTCTTTGCTAAAAAAAATATTGTTTCCACTTAATGAAATTATGGTTGACTCACTCAGAATTCTAAGATACATCTCTTACTCATTTAAACTTAGCCTGTCACTCTCAAAGTTACAACCCATCTGGAATAATGTTATTCTAAAATTAAATCTGGGACTGTTAGTAAAACAGGAATGGATTAGAAAGGGAATAAACAAAACACAGGATGTTATGGGTGGAGACTTCATTTTTTCATATGAAGCTCTAGCTAGAAAATATAAACTATCAGAAGTAGGGAATTTTATGAAGCATTAACTCAAAGATTACAAATATTTTTAGAGCCAAATAATACACAATAGCAGGAAACTAAGTCCTTCATTGCAGCCTTGCATATTTCTCCCTCCATCTTATCAGTTTATAATTCTTTTCTAGAAATATCTAGAGGGGTATTGACGGATCTGATCAGATGGTGGTCTCAAGAATTGGACAGTCTGGGGGAAGATTGGGATTGGACTAAAATCTGGAATTTTGCAGGTAAGGCTTTTAAAACTTCGAATCTTAGACTCATGCACTTCAAGACTTTACATAATCTATACTTCACGCCAGTATAGATGCATAAAATGGGGCTGCGAAGGGATTTTATTTGTCGTAAATGCAAGAAAGGGAAAGAATACTTGCTACATATGTTCTGGTCTTGTCCTGATGTACAGGGTTTGTGGAAAGAAGTAATTGAGTATTTAAAGAAATCTCTTGTTTAAAAGACAAAATGAAATTAGAGACCTGCATCTTAGGACACTTTGATATGGCAGATTGTTGGACTCAGGAACAAAAATACTCTATCCTATTACTAGGTGGTTTGGTTAGAAGTTCCTTACTTAAATATTGGGTCAAAGAGACCATTCCATCTTTGAGAGAATGTATAGCTCAGTTTATAGGCAATCTTAGAACAAAAAAAATAGCATTCATTTGGATGGTCTCTGTCATAAGTATAACAGCAGATTTGGTTCAGTGGAACAATATGTAAAAAGTATAAAGATTTCTTCAACCAACTAGTGGATGGTTGGGTTTGATGCGGTTATTTCTTGGTCTTATTGTCTTTCTTCTTTTCCTCCTCTTCTATTCCTACTTCTTTCGCTTCTGCTTTTCTTTTTCTTAATCACGTTCTAATTTCCATTTTAGTCTAATAAGTGAAAAAGAAATGTAATTTGTTCTAACATGAGAAAGAAAAAATTGAAATAGAGATACTATTGCAAGAGCCTTATTATTAGCTTTGCATTGCTAATTAATAGAGGTTTATGTGAAACATGTTTCAAGAATTATATTGTTTGAGTTATACTGCATATGATATTATTGTATTGTATATTTTTATTCCAATAAAAACTTTTATTGAGAAAAAAAATCCCAGGATCCATCTAGCATGCCCTCCAGTGGTGGCTGGACTCATCCCATCTGTCAGTGGGTGCTCCCTTCCGGAGGATACAGCCTACCCAGATTTTGACAACAGATGCCTCAGGCACTGGCTGGAGAGCACATCTTTCTGACCGCAGGACTCCAGAACTGTGGTCCCCAATCGAGGAGTCCCTACATATCAACATACTGGAAATGAGGGCCATCCTAGATGCCCTGCAGGCATTACAAACAGACCTTCTCCTCGGACACCTAGTCCAGACGGACAAAATGTCGGTGGTGTTCTATATCAACAAACACACTTTTATCCACTCTGCCGCGAGGCAGTCCGAGTGTGTGAATAGGCTATAGCTCACCGGATGGAGATCTCAGCAATCCATGTCCCAGGTGTGCAAAACACATTGGCGGATGCACTAAGCCGGTCAAGATCCAGAACCCACGGGTGGGAACTCCAACAATCGGTCATACAAGATCTGTTCAGCAGGTGGGGTCTGCCAGACTTGGACCTTTTTGCATCCCCACACAACGCAAAACTGCCCAGTTTTTGCTCGCTAGATCCAGGGCCTGGTGTTTTCTGGCGAGAAGTGTTGTCCCTCTGCTGGAGAGAAAGATTCCTCTATGCCTTCCCTCCCTTTCTCTGATACAGAGAGTTCTTCTCAAACTTCAGTCAGAGGGGTCAGACATGATGCTGGTTGCACCATTCTGGCCTTGACAGACTTGATTCCCACTACACCAACAACTGGCAAGGGAACCACCTCTTCCACTTCCACTCACTTCACACTTGCTATCTCAGGACAATGGGACTCTATTCCACCCAGACCTGAGATCATTGTACCTGCATGCATGGCTCCTTCAAACTTAGCCATTTACCGCTATGGGGTCTCAGCAAGAGTAGCCGATGTTCTGGTGGCCACCAGGAAACCATCCGCCAGAGCCACATACACAATGAAGTGGAGATGCTTCTGTCTATGGGCCCTCAGCCATCAAGCAGACCTATTCACTTGACCAGTGAACTCGGTACTAGAGTACCTCCTTTCCCTTTCCGACTCAGGCCTCAGCTACTCTGATGTTTAACGAGCCATATTTAATTTTTCACTGAGACAGGGTGTCCCTATGAACAAATCCTAAGCTCCTACCAAAGGTGGTGTCTGAACATACCCTTAATCAAGACATCAGCCTGCTGGTTTATTATCCAGAGCACTCAAATCGAGGAGAAGCTCTGTTACATATCCTGGACGTCCACCGTATTCTTCGGTACTACTTAACCCCAACCGGGGGACCTAGAAAGTTAGACCAACTGTTCGTCTCCTTTACCCCACGAATGTTAGGGACACCTGTTACAAAACAAACCCTTTCAAAATGGTTGGTGACTTGCATCACATTTACCAGAAGTACGACAAACCCTTACCAGGACCGGTAAAGGGCCATTCCACCAGAGGGGCAGCAGCCTTTTGCCTCTTTAAGAAATGTGTCTGCAGCAGACATATGCGCAGCAGCCACTTGGAGTTCAGTCTACACTTTCATTATGCATTACAGTCTGGACATTTCCTCTAGGCACAGGCCTGGCTTCGGCATTGCGGTCCTGCAGGGCCTTCTCTCCTGAGGGGGACTCTGTCTGTGTCTCTGTTTCCTCCACCCTGTATATAAGGGACTATGCACTGCTTGAGACTCAGTCCTACTTGTGTTACCTGCTACAAGAGCTCCATCTCAAAGTAAGATAGTACTGTTACGTACGAACTTACCATAACAGTAGATCTTCGAGAGGAGCTCTTGCAGCAGGTGCTATTTCCCACCAGCCTTCCCCTCAAGGGATTCCTTCTGCATACCCAGCAAGAACATCTGCCTCCTAGGTCTTAGGAGGACCCTTGGTTTCTCCATCCAAACCTTCATCCGTGCCGGAGTCTCCGGTGGGAGAACTGGGGGACCGCCCCTTTTATATCATATGAGACGTCATGTGTGGGCTACTGTATACTGCTAACTAGAAATTTTCTTTGGGGTCCTGCCGCCTGCCAGCTTCAGTCCTACTTGTGTTATTTGCTGCAAGAGCTCCTCTCGAAGTTCTACTGTTACAGTAAGTTCTTACATAACTGTACTTTTCTGCTCACTCATTCTAGGGCATGGTGCTTTCTGGACAGATGCGCTGTCTCTTTGTTGAACGGGGAGGTTCTTATACACCTTCCCTCCCTTTCCACTGTTGCAGAGAGTGCTGCTAAAACTGCAGGCGGAGGGGGCACACTTGATCCTAATTGCATCTTACTGGCCTCCCCAAATTTGGTTCTCACTGCTTCAACTTCAGCAGTTGATGGTGGAGCCTCCAGTTCCACTGCCCATCTGCTAGGATCTTCTAACTCAGGAACTGGGCAACCTGGTTCATCCAGGCTTCCAGTCCCTTCACCTTCGCCCATGGTACCTGCTGACATAGCTGCTTCACATTTTGGAGTCTCCTCCAGAGTGGCTCAGGTATTGGTGGAGGCTAGAATGCCATCCACGAACTTTACCTATGCTATGAAATGAAAGAAATTTTCCATCTGGGCCACATCTAAGTGTTGGGACCCCATCTCTTACCCTGTACCGCAGGTCCTGGAGTACATGCTGCACCTATCAGACCTTGGGCTAAGTTACTCCACTCTAAAGGTCCACTTGTCTGCCATTTCTGCCTACCGCACTCTGGTGGATGGTAAAACTTTGGCACAGTTGGAGGTATTCAAAACATTCCTGAAAGGGATCCTCCATTTGAAACCCCAAGTCAGGAGCCCTGCTCCTCTCTGGGATCTGAATTTCATTCTTGAGAAACTCACTCTGCCTCCCTTTGAACTGGCTGTGAATTGCGACATGCGCTACCTTTCATGAAAAGCGCTCTATCTTCCCTTGTCAATCTTCACCATTTATTACTGCTGGGTGTAAGCCGGAGGCATGCACCTGCATGGGAGCTTTTTTTGGAGGGGAGTCGGCGCCTTCGGAAAATGGTGTCATTCTAGGGATGCCATGGCGAGAACTCTTGACCCCATGCCTCCGGGTCCCCCCCAAGGATCTATACAGCCCGGTGAGGAGGAAGCCTCCTCTTCTGATTTTAGCCTTGCCATAGAGGAGGTTTCTTCCGTGGTGCCAAAGGAACAGCTCAGTTCCCTGCGGGCCCAGGTCAGGAGCACCGCTACGGCAGTCACCTCCTCGGAGGTGCAGTCTCCCCTAGTGTTGCGGCCCATGGCTGCTGGGCCCGGCACCAGCAGACCCTCCATGCCACCTCAGATCCCGGCGCCTTTCGTGGTACCAGTGATCGGGGTGGTGCCGCTGGCAGGGGGTCGCTAGTCTGGCGGTGTGTGTGGTCTCCTCCTCCTCTTCGGAGGGGGATGACTCACTGGCTGATCCAGATTGGTACCCTGACTCCTCTGAGTCAGGGAGCCCCCCTGGACATGACACCAGGTGCCCCAGTGCTCCTCTCCCGGGGACCCCAGATTCTGCAGTCTCTGCAGGTCCCCACTTTGATGCCGGTGTTGAGGGGGGCCCAGTGGTGGATAGCAGTTGTGGGGTGCCTGGGGCAAATGGTTCTGACCTCAGGGGCCGGGGCAGCTGCCATCTCTGGTGCTGTCCTGGCTACTGTGGTGGGGACGGGGACATCGTCTTCTGCGGCCTCCATCGGGGGGCCTGCGAGATCGGGGAACCCCTTAGCACTGGGCTGGAGGAAGAGGGCAGCCTTGGAGTCCGAGGGGTTGAGAGGCCGGGGTGAAGCATGGGAACCCTCTTCCAATACCCTGTGTCGGGGGGGTTGCAGTGCCGAACCCAGCTTCTCCTCGTCTGAGACTCCAGGGGTGCCCTTAGTGGGCGGCGCTGGGGTTTGCCCTTCTGGATCCATGCAACCCCAGTCACACCACAGGGGAGAATCCCTCTCAGGGCTCAGCCAGGATTTGTTTTCACATTTGCAGTGTCTGCTGACTGGGTCAACTACCGGATCCCCCCACGTGGGATGATCTACAATGAGGTCTTAGAGCCCTGGCCAGAGGCAAGGCATAAAATAAGAGGGTTCACATTGCAATTTGTGACCCAAGAATTGGGAGCTTGTTCACAGGGATTTATTATCTGTTTCAACACAAAATTTAATTTGTTTTAGTGCCATCATTTTAAACTTCACTATTTTAACACTTTCAGTAATAATATTTTGTGGAACTACACATTATTTACCATCTAAACTTCTGTTGCTTGTTGTTTGAAACATTCTCAAATTTCACCTGTAGCACTAAACTCTCTGTAAATACACAAACAAACAACTTTTTTAATTATGCAGCCTGAACGCCAGAAACATGTAACATGTAGCTTCTGGTAAAACTCTCGGCTCCACCCCATGACGCCAGATCTTCCTTACCACTTGGAAGCTCAGGTTCCCTCCTTAACGCTCTGCGTATAAGACTGGTTCCTAACTCTTCGGTTTTCCGAATTTAAAAGTTTGTTGCTTAAAAGACTTCGGTCTTCTATCCCTCACGGCCGCGATGGACAAATCGACTCCTGGTTTTCGGCGGTGCCCTTGCGGGCAGAAGATGTCTCGGATGGATCCGCACTCCACGTGTGTGTACTGTTTAGGCCTCGAGCATGACCTGCAGGCTTGCGACCTGTGCTCTTCCTTCTCAGCCTACGTCCCCGAAGACCGTGCCGCCCATTTACAACTAGGGCGCCCCGAGAAACGTTTTCTCCGGTTAAGTCAAAGAGGCCGTCGGTGGTTTCCATGGCGGAGGGCTCGGTGGATCAGCTAAAGCAGATGATCGCCCTCGAAGAGAAGGCAGCGCGGGCCGCATCTTCCTCGACTGCGGCATTTATTCTGCTTTCCCTGGGTTCCTCTTACACAGCTTCCTTTAAGGAGCTTTGTCTGTCCCTCTCCACTAGGGGAGAGGGACTAACGTCTGCTGGACCTTCTTCTTCTCGGTCCAAGAAGAAAGACAAGGGTAAGTCTCTTTGTCGACGCTCTTGGGAGCGGGAAAGGTCCCTCTCCCGGTTATCGGCCATCGAGCTTGATCGTCGTTCGGCCGGCCACTGGTCTCACAGTGTCCCGTCAGGTCAGTTGGCCGAGACTCCCGTCGACGCAGTCGAGATCTTTCTCGACCCATTGGATGGGTTGTCGACCGGCGAAGCCGAAAATTCCCTCTCCCCGGTTCCCCCAGTGGGAGTTGAGGATCTCATGGGCTTGCCAGTGCCTCCGGTTCCGGAGCCCTTGGGTGTTCCCTCTGAGCCGAGGGAGGAGCCGGTTCCACCCGTCCCCTCACCGCACTGTCCTCGGAAAAGCTGAGGTTTTCGGTCTCGGTCTCGGACTTCTTCACGGTCCAGCCGATCCACGCCATCATAAGCGGGTCTCGGCACCAGCGGTAAGCGGCGCCACCGCTTGTCCTCTTCCTCCTCCTCGGATGAGGGGAGGCTTCGACGCAAGTTGCGTCGATGATACGAGGACCTCATGTGGCAACAGCTCCTTCTGACCGGGAACAAGCTGATGCCGTCGCCTTCCCCGGCCATTAAGTGGCTGTCACTGGAGCGGCCGAAACAACCCCCCGTTTTACCCGAGGAGGCTGTTGTCAGGCCGGTTGTTCGGTAAAAACCAGCTGCTCCACCGATTCTGGTGGAACCTCCGCCTCCACAGCCGCGGTTTGGGGCTCTGACCAAGAATTCTCGGTCGGCTCAGGGTCTGCCCATGGCTGTCGGTCACCCTCACTCCCGATCGCCCTCGGCAGGTGGAGGGTGGCTCAGAGCCGGAGCAGCTCTTTGCGGACTCTTCCGAGTCAACGACGATTCCTTCTTTTTCTCCAAGCGAGTGGACTTGGAGTCCTCTGGAGGTCAGTCGCTGGACGACAGCCCTTCGTCCTTCCTGGGGTTGCTCAGACTCATCTCGGAATCCACCGGGATGCAGCTCAAGCCTGTATCCAAGTGGGCCAAGTATCCCCTCACGGAGATATTGGACCGAGGGGATTCCCCTTCGGAGGCCTTCCCTGTGGCTAAGGCCATTGTGGGCCCGGCCTTGGAGCTCTGGCAGCACCCTGCTTCCTGCCCTGTGCCTTCGGCCAGAATGGCCAGGAAGTATGTGGTCCCTACCAGTTCCCTGCCCGGTTTCTCGGAACATCCCTCGGCCGAGGGGTTAGTTACCAACAGCGTTTTCCGGCGTGCTGGAAACACTAGGGACGTGGACAAACGTCCTGACAAGGAGTCCAAGAAATTGGACTATGCTGGGCGGAAAGTCTACGCTGCGTCCTCCCTTGGCCTTCGTCAGGCCAGCTCGGCCGTACTGATGGCAAATTTTTCTCACGCCCTGTTGGGCTCCCTGGACGAGGTGGTCCCTCATCTCCCGGCTGACCTGCAGACCACGGTTAAGCAGGTGCGGGACCAGGGCAGGGCAGTGGCCAAGCAGCAACTTCAGACTGCTTTGGACATTGGTGATTCATGCGCCAGGTCAGTAGCGGCTGCAGTGGCTATGCGCCGTCGGGCATGGCTGAGGATATCCACCTTCACAGCGGATACCCAGCACAAATTGGCAGATGTCCCCTTCTTGGGGACCGACCTCTTCGGCCCTGGAGTGGAAATCCATCTCCAGAGGATCGAAAAGCCCAAAGCCACCTTGGACTCGGTATCATCCGCTCAGAGGGACAAGGGCCGCAGACCTCAACCCAAGCCCTTTCGTCCGTCTGCGCCCCCGGCACGCCCGGCCCAGCAACACCAGGGCCAGCAGGCTCGCGCTTGGCATCCCAAACCCAAGCCTGCGGCTTCCTCCTCCATGAAGCAGGGAGGTAAAGGCCCAGGTGGTCCCTCGGCCGGTCCCTCCTCCAAGCCTGCACAGTGATGGGTTGAGGGTGTCACCCCAACCTCGTCACCTCACCCAGGATTCCCCCAGTAGAGAGGCGGCTCCAGTACTTCCTTTCCGCCTGGTCTGCTATTACCACAGACAGGTGGGTGTTGGAAGTGGTAGGAAAGGGCCTGCCTCTGGAGTTCGAGCAGGCCCCACCCTTCAGAGCCGTCGCACCTCGGGGGGCCTCGAGATCAAGCCTCACTGTCAGCTCCCCGAGCCAACATCGTTCTCCTCCTCGAAGGAGGTGATAAGAGAGGTGGCGGACCCTCCCTCAAACCCAGGGTTCGTGTCCAGGTACTTCCTGGTTCCGAAACGGATTGGGGGCTGGCGCCCCATTCTCGACCTACACGACCTGAACAAGTTCCTAAGGTCTCGAACCTTCAAGATGGTCACTCTGGCTCAGATAATCCCATCCTTGGAACATGGCTTGTGGTTCTGCTCTCTGGACCTACAGGACGCGTTCTTTCACGTCCCTATCCATCCGTCCCATCAAAGGTTCCTTCGCTTTCGAGCGGAAGGTTCCCTTTTCCAGTTCCAAGCCATGCCCTTCGGCTTATCTCCAGCTCCCAGGGTCTTCACCAAATGCATGGCAGTGGTGACAGCATTCCTCTGACGCCCGAGGGTCGGGTTTACCCTTACCTGGATGATTGGCTGATAGCAGCCCCTCCAGACAGGAGGTGGGCGGTCCAGAGATCTGGCCCTCCAGGTTTGCTCTCAGGTCGGCCTCCTCATCAACGAGGCCAAGTCAGAACTCGAGCCGAAGCAGGTGATTCTTTTCATCGGGGCAGAGCTCGACTCTCTTCAAGCCAGAGCACAGCTCCCAGCGGACAGGGCCGAGGTTCTTTCCTCCTTTGCCCAATCATTTCTGGTTGGGCAATTGCGACCTGCCCGGGACTTCCTGTGCCTTCTGGATCTCATGGCGGCCTGTACCAGCGTGGTCCGTTGGGCCCGCTGGAACATGCGCCCCCTTCAGTGGGGGCTGGCCAGCCAGTGGTCCCAACGCTGCGATCCATTGGACCAGCTAGTGACGGTGACCCAGGGGATGTGGAATGCTCTCCAGTGGTGGACCGTTCCAGTTCATCTGCAGGAGGGCATCCCGTTTGTCTACCCGAGCCGACGGTCTCTCTATCGGCCGATGCCTCTCTGATGGGTTGGGGTGCCCATCTGGGGGAACACCGAGCGGACGGTCTCTGGTTCCCGAAGGAGTCCCAATGCCACATCAACCTACTGGAGCTCTGAGTGGTCTGCCTAGCTCTCACCGCCTTTGCTCTGTTTCTTCGGGGTCAAGTGGTCCAGGTCCAGACGGACAATACCATGACCATGTACTATCTAAACTGCCAGGGCGGGACGCACTCCATGCTCCTATGCAAGGAAGCTCTCCACATCTGGTCACTTGTGCGCAGCCTGGAGGCGGATCTCCTAGCCATTCATGTGGCAGGAGCCTCCAACACCCTGGCCGATGCCCTAAGCCGGATAGGGGCTGCGTCCCACGAGTGGTCTCTCCTGCCGGAGGTAGTACGAGATCTATTCTCCCATTGAGGCACACCTCAGGTGGACCTGTTTGCCTCCAGTGAGAATGCCAAGTTGAGGCTGTTCCATGTCCGCCCCCCTCAGCAGGGCTCTCTGCAGGGGGATGCCTTCTCGAGGCCGTGGACCCCGGGCCTCTTCTACGCCTTTCCCCCGTTCCCCTTGATGCACAAGGTGCTGCTCAAAGCAAGGAGGGACAAGGCGCAGGTGATTCTGATAGCCCCAGACTGGCCCCGCCAGTACTGGTACCCAGATCTCCTCAGCCTCAGCTCCAGGCTTCGAGGCAGCTTCCAGGTCGCCCGGACCTGCTCTCAGTCAATCAGGGGAAGGTATTCCATCCGGACCTTCAATCCCTGCACCTGACAGCCTGGTTCCTGGCGGCTAGAGTTCCAGGCTTGGGTCTTTCGGCGGGTCCTCAAGCGTAGTTGAGGCGTCCCGTAAGTCGACCAGAAAATGTCTACGCCTTCAAATGGAAAGGTTTTCCATTTGGTGTCAGAAATGAGGCCTGGACCCTTCCTCCTGTTCCTTGGTGAGCATATTGGACTACCTGTGGTCCCTTTCTCAGCAAGGGCTTAGGTCAACGACCCTTAAGGTGCACCTGGCAGCCATCTCTGCTTACCGGGCGCGGGCCGGGAAGCAGTCGGTGGTGCAGGAGAAGGTGGTCTGGCGCTTTTTCAAAGGCCTTGATCACATTTCCCCTCCGGTGCGAGAACCTCCACCTCCGTGGGATCTACTGCTGGTACTGGCAAAGCTCATGGGCAAGCCATTCGAACCAATGCACAGGTGTGAACTCTCTCACCTGTCATGGGTACCGCCTTCTTGGTGGCTATCACGTCAGCCAGAAGGATGGGAGAGCTCAGGTGCTCTGCATCGAGTCTCCTTACCTGGTCTTCCACAGGGACAAGGTTGTCTCTTCCCCACCGAAATTCCTTCCGAAGGTGGTGTGGAGTTTCACCTTAACCAGGTGCTGACTCTGCCAGTGTTCTACCCCAATCACCTTGGAGGCTGAATAGGCTCCATACTTTGGACCCTAGGCTTGGCTTACTATAAGGCGCATGGCTGAAATTCAGGAGAGGTTCGCCAGCTGTTTGTCACCCGCTGAAGCCGCATCTGGCAGACCTGCAGCCAAGCGGACGATAGGCAGGTGGGTCACCTCCTGCATAGATCTCTGCTATAAGTTGGCGGGCATGGGGCCTCCCAGAGGATAAGGCTCATTACCGCCATACTGCTGCATCGGTGGCTGCTTCAGGGGCGTCCCTATCCAGAAATCTGCAGGCTGCTACCTGAGTCAGCACACACCTTCATCACCCATTACCATCGACCTTGAGTCATGCGGGATGCTGGTTTTGGGGCCTCGGTTCTCCAGTCTCTCTCTTTCCCAAGTAAGTACTTCGGGTGTCTTGTGCCTCCCTCCTCCCGGAGAACTGCTAGGAGTCTGCCAATAGTGTGGATGAACAACATATCCATGTCCCTAGAAATACAGGTTACTCACCTGTAACAGGAGTTCTAGGAATGGTATATGTTGTTCATCCACTAACCCCCACTCCCGGCCGACGCGCAACCTGAGCTTCCAGCGGGCCAGATCTGGCGTCATGGGGTGGAGCCGAAAGTTTTACCACCCAGGTGGGTGGGAGGAGCCAGCTTGAAGACCTTCCGGCAAGATTTAAAGCGGCAAGGATACCTGCCAATAAGTGTGGATGAACAACATATACCATTCCTAGAACTCCTGTTACAGGTGAGTAACCTATATTTTCCAAGCAGCCTCTCCTGCACATATTCCAATGGCCTGTGTAATGCTGCAGATTTACTTTTTAAATATAAGGACTATGTGTCAGGACAAGAATCGAGGAAATGCGAGTCAATTGTCAGCTTGATTAGCAATGATTGCTAATCATATGAGCTGGCCATTCCCAATATTTTTTAAAATGTTCCCTGGTGTCTAGTGGCGCCCCACCACCCTCAATCATTGTCCTGTTCATTCCTGGTGTCACCCCCACGGCTGATCACTGTCCTGTTCATTCCCTGGTGTCTAGTGGCATCCCCACCCTCTGATCACTGTCCCTGTTCATTCCCTTGGGGTCTAGTGGTGCCACCCTCTGATCCTGTTCCTGTGTTCAGTCCCTGGTGTCTAGTGGCATCCCTCCACCATCAGATTGCTGTTCCCGTTTTGTCCGTAAATTATTTTTTTTTTAAAACCTGGAAAAACAAAATGGTCCATCACCGATCACTTCTGCACCCCCTACTCGACCACCCACTGTGCAGCCACCTCCCCACACACCCCAGTACCCTCCCTCACCATCACTCACCTGAACAGGTCCCAGGTTCGAAATCCACTCTCCCGATCGAAGACGCATCTTGCTGCTGGAACCGGCGACTGCAGTATGAGATCTAAGGTAAATGCAGTTCAATGTATTTCGTGGGGATTTCAACTTTGGTGCATAAGTTGGTCATTTTTTTGAGATATTGACCCCAAATTTTCAACATAGTCTTTTGGGGATCCCACCACATGAACAATATAACTGTCACTACGCAACTCCTGCCTGAAAGGTGATTTCACACTTGCTTGGCGAATTCACTTTACGGGCAGGATATGTGTATTGACAGTCATATTGTTCATGAGGTGGGGTCATAAGACAGCTATGCCGAAAATTTGGGGTCAAAATATGAAAAAATGGCAAAGTTATGACCATTCGTTGCAATTTCACTACGTACCCATTTGGAATTTTGAAATATTTTGACCCCATATTTTCAACATAGCCTTCTTATTACACCACCTCATGTATGTCACAGCTATCATTTTTCAAATCCTGGCCAAATTGTGTTTTTGCACCTGTGGCGCAGAATGGCATTGCAGTTCTGCAGAATGACGCTTTAGCAGGGATTGGAAAACTTTCTACACCGCGTACATGAGGAGGGTAATAAGAAAGGCTATGCAGACAATTTGGTCAAAATTTGGCAAATTCAGTCTCAGAACTATGTATAATAGAACATAGAAACATAGAAGTTGACGGCAGATAAGGACCGCAAGGCCCATCCAGTCTGCCCATTTCTTTTTCTACCTTATAAATGTGCCATCGGCCTTTGCTCTGTCAATAGCCTATCTATTCATACTCATCTGTATTGCTCCCTTATGCCTGTCCCATGCCTGTTTGAAGCCCTGCACTGTATTCATATCCACCGCTTCCTTAGGTAGGCCGTTCCATCCATCCACCACCCTTTCTGTGAAAAAGAACTTCCTCACATTACCCCTTAATTGGTCTCCCTCTAATCTAATGCTGTGTCCTCTTATCCTGCTAGTTTTCTTATTTTGAAACACGTTAGACTCTCTCACCTTGTTAATGCCCTTAAGGTGTTTGAATGTTTCGGTCATATCACCTCTCTCCCTCCTTTCCTCTAGGGAATACATACTGAGTTCCGTTAATCTATCCTCATATGTTTTCTGATGCAGTCCCTGCACCATTTTGGTTGCCCTTCTCTGGACTGCCTCAATTTGGTTAATGTTCTTGTGAAGGTGTGGCCTCCAGTACTGCACACAGTACTCCAGATGGGGCCTAACCAGTGTCTTGTAAAGAGGGATTATTACCTCCCTCTTCCGACTTGTGATACCCCTACTAATACACCCCAACATCCCCTAGCCTTACCTTCTGCTTTAGTGGTCTGCTTGGATGATTTCAGGTCATCGGTGATAATGATGCCCAAGTCTCTTTCTTCCCTTGTGACTGCCAGCAACTCCCCTCCCAGCCTATAGGTGGCTTCAGGAATTCTCTTCCCTATGTGCATGATCTTGCACTTCTTTGCATTAAACCCGAGTTGACACTCTTCCGACCATTTTGCTAATATATCCAGATCTCTTCTCATTCTGCCCACCTCATCTGGATCATCTACTGTGTTGCAGATCTTGGTGTCATCTGCAAACAGACAAACCTTACCCTTCAGTCCATCTGCAATGTCACTGATGAAGATATTGAAGACGACTGGCCCCAGGACTGATCCCTTAGGCACCCCACTTGTGACTTGCATCTCTTCTGACTGTATACCATTTACCACTACTCTCTGTTTTCTGCCCGTCAAACAGTTTGCCACCCAGTTGATCAACTTCTGACCCACCCGAGCCTCCCCAGCTTATTAATCAATCTTCTATGTCTAACAGTATCGAAAGCTTTGCTGAAGTCAAGGTGGACGACATCAACTGCTCCCCTTCGGTCCACCACTCTGGTTACCCAGTCAAAGAAATCTATGAGATTAGTTTGATATGACCTTCCTTTTGTAAACCCATGCTGTCTTGGATCATGTGCTCCTATGGATTCCAGGTGTTGCACTATCCTTTCCTTAAGGAGTGCCTCCATAATCATGCCTACTGCTGAGATAAGACTGACTGGTCTGTAGTTCCCTGCCTCCTCCCTGCTACCACTCTTGTGGAGCGGAATCACATGAGTCCTTCTCCAGTCTTTTGGTACCTTTTCTGTGCTCAGAGACTCACTAAATAGTTCTGCTAATGGCTCTGCTAGTTCCACGCTTAGCTCCTTTAGTACCCTGGGATGTATGCCATCAGGTCCCATTGCCTTGTCCACCCTGAGATTATCGAGCTTTTGTAGGACCCTTTCTTTTGTGAAGGAACTAGTGCACATCTCCCTCCCCCCTCTGTCCCTGGTGCTGAGCTGTGGGCCCTGCCCTACCTTCTCTTCAGTAAATACTGAGCAGAAGTATCTATTTAGGATAGATGCATTTACATGGTCCTCATCCTCACATGCCCCCTAATCTCCTTTGATCTAGCAGTACCCCCTCTTGACTTTCTACTTTCACTAATGTATCTATAGAAAGTCTTGTCACCTTCTTTTACTGTTCGTGCTAGTGTTTCCTCAGTTTGGGCCTTTGCCTGCCTTACTGTCTTCCCTGCTTCCCTTAGGGAAGTTTGGTATGCCTCTCTGTCTTCATCCCGCTGTGTTCCCTTACATTTCCTGAAGGCCAGCTTTTTGGATCTGACCTTTTCTGCTACTGTGTTTGAGAGCCAAAGTGGTTTCCTTCTTTTTTTGCACTTCCTTTTCTAACACAATGGGATGTTGCTTCAAGTATTGCATCCTTAATTCTTGCCCACTTTGCCTGTACCTCCTCATCTGTATTTCTTTTTGCCAGGGCTAGCTTAACTCTGTTGGCCATCTTATCAAAGTCAGCTCCTCTGAAGTCCCATATTTTTGCCTTGGAATGGGATGCTTTAGTTCTAGTGGCCGAATTGAACCATACCATGTGATGGTCACTGGCCCAGAGGTGACCTTCTACCTGGAGATCTGTGATCCTTTCCTTGTTAGCCAGTACTAGATGTAGGATAGTCCTGTCTCTTGTCGGTTGTTGTACCAATTGTTCTCTGTTCACAATTTACTTAGTGAATGGTTGTGCTTCCAACCCCTTCTAAAGGGAAAAGATAAAAGGTGCTTCAAAGAATGACAGGGATGCAAAAATGTACCATATTCATGTCGAGTGACACAAAAAACCATCTGCACACTTTGATTCAACTCCTTATTTATTTCTCCCTTCTTTTTTCACTTATGAAATCACAGTGTAATGGTCACTCATAATTAGATAAATTGTAACAAACTGGCAATCCAAAGTCCTGTTTCTTTCTTGTGCATAAATCCACTTTTTTATAATCAGCAGCTTTTGTTTGTAATACCATACATTCCACCACCTCTTAAGATATTGATATGAATATGTTGTCTTTCTTTTTGCCTTAAAATAGCATTTGCTTCTATTTTAATTACAAACAAAAGCTGCTGATTATGAAACAGTGAATTTATGCACAAGAAAGAAACGGGATTTTGGATTGCCAGTTTTTTACAATTTCTGTAATTATGAGTGACCATTACATTGTGATTTAATAAGTGAAGAAAGAAGGGAAAAAAGAAATGAATAAATAAAGAGATGAATCAAAGTGTGCGGATGGTTTTTTGTGTCACTGTACATGAATATGGTACATTGTTGTACCAACTGTTTGAGGCCCTCCCCTGCAGGGAATCCACCATGTGTCTAGTTCTGGCAGATGTTCCTGCTGGTATTGACCAATCTGTATCTAGCATATTGAAGTCTCCCATTATCAGAACCTCCCCTTTAGCTGTCATGTTTTGTGTATCTTCTAACAATAATGTGTCTATGTCCTCCCCCTGGTCTGGGGGCCTGTAGACAACTCCAGTTCATGTGGCTGTCCCATTTCCTGTTTCCAGGGTGACCCACAGTTCTTCTGGCTCCTTATGTGTATTCTGAATTTCTGTAGCTTTGATATTTTCATTGACATACAGGGCCACTCCACCCCCCCCTTTTGCACCTCAGTCTCTTCCGAACAGTACATAGCCAGGTACTGAAGTCTCCCAAGTGTGGTTACTGGTAAACCACATCTCGCTAATTGCTACTATGTCCAGTTTAGCCTCTGTCATTATTGCCTTATTGCAGGTCTGGGATCTTGTTTCCCAGACTGCAAGCATTTGTGTACATGATTTTCCATTGGCCAGATTCCGGTGCGTTAGTTGTTGGGTGAGGTCTGGCGTTTCCCATGTGCGTCGTATGGGGAGCCGGACCTTTTTCCTTACCTGGTGATGCAAATGAACTGCAAACATGCTGCACTCCTGTTTGACCACTAGCTGAGGGGGGAGGAGTGTTCTTCCCATTCGACGTATGGGGTGCTGCACCCTTCTCCCCATTTACTAGTTTAAATATTCTGCAAAGACGTCAAACTTCTGCCCCAATGCACTGACTCCCTCCTTAGTCAGATGCAGTCCATCAAATTTAAAGAACTTTCGCTCCCAAAGCTGTTGCCAGTTCCCTACAAATTTGTGTCCTTTCTCCTGGCACCAGCCTTTTAGCCACATGTTTAGCTCCCCTATCTGCCCTTCTCTGACCTTCCGTCCATCTGCCCCTCTCCCAGACTGACAGGATCTCAGAGAAAGAGATGCCAGATGAAATGGATGATAGTTTGTCACCCAGCTTGGTCAGGTGTTCCTTGGTCTCCACAACTGACCAGCTGGTAAGATCATTAGTCCCTATATGTACCAGGACTTCAATGTTTTCTCCTGCTTCCTGAACAATTTTAGCAATGCGGTCAGTGTCTCTCCACACTGATGTACCTGGGAGACATCTGACCATTACCCCTGGCTGGAGATAGGTATCAACTCCCCGAATATATCTATTTTATCAATATACACAATAATAAGTGATAATTATATGGTTTAAAGTAAAAAAAAATTTTTTTTAGAAAACTGTTAATCAAAATCGTCTGATTGCTAATTATTTTTCATTTTGATTAACAAAGGCCACTAATCAACTCTCCAACATTAATTTATGCCTTGAGAGGCCAGGCACTTTTGGTCAGGTGCCCTTCCCCAATCCCTCTGCAGACACTTCCCCCTCTCCCAGGCCATATGGGCCCTATGAGTCCCTTAACCTGGGAGACGTTCAGGGCCACTGCAGCGGCCTTCCCTAGGTATGTTAGAGCCATGGACGAGCAGGTCTTTCACCTGTCTCCACCGCTGCAGGAGGACTCTGAACATCCAAGCTTCTATACTTCCTCAGCTTCCTCATCTGAGGAGGAAGAGGAACATTCCATCCACCGCTCCTCTGACACTGATTTTACTGAATATCAACGGTTCCTTTCAAGGTTGCTTCAGGAGCTCCATATATCTCATGTGGTAAGACGCAATACTGAGTGGGAGATGTGCTCTTTTTTTTTTTATCAAATTCAGTGCAAACCACCTGGTGGTACCTTCCTAGCCTATTCCTTTCCAGGAAGCGTCAATCCTCACCTGACAGTCACCAGCTGCCTCATCCTCAGCCCCAGCGGACTGCAGGAGGAGGTATTGCGCTACCCAGGAGTCTTTTTGGTTCTCTGCCTCACCCACCCTCTGGGTTGATGGCTTTAGACACTCCTTCCGGGCTACAACACCTGGTGCATGACTGACCACTGGATCCGGATTCTGGTGGGGAAGAAAAGTCTTCTCTTCAGCTCATGTGCTGCTATGCATTATATCAAATCAGGCTCACCACGCTGCCTACAACAGGCATCTGTGGTCGATGCTGGCACAAATGTTAGCATCATTGCCTGATTCGTAGGAATCTAGGCAAGCCATTGTCCTCCCTGCACGGGTCTGGAGCTTTCAAGGCACCAGGCAAGGGCATTGTATGACGCCAATGAGGTGGCTTCCAGACCGGTAGGGACAGCGATCTGCATTAGACGGATGGCATGGCTTTGCCTGTGTAGATTGTCACCTGTTGCCTGGCATAGGGTGATTTCCTCCACTTCCAGGGAACCCGTCTTTTCTCCCGCAGGGTGAAGAGGAATTTACAGGGGTGTCTTCCATCCCCCAGGCCAAGGGGGACACCTCCTCATCCTGACCAGCCTCAGGCCATGTGTGACCTAGTATGGCAATAGGGTCTCCCCCTCCTGTGTCTCCCTTGCAGGAGGCTGAGGGAATTTGTTCCCTCAAGGCAGTGCCAGGTCCCCTCCGGGGTGCTTGGTACACACCCAGCAGTAATGAATGGTGAAGACTGACATGGGAAGATATGAAAATTATGTACCTACTGTAATTCTTGATCTTCTTTTGTATCTTCAGCATTCATTACTGATTCCTACCCACCTTCCCCTCTTTTGCCTCAGTTTCTGGGCACCGCCTCCACCCTGCTCGCCCTCCCCCTCTTTGAGGCCATTTGGGGTCAGAGTCCCTCAGGGCCCTCTGTTTCCTTCTGTAAAGTCACAGAGCACCCAACCTAGGAGAGCAGCAAATAGGGTCTTTGCCCTGGCCTTGGAGGGAACGCCCTGGGATTCTTAGTGGGGTACACTGTGGTGTCCTTCCATGACTTAGCACAGATCTGTTGGTCTGTTGTCAACTTGTTTAAGGGTGGGGACTTCATCAGTGCATCCCATCGGAGTACTCTTAGGGACTCCGCCCCCCCCCTTTTTCTTTCTCACTGTCCCCTTACTTATAGGGGTCATTCTGGACAGAGTCCTCTCCTGTTTAAGTTCCCCCCCCTTGGCTAAGCCCTCAGGTGGTAAGCTAGAGAGGGCCATACTCCAGGACTTTTATCCCGAATTGGGTTTAGGGGTGTGGGGGGTTCAGACTCTGCCATGCTTTATATTATCCAGTGCCATCTCAAATTCTCTTTTCTGGACCTAGGTCCAGTAGTCCCTGAAGTTGACGGGATCCTTGCACCTGTGTCTTCATACCTTTCAGGTTTATGAGGCTAAAAATAAGGTAGTGGTCTTCCGGCTTAGCACAGCGGAAGTCTCCCCTTCTTCAACTATATATATTATATCTTTTGCTTCTCTTTCCTTTCTCTCTCTTTCAAGCTCTCTTTCCTGTGCTGTTGCCCAGGGCCTGGGGCCCTATGGCCAGTTAGAAAAATGTTTTTCCCTCTGTCCTCTGGTTGTCTTATTCCTTTTTCAGTTTATATCCTTTCCTTTTCCTATCCCTCGGCTCTCTTGCCTCATCTTTGGATTTCTCTATCCCCTTTTTCATCCTGTCTGGCAGAACAGAACTGGGGTGGAGGAGGAGTCTGCGGTGCCTAACTGCCAACCCTCATGCACCATGCAGTGCATAGGCCTCATGGGTGGTGTCATCGGCACCGACCCCCCCAAAAAAGCTCCCATACAGGTGCGCACCTCTGGCTTACACCCAGCAGTAATGAATGGTGAAGATACAAGAGAAGATCAAGAATTATGGTAGGTACGTAATTTTCATTTCTAGGATTGTGGATATGTTGTTCTATCCACACTTGTTGGCAAGTAGGTTGCTGCTTTAAGATGTGCCGGAAAGTCTTCAAGCTGGCTCCTCCCACCCACCCAGGTGGTATAACCCTCGGCTCCGCCCCATGATGCCAGATCTTCCTTTCCGCTGGAAGGTTCAGGTTCCCTCTTTAGTGCTCCCATGTGTAGTAGGCCCTGGCTTCGGAGTCTTCGGAGTCGCTTCCAGAACTGATCCTCAATCTCTCTAGAGTAAAATGTGTTCATTTTCCAATCGCATCTGTGATGGAAGAAAAATCTGCCCCCGGGTTTCGCCGGTGCCCCTGTGGGAAGAAGATGTCTTGCATGGATCCACACGCCTCATGCGTTTATTGCCTGGGGTTAGATCACAATCCGCAGGTTTGTGAATTTTGTTGGTCATTCACCCTGAGTGTGCTGGAAGACGCGCAGACTTTGATTCGGTGACGGGCTTATTTCACGGTCAAATCAAAGGAGGCCGCTGGGTGGTCTCTGTGGCTGTGGGGTCTGCTGAGCAGTTGGAACAGCTCAAGGCCCTTGAGGAGGAGGCGGCTCAGGCCACGGCGAGTTCCTCTTTGGCTTCGGCCTTTATTCCTCTGCACCTTGGACCCTGATATTTGGCTTCCTTCAAGGAGTTGTGCCAGTCTCTCTCGACTAAGGGAGAGACCCCTTCTGGGTCCCATATTTCGCGCTCCAAGAAGAAAGAGTCAAAGAAAGACTTCGGTCGAAGTTGCTGCCAAGGCCGCTGGTTTCACCATGTCCCCGTCGAACCAGTCGACCGAGATGCCTGTCGACGCGGCCGAGATTTTTCTCGAGCCGATCGGTGGGTTGTCGCCCGATCCAGCCGACAACTTTCTTTTCTGAACGCCAGTGCTCCCGGTGTCTTCGGAAGGGTCGGCCCAGAATGTTGGGCAGGACCCAGCATCCAAGGAGCTGGACCCAGAGCCAAGGGTTTCCCCATCTCCGGTCGAGCTTCCCCACTGGCATAGCCAACAGTCGAGGTCCCGCTCCTCGGCTTCGACGTTGGGAAAGTCCCACCATCGTCAGTCTCGGTCCCAACGTCACGGCAAGTGGTACCACCGCTCATCATCATCTTTGTCCTCCTCAGGTGAGGAGAGGCTCCGTCACAAGTTGTGTCGATGCTACAAAGATCTCATGTGGCAGCACTTGGTCCTGTCCGGATCCAAACTGACCCTGGTTTTGACTCCAGCCATAAAATGGCTCTCGCCAGAGCGACCGACGTCAGCCACGGCCGCCGCCTTCGAGGTGCCGGTTACGGCCCTGCTGGCTCAGCCAAAGCTGGCCACTCCACCAATTCGGGTGGAGCCACTGCCTGATCAACCCAAGTGTGGAGCACCAACCAAGGATTCTTGGTTGGCTCAAGGCCTGCCCCATAGGCTGTCTGTCACTCTCTCTCCCAACCACCCAAGGAGGGTGGAGAGCGACTCAGGGGGGACATCCACTATATGTGGAATCCTCGGAGTCCGAGGACTCCCCCATGGTCTTCCGTCCAGTGGATGTGGAATCTTTGGGGGGGTTCTGTCGACGAGTGCCCTTCCTCGCTGATGGGCATTTGTCGGCTCATCTCCGAGTCCAAACAGATGGAGCTGGAGCCTGTGCAGAAACAGACTAAGTACCTCCGCACAGAGATTCTGGATAAGGGGGATTCTCCTGCAGAGGCCTTCCCAGTGGCTGAGGCCATTGGGAGCCCAGCCTTGGAGCTGTGGCAGCGTCCCGCTTCCTGTCCTGCGCCTTCTGTCTGCATGGCCCACAAGTATGCAGTGCCCATGAGGTCCCTGCCAGGCTTTACAGAGCACCCGTCTGCGGTGGGGTTGGTGGCCAACTCCATTTTTTGGTGCTCAGGCAACAAGGGAGATGAGGATAGACCCTCAGACCGGGAGTCCAAGCAGTTGGACCACTCCAGGAAGAAGATCTATGCAGCCTTCTCTCTAGGCCTTCATCAGACCAGCTCGGCCGTTATCATGGCATATTTCTTGCACACCCTCTTGGACTCCCTAGATGAGGTGATCCCTCATCTCCCGGCTCACCTCCAGACCATGATCAGGCAGGTCCGGGATCAGGGAGGACGGTGGCCAAACAGCAGCTCCAGATGGCTCTGGATATTGGCAATTCTTGTGCCCGCTCAGTAGTGGCCACAGTAGCCATGCAACGCAGGGCTTGGCTCTGCATCTCAACCTTCACAGCAGATACACAGCACAAGTTCATAGATGTTCCCTTTTTGGGTACTGACCTTTTTGGGCCAGGCATAGCGAGTCACCTCCAGCGCATAGAGAAGTCCAGTGCCACCTTGGATTCTACTACATCTGCCCAAAAGGACAAGGGCTCCAAGCGTGCTAACTGCAAGCCCTTTCGCTCCTCCACCCCTGCGGCCAGACCGACCCAGCAGCAGGGCCAGCAGGCTCAGACTTGGCGACCTCGGACCAAGTCCATGGCATCCTCCTTCAGGAAGCCCGGGGAAAGGTCCCAGCCGTCCTCCCGCCAGACCCTTCTCCAAGCCTGCCCAGTGACGAGTTGGGGCATGCCTCCCTCAACTCCACCACACCTCCCCTGGGTCCTCCCATGGGAAGCCAGCTCAGCCACTTTATTTCTGCTTGGTCTGTAATTTCTACAGACCGGTGGATTTTGGAAGTGGTCGGTCAAGGCCTGCCTCTGGAATTCAAGCAGGCCCCTCTGTACAGAGCCCACGCCCCACAGGGGGATCAGGTGTCTACAGCTTTTTAGGTGTCTCTCAGAGTCGACCTGGCCCAGCTTCTCCTAAAGGAGATGGTGCGCCCAGTAGCAGACTCAACTTCAGACCCGGGGTTTGTCTCCAGGTGCTTCCTGGTGCCAAAGCGGACGGGGCTGGTGCCCCATTCTAGATCTGCATGACTTGAACGGGTTCCTCAGGTCCTGCACTTTCCGGATGGTAACTCTGACTCAGACCATACCATCCCTGGAGCAAGGAATGTGGTTCTGCTCCATAGATCTTCAGGACGCGTTCTTTCACGTCCCGATCCGTCTGTCCCATCGACAGTTCCTCCGCTTCAGAGCAGAAGGAATTCTCTTTGAGTTCCAGGCCATGCCCTTCAGCCTAGCTTCAGCCCCCAGGGTCTTCACCAAATGCATGGCAGTGGTGGCAGCTTACCTGATGTGCCAAGGGGTCTGGGTGTACCCTTACCTAGATGGCTGGCTGATAGCAGGTCCCTCCAGGTTAGAGGTGGAGCGGTCCAGGGATCTGGCCCTCCAGACTTGCTCAGAACTTGGCCTCCTGATCAACAAGGCCAAGTCGGAACTCATACCTGCGCAGGTGATTCAGTTCATCGGGGCAGAGCTCGGTTCCCGGAGGACGGGGCAGAGGTGCTCTCCTTCTTTCCCTGATCATTTCTGGTTGGGTAGTTGCACCCTGCCCGGGACTTCCTGCGACTTCTGGGCTACATGGCGGCCTGCACCAGTGTGGTCCAATGGGCCCGCTGGCATATGCATTCCTTTCAGTGGGAACTGGCCAGCCAGTGGTCTCAGTGCTCAGATCATCTCGACCAGCTGGTCTCTGGGACCCAGAAGATGTGGGACAGCCTCCAGTGATGGCTCATCCCATCCCACCTGCAGGAAGGGATCCTGTTTGTCTGCCCCGAGCCGACGGTCACTCTGATGACCAATGCTTCTCTGATGGGTTTTGGTGCCCATCTGAGGGAACACAGAGCTCACGGGCTCTGGTCCCCTCAGGGGTCTCGATGCCACATCAACCTGCTTCAGCTCTGAGCGGTCCACCTAGCTCTGACCACCTTCACTCCGTTTGTTTGGGGTCAAATGGTCCAAGTCCACATGGACAACACCACGACCATGTACTATCTCAACAGACAGGGTGGGATGCACTCCTTATCTCTGTGCAAGGAAGCTTTCCGCATTTGGTCGCTCATGCTCAGCCTGGAGGCAGATCGCCTAGCCATTCATGTGGCAGGAGCCTCAAATTGACTGGCCGATGCCCTCAGCTGGATGGGCGGGGCATCTCATGAGTAGTCTGTCCTCCTAGAGGTAGTACATGATCTGTTCTCCCTCTGGGGAACCCTCCAGGTGGATCTGTTTGCCTCCAGGGAGAATGCAAAGCTGAGGCTGTTCCATGCCCACCCCCCTCAGCAGGGTTCGCTGCAGGAGGATGTCTTCTTGTGGCCTTGAACCCCAGGCCTCTTCTACACCTTCCCTCCACTCCCCTTGATTCACAAAGTGCTCATCAAGGTCAGGAGGGACAAGGCGCAGATGATCCTGGTAGCCCCAGACTGGCCACGCCAGTTCTGGTATCCAGATCTCCTCAGCCTCAGCTCCAGGCTCCCGAGGCAGCTTCCAGAATGCCTGGACCTGCTCTCAGTCAGTCAGGGGAAAGTATTCCATCTGGACCTTCAATCCCTGCACCTGGTGGCCTGGTTCCTGAACAGCTAGAGTTCCAGGCCCTGGGTCTCTCCAACGAGGTCCTCAACGTTGTTGAGGCGTCCCGTAAGGAATCGACCAGAAAATGCGATGTCTTTAAATGGAAGAGATTCTCATTCTGGTGTCAAGGCAAAGGATTGGACCCCTCGTCCTGCCCAGTGGCTAGCATTTTGGACTACCTTTAGTCCCTCTCCCAGCAGGGGCTGTGGTCGATGACCCTAAAGGTACACCTGGCAGCCATCTCTACTTACCAAGCATGGGCCGGTCAGCAGTCAGTGGCACAGGAGAAGGTGGTCTGGTGCTTTTTCCAAGGCCTAGATCACATATCCCCTCCGGTGTGTGAACCTCCACCTCCGTGGGATTTACTGCTGGTTTTGGCAAAGCTCATGGGCAAACCATTCGAATCTATGCACAAGTGTGAGATGTCACACTTGTCTTGGAAAACCGTCTTCTTGGTGGCTATCAAGTCAGCCAGAAGGACTATGGAGTTACAGGCGCTCTCCATAAGAGTCTCCTTACCTGGTCTTCCACAGGGACAAGGTTGTCCTCCGCCCTCACCCGAAATTCCTTACGAAGGTGGTGTCGAAGTTTCACCTTAACCAGGTGATTACTCTGCCGGTGTTCTACCCCAGTCACACCTCGGAGGCCGAGTACAGGCTCAATACTTTGGACCTTAGATGAACGCTCGCCTATTACAAAGAGCGAACGGCGGAAGTTCAGGGAGAGGTTCGCCAGCTGTTTATCAACTATGCTGAAGCCACACCTGTCAGACCTGCAGTCAAGTGGACAATAGCTAGATGGATTACATCTTGCATTGACCTCTGCTATAGGTTGGCGGGTAGGGAGGGCTCATTCCACCCACCATACCGCTGCATTGGTGGCTGCTTCTGAGGACACCCCTATCCAGGAAATCTGCAGGGCTGATACCTGGAAGTCAGTACACACCTTCATTTCCCATTACCACATCGACCTTGAGTCATGCCGGGATGCTGGTTTTGGAACCTCAGTTCTCCAGTCCCTCTTCTGTAGTGGGAGGTGTGCGTCTCGCCTCCCTCCTCCCGGAGAACTGCTAGGAGTCTACCAACAGGTCTGGATAGAACAACATATCCATGATCCTAGAAAAACGGGTTACTCACCTGTAACAGTAGATCTTCCTGGACATAAAGTCTCCACCACTCATTCACACTAATGGGAGTTCGCTGGAGGCGCTAGGACCCAGCGGGAGCAAACTTTTTCAAGAGGGCTGGCACCTGAGATGGAGCCACGAGGAAGCGACACCATGAGCCCCAGCCCATGCGGTAATGACTGTCTCAGTGTAGACCCTCCAACTGCCTCAGTTCCTTTTTTCTCGCCGTAGAGTGCGCTTCAGTAACGACGTCACTCGCCTGCCGGGAGTTAAACTTCACTAGCAGCAATAGTTCAGGTTATTGTTTTTTAGAATTATTTCTAATCAGTACTGTTTACATATTTTTATTCTATAACAGAAGTCCTCAGCCCTCCATTGATGGAGTCGACCATGAGCGGGTCAGGTGACGGTGGGGAGACTTCGTATGAAAACTGTTCAGTCAGCCTGGCTGGGTCCGGTCCACCACCCTCCCAGTAGTGTAGCAAATTCCCAGAGGGCCTGGGTGCAAGGTGATGTTGCAGGGCCCCTCCCCAGTTTTGAATAAACATCAGAATTATGATTTGGGCCCCTCCAACCTCATGGGCCTGGGTGCCACTGCATCCCCTGCAGCTTTGTAGCTACGCCCCTGCACCCTCCCCGGAGGGGGGGGTGTCTGACAACGGACAGTTCAGTGCTTACGGGGATGGGCGGTCCCCCCAAAAGCATAAAAGGAAACAGTCCCATTCTCAGCGCCGTTCAACCTCAAGTTCTTCTTCGACACATAGGTCAAAGAAGAAACAGCATCACTCAAGGTCACCCTCTGGTATGTCTGCACGTGGTCGGTTGGTTATTAGGGCCAGCCATTGGTCTCACCTCTGTCGGAGTTGCCGGTTTCTGTCTCTGGTAGCCAACCTCCTCGACACCGGAACCCCTCCCCGCCTATTGGAGGAGCTTCCGATGTGCAGTTTCACCAGTGGGCTGCTCTTATGGAGTAGTGGGCTCGGAGATTGGTCTGGTTGCCCATTTTTCCGCTCTTTTATCTCAAATCGCAGTTTTCAGACCCCTGGGACTCTCTCTGTGCCATCCGTGGTGGCACGAGTTCTCTCGGCACTGTCTGCAGTGCTGAGAGCTCTGTCGGCACCATGCACAGTGCCGGGGGCTCTGTCGGTGCCATGTGCGCTGTTGGTGCTGTGTGGGGTGCCACTTTGGCCAGCGCCTTCCTCCTTGTTCTCGGCGCCGTTTTTCTCTACGGCACCGGGGACAAGTGCGGTGCCGGCCGGTCTTCAGGGCTTCTTGACTCCGATTCTTTCTTCTTTTGTTCTTCTTCCTGATTTTCACTCCTTTCCTGTCTATACAGTCCCCCCCTGGACTGTCAGGAGATGATTTTGAGCCTAATCCAGATCTTCACCTGGGTGATGATGTTGATGACACTGCCCTGGGAGCAAGGATCAATCCTTCTGCAGAGCCTGTGATTGAAGGCCTTTCTTTTAAGTCTCTGCTAAAAAATTTAAATTCTACTCTTTCTCTCCAGACTACAGAAATCAATCCTGGGAGGCTTCTGCAACTCCAATATCTTCATATCCCAGAGATCCCTTTGGATTTAACCCCTCCGGTACAGCCCTCTTTCGAGACACCCTCTCAGATGGTGTGGAAGAATCCGGCTCTCATTCCTTCCGTGGCCAAGTCCATAGATAGGAAGTATACCCCTCCCAAGGATCACCCCATTTTGGCCTCACAAGCCTTTGTTGATGCCATTGTGGTCTTGACAGAGAATGATAAGGCTGTCCTTCCTCTAGGATCTACAGCCCAGCCAATGAACAAAGAATCTTGCAAAATAGACACCTTAGGTAAGAGAGTCTTTGCTCCCTCAGTCCTGGGTATGCGCATTGCCAGTTACCAGGGCTATTTTTCTCAATATGAGTATGTACTTTGGCATTCCCTCAAAGAAATGGTAGAAGCTCTGCCCAAATCGGAAGTCAGCTCAGAGCTACTCCAGACCATAACTAGGGGTATCGAATCCAATAACCAACAGGTTAAAGCTGCATTGGACGCCTACGATACTGCCTCCCAGGCGGCGGCAGCTGACATCTGCACCAGCCGCCACTCTTGGCTACGTACTTCGGGCTTCACGAATGATGCCCAGCAGTAGGTCATGGCTTTACCTTTTGACAGTATGTATCTGTTCGGGCCTCAGGTGGAGCAAGCTCTGGAGGCCATGCAAAAGACTAGGTCTGCCATTAAGACGGCTAGACCTGCACCCGCCCCCTCCCGAGGGGTTGCGAACAAGCGTCAGTTTCACAACCATCAGTCCTTTCAGGGCAGAAGAGGTTTTAACAAAAACCACAACCTTCATCCACAAAAGAAAGCGCAGCAGAAGGCACAAGGGCCCAAAGCGCCCAGTGCCACCTTCTGAGTTTCTGGCCCAGGTCCCACCTCAGCTGTCCGAGAGGGACTCCTCCTCAGCAGTGGGAGGACATCTGGCTCAGTTCTACAATCAGTGGAAATCTATAACATCAGATAAATGGGTGTTCCGGATAATCCATGAGGGGTACTCTCTCAATCTTTCAGAAACCCCTCCAGATCATCCTCCCAAACGACAGGCCAGGCTGTCGGCAGTACAGTCAGACCTTCTTGCTTCCGAGGTACAAGGCCTTCTGAACAACAGGGCAGTAGAAATAGTTTCGCTGGATCAAAAAAACACAGGTTTCTACTCCCATTACTTTCTGGTCCTGAAGAAAACCGGCAGCATATGCCCCATTCTAGATCTCAGAAAGTTAAACAAGTTTTTTCACAAGGAGAAGTTCAAGATGATATCACTAGGTACCCTGCTACTTTGACTTCATCGACACGATTTGTTAGCCTCCCTGGACATGCAGGATGCCTACCAACATATTCTCATACACCCAAAGCACCACAAATACTGAAGGTTCATGGAATTGGGACAACACTATCAGTTCAGAGTCCTGCCCTTTGGTCTATCCTCGGTGCCTCGAGTTTTTGCAAAGTGGTGTGCAATTCTCACGGTGCACCTCAAGAAAATAAGAATACAAGTGTCCCCATATTTGGACGACTGGCTCCTGGAAAGTCCCTCCAGGCAAGAGACTCTGGAGGCCGTGGCTATGGCCTCAGACTTCCTCCCATCCATGGAAGTACTGCTGAATCTCAACAAGTCGCAGTTGCAGCCCTCCCAGAAGCTCCTCTTCATAGGAACTCTTCAGGACACCTCCTGTGTGAAGGCTTTTCTTCCAGGGGACAGAAGGAGCAATATCTTACAGATGGCCCAATACATCAGAGAACACAGCTCGGTTCGAGCTATCTCGATGCAGCGGATGCTGGGCCTCATGGCATCCTCGATGTTCACTGTACCCCTAGCTCATCTCCACATGAGAACCTCTCAGTGGATGCTCAGTACTCAGTGGTCCCCAACCACTCACCCTCAGTCCTTTCTCATCAAGGTGATGCAACTCCTGAAGAGGTCACTCGCCTGGTGGTCGCAGGAGGACAATCTTCTGGAATAATATCCCTTTACCCCTCTGGATCATCAGATTTCTATTACCACAGACGCATCCCTGATGGGTTGGGGAGCCCACTGTCAGGATCTCCACACCCAGGCTACGTGGACGCAGGATGAGTCCCAACTTCACATAAACTTCTTGGAAATGAGAGCCATCCTGTATGCAGTCTGAACCTTGAAGGACATACTCTGTCACAGGAACATTCTCCTTCAAATGGACAGCTAAAAACAGTGATGTACTACATCAACAAACAGGGCGACGCACACTCTTACCCATTATGCAGGGAAGCAATGAGAATGTGGGAGTGGTGCCTGGAACACAGGGCTCTGATTCAGGTGGTTTACCTGCTAGGAATACAAAACGAACTAGCAGACTGTCTCAGCAGAATGGAGACGGATCCTCATGAGTGGTCTCTCGACTTAACCGTCATTCAGTCACTCTTTAAAGAGTGGGGACTCCAGACCTGGACCTTTTTGCGTCCCCACTCAATGCAAAACTGCCTCTCTTCTGCTCCAGAAATCCAGGACCTAGCGTTTTCTGTCAGGATGCGTTCAGGCTGCGGTGGACGAGACACTTTCTATACGCCTTTCCTCCTCTTCCCCTGATTCAGAGGGTACTTCTCAAATTGGAGTCTCAGGGGAGCAGAATGATTCTCATTGCCCCCTTCTGGCCTCAGCAGATATGGTTTCCACTACCCAACAGTCTATCGGAAACCCCCCTGAAAATGTTTCCCCTTCAGACGAACCTTCTGACCCAGGGTCCCGTGGTCCATCCCAACCTGAGGTCGCTTCACCTTCATGCTTGGCTCCTGAAGAGATAGAGGTTAATAGGTTCAACGTTTCTCGTAGAGTTTTAGATATTCTTTTGGCTATGCGTAAGTCGGCCACTAGAAAAACCTACATAGCCAAATGGAAGCATTTCTCTATCTGGTGTGCAAAATCCTCTTGGAACCCTTTTTCTTGCCCACTGAATAAAATCTTCAGAGTATCTTTTAGACCTCTCAAATACAGGTCTGCAGTACTCCACAGTCAAAGTTCATCTTTGTGCCATTTCGGCATATCATGAGCTGGTACTTTCCATGTCACTGGCTCAGTTGCCTGTAGTTAAGAGGTTTCTTAGGGGTATTCTGCATACTAGACCTCCTATCAGACATCCAGTCACAGCCTGGGACATTAACCTTGTGCTAGACATGCTCGTAAACCTTTTGAGCCTCTAGCTACTTGTGACTTGAAGTTCCTCACTTGAAAACAGCCTTCCTGGTGGTCATTACTTCAGCCCCTAGAGTTTCTGAAATACATGCACTGGTCACAGACCCCCCGTACACTGTATTTCACAAGGACAAAGTAGTTCTTAGGACTCATCCTAAGTTTCTCCCTAAGGTTGTCTCAGAATTTCATCTAAACCAACCTTTAGTCCTTCCTACCTACTTTGCAAACTTCCAGAATGAAGGAGAGCGTACACTTCATTCACTCGATGTTAAGTGAGCACTGCAGTTCTATCTAGAGAGAACAAAAGAAATCCGCAAGGCTCAACAACTGTTTGTTTCCTTCAGCGAGACCCAGCTGGGTCAACCTGTCGCTATCAGATGCATTTCAGCGTGGCTGGTGGCATGCCTTTGCCACTGCTATTCTATGGCACAGGTCAAGCTGGAAGGCAGAGTATATGCTCACTCTACCAGAGCAGTCGTGGCATCTCTGGCGGAAATCTCCCACGTGCCCATTGCAGATATTTGTAATGTATACCTGGAGCTCTGTGCATACTTTTGTTAAGCACTACGCCTTGGATGTCCATGCCAGACAACATCTGTCATTTGGCAGGACCATCCTTAATGGACTCCTGTCCTAAGCACGTGAGCTCTTTATCTCCTGCCACCCATCTCGGGGGATTATTTAGCTCGGTACTCTCCCATTACAGTGCAACCTGCTTAAGTGCATACCCCTCTTCCAGACCAAATGTATGCAGTTAACCGGGCTATTCACTAAAATGAAATACCGATTTTCAGTGTTGATGTTAGTTTTAAAATAACAGATGGTAGTTTGATTTAACGTTACTATGCAGTTTACAATGCAAAATCATTAAGTACAAATGTAAAATATTCAAAATATTTTTGGAGCCTCAACTTTCTGACTTAAGATGAGCACTTTGTTTCTCCAGTGAGGGCTGTCAGGCTCCACATTAGTAGTCATTGTTTCTTGCTTGCCAGAGGTGATTGTGAGCTGAGTTGCAATGGGACTTAAACAGTCTTGATGATGCTGTAACAGGCTCTAGCAGCACCATTAACAGCTGGTGTGGTTATGTCCAGGGCCACTGGAAAATTGCGCCCGCAATCTTTTTGCAGGATCCGCAATTTTCACCATTCTCCGCAAAAACTGACATGTTCCGCAATTTCTTGCAGTTTTTGAGTTTTGATAATGAATTGTGTAAAAAGTATTAACATTTTAAATAAAATACTCTAAAATATATTGACAATTTTGCATGCAGACTTGGGTTTGGCCGAAACAATGCAGTGCACGGTAGGACAAGGGTTTTATGTGACACTGATTTCTTTTGAATCCTTGTCTTGTTTGGTTTCAAAATCCACTGGCCAAGCATAAGTACACTTAAACACTTAACATTTGTTTTGTGTTGAAGCAATCTATCAGAAAATATTTTGTTGCCACACATGCTGAAACAAAAGATGGGAGAAAAGGTGCAAATTATCCCATTCACTAACTAAGAAGCCTTTTTGTAAGTTGCAGGGCAAGTTTTTCTTTGTGAGCATACTTTCATTCAGACTGGTTTTGATTCAAACAGCTGAGGATTTCTGGATGGGCAGATTTTAAACTTGAATAAGCTAGTTGCTAACAGTGATCTCATTCTTAGCAATCTACCATCTAAATGCTCACATGCAAAGACTACAATAAAAACCTGACTAAAGTCTGAAAACAAGCTTATAAAACACAAAATATATCTGAACATTTATCTTTAAACAAAATTACTGCATCCAGAGTAAAACAAAAGTAAATCACAGGGTGCCCTGACTACTGTATGATGCAGGAAATATATATTGGTATTTTTTTATATTTTTTGGTAACTGCGTAAGGCCCACTAGGCACAAGTGCCTGTTTTCAGGTACAACCCAGGAGCACTGAGGAGATTAAGTGACCTGCTCAGAATCACACAGTATGCAAGTGGAGGTTGTGGGAATCAAACCCAGGTCTGCTAGATGTCGTCAACTCATTCACAGTTTGTTACTCTAACCTCTAGATTATACTGCCAGCCCCAATAACCCCCAGATTTAAAGTTTAAATATGAGATTTCAAAAATAGTGTACGCTTCCTATGGTACAAATTATGACCACTGAACACTTTAACAACATTTTACTATAACTCAGTTATTCACCACTCTATCAGCTTATTTTTTGTTCTTGTACCAAAGTGGATGAATAGCTGGCACAGCACTGTAAACAGCTGTTGATTAGGCTACATTATTCTACTGCCAGAAACAAAACAAAAAAAATATTTTTTCTGGCTTTATTTAATATTGATTTGCTGTGGCTCACTTTATAGAATCTATTTAGCACTGTATGAGGCAGGTGCTTTTAAATTTTGGAAGATAGGCAATGCTTATGATAGCTTATCAGTTTAGTATTCTGTTTAGGAACGCAAACTTTTCTTTATGTTTTAAACATATTCAAGTGTCAACATATTCATTTAGCAATTTATACTGACTAATATATGCTGCAGAAAACATTAAAAGATTTATTGTGAAGCACTCAGTGTCTATAGTCGAACCCCCGGAATTTTCTGCAATATTTGCAAAACGCTCCGCAATTTTGGGTAATCTTTTCCACAATTTTCCAGTGGCCCTGGTTATGTCTAGTAGCCGTTAATGGGCTGGAGATAGCACCATTGTCAGCTGGAGCAATTAAGGGGTCTTCCTAATAACAAAACTAATAATAAAACTAGTCTGACAGCCGAGACAATGCAGAACTCTAGTCCATTTTTTAATACACTGAAATGGGATTCCCAATCCATTTAACAGGGTTTTTTAAGCTGAAAAGTATAGCAAAGAAATTGGGGCTGTATAATAATATTCAATTAACCGAAATATACGCTTAAGCGATATTCACTTAAGTGGGTTCGACTGTAGTGTGAATGAGTGGTGGAGACTTTATGTCCAGGAAGATATGGAAATTACATACCTACCGTAATTCTTGATCTTCTTGGACGAAGTCTCCATCACTCATTCACACGCCCACCCACCATCCCACGAGCTCACTTCTCTATTTATGGTCTTCACTCCCTCAATGCCCCGGCTGTGAAGACTTTATTGTTGACCCTTCTTACATGGGTCTTTTGGACTATCTTATGTCCAATTTTTAGGCTAGTCCTTCTAGGTCAATTATGCTGCACCTCCTCGGAAAAAAGGTACTGAGGTGGTTGGAGGGTCGACGCCGAGATAGTCATTACCGCACGAGCTTCCTCCCGGCTCCATCTCAGGCACTGGCCCTCTTGAAAAAGTTTGCTCCCGCTGGGTTCTACCACCTCCAGCGAACTCCCATTAGTGTGAGTGAGTGGTGGAGACTTTGCCCAAGAAGATCAAGAATTACAGTAGGTACGTAATTTCCATTTCTAGGAGTGGTATATGTTGTTCATCCACACTGACCCACCTGACCTCCCTGGCTTTTTTTTTTTTAAATATTTATTTTCTCAAGTTTTTTGATAGTATTGTCCATACATTTAAGACACAGTGTCACATAGTTAATATATGCATTGTCAAATAAGGAAAGGTATTTCATACATTGCTGACATTTGTTACAAGGAATTGTCATATATTATCCTCTTTTTCATTTTTTCAGTCCTTTTTTACCTTCCCCCTTTCCAGTTAAGAGCAGAATTCTAACCCCAGTAATGCTCAGAATATTCATAACTTTGTGCAGTCAGCCTGGTGGGTTGGACTGCCCGAAGAGATGGAACACATGCAAATGCTGGAATTCTTTGCACGTGAGCATCTTTCAAATACTGCCTCTACCAACTGTAGTGTTCTAAGCCCTTCAGATTTTTCTCTCCGCCTGGAAGTCTGGTCGCTCAGAGTCTCTGTCGCCCTCTTTCGCGTGAAGAAGATAGAAAACAAAACCATAAGTATATTTAGTTTCTTTTACTGCCTCTACTAATTGTTAGTTTACATCTAGTTTATTATTTAAATAGTTGTTTTTCTCGGTTCCTCGCGGTTCAGCATAACCGTGAGGGATCCGAGTTAGTTTAATTTTATTTCGGTTCTCTGACTAAAGAACCTATTCATTAACGCTAATTTTTGGTCCTTAAAAACTTTAGTTGTAACCACTTTTTATCGGTTACAGAACCGCTGAACCGGTTCACATTTCAGCTCCTTTCTCGGTTCCATCGGTTCCTGAACCAACCAAAAAAAAAAAAAAAAAAAAGGAAAACCCTTTTTAAGCTGTTTAAATAACCACAGCAGCATTTAGCATTTAGCGGTTGGGGTTTTTCACTTTGTCTTTCACCATGACTGAGAAACCTAAGAAGAGAACCGGGGAGTCTGGTTTTAAAAACTGTTTAAAGTGTGGAGATGTGTTTGCCAAGGCAGACAAGCACACTTTATGTGTAGCTTGTCTGGGTTTTGAACATTTGGACCAGGAATGTGAGATATGTAAAACATTCCCAGAAAAACTGTTAGGCCTGAAAGGCTTAATAAAAAGTTTCCTAGGGGTCCCTCAGGCTCTGACCAGCTGACACCCCAGTCTGTTGTTGTTGAAGCAACAAGTGCTACTACCCCTGCCCCTGATACGGGCAAAAAAGGGGCAAAAAGAGGGAAAGAACCGGCTGACTCTTGGGTTCCCTTAAAGAAATTAAAGAAGCTCAAGCATGCAGAACCCTCTCCTGCTAAACCAGGGACTTCTGCGCAGCTGCCTGTAATGCCTTCAGCTCAGGACATAGCCCAGGCATTTAAAATTATTCAGGCTCTGCAGAGCATCATCCCTCAGCCTCCTGCCCCTTCCCAGGGTCCCCAGGTTGCTTGCATTGTGTTGCCCCTGCTCCGGAGCAACACTATTTCAAGAGGATGAGGAGCCTTATGAGGAGGACGAACCTATCTCCCAGAGGTGTCCTCTGAGCAGGAATTTGGCTCTCCTCCCAGAGTGTCTGAGGATTTTTCCTCCCATTTTTCTTTCGTAAGGAAAATGGCAGATGCTCTGGATATTGCCACAACAGAACAAGTGGAAGATGAGGAGGAGATTGAGTACGTCAATATGATGGGTTTAACACCCACAAAGGCCCTCCTCCTCCCAGTATATACATTTTTCAAGAAGAATGCTATGAAGCTCCTGCAGACCCCAAATTATATTCCTCCAATTGACAAGCAAATAGATAAAAAATACCAGCTGGACAGGGAGGGAGCTGACTTCCTCTTCTCCCATCCTGATCATCAAGGGGTTATACAGCAAGCTGCCTGTGATAAAGCTAAAGTCCCTCTGTCCTCACACCCACTGGACAAGGAATCCAGAAAACTGGACAGTATGGCCAAAAGGCTATTTGTCAGCCTCATTGGCCATGAGACGAGCTACTTTCAAGCTTATGCTGCCCAGTATCAGAAATCCTGTGGCAGTCGGGGTACTGGCAATGTCCATGAAGGCCACCTCACCTTTGTCAGATGACCTGGCTGAAACTGCCAGGTTTGGGCTAGAGGCGGCCAAGTACCAATTCCAAATGGCTGCTGATCTAAATGACACTGCAGCCAGATGGATGGCTAATACAGTGGCTCAGAGGAGGTTTGCTTGGCTTAGGGCTACAAACCTCACTCAGGATACCCAGTCAAAGCCCTCGATTTCCCATTAGAGGGAAATGCGCTCTTTGGGGAGTCCACAGTGGCCTATATGAAAAAGGTGGATGAATATAAGGCTACTTATAGAAGTAACTCTGCTAGAGACAGAGCTTCTTCATCCACCAGGCCCTATGGAAGGGGGGCTAGGGGTCGTTCTTTCTTGTCAAGACCCTTTTCTGCCAATAGCCATGCCCCAATACCAGCAGTACCCCTCACAGGGCTACTCAAGGGCTAGGGGTAGAAGGGGCTCTAGGCGGAGGCTCAGGCACAACCTCAACCCCAGCCTAAACAAAACCCCTGAATGCAGGTGCTGCTTCTCCTACCTGTTGGAGGCAGACTGTCCCATTTCCTCCCCCTCTGGTCAACCATCACCACAGACAAGTGGGTGTTGGAGGTAGTGGGCAAAGGTCTGTCTCTGGACTTCAAATTTCTTCCTCGAAAAAAAACCAGGGTTTCCACCTCCCCACCCCTAGCACAAATCTCGTTGCTAGAGGCAGAGATTCAGAAGTTGCTTCAGCTCAAAGCAGTGGAACTAGTCCCTGCAACCCTGAGAGGAAGAGGGTTTTTACTCCAGATACTTCCTAACAACAAAGGAAAATGGGGAGTGGTGGCCAATTTTGGATCTCAGAGCTTTAAACAAGCACCTGAAAAAGCCAAAGTTCAAGATAGTAACTTTGGCTCGGATTCTGCCAACAATCCAAAAAGGGGACTGGCTGGCATCTCTGGACTTACAGGACGCTTATTTCCACATCCCCATAAAAGAATCTTTCAGGAAATATCTCAGATTCAAACTCCCATCAGGTCATTATCAGTTTGCAACCCTGTCCTTCGGCCTTTCCTCGGCACCAAGGGTGTTTACAAAATGCCTAGCAGCTGTGGTGGCATTTCTTCGAAGACAGGGAGTGACTGTTTTCCCATACCTGGACGACTGGCTGGTGGTGGGCAAATCACCAGAACAAGTCACAACCTCTCTAAAGCTCACACAGGATCTTTTGTAGTCCTTTGGTTTCATAGTAAACCAGAAAAAATCTGTCTTCACCCCTACACAGACTTTACAGTTCATAGGGGCAGAGATCAGTACTCTACAGGCCAGGGCCTTTTTACCACTAGACAGGGTGCAAAGCCTTCAGGCCATAGCAAATTCTTTCAAGTTGCACGGTCAGAAAACAGCCAGGCAATTCCTGCAGCTCTTGGGTCATATGGCTGCATCCACGGGCACAGTGCAGGGTTCCAGGTTTCACATGAGAGACATCCAGTTTCACCTCAGGAATCATTGGAGTCAGAAAAAAGATCCCTTTTCAAAACTCATTCCAGTGACAAGGCCTCTGTTACAAGCCCTCTTGTGGTGGAAAAAGGAATCCAACCTAAGGCAGGGAGTCCCCTTCCAGAAGGAGGATCCTTCACTAGTCCTCACAACAGATGCATCCCTTCTGGGCTGGGGTGCCTATCTAGGGGAGCACACAACTCAGGGTACCTGGTCAGAGGCAGAGTCCCTCCAGCATATAAATTTGCTGGAACTCAGAGCAGTGCAGCTGGCACTAAAAGTTTTCTCTACACTGGTAATGGGCAGGGTGGTACAGGTCAGAACAGACAATACCACCACTATGTGTTACATAAAAAAGCAGGGTGGCACCAGATCAGGTCCCCTATGCACGGAAGCCATGAAAATTTGGACTCTGGCATATTCTCTAAAGGTGTCCCTGCAAGCCATCCATCTACCAGGAAAGGACAATATCTTGGCAGACACACTGAGTTGGATCAATCAGTCCCATCATGAATGGACACTGAACAAGCAGGTGGGGTGTTCCAGAGATAGACTTGTTCACATCCCACCAGAACCACCAGTTGCCTCAGTATTGTTGCAGGCCACCAGCCCAGGGCACAGTCCCTCTGGACGCCCTGGTACTGGATTGGTCAGGCAAGTTTCTTTATGCCTTTCTCCCCTTTCCTCTGGTCTTCAGGGTACTGCTGAAGCTCAGATCCCTCTCAGCTTCTGTGATCTTGATAGCTCCAGATTGACCCAGGCAGCCATGGTACTCTCTTCTGCTCTCCATGTCAGTGAGCAAGCCAATAAGCTTGCCTCTCAGGTACAATCTTCTGACCTCCAATCAGGGAACTTTGCTGTTCCCAAATCTCAAGTCCCTCCACCTCAAGGCATGGCTCTTGAGGAGTTTGAGTATGTAGACTTAAACCTTTCTAAAGCTGTATTAAACATCTTGAAAGGTTATAGGAAGCCTGCCCCTAAGAAAACGTATTCTGCTAAGTGTAAAAGATTCTCCTTCTGGTGCTCTGGTAGAAACTTCGCCCCAAATGATGCAGGGGTCTCAGTGGTGTTGGATTATCTGACTCACTTGCATTCACAAGGTCTACAACCCAGCTCTTTAAGAGTTCACCTTGCAGCAGTATCTGCATACCTTTCTGCTAGGACAAAGGTGTCAGTAGCATCAGATCCCATTTTCAAAAGATTTTTTAAAGGCCTAATGCATTTCCACCCTCCTCATGGGGCACCAGTTCCCGCTTGGGATCTTAATATATGTATAGCCGGATTGATGCGGGCTCCTTTTGAGCCCATGGCTACAGCCCATTTAAAGTATGTTACCTGGAAAACAGTTTTCCTGGTAGCAATTACCTCAGCAAGAAGAATCAGTGAGCTTCAGGCTCTCTGTGTTGAGCAGGACTACATTTCCTGCCACAGGGATAAGGTAGTCCTCAGAACAAACAGACAATTCTTTCCCAAGGTTGTTTTAGATTTCCATCTGAACCAATCAATCACTCTGCCTGTCTTCTTCACAGACCATACAAGCTCTGGTAAAAGAAGGCTCTATAGTCTGGATGTGAAAAGAGCTCTCAGCTACTACATGACAGCTACTAAAGGCCATAGGCAAGGCAAGAAACAACTTTTCCTTACATATGGGAATGTCGGAATGGGCAAACCAGCCTCAAAAAGATCCATTTCTCGGTGGATTGTCCAGTGTATTCAATTCTGCTACATTAAAGCAGGTAGGGAGTCTCCAGCTGGGCTGAGGGCTTGCTCAACAAGAGGAACAGCTGCCACTCTTGCAGCTGCTAGGGAGGTGCCATTATTGGACATTTGTAAAGCAGCTACTTGGAAATCAGTGCACACCTTTACAAAACATTATAACTTGGATGTTTTGTCCAGAAGTGATGCCAGGTTTGGCACAGCAGTCCTGCAAATTCTGTTTCCAAAATAGAGTTCTGTGCCCACCTCCAGGGGGTACTGCTTGGTAGTCTGCACAAGGTTATGAATATTCTGAGCATTATTGGGGTTAGAAGAAAACATTACTTACCATAGTAATCTTCTTTCTTCCCAGTGATGCTCAGATATTCATAACTCCCTCCCATCCTCCCCCTTCCAGAACTTCAGCCTCTGCATGCCGCATGCTAGTGCCACGTAGCCATACCCTTCTGGGTACACTTCTCTATGCTAAATAGGTTTTAACAGAGTTTTCTGTCTCTCTTAATAGTTTTCTCACTGTCTGGTGAACACCATTATTATAGATATAGTCCCTCCCTTGGAGGTTTTTTGAAGTAAATTGTTTTATTAGGCTAATCATAAGAAATGTTTTAAATAATTAGTTGTCAAATTTTTTCATATTGCTTGACTTCCAGGCTTCTTACAAATCTGAAGGGCTTAGAACACTACAGTTGGTAGAGGCAGTATTTGAAAGATGCTCACGTGCAAAGAATTCCATCATTTGCATGTGTTCCATCTCTCCGGACAGTCCAACCCACCAGGCTGACTGCACAAAGTTATGAATATCTGAGCATCACTGGGAAGAAAGAAGATTACTATGGTAAGTAATTTTTTCTTCTGGGTCAACCTCCATAAGGTAAATTATCCACCTCTGCCATTTTGTTCAGAATACCTGTTCTCTGTCCACTATCTTGGTAAACAAAGCTTCCATCTGATATATATGTATCATTATTGTCTATTCCTGTAATGTTGGAACTTTGGTTGGCATCCATCTTCTTGTTATGGTCGTCTTTGCTGTCAGCAAATAAACTGGTAACAGAGTTCTGGTCCAAGAGGGAGAGTGGTCCGGATATATGTCTAACAGGAGCATTTCCTCTGTTATTTCTACTGTCTCTCCCACACTTCTGGAGATCGCTATTTGTAATGACACCCAAAATGGCATTAACAGTGGGCATTGCCACATGATATGTGCCAGGTCTGCCAGGCTACATCTGCAATCTCTCCAGCACTTTCCGTATCTTTCTGGTAGATATTTGGTAAGTTTCGCTGGGGAGCGAAAGTATTGATATCGACACTTCCAGGAGTATTCTCTCCAAATGTTCAAAGAGGTAATCTTTACTGCAGCTAAAGCTGCCTCAGACCAGTGTTCATACTGGATCACCCTATCTAGGTCTTTATTCCAGCTTTTAAGAATAGAGTTAGAAATCACCTATTTGTTATTTTTTTACAAAGATCATAACAGCATTAATTGCATAATTTGTATACTATCTTATTATGCTATTTCCGGTATTCTGTGTACATTGTTTTACTGTTTCTCGATTTTGGAATGATATGGAAAAAAAAAAAAACAATAAAAATTATTATGGAAAAAAAAAGAATAGACCTGGTCGTTTCTGGGGTTAAAGCTCTGAAGTATTTTATATAGTGCCCCTATAAGGTGACCCCAGTGGTTACCTTGTATGTGACGAGATATAATTTAAGATGGGGAGGGGTCAGGTGTGTTATTTTAGCTGATATTATTCTATTTCTTAATATATAATCTCATATTTGAAAGTATCTGAATCGGTCTGTATGTAGTAGTTTATACTTAAGGACTAGTTCCTCAAAGGGAAGAACTCCTGACGGACCTAAAAATTGAAATATCTGTCCCAATCCCACCTGTCTCCAGCGAGAGAATGTTAAATCTGAATGTGCTGAGAAGAAGAGATCTTCTTCTGAAATCAGTTTACAATATTTGTATACAGGTTATAAGGGTTGTTTCCTCTTACCCCTGTACCATATTTTTAAAACTTGTGATGTTATGTTTAAAAAGTCTTTTAAATGAATAGTTCTATTGGGGGAAGAGAACAGGATTTTTTGAATATTATGGAGATCATTTATGTGAAACTCTGTCTTCCATGGAGCATGATAATTCTGGGACAACCACAATAAATAGGTACATGAAAATTATGTTTCAGCATAGAGTTTTAAGTCTGGGAGGTTAACTCCTCCCTGGGTCAGTGCTAATTTTAAAATTTTTAATTGAATCCTCAGATGACTACCGCCCCAAACAAATCCAGATGATATGTTGTCCCATGATTTAAAATAATATTTAGATGGAAAGAAGGGAACATTCCGGAACAAATAAAGTCATCTAGGAAGGATGTTCATTCTAATTGTTTCTATTCTTTAAAAAAATTTCAGTGGGAGTTTCCCTCATTTATCTAGATCATTTTGAATGGAGTTAGAAAGAGGTTCATTATTAACCAATTCCATGACCTCTAGGTTTAAAGGGATAAATATCTGTAAGTATTTCATTTTAGTAGATCTCCATTTAAGAGGGTGTATCTGCTTGATGCCAGGATGGGGGAGTATAATTAAACAAAGAACTTTTGTTTTTGTTATGTTTAATTTGAATCCTGCCAACATTTCCTATCTCTTTTGGATATTCCAAGCCTCTGTAATAGATTGTGTTGGATCTAATAGGGTCAGAAGAAGATCGTCCGCAAAGAGACTGGCTCTATATTCTGTCTGGTGGAGTGGGATCCCCTCGATTTTATTATTCCCTCTTAAAGCTGTTGCCAGTGGCTCTATGTGTAGTGCAATGAGGAGAGGGGACAAAGGGCATCCCTGTCTAGTTCCTCGAATTAGTGAGAAGGGGAATGATAGCCCACTGTCGACTCGGACATAAGCTTTCGGGGATGCATAAAGATGTTTAAGCCATGTCAACATAGAATTTGGGAAGTGATATTTATTTTATTTTTATTAGTTTTTGTTGACCGGGTAAGTGCACTAGACAAATCCTGCCTATTTTCAGGCACGACCCGGGGGAGGGGATACATATGAATACCAACTGACCTTGAACCAGATTAAGCTGTTAGTGGTATTTTTTTATGCTGATAGGGTATCCCAGAGAAATGGCCATGACACCCTATCAAATGCCTTTTTGGCATCTACACTTAGAAAAGCTGCTGGGATTTTTCTATTCTGGATATGTTCTATCAATAAATTTTTTCTGATATTATCTGTCGTATTCCGTTGTTTTATGAAACCGGTCTGGTCTGGGTGAATTATATATGGAAGAATTGTCTCTAGTCTGGTTGCCCATATAGAAATATAAATTTTATAGTCTGTATTTAGTAGAGAAATGGGTCGATAGGAGGATGGATCAAGCTTATTCTTTTCAGGTTTGAGTATTGCTGATATTATAGCATAGTCCCATGGTGGAGGTGGGACTGGACCTTCCATTATTTCTTTAAATAGGGAGTGCATCCGATTTGCTAGTTCATCCTGAAAAAATCTGTACCCCTTACTGGTGAAACCATCTGGGCCCAGACAGCGATTTTTTGCCTGGTTCATTACTGCCAAGGATATTTCTTCTAATGTTTTAGGGGCCTCTAACCATTTTATTTAGGCTGGGGTTAGTTTAGAGAGGGGTAGCTGTTTTAAAAAGTCTTGCCTCTGCTTGTTTGTGGCTCTCTCCTCAGATTTATATAGCTGTTGATAATAGCTTGAAAATATGTGCTTTATGTCATCTTCCCTGTGCAGAATCTGTCTGGTTTGAGGATTTATCATTTTAAGAATAGTAACTGCACTTTTTTGAGCTCTTAATTTATGTGCTAATCTTTGAGTTCCCCTGATTCCCCCTCATAACTGGAGAGCTCCAAGTAAATTAAAGATTGTTGAATCTTGATATGTATTAATTTCTGAAGCTCAGCTCTAGTGTCTTATCCTTTTTCTTAATTCCTCATCTCCCTCTCTATACAGTAGTTGGTAATTTTGTAGTAGGGTTGTTAAATGTGTATATTCTTCCTCCCTTTCTTTTTTTCTTGGTAGCATATGCTATAATCTCTCCTCTGATGGTTGCCTTCATGGCATCCCATAACATTGCTTCTGATATAGTGGGGGAGAGATTTTCCTTAAAGAAAAGCAGGATTCTTTCTTTGATTTGTTCCATAAACTCCCTATCTCGAAGTATAAATGGGTTGAGTCTCCATAAAGTGTGTTTTGTTTTTTTACTGAGCTCAACCTGAAGGAGAAGTGGATGATGGTCTGAAAGAAATTTTGAACTAATAGTAATGTCAATCACTGATGAAAAATGTTTACACGTTGTTATAAAATAATCCAATCTCGAGTATGAGTGGAACCTGCCTGATTAGAATGTGTATCCTGCGGAGGTCGGGAATAATTTCCTCTAGATATTGATCAGTCCCAGGGTTTCCATTTGAGTTCTGAGAAATTTTGCCGCACTAGCTTGGCGATATCTGGTCGGGTTGGACATGTCTAATCCTGGTTGCATTATTATGTTTAGATCCCCTCCCATTATTAATTGTCCCTGAAGAGAATCAAGTATTGTATTCAGAATTTGGCATATTACTGGTGTTTTGGTTTGGGGGGGATATACGTCTACCAAAGTTACCTCTTTTCTACATAAATGTCCTTGCAAAATCAGATATCTACTCTGTTCGTCTATACAAACATTTTTTATTTCTGTCTTGGTGGTTGTAGGGATTAATATTACCACCCCTCTCTTTCAGCCACTAGGGTGGGATGAAGATTATACCCTGTATAGATTTCCCCATATAAGTTTTTGGTGTCCTGTCTCTGACAGGTGGGTATCCTGTATAAACAAGATATCCGCCTTTTGTTTGTTTATGTGTTGCATAAAACGTGACCTTTTGATGGGACTACATAGTCCATTTCCGATCTCCCCAGCTTTGACGCACAGACCTGGTTTCCAGCAGGCTAAAGATCTGGCTTCATGGGGCGGAGCCAAGGGTTATACCACCAGGGTGGGTGGGAGAAGCCAGCTTGAAGACTTTCTGGCACATCTTAGTGGCAAGGTACCTGCCAACAAGTGTGGATGAACAACATATACCACTACTAGAACAGGTGAGTACTACTAGTTACAGGTGAGTAACATGTTTTTTTTAGTTGCTATCAAGTCTGCTCAAAGGATTTCCAAGCTTCAGGCCCTGATGTGCAAAAAGCCTTATTTGATTTTTCACAGAGACCGGGTGGCTCTGCATATAAATCCTACATTTTTATCTAAGGGGGTTTTTGAGTTCACATTGAATCAGACCATACACTTTCCAGTGTGTTACTCAGAATGTTCTAATCAGGGGGAAACAATTTTACATACTTACATAGAATTCTGCATTACTACACTATCAAAGTCAGTTCTCATAATGGATCAGTTGTTTGTTTCTTTTGTGTCCAAAAGAGATGGCGCTGCTGTTTCTAAACAGTGTTTGTCCAAATGGTTAGCAAACTGCATCCTATTTTGTTATCAGAAGTTTAGAAAATAGGCAAAGAAATTCCTGGGCTCTGATTGTCTGATAGCCCTGGAAAGGTGGGCGTCTATCAGACAACAGAGCCCTAGTATTAAAAGTGCCAGTCCCAACCAACCTAATAACCATTATCGTTGTGCCAGTGGAATGTTGAATTTTAAATGCCCACCATTTTTTTTCTCCTGCTTAGCGAGAGCTAACACCCAGCCCTTGTCCTCCAACCATCTCCCATCCCTCTTAGCCTACCACCACAACCTGATATAATTTTTTTTCCTCATCCCCATTCCTGAACACAGACTGTCTCCTCTGGTAGCTATCATGATATACCTACCTCTCAATCCGCGGTCTGACACTTTCCTGCAGCTGGCCGGCGCGGTGCCCGTGTACTGTGTCTGCCAGCAGCCGTACGATGTGAGCCAGTTTATGATCAAGTGAGACATCTGCAAGGACTGGTTTCATGGCAGGTAAGGTGTGCCAAGTCACTACTGTATGGTAGCCGCATTTCAAACAGGAACAAGGAGCGGGTGGTGACCAAAATGCAGTGTGGTTCTGGAGTACAGTGTGTTTCAGCACCAAGAGGAAAGGGAGCAGAAGTCAATGTATATATTATGTGACGAGCTTTGAAGAGTTAAACCATTGTCCCACAAAGATATCCGAAGGTCCCTATAAGCTTCCACGTGAGCCAGGAAATGTCTCCCATTTTCTGTCTGCAACCTACTCACCCAAAGGAGGAGGAGTTGCACAAGTTAGATTTGCAACAGACTATTAGGACTTACCTTGGATGGACTACTGAGTTCTAGAAATTGGATAGGTGATTTTATTCAGAACAGAAAAAAAGGACAAAAAGCCTCCAAGGCCACCTTGACTAGGTGGGCGAGGGCAGGCATTGCAGAGGCCTATGTCACAGAAATGAAGAGGTCTCCAGCTGTCATCAAGGCTCACGCCACCAGAGCTATGGCCACCTACTGGGCAGAGAAAGGCGAGGCATCCAAAGGAGGGCAACCAGAATGGTGCAGGGTCTGCATCAAAAGCCCTATGAGGAAAGACTGAAGGACCTAAATGTGTATACCCTGGAGGAAAAGAGGTAGAGGGAGGATATGATAGAAACGTTCAGATACCTCACAGGTACAAATAAGGAACAAGAGGGAACCATTTTTCAGAAAAAAAGATACTCAAGGACAAGGAGTCACACTATGAAGCTGGAGGAGGGTAGAGACGGGGGGTTGGGACTGTGAGGAAGTACTTCTGTCTAGGGCTTCCAGGGGTTGATATCCATCATTTGCAGTTGATACAGAATGCGACAGTCAGGCTACTGACTGGGTCTCTCGATCTAGCCATATTACCCCTGTGCTGCATGTGCTGCACTGGCTGCCAGTGCAATGGCGGATCACCTTTAAGGTCAGCTTGCTGACCTATACAGCCCTACACAGACAGGGCCCGAGTTACCTACAAGAGCTTCTTTGCTCCTACCGCCCCCTCCATTCCACTGACGAGGGATTGCTAGAGGTTCCCAGGGTGCAGCTGAAAACATCTGGTGCTCGTTCATTTGCTTTTGTAGCACTTGTGGCACATGGACTGCTGGTTCTGATTTCAATATGATATTTTTTCTGCAAAATAAAATATGTAAGGGAATGTCTGTCAGGAGGAAATACTGTCTTGCTGAAATTGACACATCAGACCCCCCCCCGGGATAAGTTCAAAGGACAGGAGGTAGCTTAAACTGCAGATATCTTAAATGCAATTACTTTGTTATGTTTTCTTTGATGCCCCAGAAATAAAATATCCATTCATGACGTCCTCAGGGAAATCCTTTGATTTGCACTAGGTGTCATAGAGGAAGGAGAATATGCATGCGTTAGGTTGTCTCCCAAGATAGCCAGTAAATACATCAAAGAGATTTTGATGTCTGGGTGAAGTAGGTCCCAGACTAAATTAGGAAGTCCAATATGCATTTGCTTGGGGTTATCCAGTGAATTACATCAAAGAGGCTTTGATGTCTATGTGAAGCAGACCACAGACCAGTTTTGGCAAGTCACATTTATGTCGCCTATTATTTTTTAATATCTTAGTAGGAAATCCTGTGTTATAAAATATAAATTTTAATACACCAAGGTGGAGTTAGGTGACCTCAGAGAGAAGGCCGGCTCAAGACTGCTTTTAAAAATACTGAGCAGACCTTACACAGGGACATTATTTTCTGACAGAGAGAGAGAGAGAGAAACATTGGAGCACTGAAAGATTAAGAAAGTAAGAATACAATTAGCTAAGACCAGTCTGAGTGTATGGATTGTAGGAATTTGTACTTTTAAACCTGTTTTGTTTTTAAGACTGTATGTGTAGGGATAGCTCGTTCTGTATTTTACTGTTTTCCTATTTTACCTATTTTAAAGTAAAGATATATATATATATTTTAAAAACAGAAACTGCCTGGTGTGCCTTGAAACTTCTTTTTATATAAGTGAAGCTTAGATGGTTATAGTTGACACTGTGCATGGGCTTATTGTGGTACCAAACTGGGAAACAGGTCAGAGTTCTCTAGGTCTTGCATTAGGTTCTAAGGGTTAATTTTGAAATACGTGGTTAGGTGTCCATAGACAAAGATATCTGGCCTCCCAAAGACAGAATTATCTGAGCCTGACAATTGGGTATGCTAACAAGAGGTTATCAGTTTGAATCCCTCCAGAACTTGGGACTATGGTGACTCGAACCCACAAAACAGACAAGAGGGTTACCTTGTTCTGTTAAACTGTTCACAATTCTACGCTCAGAGGCTGGCACTTTGCTGAGTGGGTTTGTGACAGATTGGTTGGCAGTGGTGGCATAAAAAGTTTGGTGGTATAAGCTTTATTGTTCAGTGTGTCAGCTTGAGACTGTTCAGCTCACTTAGAAAAAAGAAAGGCAGTGTTTTATTTCAAAAGGAAACAGAACTGTATCCCAGTCAAGTTCCTACCCATTTTATTTTTTTTCTAAGTGCCAGTCAGAGTAGCAGTAGCCATGAAAGATGGCTTCCAACTACAGCAGGCACACTGTAGAATACTTAAAACAGTTGTTCGGGGACAGAGGAGTCCCGTTCAGGGTGACAGCCACAAAGCAGAACCTCATAGAGGCCCTGATGGTAGCAGATATCCAGAGCAGCAAGTCACCGACCTTGACTGGAAAGGACTAAACCTCAAGTGTGGCAGGGCTAGCGGCCAGTGCTGTGTCCAGGTCCTGTGAGGAGGACAGCAGGGCCACTGTCAGTGAAGGGCCACAGCAGCAGGGGATGGTCACCAGTATCCTGAATCCAGAGGTACTCAGGCTACAAACTGAGTTGCGCAGGATGGAGCTGGAGTTCCAGAGAGAGAGGGACCATGAACAAAGGAAGGCAGAGGAGAAGAGGGAGCGAGAGAACCGAGAGGCAGTGCAGGAATGCTGAGAGGCAGAGAGGGAACAGCGAGAGGCAGAGGGAGGCAGACCATGAGGAGCGTGAGCGCCAGTGAGCTGCAGAGGAGAAGAGAGAGGAGCGCCAGTGGCAACATGAACTGGAGAAGCTATGGCTTCAACCAGCGGCACCAGAGCAGGTAAGTGGCTTGGGTTTCTCTGGGACTCGCTCTGGGACTGCAGGTCTGGGCTACAAACTGAACTCCAAATTAATAGCCGAGTTTAAAGAGGGGGAGGATACGGATGCCTTCTTAAATTCTTTTGAAAAAGTTTGTATTCAGGCTAAAATTCCTAGAGAGTCCTGGAGCTTCCAGCTATCCCTGCTACTTATCGGGAAAACTTGGGATGCATTGGGTCAAATGGACAATGAGGACAGCAATGATTACAGCAAGCTAAAAGCTGCACTGTTAAAAAAGTTTGAATTAACTGCTGAATCATACAGAGCTAAATTTTGTAAGCTCAGGAGAAGCCCTGATATGAGCTATGAGGAGCTAGCCACGAAACAGCGTCAGTTTTTAAAACATTGGTGGGAAGGAATTGAAGTAAACTCTGTTGATAAATTGAAAATGTGATTTTATTAGAACAGTTTTATTGGGCATGCCCAGCAGAGCTAAAAACCTGGCTAGAGGACCGAGATCCCAAAATAGTGCAGTAGGCTGCTGAACTCTCAGACCACTATGCCAAGAGCAGACCTGCTCTGAGAGTGAATGGAGCAGGCGTGGCAGTGCAGAAAGGGAAAAGCATGCCTTCAGGGCAGCTAAAACCCTCACTGCCTCCACCGAAACCAGTTAGCCCCAGGTTTCAGAGAAAAGATTTCTCTGAGAGAAGAACTGAATGTTGGTTGTATAAGGAAACTGGGCATATTGCCAGACAGTGTCCCAAAAAGGTGAGCCATAATACACAACCGGGTGCTAGAAAAGAAGTGGGTTGTTTGTGTGTCCCTGAAAGCATGCCAGTGGACATGAGGGAACACATGCACCCAGTCATGGTGAATGGTGTACAGATGCAGGGGTTAAGGGACACATAAGCATCCCAGACATTGGTAAAGGGGGATCTGGTACAGCCTGGTCAGCTTATATCCAATAAATACGTCACTGTACAGGACTTTGCGGGTGAAGAGAAAACATTGCCACTGGCCAGTGTTCTTCTGGACTGGGGTGAAACAGTGGGAACTGTGCAACAGGTGGCTGTAGCCAAAACATTAGCAGTGGATATGATCCTGGGTAACGATCTCCAACAGGGGATGGTATGTGCAGTTACCCATAGCCAAGCAGCAAGGGAAAATTGTAGTTCCCTGAACCCCACAGAAACCAGTGTGGAAACCACTGAAAGGCTGGTTCCCCAGCCTGTGTCTCCAGATGGGAGACTGATAAAAAGGGGGTAGAAATTTCCCCGGTAGCAAGTAACCACACAGCTGCAGAGGGTTACTCCAAAGAGGGAAGGGTGACCCCTTGTCAGAGGGTTGGGATTGACAGTGATCCTGAGGGCCCTTACGCTAGTGCTAAGGACCCTAGTTTAGTGACTGAAAGGGACCTGTCCTATGCCTTAGGACTGTGTGAGGGGTTTGCAACTGCTCAGAGGAGTGACCATAGTTTAGAGAAGCTGAGGGCTTGGGCAGACTCTGACGGAACACAGGGAAGTGATGGCAGACATAAGATTTATTGAGAAAATGGACTTATGTATACTCAGGCAGTACAGACAGAGGGAGGGATTCTAGGCAGGCAGCTTGTCGTTACCCAGGAGTATCATGAGCAGTTGCTCAAGATTGCACATGATATTTCCTTGTCTGGTCATCTGGGAATCATGCGCACTACACAGCGGTTAGCCCAGAATTTCTACTGCCCTAACTTCACCCAGCAGGTGAAGGAGTATTGCAGGTTTTGTTACTGGTGCCAAGAAATAGGGAAGGAAGGCAAGAAGACCCAAGTCACCCTAATTTCATTGCCCATAGTGAAGAAGCCATTCCAGAGGGTGGAAATGGATATTGTGGCACCTTTAAATACCCCCAGCTCCTCAGGGAAAAGATTCATCCTGACTGTGGTGGATTATGCCACCCGGTACCCAGAGGCAGTCGCCCTATCCTCACTGAGGACAAACAAAGTGGCAGATGACTTACTTGGGATTTTCTCCCGTGTTGGATTTCCGCAGGAGGTAATCACAGATCGAGGGGGTTCCTCAATGTTGGATCTGATGAAATACTTATGGGAGAAGTGTGGGGTGGTGCAGAGATGCAAAACACCATATCACCACAAGCCAATGGGCTTGTGGAACGATTCAATGGTACCCTAAAGTCGATGCTCCGGGCGTTTGCTGAACAGCATGGGAGGGACTGGGAGAAATACCTTCCCCACTTGTTGTTTGCATACAGGGAGGTGTCCCAAGAGTCGACAGGATTTTCCCCCTTCGAACTCTTATATTGATGCCGGGTACGTGGGCCTCTAGACTTGATCCAGGAGGACTAGGAAGGCAAGCACGCCACCCAGGGAACACCCATTGTGGATTATGTCCTTAGGTTTAGGGAAAGGCTGAAGGAGCTTATGAGGATAGCCCAGAGCAACCTTGCAGCTGCCCAACAGAAACAAAAAGTGTGGTGCGACTGCAGAGCCAGAGCTCGCTCGTACACGGTGGGTCAGGAAGTCATGGTCCTTATTCCGGTCCGGAAAGACAAGCTGCAGGCTAAGTGGGCAGGACTGCACAAAGTGGTTAGGAAGGTAAATGACGTGAACTACATTGTGGAGTTACCTGACCGAAGATAGGCAGAAAGGATGTACCACATCAACATGATGAAGCCATATGCAAATAGGGCTGACATGATGCTTGCAGTGTGTAGTCATGGGCAGGGACAGATGAAGGAGACCCCCTTCTGGACCTGCTGGAAGAGAGTAAATGGGAGTCCTCTGTGGAGGCAGTAAAAATTGTCTCCCCAGCTGACCCTGGGCCAGATCCAGAAAGTAAGGGAAGTTTTAGCGGACTTTGCCCCCTTGTTTAGCGCCAAGCCTGGACTAACCCCCTTAGCGACACATGATGTGGAGACAGGGACACCAATGCATATACGGCGGACAGCATATCGGGTGTCAGAGGCTGTCCAAAAGGACATTAGGAGGGAAGTGGAGGAGATGCTGGATTTAGGGGTAATCCAGAGATCCCACAGTCCCTGGGCTTCACCCATAGTCCTTGTACCCAAGCCAGATGGCTCAGCTTGTTTCTGTGTAGGCTATCATGGACTGAATGCAGTCACAAAGTCAGACGCCCACCTGATGCCCCAGACAGATGAACTCCTGGACAAGTTGGGAGAGGTGACCTACCTTATGACCATTGACCTGACAAAGGGGTATTGGCAGGTAGAGTTGATGGACAGAGCTAGGGAGAGGTTGGCCTTCATCACTACAATAGGCTTATTTGAGTTTAAAGTCATGCCTTTCCGAATGAAGAACGCCCCGGCCACTTTCCAAAGGTTTGTGAACCAGGTGTTAAATGGTTCTGAGGCGTACGCTGTGGTGTACCTGGATGACATTGCCATCTTTAGTACCAGCTGGGAGGAACACCTATCCCACCTTAGGGAAGTGCTGGGCAGGATACGGAGGGCCGGGCTCACTGTCAAAGCCGAGAAGTGCCAGGTGGCCATGGGAGAGGTGGCATACCTCAGGCATGTGGTAGGCCAGGGACAGCTCCGTCCTAACCAAATAAAAATAGAGGTAATCCAGGCATGGCCTAGACCAGAAACTCAGAAGCAGGTCAGGAGTTTTCTCGGGACAGCAGGGTACTATAGAAAATTTGTACCCAATTACAGTGCTCTGGCTGCTCCCCTATCTGACCTGACAAAGAAAAAGGATGCCCAAGAAAATTACCTGGGGCCCAGCCTGTGAGGAAGCCTTTTCCAAACTAAAGGAGGCACTGTGCAGTGCTCCTGTTTTGACAAGTCCTGACTGTAGCAAACCTTTTATAGTTCAGACTGATGCCTCAGACGTGGGTATTGGGGCAGTACAGTAAAGCCCTCTTAAATTCATACCCTTGGGACCAGCAAAAAGTATGCATTTAAGAGGGCTATGCATTTATCAGATCTTGTATTCTTTTAATGGTAGGCGCAATTTCCAGCATGTGCTAGGGGTATGGGTAGGGAAAAGAAGTGCCAACAGCACTTTAATGCTTCTTTGGTTGTGATAAAGTGATTTGTGACATGCAGCGGCATTCTTTAGTCTGATTCCTATGTGAGGGAGGGTGCTTCTGGGATTCATGTAATGTGCTTCAGTGACATTCTTTGGAGTTATTTGCTTTGATTTCAGTGTGAGGGGCAGGTTGCTTCTTTGACTTGGGTTTGATGGTTAAAAGGCTGATGTAGGAGATTAACATCTCATTTTAACAGAGCAGAGCATTAACAGACAATTAATTGCTAATTAGCAAGGCAGCTACATGCAGTGTCAGTAAAATTGGACTAGTCAGTCCACAATTCAACAGCAAATCTAGAAGAAAAATATGCATTTAAAAGGGCTCATTATATGTATTTAACAGGTCTATTTAACATGGAAAGTACAGGAAAAAAATCGGGACTTGGAAATTGTATGCAATTAAGCGGGCTATGCGTTTAACAGGTATGCATTTAAGTGGGATGCACTGTACTGAGTCAGACATTCAGCCAGGGGAGGGATCACCCAATATCCTACCTGAGTAAAAGGTTACTTCCCAGGGAGCAGGCATACTCCACGGTGGAAAAGGAGTGTCTTGCCATAGTTTGAGCCCTAAAGAAATTGGAGCCATACTTGTATGGGCAGCATTTTGTGGTGCAGACTGACCGCAACCCCCTGGTTTGGCTGATGCAGATGGGGAAAAACAATGGTCGATTGCTACGATGGAGTCTTGCTTTGCAAGGATATGACATGACCATTCTACATAGGGCTGGAGTGACCAATCAGAACTCAGATGGACTGTCTTGTGTGTATGAGGAGTGAACTGATTTGGGAAGCTCATCCCATGCAGGGGATAGACCCCCCCAAATTCAGTCTAGGTGGGGAGGATTGTGGCATGTGGACAGCTGGTTCTGATTTCAATATGATATATTTTTTGCAAAATAAAATATGTAAAGGAATGTCTGTCAGGAGGAAATACTGTCTTGCTGAAATTGACACATCAACCCCCCACCAGGGATAAGTTCAAAGGACAGGAGGTAGCTTAAACTGCAGATATCTGAAATGCAATTACTTTAAGTTTTTTTTTAAACCCCGGAAATAAAATATCCATTCATGATGTCCTCTCAGGGAAATCCTTTGATTTGCACTAGGTGCCATGGAGGAAGGAGAATATGCATGTGTTGGGGTGTCTACCAAGATAACCAGTAAATACATCAAAGAGACTTTGATGTCTGGGTGAAGCAGGTCCCAGACTAAATTAAGAAGTTCAATATGCATTTGCTTGGGCTAATCCAGTGAATTACATCAAAGAGGCTTTGATGTCTATGAGAAGCAGACCACAGACCGGTTTTGGCAAGTCACATTGATGTCACCTATTATTTTTTTAAATATCTTAGTAGGAAATCCTGTGTGATAAAATATAAATTTTAATACACCAAGGCGGAGTTAGATGACCTCAGAGAGAAGGCCGGCTTAAGACTCCAATTTTCTTTTACACACAATACACACATAACATATAGCAACAGACAACCACAAGAACAAACAGACTAATAAATAGATGCAATTGAGTGTGTGTTCCATTACAGACCATTATAGACATACAAGTACTAATAATTACATACACAGGAACATACACAGGAACAGGGAGATGGCGGCCACGCTGGGCTAGCCGTTGGACTGCTGCACATTGTGCTTGTGTTTTATGTTTTTTCGTTTTATTTTAAAGCCTTTTAAGTCTTTTAAGTCTTTTTCTTCTGATTTTGTAGTGTACTTTTTTGAACTTAAACCTGGGCCGTGGAGAAGCTGCTTTGGCGCTTATCTGTTTTCGTTTTTTTCATACCTGCGATTCTAGTGCTCGCTGTTGATTTTCTGTATGGTCCGGATTTCGGGATCCACGGTCACTGTGTGGGGTCCTAGCTTGTTCTGGGAACTGGGCTGCCTTCCGGGATTTCGGCCGCTTGGTGGCCGTGTTTCAGTTTTTGTTTCAAACTCTTGCGCGGTGTTTGCTTGTTTAGAGCGACTTTCTTGAACATTCCTCGAGGAGGAGTTTACCTTTGTGGGACTTGGAGGAGACAGGATCCACTGTGACTGAGCCTATTAAGGATTACTGGGCGTTTTTTGGTATTTTCAAGGCCGTGGAGACTATTTGGGATTTTGTGATCTGTCCGTTTGGAGCGGTACTGTCAAGACAGCAGAGACTATTGTGGACTTAGTGTCCTGTTCGCTTGAAGTTTGGGACTTGTTCTGTTTTTGGCTCTGGCTCTGGTGACCTACACAGGGGCTGGGGTCGGGGCCTTTTGGAGGGCTGGCCTTTGACCCTATTCCTCTAGACTCCCGGTGGAGTCAGTCGGAGGGCTGACCTGGCCTGGAGTCGTGGTGTTGGGTCACCATTATAGCCTGGTAGCTGCCGCTTAATTAATCTGGTGGAACCTGCGGCTTGATGTGTGGCTCCTTTTGGAAATCTGGAGTTCCTGTACCCTGAATCCTGTTTGGAAATTTTGGCTCACTGGATATATTAAGGATTTGGGGCCATTATCGTTGAATTCTTCAGTGTGCCAATTAAGTGACTTGGAGAGTGCCTGCAAGATAAGTGACTGTGGAAACATTAACTGCTTATATTATTATTTTTGAGAAATTGTTTTATTTATTAGTTGGCTTGTGTTGGTCCGGTGGTCCTGGGTTGGTGTCACACACAGTGGGGGGGTGTGGGGTTGGCTTGAAGGCCGGTCCTTAATTTCCCCTCCTCTATACCCCTGGGGTGGCCGGCCGGGGGGTTGCCTGCTCTTGTGGTAGAAGTAGTGGGTCACCATTCCTTTTAGACTGACCGGTTCCTGCGGCCTGCTGGTGGTTTTATTTATATTTTGAACTTTATTTGCTTCGAGGGATAATTTATCAGTGAGAGTGCTTGTTTCCAGCTTATAGCCCACTCTCCTTGGTTCAGTGAGAGTGTCCTGGAGGGTGGTCTTTAAATTATTCCCTCTTTGTATTATTTATTTATTTATTATTATTGTTATTAGTGTTAGTTTGGTGTTATTATTTCATTGACCCCTGGCCGTGAGAGGGCCTGTGGATATAAAATAGTTTAATTTAGTTTATTAATTGTTGTATTAGATTATTGGTTTATCTTATTCTTTTTTAGTGTGGGTGGTGGTGTTGTTTATTCATTTTATTTGTGGTTTTAACTTTTTGAGCAGCCTGATGTGCTGGCCAGTTCCACCTGCTGTTCATTACTCGGCCTCCGCTCTCCATGCCCTCTGCCCCTTTTTCTTGTCCCCCTTGCCAACCCATGTTTACCATCGGTGTCGAGCATTAGGGATTGCACGTAGGGGATGGAGGAATTGGGGGGGGTGTGGAGGGTTGTGGACAGTGGAGGGAGCGGTGCTCTCCCATAGGGGTGGTTAGGCCTTGAAGACGCCCTGGGGCGAAATGGTTTCTGGAGTGTGGTAGTTCCGTTCTGGTTCCCATACGCAAGGGCACCTCCAGTACTGGAGGGCAAGTGGTTGGGACAACTCGTCAACCTCGTCCAACCCAGGCGTTGTTGTGCAATGCCAGATCTGTCTGTAATAAGACGGGTCTTATTGCAGACTTTGTTGCAGGGGCAGATCTGGCTTGCATTACCGAGACCTGGTTGGATGGGAATGCAGTCCCGTCTTTAGAGGCCGCTGTTCCTACCGGGTTCTCGGTTATACACCGCCCGAGATTGGATCGCGGGGAGGGGGGGTGATGATCTGTTTCAAAACCGGATTGGGCCTAACTGGTGTTCCAGTTGAGGAGGCAAGATCATTTGAGTGTACTGTGGTAGCTGGTGTGGAGTGCAGGATTGCTCTCATTTACCACCCACCTGGGGATGAGAAGCTTTTCCTGCAGGAAATAGCAGATTTTGCCACTGACATGGCCTTGGAATTGCCCAGATTGATGGTGCTGGGCGATTTCAATGCGTGGGTCGATGACAAATCTTCACTTTTTGGTCAACATTTCCTCCAGGTGATGACATCACTGGGCTTCACACAGGTTGTTTCCACAGCTACCCATAAAGGTGGTCACTCTCTTGATCTTGTTTTCCTCCTGGGGATTGAGGCGTCCGATTTGGTGGTGGAACCAGTCGGTTGGTCTGATCATTACTCAGTTGGGTTCAATTTTGAGGCCCCCCTGGGTAGGTCGGCCCCTGTGGAGTTGGTCAAGTACTGCCCATTGCGGGACGTTGTCCCTGAAGACCTGATGGCAGTTCTTGACTTCTCGCTGTTTGACGATTTGTGCTCTGATCCTGAGCAGCTAGTGGTGGCCTATAATGAGACCATCTCGGCTGCTCTTGATCAGATTGCACCTACCCGTGTTCGCTCCCTTCCACGCCGTCCCGTTGCTCCTTGGTTTGATGAGGCATTGAGAGGGCTGCGGAGGTTGGGGTGAGGTTGAGCGTCGTTGAGGAAGACTGCCTTGAAGCCGACCATCTTATTTTGCTAGAGCATTATAAGTTTATCAAACAGAAATTTCCCGTAAGAAGGCAGAATTCCTGTCCAGGGAAATTTCTGTTGCTCGGAATCGACCAGCTCAGCTCTTCAGAACTGTTGACAGACTGTGCAACCCAGTCTGTCAGCAGATCCGTCGAGTTTATACACAGAATGACCGTGTGGAGATCGCTCGGTTCTTTGCAAATAAGGTGGAAGACATCCGGAGGCAGTGTCCCCGACCCCATTCTAAGGTTGTTGCAGTTGATCAGTGTTTTGTCACGGAGCCTGGAATTTCCTGGAGTTCCTTTGATCTGCCGGATTTCGTAGACACTATGAGGATTGTCCGCGAGATGCGCCCAACGTGCTGTAGTTTGGATCCGGGTCCTACTTCCCTGATTATGGGATGTAGTGAGTCTATCTGCCCGGTCCTCGCTCGGATTATCCAGTGCTCCTTGGAGACAGGAGTCTTCCCTAGCTCTCTGAAGGAAGGGGTGGTGACTCCCCTTCTGAAGAAAGCTTCCTTGGACCCGGATGACCTAGCCAACTACCGCCCGATCTCTAACCTCCCTTTTGTAGGGAAGGTTATTGAAAAAGTTGTGGAGGCCCAATTGGACAACCATTTGACCATCCATAGTTTATACGAACCTCTCCAGTCTGGTTTTCGTAAAAGGCATAGCACTGAGACTGCTCTGGTTCGGGTGCTCAATGATCTCCTGATGGCGAGAGATCGGAGACACCACTCTATTCTTGTTCTCCTTGATCTGTCATCAGCCTTTGATACTGTGGATCATGGGGACTTTCAGGTATGGTCCTCAGATGGTTTTCATCTTACCTCGAGGGGAGAACACAGAGAGTGGTCTCGGGATTACATTCTTCCGGGGCTTTCTCTCTGCCCTGCTGGGTACCACAGGGTTCGGTGCTTTCCCCCATGTTATTCGCAGTATACATGCTACCCCTCGGAGACATTGTAAGACGGTATGAGCTGAGGTTTCACTGCTATGCTGATGATACCCAGCTCTACCTGTCTTTTGCACCTGACCAGGTTAGTGCTGTCTTGGTGCTGAATAAATGCCTTGTAGATATCCAAGACTGGATGAACACCAGCGGTTTAAAGTTGAATCAGGGAAAGACTGAGGTTATGGTTGTGGACCCGGCCGCGGGGTTGGGGTTTGGGGTGGGGTCCCCTCCGGAATAATTCTGGGGGACCAGATCCCATTCTGAATAGGTGCGTAACCTGGGTGTAGAGCTTGACACAGACTTGACCCTTCGTTATCAGGTGTCTGCGTTGTCAGGACTGCATTTTCCATCTTAGAAACATCTCCAGGACTAGGCACCTGGTTCCTCCTGGTGATTTGCGGTTTGGTCCAGCTTTGTGACATCTCGCTTGGATTACTGTAACTCCCTGTACCTAGGGCTTGCTGGGGTTGATATCCGCGCAGCTAGTGCAGAATGCAGCAGCACGTTTGTTGACGGGGTTTCAAGAAGATCTCATATTACCCCAGTGTTGCGCTTTCTGCACTGGCTGCCAATACAGTGGCGGATCACCTTCAAAGTGGGTCTTTTGACCTACAAAGTCCTACACGGGTATGGTCCTGACTACTTGAAAGAGCTTCTGTTACCTTACACCCCTCTGAGACAGCTTCGCTCGGCTGACGAGGGGTTGCTGGAGATTCCGAGGGTTAATTTGAAGTCTTCTGGAGCCCATGCTTTTGGTTTCGTGGCTCCATCCCTCTGGAATTCTCTAACCCGTCCGCTCCGAGAAAGTACAACAGTGGACAGTTTTAAAAGGGCTCTAAAGTCCTTTTTATGGGATAAGGCTTTTCCATCTATATTGTAATTGGTTTTTATTTGTTGTAATTGTTGTTCTGTTTTATTGTATTTTTGCTGTTTGGTGTTTATGAATTTTTGTACAGTGCCTTGAAAATTTGAAAAGCGCTTAATTAAATAAATTTTATTATTATTATTATTATCTTCAATCCATGCAAATTAATGGTAACATTAACAAATAATAAACAATAAACAAACAACTAATAAAAAAATGCCCTTCAGTTTATATTGACATTTATATTAATGTTTATATATTCAACCCTGTGCGGAGCATCATATTTTCAGAGACACTCAAGGACACCAGGAAGGGTGCCCAATCCCTCAGGAAAGCCTCCTCCCTATCTCTGACCAATAGTGTAAGCCTTTCCAATGCCAGGGAGTGAAGGGTCATCCTCCGCCACTCAGTCACCGTAGGCCTATTCCCCGAAACCCAGGTATTCTGGATACAGTGCCGGCCAATACGAACAGGACTCTCATCCATCTAGGCAATGGTAGCCACTCCTCCTCACCTTCCACTGCCTCAACCCCAAATAGGCACACCAGGGGGTCCCGGGGCAGTTGCCCTCCAGTCATCCTCTTTACCTCTTGCACTACCTCCCCCCAAAACCTAACCAGGACTGGGCACGATCAAAAGCAGTGGAAAAAGGTACCCATCCCCCTGTTACATCTCCAGCACAGCGGGGATACCACAGGATGTGCCCTGTGAACCGCCACTGGGGGCCAGTATATTCTGTGCAGAAACTTGTAAAAGGCCTCCTAGAACTTATTACATACCATTATCCCTTTGGGCATACCCAAAGCTAATTTCCAGTTCCCCTCCGATATTTGCTGTCCTAAATCCCTCTCCCATAGGGCCTTTGTGGCACCAGTTAAATCTGGCAGGTTTTGCTTACCTTGTTTCACCACCTTCCCTATGAATCCTTTCGGGTCTTTCTTAGCCTGGTATACCATCTGCTCTACCATATTTGGATGCACCCCTCCCCGTCCCCCATTCCCATCTTTCCCACAAACGCTTTCACTTGCAGGTCTCTAAATAATTGTGATGTCCCCAGCCTCATATCTTGCCTAATCCTGTCAAACATACTAAGCTCTCCTTTCTCTAGCAAAACACCCACAGAGGCGTCTCCTCCCCTTTCCCATTCTAGGAATCCCCCATCCTCCATCCCAGGCAGAAAAAAAGGGTTCTTCACTATCGGTAATAGTACAGTCTCCCTCTGTGCCAATCCTTTCTGCCGCCACAGATGATCCCAGGCCTCCAATGTTTCCCTAACTAGAGGGTTACCACTCCCTAACTCCCTATATGACCGGAGTCCCTTGCTATGAAGGTAGGCCGTAAGTCTCCCTGGGGTCCCCCACTGTTCCAGCTCTAGCCAGCTGGCCACCACCGGCCTATGAACCCAATCAGCTATCCCCCTAAGCTGCACCGCCCTGTAGTAGATGCCCAGGTCCGGAAAGTTAAGCCCCCCTTTAGTCCTATCTGCTTTAAGCCATTTCAAGCTAATTCTGGGCTTCTTGCCCTGCCAAATAAAGTCAGAGAACCCCTTCTCTATTCTTTTCACATCCCCCATCGTTAACCTCACCTGCAGCATTTGCATAGGGTACAGGATGTGGGAAAGGATATTCATTTTTATCAGGTTAATCCTCCCTATCCATGACACAGGGAGTTGCATCCATCGTTTGAGGTCTGCAAGGATTTACTTAATCATAGGGTCGTAATTTAGCTTGTATAACTCTTCCCATCTCCTCCCTATCCTAACCCCTAAATATTTAAAATCCGTCTGGACCACCTTGAATCCCATTTGCTGTACCTCTTGGCCAGCATCCGGGAATCCCATGACTTCAGATTTCCTAACATTAATCTTATATCCTGAGAAACTTGCACACCTCTCGATGGTGTCCATCAAGAGCCCCATGGAGCTGTGCAGGTCTCCCAAGAACTGTAGCATATCATCCGTGTACAATTCCACCTTATGCTCCCTCCCCTCTACCCCCCCCACTTCCTGCCACTCCCTTTTGTTGGCATATCGCCATCACCAGAGGGTTGATCGCCAGGGCAAACAAGAGGGGAGACAGTGGGCACCCCTGTCTTGTGCCCCTCCCCAACCCAAATTTGTCCGACAAGCATATGTTTACTATGATGCGTGCATTCGGCCTAAGATACATAGCCCTAATCCAGCCTATGAAAGAGTTCCCCAGACCAAACCGGGCCATCACTTCGAATAGGTAATCCCATTCTGCCCTATCAAATGCTTTTTCAGCATCCAGGGAGACTACCCCCAATTTTTCTCGGGTACGGCCTGCCCTCCATATGACATTAAGTAATCTTTGCATGTTGTGATAAGACCGTCGTCCCTTAATGAACCCGATCTGGTCTGGGTGAATCAACTCTGGGAGAATATTCTCCAGTCTGGTAGCCAAGATCTTGGCCAAAATTTTTAGATCCACGTTAAGCAGAGAAATAGGGCAGTAAGCTGTGCAGTCCAGCTCATCCTGTCCTGCCTTATGTATTAAACAGATGTCCATGTCATAGCACGAGTCAGGTAACACCAGGTTCTCTCCCTCCCCTCCCTCCCCAAACACCCTACTCAATGTTTCGGCCAACTGCCCCCCCAGGATTCTATAGTACTCGACGGGGAACCCGTCCGGACCACTGGCCTTGCCTTGCTGCAACTTCTGGATAGCCCTTAAGATTTTCACTCTGGAAATAGGTTGTCCCAACAACTCCCTCTTCTCCTCCGTAGCCCTCTGTAGGGTCACTCCATCCAAAAATTCCCGTATACATCTTCCTTTCCAGTGTGTTCCACCTTATATAACTGCTCGTAAAATCTCCTGAAACAGTCCGCTATTTCCTTCGAGCTAGTGAGAACCTGCCCCTCCATATCCCTGACCCTCAGTAACCATGTTGGACACCTACCGCCTCTCATCAGCCTCACCAACATGGGCTCTGGATTGTTGCCCCACTCAAAGACCCTTCTCTGGCAGAATAACCATGCTTTCCCCACCTCATCCCTTAACAGTGTGTTGAGGGCTTCCCTCGCCATTATTAGCAGTCTGGGGGCATCCCCACCTTCTCCTCCCCCAACCCGCTTCTCCAACTCCTTCACTTGCCTCTCTAGCTCTTCCCTTTTACACCTGCTCTGTTTCTTAATTTTAGCTACATAGGCTATTATAGCCCCCCTCATATAGGCTTTCCCTGCTTCCCAAAAAATAGTACTGGAGATCTTTTGTGTGGAGTTTGTCTCCTCATACAGCTTCCACTGTTCCACTAAATAGTCCCTAAAGGCCCGGTCTTTAATTAGGTACATAGGGAATTTCCAGGTGGAGGACCTACCTTCAGATAACCCCCCGTCAACTTCAGCATAACCATGGCATGGTCCGAGACAAAAATAGGACTGTGTGACATCTCCCTTATCCTACCCACCCAGCACCTGGGAAGATAGATGTAGTCCAGGCGGGACCAAGTTTTGTGAGGGTTAGAATAAAAAGTGTATTCCCTCGCACTGGGGTTAACCACCCTCCAGCCATCTACCAGATCCAAATCTGCTACCCCAATTCACCACTGGTTCATGGCCTCTGAGACTCATCCCTTCCCTGTGGAATGGTCCATGAGCGTGTCCATAGTCCAATTAAAATCTCCTCCCATAATAAGCCCAGGGAACTGCTCTCTGACCAGCAAGCCCAGCAAAGAGGAATAGAACTGTGGCTCATACACCACCAGGGCATATATGCAACCAAACATAAATGCCTCCCCTCGTAGCGAGCCAGTAACAAAAATATACCTGCCCTCTTTTGGGTCTTGCACCACTCTTTTAACCTCGAAAAACAGGTTTTTATGAAAGAGTATCGCGACACCTCTCTTATGAGAGGAATAGGAGGCAGCATAACACTTCCCCACCCAGTTCCGCACCAGTTTCGCATGTTCTGAATCTGTCAGGTGGGTTTCTTGCAGCAATGCCACCTGCACCCTCCCCCCCCTTTTCAATGCAGTCAAAAGTGCTGCCTTCTTCACTGGGCTCACTATACCTTTTACATTCCAGGAAATAACATTAAGGTTCACAGCATCCGCCATATATCCCCATACATCTATCCATTTTACCTATTTTAAAGTAAAGATATATTATTTTAAAAACAGAAACTGCCTGGTGTGCCTTGAAACTTCTTTTTATATAAGTGAAGCTTAGATGGTTATAGTTGACACTGTGCATGGGCTTATTGTGGTACCAAACTGGGAAACAGGTCAGAGTTCTCTAGGTCTTGCATTAGGTTCTAAGGGTTCATTTTGAAATACCTGGTTTGGTGCCTGTAGGCAAAGATATCTGGCCCCCTGAAGACAGAATTATCTGAGCCTGACAAGTGGGTACGCCAACAAGTGGTTATCAGTTTGAATCCCTCCAGAACTTGGGACTAAGGTGATTCGAACCCACAAAACAGACAAGAGGGTTACCTTGTTCTGTTAAACTGTTCACAATTCTATGCTCAGAGGCTGGCACTTTGGGAGTAGAGGGCTGACCTGCTGAGTGGGTTTGTGACAGTGCCTACCCTGTGGAACTCTCTACATTGTCGGGTTCAAAAGTGCCAGACTGTGGAGAGCTTCAAAATAGCACTAAAAACCCATCTATTTAGTCTTGCTTTTGTGAATTACTGAGAATTAATTGTCTATTTGAATATTTGGGATTTTAATTAGTGTTTTAGTTTTATGATCTTATACTTGTAAAGCGCGTTGATATTTGAATTGCATTTGATAAAATTATTATTATTATTACTTCTTCACGGAGAGGGTGGTGAATGCCTGAACAGCATCCCAGTGGAGGTGGTGGGAGCAAAAACTGTAGCAGTGTTCAAGAAAGCATAGGATAGGCACAAGGGAACCTTAGTGATAAGACAAGAGGGAATAAGCCAAAGATCGAGTAGGTTCTGTGGTGATGCAGTAGGTAGGGAAAAGATGGGCAGACTAGGTGAGCCAAGTAGTCCTTATCTGCCATCAAATTCTGTTTCTGTGTATCAGTCTTAGAACTGTGCAAGGCAGCTATGTGGTACTCTATTCACACATTCACCAAGCACTACAGATTGGATGTTCAGAGTTCTGCTGATGCAGCCCTTGGTCACAGAGTTTTACAAGTGGCATTAGCAGGTAAAGTCCTTTTCTGTTCACTGTTGACATATGGGACAATATTCTCCCTCATTTGTTTTTTTATGGGTACTGCTTCTTAGAACCCATCAGTAATGAATCCCATTGACAATGTGGAGTACTACAGAAAGAAGAAAATCTCACTTCGAGGGGGAGCTCTTGCAGCAGGTAATACCATTAGTACTAAGCCACCAGGCGTTAGGATCCCACGGAAAAAACTTCTAGCTGGGCCGGCCCGGTGGCACTGAGGGTTGAGGCGCTGGATGCCACACCTCGTTCCATGCTGGTGACCTGGATTTGGGAGTGGACTCAGGTCGCTGGTGGGTCAGCCGGGTGAGATAGGCTTGAGTGTCCCACGACAGCTTGCCTACTCCGGGTATCGTTGAGGCCAAGACCGCATACTTGCCTGACTCCAAGTGGAGGCTCGGAGTACTGCAAGCCCCTAATGTTTAGGCCGGAGACAGTTGAGGCCACGGACGCCGCGCCCAGCACCTTGACGTCAGGGCTCACGCTGTAGGGAGGGAGAAAGAGGGAAAATAGCCTGCCATCGCCAGGAAGATGTAGCTCCAGAGACATGCCCTCAATGTGCCTTCGTCCATCCGACGGCCCTGTACCGACGAAAGGTAAGTAATGGGGTATCGGGGCTCTGCCCCATCCCCACTCGGGGGGTAAGCCGTAGCTCCATGGGGATCCAGGGGTTGTTCGGGTAGGCTGAAAGGCAGAGGGATGTCTGCCTAGGAGCTCCTGATGGGTCGGGGATGGCAGGCTAGGAAGGTGGAACAAATAGAAATTAAAAAAAAAAAAAAACTTCTAGCTAGCAGTCTGTGGCAGGGGACCGCCCCCGACGTCAGACGTGGTTTAAAGGTGCAGTCCCTCAGCACCACCTCAGGTTTTTTCCCGCCGTTGATCTGCTAACATCGGATCCACGGACACCATTGTTGCAGTCGACTGCCATTTTACACCTCACGCAGTTTACTCGTAGTTTGTTTTTCTTCAACGTTTTCTTCAAGAAAGTGCATGTCTTCATCGACCTCTCGGCAGCGAAAGTCGAAATGCGCATGTGGGAAGCAGATCATATGAACATACGAACATACAAAATTTGCCAGCAGATACAGGCCTAGAGGTCTATCAAGTCTGCTCAGATGTGCAGCTAGCATCTCTTATTCTGCAACTGCCCCTCCCTTCCACCCTTCCCCCCTTCCCCTCCATTTACCTTCCCCCTTGCCCTGTCCCAGCCCCTTTTGAAGCAGTCCACTGTTTTACTGGATACCACTTCTGCCGGTAACTCATTCCACCCAGCTACCAGCCTCGCTGTAAAAAAGTGTCTCCTCATCTCCCTCCTGAACCTTCCTCCCTCCAGTCTCATATCATGGCCCGGGTGTCCCTCCCCTTCCTTACTTTGAACAGCCCCTCTGTACCGGTCTTGTTTATTCCTTTCATGTACTTATTTTTTTTATACTTCATCTTTTATTGATACAAGCATGTTCCATACAGATCCAGAGAATAAACATATGCCAGTGTAAATATCCACAATAATGAAACCACAAACTGTACCTGAGCGAGACCCGTTACCAGTACAGGGGCCACTCTCAATGGATCTTAAAATCTATTAATCATATTATTCAGATTAATGAGATATAAAAGCAAATATCCTGCGTTATTACTACTGCTTTATCCAAGATAATAAAAAGAACACACATAGTATAAACTACTGCTTCCCACCCAATGGTATAGGATCAACATACTCTCCCGGAAAAGATAGAATGGAGAAAGAGGAGAGAGAAAAAAAAAAACCCAGGCTAAATATCTCCACCATAGGTTAATAAACCTCCCTCTGAACAGGGAACTGAGTAATCGGGGATAAGGACAACAAGCTAAGGGGGATCACTCAAGACCAGAATACCCTTAATAAGGGCTTTATTGTATAAAATTATTTCATTCTATGTATGTACAGATATAGTAAATTCACCTTGCTTTGAGTTGATAATCAATAACCGCTGCACTTTACTTTAGCAACAGAATTCCACCCTGGTCAAAAGGGAGGGGAGCGGAGAGAGGGTAGGGAAGGGGGAGGGACGGACAGTGATCTCCCCATCTCCTCTTTCATCAGAAGCCCGCTAACCAAGTAGCTCCCACCTAGTCCACCTGTTTACGAATTGTGGGGTCCTCAGAGTTAAGGCGAAAGTAATTCTCTCATATGTTTTAACGTTGTTTACCAATTCCTTCCATTCCAACTCAGTGGGCGGCAGGGGGGAAAGCCATCTCCTAGAAATTGCCTTGCATGCAGCTGCAACCAAAATGTTCCACAGATATTTAGCTTCCTGACCTCTTATCTCCAAGGGGTACAGGCCCAAAATGACATGCTCTGGTCCCAATGGGAACGCAATATTGAATATTTCCTGAAGTCGCCTAAGTATGTTGCTCCAGTATTGATTAAGTAGAGGACACAGCCAGAAAATATGGGCCTGTGATGCGGGGGAGGCACCACATTCTCGCCAGCAAGAGGGCGGAATCTACGGATTCCACCTAGCTACTTGTTCTGGAACATGAAAGTACCTACTTCTAAGCTTCCACAAAAACTCACGCCATCCCGGAGATGAGGAAGTGCGCCAAGTACTTTTAATAGACTGCAGCCACTTCTCATCGTTTAATCTTATCCCAAACTCCCTCTCCCACTTCACCTTAATATACTTTGTTGAATGATTTAGGTCGGTAATATAGTTCTTATAGAGAATAGAGATTGCCCTTTCTCCCTCTCCTGCCCTCCAAATTCCCTCAAACACTACTGGTTGAGAGATCTCCCGAGATCTTGACGGACTCGCGTAAGTGTTTCATTATATAATCTCTAATCTGGTAGTAGAAAAGAAGATCTCCTTGTGTCCAACTAAATTTATTCACAGCCTCTTCAAAGGTTAGGATATGATCTCCTTTTAAAAATTGCCAGGGGGCCCTACACCCACGTTTCTCTTGGCGTCTATACCAGGGATCCCTATGGGCCACCGTGTGAGGAGTGCTTTGCAACCAGCACTGATATTTCCATAGGTAGGCCCTTGTGGCACCCCGCCCACATCCCCGCCTGCATCCCTCTAGAGCCACGGCAGTACCATAAAACAGTGGGGGTGCTATATACGTTATTGCTGCTTGAGCAAATATCTGGGACAACAAAGGGGGAGACCTGGGAACTGCCAAATCAATTGTCTTCCAACTAGACTGATAAGTGGGATGTAATAATAGAAGGGCAATCCTCATCTGGGCTGCTACCCAGTACCCCTCTAGACTCGGTACTCCATAGCGCCCCACTTCCTTAGGGAGAAAGAGTGTTTGTTTTCTTATTCTGGGGCGTTTACCCGACCATATGAATTTTAGCAAAAGCCTCTGCCAAACATCCAGTCTTTCCTTTGTAACTGTACAAGGTACACATTGAAATAGAAATAAAAATCTGGGAAGCAGGTTCATCTTAACTGTTTGTATTCTTGAATGGAGTGGGAGAGGGAGCACAGACCACCTTTCTATGTCCGCTTGTATTTGCCTAACTAAAGGGGGGAAGTTCAAGTCATAAAGTTGGGAATTGTTAGAAGAGAAATGTATCCCTAAATATTTCATATTGAGAAGATCCCACTTCAGGGGGTATACCTCTCTAAGAGCCTGGGACAGGTCGTAATTAAGGGTAATGGCCTCTGTTTTATGAGTATTTAGGGTGTAACCAGAAAGCTCTGAAAATTCGTTTAGATGTTGAAATAAGTGGGGAATAGAGGACTCTGGCTCTGTAATATATAGCAGAATATCATCTGCGTATAAAGCAAGTTTATGCTCTTCCCCACCTATATTAACCCCCTTTATATCCGAGTTTTCTCTAATACTCTGTGCAAGAGGCTCCAGGTATAAGGCAAAAAGAATAGGTGACATGGGGCACCCCTGTCGTGTACCCCTACACAATGTAAAGGAAGTGGAAACATGACCATTATCCCTAATAAATCCCTTTGGTGTGTTATATATTTTAAAAATGGCCTTAATGAAAAGTTCGTGGAAACCAAATTTATCTAATACTGCCCGAAGAAAGGGCCAAGAGACTTTATCAAAAGCCTTTTCGGCATCGAGGCTTAAAAAAATAGAGGGGGTTTGAGTGTGATTTACATGGTCAATTAAATAGGCAGTCCTACGCAGGTTGTTCTGTGCCTGTCGGTTGGGGATGAAACAGGTCTGATCAAGGTTGATCAGCTGAGTTATAAATACCTGCATACGCCGGGCAAGGATTGACATATAGATTTTATAATCGGTGTTCAGGATCGAAATAGGACAATATGAGGGGCAAAGTGTCAGATTTTTCCCTGGCTTGGAAATTACTGAAATAATGGCCTGCTCCCATGAGGCTGGAGGGGTTTCATCAGTCTGTATTATCGTGTTGTATACCTTGTGTAACAGGGGTCGCACCTGTCCCTTAAAATGTTTATAAGACTCCCCAGAAAGCCCATCTGTGCCCAGGCACTTCGAAGCCTTCAGTCTAGAGACTTCAGCACGAAGTTCCAGCTCTGAGATAGGAGCCATCAGGCTCGTTTTATCCTGTTTAAATAAAGAAGGGAGGAAGATCCTCTTAAGATATCCTGCTATTTTATTCTCCCATGTGGGGATATAAAGATGTGTAGAAGTCTCTAAAGGCTTCTACTATTTCCGACGTCTGGTGTGTTTTACGCCTAGTAATAGGGTGTATTAAAGTTGGTATCACTGCTCTCGCTCTCTGGGACCGCAAGTGGGCCGCCAATAGACGAACAGCCCTTGGGCCGCCCTCGTAGTATTTTTGTTTAAGGAACATGGCCTTTTGTTCTACCTGATAGTCCAATAAGTTATTTAATTCAACTTTAAGTTTGCCCATCTTTTTATAGATCGCAGCCTCATATTTCATTTTGAGCTGTGATTCACAGGACTCAATCTTCCCTTTCAATCTTGATTTTTGGGCCTCTCGCTGCTTTTTCCTATAAGCCGAGATGGAAATAAATTTGCCCCTTATTATAGCCTTAATAGTGTCCCAGAGAAGTGGGGCTGATATCTCTGTAGTCTCATTATCGGCCATAACCTGCTTAATTGTTTCCACCATTGCCAGTTTCACCTCAGGGTCCTGAAGCAGGGATGTATTAAGTCTCCAGAAAGTTCATTTGAAAAATTCACCCAGGTGAAGTTGGCAAAACACGGGAGCGTGGTCCGACAATGTTCTGTCTCCAATCCAGCTATCTTTTATCTGCCCAACATATTCTGTGAGGAGTAGGGTATAGTCCAGTCGGGAATGCGACTGATGGGGTGCAGAAAAAAAGGTATAGTTTCTCTGTCTGTCGTGAGTAGTATGCCATACATCAGTATATCCCAACTGCCCAAGCAATCTCACAACCTTTCTCATACACCCTTGATTACTCCGGGGAACCACAGAGGAGGAGTCCAACGTTGGGTTTAAGACTAGGTTTAGATCACCGCCAATAATCATCTCCCCTTCCGCCCATTCCTGCAATCTTAAAAAAATTCTGAGATAGACTTGAAAGTCTGATCCGGGTGGCACATAAACAGATGCCAATGTTAGAGTTTGTCCCAGGAATTGTCCCTTTAAAAAGGCATAGCATCCCTCCCCATCCACCAGTGAATCTGTTTGCTCAAAGGGCATCCTAGCTGGAACTAGGACCGCCACCCCCCTTCGTCTTCCTCTCCCATATGCAGCACAAGCCGTGGCGCCAAAACCAAATTTCCCCAGCTTCTGGTGCTCTTTTATAGAAAGATGCGTTTCCTGTAAAAACAAAAAATCAGCGCCGGTCTTTCTGAGAAAGGACAAAATTTTGCTGTGCTTTACCGGGTTAGTCAGGCCGTTTACATTAAATGAACAAAAAGTCGTAGCTTTAGCAGCCATTCTAAAAAAACTTTAGAACTCCTCCTCCTCTGCCGTAATCCCAGTATTATCTAACCCACCTTCCCTTTCCAACAGCACCCCACACCATCTTTATAAACTCCCTCTCTTTACTCACTCAAATCGACCTTACAGTGTTGAGATAATCGACAAGTGAGCAGACAGCAGGCGTCCAGGGTACTTAAAGGTATAAGTGAGAACCAATGAAGAAGGAGAAGGAAATTGATATAGGAAAAAGAAGGGACAAAAAACAAAAGAAAATGAAAAAAAGGGGGGAGGCAAATTATCTCGTGGTAAAAGACAGTAGTTTCTTACAGTTGTATTAACCTATCAACTCTATCCAACAAACCAAAGATATGAACAATATTTTAGGCAAAAATGACTTCCAAGGTAGGGGATCCAAAACCCAGGATCCCTTGCCCTAACCTCTGAGATAAGCCGATGAAATCGGGCTGAGAGGTAGGGGTTGAAGAGCGGGTATGCCCTGAATTAACAGAGCCTCTTCGACAAAACTGCTCGCAAGGAGTGGTTTTTGTAAATGACTCACACCACCATGGATTCACTCGGGTCAAGTTAAGTTTTAAAAAAAAACAAAGAATAAACCCACGACTTGACCCTAGAGCACCCCAGGAACTTAGAATATCTAACATCTCTATTATTCTAATAAATTGAAAAAATCCCATTCCTTTTGACATCATGTAGTCAAGAAGGTGAAATACTAAATGTGCTATTTAGTGGGTTATTTCTTTAGCGCATTCGCGCCCAGCTCATTCCACAGAAGTAGGCCTAAATAGTCTCGGAGGAGCCTCCCCATACTAGGGATACTTTGTCCTCATGGACATCCAAGCCCCAGACTCAGAAATCATTTAAACTCCCCACCTCCCAAGCACCCATTTACCAGATCGAACAGTTGTCCCAAAGTGTCTCAAAAAGCCTTGCGGCCCAGAGATGATAGTCCCAAAGTCCGTTTTCATCGTCCTCAAGTGTCAGCCGCAGCAGGACCGCTCGTATTCCTCAGATGTTCCCCACAAAATAACAAATCTAAGGCTTCTTTCGCTTTTCTCAAGGGCCCCAGCCTCCCACACCCGAATGTCATCTGGGGCGTCGCAAGGGCAGGGAATCTTATCTTCTGCAATCGATCTGCATCTGCTGAGGGTATAGAGATTCCTTTTTTCTGCAGATCCTCCAAGGCCTTTCCCAGGGTGAGATATAATTGTGGGCCCTCCTCCCAAAACACCCGGAGCTTCGCTGGGAACGGGGTTTGAAATTTAATGCCCTTTGCTTTCAAAGCTTTCAAAATTGGCACATACAGCTGCCTAGCTTGCTGGACTTCAGGGGCATAATCATGATCAAGCGAGATCTTCGCTGTTAGGTAGGACAAGTCCTTTTTGCTCCAGGCCCTCCATAGGATATCTTCCTTAGTTTTAAAACTGCTCAACTTGAAGATTATAGAGCGAGGGCGGGCCACGTCACCCATCGGCTTCTGTCCCAGCGAGCAATGAGCTCTCTCAATATTAATAACATAATTGGGAGACAAGTCCAACACATCTTCTAATAGATTTTCCAAAAATGCTGTCATAGGAGGTTCTTCAGCCCCCTCAGGCAGGCCATATAGCCTAAGGTTGCTACGTCTAGATCTCCCCTCGAGGTCGATGCATTTACTCTGCAGAGCCTGTGCATGCTGAAACAGGGCCTCTATTGCTGTGCCAAGATGGTTGTCATTTTCTTCCATTGCTTTAATTCTATCCTCCGCTGAGGTGACCTTGGCATCTATAGTGGAGATTTGCTGAGCCAGTGCTTGAAATTCCTTCCTCGACTCCGCACGAGAGTCACGAATTTCCTTCAGAATAGTTTCATATCTGGTGCGTGATAGTAGGTCTGCCTCAGCCGCCGTGTCATAACTCGAGCCCCTCGTGATGCTACGCGAGCGGCTTCTACTATGGTCAAAACTACTCGGAGGTATTTCTTCATCACCAAACACCTTCCTCGGGGTTCTGTTTGTTGTGGGTAACCCCGAGTCTCTTTTACGACCTTCTTTTGCCATTATCACTAATTGACTCAGGTAAGGAATAGGAAATATTTATCCCTGGGGCTCAGAGGATCTTCCTTAGGCTGCTGTCTGCTCTGTGGTGGAACCGGAAGTCCTATTCCTTTCATGTACTTAAAGGTTTCAGTCATGTTCCCCCTGTCCCTCCTCTCTTCCTGCGAGTACATGTTCAACTCCCTCAGCCTCCTCTCATATGATAAGTCCCCCAGCCCCTTGATCATCTTTGTCACCCTGGGCTGCACCCCCTCCAGTAACTTAATGTCCCTCTTCAGATATAGGTGCCAGTACTGCACACAGTACTCCAGGTGTAGTCTAACTAATGACCTATACAGTGGCAGAATCACCTCCTCCCTCCTCGAGGATATACCCCTTGCAATGCAACCCAGCATTTTGTTATCCTTCGCAGCTGCCTTCCTACATTGTGCAGAGTTGTTCATTGACCCTGTAATGAGCACCCCCAGATCCTTCTCCTCCTCTGTCTGGGCTAGCTGCACTCCCCCAGCTGGTAACTCCTCCTTGGGTTCTTCACCCCAAAATGCAGCACCTTGCACTTTTTGGCATTAAACTCCGGATCTTACTTCGAGAGAAAGCTCTTGCAGCAGGTAACACATATAGGACTGATGCCACCTGGTGGCGGTTCATGGCAAATTCTTCTTCAGCAGTACCAAGGGGGGAACGCCCCCCACTGATGTCGGCTTCGCCCCCGACATCCCCCATATATAGGAGGGGTGGTCCCCACGTGCTCCAGTTCTTTTCCGCCGTCGACACAGGTTAGTTCACGATTGGCTACCATTCGACAGTACCAACCACTCTTGGTAATTCTCCACCATTTTTTCAATGAAATGTTTTCCTCTTATCTCAACTCCTTCAAAGGGGTACCCAAACAAGTGCTCCTGCAGGCATCAGATCCCCTCAAAGGATGGCCATTCCACCTGTTGGTACTGCCTAGGCCCCGACCACGACACTGGCGCCTGTTCCAATTGCCAGGCCTTCAATAGCAGGACTCGCATTAGGCGGCAAAAGTCTCTTTCGGCCTTCATTGCTCAATCAAAATTGGTCGCTATAGAGAGGGCTTCTTCCTCGGGGGAATCGGATCCTTCACCCACCAGAAAAAAGAATCATAAGGTGAAGCACCGTGAGCGCAGGGAATGGGAGAGGTCTCACTTGAGGCCCAGGTCCACGGGCTCCCACTCGGCCTACAGGTCCGGCTCCTCCGGTCATGCTCCCGCCTGATGGCTCTCAAGCCTCCCACTTCTGCCACTGTTTCTTTGGCCCAGAAGTCTTCCGGCACCAGCCTGCAGCCTATTAAGGTGCACCCACCTGCAGATCAAGGATCCTCCACTGGCCAAGGTAAGTCCTCCTCCTGCTTGGCCTCCTCGTCTGCGGCTGACTCCTGGGAGTCAAGTAAGGCCTCTGGGTCTTTGGCTAGTAGGGCCTCATCCCTACCGCCAAAATCTAAGGGTTTCCGACCACTGTCAGCCTCCAGCTGTAGAGCGGCGTTCGTCGGATAAAACTCATAAACACTCCATCCATCCCAAGCCTACAAACCCCGAGGGATATCCATTGGACACTGCAGCAAAATGGGTGCCAGACTGATGCCCTGATGTTGCTCCACCCGCCTCCACTTCGCCACCAGCCAAGGTGGTGCTGCCGCTGGTCAGGGTGGTCCCGATGCCGGCTTCTCTGGCTTGAACTGACGTCAGCTCCGAGGCTCCCAGTCTCCTCAGCAGACGCTGGGCCACCTGCCATCAGAGCCTGATGACAGGGTACCCGACGTACCTCCGTCATCTCCTAACAGACTGACACCAGTCAACACTGATACTGGCGCCGGTGTTCCTAAGCCGATGCCAGTCGCCCGATGCCGGCACTGATGAAGGCTCAGGCATGGCTGCTCCTCCCCTGCCAGAATATCCTAAGTTTAGTATGATGCAGGTCAAGGAGCTTTTCTCCCACTAGTGGGATACGGTTAAGCAGGACCTCCCAGTGGCCCCTCCTCCACCCACACCTCACCCCACTCCCACTCCCGTTCCTAATCCGGATACCGAAGTGGTTCTAGAACCATCTGGAGATAAGGCTGGGAAGGAGCTGGCTGCGCCCAGTAAACATACAGAAAAATCTAGGCACCGGAGGACCCGATCCAGAAGCTCTTCCCACTCGCCTTCCTCAGATAGAAGATGCAAGAGAGGGAGACATCACTCCCCTTCCTCATCGTCTTCAGAGTCGTATGTTGACTCAGACATATCCTTACTGGACTCTGACGACGACTCTGCTCATGGGGACCCGGAGGGCTACCCTAAGTCCCCGTCTGATAACCCCAGTTCATGGAGGTCATGAGACACATTCAGGAAAACCTGGGCTGGGACACAGAGGTCCTTGACCCCGAGCACTTGAGACTGGCTAAGTACCTCCATCAGAAAGATCCCAAGCTGGTGATCATCCTTCCCATGGTGGACACCTTCCAGGATGTCACGTACACTACCTGGAGACGGCCCTCATTCCTCTTCTGCGGTACCTAAAAAGGTACACAGACTGTACCGGGCTCCTAAGAACCATCCCTTTTTAGCTGACCACCCTACCACTGACTCGGTGGTGATTTTGGCAGTTCACGATTGTTCACAGAGGCCCAAACAACCAAGCACCCAGTTGCCCGACAGGGAGTCTAAGCAGCTGGATTCATTGGGCAGGAAGGTGTGCTCATCTGCCACCTGCAGCATAAGGAGTCTTAATTTCCTGACTTGCATGGTCCAGTTCCAGAATGCCCTCTGGGAACAAGGGCTGGACATTGTGCAGAGCTTGCCTGACTGCCCGCAGAGTGCTGAGCTTGCCAAGCTCCTACAGACTGGCTCGGATGTGGGCAGGCACATCCTGAGATCAGCCTGTGACTCTGCAGACACCTCTGTGAGGGCGGCCACCTCCGGCATCTGCCTGTGGTGCCACTCCTGGCTCTGTGTTTGGGATTTGACCCAGACATACAGACCAGCCTTCTGGAAGCTCCCTTTAAAGTCTCCATACTCTTAGGCGAAGAGTCGGAGAACATCATTTCCAAGCTACAGGACTCTGGTAAGGCCATCCGTACCATGCAGTCCATGTATTGCCCGAAACAGGGATGTTTTCATAGGTCCCATTTTTTGTGGCCTTGGGGGACAACAGCATCAGCAGCAAACACAGCATGGCGGCTTTGGTCATAGAGGTGGGGCCAGGAGCTCCTCGACCGCCACCTCATGACAGGCTATACCTGCTGCTGCCGCCCTCCCTTTCCCTCCCAACACCTGACTATCTAGGCAACCCGCCTCTCCCAGTCGTCCCTTCGGGAGAGCCAGTTGGAGGCTGCTTTTCTCTTTATGCAGACGTCTGGAGACAAGTGACCTCTGACTAGTGGGTTCTCGACCTTGTGGAATTTGGACATTCCATTGAGTTTGATGCCTTTGGACAGACCACCACCCCCATCCCGCTATCTGAGGGAACACAGGGTTCTCATTCAGCAGGAGATTCAGTCCCTGCTGGACAAGAATGCCATAGAGCCAGTGCCACCAGCCGAGAAAGAGAGATGGGGTTCTTCTCCCACTTCTTTCTGGTCCCGAAGACGTCAGGGGATCTCAGACCCATCCTGGATCTCAGCGACCTCAACCAGTGGATCTCCTACTAGAGATTCCACATGGTCTCTCTACCCAACCTCCTGCCCATGATCTCAAAGGGAGATTGGCTGGCCTCTCTGGACATGCAGGATGCGTACCTGCACATTCTGATCACCAGAAAACATCGAAAGTTTCTGAGATTCAGATTCAAAGGCAGGTGCTTTCAGTTCAAAGTCCTGCCTTTCGGTCTCTCTTCAGCCCCCAGGGTAGTCACCAAGTGCCTGGCAGTTGTCACCGTGGCGCTTCGGAGAATGGGCCACTTTGTGTTCCCTTACCTGGATGACTGGCTTCTTCTGGCTCCTTCCAGACCCCGCCTGTTGGATACCATCAGGAACACCCTAGCACTGTGCCAGTGTCTGGTCATCACAGTAAACCAGGACAAACCCCAGTTGTTCCCGTACCAGAGACTCCAGTTTATAGGCGTGCTTCTGGATACCACTCTCGGGAAGGTTTTCTTTCCTTTCGACAGGGCGAGGCGCATCCAAGCCTTGGCACGTCACATCTCTTCAGCCTCAAAGGTTCCTGCCAGGCAATTTCTCAGGCTGTTGGGCCACATGGCAGTGACCATAGTTTCAGTGCCGCTCACAAGATTGCGAATGTGGACCATTCAATGGTCCTTATGTGTCCAGTGGGATCGAACACAGTACGAATTGGATGCCTTGATAGGGATCATGGAGCCAATCCGCTGGGAGCTACGCTGGTGGATGTTGTCCCAAAATCTTCTGGCGGGGCTTCCATTTCAACTCGGGCCCCCATCCCACACACTGACAATGGACACTTCGTGCTCGGGATGGGGCACACACTTAGAGGACCACAGGATTCAGGGTTCCTGGTCCTCAACAGAGGCAAACCTGCACATCAATGTCCTTGAACTGAAAGTGGTTCTGTACACTCTTCAGGCCTTAGCCTTTGCCTTATTGCCCGGCCACCTGTTGATCTAGATGGACAACACATCCGTGGTGTTCTACATCAACAAACAGGGTGGTACACACTCTTACCCTCTCTGCCAAGAGGTCATGCAAGTGTGGGACTGGGCACTAGGCCATCACCTCTCCATCTCGGTTGTTCATATCCCAGGGACTCAGAACGTGCTGGCCGATGCTCTCAGCAGAACAAGGTCGCAGGCCCATGAGTGGGCTTTGCTTCAGGATGTCACAGACCAAATCTATGCCAGGTGGGTGACACCAGAGCTAGATTTCTGCGTCTCGATCCAATGCAAAACTGCTCAGTTTTTGCTCGCTAGGTCCAGAGCCTGGAGCTTTCTGGCAAGACACATTGTCCCTCTCCTGGAATGGGAGATTCCTCCATGCTTTTCCCCCTTCCCTCTGCTTCAGAAGGTACTCCTCAAGGCACAGTAAGAACAATCCACCATGATCTTGATAGCTCCTCTGTGGCCTCAACAGATTTAGTTTCCCTTACTTCAGCGTTTGATGGTAGAGCCTCCGCTTCCTCTTCCAGTCTTGTCCCAGCTTCTATCACAGGACAAAGGGTCATTGGTTCATCTGAACCTGCACTCCCTTCACCTGAATGCCTGGCTCCTCAAGACCTAGCGAAGTCTAGGTTTGGAGTCTCAGACAAGGTGGCGCAGGTCTTGATAGAGGCACGCAAGCCTGCCACTAGGGCCACTTACACTATGAAATGGAAACATTTCTGCCTATGGGCCACAGCCAAACAGGTGGACCCCCTGGTCTCTCCAGACAACACTATCCTGGAATACCTGCTTTCCCTTTTCGGAGTCAGGTCTTAAGTTAACTCCTCCATTAAAGTACACCTTGCCGGCTGTTTCTGCCTATCACATGCCTGTCCAGGGTAAGTCGGTGGCTCAACTGGAGGTGTCTAAAGCCTTTCTTGTGGCATTCTGCTCATCAGACCCCCTATTTGGGATCCTGTCCCTCCTTGGGATCTGCTTTTCATTTTGGAAAAGCTGATGCTTCCCCCCTTTCAAACCGGCCATGGAAGCTGAGCTTTGTTTTCTGTCCTGGAAGACCCTACTTTTGGTGGCCATCACCTCGGCAAGACGTATTTCCAAGCTTCAGGCCTTCATGTGTAAGAAACCCTATCAGATTTTTCACAGAGATAGGGTTGACCTTCGCTCCAATCTGAAGTTTCTACCTAAAGTGGTTTCAGAGTTCACCTTGAACTAGTTGGTTCAGCTTCTGAGAAGCGCTTCTCCATTCTTTGGACATTCACAGGGCACTGCGCTGCTACCTGTCCAGAACTAAGGGGTCCAGGAAATCCAATCAATTGTTCATTTCATTTACAGACACATCCTTAGGATGCACGGTTACCAAGCAGACGCTTTCGCATTGACTGGTTAATTGCATCACCTGCTATTAACAGAAAAGTAACAAATCCTCTCATGGCCCGATCAAGGCTCATTCCACCAGGGCAGTCGCCATCTCCTTTGCGGCCATGAAGAAGGTTTCAGCGACTGACATTTGTGCTGCTGCCACATGGCATTGTGTTCACACCTTTATCAGGCATTACAGCCTGGACATCGTTTCCAGATGCAGAGCAGGATTTGGCCTTGTGGTCTTGCAGGGCTTGGTCTCCTGAGGGATCCCTCCTACTCCTGTCTCCCTGCTTTCCTTCTTCCCCTACCGAGGGTTGTCTTAAGTTTATACTGCTTGGGAATCAGTCCTATATATGTTACCTGCTGCAAGAGCTTCCTCTCGAAGTAAGATAGTACAGTTACTTAAGAACTTACCATAACAGTAGATCTTCAAGAGAAACTCTTGCAGCAGGTATGTTTTCCTGCCCTTCTTCCCCAAGGATCAGGCCTCTACTTTTTCAGCAATGTTTCTCTTGTTGTTTCAGGGGAGATTGTGTGTTCAGGCCATTTGCACATCACCTCATGCAATCCTGCATTGTTTTTTTTCTGTTTGGCGTGCAAGAATTGGAGCACATGGGGATCGCCCCTCCTATATATGGGGGATGTCGGGGGTGGAGCAGACATCAGTGGGGGTGTTCCCCCCTTGGTACTGCTAGAGAAAAATTTGCCATGAACCGCCACCACCAGGTGGTGTCAGTCCTATATGTGTTACCTGCTGCAAGAGCTTCTCTCGAAGATCTACTGTTACGGTAAGTTCTTACGTAACTGTACTTTGTCAGGTATCTGACCAGGTTTCCAGCTTTGCCAGATCATCCTGCAACCCCTGCCATCCCCCCCAGGTCATCCACCACTGCTCCCATCTTGGTATCATCAGCAAACAGACTGATCTTGCTCTTGATGTCCAATGATATGTCTGCAATGAATATCCCAGACAACACTGGTCCCAATACCGAGCCCTGTGGAACACAGCTCATAACTACCCTTGGGGATGAGAGCTCCCCACCACCACCCTCTGTTGCCTTCCCTGAAGTCAGTTCCCTACCCATATCACTAGCTTTGCACCCGCCCCTGTGCCTTTTGACTTACTTCCCAGCCTCCCATGTGGAACTGGGTTGAATACCTTACTGAAATCCAGATACAGGACATCCACTGCATGGCCCCTGTCCAATTGCCTAGTTACCCAGTCATAAAACTCCACCAGGTTGGTTTGGCAGGATCTGCCACGTATGAAGCCATGCTGTCTGCTGTCCTGTATTCCTTTGACCTCCAGCCTCTCCTTCAGGATAGTCTCCATCAGCTTACCCACGATGGATGTGAGGCTCACCGGTCTGTAGTTCCCCGGTTCATCCTTGTGGCCAATCTTGTGGAGGGGCACCACATGAGCCATCTTCCAGTCCTGAGGTACACACCATGAGTGTAGTGGGGCATTAAATAGGTCTGCCAAAGGTCCTACAAGACCTCTGCCAGCTCCCTAAGTACCTTGGGGTGGATGCCATCTGGGCCTGGCCCTTGTCCACCCTCAGTGCCTTCAAACCCTCCAGAACTCTGCAGTCCATGATTTCTCCATCTGTCACCCCCTTCCCCCATTTCTGCCATTCCTCCCCCCTTGGGTATCACCCCCTCTTCTCCTTGGTAAATATTGGGCAGAAGTAATCATTTAGAGCTTCTGCCTTATCGCATCCTGCTTCCACTCAACCCCCCCCCTTCCTAATCCTTACTATGTGATCCTTACAGTTCCTTTTCTCCCTGATGTACCTAAAGAAGTCCTTCTCCCCCTTCTTAATGCCTTGTGCCAGCCTGAACTCCGTAGATGCCTTGGCTCCCCTTACTGCCCGTGTCACCTCCTTCGATTCCTTCAGGTACTCCTCCCTCCTCCCCGTCTTCTTGTACCTCCTAAAGGCAGATCTTTTCCTCCTTACCTTTTCCATGACCTCCTTGCTCACGCAGCTCGGTTTCTTAGCCCAAGCCTTCTTGCTCTGGGCCTTGCTGCTGGTTCTGGTTTCCTCCACTATCCCTAGCTTTATGAGCTCCCACCTCTGGTTAGTACCCATAGTAGGTTGAATTCTGTCCGGGTACCATTTTACCACTTTCCCATCCTCCCAAAGTTGGCCCTCCTGAAGTCCAGCACTCTTGTGCCAGATTCCACTCCTTCCTTGCCCATATCCAATGTGAGCCCTACTGAGTGGTGGTCATTCCTTGACAGCGGTTCTTCCACCCTAAGTTCCCTCATAAACTCCCCATTTGCCAGCACAAGGTCAAGGGTATTCCCTAACCTGGTTGGTTCACTGACCATTTGCATCAGGAAGCTGTCCTGGAAGGCATCCAACAGTACCTGCTCCCTTCTAGTCCTGGTTGTTTGGGTACTCCAGTCCACTCCTGGCATGTTGAAGTCCCCCACAATCACCACACTACCCTTCTTGCAGGTCCTCCTGATCTGTCCTACTAGTTCCCTAACTCCTCCATCTGAGAGGGTGGCCTGTACACCACTTCCATTCTGAGAGTGCTATTCTTGGAATCCTGGATTTGCATCCAAAGTGACTCTGTATTACCCTCCTCCCTTTCCTCCCTTACACACTTCATTCCTTCCTTCACATATAGTGCCACCCCCCTTCTTTCTCAATCACCCTATCCCTATGAAATAACCTGTACCCTGGTACAGACAGGTCCCAGTCATTGTATTGAGTGGCCCATGTTTCTGTGATGGCTGCAATGTCCACCTATCCTGCTGCCATGAGCTCCTGTAACTCTGCAGTTTTCCACCCAAGACTCCTAGCATTAAGGGTGACAACCTTCCACCCCTCCACCTCCCCCATCCTGCCCTCCTTTACTAGCATCACCAATAGTACTTGTCATTTGTCCTTTGTCGCTGTTATGGGGGTTAAGCTCATATGGCTTCCCCACCTGTGGTCTCTGCAGGTCTCTTGCCCACTTGCCACCCCCCATTCCTAGTTTAAATTCCCAACTTCTTCTATGTACTCCTTCATCCTCTGTTTCAACACTTTCTTTCCTCCTCGCTCAAGTGTAGTCTGTCCTTGGCTTGGCATAGAGACTACTGTCCTTCCAGGTCCCTCCCCCCCACCAGCCCATACCCTTCAGCATGACACCAGGTTCTTAGCCATCCATTAAATTCCTCTATTCTCAGCTTTCTTGTGCTTGCCTTGGGCACTAGAAGTATCTCTGAAAAAGTTACTGATCTTCCTTCTCCCTCACATAATTGTCCTAGATCTTCCCTTGTCAATCTTCACCATTCATTACTGCTGGGTGTAAGCTGGAGGGCACACCTGCCACGAGATTTTTTTATTTTTGGGAGGGAGGAGCCGGAGCCGGCACCGATGGCACCTCCCTCGAGAGCAACACACTGCGTGGTGAGGCTGTTAGGCGCCGTAGACTCCTCCTCCATCCCAGTTCTGTTTCTCCTGCTGTCAAGGCTGTACCTGCTGTGCGAGCATGAGAAATTGTTGCTATACCATTAGGCCTTCGCTCTTCGATGCCGCTAATTTGACTCCTTCATCCCGGCTCTACATCCCAACGCCATTGAAGCTGGTAAGACTGTTTCATTTTATATTTTGATGACGCCGGGATCTTTGCTGTTTATAATGTTTTTTCGCAGCATGTCCGATTCGAGGGCCTAACGTAAATCCAAGGCTGGCCGTGCCCCTATGCATCGGTGCCCATGTGGCCGGCAGTTTTCCATCACGGATCGACATGATGTTTGTCTTCGGTGCCTGGGACCCAACCATGATATGTACCACTGCAATGCCTGTTTTTCCATGGACCGCTGTGTGTTGGAAATCCATGCATTTAAAATTGGCAGGACTCCGCCAACTTTTGGAGGACGACATCACCGGCAGGCCTCCCAGACCAGATCTCTTGACCCTTCCTCTGGGTTCTCTCCCGGGTCTATACGGCCTGGCAAGGAGGGAACCTCCTCCATGTCCAGCCTTGCCAAGGAGGAGGAGGAGATTTCTTCTTTGCCACTGGAGGAACAGTGCGATTCCTCCTGGGGTCGCATCATTGGTGCCATCCCGGCAGTTGCCTCCTTGGAGGTGCAGGCTCCCCCAATGTTGCGGCCCCAGGTTGCAGGGCCCGGCACTGGTGGACCCTCAATGCTGCCTAGCGACATCGTTTTGGGTTCCAGTGCCATCCACAGTGCCAGGGACTCGGGTGGCACCACTAGCGGTGCCGTTTCAGGTTCTGGCACTGCCCATGGCACTGGGGACTCAGGCAGTGCTGCTGGCAGTGCCATTGTGGTTCCCGGTGCTGGGACTGGAGTGACACCATTGGCGTCACCACGGCCTACGTCAGTGCCGCTCCCGGTGCCATTGCAGGAGTTGTTCCTGAGGTAGCCTCTCTAGAGGTCACTCTGCTCGACTCCTCTTCAGAGGAGGATGACTCAGAGGTGGACCCGGATTGACAGCCTGAGTCTTCGGATTCGGAACTCTCTGTAGGTCAGGGTGTCAGGAGGCTCAGTGTTCCTGTTCCTGAGTCCCCATAGCAGGTTTGCCATGGGGGTCCCACGGCTAAGGGTGGCTGGGGACTTTTTAGGGGTGATGGTTCCAAGATTCATGGGAGGATGCCCTCTTCTGAGGGGGCCCAGATAGCTGCCATCCCTAGTGCTGCTGAGGCTCCTTCGGAGGGGGCGGGGAGCCCTGCTTCTGTGGCCTCCCTCCGGAGTGCTGCAATATGGGGAGCCCCAGCACTGGGGTCGAGGAAGAGGGCCGCTTTGGAATCAGAGGGGTTGAGAGGTTGGGTGAGGAGCGGCGGTGCATTCTCACTGCCCTGTGGGGTGTGGGAAGGAGTCGTAGCATTGATCCCCACCTGTCCCTCGAGGCCTCCAGGGCGTCTTTTAGTGGCAGTACTGAAGGTTGCCCTTCTGGACACATGCAACCAAAGTCAAGTCACAGGGGAGAGTCCCCTTCTGGGCTCTTCCGGGGTTTGCCTCCTCAAGTTACCTCCTCGCAACCTGGTATGATCTCAGGGTCCCCAGTCTTGGTGCTTCGCTCCCTAGATCTCGGAGCCCTGGCAGAGGCCAGGCACATGCTCTTAGGTGCCCTTTGCCCATCCCTCTGCAGCCACCCCCATCTCTCCCGGGCCATGTGGGTCCTACGGGGCTCTTAACTTGGGAGACGTTCAGAGCTACTGCAGCGGCCTTCCCCTCATACGTTAGCGCCATGGATGAACAGGTCTTCTGCCTGTTCCCTCCACCACAGAAGTCCTTCTCAGCATTCGAGCTCCACTTCCCCCTCATCTTCCTCTCCTGAGGAAGAGGAACCTTCTGTCCACCTATCCTCCGACGCTGATTTCTCTGAATATCAAAGGTTCCTCTCGAGGCTGGTTTCGGAGCTTCATATCTCCTTCATCTGCAGGGACAATACCGAGCAGCAGATGCGTGCATTCCTCAGTGAATTCAGCACTTGCCACCTTGTGGTACCTTCCTGGCTGATCCCCTTCCAGGAGGCATCTATCCACACCTGGCAGTCTCCAGCCACCCCTTCTCCAGCCCCGGCAGACTGCAAGAGACGGTATTGTGCCCTCCGTGAGTCTCTAGGTTCTCTTCCTCACTCGCCTTCGGGCCTGACATCCCTAGATACTCCTTCCGAGCCTCGGTGCCTGGCACATGACAGACCCCCTGGATCCGGATTCTGCTGAATTTGATCAGTGGGGATGAAGAGTCTTCTCAAGTCGTGTGTTGATGTGCATAGGTTCACATCAGGCACACCACGCTGCCAACAACAGGCTTCTGTGGTCAATGCTAGCGCAGGTTCTGGTGTCTATGCCTGATATGGAGCAGTCTAGACAAGCCATTGCCCTCTCTGCACAGGGACTGGAGCTTGCAAGGCACCAGGCAAGGGCATCTGACAATGCCAACGAGGTGGCTTCCAGACTGGTAGGGACAGTGATCTGCATACAGTGGATGGCATGGCTTCATCTGTCAAGTCACCCATTGCCCGGCGTAGGGTAACTTCCTCCACTTTCCAGGGGAACCGCCTGTTCTCCCGCAGGGCAAGGAGGATTATTCAGGGGCATCTTCTGTCTCCCCGGTCACGGGGAACACCCCCTTGCCCTCAGCAACCTTAGACTGCACCAGTCTATTGGTTAGGGTCTCCCCCTCCTGCTTTCCACCAGTAGAAGGCTGAGGTATCTGTTTCCTCAGGGCCAAAAATTCAGGCCCCCTCTGGGGGGGGGCTTGGTACTCACCCAGCAGTAATGAATGGTGAAGATTGACAAGGGAAGATATAGAAATTACATACCTACCGTAATTCTTGATCTTCTCATGTATCTTCACCATTCATTACTGAATCCCTTCCACCTTCCCCTCATGGGCCTCTTTTCTTGGGCGTCTCCCACCCTGCTCGCCCTCCTCATTCCCTTCCCCCCCTCAGGGGGGTACTAAATCCCCTGTTTCATTGGGATCTTCTGTTCTTCTCAAAGAAAAAACATGACGAAGGATTCGGGTAAGGAGGAGAGCGGGCAAAACATCGTCCTTTTCATCTAAGGAAACTCTTTCTGATTTCCTGGAAGGTTTTGCCTTCGGGGGCTTTGCTTCAGGCCAGATTAGCTCAATCCCCAGACATGAGGTTCATCTCTGAGACAGTTCTCTATCCTCAGTCTTCGGACTTGGCTGGTATTCCTAGATTACCGGGAGTGCCAGACCGGGGATAATCAACTTTGTTTTAGCCCAATTCAAAATTAACGTTTTGAACTGATGGTCTGGCCCATTGGCCCCTGTCTTCTCTAAGGAGTCAGAAGGAGCTCCTTCTTTGTCTCTGTGCACCTTAACAGGAGGTCGCCCTCTCTTGGGGCTTCACCTCCCCCCCAGCACTGACGCATATGTGAGTGCTAGTGGGTCTTTTTCCCTTTACCTGGTTGGGGCTGTCCCTCTCCAGAACAGATTTTGCTTTTGCGTTCTGTGAGCTGTCAGCCTGAGTGATGGGTAATGGGATAGTGGGAGGTGTAGGGAAATCTGCCTCTCTCATTTCAAGCTGTGTAGAAGGTTCGTTTGAGCCATCCAAACCAGTTTTGTCTGAAGGGAATCTTGCTCTAAAATCCGAGCTGATAAGCTTCAAGCCAATTTCACTCGGGAATTGTGGCAGTATTTTTCCCTCCTCCCAATATCCCATCCACTTTTTCTTCCCTTTTCTTCTTTTTTCCTTTCCCTTACCTGTTCCTCCCTCAGAGCCACCCAAGGAAGCAGGCCCTGCGGTCCCTTAGGGTAGGGTTCTTCTCTTTTCTGTTCTCTTTTCGGCTTATTCCATTTTCAGTTTGTTTCCTTTATCTATCCTTCGGCTCTCTTGCCTCACTCTTATTCCTCTAACCCTTTTTATTTCTCCTCTCTGGCTTACAGAACTGGGATAGAGGAGAAGTCTCGACACCTAACAGCTGCCCCTCATGCACCAGTCTACTCTAGAGCAGTTCCATGTCCAGTTCCTCCTTCCAAAAAAAAAAAAAAACTCCAATGGTGGGTGCACACCTCAAGCTTACACCCAGCAGTAATGAATGGTGAAGATACAAGAGAAGATCAAGAATAGGTACATAATTTCCATTTCCTCAAACCTCCTCTGGACTATATCTACTGTCTTGTCAGCCAGGTTGTTCATCCCAAGGTGTATCATTAAATGAGGTTTGTCCCACCCCTTCTAGCATATTTCAGAACAGATTGTCCCACCCTTTCCGCTGTCATTCCTGGCATGGCCTCCACCAAAATGCGACTCTGCCTGTCTCCTTTGCTACCCCACCTGACTCCTCTTGTATTGAGTCCCCCAGCACTAAGATTCCACCCCTCTTACTACCTGCTTGCTTCCATTCCTCTCCATCTCTCATTCCCGGCTCCTCTTCTTCCTCCTGCACAGTATTTCCACCTTCTACCCCTTTTGTAATTCCCCCAGCAGAACTTCCCCCCACTCCAGTTTGGTCCAGGCATTTATCATTTACTCCTCCAATTTCTTTTTTTTTAAATTACTCTCTATTCCTCCTCCCAGCCTGCCACCTCCGACCCTTCAGGGAAGACAATTTGACATCCCACTGCCCGGAACCCTACCCACACAGACCACAAATCCCCATGGAGCGGGATTACCCCAGGCGGGCGAGGTGGGGGTTCAGACCCCGTTACTACGGCCGTGGTCACCTTGGTCACTGGGCGGGCTGAGCAAATACGTGGCAGCCACGGTCCTCCCATCTTCCGGTTGAGGCAGGCTTGTTCCATGTTTTCTCCTCCCGAGCAGCCAGCGGCCTCCCACTGGCGCATGGCGCTTGCGTTGGCGTCCGTGCTACTCAAAGGCCAGCCATCCCTAGTGGGGCTTGCAGTTCCTTGAGCCTCCGCTCGGGGTCATGCAAGTGTCGGGCGCCGGCGAATCCCTCCCCTGGGCGAGCTGCGTTGGGCGCTCGAGGCCTATCTCCCCGGCCCGACCCACCGGTGACCAAGTCCGCTCCCGAACCCGGGTGGCGGTGTGGAGGCGGTGTGGCGTCCAACGCCTCAACCCTCAGCGCCACCGGGCCGGCTCTTACTCCTCCAATTTCATCACCTCCTTCCTCCTCCTCCTCCTTCCCCTCTAGCACTGCAAAACAATTTTCTGAAGGCCCTTCACCAATGCCCGCTTCCTCTCTCCTCACACTAACCTGTTCCCTCCTTTCCACCCCATGACTGTTGCCACTTCTCCTCCTCCCCTCACAAGTCCCTATCTCATTCCTCCGTTTGTCTTTTGTCTCCTGACTTGGTTTTCTTGGAGACCATTCTTCCTGGCCTGGGCCCCTTTGTCTCCGCTTCCCTTCTTCTGACCCTCTCCTCGCCACTGTTGGCTCAAATTACCCTCCCTCATCTCCCCTCCTTCCTCCCTCCAGTACTGGGCTGTACCCTCCTCCAGTCTGCCTTGCCTGTCTTAGTTCCTCCTGCAGACCCACGATCTCCTTTCTGAGTTTCTCTATGTGGTTGCACAATAAGCATGCCCCCACCCTCCAGGCAATTTTTAGAAAGATTGGTGCACCGCAGTTGTTGCAGCCTACCATCCTACCAATTGCTCTTGTTGCCCACCAGCAACCCCCACCCTTCCAGATGAAGGATACCAAACACTCCCCCAAGCCTCCCCTCTCCCCCCTTATCAGTGCAAAACATTCTTCTCCTTTTCTAAATTTCCCTTACCCCCCTTGTCATACACTTCTAGATAGATTGAGCAACTGCTTTTTGCATTCCTATCCCTCCTTTCCACACCTAAAAAGAGACTTTAAGCAACTATTGCACAGCCTTCTTCAAACTCCTACCCCTCCTTTCCACAATTCAAATACCAATGCAAACATGTAACAATGAAAGCTCCTTGTTTTGCAGTTACTTCCCTTCCACTGAGATAGCAGTCACCTCTTCACTCGCTGCTGTTCTTTCCTGGATGTCTGCTTCTGCTATGACAGGTGCATGTCCTTTGCCCTTTTTGGGAAGTGATGTCAGAACCCCCGATATTAAGGAAATCATGGACCTGGGGCGGGCATGGTGAGGGGCAGGGAGGGTGGGACCAGCCCATGCCTTCCAGAAACAATCAGGTAGCTGAGGCTCCTGGTCAGACCATTAGCATTAGATCCCGGTGAGGGATGGCCACTCTGCCTGCCTGATTTGCCTAGGCCTAGAGCACCGGCCTGATGACTGACCACACTGCCAAAAGTTTTAATAGTAAAACCTGCATCTGCCGTCTCAAGATGCTCAAGGCCTACCTGCTGGAGCAACAAGTAGCTGCCATGCAGAAGACCCAGTCGGACATAGTTCATCCTCCTCACCCAGGGAGTCTCTCCCCCCCTACAAAGGAGACAAGATCAGGAGGGAAACACCATTACCGGGAAAAGGAGAGAGCCAAGTCGTAGTCCCGCCCAAAGTTTCCTCCTGCGGGGAGGTTGGAGTCAGTTCTCCCAGGTACCACAGCAGTTTTGGGGGTTACTCAGAAGAAGACCACCGCCTCATCACACTCAAAGGGTAGGGAGTCTTCATCCCAGGGGTGTTCATCCGCCCAAGTTCCCCTGACCCACCGAACCCACAAATCCTCGCATAGGTCGACCCAAGAGGGACAGGTGTCTGCTTCTGGTAAAACTTCAGAACCCGTCGCCCATAAGCACTCTGGTTTATCCAATAGGCATAAAAAGTTGGACAACTCCACCAGATGCCAGGAGGTTGTCTAGTACTGGACACCTCCTCCACCCAAGGAAAGCGTGACGTCAGCCTCTAAAGGTAGGCAGACTACCGGGCCACTTCAATTCTGCATCGGAGATGGATCAGGCACCGCCAGCCAAAGAATGGCTGTTGACACTGGAGGATGGGCCATCAACCTCGGCGACCAAGGCCCCAAAGGACAAAACAACAGGGGCTGAGAATGCCCAACTGCCTCATCCTAAGGAGCTGGATGTCAGACTCATCGGCTACCTGCACGGTCAGGTCATTAAATTTTCTTGCCCACATGGTCACATACCAGAAGTCACTGTGGGCAAAAGCTATGGATCTGGCTAAGGCACAGCCAGACTCGGAGGGTAAGGCAGAACTTCTTGCTGTCATCCAGTTGGGTGTGGATGTGGACAAGCACATGCTAAGGAGGTCTTACAACTCTGCAGACACAGCAGCAAGGGCAGCAGCCATAGGTATCTGCATGAGGAGGCATGCCTGGCTGAAAGTTTGTGGTTTCCACCAGGATTTACAAGATGCCATCTTGTACGCTCCCTTTCAGGGACCCGTCCTATTTGGCTAGGAGACTGAGAAACTTATAACTGAACTGCAAGACTCCAGCAAGGTGGTATCTGAGGTCCACCGTATGTATAGGTCAGAACCGCAGGCCACCTGGCACCGTTCCTTTCGAAAGAACCAGGGACAGCAGGGAAGACACCAGCCACAGCACAAGGGAGGCTTTAAAAGGAGAGCCCCCCCTGTTCCTTCAGGCATCCAAGGCCCCAAAAATCCCAAGGTGCCCAGATCTCCCCTGTCCACCCCCTCCACAACAGCATGACTCCCTACCGATCCTCCCTCCTCAGGAAGAAGTGTAGGGGGAGGCGGTAGGAGGGAGATTCTTCCTTTACTAATCCGGATGGTCCAATATCATGTCAGATCAATGGGTCCTCCAGATTGTAGAGGATACTCCCTGGAATTTACCCAGATCCCACCAGACAATCCACCAGTCCCCTCCCACTGCTCACCCTCCCACACAGCTCACCTGCGGGCAGAAATACAGGCCTTGCTAGACAAAAGAGCCATCCAGGAGGTCCCCTATGCTCAAAGAGGCAAGGGATTTTACTCCCACTTCTTCCTAGTCCCGAAGAAGACGGGAGACCTCCATCCCATTCTGAATCTGAGTCACCTGAACACCTTCACCGAATACAAAAGGTTAAGAATGGTGACCTTAGCGAGCCTGTTACCCATGCTCCATCACGGAGACTGGCTCTGCTCCCTGGACATGCAGGATGCTTATATGCATATAAAGATCCTGCCGTCCCACAGGAAGTACCTTAGCTTCACCTTCCAAGAAGGACACTGCCAGATCAGGGCATTTCCATTCGTTCTGTCATCAGCACCAAGGGTTTTCACCAAGTGCCTGACAGTGGCAGCCCTCAAGAGAGGGGGTCACTTTGTCTACCCTTACCTGGACGACTGGCTTCTGAGGTTCATCAGAAGACCAGTTGAACAGGATGATGGAGGAAACGTTCAGTCTATTCTGGACTTTGGGCATTACCTTAAATCTACCCCAAGTCACACCCATGGCCTGCTCAGAGGCTACAGTACATAGGAGCAGTCCTGGACACCATCCAAGGGAAAGCCTTTCTTCCTGCAGACCGGGCAACCAGGCTAAGGGAGGTCACTCACAGGTTGATGGGCTCAGACCTGGTCCCAGCAAGGGTGATTCTGCAGTTTCTAGGTCATATGGCCGCAGCCATAGCCACAATTCCCCTCGCATTTTTGAATATGAGAATCCTGCAGTGGCATCTCAGAGTACAGTGGGACCAAGGCATGGATGAGCTCGAGGAGCCCATCTGGATCTCCAGTGTGGTCTGTCAGTCCCTGACATAGTGGGTCACCCTGGTCCATTTGGACAAAGGGATTCCCTTCCAATGATACTGCCCACAGTAGATTCTAACTACGGATGCCTCGGGACTGAGATGGGGAGCACATCTTGCTTCTTATCAGACGAGAGAGGTTCTTGGAATTCAACGGAATGGTCTCTCTGCATAAACATTTTGGAGATGAGAGCTGTATTATATGTCCTTCAATCCTTCCAAGGGGTAGTCCTTCCTGGGTCCCTTCTGGTCCAGTCAGACAATACCCCAGTAGTCTTCCATCTCAACAAGCAAGGGAGCACGCACTCTTATCCTCTATGCAGAGAGGCAATGAGGTTATGGACTTGGGCAGTGGATCACAGCCTGGATCTCATGGCAATCCATGTTCCAGGGATCTACAACATACTCGCAGACAGCCTAAGTCACTCTCAGTCTCAGAGCCATGAATGGGAACTACAGCAAGAAGTCACAGACAACCTGTTTGAAAGGTGAGGTCAACCAGAGCTGGCCCACTTTGTGTCCCCACACAACACCAAACTGCCCAATTTCTGCTCACTAGATCCAGGGTCTGGTGTTTTTTGGTGAGATGCATTGTCCCTCTCTTGGACAGGGAGGTTTCTGTATGCCTTCCCTTCCTTCCCCCTTCTTCAGAGGATCCTGCTCAAGGTGCAGACAGAGGGTGCCAGAATGATCCTGATCGCACCCTTCTGGCCTCGACAGATTTGGTTCCCGCTGTTACAACAGCTGGCATCAGAACCACCAATTCAGTTGCACCTGTCCACTCACTTGCTCTCCCAGGAGCAAGGAATGTTGGTCCATCTGGCCCTCCGGTTCCTGCATCTACGTGCATGGCTCCTGCAGACTTAGTTAGGGATAGAGTTGGAGTATCCCTAAGGATGACAAAGGAGCTTGTGGTAGCGAGAAAACACTCTACCAGGGCAACATATGCCATGAAGTGGAAGCGTTTCTGCCTGTGTGCATTCACCCCATTCTCTTGATCCCCTCAGTTGTCTGGTGTAATCTGTGCTGGAGTATCTTCTCCACTTATCAGACTTGGGCCTTAACTACTTGTCCATTAAGGTGTACCTATGTGCATTGTCAGCTTATCATTCACCACTGAATGGGAAGACTCTGGCACAGTTGGACCTTTACAAGACCTTTCTAAAGGGCATCTTGCATACTAAACCTCCCAGGAGGGATCTTGTGCCGCCTTATGACCTCCTGTTTGTTTTGGAGAAGCTCACCTTGCCCCCCCTTTGAACCAGCAGCAAGTTGTGAGCTACGCCTTCTCTCTTGGAAGATGTTAATTTTTTGTTGCTATTACCTCAGCTTGAAGGATTTCTGAGCTGCAAGCTCTGATGTGTAAAGAGTCTTACCTTATTTTTCACAGGAACAGGGTAGCCTTGCATGCAAACCCCAGGTTTTTTCCGAAGGTAGTGTCTGAGTTCACATTGAACTAGGACATCCAACTACCAGTTTATTACCCAGAGTACTCTAACAGAGGGGGGGGGGGCTTGTTACACACTCTGGATGTACAAAGGATCCTTCATTATTATTTGTCCAGGACCAGTTCCTCCAGAAAGACAGACCAGTTGTTTGTCTCATTTGCCCACAGAAAGATTTGGGCACCCGTGACAAAGCAGACACTAAGTGGCTTGTGAATTACATCAAGTTCTGTTAGCAGCAGCACAGGAAGCCCTTACAGCCCTTATTGGTTAAGGGTCACTCCACCAGAGGGATAGCGATATCCTTCACCTCTCTCAGGAATGTTTCTTCAGCGGACCTCTGTGCGGCTGCTACTTGGAGTTCAGTGTACACTTTCGTTAAGCACTACAGTCTGGACGTTGCTTCCAGAAGGAGAGCAGGTTTCGGCCTAGCGGTCCTTCAAGGACTCCTCTCCTAATTGCCTATATCCTGACATTATTGTCCTCCACCCTTCTGACCTGGGTCTCTTCTTGGGCACTGCTTGGGACTCAGTCCGAATGGTATTACCTACTGCAAGAGTTCCCCCTCGAAGTGAGATAGTATAGTTCCGTAAGAATTTACCGTAACAGTAGATCTTTGAGAGAAGCTCTTGCAGCAGGTGGGTTTCCCACCCACCTGCCCCAGGGGACTAATATCAGTATTTTTTCTTTGGGGATAGGAGATCCTCCTCGGCTCTCCATCAGTTTTCAGCCAGGTCTCTGGCGGGAGAACTGAGGGGGTGCCAAGGGACTGCCCTCTTTATACCACGTCTGACAGGGCGGAGCTGACGTTTGGGGCAGTCCCCCACCACAGACTGCTAGCTACAAGTTTTTTTCTGTGGGGTCCTAATGCCTGGTGGCTTAGTCCAAATGGTATTACCTGCTGCAAGAGCTCCTCTCAAAGATCTACTGTTATGGTAAGTTCTTACGCAACTACTTTTTTTCATACTTCAGTAATTTTCTTTTTTGTTTGTTCCAGCATTGTCAATGAGGCCTACCCGGGAGCCTTGCTCCTATTTATTTATTTAATTTTGGTGACCGGGTAGGCCCACTGAGACCATTATATGCCAGCACTGGGATGTTTGTTGTTTTCTAATAAACCTCTGATTTTAAGTCTGTCTGGATCCCTCTATAGTTTACCTACTTAGCTTGTAATTACATAAATTTGCAAAATAAAAAGAAAAAAGGAAAAAGAGCAGTTCCGCATTTAAATGTTGATTACTAGTGTGCAGATTTAACAGATTCGAATTTGATGATAAATCATGGTGCCTCCCAGGGTTTTAAATAATTGATTACCAGTTTTTTTCTTGGGACTATACTAACTGTACATAAAGTATTTATATAGAGTTTCTAGAAGTGCTGTGTTTGTTAAACACAGTGAGGCAAGAGCTATGCATTTTCATAAAGATTTAGCACTTTTATGAGCAAAGTGCTAATCAGATTTTAGAGTTAAATAAATCCCTTCCTCCATTGTTGCAAGTGACTGCTTACACTGTTTGCAGTCTTTTTCCCAGTGTTATCTGTATACATTAATTTCTTTGACGAGTCTTTTATAGTTGGTTCAGTTCTGCAAGGATCCTCCACGCCATTAGAGAGTTGGAAGAGTTTTGATTCCTTACCTCCACCCCTCTGATGAGGTAAGCACCTGTTTACTGTATTTTATTCTGGTTAAAAATTCTATCTCTGAAGACAGTTCATAGTTTCATAGTAGATTACAAGTTCAGTGAGCGCCTGGCCCTTTGATGAACTCGCCACCAACTTATTGGTGGAAAATAAATTTCTTGTTTTTCTTAAAGTTATCCAAGTTGACTTTAAAAGTACTTATATTTGGACTATCTGTAACATAACTTGGCAACATGTTCCATTTTGTTATCACCTTCTGGGTGTAGTAATTACTTCTTTTAGTTGTGTTATTTGATTCACCCAATAATTTCTGCTTATGAGATCTAGTACTTGCAATACCTGGATTACTTCTGAGACCAAGGGTTTCTATCATGTATGGGTCTTGTAAAGTTTTGTAAACAAGACAAAGATCCCCCTTTCCTGCCTATATTTTATCGAATAAAGATTTAGTTTTAGCAGCCTATTTTCATAACTCATATTCTTAGTGAGTCTTATTGTCCTTGTCATTTTCCTTTGTATATTTTGACATAGTATTTGTGTCCTCTTGGATATAGGAGCACAAAACTGAGAGCAGTATTCCATGTGGGGTCTCACCAACGCATTGTACAAGGGAACTATCACCTCCTCCTCTCTACTCTTGATATTCTCCAATATGTATCCCATTAATTTTTGACATTTTTTAGCCGTAAGGAATGCATGGGCATCAAATTTTAAGTCGTCTGTAATTATTATTCCCAAATCTTTTTCCTCTTTTACTGTCTTCATTGTAATGCCATTTATTTGATATGCGTACACAGGATTTTTTTCCCCAAATGCAACACCTTACACTTGTCCAGATTAAAATACATTTCATTTTCTTCTGCCCAGTTTGCTTATTAATTAAGTTACCTTGTAATGCCCTTGTATCAAACATCACAGTTTACAATCATTGGCATATTTGCCAACCCATACTCCATCTGAGCAAGGAAGGGATGAGATCAGTATATTGAATAATGTTAGGCCCAACACGGATCCTTGAGGGACGCAACTAGTAATACCCCCCAAGCCGATGAGTGTCCTTTAATGGGCACACGCTATATCCAATTACTTAACCATGAAGTGATCCATCTAATTACATTGTTATATAATCCAATTTTGACAAGTTGTTTTATTAAGGCTGTATGGGAGACTTTATCAAAGGCCTTCATACAAGTGCCTTCATGACAAGACGAACAGTTTGATCTGTATGGGTCTATTATTTCCATATTTGGAGGTACTGCATGGACAGAAGTGACTGGAGAGTTGCTGCTGGTCAGAATGTTCAAGAGCCCAGGATTACAGCTTGGGCTGTGCCATTTCCCCTAGTAGGGTGCACATAACCCATCAGTATTGAATCCCATTGGCAGTGATGGCGCTAACAGGAAAGAAAATGATGGTAAGTATGAAAAAACGACTTCTTTAAAAATAAAAAAAAAAGTTATAGGGACGTGGATATGATCTATCCATACTGTCTATAAGGACATGACTATGATCTATCCACACTGTCTGGCAGTTGCCTTTCCCTTTAAGAGGGGCCGGAACATCTTGAAGCTGGCTCCTCCCACCCACCTGGGTGGTAACTACCTCGGCTCTGCCCCGTGACACCAGATCTTCCTTTCCACTGGAAGAAGCAGGTACCCTCCTTACTACTCTCATGCTGAGTAGGCCCTTTGCTGTAAAATCTTCGGATTTCCTTCCAAACTATTAAACTTTTGTCTTCAGGCTTGTTCTTTACATCTGTCGTACCTTCCGTCCATCCATTGTCAAGGACCGCCATGCCTGCTTGCTTTTGGGCCATCTGAGCAAATGGTACCCACTGATCAAGTCGAAGGACGCCCATCAGGTGGTCTCCATGGCTGCAGGGTTCACTGAACAACTAGCGGCTTTTGAGGAGGCGGCTGCCCAGGCCACAGCTCAGGCCTCCTCAACTTTGGCCTTTTTGCCACTCTTTTTGTGTGCCTCGTTCATGGGAGCATTTAAAGATTTGTGCCAGGCTTTCCCGACTCATGGGCAGGGCCACTCATCAGCACACAAATTCAAGTCTAAAAAAGAGGCCAAAAAACGGTCTCGCCGTTGATCATGGGATCGAGAACAGTCTCAAGCTTCCGACTATGGTCGAATCTTCGGCCCAGGCTGCTGGCTTCATGGTATTCCTGTCAGGCCAGTTGTTCGAAACGCAGGTTGATCTTTGAGCCAAGATTTTTCTCGAACTGGTCGATCAGTTGTCTCCTGAAGAGGCCGATACTTCTTTGTCCAGGACTCCGGATCAGTCCACTGACCCACCGTCTCTTGTTATCGACCAGGAAACAGAGGTGCCTCGGCTCTCAACGATGCCCATCGAGGTCCCGGTCTTGTTCCCCTGGGTTGAGCAACTCGCGCCATCAGCGCTCCCACTCTTGACACTCGGGAAAGTGGCGCCACCACTACTCTTCATCCTTGGTGAGGAGAGGCTTCAGCACAAGTTGCATTGACGCTACGAGGATCTCATGTGGCAGCAGCTTGTATTTGTTGGTATGGAAGCTTGTCACGGCTTCTACTACCTTGTATACTTACTCAGAGGCTGACGCCATCTTCACCTCCGCGGGAACCGACCCTTAAAATATTCCTGACTTGGCCTCCCCCAGCATCTCCTCCAATCCCGGTGGAGCCACCGCCAAATCAGCCGAAATCTGGTGCTCCGACTAAGAAGTCTCAGCTGACTTCAGGTCTTCCCCATCAGCTGTCAGTCACCGTCACCCCTGACTGTCTGCGGAGGGTCAGCGTAGATTCGGGCAGTCAACCCCTTTTTGACAACTCCTCTGAGTCAGAGGGTTCCTCCTTGCACTCCCGTTCAGTGGACACAGAGTTGGCTGAAGGTCTCTCAATGGATGAAGGCCCTACCTCCTTCATGGACCTTCTTCGCCTTTTTTCAGAATCCACGGGACTTAAGATGGAGCGCGTCCAGAAGCGGGCTCGGCACCCGCTTACCGAGATCTTGGACTGGGGTGACTCCCCTGTGGAAGCCTTCCCGGTAGCAGAGGCCAACCTTTGGCCTACTTTGGAGCTCTGACAGCAATCTGGCCCCTGCCCAGTGCCGTCGGCTCACTTGGCCTGCCAGTATGCGGTTCACACTGGTTCCCTTTCAGGGTTCACAGAACATCCCTCGGCTGAGGGCTTCATGGCCGATTCTGTGTTTTGGCACTCCAGCAACGTAGGAGACATTGACAAACTGCCTGATAAGGAGTCCAAGAAATTGGAACATTCAGTGAAAAAGGTCTACGCTGCCTCTTCGCTTGGCCTTCACCAGGTGAGCTCAGCCCTCCTGATGACCCACTTTCCTAATGCTCTGCTGGACACTCTGGATAAAATGCACCCTCATCTTCCAGCAGACCTCCAGACCATGGTCAAGCAGGTCCGGGACTAGGGTCAGGCTGTGGCAAAGCAGCAGCTCCAGACAGCCATGGACTTTGAAGACTCCTATGCCCATTCTGTGCTGGCCGCAATGGTCAAGGGCCGCAGGGCTTGGCTGCAGATCTTGACCCTCATGATAGACACCCAGCACAAACTGACGGATGTCCCTTTCCTGGGCATCAACCTGTTTGGGCCCGGGGTCAAAGGGCACATCACCCACATTGAGAAGTCCAGTGCCACCTTGGACTCTGTGACATTTGTCAGGAAGGGACCCCAAGGGCTCCAAACAGCAGAAAAAAAAGAAGCCCTTTCCATCCACCTCCACTCCTGTTGCCAAAGCCACCCAGCCCCAGGCTAGGTGGCAGGCTCTGGCCTGGTGATCTTGGCTGAAGTCAGTGGTCTCAGTCATCCGCAAGCCTGGAGGAAGTGACCCCAGTAGTTCCTCAGCCAGGCCCTCTTCTGCTTCCAAGCCTGTCCAGTGACGGGATAAGGAGTGCCTCCCTCATGCCCATCACTCCATTCCTGGGTCCTCCCATGCGGGGCTGGCTCCGCCACTTCCTTTATACCTGGTCCGATGTCACCACGGACAGGTGGGTTCTCGAAGTGGTTGGTCAGGGTCTGCCTTTGGAATTCGAGCAGTACCCGCCTTGTTGAGCCCATGCCCCACAGGAGGACATAGTATCCACAGACATTCTGTTGGCCCTTCAGGACGACATCGCTCAGCTCCTCCGCAAGGAGGTCCTGGTTCCTGTCGTGGACCCTCCAGAACACCCAGGGTTTGTCTCAAGGTACTTCTTGGTGCCAAAGTGGACGGAGGGTTAGTGCCCTATCTTAGATCTGCACAACCTGAACAAGTTCATCAGGTCGCTCACCTTCAGGATGGTAACTCTGTCTTGGATCATACCATCACTAGAGCAAAACATGTGGTTCTGCTCCCTGGATCTACAGGACACATTCTTTCATGTCCCAGTCTGTCCATCACATCAGTGTTTCCTCCGCTTCCGAGCAGAAGGATCCCTCTATGAGTTCTAGGCCATGCCATTCGGCCTGTCCTCTGCCCCAGGGTCTTCACCAAGTGCATTGCAGTGGTGGCAGCCCACCTGAGGCACCGAGGGGTTCAGGTCTACTCCTACCTGAACAACTGGCTGATCACGGGTCCCTCCAGGCAGGAGGTGGAGCGGTCTAGGGACCTGGCCCTCCAGACCTGCATCTCCCTTGGCCTCCTGGTGAATGAGGCCAAGTCAGAACTTGTGCCCTCGCAGATGATCAGCTTCATTGGGACAGAGCTAGACTCTTGCAGAGCTAGGGGATTGCTCCTGTTGGACAAGGCAGAAATGCTCTCCTTTGCCCAAACATTTCTGGTTGGGCAGTTGCATCATCTGGGACTTCCTGCACCTCTTGGGTTACATGGCGTTCTGCACCAGCGTGTGTGTTGGGCCCACTGGAGAATGCACTCTCTGCAGTGGGAGCTAGCAAGCCAGGGGCCTTAGCGCAGACATCACTTCGACCAGCTAGTCACTGTGACCTAGCAGATATGGGATGCTGTCCAGTGGTGGTTAGTCCCGGCACATCTGCGGGAAGGGATCCCAATTGTCCACCCAGAGCCCACAGTCATCCTGCCGACCAGTGCCTCTCTAGTGGGCTGGGGTTCCCACCTGGGGGAACACAAGAGTCTAAGGCCTCTGGACCCCCAGGGAGTCCCAGTGCCACATCAACCTGCTGAAGCACAAAGCAGTTCAGCTGGTGCTGACTGCCTTTGCTCTTCACATTTGAAGTCAGGTGGTTCAGGTCCAGATGGACACCATGACCATGTACTACCTCAACAAGCAGGGCAGGATGCACTCCCGTACCTCTGTGCAAGGAAGCTCTCCATGTGTGGACCCTCATGCACAGCCTGTAGGCCAATCTCCTGGTCATCCATGTGACCAGTGTCTCCAGCCAGCTGGCAGACACTCTCAGCTGGGTGGTCGAGGTGTCACATGAGTGGTCTTTCCACCCAGAGGTAGTGCACAGTCTGTTGTCCCAGTGGGGCATCCCTCTGGTGGACCTGTTTGCCTCCAGGGAGAATGTAAAGCTGAGGCTGTATTGTGTCTGCTCCTCTCAGCAAGGAACGCTGCAATGGGGAGGGTGCTTTCTCGAGGCCCTGGACCCCATGCCTCTCCTGTGCCTTCCCTCCATTTCCCTTGATCCACAAAGTCTTGCTCAAGGTGAGGAGGGACAAGGCACAGATGATCCTGGTGGCTCCGGACTGGTCATGCCAGTTCTGGTACCCTGATCTTCTCAGCCTCAGCAGCAGGCTTCCAAGGCAGATTCCTCTACACCTGGACCTGCTTTCCATCAATTGGGGTAATCCATCTGGACCTTCAGTCCCTGCACCTGACAGCTTGGTTCTTGAGCGGCTAGAGTTCCAGGCTTTGGGTTTCTCCACAGATGTCCTTGATGTTGTTAAGGCTTCTCTGAAGGAGTCGATCAAGAAATGATACGCTTTCAAATGGAAGAAGTTTTCCATTAGGTGTCAGAGCAAGGGTTTGGACCCTCAGTCCTGTTTGCTGGCTAGCATCCTTGACTACCTGTGGTCCCTCTCTCAGTCTGGCCTTCGGTCGATGACTCTCAAGGTGCACTTGGCAGCCATCTCTGCCTACCTGGCGTGGGCCGGTCAGCAGTCGGTGGCACAGGAGAAGGTGGTCTGGTGCTTTTTTAAAGGCTTTGACCACATTTCCCCTCCGGTGTGTGAACCACCACCACCTTGGGATCTGTTGCTAGTTTTGGCAAAGCTCATGAGCAGGCCATTCGAAGTGATGCACAGGTGTTAGATGTCTCACCTGTCATGGAAGGCTGCATTCCTGGTGGCTATTATGTCAGCCAGAAGGCTCAGTGAGCTCCAGGCGCTTTCGGTGAAGTCTCCTTACCTGGTCTTCCACAGGGACAAGGTTGTCATGCGCCCCCACCTGAAGTTCCTCCTGAAAGTTGTTTTGGATTTCCACTTTAACCATGTGATTACTCTCCTGGTGTACTTCACCAACCACACTTCGGAGGCCGGTCACAGGCTCTATACTTCGGACCTGCGGCGAGCGCTCACCTATTACAAGGAGCGCATGGCTGGAGTTCGGGGAGAGGTTCGCCAGGTCTTTGTCACCTATGCTGAAGCTGCACCTGGCAGACCAGCAGCTAAGTTGATGATTGGCAGGTGGGTTGTTTACTGCATTGACCTTTGCTATAGGTTGGCGGGTAGGGAGCCTCCTGTTGGGCTTAGGGCTCATTCCACTCGCCATACCACTGCCTCAGTGGCTGCTTCCAGGGACATCCCTATCCAGGAAATCTGCACGGCTGCTACCTGGAGGTCAGCACACACCTTCATTTCCCACTATGACATCAACCTTGAGTCATGCTGGGATGCTGGTTTTGGGGCCTCAGTTCTCCAATCTGTCTTTACCAAGTAGGGGTTGTGCGCCTTGTCCTGTCTTCCTGGAGAACAGCTAGTAGTCTGCCAGACAGTGTGGATAGAACATCATAGCCACGTCCCTAGAAAAACAGGTTACTCACCTGTAACAGTAGATCTTCCATGAGGACAGTCTCTTGCAGCAGGTAAAACACTTGGGTAGTCACCAGAGGGTGCACAGCAGCTCTCTTCTAGCAGTCTTTTGCCAGGGGCCGCCCACCGATAACATCATTATCCTGCTTCTATATAAGAGTAGGTGGTCCCTGGTATCCTCAGTTCCTTTTTCTGCTGGCTTCAGCTCACAAGCAGTTACTCTTCTTAGTGCCTGCAGTTCTTCCTCGACGAAACTTGAATCCTGGAAGTGTTTCCTTTCACCATTCTCACCATCCTCAACTATACAGGATTCTTTCTTCATCAACAACAACAGATCGTCGACAGCATTTGTACTTGACATTCATTTACAGACTTCTTCATTGATGAGGATTCCTTCCTCATCAACGACGATTACTACTACAAGATGACTTTTGATCGACTTCTTGTCAATGGTGCATGGACTAACAATCATTTTTTTTCAGCAGGATATGGAGCAATACTCCTCGTTCTCTTCAGCGTTTCTCTCGTCATGGTCAGCCACTACCAGTGTCCATCATCAATGGTGCACCATAACAATGCCTTCCTCATCAGCAGGGCTTCAACCTTGTCAACGGTCACTACTCCAAGTGGCTCACTATTGACTTCTTCATCAACGGGGCTTCCACCCTCATCGATAGTTATCATAAATATGACTTTCTCATCAATGAGGCTTCACCCTCGTCGACCGTCACTGCTCCAAGTGACTCACCGTTGACTTCATCGATGGTTCCTGAACCAATAATTATTTATCAGCAAAGACTTCTTCATCGATGGTTCCTGAACCAATAATTATTTATGAGCAAAACCTGGAGCAAATACTCCTCATTCTTCACAGTGTCGCTCTCGTTGATGGCCACTGCTACCAGTGTATACCATCGATGATGCACCTCATCAACAAGGCTTCCAACACACCATCGATGGTGCATCATAAGATGGCTTCCTCATCACTGAAGCTACACCTTTGTCAATGGTCACTACTTCCTGTGACCCACACTCAACTTCATCGACGGTGCTTGATATTATAAATGTTTACAAGATGAATTGCTTTCCTCGACAGCCACTACTACCGGTGCACACCGTCGACGATACACTATAATTTGGCATGCTCATTGATGGGTTGCGTCCCTCATTAACAACCGCCATTCACGGTGCACCACAGGATGGCTTCATTCTCAACAACTGTCTACCCTTTATCGATACTGCTCTTGAATGCTGTATAGGCTTTCTCATCACCGATTGCCCATTACCCATGGCCTTATCGTGACAGATTGCCTTCCTGTTTCTCCCTTGTCCTGCTTTTCAGTCTGGGGCACAGGATCTTGTTTCTCAGCCACTATGTTTCACGCAGTGTTTCAGGTAATGCAAGGCTGTCAACCAGGGCCCCTTGTTTACTGTGGCAAAGTGGACCTACATTCTGTGGCAGGACCTCATACTTTCTGCGGCAGAATAACTGCTGATTCTGCAGCCATTCTGCGGCAGATAAATTGTGGCTAAACAGCATACCTTCAAAGGGATTAAGTCTTAGTTAACCCTTTGACTGCCTTCGTGCAACCACTCTGCTACACTGAAAGTGGAACTGCAGGCCATTTAACAGTATGTAGTTTTCTTATCACAAATATTAAACAACAATAACCCAAACCTGACAAAGCCATGGGCATCAGTGTTCTCTTTTAATGAATTTTCCCTTCCACCACAAATTTGGAGGCTCATCTGTTCTTCTTCTGGAAATTGGTGGCCTTTGCTGTTCTCCTAGGTTATAATCAGAGGAGGACATACACACACAACTAAAACTACACAGAAGGCAAAACCTGCTTGGATTTCTTCTGGTTTATATTTACAGTTAGCAAATATAAAGAGAGACTCCAACTTGAAAGCCATTTTTTTTTCTGATTTTGATCAATGTTCTTTTAGATTATTATTTTTTTAAACTAGGAATACCCCAACTGCCTTGCAACAAACATGTTGAGTGCAGTGTACAAATCTGTGTGTTGGGGGTGGGTGGGAATTGTCTTCCTATAACAGTGAAGGAGGGTGTAACTTGCAGTGTTTGTAGGATTTGTTGACTCCTGATTTTTCTTTTGTGGGACACACTCAAAAATGCAAGGAAGTCATTCTTATTAAGCTGTAGTAACCTTGGTTATCATGTTCTCTTCTCGTAACTCAGAGGGTTGTGGTGTTCTTCAGGCAGTGACCCTCATTTCACTTATGTATAGCAGCAATCGAACTCCCCATTCTGATTTTTTTTCCATACCTGCTTGCTCCAGTTCTAGTATACCCTGATCCCCCAACTCTGCTGCAGCTGGGTAACTTGACCCTCCTTAAGAATTGAGCTTAATGCCGTCACGTAGGCTGTAGGTTCAAATCTGCCAAGATATTACTCTCACACTTGCAGGTACAGAACTGCGGCCCACAGATCAAAACTGTGATTGATGTCCACCAGTGGGGACCGAGTCCTTTGCTCAGTCTGCTGCCAGCCCTATGTTTCTGCAATCAGCTCCTCCTCCGATACCTATCACCACACACAGATCGATTCCACCTCAATGGGTACCACTGAATCTTCTCACTTCTTGACTACAGCTCACCTTTCAGTTCTTCCTTCCAAATTCATCTTCCAAGGATTCAGCATGCACCATGAGCAGCCTTACAATGAAAAATTAACATGACTGAGCTACCCACTACTACACAGCAGCAAATCATAACTGCCGTGGACCTAGTCAGCTCTGCTGCTCTTGCATCAGTTCCCCCCCCCACAATACTGACTGGACAGAGTTATGTAACAAGAGCCAGCACAAGTCCAGATGCCATGCGGCCACTAGCTTATTGGCTTTGTAGTGGATAGCATCCGTTTGCTGCCCCTTCTAGTGAGCATGTATGCCATGGCATACTTAACATATCAATAGCTATGCCATGCCTTGTGTGACTACATTGCATAACTAGCATTTCTGCGGCTGTGTGGCTGGTTTTCCTAATTTCTGCGGCAAGCACTGATTTCTGCGGCCACTGCTGCAATCACAGAATTGCAGAAAACATGGGGCCCTGCTCTCAACCTCTGACCCTATGGACAGCATTCCTTCCTCATGCTCCCACACCTTCTCCTCCACGCAAGTTTTCATGCCGACAGGAACCTTCCCTCTGCGACTTTTTTCTTAGTCCCTAAACAAGTTGATCAGGGGGAGTCAGAGGTCTTTTTTCTTCCCCAGAAGGAGGTTCTCATCCCCTTCTGTACCTTATGCATATTTCCTCCTTACACGAGGATGCTGCCCGTCACACTACAGCCTCCATTCCTGACTATCCATCCTTTCAGGGTGTCCCTTAACAGTCTTGACTGCATAGAACCAGCTGTCAGCTGTCTATGCTATGCCTGGAGAAACAAACTGCCTATACCACTTTCTGGTGGACCACCCCTTCATTCCAAGGGTCTGGACTCCATTTTACTGGCCATAGGTGCAGCTCATGATCAACGCCTGGTAACATATGAGCTCACTGCTTCTCAAGAGTCACATCTCGAGGACACAGCTTGCAAGCACTCTGCCTCAGTGAATTTACCTTATATGAGCCATATGGGCACGTACCCCTGGTACTCTTTGATCCTCTGCTTTTGACTTCCTCAACAAGCCCCCTCTTTCTCAGGGTAATAAACAATTGTTGATAATAATTTTACTTATAATTCTATATCCAGATCCCACTCTGGATATAATGTGGATCGCACTACGGACTCTGAATGCCCAATGTGAACATATTGAATGCATTGTTTTTTATGGCTCAAAACCTTTATGGCTTAGAAACCCAGACCATTCTGGAAGAACTCCAAGCTTCAGGTATGACTTTATGCAAAATAAATAGCATGTCTTACTTATTGTGACCATCGGCCCTCCCTGTGCCCAGTGTTTCCTCTGAAGCATAGCGGAACTATGGGTACCTTACAGGTTTACTCCTATGGATGTTCTCGATTCCAGATCATGTCCACAGTGGCTACCTCTACCATCAACAGCTCTTACAAACCCACCCTCCTGGGTGCTCACACCAGCTGACCACAATTTGTTCCACATGGGTTTTACCACAGCCCTTTTTCATCCCAATCTTGATTGCCATGGGTGATCACTTTGCCCGACCTTTACCGGTCTGATGTGTCCATTCCAACAACTAATGGGTTCTTTGACACTGCTCAAAGATAGAACATCCTGGAGCTCACCTCCGCTCCTCCCCCCCCTTTCTCCCTGCCCATTTCATATTTCCTCCAGACAATGGTGGTCACCAGGATTCTCCTAGCGGACCTACATTGCCACTTTCATGCCCCTACCTTTGGTCTTTGGTGCACTCTAATGGGCTTTACATGTCTGGTGCCTATGGCACCCGACCTGTGCTATGCTGGATTCTTCATGTCCCCATGCCTACATGAATAGCAAGTCATTGGAGCCTCTTTGAGTTTTCTGCTTCCCTTCCTGTCCACTGCCTCATCTATTCTGGCACTTTGGAATAATGGTTTCAAACAACATGAAGTCCTGCTGTATTCTGACTATATGCAGTTAGCCCCAGCACTTGAACTGCTCCAGAGAGTAAAGGGTTAACTCTATGCCAAGGCAAAGAATGTTGAGCTCGAGCTCTGTTTTCAAACCTCTGTCTGTGGTACTCTGAAGTGTAACCATCAGATTTCTTACTCCGCCTAACTGTGAAGTCGCTCCTGAGATCCATCCTGTACTTCAGTTCGGTAATAGTTCGAATCGGTCATTTTTTTCAACCGCAGTTCTTGTTTTATCGGTATTCTTACCTCTGTCTCGGTAACAGTAAGTGGTAGTAGTAGGTAGTGTTTTTTTCTGTTGAATTTGTTAGAAATTGTTTTGTCTTCAGTTCTTTTCCTGTTGGTCCGGTTCAGAACCGAAACCTATTGTTATTTGTGCTTTTCTGTATATTATTGTGGTTTTCTGGTACTTATCGGTTCCTAAAAAATCTGGATTTTTGTGGGATTTTTTTTAACCAACCCGTGACATGGTTGGAACTGATAAGTGTTAGTTACCTTGCTTAACACTGAGAAGGGTGACTTTTTCGTGTATTCGGCATGTCTGAGAAACCCAAAAAGAAAACCGGTCCCACCGGGTTTCAGCACTGTACCGAGTGTGGGGAGGCCTTTGCAGAGGCTGATCCCCATCTCATATGTGTGTATTGTCTGAGGTTTGACCACCTCAAGGAAGACTGCCAAATTTGTAAAAACTTTCCCAAGGCCACTCTTGAAAAACATTTGAGTAGGCTGAAGGAAAGGGAGGCTGAGAAGTCCACTGATCCGGATGGCCAGCCCAGTTCGGTTGAGACCGAACCTGAAGAGATGCCTACTGACCTGGTCGATACCTCTTTGGGCAAAAGGAGAGCCGACTCTGCAGAGTCAGTTCTGTCAAAGAGAAAAAGAAAATCAGCCAGTTCGGATCCGACACCCCATATTCCGACTGCTGAGGAAATAGCGAAAGCGATTACAATAGTGCAATCACTTTGTCTGGTTCCGACCGAACCGACTTCGGTTCAAAGGCAATCGGTTCAGTTGGAAGTTGTTGCCTCAGATATTGATCCGGAGGCATACTATGAGGGCGATTGGGAGGAGGACGAAGATTATGAAGAAGGAGAGTTTGAAGGCCTAGATGAGTCACTAGAGCCTGACATCTCCCCAGACAGGCCTTCCAGTGTTTCCCCTCCCAGGCTTTCTGAGTCCCCCTTCCACTTCTTGTTTTACAAGAAGGTGGCTGAGACTCTTCAGCTTCCTATGGAAGAGGCTGATCAGGATCAGGAGGAGCCTGATTATGTGGAAATGATGGCTGTTCCAGAGTCAAAAAGAGTGTCTATCCCTTTGCACAAATCCCTGGGGAAACAGACACAAAAAATCATGCAATTTCCCACATCCATTCCACCTGTGGATAAAAGAATGGACTGGAGGTATGCCCTATCAGGCCCTGGCATGGAATTCCTTTAAGCACATTGCAGCCATGTTGGGGTAGTGCAAGCTGCAGCCTGTGACAAAGCTAATATTCCCCTGGCATTTAACCCCCCAGATAAGGATTCCAGGAACGTGGATGCCATGGCTAAGAAACAGCACTTGGCATCCTCTTTGGGGCTCAGGCAATCAAAGTACATGGCATATACAGCCAGGTACCAGAAATCTATGTGGGATACAGTTCTGGAGCTGGCTAAGAATGCCCCTCCCCAGCTAGCCAAGGAGCTGGAGCAGATGGCTGTAGATGGTATAGAGGCATCCAAAGTGCAATTTCATGCTGCTGTGGACTCAAATTATGTGCATTCTAGAGTCATGGCTACATCTATCTCCATGAGGAGGTTTGCTTGGCTTAGATGTACCAGTCTTTCGCAGGATACCCAGACTAAGGCCATGGATTTTCCTGTAACTGGTAATTCTCTGTTTGGTGAGCAAACAGAGAACTACATGAAGAAGATGGATGAATATAGGACCACCTATAGGAGTGCTGCAGCCAAGGAAATGCAGGCCACTCCTCACAGGCAGCAATTTAGGGCTGGCAGGGCAGGCCTTTTCACAGGCCTTTCTACTAAGCTCAGGCCTCCTCCTCCTCTTCTTTCCAGCAGAGGGGGTTCTTTAGGGGAAGAGGCAGGTGTGGGATGACCACAACCCCATCATCCATGCAGTCTAAGCCCCCTGACAAACAGACACCCTGAGGTGTCGGTCAGAGTCACCTCCCCAGTTCCAGTAGGGGGCAGGTTGGCTTACTACTCCCAGGCCTGGGAGTCTATTACTTCAGACAAATGGCTGGGTCCTGGAAGTAGTGAGCCAGGGACTTGCTCTCAATTTCAAAAGGTTCCCAAAAATGAGAGCAAGGTCCTTCAGTCCTCCCTCTCCCTTGGAGACAAAGGCTTTAGAGGTAGAAGTCTCCTCTCTTCTGCTTCTGCAAGCAGTAGAGAAAGTACCTCTTTGTCACAGGGGAAACGGACTGTATTCCAGATACTTCCTTACCCCCAAAAAAGACAGGAGAGTGGCGACCCATCCTAGATTTAAGGTACCTGAAAAAACACTTAACAAAACCAAAATTCAAGATGGTGACTGGGAGTAATTCTTCCCTCTCTGAGACCAGGAGACTGGCTAGCCTCTCTGGATCTCAAGAATGCCTACTTCCACATACCTATCAGACATTCCCACAGAAAGTACCTCAGGTTCGAGTTGCCCACAGGCCATTACCAATTCAGAGCTATGCCTTTCGGCCTAACATCTGCTCCAAGTGGGTTCACCAAGTGTCTCGCAGTAGTGGTGGCATTCCTCAGGAGACAGGGTATCCTTCTGTTCCCATACCTGGACGACTGGCTCCTTGTGGGCCAGTCCTCAGACCAAGTCAAGTCAGACTTAGAGGTCACTCAAAAATTTCTAGACTCCTCGGGTTTCATTCTGAACCTCAAAAAGCCTGTTCTGGAAATAGCCCAGCTCCTCACTTTCATAGGGGTGGAACTAGACACTATTCAGGCAAGAACATTTCTCCCTCTCTCAAGGGTTCAGTCCCTTGTCACTCTGGCTTCCTCTTTTTGTCCTGTAGTTTCTCGTCCAGCCAGACACTTTCTTCAGTTGCTGGTCACATGGCAGCATCCACAGCAGTGGTACAGGGAGCAAGGTTTCAGATGAGAGATATTCAGTTTCATCTCAGATCTTACTGGTCTCAGAAAAAAGACCCTCTCTCCAAATTGGTTCCAGTGTCTCAAACTCTAGTTCAGGCCGTCCAGTGGTGGCTGGAGGAGTACAATCTTCGACAAGGTGTTCCCTTTATCAGTCAGGCTCCTTCAGTGAGTCTCACCACAGATGCCTCTGTACTGGGGTGGGGGCTCACCTGGATCAGCTTACAGCTCAGGGAATCTGATCTCACCAGGAGTCTTTTCTACACATAAAGCTTCTCGAACTGAGAGCTGTCTTTCTAGCACTTCAGACATTCTCAGCTGCTGTTCAGGGGAAAGTGGTGCAGATCAGGACAGACAATACCACAACCAAGTGGTACATCAACAAACACGGAGGCACTTGGTCCTCGGCCTTGTGCACAGAGGCCATGAAAATATGGTCTCTAGCTTATTCCCTTCAGGCTTCCCTGATGGCTGTGCATCTCCCAGGGAAAGACAACATTCTAGCAGATGCTCTCGGCAGGATTTCTCAGGGTCACCACAAATGAACCCTGAATCCTCTAATTCTTCAGGTCATTTTCAAGAGGTGGGGCACTCCAGAGATAGATCTCTTTGCAGCCCCAGACAATCACCAGCTTCCTCTCTTTTGCTGCAGACTGCCTCTTCTGGGCCCTGTCCCTCAGGATACTCTCTTGTTGAATTGGACAAGCAGGTTTCTGTATGCATTTCCTCCTTTTCCTCTGATATTCAGGGTCCTGATCAAGATCAGGTCTCAGCCTTGCAAGGTGATTCTGGTGGATCCAGACTGGGTCAGACAGCCTTGGCACCCTCTACTATTGTCACTGTCAGTGACAATGCCTCTGTGTCTTCCCAGACAGTTCAATCTCTTCATCTCCTCTCAGGGGAGGATTCTGTATTCCAACCTTCAGACTATCAGGCTAAAAGCCTGGCTCTTGAAGAGCTAGAATATGCAAGCCTGCATCTTTCTCAGTCAGTCTTGGACATTTTAAAGGTTAGCAGGAAACCTGCTACTAGAAAGTCTTAAAACTCCAAATGGAAAAAAATTGGGTTTTGGTGTTCCCAGAAGCATGTCCAGCCAGAGCTGGCTGATATTGCCACTGTATTGGACTATTTGGTGCATCTTAACAGTTTAGTCTTCTGGCCTACTACTCTCAAGGTACATTTGACAGCTGTGTCTGCCTTCCTTTCTGCTGGAAAGGGCTCTTCCCTAGCATCTCAACCAGTTTTCAAGACATTTTTCAAGGGTCTGGTACATGTTAATCCTCCCTTTCGAGAGCCTACCCCTTCTTGGGACCTGAATATCTGTATTGCACAGCTTATGCAGCCCCCATTTGAGCCTCTATCCTCAGCTGAGCTGAAGTACTTGACTTGGAAAACTGTTCCTGGTAGCCATTATCTCTGCCAGGAGAATCAGTGAGTTACAGGCTTTATCAGTGGAACCTGACTTCATTTGATTTCACAGGGATGAGGTGGTCCTTCGAACCAACAGAAAGTTTCTTCTCAAGGTGGTATCAGACTTTCATTTGAATCAGTCTGTCATTGTCTGTATTTTTCACTGGCCATTCTTCCTCTGGGGAGAGAAGATTACACAGTCTCGATGTAAAGAGGGCTCTTTGTTACTATGTGGAACACACTAAGACCCATAGAAATGACTGTTCTCAGTTGTTTCTCACTTATGGAGAAGTGGAAAAGGGTAAACCTGCCACCAAGAGAACTATTGCCAGGTGGATTGTCTCCTGTATCCAGCTCTATTTAAAGCATGGGAAAGAGCCTCCCTCAGGCCTGAGGGCTCATTCTACCAGAGGTACAGCTGCTTTGGTCGCAGCAGCTAGAGATATACCCTTAGTGGAAATCTGTAAAGCAGCCACCTGGAAAACTGTTCACACATTTACCAAGCATTACTCTCTGGACATTCAGTCAAGAAGTGATGCTAGGTTTGGCACAGCTGTGCTGTAGATCTTGTTCCCAAAATAGGTTCTGTGACTCCATCTGCCAAGGGGGTACTGCTTGATAGCCTGCATATAGTCAGAATACAGCAAGACTTCATGTTATTTGAAGACAAAATTACTCATCATAGTCATGTTGTTTCTTCTAATGGAGTCTTGCTGTATTCTGACTCCCTGCCTTCCCTCCTGGAACCTAGTAGTTTTCAGGATGTGGTTTGGCTGGCACAGTGCTCACCCAGAGGTGTCCTTGGCATGCCTTTATCTTATTAAGGGTTTTTCTGGTTTTTATTATAAATGTTTTGGTTGTTTCACTACCTGCTTAGATTCTTTTTGGGGGTTCTGGACTTGAGTCTTTTGACCCTAAAAATCTGTTTAGTGCCTTTTGGCATAAAAATTTTAGAAACAATTTCTAATTATTGAGTTAGTTAGTTTAGTGCTCGTAAGAATCTGACAGTTACACTTCAGAGTACCACAGACAGAGGTTTGAAAACTGAGCTTGAGCTCAATGTTCTATGCCTTGGCATAGAGTTAACCCTTTACTCTCCGGAGCAGTTCAAGTGCTGGGGCTAACTGCATATAGTCAGAATACAGCAAGACTCCATTAAAAGAAACAACATTACTATGATGAGTCATTTTTTCTTACTGGCCCCAATCAAGTCGGGACCCGGCTTGGTGGCTTCAAAACATAGGAGCTGTACTGGACACACTCAAGAGGCAGCCCATCCGGTTGACCCTGTTTATGTAGTGGAGACTGCGAACAGGTTCCTTCATGACCCACGCTTCGGTCGCTTCTGACCTTCCCATTGCCCTCTACTGGGGAACCCATCATTTTCAGGCATACCCTTTTTTCACCCACCAAGCCATGGGAGCTCATGCCCCACCCTCTCCACATTATCCTGCTGCACATAAGAGTGGCGTACCTCACCCTCTGGGCTTTTCTCCCTTCCCTATGCTGGACCCTATCCTACTTCGGATGGTCAACACTTCAGTGGTATATTTCCTACACAAAGGGAACTGAGGTCCCTCAGCCTCTACATGGGGCCTGTGAGGGTCTGACACAGTCTACAACCAGAACGGCCTTTGATGGCCTTCCATCTCCCCGGCTGTCACAATGTCTTATCCAGTATCCCTTTTTTACAGTGTACCCTGCTGAACTTATGACTTAATCCTGCTATGGTGCTTTTCATTGCTCTTCTCAGGCCGCGACAGCTGTGGTTCCACTACTGCAACTACCGGTGGTGCCACCTCTTCTCTTACACCATCAAGCCAGACATACTGACTCAGGTTGGGGCCCACTCCTCCACTCTACCCTATCTGCCTTACATCTACCAGCTTGGCTCCTGAGGACACTTTCAGGGCCTGTCTCAAGTCTCCTCTCTGATAGCTAATATATATATTTTTTCTTTTCAGTTGTTTTACCGGGAGTAACACACTAAGCTGAAAGCTTGTTTACAGGTGCGACCTGGGAGCACAGGGAAGTTAAGTGACTTGCTCAAGGTCACACAGTATGCAAGTGGGGGCTGTGGTTATCTTCACATAAAAACATCTACCATGGAAACATAATGTAAAATGGAAACGCTTTTCCATATGGGCTGCCTCCCATGCTCTAAATCTATTTTCATGTCCTTTAACCCAGATTTTCATCTTCTTGGCCTCACCTGGCAAGAAGGACCTTAGCTATTCCTTTATTATTGTTCATCCAGCCTCTATTTTGGCCTTTCACAACCCTTTGAAGATACACTACTGTACCGACATCGTCTTGCCATGTTGTTTCTAGGAGACATGTTACATATCAAACCTCCCATCAAACGGCCCACCCCTCCTTGGGACCTGAGTTTCCTATTGGAAATGCGAACCCTCGCTCCTTTTGAGCCAGCGACTACTGCCAATAGCTGCATCCTGTCCTGGAAGACACTATTTTTAGTGGCCGTCTCTTCAGTTCACTGTATTTCCAAGCTTTGTGCCCTGCTGTGTCGAGAACCTTACTTATTCTTCCACAAGGATAGAGTGGTTCTCCGCACCAATCCCCCCCCCCTTTTTTTTCCCCCCAAGGTGGTCTTGGGACACACTTTAGATCAGACCATGAACCAGTTGGTCTACTGTCCTGGGCATTCTACTCCAGGAGACCATCTCCTACACACCTTAAGATGTTCATCGTATCCTGAGATACTACATGAATCGTACATTTTCAGAAAAAAACTCTCAACTTTTGGTAACCTTCGCCTCCATAGGGAACAGTTCCCCTGTTGCTAGGCAAACCCTTTCCAATGGATTAGCTCATTGTATAAATTTTTTTTGTTATATAACAAGCCTTGACCAGGACCTGTCCAAGCCCATTCCACTCGAGCCATGGCCACTACAGCAGCCGGCTCCAATGGGACTCTGATCACAGATATCTGCAATGGGAAGAAACATGGTCCACAATACATACTTTCATGAAGCACTGTAACTTAGACACTTCTTCTCACCATAGGATGACCGCTGAGCCATGCTGTCCTATAAGGCCTCCTAGCATAACGTTTTCCACCATTCATGGGTTTACGCTTGGGAATTATCCCAAGTGTATTACCTGCTGCAAGAGATTATCCCCATGGAAGATAGTATAGTTAAATAAGAACTTACCATAACAGTAGATCTTCTAGGGGTCTCTTGCAGCAGGTGCGTGCCCTTCCTCCATCCCCTTCCTGTTCTAGGAGAACAATTTCTGCATACAAATAGATAGGGATACCTATGGTATCTTGGATCCCCTTGGTCCTCACTTAGCAAGCTGAATCAGGTGGGGAACTGAGGATACCAGGGACCACCCACTCTTATATAAGAGCAAGATGATGATGTCATCGGTGGGCGGCCCCTGGCAAAAGACTGCTAGAAGAGAGCTGCCGTGCACCCTCTGGTGACTACCTTAGTGTATTACCTGCTGCAAGAGATACCCCTAGAAGATCTACTGTTACGGTAAGTTCTTACATAACTATACTTTCTAGGAGTGGTATACGATGTTCATCTACACTGTCTAGCAGTTGCCTTTCTCTTTAAGACAGGCCAGAACGTCCCTTCACTCCATTTTCACCCCACCCCACCCCCGATGTGGAAGTCAGTAGCCTGTCTGCTGTTGAAAAAACCCTTTTCCTCTTCTCAGAAAAGGAAGTTACAATAAGTATGAAGAAATGTCTTTGTTAAAAAAAAAAGTTCTAGGGACGTGGGTATGATGTAACTATCCCCACTTCCAGTAGTGTTCCTTTCACTTTAAGACTTGTTGGACAACTTCAAGCTTGCTTCTCCCACCCACCTGGGTGGTAACTCCCTCGGCATCTCCCTGTGATGTTAGAGCCTCCTTTCCACTGGAAGAAGAAGGATCCCTCCTTACTGCTGTCCGCACTGAGTAGGTCCTTTGCTTCAATACTTTGCCAATCCTGCAACAAACTTCTCTGTCTTCAGGCGATACTCCGTCTCTGCTATGGATGACTTGAAGTCGGCACCGGGATTTAAAAAGTGTGAATGTGGGCAGAAGATGTCCTGGATGGACCCGCACACTTCGTGCGTATTACTGCCTGGGCCATGAATACGATCCCCAGGTGTGTGGCCTCTGTTGCACTTTATGTCCTACAATTCTGGAAGACCAGCACGCTTGGCTTCTTTTAGGGCACCCTGATGAACAAGATCTCCCCCCCGTTCGCTCAAAGGACACCCATTGGGCGGTCTCTGCGGCTGCAGGGTCCACTGAACAACATCCGGCCTTTGAAGAGGCTGTGGCTCGGGCTGTGGAGCATGCCTCTTCGGCCTTTGTGTCACTTACTTTTGGCACCACCTTTTCATGGGTGTTTTGTGATTTGTGCCAGTCCTTTTCCACCTTTGGGCAGGGCCCTTTTAAGGGCACAAAATCGACATCTTCAAAGAAAGAGGCTAAAAAAAATGTCTCACTGTCGATCGTGGGATCGCAAGCACTCTCGGGCCTCAAATTCCCGCACTTCTCTGGAGGTTTCGACTATGGTCGATCCTTCGGCCCAGGCCGCTGGCTCCATAGTCTCCCCTTCAGGGCAGTTGGTCGAGACGCCCACCGACCAACCTGCTGAGATTTTTCTTGACCCAGTCAACATGTTGTCGCCAGATGAGGCCAACACCTCCCTCTGTAGGACTCTGGTCCTGCCTCTTACCTCACAGGGTGGGTTGGACCAGCCCACTGATCCAGTCCTCAACCCTCAGAATCCGATTATCCAGGAGGTTCCTCTGCATTCGCCGTCTCCCTCCCGAGTCCCGCCATCAGCATCCCTGACAGTCAAAGACAAGGTCTCAGACCCAAAGCCCGGAGTCGAGCAGCCCACGCTGACATAGTTCCATCTGGCACTCGAGAGTGGCACTGCGCTCCTCCTCCCTCGGACAAGGACAGGCTCCATCGCAAAGTGCATCGGTGCTTTGAGGAGCTCATGTGGCATCAGCTCTTGTTTACCGGGGTTAAGCTGCTTCCGGCCCCCAGCCTGGCTCTTCCATGGCTCCCGCCACCTGGGCCTCAGCCTACCCTGGCTCGGCCTGTTCCAGCCTCTCCGCCTATTCAGGTAGAGCCATTGCCCAAACAACCACCAATGGATCTGCCCCCTATGGATGCCTGTACTGCTGCTGGGCTTCCTCAGCAGCTGTCGATCACCGTAACTCCAAGTAGACCCCATAGGGTCAGTGGGGACTCTGGCGGTCAACCGCTTCAGAGGGCTTCTCCCTACACTTCCATCAGTTGGACACCGGGTCGGGAGATCATATTCCCACTTCTTTCGCAGGCCTTCTCCGGCTGATGTTGGAGTCGATGGGTCTACAGATCGAGCCCATCCACAAATAGGCTAAGTACCCCCGACCAAGATTCCTGACCAGGGTGACTCCCCTGGTTAAGCCTCCTCAGTCACCGAGGCCATTCTTGGCCCCACTCTGGAGCTTTGGCAGCATCCTGCCTCTCACCCTGCACCATTGGCTCAGATGGCCCGCAAGTACACAGTTCCTACCAGTTCCATGTCGGGTTTCACCGAACATCCCTCGGCCAAGGGTCTGGTGGCTGACTTGGTCTTTTGGCATTTGGGCAATGTCGGGGACATGGATAAGCCTCCCAACAAGGAATCCAAGAAATTGGATCATATGGCCAAAAAGGTATATTGTTGTACCTCCTCTCTTGGCCTTTGGCAGGCGAGGTCGACCCTTCTGATGGCCCACTTCACTCATGCCCTTTTAAGCACGCTCAATGAGGTGCTTCCCCAGCAGGGATCTCAAGGGCGCTAAGCCTCAATGGAAAAATACCTTTTGGCCCCTCTCTACCCCTGTGGCCAAGCCGTCCCAGCCCCTGGCTGGACAACAGGTCCAGGCTTGGCATCCTCGACTGAAGTCGGTCACTTCAGTTGACCAAAGCCAGGTGGTCGAGGACCTGCTGCTTCTTCAGCTGGTCCTTCCTCCACTTTCAAGCTGCACAGTGATGGGCTGGGGGTGCCTCCCCAGGCCTATCCTGCTTTGTCTGGGTCCTACTGTAGGGATCCGACACTGCCACTTCCTTTTCGCATGGTCCACTGTCACCACGGACAGGTGGGTCCTCGAGGTGGTTGGCCAGGTTTGCCTCTAGAGTTTGAGGCTTACCTGCCTTGCTAAGACTGTGCCCATCGACATGCTGTCAGCCCTTCGGGAAGATATTGCCCAACTAGAAGTAAGTAGTGGTTCCTGTCTCGGACCCTCTAGTACAGGGTTTGTCTCCAGGTACTTCCTGGTGCAAAAACGGACAGAGGGCTGGTGCCCCATATTAGATATGCAAGACCTGAACAAATTTCTTCGGTCACACACCTTCTGGATGGTCACTTTGTCTCAGATCATACCATCTCTGGAACACAGTGTGTGTTTTTTCTCTCTGGATCTTCAGAATGCATTTTTCCATGTCCCACTCCATCCTTCCCACTGCCGGTTCCTCCAGTTTCATGCAGAGTGGATTCTCTATCAATTCCAGGCCATGCCCTTTGGCCTCTCTTTGGCTCCCAGGGTCTTCACCAAATGTATTGCAGTGGTGGCACCCTACGTGAGGCACCGAGAGGTCCGGGTATAACCCTGTCTGGATGACTGGCTCATAGCGGGTCCCTCAGGAAGGAGGTGGAATGATCCCGGGACCTGGCCCTCCAGACCTGCTTGTCCCGTGGCCTCCTGATAAACTAGGCCAAGTCGGGACTCATGCCATCGCAGGTAATACACTTCTTCGAGGCAGAGCTCGACTTTTCAGAGCCAGGGCTCGGCTTCCATTGGACCAGGCAGAGGCTCTCTCCGCTTTTGCCCGATAATTTCAGGTTGGGCAGTCGCGCCCTGCTCAGGACTTCCTGCGCCTCCTGGGATATATGGCGGTATGCACCAGCGTGGTCTGTTGGGCCCAGTGGAGAATGCACTCTCTGCAATGGGAGCATGGGAGCTTGCCTGCCAGTGGTCTCAGCACCAGGGCCGCTTTGACCAGCTGGTCACTGTGACCCAGCTGATGTGGGAAAGCCAGTGGGGGTTAGTCCCAGAACATCTACAGGAAGGAATCCCATTTTTCCTCTCAGAGCCAACAGTCATCATCATGACCTATGCCTCAATGATGGGCTGGGGTGCCCACCTGGGGGACCACAGAGTCCCAATGCCATACCAACCTGCTGGAGCTTCAGGCAGTTCAGCTGGTCAGTTCAGGGTCAAGTCATTTAGGTCCAGACAGACAACACCACAACCATGTACTACCTCAACACAGGGTGGGATGCAGTCCCTACCTCTCTGCAGAGAAGCTCTCCACATCTAGACCCTCGTGCTCAGCCTGGATGCTGATCTCCTGACCATCCACGTGGTCAGCATCTCCAGCCAGCTAGCGGATGCCCTCAGCCATGTAGGCAAGGTGTCTCATGAGAGGTCTCTCCATCCGGATGTAGTACACAGTCTGTTCTCCTGATGGGGCACCCCTCTGGTGGACCTGTTTGCCTCCAGGGAGAACACAAAGCTGAGGCTGTATTGTGCCCACCCCTCCTCAGCAACACTGGAGAGGGATGCTTACTGGAGGCCCTGGATCCCAGGCCTGCTCTATGCCTTCTTTCCCTTTCAGCTGACCCACAAAGTGCTGATCAAAGTCAGAAGGGCCAAGGCACAGATGATCCTGGTGGCTCCAGACTGGCCCTGCCAATTCTGGTTCCCCAATCTCCTCAGCCTCAGCAGCAGACTCCCATGTTGTCTTCCTCTCCGCCTGGATCTGCTCTCTCACAATCAGGGGAAGATGCTCCATCTGGACCTTCAATCTCTACACCTGACAGCCTGGTTCCTGAGCGGCTAGAGTTCCAGGGTTTGGGTCTTTCCAATGATGTCCTCACCATGGTTGAAGCTTCTCGGAAGGAGTCGACCCAAAGATACTTTGCCTTCAAATGGTAGAGGTCCTCTATTTTATTTATTTTTATTTATTTATTTAGTTTTTGTTAACCGGGTAAGTGCACTAGCCAGCAAGTGACTGTTTTCAGGCACGACCTGGGAGGTAAAATTACAGAACATAACGATACAGTAAGGATAACGAAAATACATGATGCACAGAAATACAGGAAGATACATATGGCAGGATACAATGCATGACAAAGGAAAATACAAGGCAAAATACATTTCAAGGACATTTTCCATTGAGCGCATACATAAAGTGCATTGAAGGACCTAGGAAAGGGGAGAGGATAGGTGTAGGGGTAAGCCAGAAACAAGATGGAAAATGACAAAAGGGGGAAAGTGAGGAGGTGAGGAGAGGATAGAGGGGAAAGGGGCCAAAACGGAGGGGGGGCTAAAGAAATGGCTAAGAATATAAGGACAGAGAGGCGGTAGCAGGAATAGGGAGGTAGGAGGGAGTAGAGGAGGGATGGCCGGGAGGGAGGAGGGAGTGAGGGTTAAAAGAAAGCCGGCAAATTCGGTGGCGATACAAGGTTCCAACCTGCGGCCAAGTCGTTGGAGCCGAAAGACGGCAAGCGGAGAAAGGGTGACAGGTGGTTTCGGCAAAAGACGGCAACAGCGGCAAAAGGTAGCAGAATGCGGCTGGGCTGGTGGAACCAATAGATGGCAGGGCAAGGGTGATGATGCCGGTAAGAGGAGGAGAGAAGCGAAAGAGTTACGGCAGTAGCGGAAAAGGTAACAACGCCAAGCCGAGCCAGTGGAACCGAGAGACGGCAGGGCAGGGAAGAAGAGGTCGGTAGGAGGAGGTAAGTTTACGGCAAGTGGAGGTAATAGGGAACAATGCTCAGCTGGGAGGGTGGGACGAGCGAACGGGCAGGGGTGACTCAGGAGGAGGTAGGAAGGCAAGCAAGCAGAGAAAGGAAGGGGAGGCAGAGGGGAGGGGAAAAGGAGAGTGCAGGAGATGTGGTCGGGGAAGAGAGGAGCAGGGGAGTTGAGTGAAGGAAGGCTGAGAGGTGAGGGGAGAAGAGAACAGGGATCAAGGGGAAGCCAAGTGGTGGCCGGAAGTAAACAACAACTTGTAAATGGCAAAAGCTAATATTTGGCATACAGTCAAACAGATTCAAGCAGCAATTATAGTAAAACACCACATAAAACAACCATTGGGAAAGGCACAAGTGCTAGCAATAAGGAAGTGGGGAAAACAGGTTAAGAGCAAGGGGATCAGGTAGGATCAAAGCAAACACATTTTCCAAAGCAGTAAGAAAAGTCCTGAGTTTGCCCTTAAAAGTTGCATGAGTAGGGACATCCCTTAGTTCCTGAGGCAGCAGGTTCCACAGGTGAGGAGCAGCATAATGGAAGGAGCCCATGCCCTTTTTGTCCGACAGAGGGGATGGATAATAAGGTCTGATCTGCAGATCTAAGGTTCCGTGTGGAATAGCTGGTCTAAGGAGTTCTGATAGGATAGCAGGTTTGGATGTCCTTATGATGGTATCTGATAGATTGTACAGGTAGTATTGTCTGGTAGAGGAGGGAGAGAGCCAGCCAAGGTCTTGATATAGTTGGCAGTGATGCTGCAGTCGAGGTGCTTTGGTTGCATACCTGCATACATTATTGAAAGTAGTGTCCCACAGATGCAGTGCAGATTTATTGGCCAAAGACAGAATGGGACAACCATATGTAAGGTTGGCAACAGTATACCTCTAGCTACTGCCAGTTTAGCAGCAGGGGTAAGGAGGTAGTTGGTTCTGTAAGCAGCCCTAACTTGCAATTGACTGACTTGCAAGTATCCTGGATGTGTTTTTAGGTCCAAGGTTTGGTCGAGGTGGATGCCCAGGTAACGGAAAGAAGTGACAGGTTCTAGTGGGTTCCCATCAATGTCAGGAACAGAGATGGTCGAAGGACATGATCTGAGCTTGTGAGTGGAGCCAAATAGCATGACTTTGGTTTTGTTTGTGTTTAAAACAAGGCATTGAGAGTTCAGCCAGTGTTGTACCGGTGAAAATCAGCAGTGAGGCAGCATTCAGTTCCAGAACGTTGTCAGAGTGAGCATAAATGACCAGGTCATCCGTGATACAGCAGTGAGTGACCAGTGGTTACCATCTCTGGGAGATTATTTACGAATAATGAAAATAGAAGAGGGCCAAGTATGGACCCTGAGGGACACCAATGTTGATGACAGCACTGTCTGAAATCGCTGAATTAAACTTCACAGCCTGGGTTCTGTTGGTGAGGTAGCTTTTAAACCAGGTAGTTGCTGGAAGGAGAAGCCCAAGGTACTGAGGTGAGAGTAGTAATGTATGATCAACCAGGTCGAAGCTTTGGTTAAGTCAATGAGACTGCCCTGTTAACTTCCCTCTATCCATGTTTGTGACAATGTCAGAAGAGAATTTTACAAGTGCAGTCATGGTGCTGTGATGCTTTCTAAAGCCATGTTAGGCTGGACTGAGCAGATTGAAGTTCTCAATGTATTCTGTGATTTGTGTTGATACTATTTTTCCAGAATTTTGTTCAGGACAGACAAAATAGCAATAGGCGGTAGTTAGATGTGTCATTTTTGCTACTTTCTTAAATACTGGAGTGATTTTGGCTGCTTTCCAGACTTCAGGGACAACGCCATTGGAGAGAGAGAGGGTGAATATTCTTGCTAGAGGGCCAGAAATGTAGTGAGAAGCCATTTTTAGTAGCCTTGGTTCCAAGCCATTGGAGCCAGTGCTGGTGTTGTCAGAGAGGGCTCTGAGCAGCTTGAGAACTTGATGCCTAGACACTGCCCTGAAGTAGAAGGGGTTAGGTAGGTTAGATGGTTCGCCAGGTGCTGAGAAGTTAGGTTGTGAGGCAGGAGATTGTGACTGAAGGGAAGCTGTGTAGGCAGATAAGTCCGAAAATACAGGTTACTCACCTGTAACAGGAGTTCTAGGAATGGTATATGTTGTTCATCCACACTCATTGGCAGTATCCTTGCCGCTTTAAATCTTGCCGGAAGGTCTTCAAGCTTGCTCCTCCCACCCACCCGGGTGGTATAACTCTCGGCTCCGCCCCATGACGCCAGATCTGGCCCGCTGGAAGCTCAGGTTTGCGCCGGCCGGGGGAGGTCGTAGGAGTCGGTGGATGAACAACATATACCATTCCTAGAACTCCTGTTACAGGTGAGTAACCTGTATTCTAGGGACATGGATATGTTGTTCATCCACACTCATTGGCAGACTCTAGCAGTTCTCCGGGAGGAGGGAGGCAAGACGCACACCCCCATATACTTACTTGGGAAAGAGAGACTGGAGAACCGAGGCCCCAAACCAGCATCCCGAGCGACTCAAGGTCGATGTGGTAGTGGGTAATGAAGGTGTTTGCTGACTTCCAGGTAGCAGCCCTGCAGATTTCCTGGATAGGACGTCCCTGGAAGCAGCCACCGTTGCAGCAGTATGGCGGGTAGAATGAGCTCTTATCCTCTGGGAGGCTCCATGCCCGCTAACTTATAGCAGAGATCTATGCAGGAGGTTACCCACCTGCTTATCGTCCGCTGGCTGCAGGTCTGCCAGATCCGGCTTCAGCGTGGGTGACAAACAGCTGGCGAACCTCTCCCAATTTTCAGCCGTGCGCTCCTTATAATAAGCGGCGCCTCTAGGATCCAGAGTATGGAGCCTATATTCGCCTCCGAGGTGTGATTGGGGTAGAACACCGGCAGAGTCAACACCTGGTTAAGGTGAAACTCCGACACCACCTTCGAAGGAATTTCGGTGAGGCGCAGGACAACCTTGTCCCTGTGGAAGACCAGGTAAGGAGACTCGATGGAAAGCGCCTGGAGCTCTCCCATCCTTCTGGCTGACGTGATAGCCACCAAGAAGGCGGTCTTCCACGACAGGTGAGAGAGCACACCTGTGCATAGGTTCGAATGGCTTGCCCATGAGCTTTGCCAGTACCAGCAGTAGATCCCACGGAGGTGGGGTTCCCGCACTGGAGGGGAAATGTGATCAAGGCCTTTGAAAAAGCGCCAGACCACCTTCTCCTGCGCCACCGACTGCTTCCCGGCCCGCGCCCGGTAAGCAGAGATGGCTGCCAGGTGCACCCTTAGGGTCGTCGACCTAAGCCCTTGACTAGAAAGGGACCATAAATAGTCCAAGATGCTTGCCAGGAACAGGAGGAAGGGTCCAAGCCCTTGCCCTGACACCAAATGGAAAACCTTTTCCATTTGAAGGCATAGCATTTTCTGGTCGACTCCTTACGGGACGCCTCAACTACATTGAGGACCTCGTCGGAAAGACCCAAAGCCTGGAACTCTAGCCGCTCAGGAACCAGGCCGTCAGGTGCAGGGATTGAAGGTCCGGATGGAACACCTTCCCCTGATTGACTGAGAGCAGGTCCGGGCGAGCTGGAAGCTGCCGCGGAGTCCTGGAGCTGAGACTGAGGAGATCTGGGTACCAGAACTGGCGAGGCCAGTCTGGGGCTATCAGAATCACCTGCGCCTTGTCCCTCCTCGCCTTGAGAAGCACCTTGTGGATCAAGGGAAATGGGGGAAAGGCGTAAAAGAGGCCCGGGGTCCATTGCCTCGAGAAGGCATCCCCCTGCAGCGAGCCCTGCTGAGGGGGGCGGGCATGGAACAGACTCAGCTTCGCGTTCTCCATGGAGGCAAACAGGTCCACCTGAGGTGTGCCCCAAAGGGAGAACAGATGCTGTACTACCTCCGGCAGGAGAGACCACTCGTGGATGCAGCCCCCATCCGCTCAGGGCATCGGCCAGGGTGTTGGAGGCTCCTGCCACGTGAATGGCTAGGAGATCCGCCTCCAGGCTGCGCAGACGAGTGACCAAATGCGGAGAGCTTCCTTGCATAGAAGCATGGAGCTGGCCCCGCCCTGGCGGTTTAGATAGTACATGGTCGTGGTATTGTCCGCCTGACTCGGACCACTTGACCCCGGAGGAACGGAGCAAAGGCGGTGAGCTAGGCGGACCGCCGGGCTCCAGCAGGTTGATGTGGCATCGACTCCGCTGGGACCAGAGGCCATGAGCCCGGTGTTCCCCAGATGGGCACCCCAACCCATCAGAGAGGCATCGTCGACAGAGAGACCGTCGCTCGGGGCGGATCTAACGGGATGCCCTCCTGCAAATGATCTGGAGCGGTCCACCACTGGAGAGCATTCCACATCCCTGTGTCACCGGACAAAGCTGGTCCAAGGGATCGCAGCGGTGAGACCACTGGCTGGCCAGTCCCACTGAAGGGGACGCATGTTCCAGGGCCCAACGGACCACGCTGGTGCAGGCCGCCATGAGACCCAGGAGGCGCAGGAAGTCCCGGGCAGGGCGCAATTGCCCAACCAGAAATGATCGGGCAAAGGAGGAAAGAACCTCGGCCCTGTCCGCCGGGAGCCACGCTCTGGCTCGAAGAGAGTCGAGCTGCGCCCCGATGAATAGAATCACCTGCTTCGGCTCGAGTTCCGACTTGGCCTCGTTGATAAGGAGGCCCAGTTGAGAGCAGACCTGGAGGCCAGATCTCTGGACCACTCCTCCTTCCTGGAGGGAGCTGCTATCAGCCAGTCGTCCAGGTAAGGGCACACCGACCTCGGCCGCGCAGAGGAATGCTGTCACCACTGCCATGCATTTGGTGAAGACCCTGGGAGCTGGAGACAAGCCGAAGGGCATGGCTTGGAACTCAAGAGAGATCCTTCCGCCGAAGCAGGGAATCTCTGGTGAGACGGACGGATAGGGACGTGAAAAACGCGGCCTGCAAGTCCAGAGAGCAGAACCACGCGCCGCTGCTCCAAGGATGGTATTATTCTGAGCCAGAGTGACCATCCTGAAGGTTCAGACCTTAGGAACTTGTTTAGTGTCGTAGGTGTCGAGAATGGGGCGCCAGCCCCCCGTCCGTTTCGGAACCAGGAAGTACCTGGACACAAACCCTGGGTCTGAAGGAGGGTCCACCACCTCTCTTACCACCTCCTTCTGGAGGAGGAGAGTGATGTCGGCTCGACGAGCCGCCAGTGAGGCTGGGGATCCCGAAGGCCCCCGAGGGGCGACGGCTCTGAAGGGTGGTGCCTGCTCGAATTCCAGAGGCAGGCCTCTTCCCACCACCTCCAAGACCCACCTGTCCGTGGTAACAGCGGACCAGGCGGAACGGAAGTGCCGGAGCTGTCCCTCAGGGGGACCCAGGGGTAGGGACGGGATGGGGCGACACCTCAGCCCGTCACTGGGCAGGCTGGAGGAGGGACCGGCCGAGGGACCTCCTGGGCCCTTCCTCCTGCCTCCTGTTAGAGGAAGCCGGGCGGTTGGGTTTGGGATGCCAGGCCGAGCCTGCTGGCCCTGACGTTGCTGGGCCATGCGCCTGGGGCACAGAAGGACGAAAGGGCTTAGGCTGTGGTTTGCGGCCTTTGTCCTTCTGAGCGGAAGAACCGAGTCCAAGGTGGCATTGGACTTCTCGATCCTCTGCAGGTGACCTTCCACCCCAGGGCCGAAGGTCAGTCCCAAAAGGAACATCCGCCAACTTGTGCTGGGTATCCAGTAAAGGTGGATATCCTCAGCCAAGCCCGCCGACGATAGCCACTGCGCGCGCCACCGATCTGGCACATGAGTCCCTACATCCAAAGCAGTCTGGAGCTGCTGTTTGGCCACTGCCCTGCCCTGGTCCGCACCTGCTTAACCGTAGTCTGCAGATCGGCGGGAAGATGAGGATGACCTCATCCAGGAGCCCAACAGGGCATGAGAAAAGTGCCATGAGGGCGGCCGACTGGCTGGACGAGCCGAGAGGACGAGCGTAGACTTTTAGCCGACATAGTCCAATTCTTGGACTCCTTGTCAGGAGGTTTGTCCACATCCCTGGCGTTGCCCGGCGGAAACGCTGTCGGTAACCAACCCCTCAGCAGAGGGTGTTCCAAAACGGACAAGGAACCGTAGGGACCGCGATACTTCCTGGCCATCCTGGCCGGGCGCAGGGCAGGAAGCAGGCGCTGCCAAAGTTCCAGTGCCGACCCACTATGGCCTCGGCCACCGAAAGGCCTCCGTCGGAGAATCCTCGGTCCAGAATCTCCGTGAGGGGATACCTGGCCGCTTGGAACGGGTTCGAGCTCCATCCCGTAGACTCCGAGATGAGCCAAGCAGTCCTAGGAAGGACGACGGCTATCGTCCCATTGGCTGACCTCCTGAAGACTCCAAGTCCAGTCGCTGGAGAAGAAGGAGGAATCATCTTCGGACCTCGGAAGAGTCCTCGAAGAGCTGCTCTGGCCTGAGCCACCCTTCACCTGCCGAGGTCGGTCGGGAGTGAGGGTAACTGACAGCCGATGGGGTAAACCCTTAGCCGACCGAGAATCCTTGGTCGGAGCCCCAATTGGTGGCTGTGGAGGCGGAGGTTCCACCGGAATCGGTGGAGCAGCTGGTTTTGGCCGAACAACCGGCCTGGGTATAGCTCCTCGGACAAGTCGAGGTTGTGTCGGCCGCTCCGTGACAGCTACTTAATGGCCGGGAAGGCGCCGGAGTCGGCTTATTCCCGGCCAGGAGGAGCTGTTGAACATAAGGTCTCGTATCACGACGCATTTACGCCAAGGCTTCCCTCATCCGGAGGAGGAGGACGAGGACGAGCGCGACGCCGCCACGGTGCCGAGACCGAGACCGCTTATGACGGTGGGAACGCTGGACCGCTAAGAGGTCCGAGACCGAGACCGAGTCCCGGAATTTCCGGGTCGGTGCGGGAGGTGTCGGCCGAACCGCACTCCTTCGGCTCGAAGGTCCATCCGAGGGCTCCGGAACCGGAGGCACAGGCGAGCCCACGGGATCCTCAACTCCTCCCGGGGGAACCGGGGAGAGGGGAATCTCGGCTGCTAAAGGCGACAGCCCGTCTAATGGGTCGAGAAAAATCTCGACTTCATCAGTGGGAGTCTCGGTCAACTGACCTGACGGGGACACCGTGAGGCCAGTGGCCGAAGCCGAGCGGTCGACCGAAGCCGACGGTCGACGCCCGGGAGACCTTTTCCGCCTCCAAGAGCGCCGAGATGGGGACTTACCTTGTCCCTCTTTTTGGACCGAGAAAAAGGTCCAGCAGACGCAGGCCCTTCTCCTTTAGTGGAGAGGGACAGACAAAGCTCCTTAAAGGAAGCCGTGTAGGAAGAACCCAGAGAGAGCGGGATAAATGCCGCGGCCGAGGAAGATACGGCCCGCGCCGCCTCCTCTTCGAGGGCGACCATCCGCTCGAGCTGATCCGCCGAGCCCGCCGCCGCGGACACCGCCAACCGGGCCTCCTTGGCTTTCACGAGGAACGCTCGGGACGGCCCAGTTGCAATCGGGCAGCACGGTCTTCGAGGACGTAGGCGAGAAAGATGAGCACAGGTCGCAAGCCTGCGGGTCGTGCTCAAGGCCTAAGCAGACACACGTGAGTGTGGATCCGTCCGAGACATCTTCTGCCGCATGGGCATCTCCGAAACTGAGTCGATTATCCATCGCAGCCGCGAGGGATCAAGACTGAAGTCTTTTGCAAAATATTATTTTTAAACCGCAAACGGAGAAATAGGAACTAGTCGAAACGCAGAGCGCTAAGGAGGGAACCTGAGCCTGCTGTAAGGAAGATCTGGCGTCATGGGGCGGAGCCGAGAGTTATACCACCCGGGTGGGTGGGAGGAGCAAGCTTGAAGACCTTCCGGCAAGATTTAAAGCGGCAAGGATACTGCCAATGAGTGTGGATGAACAACATATCCATGTCCCTAGAAACTGTTGATTAAATGCATTAGCAATTGTGGTAGAGTCATTGCAGTGTACGCCATGTAGAACCACATCAGAGGGAGTGACATCTTTAGCAGATCCTAAGAAGGACTTAATGTGACCCCAAAACTTACGAGGGTCATGGGAGGAATTAACCAGCAGGTTTTGGCAGTATTTACTTTTGGCCTGCCTGATGCACCTTTTGCAGTCATTTCTGTATTGCTTATACAGAATGAGATCAGGCTGAAGTCCAGTCTGTTTGTATCTCCTCCACTGCTTGTCTCTGACTTTTAACTTGTGCAGAAGGTCTTTTTCAGCCATCTAGAGTGCTGGCCTCTAACTCTCCTTTTGGCTTTTGGGAGGTGCTTCTTTTGAACATTACCAAACTTGGTTAGAAATGAGTTGAGGGCAGTATCAACATTGGTAGTGGTGAAAATTTCAGTCCAGTCAATACAGGAGATATCCAATAGGAAGGCTTGTTTATCCAGGGCAGCATAGTTCGAAAACGTGATCAGTCGTGGTTGAGGAGGAGGTGGTGGACAGGAGCGCCAGTATTTGGTGCCTGGGCAAGGGGCATGACCCCTTATCTTTCCCAGTGGCTAGCATTCTCAACTATCTTTGGTCCCTCTCTCAGTCGTGCCTTCGGTCGACAACCCTTAAGGTGCACCAGGTAGCCATTTTGGCATACCGGGCGTGGGCATTGATGCCACAGGAAAAGGTGGTCTGGCACTTTTTCAAAGGTCTTCACTACATTTTCAGAAGTTTAAGAAGTCTAGGAGGGGGGAAGACAGGGAATTGTAGGCAAAGAAGTACAATGAGGTAACCAGATTGGCCAGGGCAGCCAAGGCTTCCAAGGAACTGAGGCTGGCACAGGGCATCAGGGAAGGGGAGAAATACTTTTTCAGATACATAAGGGAGGGAAGGAGCTGCAGGGACCAGATAATGAGGATTAGGAAAGACGGGGGTTGGTGGAGAAGGGGACAGAACAGGCAGAAGCACTAAATGAGTACTTCTGTTCTGTGTTCATGAAGGAGAAGGGTGGACAGCTACCTCAGGATGGGGAAGAGGTGACAGATGGGGTAATTACAGAGGGCAAGGTGCTGGAGGGTCTGAAGGCACTAAGGGTGGATAAGGCACCATGTCTGGATGGCATTCATCCCAGGGTGCTGAAAGAACTGGCGGGGGTATTGTCGGGGCTGCTGGTGGACCTGTTCAATACCTTCTTGGATGCAGATTGTGTACCACAGGATTAGAGGATGGTTCTCATGGTGCCCCTCCACAAAAGTGGCTTAAAGGATGAACCAGACAATTACAGACCTGTAAACCTCAAATCCGCTGTAGGAAAACTTATGGAAGCAATCCTGAAAGAGAGGCTGGTGACCTTTTTGGAGGAAAATGGACTCCAGGACAGTCAGCAGCATGGATTCGTCTCTGGAAAATCCTGCCAGACCAACCTAATTGAATACTACTGGGTAACGAGGGAGCTGGATAAAGGACTTGCAGTGAATGTGCTGTATTTAGACTTTAGCAAGGCCTTTGATTCAGTGCGTCATGAGAGGCTGTGGGGTAAGTGGCAATATGGGGGAGCAGGGACAAAGATGGTAAACTGGATTGTGAACTGGCTGAAGGGGATTCTCTTCCCCAAGGGTGGTGACAAGCGGGGTGCCACAGGGCTCAGTACTGGGTCCAGTGTTGTTTGAGTTATTCATATCGGATATCTCACATGGTGTTAGGAGCAAGATCAATCTGTTCACAGATGTAACCAAGATAGGGGCGGTGGTGGACGACATGGGGTGGCAGGGGCTACAGCAGGAACTGATCAAACTAGAGGAGTGGTCGGAAGAGTGGCAATTGAGCATCAATGCGAGGAAGTGTAAGATCTTCCTGGACATAAAGTCTCCACCACTCATTCACACTAATGGGACTATGCTGGAGGTGCTAGGACCAAGCGGGAGCCAAAAATCTTCAGAAGGGCTGGCACCGAGGTAGGGCTGTGAGGAAGTGGCGCCACGAGCCCGGCTCACGCTGTATAGGCTACCTCGGCGTCAACCCTCCAACCACCTCAGTTCCTTTTTTCCCTGCCATCGAGTGTGCTTAAGTGACGAGGTGGAAGACTAGGTTTGCTGGCAGAAGCACCTAGCTTCACCTGAGCTCTTTTCTTCTAGGTTGCTTGTAAGAACAGAGCAAAGAACCTTACCAGAGCAAGGAAAAGGATGAAGATTTTTTTTGGCTAGGCAGATTTACTGTGTGTTATTTTATTTTGTATTCACAGAGATTGATCTTCTCTTGTCAGTCTTCACCATTCATTACTGCTGGGTGTAAGCCGGAGGCGCGCACCCACAACGGGATGTCTTTTTTTTTTTAAGAGGAGTTGGCACCAACGGTGCTGCCCCCGTGAGTAACACATCGCGTGATGTGCGAGGGGCGGCCGTTAGGTGCCGCAGACTCCTCCTCCATCCCAGTTCTGTTTCTCCCACCATCGAGGCTGCACCTGCTGCATGGAGTAATAGTGTTTAGTACCTGAGTCATAGGCCGCGTGTCGATTTTCGACGCCGCTCCCCCATTCTGGTTCATTTCCCGATGTCGTCTGCTGGTAAGACCGTTCCTTTTATTTTATTTTTGGACGATGCCGGGAGCTTTGCTGTTTAAATTCTTATTTTCGCATCATGTCAGGTTCGGGGGCAAAACATAAGTCTAAGGTGGGCCGTGCCCCTATGCGTTGGTGCCCCTGTGGCCAGCAGTTTTCCATCATGGACTGGCATGATGTTTGTCTTCGGTGCCTGGGACCCTACCATGATATGGACCACTGCGATGCCTGTTTCTCCATGGATTGCTATGTGTTAGAAATCCGCACATTTAAAGTCAGAAGGGCTCCACCGACTTTCGGAGGACGACGTCATCTGTGGGCTTCCCAGGCCAGATATCTCGACCCTTCCTCCAGGTCCCCTCCCGGGTCTATATGGCCTGGCGCGGAGGGAACCTCCTCTATTTCTAGCCTTGCCGAGGAGGAGGTTTCTTCTTCAGTGCTGGAGAAACAGTGTGAGCTCCTCTGGGGTTGCATTGTCTGCACCATCCCGGCAGTCACCTCCTCGGAGGTGCAGGTTCCCCCAGTGTTGTGGCCCCTGGTTGCGGGGCCCGGCTCTGGTTGACCCTCGATATGCCTAACAATGCCGCTATTGGGGTCTGGCACCATTCGTAGCATCGGGGACTCGGGCGGCACCATTGTGGTGCCACTTTGGGTTCCGGCGCCGTCCATGGTGCTGGGGACTCGGGCGGCACTGTTCGCAGTGTCACTTTGGGTTCCGGCACCGTCCACGGTGCCAGGGACTCGAGTGATGCTGTTGGGGGTGCCATTTTGGGTTTCGGCGCTGTCCGTGGCGCCAGTGACTCGAGCGACGCCGTTCATGGTGCCACTGGGGTTCCCGGTGCTGATGGCGGTATGGTTGACTCCAGTGGTGCTGTTGACATTACGGCCTTCGGCGGTGCTGAGCCTGGTTCCGTTTTGGGTGAGGTTCCTGCAGTTGCCTCGCTGGAGCCCTCTTCGGAGGGAGATGACTCAGGGGCGGACCCAGGCTGGCGACCTGAGTCTTCTGACTCGGAACCTCCTATAGGCCGTAGCACCAGGTGATCCAGTGTTCCTCTCCCTGAGTCCCCAAAGTTGGTTAGCCCAGAGGATTCCATGGTTAGGGGTGGCCTGGAGTCTTCTGCGGTGGACCATTCAGGAGATCAGGAGGGAATGCCCTCTTCTTGGAGGTCCCGGGCAGCTGCCATCTCTGGTACTGCTGGGGTTCTTCGGGAGAGGGTGGAGGACCCTGCCACAGTGGGTTCCATTCGGGGGCTCGCTCAGCACGGACCTCCCCCACTGACAGCGAGGAAGAGGGCTACGTTAGAGTCCGAGGGATTGAGAGGTCGGGGTGAGGAGTGGCAGCGTATTCCCACTGCCCTGTGGGGTGTGGGGAGGAGTCGCAGCACTGATCCCCACCTTTCTTTCAAGGTCTCCAAAGCTCCCTGTAGTGGCAGTTCTGAGGGTTGCCCTTCTGGACTCATGCAATCCCAGGCGCGTCACAGGGGAGATTCCCCTTCTGGTCTCTTCCTGGGTTTGCCTCCCTCTCTTTCCTCTTCACAACCAGGCATGATCTCAGGGTCCCCAATCTGGAAGAGTCACTCCCTGAATCTCAGAGCCCTGGCAGAGGTCAGGCACATGCTTTTAGGTGCTCTTCGCCCATCCCTCTGCAACCACCACCCTCTCTCCCAGACCATGTGGGTCCCACGGGACCGTTAACCTGGGAGACATTCAGAGCTACTGCGGCGGCCTTCCCATCTTATGTCAGGGCCATGGACAAACAGGTTTTCTGCCTGTCCCCTCCACTGCAGGAGTCCTCTGAACATTTGAGCTCCACTTCCTCCTCGACTTCCTCTCCTGAGGAAGAGGAACTTTCTGTCCACCTTTCCTCTGACGCTGATTTCACTGACTATCAGCAGTTCCTTTCGAGGCTAGTTTCAGAGCTTTGTATATCCTATATCTGTAGGGACAATACTGAGCAACAGACATGTGCATTCCTTAGCGAATTCAGCGCTCGCCACCTCGTGGTGCCTTCCTGGCCGATCCCTTTCCAGCACCTGAGAGTCTCCAGCCACTCCTTCTCCAGCCCCAGCAGACTGCAGGAGATGGTATTGTGCCCCCCATGAGTCTCTAGGTTCTCTGCCTCACCCAGCTTCGGGCTTGACATCCCTAGACACTCTTTCCGGGCCTCGGCACCTGGCGCACGACAGACCCCTGGATCTGGATCTGGATTCTGCTGAATTCTACCAGTGGGGATGAAGGGTTTTCTCTTCAAGTCATGTGTTGATGTGCATAAGTTCACATCAGGCACACCACATTGTTTACATCAGGCATCTGTGGTTGATGCTATCTCAGGTCGTAGCATCTTTGCCTGACACAAAGCAGTCTAGACAAGCCATTGCCCTCTCTGCGCAAGGTCTGGAGCTTGCAAGGCACCAAGTGAGGACATCCTACGATGCCAGCGAGGTGGCATCCAGACTTGCAGGGACAGTGATCTGTATTAGGTGGATGGCATGACTTCGTCTCTCCAGACTGTCACCCATTACCCAGCGTAGGGTGACTGCCTCTGCCTTCTGGGGGACCCACCTGTTCTCCCACAGAGTGAGGAGGCTTCTTCAGGGGCACCCTCCCTCCGCCCACGGGGGACACCTCCTCGTCCTCACCAACCTTAGACTGCCCCAGTCTGCTGGTTAGGGTCTCCCCCTCCGCTTTCCACCAGTAGGAGGCTAAGGGATCTGTTCCTTCAGGGTCTATCCAGACCCCCTTCGGGGGGGGCTTGGTACTCACCCAGCAGTAATGAATGGAGAAGATTGACAAGGGAAGATATGAAAATTACATACCTACTGTAATTCTTGATCTTCTCTTGTATCTTCACCATTCATTACTGATTCCTGCCCACCTTCCCCTCATGGGTCTCCTTCTTCGGCGTCTGCCCCTCCATGCTCATTCCTTCTTCTTCTTCTTCTTTGAGCTTTAAGCCAAAAAAATAAAAATATTGATTTTTTTCCCGTTCTTCTCTGGACGGATCCAATTTCTGAGAGAAGAAGGGGAACGAGTAGGATTTATCTCTATCCTGAAGGAACTCTTTCTGATTGCCCCTGAGGGTGTCCTCTTGGCTCATTCTTAGCCACATTGTTCAATTCACAGTGAAAAAAGACTGTCCCTTAAATGGCTTGGCCCCTTTTTTTCCTAGGTCCCCTCTGGCATGTCTCAATTTTCTATTGTGTCAGCTTCTGCTGGTTTAACGCTGTCCTGACACTTTAATTACCTTGACCTGGTAATCTTTGCCTTGTCTTCAGGGAGTCTAATTGAGTTCACACTCTGTCCTTCATAAAGAAGTGCCCTCTGTAGGGCTTTAACCCCCCCCACACACACATCTGTGTTAGCACTTAATAAGGTGCTAGTGGGCTTCCTTCCTCTCCCTAGTTGGGCGCTCTCCTTTTGGAACAGATTCTGCTGTGGCAGTCTGTGAGCTCTCAGCTACAGTTTAAGGGGTTGAGGATGGCGGGAGGTGTAGAGAATCTGCCTTTTGTGTTCAAGCGGTTCGGTTGAACTTCCTCTTCAGTTTTACCAAATGGGATCTTTGCTCCCTTGTTTTTGGTTCCGAGCTTATAAGCCTTTAAACCATTTCCTCAATTGGCAGACTTTTTCTCCCCTCCCGACTTCCCTCTTTCTTTTTTCCTCTCTTCTTCTTCCTTCTTCTTTCTTTCCTTATCTGTTCCTCCCTTGGAGCCGCCCCAGGAGTGAGGCCCTGCGGTCCCTTAGGGTAGGCATCCTTTTTCTGTCCTCTACTGGCTTATTCCTTTTTCATTTTATATCCTTTCCTTTTTCTATCCCTCGGCTCTCTTGCCTTGCTCTTCTTTTTTCTTATGCTTATTTCGCCTCTCCTGCTAACAGAACTGGGATGGAGGAGGAGTCTGCGGCGCCTAACGGCCACCCCTCGTGCATCACGCGATGCATCACTCTCGGGGGTGGCACCGTCTGCGCTGACTCCTCTTGAAAAAACAAAACTCCCGTGGCGGGTGCATGCCTCTGGCTTACACCCAGCAGTAATGAATGGTGAAGATACAAGAGAAGATCAAGAATTATGGTAGGTACATAATTTTCATTTACTGTTCATTGCTAAAATTTTATTGCTTTATTTTTCTCTGATTCATATTGTTGTTGCTGGGTATACCATCTGCTGCATTATTACAGGGTATGCCTACAGGTGTGTGCTTACAGATTACTGCTGTAATCTTCTTATTCAAATTGTATTTTTCAAGGTATATCTCCTGTTACTGCTTCATTTGTCTCTGTAGCAAAGTGTTTCTTACAGGGTATATCTTCTGTGAAATTGTTACAGGTGGTGCTTTACAGGCTTTACAGTTTTATCTATCATTAGGCTAAGCTTTCAGGGTTACTGCATTTGTTGCTGACTGATTGCTTCTGCTCTTACCTCCTTGTTTCTTTTGTCCGTGGTTCTTCCTTTTTGGTAGGGGAAGGGCCAACCACCCACCCCCATCCCCAACCACCCCACACTACACTCTTTTTATATGGTAGCACAGTCATGACAGTTTCTGTAGCAAAGCAGAAAGGGGTGGATCAGAGGGGTGTCCACACAGTGACCTCATTTACAGGGGCAGAAGTAATTTAGCTTGTTATAACAAGTTATACAAAAACAAACAAAACACAAACTCAAACGTTTGCTTTCATTTTCCACCTTCTGATTACTCTGATCAGGTTATAAACCCAGCAACTTATCTAGAATGGATATTATTAACTGCAGGTACTGCAGGACACTTTTTGAAAGGGCAGTTATAGAAGATTTAGGACACTGTCCTACATGCTGGGCCATTTGAGATCTAAGGGCTCAGCTCCAGGCAGCATGGGCAGAGATTGCGTGCCTCAAATCACATATTCAGGAGGAAATATATTTTAAGAACCGCCTGCCATTTCTCCAACATCCAACAGTAGCACCTCAACCACAGAGGGTAGTTGGTCCGGGAGGTTGGCAGGTGGTTAGAGGGGCAAATCGGGTGCCCCATCACTCTGTGCTGTCCAACATATCTCCTCCACAAACCATATAAAAACTACAAACAGTTATCTGCCTCTATCTCCGAAATCAAAGGGACAGAGGACACTGCAGATTAGGACACTGCAGCACAAGAGCTAGCACAACAAAACTCACCCAAAACAGGAACAAAAACAAAAGAAGCAAAAAGGAAATCCAAAACACTTCTGATCATAGGAGACTCCATGATTCAGGGAGTTGATACCTATCTCCGGCCAGGGGTAGTGGTCTGATGTCTCCCAGGTACATCAGCTTGGAGAGACACTGACTGCATTGCTAAAACTGTACAGGAAGCAGGAGAAAACATCAATGTCCTTGTACACATAGAGACTAACAATCTCACCAGCCAGTCAGTTGTGGAGACCAAGGAACACCTGACCAGGCTGGGTGACAAACTATCATCCATTTCATCTGGCATCTCATTCTCTGAGATCCTGCCAGTCTGGGAGAGGGGGGCAGATGGACGGAAGGTCAGAGAAGGGGAGATAGGGGAGCTAAACATGTGGCTCAAGGGCTGGTGCCAGGAAAAAGGACACAAATTTGTAGGTAACTGGCAACAGTCTGGGGAGCTAAAGTTCTTTAAATTTAATGGACTGCATCTGACTAAGGAGGGAGTCAGTGCATTGGGGCAGAAGTTTGATGTCTTTGCAGAATATTTAAACTAGCAAATGGGGAGAGGGGTGCAGCACCTGATACGTCGAATGGAAAGAACACCCCTCCCCCTTCAGTTAGTGATCAAACAGGAGTTCAGCATGTTTGTAGCTCATTTGCATCACCAGGTAAGGAAAAAGGTCCGGCTCCCCATATGACGCACAAGGAAACGTAAGACCTCAACCAAAACCAACACACCAAAATCTGGCCAGTGGAAAATCATGTACACAAATGCTCGCAGTCTGGGAAACAAGATCCCAGACCTGCAGGCAATAATGACAGAGGCTAAACTGGACATAGTAGCTATTAGCGAGACATGGTTCACCAGTAATCACACTTGGGAGAATTCAGTACCCAGCTATGTACTGTTCAGAAGAGACCGAGGTGCAAAAAGGGGGTGGAGTGGCCCTTTATGTCAATGAAAATATAAAAGCTACAGAAATTTAGAATACACATAAGGAGCCAGAAGAACTGTGGGTCACCCTGGAAACAGGAAATGGGACAGCCATACGAACTGGGGTTGTCTACAGGCCTCCAGACCAGGGGGAGAACATAGACACATTACTGTTAGAAGATATACAAGACATGACAGCTAAGGGGGAAGTTCTGATGATGGGAGACTTCAACATGCCAAATACAGATTGGTCGACACCAGCAGGAATATCTGCCGGAACTAGACACATAGTGGATTCCCTGCAGGTGGAGGGCCTCAAACAACTAGTACAACAATCCACAAGAGACCAGGTTATCCTAGATCTAGTACTGACTAACAGGGAAAGGATCACAGATCTCCAGGTAGACGGTCATCTGGGGGCCAGTGACCATCACATGGTATGGTTCAATTTGGCCACTAGAACTAAATCATCCCATTTCAAGGCAAAAGTATGGGACTTCAGAGGAGCTGGCTTTGATAAGATGGCCAACAGAGTTAAGCTATCCCTGGAAAGAAGAAATACAGGTGAGAGGGTACAGGCAAAGTGGGCAAGTACTAAGGATACAATACTTGAAGCAACATCCCATTGTGTAAGAGAGAAAAGGAAGTGCAAAAGAAGAAGGAAACCACTTTGGTTCTCAAAAACAGTAGCAGAAAAGGTCAGAGCCAAAAGGCTGGCCTTCAGGAAATATAAGGGAACGCAGCAGGATAAAGATAGGGAGGCATACCAAACTTCCCTAAGGGAAGCAGGGAAGGCAGTAAGGCAGGCAAAGGCCTAAGCCGAGGAAACACTAGCACGAACAGTAAAAGAAGGTGACCAGACTTTCTATAGATACATTAGTGAAAGGAGGAAGTCCAGAGGGGGTATTGCTAAGATCAAAGGGGATAAGGGGGCGTGTAAGGAGGAGGACCATGTAAAAGCATCTATCCTAAATAGATACTTCTGCTCAGTATTTACTGAGGAGAAGGTAGAGCACGGCCCACAGCTCAGCACCATGGACACAGGGAGGAGGGAGGTGTGCACTAGTCCCTTCACAAAAGAAAGGGTCCTACAAGAGCTCAATAAGCTCAGGGTGGACAAGGCAATGGGACCTGATGGCATACATCCAGGGTACTAAGGGAGCTAAGGGTGGAACTAGCAGAGCCATTATCAAAGCTGTTTAGTGAGTCTCTGAGCACAGGAGAGGTCCCAGAAGACTGGAGAAGGGCTCATATGATTTCGCTCCACAAGAGTGGTAGCAGGGAGGAGGCAGAGAACTACAGACCAGTCAGTCTTACCTCAGTAGTTAGCAAGATTATGGAGGCACTCCTTAAGGAAAGGATAGTGCAACACCTGGAATCCATAGGAGCACAGGATCCAAGACAGCATGGGTTTACAACAGGAAGGTCCTGTCAAACTAATCTCATAGATTTCTTTGACTGGGTAACCAGAGTGGTGGACCAAGGGGAAGCAGTTGATGTCACCTACCTTGACTTCAGCAAAGCTTTCGATACTGTTCCACATACAAGATTGCTTAATAAGCTGGGTAGGCTTGGGGTGGGTCACAAGTTGGTCAACTGGGTGGCAAACTGGTTGACGGGCAGAAAACAGAGAGTGGTGGTAAATGGTATACAGTCAGAAGAGATGCAAGTCACAAGTGGGGTACCTCAGGGATCAGTCCTGGGGCCAGTCCTCTTCAGTATCTTCATCAGTGACATTGCAGATGGACTGGAGGGTAAGGTTTATCTGTTTGCAGATGACACCAAGATCTGCAACAGAGTAGATGATCCAGATGGGGTGGGCAGAATGAGAAGAGATCTGGATAAACTGGCAAAATGGTCGGAAGAGTGGCAACTGGGGTTTAATGCAAAGAAGTGCAAGATCATGCACATAGGGAAAAGAAACCCCTGAAGCCACCTATAGGTTGGGAGGGGAGTTGCTAGCAGTCACCAGGGAAGAAAGAGACTTGGGCATCATCATCACAGATGACCTAAAATCATCCAAGCAGACCACTAAAGCAGTAGGTAAGGCTAGGGGGGATGTTGGGGTGTATTAGTAGGGGTATCACAAGTCGTAAGAGGGAGGTAATAATCCATCTTTACAAGACACTGGTTAGGCCCCATCTGGAGTACTATGTGCAGTACAGGAGGCCACACCTTCACAAGGACATTAACCAAACTGAGGCAGTTCAGAGAAGGGCAACCCAAATGGTGCAGGGACTGCATCAGAAAACATATGAGGACAGATTAACGGAATTCAGTACGTATACCCTGGAGCAAAGGAGGGAGAGAGGTGATATGATTGAAACATTCAAACACCTTAAGGGCATTAACAAGGTGAAAGAGTCTAAACATGTATCAATATAAGAAAAACAGCTGGACAAGAGGGCACAGCATGAGAGTAGAGGGAGGCCGATTAAGGGGTAATGTGAGGAAGTTCTTTTTAACAGAAAGGGTGGTGGATGCATGGAATGGCCTACCTCAGGAAGTGGTGGATATGAATACAGTGCAGGGCTTCAAACAGGCATGGGATAGGCATAAGAGAGCAATACAGATGAGTATGAATAGATAGACCATTGACCGAGCAAATGCCGATGGCACATTTATAAGGTAGAAAAAGAAATGGGCGGACTGGATGGGCCTTGCGGTCCTTATCTGTCATCAACTTCTCTGTTTCTATGATGTCGCTCACCCACCAAGAGTCAATTCTTCATGTCTATACAACAGCAGCTATAGTCATTCAGTATTGATTAGTATTTCAGTTTAAAAAAAAAAGTAACTTTTCGTCAATGAAGAAGTCTTCTTCAGCCCACCTTCGATGGAGTCGACCATGAACGGGGCTGGTGACGGTAGGGAGACAAGGCATCAAAGCTGTGTTTTCAGCAGGGCTGGGTCTGGTCCACCACCCTCTACGGGGGGGGGGGTCTGACTATAGGCAGTCCAGTGCTCAGGGGGATGGGTGGTCCTCCCGAAAGCACAAAAAGAAGTGGTCCCATTCTCGATCTTCATCGAGGACTCGGCACCGCTCGACCGCGAGTTCTTCTTCAACCCCCCAGTCAAAGAAGAAATGGTACTGCTCGAGGTCGCTCTCTGGTATGTCTGCACGTCGATTGTCGGTGGCGAGGGGTAGGGGTTCGACTCCAACTCCTCCCGGGTCCCTGACAGCTTCTGTTCCCGGTGACTGACATCCGTGACTCCGGAGTTTCTACCCGCCCCCAGAGGGGTCTTCCAGTGAACAGTTAAATCATTGGGCTGCTCTTATGGAACAATGGGTTTGGCGGTTGTCCCACCTGTCTGTGCCTGCGGGTCCATCTCCTTGGCCTTTGGGCCTAATTGTTTTGAACCTGCGAACAGGGCAGTTGGGACTTCCTAGTCATGTGGCGCCTTTTCTGGCACTGTCAACACCATGCTCTGGTGCTTTTCTCCCTCATATGGCTGTGGCACAGGGGCCAGTACAGGTGCCATTTTCTCCTACTAATTTTCTTAGAACTTCTTCCCTGACTCAGAAAATTAGGTTGGGACACTCTGGTGTTGCTGTGTCACCTAGGGCGGTGCCGGCTTCGACTTTGGTCTTGGCAGTGCCGCACCCGGTGCTGCTCCCTGAGCCAGCGCCATCTTCTCTTTCGGCACCACTCCCTGTGCCGGCACCATCTGTGCAGTCAGCGCCGTCTAGGGCACCGCAGCTTTCGACTCCAATTTGCGGGGCGCCGCCTCCTCTTTTTCCTCCTTTTCCTATTTATACTATCCCTCCATGGCTAGTAGGAGACGATATTGAGCCTGATCCTGATCTTCGATTAGGAGATGACTTTGACAAACGATTCTTCTCTCGGAGTGGCAGATAAACCTTCTCCTTCAGCAGAGCCTCTGGTCAAGGACCTTTCCTTTAAGTCTCTGCTAAAGAACATGTATTCCGCTCTCTCTCTCTCTCTCTCTCTCTCTCTCCAGACTTCAGAGATTGACCCAGGGAAATTACTGTGTTTGCAGTATCTGCACGTTCCAGATATTCCTGTGGAATTGACTCCTCCAGTGCAGCCTTCTTTTGAGACTCTCCCACAAATGGTGTGGGATAATCTGGTGCTTATTCCTTCCGTGGCTAAATCCATAGACAGGAAGTATGCCCCTCAAGAATTGATCTATCTTGGCCTTTCAATCCTTTGCTGATGCCATAGTTTTTTTTGTTTTTTTCATTTATTTTAGTCTTTGGTAACCCGGTAAGGCCCACTAGGCACAAGTGTCTGTTTTCAGGGGCAACCTCGGAGCACTGAGCGGTTAAGTGACTTGCTCAGAGTCACACAGTATGCAAGCGGAGGTTGTGAGAATCAAACTCAGGTCTGGCTGTGAGGCAGCAGTTTTCTGGGAGACATCCTCGAAACTGCATTGCTGTCTTATTTGCAGGCAACTGTCATCTCTGAGGGAGGAGGTTGCCCACCTCCAGGCTGAACTGGCAAGAACTAAGGAGGCCTCCCCCACCCAAAGAGCACCACTGCCACAACCACTGCCTTAGAGGTTGCCAAGTATGAAGAGCAGTTGGACCACAGTGGGTTCTGGGAAGGTGCGAGTGGTGGAACAGAGGCGAAGCCCCCTAGTTGTACCTCTACACAAATCATACAACTGTCTAGCAGAGCAAGGTTCCTCTATGATGGCACCCTCAGTGGAGACCAAGAAGAATGCTGAGGACATCCACAAGGGAGACCCACAAAAGGGTGGCAAGGGACACCACAGGGGAAGAAAACAGTTTCTGATAGGTGACTCAATTGTTAGGGGGGTAGACCTGGGGAAGGGAGAGGTGAGGGAAGTAAGGTGTCTGTCTGGTGCCATGGCTTGGAGGGACAAGAAGCGAATCCTCAGGATTGCAGAAGCAGCATCACAGGAGAGGGAACTAGATATCATTGTCCACCTTGGGACAAATGACCTAGCCAGGCATGGGATCAATGCAGTGCAGGATGAATTTGTGGAGTTGGGGAGGGGCCTCAAACAGGTAGCAAGCACGGTTATCTTCTCAGAGGTGCTGCCAGTTCATAGCAGGGGTAAGGCTAGGGTACTGCACACCATGCAATTTAATGAATGGTTGCAAAACTGGTGCAGAGCACAGGGCTTTGGCTTCATTGGGGACTGGGGGTACACCTGGAGAGATGAATGTCTATACTGGCACGATAGTCTGCATCTGTCCACAAAGGGAACCAAGCTCCTAAGTGACAGGTTTAAATGCTTACTTGGCAAGCTTTTAAACTAGCCAAAGAGGGAGGTGCTGAAAAGAGGCAGGAAATTTCAAGCCTCCCCCCACAAAACATTGCAGGTAGTAAGGTTAACACTGAGGTACAGATCTCAACAGAGGGCAGGACAGGGGTAAATGGAAAAATAGACAAGGGTAAAAAGAGCAGGGATGGGGGAAAAGGATAAAGCCAACATTAAATGGAGGGCAATGAGTACCAATGCCTGTAGTCTGGAAAACAAGCTTCCTGATCTAGTAGCCCTGATGGAAGATGAACAATTGGATAGTGTGGCAGTCATGGAAATATGGTACATGGAGAACCATGACTGGGATGTCAACATACCAGGGTACACATTCTACAGAAGGGACAAGGAGGGTAAAAGAGGAGGTGGAGTAGCTATATACATAAGGGAAGGGATCAAAGCTACAGAACTAAAAAGTAAAGGGGGAGGACAAGAGGCACTCTGGGTCACCTTGGAGACAGGGAATGGCATCACAATCCGCACAGGGGTTGTATACAGACCCCCATCTCAAGGGGAGGAAATGGACAAGAAAATGATAGAGGACATTCTCAAAATGGCTGAAAAAGGGGAGATACTGTTGATGGGGGACCTGAATATGCCAGATGTTAACTGAATGACATGTACTGCAGCCACATCCAAGGGCAGGGTCATTCTCGATGTCCTGCAGGGGGCAGGCCTTAGACAGCTAGTGTTGGAACCCACACGGGAGGGAGCAATATTAGATCTGGTACTCTCAAATGGAGAGAGGATCACAAATTTAGAAGTCAGTAGACATCTGGGAACAAGCGACCACTGCACAGTGTGCTTCACAATAAGCACAACCATGGAGACAAGCCATACAAAAACAAAGATACTGGACTTTAGAAGGGCTGACTTTGGCAAAATGGGTGAATACCTGAGGAATGCACTAGCAAATGGCCAAAAAGGAGGGGTGGAAGAACAACGGAGAAAAATCAAAACTGCCATCATAGAGGCAACAAGCCTTTGTGTTAAACAAATAAAGAAAACAAAGTGGAGTAAAAAACCACTATGGTTCTCAAAAGAGGTGGCAGGGAAGGTTGAGGAGAAAAAGACTGCATTCAAAAAGTATACGGAATCACAGAAGGAGCACGACAGAGAACTGTATCAATTAAAGCAGAAAGAAGTGGGGGAAGGCAGTCAGAATAGCAAAGGCCCAAACCGAGGAAAAAATAGCCAACTCAGTTAAGAAGGGGGATAAAACCTTTTATAGGTACATTAGGGAGCAAAGAAAGGTTAAGGGAGGAATAGTAAAGATTAATAAAGGGAGGGAGGTGGGCAGAGGGAGACAGTGAAAAGGCAGAGATACTGAATGAATACTTTTGCTCAGTATTCACAAAAGAAGATGAGGAGGAGTTACCTAAACCAGACAATAGAAGCACTCTGGGTAGGTGGGTTGACACCAGTCCATTTACAGAAGAAAGAGTCCTGAAAGAACTCCTAAAACTCAAGGTGGACAAAGCAATGGGGCCTGACAGGATTCACCCCAGGATCCTAAAAGAACTAAGGGAGGATCTAGTGACACCACTGACCACACTTTTTAACAAATCATGGGAGGATGGGGTGGTACCTGAGGACTGGAGGAGGGCAGATGTGATTCCCCTTCACACAAGTGGGAGCAAGGCAGAAGCAGGAAACTTCAGACCTGTAAGTTTGACCTCAGTTGTAGGGAAAAATGATGGAATCACTTCTGAAAGAAAGAATTGTTGAGTACCTAGAGGCGAGCGGGGCACAGGACCTAAAACAGCATGGATTTACAGCAGGAAGGTCATGTCAAATGAATGTAATTGATTTCTTTGACTGGGTGACCAAAATAATAGACCAGGGAGGGGCTGTGGATATGGCCTACCTAGACTTTAGCAAGGCATTTGACACAGTCCCGCACAAAAGATTAATAATCAAGCTAGCCAGCCTGGGAGTGGGCCCCAGGGTGATAGCCTGGGTAGCAAACTGGCTGCACAACAGGACACAGAAGGTAATAATGAATGGAACAATTTCCAAAAAAAGGGGGGGTTACTAGTGGAGTACCTCAGGGCTCAGTACTGGGTCCAGTCCTCTTTAACATCTTCATAGGTGACATTGCAGAGGGTCTGGAGGGAAAGGTATGCCTCTTTGCAGATGACACAAAGATCTGTAACAGAGTTGATACACAAGGGGGTAGAAAGGATGAGAAGGAACTTGGCAAGGTTGGAGGAATGGTCAGACGATGGCAACTTAGATTCAATGCAAAGAAGTGCAAAGTAATGCACCTGGGAAACAAAACCCAGGAGAAGAGTACACAATAGCAGGGGAGGTACTAACAACAACAAAAATGGAAAGGGACCTGGGGGTAGTCATATCAGATGACCTAAAAGTGGGTAAGCAACGTGAGAAGTCAGTAAGGAGAGCTGGGGGATACTGGGATGCATAGGAAGGGGCATCACAAATAGAAAAAGGGAAGTGGTTATCCCTCTGTACAGACAGTTGGTGAGACCCCATCTGGAGTACTGTGTGCAGTTTTGGAGACCTCATCTACGCAAGGACATAGACAGGATGGAAGCAGTCCAGAGGAGGGCAACTAAAATGGTGCAGGGTCTGCATCAGAAACCATATGAAGAGAGACTGAAAGAGCTTAATATGTATACCCTTGATGAAAGGAGGGACGGGGACATGATAGAAACTTTCAGGTCACCTCAAGGAATCAACAAAGTCCAGGAGGGTAGGCATCTTTCAGAAAAAGATGTGTAAGAACAAGAGGCACAATTTAAAGATAGACGGGGACAGCTCAGGAGTAATGTGAGGAAATGTTTTTCACAGAGAGAGAGAGGTGGATGCATGGAACCGCCTTCCTGGGGAGGTTGTTGGGTCTAAAACAATGGGGGAATTCAAACATGCATGGGACAGACATAAGGCAATTGTAGTGGGGGTGGCAGGAAGTAGGCTATTGGTTAACTAGAATCTGCAGCTTATCCAGTAAGTAGGGAAATGGGCAGACTGGGTGGGCCAAGTGGTCCTTATCTGCCATCAAAGTCTATGTTTCTGTGGTCTGCTGGATGTACCAAGCTCGTTCACATCTCGTCCCTCTAACCTCTAGGCTATACTGCCAGCCAGTTGTCATGGCAGAGAATGACAAAGCCGTCCTTCCTCAGGAATCTATGGCACGTCCAGTAAACAAGGAATCTCATAAGACTGTCACCTTGGGCAATCGAGTTTTCACTGCCTCTACCCTGGGTATGTGCATTGCTAGCTACCAGGATTATTTCTCTTTGTATGAGTATACCCTCTGGCATTCGCTCAAAGCCACTGTGGAAGCTGTTCTGGAGTCTGACATTAGCTCAAAGCTTCTCCAGACCATTACTAGAGGCACTGAGTCCAACAATCAACAACTAAAAGCTGCTATGGACACCTTTGACACTGCTTCCAGGGCAGCAGCAGCTGGTATTTGCACCCGACGCCACTCGTGGTTACGAACATCGGAATTCACAAATCATGCCCAACAGAGAGTTATGAGCTTACTATTTGATGGAACTTATCTCTTTGGCCCTCAAATTGAGCAGGCACTAGAGGCCACACAGAAAACTAGAATGGCTATTAGAACGGCCAGGCCACTCTCTGCTGCCCCGAAACTGGGGCAGTTTCATAACTGTCAGTCCTTTCATGGCAAAGGGAGAGGGGGCTTCAGCAAAAATCTAGCCCCCTCAGCCACAAAAGAAAACACAGCAGAAGGCACAGGGCCCAAAAGTGCCTAGTGCCACCCTCTGAGATTCCGGCCCAAGTTCCACCTCAGCTGTCCAAGGGGGACTCTTCCTTGGCAGTAGAAGGGCATCTGACTCAGTTTTACAACCTGTGGAAGTCAGTCACATCAGACAAATGGGTGCTCAGAATAATCCGCGACGGTTACTCTCTAAATCTTTTGGAAACCCTTCCAGATCATCCACCCAAATGACAGCCCAAGTGTTCAGTCTCTCAGTCAGACCTTCTTGCTTCCGAGATTCAAGGCCTTCTGAACAACAGGGCAGCAGAAGTAGTTCTGTTGGATCAACGGAACACAGGTTTCTACTCCCATTACTTCCTAGTTTCAAAGAAAACAGGCAGCATGCACCCTGTTCTCGATCTAAGGAAGTTAAACAAATTCTTTATAAGGAGAAATTCAAGATGATATCACTTGGCACACTTTTACCTCTGATTCATCAAAATGATTGACTGGCCTCCTTCGACCTGCAGGATGCCTACTAACATGTTCTCATACACCCAAACCATCACAACTATCTCCGATTTGTGGCATTGGGTCAGCACTACTAATTCAGGGTCCTGCCCTTTGGGCTTTCCTTGGCACCTCAAGTCTTTACAAAGTGCTTTGCAGATCTCACAGTGCATCTCAAGAAGCTCAGAATTCAAGTGTTCCCGTATCTGGACGACTGGCTACTAGCAAGCCCCTCCAGGCAAGAGACTCAGGAAGCCATTGCTATGGCTTCCAAGTTCCTCATGTCCATGGGAGTTGTGTTGAATTTAGGAAAATCGCAACTACAACCCTCCCAACTACTCCTCTTCATAGGACCCCTTCTGGATACCTCCAGCATAAATGCTTTTCTTCCAGCGGACGGGAGGAATGACATCCTTCAGATGGCCTACTTCATCAGAGAGAACGACTGAGTTCTAACCCTCTCAATGCAGTGGATGCTGAGTCTCATGGCTTCCTCAGTATTCATTGTACCTCTGATTCGCCTTCACATGAGGAGTACTCAGTGATCCACAACCACACATCCCCAGTCCTTTCACATCAAGGTGACGGAACCTCTAAAATGGTCACTCACCTGGTGGACTCAAGAGGACAACTTCTGAAAGGGTTTCCCTTTGCCCCACTGGAATCTCAGATCTCCATCACCATGGATGCATCCCTACTTGGATGGGGAGCTCACTGTCTAGATCTCCACACCCAAGGTCGATGGAATCAGAACGAGTCTCAACTCTACATAAATATCCTAGAAATGAGAGCTGTCCTGTATGCAGTCCGAGCTCTGAAGGACATTCTCTGTCACAAGATCATTCTCCTTCAAATGGACAACAAAGCAGTAATGTATTACATCAACAGACAGGGTGGAGCACACTCATACCCCTGTGCAGGGAAGTGATGAAAGTGTAGAAGTGGTGCCTGGAGCACAAAGCCCTGATCCAAGTGGTTTACCTTCCAAGAGTGCAGAACGATCTAGCAGATCGTCTCAGCAGAACGGAAATGTATTCTCACAAGTGGTCTCTAGACACAAGCATCGTGCAGTCGCTCTTCGAAGAGTGGGGAACTCCAGACCTGGACCTTTTTGCATCCCCACCCAATGCAAAACTGCCTCTGTTCTGCTCCAGAAAACTAGAACCTGGTGCTTTCTGTCAGTATGCATTCACACTGTGGTGGACAAGACGCTTTCTGTACGCATTTCCTCCTCTTTCCTTAGTTCAGAGGGTACTGCTCATGCTGGAGGCACAAGGGGGCAGAATGATTCTCATCACCCCATTCTGGCCTTGTCAGATTTGGTTTCCATTAATCAACAGAGCTTCCACTTCAAATGGACCTGCTGACCCAGGGCCCAATGGTCCATCCCAACCTGAGATCCCTTCATCTCCATGCTTGTCTCCTGAGGAAATATAAGTGAGTAGTAGATCTGACGTTTCACGTAGAGTCTCAGACATTCTCCTAGCAGCACGCAAGCCAGCTACTAGGAAAACTTATACGGCAAAGTGAAAGTGGTTCTCCGTCTAGTGTGTGAAGTCCTCCCTGGACCCCTTCTCCTGCCCACCTAACAAAGTCCAGGAGTATCTTCTGGACCTGTCAAACACAGGACTGCAATACTCAACAGTGAAGGTTCACCTCAGCACGATCTCAGCGTACCACGAGCCTGTACACTCCATGTCTCTGGCTTAGTTGCCTTTGTCAAGAGGTTCCTTAAAGACATACGTCACACTAGGCCATCAGTCAGAAGACTGGTAGCCGCCTGGGACATTAACCTTGTGCTAGACATGCTCACCCGTAAACCTTTTGAGCCCTTAGTAACTTGTGAGTTGAAGTTCCTGATCTGGAAGACCGCCTTCCTTGTAGCCATTACCTCCGCTCGAAGAGTGTCCAAAATACATACATTGGTCACAGACCCCTCGTATACTGTATTTCACAAGGACAAGGTGGTTCTTAGAATTCACCATAAGTTTCTCTCTAAAGTAGCCTCGGAATTCCATCTGAACCAGCCCTTGGTTCTTCTGACCTACTTCGAGAACTTCCAGAATGAGGGGGAGCGTACCCTACATTCTCTGGATGTTAAAAGGGTTTTGAGGTTCTACTTAGACAGAACTAAAGAGATCTGCAAATCTAAACAACTATTTGTTTTTTTTTTGTTTGTTTGTTTTTTAACTCTTTTTTTCTCCCCTTGGTCTGGGCATCCTACAGGAGTGCCTACTCAGCTGTGCCTCTCTCTCTCAGCCTGAATCCCCACATCTCCCAGGCTCTCCCCTGAATGACTGGTCAGGTCCAGCCCCCCAGATCACCCCCCGAGAAAAGGCCTGCCCTCCCTTGGTGGCTCTTTCTGTAATTAGAGGTACCTACCAGTTGTCGGGTCGCCCATGGAGAGCCCTGGATGCATTGGACTGGCGATGGGATGTGGGTGCACCCCTGAGGCCTCTGTCATCTCACCGGCTCCAGAGAGGGTTTTTTTCCTTTTTTCTGTTTTCCTCCTGCAGAGCATAGCTGACAAGGCAGTGCTATGCCACAGCTCTGCCCCCTGTACGTATGTGGCGTCACTACGTCGTGCACCTCCGACTGCCACCAGAGGTCACTCTAACAGCAGTCATTTCCCTGAGCCCTTCCTGGGAAGAGAGAGAGAGAGAGAGCAGTCCATCCAGATGTTCAATCTCTTCCCTTCCCTGCCAACCTCCGCCAACCCGGGCTCGTTCCCAGTGTGGCGCAAAGTGTGGCGTCCAGCGCCTCAACCCTCAGTACCACCAGGCCCTAAACAATTATTTGTCTCTTTCAGCATGACCCAGTTGGGTCAGCTTGTTGCTAGCAGATGTATTTCAATGTGGTTAGTGGCATGTATTCACCAATGCTACTCCATAGCACAGGTTAAACTGGAAGGCAGAGTACATGCTCATTCTGCCAGGGCAGTCGTGGCATCTCTGGCAGAAATTTTAAGTGTACCCATCACAGACATCTGCAGTGCAGCTACTTTGAGTTCTGTGCACACTTTTGTGAAGCACTACGCTTTGGATGTCCATGCCAGACAGCATCAATCCTTTGGCAGGACAATCCTTAATGGACTCCTGTCCTAAGTGAGCTCCTTTCTCCTGCCGCCCTTCTTGGGGGGATTATTTTAGCTCGGTAATCTCCCATTAGTGTGGATGAGTGGTGGAGACTTTATGTCCAGGAAGATATGAAAATTAAGTACCTAACGTAATTCTTGATCTTCTTGGACGAAGTCACCACTCATTCACACACCCACCCTCCATCCCCCGAGCTCACTTATCTTGTTTCTGGTCTTCACTCCCTCAATGGCTGGGCTGTGAAGACTCTGTTGTGTTGACCCTTCTTATATGGGTCATTTGGACTATCTTATGTCCAACATAGGTTAGTTTCACTAGGTTAGTTTACGCTGCACATCCTTGGTAAAAAAGGTACTGAGGCAGTTGGAGGGTCGACGCCGAGGTAGCCTATATGGCGCAAGCCGGGCTCGCAGCACCACTTCCTTGTGGTCATACTTCGGCGCCGGCCCTCCTGAAGATTTTTGGCTCCCGCTCGGTCCTAGCACCTCATGCATAGTCCCATTAGTGTGAATGAGTGGTGGAGACTTTGTTCAAGAAGATCAAGAATTATGGTAGGTATGTAATTTTCATGTTTTGCACTTCAGAATAAGGAACTCAGGGAGGAGCTACCAGTTGGGGGGTTCAGACCGAGGTCACGGAGATGGAGAATTACCTGGGGTGATCATAATGTGTAACATGAACAGCTCAGCTCAGTGCAGGAGGGTGGTAGCTAAGGCCAACAAGATGCGGGGGTGTATTGTGAGAGGAATCTCATCCAGAAATAGGGATGTGATCCTGCCATTGTATAGGTCCCTAGTCAGGCCACATTTAGAGTACTGCATGCAGTTCTGGCATCCCTTTCTGAAGAAAGATATCAGATTGCTGGAGGGGGTGCAGCATAGGGCAACTGAGTTGATCCAAGGACTGGAGGGCAAAACCTATGAGGACAGGCTGACTGAGTTGAATATGTACACCCTGGAGGAGAGGTGGGATCTGGGGGATATGATTGAGACCTTCCACCCTGGAGGAGAGGAGGGATCTGGGGGATATGATTGGGACCTTCAGATATTTGAAGGGGATTAACAAAATGGGCACAGAATGGATATTTATACTGAGGAGAGGAAGGGACACCAGAGGGCATGGTCTTAGATTGGAGGGTGGAAGATATCGGAGAGAGATGAAGAGGCATTTTTTCACAGAGAGGGTGGTGGAGAAATAGAACACTCTACCCGAGGAGGTGGTATCCTGTAGCACAGTGGGCAGTTTTAAAAGGGCATGGGACAGGGTGCGAGGGGGGGAAAAGGTGATGGGGAGAGCGGAGGGTGGGGCAGCTGCAAATAAGGGTGCTGGCCGCGCATTCGAGCATACTAACTTGATAGACCATAAGGCCTGTTTCTGCTGGCAGATTTGTATGTTCGTACATTTCCCCTTTAGTGCGTAAACCACCACCACCTTGGGACTTGTTGCTGGTGTTGGCAAAGCTCATGGGCAAGTCATTCAAACTGATGCACAGGTGTGACATATCTCACCTGTCATGGAAGACTGCCTTCTTGGCAGCTATTGCATCAGCCGGAAGGATCAGTGAACTCCAGGTGCTCTCAGTGGAGTCTCCTTACATGGTCTTCGACAGGGACAAGGCTGTCCTTCACCCCAACCTGAAGTTCCTCCCAAAGGTTGTGCCAGAGTTTCACATTAACTAGGTGATCTCCCGATGTGCTTCACCAACCACACCTCGGAGGCCAAGCACAGGCTCCATACTTCGGACCTGCGGCGAGCGCTCGCCTGTTACAAGAAGCGCACAGCTGGAGTTTGGGGAGAGGTTCGTCAGCTCTTTGTCACTTATGCTGAAGCTGCACCTGGCAGACCGGCAGCTAAGTGGACAATTGGCAGGTGGATTGTTTCCTGCATTGACCTCTTTTATAGGTTGGCAGGTAGGGTGCCTTCTGTAGTGCTAAGGACTCATTCCACCCATCATACCGCTGCATCGGTGACTGCTTCCAGGGTCGTCCACATCCAGGAAAACTGCAGGGCTGCTACCTGGAGGTCAGCACACACCTTCATTTCCCATTACCACATTGACCTCAAGTCATGTTGGGATGCCAGTTTTGGGGCCTCAGTTTTCCAATCTCTGTTCCCTAAGTAGGGGGTGCACACCTTGCCTCCCTTCTCCCAGAGAACTGCTAGAGTCTGCCAGAAAGTGTGGCTAGAACATCATAGCCACATCACTAGAAAGACAGGTTACTCGCCTGTAACAGTAGATCTTCCATGGGGATAATCTCTTGCAGCAGGTAGTACACTTGGGTCGTCACCAGAGGGTGCTGTGGTGCACGGCAGCTCTCTTCTAGCAGTCTTTTTCCAGGGGTAGCCCACACATGACATCATCTTCCTGTTTCCTATTTAAGAGTGGGCGGTCCCTTGTATCCTCAGTTAATTTTCCCGCCGTCTTCAGCTCACACGCAGCAGCTAGTGCAGAGAGCAGCAGTCATCGACAAGAACTTGAACTAGAAGTGGAATTTTTCCGTTTCACTTACTACGTCGACGAATGTCCCAAGAATCTACAAGCAAGTCAGCGTTATTTGCAATCTGTGGATGACAGCTGCAGGAGATAGAATCCTACCTTATGGAGCAGAAATTGTCTCTGTTAGAGAACCAGGGGGCCCCGTCCCAAGGCCCCCCTTCCATTGCTTCACACAAGAAGCAGAAACGAGATAAGGAGAAGCCCTCCTCATCTTCCTCGGGCCAGCGCTCATCGACGGCCACCATCACAGGTGCTCCACCGTCGACGATGCCTTCCAAGGCTGCCTCCTTGTCGACGGGGGTTTTCACCCTCTCGTCAATGGTGCTTTCCGGCTCTCTTTCAGCAGTTCGTGATGAACCCTATGTTGGTTCCGTCAATGCTCCATCGATGGGGGATTGTTTCCCATCGACGACGTCCTCAGTTAAGCATTCTGATGCTTCTTCCCTTGCTTCCCCGTCAAAGATGGGTCATGTTTCCATGGGGAAGCCTACTGTTTTGCAATTCATTCTGCCCCTCCTCCTTCACAAACATTCTCTCATAGGGACCAGGTGGACAGGGATCGGGATCCTGTACTTTACCAGCCAGGGGCCAGACCTGCTTATACCACACATCCTATTTGCTCCACAATTCACCTGGTTTCTCAGAAACCTCCTACCCCTACCCACTTCCTCATTGGACCTAGCTACAGTGGTACAGCAGGTTCTACAAGCCATTAGGCATTCTCAGCCTCCCACTCCAGAGGAGCAGAGTCATCCTTCCCGTTCTCCTACACCTCTGCCAAAATGCTTCCAGGGTGACAGGGAACCTTCTCCAACCTGGTCACCCCCCCCATATGAAGATGATTACCAGTCAGATGAGGCTGAATTCCCAGCAGATTTCACCAGAGATTTGGAGGATGTGGACTTACAGGGCTTGGACTGCCATCCCCAGTCCATGCTTTCTACTATTTACTCTTTAAATGAGGATTTTTCCTACCAGGCAACTGCCTTTCCTCCAGATGACCCATCTTTTCATGAGATGATGGTCCAAATCCAAAAAGTCGTGGGATTTTCAACTACCGAACATAATAAACAAAGAAAGGATATGGCAGACTATCTAGAACTGTCAGAAGGGCCTGTAATAGTGATACCCCCACTTATACAAACCTACCAAAATGCTATGCTAGTGGCCTGGAACTAGTCTTCGGCTGTCCCAGCCCTTCCTAGGAAAGCAGATTGCCTTTACCAGACTCCTCTTGATCATCCTTTTTTTTTCTTCTACCCCTGAATCTGACTTGGTAGTGATCACTGTAGCTCATGAGCGTACTAAACAACTGAAGCACATGAGTTCCTTACCCCCTGATAAGGAATCCCATAGGACTGATTACTTATGGAAAAAGGTGTTCCAAGCATGTACGATGAATCTCAAAATTCTAAACCATATGAGACACATGGTCAAGTACCAGCGTACACTCTGGTCCTCTGCTATAGAGCTAGTCAATAAACTCCCTCCTTCTCAGGAGAAGGATCAGTTGTTGGCTACAATATCCACTGGCAATTCCATCTCCTGACACCTACTCTGCTCAGGTTATGATGTGGTTGATACTTCGGCCCGCAAGTCAGCAACGGTGATTACCCTAAGATGTCACACTTGGCTTTGCATCTCGGGGTTCATGACAGATGTACAACCTAAAGTGGTTAATGCCCCTTTACTGGGTCCAAGCTTTTTGGTCCAGGTACCCAAACACTTCTAGATTATCTCCAGTCTTCAGGACAGAGCCTACGTACAGTGCATGGCATGTACCATACCTCACAACCATCTTGCCATCCCCAATCCTTTCATACAAAGAGAGGTGGTAAATATAGAGGCTCATACAGAGGCGGATCCCATGGTCGTTCCCAGCCTGCTTCCAGGACAGTCACTGCTACCACCAAGGGCTCCCGCTGTCACCCTCCTGGTGGAGACAGCCAGCCCACTTCCCAGTGACCAACTGGGGCATTGCCCAGGCTTCATCAACCAGGCCTCGTAAGCCACGGGCAGTTGCTTTGCCCTCCATTTAGAAGCCTGGCAAATGATCACATCGGATGAGTAGGTACTCCAGATCTTTGCAAGGGGTCACACACTAGAACTCACCTCCATGCCTGCCCCTCATCCCCCCAGCTCTGTGCATTACCCACCCGACCACATTCCTATTCTGCAGGAGGAACTCCAGGTTCTTCTGCTCAAGAAGGCCATCTATCCTGTCTCTCCTTCAGAGTACCAACTAGAATTTTACATCCACTTCTTCCTGGTACCCAAACACACTGGAGATCTCAGACCTATATTAGACCTCAGACAACTGAGTCTACACATTCAGTACAAAAGGTTCTGGATGGTCACCTTAACCCCCATCATGCCAGTTTAAAACAAGAGGACTGGCTATGCGCACTGGATATGAAGGATGCTTACCTACATATCCCCATCCACCTTGCCCACCACCGGTTTCTACGCTTTCACTTGCTAAGACAACATTACCAATTTTGGGCACTCCCATTTGGTCTCTCATCCACTCCAAGAGTGTTTACCAAGTGCCTAGTGGTAGTGGTGGTAGCCCCACGACAAGACGGACACTTCATCTTACCATATCTGGACAACTGGCTCATAAAAGCAGATTCCAAAACCTCTCTGCTTTCCTCCCTTCAAGCAACCCTTACTCGGTTTCACTCCCTAGGGATTACGGTCAATTGGTAGAAGTCCAACCCGACTCCTACTCAGTCGCTCCAATATATAGGAGTGGTCCTAGATACTGCCTCCACCAGGGCTTACCTCCCTGCTGACAGGCAAGACAGGCTTCTGTCTCTGGCTTCCCAGATACAAACTCAGCAAGTTATCACAGTCAGACACCTTTTATGTCTTCTAGGGCACATGGCCACTGCCATCCCTTATAGTAGCATTTGCCCGTCTACATATGAGACCAGTCCAGTGAGTTCTTCAAAACCAATGGTGTCAAAAAAACAGACTTCGAAGACAAAGTCAGAGTCACTCCCACTCTGCAGTCAGCCCTGTCCTGGTGGACTCAACGTGCCAACCTCTCTCAAGGCAAGCCCTTCCAATCTCCCCCCTCCCCAGCAGACGTTGACCATTGATGCTTCCCTAAATGGGTGGGGTCTAGAAGAACAACTACAGGACACAGGACAGGTGGCCCTGATTCTCCAATTATCCCCACATAAATCTCCTGGAAATGAGGGCAGTCCGCCTTGCCTTTCAGACTTTTCGGACCCACTTTTCCCCAGGGCCACTGCTAATTTAGTCAGACAATACCACAGTGGTAAATTACCTCAACAAACAAGGAGGTACGAAGTCCCGCACTCTCTGCAGAGAGAGACAATAGTAGTTTGGCAGGAAGCCACACAACAATACCTTTCGTTGACAGCTGTCCATCTACTGGGATGCCATAATACTCTGGCTGACATTCTCAGTTGCCAGTCCTCCATGCATGAATGGACTTCATGATGAAGTTCTTAAAATAATTTTTCACTTGTGGGGGACCCTGCACCTCGACTTCTTTGCCTCCCCCACCAATCACCATATTCCCAGATACTACTCCATTATCCCAAGCAAAAAGGGATGGTCTGTAGATGCCCTGTCCAAACCATGGATGGTTCTCTTCTTATATGCTTCCCCCCTGTCCCACTCCTGCAATGGACTGTACTGAAACAACAACTCAAACCTGCCACCATGATCCTCATAACCCCTCTGTGGCCTCGGCAGGTGTGGTTTCCCCCTACTTCAACAGTTCTCAGTAGCGGGACCTGTTCCATTACCAATCAGACCAGATCTGCTGACTCAGAATCAGGGAACCCTCCTTCATCCCAACCTGAGATCACTACACCTTCACGCTTGGCTCCTGAGGATGCTTTCATAGCCCGTCTCCAAGTCTCCTCACTTGTGGCCAATATTCTGTTAGCCTCACATAAACCAGTGACCAAGGAAACTTTTAATGCCAAATGGAAACGCTTTTCCATTTGGGCCACTTTCCGGTCGTTGGACCCTTACTCATGTCCGCTGACTACTGTTCTGGATTACTTGGCCTCGCTTGCCGAGACAGGGTTGAGCTATTTCTCTATTAAGGTCCATTTGGTTTCTATTTCGGCCTTCCATGAACCTCTGGATGGAACTTTACTGTACCAACATCATCTAGCCAAAATGTTTCTAACAGAAATGTTACATATCAAACCTCCCATTAGACGACCCACTCCCCCATGGGATCTCAGTTTTCTTTTAGAGAAACTGACTCTTGAACCTCTTGAACCAGTGGCCACTTGTGACCTCTGTTTTCTTTCTTGGAAGACATTATTTTTAGTGGCCGTCACTTCAGCTTGACGTATATCTGAGCTTCATGCCCTCATGTGTAAAGAACCTTACTTAATTTTTCACAAAGACGGAGTAGCACTTTGGACAAATCCTTCTTTCTTACCCAAGGTGGTCTCAGAACACACCTTAAATCAGTCCATAGAGTTGCCAGTCTATTACCCTGAACACTCCAATCAGGGAGAATAACTTCTACATACCTTAGACATCCACCGTACACTTCGATGATATACTAATCATACCAAATCAGAAAGACCTCTCAACTTTTTTCACCTTTGCCTCAACCAGGAAAGATCTCCCGGTCACTAAACGGACACTCTCCAATTGGCTAGCACACTGCATCACCTTTTGTTATAAAAAATATAACAAACCATTACCAGGACCTGTCCAAGCCCATTCTACCAGAGCTATGACCACCACAGTGGCATGCTTCAAGGGAGCTTCTTTTGCAGATACTTGCAATGTAGCCATATGGTCCACAATACATACCTTCACAAAGCATTATAACCTAGACATTGCTTCACATCATAGGGTGGCCTTTGGCCGAGCTGTCCTACAAAGCCTTCTATCTTGACGCCATCCTTCTTGGGTTTACTGCTTGGGAATCATCCCAAGTGTATTACCTGCTGCAAGAGATTATCAAGAATGCAAGGGACAGACATAAGGCAATTCTTGTGGGGGGTAGGAAGAAGTAGGCTGTTGGTTAACTGGGATCTGCAGCTTATCCAATAGGTAGGGAACTGGGCAGACTAGGTGGGCCAAACGGTCCTTATCTGCCGTCTAAGTCTATGTTTCTGTATCCCCGTGGAATGTAGTACAGTTACGTACCTACCATAACAGTAGATCTTTGAGTGGTATCTCTTGCAGCAGGTACAATCCCTCCCTCCATCTCCCTCCTTCTCTAGAACAACTTCTGATCCAGTTATTTATGGGAAGGGATACCTATGGTACCTTAGGTCTCCCTCGGTCCTCGCTTAGTGAGCTGAATCCATCAGGGAACTGAGGATACCAGGCACCACCCACTCTTATATAGGAAACAGGAAGATGATGTCATGTGTGGGCGGCCCCTGAAAAAAAGACTGCTAGAAGAGAGCTGCCATGCACCACAGCGCCCTATGGTGATGGCCTAAGTGTATTACCTGCTGCAAGAGATATCCCTCAAAGATCTACTGTTATGGTAGATACGTAACTGTACTTTCTAGGAGTGGTATATGATGTTCATCCACAAGGACCCACCCGATCTCCCATGGCTTTGGCGCACACAACTGCTTCCAGTGGGCAAGATCTGGTGTCATAGGCCACAGCTGAGGGAGTTACCACCGGGGTGGGTGAGAGGAGCCATCTTGAAGATGTTCCGACCAGTCTTAAAGGGAAAGGCGACTGCCAGAAAGTGTGGATGAACATCATATACCACTCCTAGAACTACTGTTACAGGTGAGTAAACTATTTTTTTCTGCTGCCATTGGCTCTGTATCTGTGTGGAATCTGGTGCAATGACTCATTTGGTAACCCATGATAAGAGCGAGTGAAAATGAGTGAGTCAGTATGAGCGACGTGTTAAGGGCGGGTCCAAATTGAGCAACTTGGACTAAACAACAATTGGGAGATTGGGAGTAATAGCGATGTTTTGGAAAGAATGAGCAAGGTTGGGACTGAGGTACTGACATATGTAGGCAGGAAATTGTGATGGCAGCATTGAGCCAGCAGTGTGGCATAGAGGGTAGGAGTGCTGCCTGTGTGTGCGGTAGCCCCGGGTTCCGGACGTGCTATAGGAGTTTAATTTATTCCTCGGGTTGGAGTTATTTTTTTCTCCATTGTCAACACCCCTTCCCGAGTTGATTATTTAATAATCGGGGTGTATGGGGGGCAGCAAAGCCCTCCACATAAAAAGTAATTGGAAATAGCCTCCTGTGGATATTAAGTGCTGGTTGGTGTTTCTGTGAGGCACTATTGTGCTGATCGCTGTTTTGCTTTTTGGCAATTTCTAGTCGCCATTGTGCTGTTCGCTTATTTTTTAGCTATTATCACATGGAACCCAGTCATTTAACTATCCTTTTCTTGTTTTAGGGCAGAAAACTTTGCAGAGGTCATTTTCCAAATTGTGATCTAAGCCCAAGTCAAAGCAAAGTTTGTAGCTGTCTGCTTCTCATCTGCAGAGAAACAAACTGTCTTTGGAATGCTAGAGGGAGCAGACTTTGAACTTAAACATCCTTAAGTTTTGTTTCCAGGACAACAACTCCGGACTGAGATGATGAAATTTTGAATGACATCACTGACACAGTCTTGTTGTTAGAATCATCTGCCTCCTCCATGTCCACTTCTGATCCAGTAATAAGTAGATCTTCCTGGACTAAAAGTCTCCACCACTCATTCACACTAATGGGGACTATGCCGGAGGTGCTAGGACCCCGTGGGAGCTAAAACTCTTCAGGAGGGCCGGCGGCGGGATTTGGACCATGCATGTGTGGTGCTGCGAGACTAGTTCACGCTGTATAGGCTATCTCGGTGTCGACCCTCCAACCACCTCAGTTCCTTTTCTCCCACCATCGAGTGTGCTTTGATGATGACATTGCTCGCCTGTCAGGAGTCAAGTCTTCATCTATATGACAGCAGCTATAGCCGTTAAAGTATTTGATTAATTTACTACTTTTAGTGTTTTTTTCTCATTTAAAAAAAAAAAAAGAGAGCAAAGAAGATGAAGAAGAAGAAATTCTCAGCCTGCCATCAACTGAGTCGACCTTAGACAGTAGCGATGACAGTAGGGAGACTTCGTTTGAAAGCTGTGATGGCAGCAGGGCTGTGTCCGGTCTGCCGCACTTTGCGGAGGGGGGATCCAACCATGGGCAGTCCAGTGCTTGGGGGGGGGCAGTCTGCCTGAAGCACAAAAGCAGCGGGCACACCTTGAGCTCTTCTTCCTCCTGTCAGTGGAAGAAGAAATGGTACAGCTTGAAGTCGTCCTCTGGTACGCCTGCATGGGGATCGTCGGTGGTGGCGAGCAGTAGGCCTGACCTGACTTTGATGGGGTCCTCTGTGGCTCCATTCTTAATGGCCATGATCTTCAACACCAGCCCTGTCTCTGTCCTCGATAGGACTCCGGTGAGCAGTTTCACCTCTGGGTCATTCTTTTAGAGCAGGGGGTATGACGTCTGTCCAGTTGATTTGGCCAGTGGACCCGGTTCTGGGGCCTTCAGGCCTTGGAGTCACTGGGCCACAGCCGAGTCAGGCAGGCAGGATATGTGCAGTGCCTTCTCCGGTGCCAGTGCCATTGACGCTGACCCCATGTGCCTACCCCCCTCAACTTTTCCTCTGCAGGGGCCAGCATGGGCACCACTTTCCTTCTCCCCCTTTTTCTTCAGGTTTGGGTCAGTATGCCTGACGCTGTGTATGGTGCCAATGCTACTTGTGGTGCTGGCACTATGGGTGGTGCTTGTGCCATGAATGGCACCGAACTCTTTGACGCCATTCTGGGTGGTGGCGTCTCTTGTGATTCTGGCCTGGACCTGCCTTTTAGAGGTTCTTCTGGGGTAGAAGTGGATTTGGATGAGTCTCTCCCTGTCCTACTTTGTCAGAGACGCAATAGATGACTCATTTTAGAGGCTGGAATGCAAACCTTCTCTATCAGCAGAGCCTGTGGTGGAAGATCTTCTTTTCAGTTTTTCCTCAGGGATATGGGGTCCACCATAACATTGCAGACTTCATTTGTGGATCAAAGCAGACTTTTACGTCTGGAGTTCCTACAGTCTTCAGTACAAGTACACCCTGTAGAACACATTATTTTTACCCCAGGAGTCCTTTAGCATCAGTAACTTTTTTGCACTTAGCTGGCTAGGTGCAACTGTCCTGGAAGTGTGCCTTTAAGAGATATTTAAATGAACATAGGGCCAAACCAATCAAAAGACAGGAGGGGGTGTGAGCTGAGTGAGAGCTGTTGAATTATTCAGAATGTTTTCTCCACTGGACTGAGCAATATTGCCTCTGAGGTGTCTCCCAACTTTCCTTGTTGACAGCTTCCTAGTGCTTATCTGGGTAAAGTTTTCCTCATAAATTATTTCCTTTAGTGTGCTGAGTGAAAGTTTTTCCTTTTCATTAGCACCGGTAATTTTTTATTTTTAGTGCAACGGCGCTATTTTGACTTTATTTTTACCACGACTATTTATTTTATCGTGGGTGCTCATTTTCGACAGTTTGCTTCATTTTTGGGGCAAATTCTTGTTGGAACTATCAAATTAGGAACAGTTGCCTTGTTTTTTACCTCAGACCTCGCGAGGTTTACCGCAAGGTACCTGCAGTAGATTTCAAATTTAAACAGTGCCTGGGGGGTTTCTCTCTAGATTGGCAATTACAAGAAAACCTTTTTTTTTTTTGTTATATTACTGGACCTTGGTATCATCTGAGTCAGGACTGTCCATAAGGGTCCAGCAGCCACCTGTGTGCAGTTGTGTATTACTGGGTTTCTATTAAGATTGGCACTGGTATAGATCCCCATTTTACAACCAAAAAAAAAAAAAAGACACTAGTAATAGACATAGTTTATTCACTGGGGCAGGACTGGCTGGTGGCATTTTCACAGAAACTTGCACTCAGTTTGTAGGTCCAGAACTGGTTTGCTTTGCTTAAATTGGCAAACATAGCAGACAAACCTTTGATTATTATGGCTGAAGATAAATCAAAGGCTTCCAACGAGGGGCCATTCAAAAGTACTAATACCAAAAGCAGAGATGCTGAGAAACCCTCCAGATCCCAGCCAAAAAATAAAGCTTCCAAAGATGAAGTTCCTCACAAATTGAAAAATAATAAGTGACAAAAAAGAGGAAGCTTGATCAAGCCTCTGATGAAGTGACTAAAAAGAAACTCTGTCAAGACAGATATGCTCCCGTTGCTCCTTGGAAAGCCAATAGCGAGACAACAGGCAGCTTAAAGCACACAGAAAAAACAAAACACTTACAAACTGCACAGGTTCTTCCATCAGTGCAAGATATGGAAAAAGCATGGCAACTGTTTCAGACCCTTCAAAAGATGGGTCCTCGATTTACTGGGGCTGGCAAGCATTCTTCCACAGTTCTCTCTTCTGTAGACTGTGAGGATGACGCAGATGATGATCAATTTTATAATGTGCCTGACCTGGATTTTGAGGGCCTTGAGCCCCAGAAGTCCCCAGACCCTCACCTTGGGGATCCCCCAGGTGACCACAAGGATCCTTCCTCTATGTTTACATTGATACAAAATATGCTGGATACCCTGGACCTCCCTAAGCAGAAGCCCAACCAGGATGTCGATGAAGATGAAAAATATAGGGAGATGAAGGGTCTTGCATCCTCAAAGACCCTGGTCATCCCTATCTATAATGCATTTAGAAAAAATACCATGAAGGTGCTTCAACACCCCACTTCAGTATCAGGGGTTGATAAGCGGCTTGAGAGAAAATATAAATTGTCTAAAAATGGTACCGAGTTCCTGTCTGCACACCCTAGCCACGAAAGTATAGTGTAGCAGGCAGTTTGTGAGAAAGCTGGAGTCTCCTTGTTGCCCTCTCCCCCTGACAAGGATTCCAAGAAAATTGACTTTATAGCAAAGAAAATGTATGCCACAGCTTCCCTGCTTCTCAGGCTTTCATCTTACATGGCATTCGTAGCCAAATATCAGAAAGCCCTTTGGAAATCTGTCCAGGCTGTTGCCCACAACGGATCAGATTCTATGGTGCAGGAGCTGGTGGATATGTCAAAAACTGCCCTGGAAGCTACTATGTACCAATTCCACATGGTAGATGACAACAATGATGCAGCCTCTGGGGCGATGGCCCATGCCATCTCTCTGAGACACTTCACCTGGCTTAGAACAACCAGTCTGACCACAGACACTCAGAACAAGGCCATGGATTTTCCCTGTGATCAGAATATGTTGTTTGATTACAGAACCACCGACTACATGAAAAAAGTCGATGAGTACAAGACCTCCTGGCAGAGCCACTCATCCAAGCCTAAACCTGCCACCCCTCAGAGATCCCGTCCCAGGGGGCAGTAGGGGCAGAAGTTTTGTTCCCAGGCCTTACAATCCCTATCCCCAATCTGACTTTAGCCAGTACAGGGGGTCTTTCAGAGGCAGGAGCAGAAGGGGCCAAAGAAGAGCCACCTCTACCCAGCCATTTGCCTCTCAGTCTAAGTCCTGATGTGAGTGTCCAGGTTGTCTCCCCATTTCCAGTTGAAGGCAGACTCTCTCACTATCTTCAGCACTGGTCCCTCATCACGTCGGACAAGAGGGTGCTGGAGATCATGGAGAAGAGTCTGTCATTACAGATCAAGCAGCTGCCAGACCTCAAGCATACTCAGGTGTCAAGACCTCTGTTCCCAACACAGATACCGCTGTTGGAAATGGAGGTACAAAACCTTCTGGATTTACGAGCTGTGGAGGAGGTCCCCACCCACAAGAAGGGCAAGGGCCTCTACTCCAGGTATTTTCTGACACAAAAGAAAACTGGGGAGTGGTGACCTATCTGAGATCTCAGATATTTAAACAAACATCTGAAAAAAACCAAATTCAGAATGGTCACTCTGTCACTGGTCATACAGTCCTTACAGCAAGGAGACTGGCTAGCCTCCCTCAACTTAAAGGACATCTACTTCCACATACCAATAAGGAGATCTCACAGGAAGTTTCTCAGCTTCAAACTTCCTTTGGGTCACTATCAGTTCACCACAATGCTTGCAGTGGTAGCAGCACATCTCAGGAGACTGGGTGTCACACTCTACCCCTATTTGGACGACTGGCTCATAGTAGCAAAGTCTCCTTGCCAAGTCAAGGAATCTCTTTCCCCCTCACAGAATGCACTCTGGAGTCTCTTGGTTTCCTGGTAAATAAAGAAATCTCACCCGGAACCCACCCAGCTGCTCACCTTCATAGGGGCCCGGCTGGACACTCAGAAGGGATATGCTTTCCTCCCGCAGAAAAGAATTCAGTTTCCTTTCAGTGACAGATTCTTTCACCCAGGGACAGCCAAGACCAGCCAGACATTTCCTCAAACTTCTGGGACATATGGCCTCTATGATTGCAGTAGTCTGAGGGGTGAGGTACAGGATGAGACTCCTGCAAGTCTACCTCAGAACTCGCTGGTCTCAGAGAAGCAACACATTTTCAAAGTTGATACCTGTGTCGGAGCAGTTCCTCCAAAACTTGCTGTGGTGGAAAAACCTTGCAAATTTGCAGGCAGGGGTTCCCATTTAAGCTCCTCTTCCCACAAAGGTGATCACCACAGATGCCTCCCTTTTGGGCTGGGGAGCTCATTTAGACAGTGCCTCAGTAAGTGGCAACTGGACTCCCGAAGAGTCACAGTTGCACATAAATCTTTTGGAATTCAGAGCAGTCTTACTAGCTCTCAAAGCTTTTGCTCTCAGCATAGAAGGGCAGGCGGTTCAAATTCGAACGGACACCACCACTGCAATGTTCTACATAAACAAGTAGGGTGGTACCAGATCAGGAATACTCTGGAAGCTCTGAAGCTCTGGTCTCTAGCATTCTCCCTGGGAGTCAGCCTCTCAGCTATTCACCTCCCAGGAAAACTCAGTACTTTGGTGGATGCTCTAAGCTGCATCAGTCAAGGTCAGAGCGAATGGACACTGAACAAGCAGGTACTAGCCACAGTGTTCAGGTGGTGGAGCACACCAGACGTGGATCTGTTTTCCTCTCCTCTCAATTTTCAGATTCCTCAGTACTGTTGCAGGCCCCTAGTTCCGGGAACACTTCCTCTGGATGCCCTGATCCTGGACTGGTCAGGGAGGTTCCTATGTGCATTTCTCCCTCTCCTCTGATAGTCAGAGTTTTGCTGAAACTCAGACTGCAGCCTGCATCAATGATCCTAGTGGCTGCAGACTGGCCCAGACAAGCCTGATACCCTCTCCTTCTCTCAACGCCCTACAACAGGCCCATTCGCCTGCCTCCAACTCGCTCCCTGCTGAGCCTTCCTCAGATTGGACTGCAGTACCCAGGCATACACTCTCTTCACCTCAAGGCCTGGTTCTTGAGGAGTTAGAGTTTCCATCCTCACAGTACTCTGAACAGGTCCTTAAGATACTGAGGATGGCTAAAGAACCGAACACTAAGAAGACTTATGCAGCCAAATGGAAAATGTTTTCCCTCTGGTGCAAGAGCGAAATGGTTGAACCCCTATCAGCTTCAGACCCTCAGCTGCTAGACTACCTGGTATACCTACAGGCATCAGGCTTGAAACCATCTTCTCTCAAGCTACACCTGGTGGCAATTTCAGCCTACCTTTCAGTGGGAAATAAGAAATCATTTTTTTCCCCACAACATTTTTGAACAGTTTTTCAAAGGCCTCTTGCACCTCCAGCCTCCAACCAGGGAGCCTGTTCCTTCTTGGAGCCTGAACCTTTGTATAGATGGGCTCATGAATCCACCTTTCGAGCGTATGTCCATGGCCCACATCAAGTTGGCAACTTGGAAGACTGTCTTCTGGTAGCCATTACGTCTGCCAGGAGGATTTCAGAGATACAGGCCATGTGCACTGAGCCAAATTACATCATCCCTCACAATGATAAAGTTGAGCTCAGGACAAATAGGAAATTTCTGCCAAAGGTGATTTCAGAGTTTCACTTGAACCAGTCCATTACTCTGCCTGTCTTCTTTACTGAGCCATCAACTTCTGGCGAGCAAAAGCTCCACAGCTTGGATGTCAAAAGAGCCATCTTTCACTACCTAGAGCATACTACACAGTCCAGAGGCTCTTCCACTCAGTTGTTCCTCACCTATGGGGATGTAGGCAGAAGAACAGAAGAAGACCAGCTACCAAGAGAACCATTTCTCATTGGTTGGTCTCTTGTATTAGATTCTGCTATGAGAAAGCTGATCAACAACCTCTAATGGGGCTCAGGGCCCATTCCACCAGGGGGCACTGCAGCCTCACTTGCAGCAGCAAGGGACATTCCCCTACTGGATGTCTGCAAAGCAGCTACCTGGAAATATAGTAAAGTAGTAGTAAAAGTTTATTTTTATACAGGTAAGCATGGTTTGTAACATCATTGGGTCACTGACCCTTTTTCAAGATGTACCTGTTTTTCTCATAGTTTTTTTAAATATACTTAAAAATACAGTCCATTCATTTTAACAACATACATGTTACATAGTTTCACTAGACAACATGGTTTTATATAATCCTTCATTCAAAAACATCACGGGTGGGATATTCAAAAGGGTTGCGCAATGCGCAATAGGGTTGCGCCTGTGCAAGTCAGAAAATGCGCCATTCTGCGATATTCAGCAGGAGGCAGTTGCGCTACTGAAAACATGCTGAGCAACAGCGCAATGCTAATGAAGGCATGTGCAACCGAAGGGGGTTGAACCATGCATAAAGTGCGCAGTGCGATATTCAAAGACTTGCGCAATGCGCAACAGTGGATCAGGCGGAAGTTGCGCCATAGCGGAAATGGGCCAAAATAAAAAGGAGCAAGGAAGAGGCACAAGAACGCTACGGGGAAGCCACATGAGGCAGGGAGAGGGATAAGGCCAGAGGGACAAAGAGGGCAGGCCAGGGAGATCAGAAGACAAAATAGGGGCAAGGGAAGGTGTGTGGGGCCACAGAGTGCAGAGGCCAGTAGGTGTACCCGGTGCAGTGGAGGTAGCAGTCAGGACAGCGGGGGGAACACAAGCCAGGGACATGGACAGTGCCACCTTCCACATGGAAGCCGTAATGAGGGGGGTGAGAAGGCATGCTGCAGGGGGACATGGCCATGGAAGGGCCCGTCGGTGGTACGCCCCCAACAGGCAGTACCGAGCCCGCACCAGCTTTGAGCTTTACTCAGATGTCGAGATTGTGGGCTGGTACCACCTGAACAGGGCAATACTGAGGTGGCTCTGTGAGCTGTGCAGTGATGTGATGCAGGCACCCTCACGACAGAGTCACGCTCTGTCAGTGGAGACAAAGGTAACAGCCTGCATGTGCTTGCTCACCACGGGTACCTTCCAGAGACCAACAGGGGACACCACAGGCATAACACAGTCAGCCTCGTCATGCATCCTCACCCAATTCCTCAGTGCACTGCTGCCACATGCTGAGGTACATCCATTTCCCAGCACCGCGGCGGGCCTCACAGCAAACATACAGGGTTCCACAGGGTAGCACGTATGCCTGGGCGTGCTAGGGGCGATAGACTGCACCCATGTGGCCATTCGCACGCCACCTGGCCCCGATGGGGCCGCCTATATGAATCGGAAGGGTTATGCCAGTGTCAACTGCCAGGTGGTGTGTGATGCCAGTGGGTGCATCATCAATGTCTGTGCCACGCACCCTGGGGAGCACACGAACATTCATATGGTATCAGTCGGCACTGTGCCATCGATTCGAGAGTGGGGAGATCCCCACAGGACATCTAGTGGGTGAGTATGCATGTAGAACTGACAAATCGGGGGCAAGGGTGGGTTAGCCACAGGTGCCATGGGTGTGGCACACAGGGTTAGGGGCAATTTGAGCCTGAACAAGACACTAACCTCTACTATCTCCACACAGGTGACAGTGGATACCCACTCCATCTCTGGCTGCTCACACCCTACCGGCGGCCCACGATCCCATCGCAGCAACGCTTCAATGAGGCACATGCCGCCACACGCAACATCATTGAGTGGGTGCTTGGGATGCTGAAGGCGCGCTTCCGTTGCCTAGACACCTCCAGCGGTGCCCTACAGTATAGCCCCTCAAAGGCCTGTGGGATATTCCTGGCCTGTTGTATCCTGCACAACATGGCCAAAGACTGTGGGACAGCTGTACAGGTCAAAGAGGGGGACAGCGATGGGGACGACGGTGACGCTGGTGACGGGCAGCCCCCCCTTGGACTACGGGACTCCCGACTGATCCGGCTGGCCCAGCTGCACCGGGACACCATCACAGAGGAGCACTTTACCCAACACAGGTAAGTCATGGGGCCATGTGCAACCAACAGTGGCTAGGGCACAACCCACATACACACAGGGAAACACACCAGGGGTGCATGAAGGCAAGGGAAGTGGCAGGGCACAGAAGCACACACATACAACCAGGGAGGGGTGAACAGTAACACGCCACATGGACGGACACACACACACACACACACACACACAATAGGCACAAAGTGCACAGGGGTCAGGTGCACAACAGAGCCGGAAAACAGACACTAAAAACACACATGTCCACAGGCCACCACCTCCACTGACTGTCCATGTGCATGTGTCAGATGCTGGGCACCTTCGCACTTTGGTGTACAGCGCAATGCAGGCATCATCATGCACAAACACCTGTGGACAGCAGTCGGGAGGGTGTGCAGGTGGTCCGTGTGTCTGCGTGTAGGGCTGGGCACCCACCAGTGCACTGCCCACCGAAACACACATTGCACACAGGGCAGCACCAGACAGGGCCCGCACTGGGAGACAGCTCATTCTTGCAGCACAGTGCCACGGCCACCTCGGATGCGTGGGCGGCCCCGCCGAGACCCAGCAGCACTGGCAGGCTGAGCACGGGCCTCATGGGGTGGCACCGATGGTCCACCAGGAGTTCCACTGCGCGAACGCGACCTTGCCCGCACAGGGGTCTGCAGCACACCGAACATACCTGCACCAGGAGTGCTCGGGATGCCCACAGCTGAACCCGGCGTCGACAGGGTGGGTGTCGCATGATGCTGGGAATGGGGAGTGGATAGCATACTGTGCGGTGTGAGCGGCACAGGGGCACCTGACTGTGTGCCCAATGTGGCCACGACAGCAACCAATGCCTGTGTCTGCCTGTCAATGGCAGCGGTCACATCCATCCACAAATGGTCAATCCATGACAGGATCCTCTCGTTGTCCCTGCTGTGTCGCTCCTTGACCCACTCCAGAGCCATACACAGTGCCTCCACGGACGTTGCAACCCGCATCTGCTGCTGTACTGATGCCTGCAGCAGGCGGGTGTGCTCATCAAAGAGGTCGTCTGCCACATCGGCAACCTGTCCCTCAGGATATGGAAGGGCCTGATGTTCAGCACCCCTTGAGGGTGGGCGCTGCTCACCAGGACCAGGTATGGGCAAGTCCACAGGCAGTGCACATACGCCACCACTGAACCCTGTACCCCCAGTGCCGGTGGGTGACTGCTGCTGCTGCCCCTCCACCTGCTGTGCCCAAGGGATCAGTTGTTCCGTTGCTGTGGCCGCAACAGTGCCAGTGACCTGTACAGCCACAGGTGCTGCCCCACTGGTGCTGACAGGCACAGCCTGGGACTGTGCTGATGTGCTGGCACACACGTCGGAACCAGCTAGGTCCATGGGCGTGAGCTGTCCTGCTGTGTGTCCATTCTGACACACACACATGTCAATGCCCATAGTGGTCATTGCATCATCAATGGTGCAGGTCTGTGCCACAGCCACAGCGTGCTGGCATGCTTGCATGCCAGACCGCTGAGACACAGGAAGGGCACCCCCCACACCTGTCTCAACATCAGTGATGGCAGCCAGGTGTGCACACTGGTGCAATGCACGCCGGCTACCTGCAGAGGTGGATGGTCCCTCCTCCAACTCCGGATGGCTGTCCACAGTGGACAGACCCTCCACCGCTGACCCCTGCAGACGCACAGGATCTGTAACAGAAAGTAAGAACACGTTAGTGCATGTGATATACCTTCCCCCCCCGACCATAACATACCATGCAGTGATGGGCTACCACCTGTCTGGAAGCCACCTCCAGGAACGCCCTCAATGGCACTGTGGTGCATGCTTGCAGCGAGCCTGTCCTCTACCGGAGTCAGCTGCACCACCTCCGCCTGGCCCCCGCCTGTTGCAGCACGTGCCGCCCTGATGGCTGCCACCTTCTCCTTCACCCTCCTCCTGTCGGTTCCCATCTTCTTTTTACACTCCTGCACAGAGCGCTGGTGGCTGCTGTGCAGGTTGACGGCACGTGCCACCCCCTCCCATGCAGCAGCATGGGCCTGAGGGGTGCCCCGCCATCCACTGAGAAGTGGCTCTTCATCCAGGTAGGCCTCGAAGAGTGCCTCCGTCTCAGCTTTTGTAAAATTAGGCCTCCTCTTCTGCCCACCATCATCCTCCTCACCCAATCCTCGCTCGGTCATATCACAGCCTGTCTGGGTGAGAGTGGTCACCTGTGACTGTGCAGTACACAGCAATTCCCTGAGACCATAGTCCAGAACATCACACAGCATGCAACTCACCTATAAACTGCAGTAACCAAATATGGCCACTGCAGAACAGCGTCACATTTTTATAGTGCAATCCATGCAAATTAGGTGTGGCGCAACTTTAATGAGATGCAAATCGCGTTGCTGTGCCATTGAATGGCTGATCGGATGATTTGCATATGACGGCTGAATATCACGCTGCTGCGCTTACGCAATTGTATTGTACATGCTGAGCCAAAGGCGCAGTTCTGTGGATGCGTAGTACACCACACTGCGCATGCCCAGGTAGCTTACACAGGTGTCTCCAACGCTGATGACGTGCTGTGCACGGTAGGCAATTCAGGGCACGGCCACCATTGAGCCAGTGGTGCTACGGCGACGGTCACTACATGGCGCTGTGGCACAGCTGCGCAATAGTTCGCTGTGGCAATGGCACACAGGCGACCAATCGTGCTGGATGCATAGACGTCCGATGGTGCTGTGCGTGGCCATGCGCCAGAGACCCATGACCCTGTGCCTGACCTTTGCCCCCTTGGTGCTGTACGTATGGCATGTCTGCAGCTCTATCATGCTGTTCAGTGACAGCGCGATAGAGAATGGCGGCGCTGTGCTGACAGCACGATAGGGAATAGCGGCATTGTATTGCGCAGCAATTCCACATGGGGTTGCCACGCTGCGGAGTGCCATATTGCCTACTGTAGATCTGGAGATGGCACGCAGAAGAGCCCTCCAATGGAGTGCCCTCGAGCTGGCCAACCTGGTGGCCATTGTGGAGCCTCACTATGGCCCACTGTATGGGGAGGTTCCCCTGGACAGGGCCAGGACCCAGGTGTGGCAACAGGTGGCCACTGACATGGAGGCGGCCACTGGAAGAAGGAGGACCTCAGAACAATGCAGGCACCACTATGGGGACCTGAGGAGGAGGGAGCCGGGGCTACTGGCACGTCTGCGGTCGTGTGCCGGGGGGCGTGGTGCCTCATCCGTGTGGGGTACCACTTGTGGTGACACATGTTTGGTCTCTCAGCTGTGCCTCAGGGGGGGTTGTGCGTGTTGGCACTGTGTCTGCCATTGTTGCATTGCCTCGTGACAGGGGTATGCATGGGGATTCCTGCAGTGATGGTCACTGCTCATGGGGGGTGTCTTGGGGTCACAGTGCAGGGTGTGCTGTACACGGGGGGGCTGCTGTACAGTGGGGTGGTCCGCCCCCCTTGTGTGGCAGTCTCAGCTTGCCAGTGGGTGTGCTGGGGCAACATGGCCCAGCTGTGCTTTGTTTGCTTGTCCCCATGGGCCAGTGGATATTCCATCCCTCCCCCAGTTGTGCTGTGCTTGGGGTGTGGGGGTGCATTGTCAGTTCTGCAGTGTGTTTCTGTGTCCATCTGTGGCATGGGTGATGGGCCCCTGCCTATCTCCCTGGTTGTGCAGTTCCATTGCTCTGCTGCTGGGGGGCTCCCTGCTTGTGCTATGGCGCCTCTGGGCTGCTCAGCTGGGCTGCCCTTGTTGCGCTATAGCGCATCGTATCTGCTCAGCTTCCCCTTCCTGGTTGCGCTATGGCGCAGGTTGTGCGATATTCAGACGTTGGTTGGTTGCACAATTTGGCTTGCTCCATTTTTGAATATCGCGTCTATTGCGCATGTGCGCAATGGACTTGTGCTTGCTCCTGCTATTGAGCACATTTTGGGCGCAGTTTGAATATCCAGCCCCACATTTCCACATAACATTAATTTCAAGGTTTAGGAAATTCACATATTTCAAACCCTCATCATTTATAATTTATAGTTTATAGTTTATATATCCCTCCGAAAATCTTCTTTCACCCATTACACATACATCTTATATCCAACCCTTTATCAACTGATCTCATAAAAAGTTTGAATTTTTGAATCTGCTTCATTTCCAAATCAATAGGTGCCCACAAATTTATAACTTTTATACCAAAGGTCATCTCACCATATTTATTATGTATTTTGGGCATTACATATTTACTTCCCCCCTTACCTCTTAAGTTATGTTGAAGAATATGCTTTAAACATGGAATTGTATCCACAAGATACTTGGGACTTTGTTTGTGAACTACCCCATGTATTTGTTGTAACCATTTTTGGTTCCTTTTTTGTTCTATATGTTCCCATTTTAAGATCTTAAACATTTCACAATGATGAGTGTAATATTCACAGTTTAGTACAAATCTAGCCAAGTAGTTATAAAGGACATGTATTGCCCTCAGATTTGACTTATTTGACATGCCATATATGTGAATTCCATACTCTATACAAAGAATAATCAATTGATTTATTATATCTTTTCCCATTTGGTAATCCAAACAATATATAGATCTACAAAAGGCCCCTAATTTATTATTTGTTTTATGGACAAGATTTTGTTATATGAATATTAAAACTCAAACTATTATTTACGGTAATCCCCAGATACTTATATGAATCAACCTGGTTTAAGGATTCATTTTTAGCTGTTTTTATTGAAATTTTGGGGAAATTATTTTTATTTCTTCCTTTACTATAAAATACCATTGAATTTGCTTTTTTTTACTATTCAATACCAACCCCGATCTATATAACCATGCTTCCATCCTACTGAAATCATTCTGAAGAGTTTTCTCCATTTCCTGAGTTGTAACTCCTCTAGCCAGCAGTACAGTGTCATCTGCATACATACTCAAAACTGAGTTCTGTACCACTGTTGGGAGTTCATTTATATACATTAAGAACAACAAAGGGCCCAAAATCGAGCCCTGAGGGACTCCTCTACTTACAAATGCTGGTTTAGATGAAATCTCACTGATATAAACTTGTTGAACTCTGCCTGACAAGTAAGAATCAAACCAGGGAAGGGATTCACTATCTATTCCCAACTCCATCATTCTCCCAATCAATTTACCATGGTCTATGGTGTCAAAGGCCTTGGAGAGATCCACGAACACCGCCCCCACCGATCCTCCCCATTTAGCTGGGAAGCGATGTTATCAATTAAATCGGTGAGTGCGGTGTCCGTGGGAATACCCTTTATATCCTGACTGGCAAGGAGACAGAGAGAACTTGTTTCCAAGTATCTACTCAACTGCCCCCTTACCAGTCCCTCCAAGACCTTTGACAAACACGACAATAATGAGATTGGCCTATAATTTGTTGGTTCCACTGGGGAGTTACCTTTATAAATTAGTACAATCTTTGCCTGTTTCCACAGGGATGGAAATTTATTTTCCATCAGACTCCAATTGAAAAGTCTTGCTAGAATGGGAGCAATCACCTCAAGAGAATCTTTTAGAAATCTATTCTCTATTTTATCCAAACCTGAGGCTTTATTTAATTTAAGTTTCCTTAATTCATTCTTTACCTCTTTACAGGTTATTACTTTAAAACTAAACCTTATTTTATTTAGTGGCCATTTATCCCCTTGGCCTGCATCTATATGAAACTGCTTTGGGGTTTCTATATCAGGTAACAAAACAAAATATTGATTTAACCTTTCTGCAGATTCAAATGTTGATAATAAAGTGTCCCCCTCCCTGATCTGGGTAGGCCGTCTGTTTTCCACAACAGTTTCAAATGATTTTATCAATTTCCAATATTGTCTTGGATCATTACTATGTTCTACTTTGTTTTTATAATATTGTTTTTTCCAAATTTTAATTTCATCTTTGAGCTATTCTGTTCATTCTTATACTTAGTCCAATCATCAGGGTCCAATGTTTTGTTAGCCTTTTTCCATAATTTATTTTTATAACGTATGTTATGTTTTATCTTGTCTGTAATCCAAGGGACATTTACTTTTTTACAGACACCGGTTTCAAAGGGAGCAACCTTATGACAAGCCTGGACAAACATTTTGGAAAAATCCTTGATGGCCCAATCCAGATCAGGGATTAAAAACAATCTAACCCACCTACATTTTCTTAATTCATACAGAAAGGCATCTTTATTATATCTTTTAAAATGTCGATGCTTAATTTTCCTTGGGCCTAAATTTATGGGTATTTCCCTCTTATTAATAATTTCCCCCACACGTACAATAGAGGAATGATCTCCAAATATAGGTTGCTTCACTTCCATGGAAATAACTTTAATTCCATCTGAGGAAAAAACTAAATCCAATATATTCCCCTCATCTATAATATATGTTTTCCTAGTAGAAACTGCGATGTTTTGGTGCAAATTTAATGAATTAAAACTTGTCCTTAGGGCATTGCCCCTTGGTTTATTCCATGCTGCATTAAAATCATCTACCGTTAATAAATCCAACCCCATTGTATGTTGTTGTATTAAATAAGTCAATTTGTCAAAATCCACTGTTTTAACTTTCGGGGAAGAATATACTAAACTCAAAACCATGTTTAAGTTCTTTATTAACACTAACAAGCATTCTATCATCCCTACTTCTCCTGAGTGTATCATCACAGTTTCACCCAATTCCCATCTTAAATACATCAACAACCCCCCCTTCTTTTCTCTATCTCTTCTATACATAGTATATCCCTGTAACTCAATTTCCCTTTCACTTATATTTGGGGTCAACCAGGTCTCTGTCAGAGCTATAATATCAGGACTCTCCAAAGTCTCCCAAGCTCTTAGCAGATCTAGTTTATTTTTTACACTCCTTGCATTATCATAAATTAAACAGACGGGGAGTGGGGTTCAGGATTTATTTCAATATCCACTCCCATCAATAGAATAAGACAAACATTGGTTTGTAAATCTTGTTTCTTAAAATGCATAAATATTCTACATTTGTTTACCCCCGCTATAGAGCCTCTAATAAAGAAAAAAGAGTTCCTTCTCCTAGAGCCCATATACTGTGTTTTATTACACTGAAATCCCTTCCACTGATGTCTTAAATAAACTACAGGAATCAAATCCTCATCATTCTGCACTATGTTATTTCCAAACACTGGGCATATTACCAAACATGTTAGAAGGAAACAAAACCACACTTTTAAAACCCCCATTTTACAAATACTCTGTAAAAAAGGCTCCCTTAAGAAAGAAAGCTCTGGTCTGTTCAGCAACCCGGCTGGAAATTTCTCGGTGAGACAAACCCCAGTTGTGGTATCCAAGTAATTTAAAAACTTACTCACCAGAGAAACTCAGTGGGAAACGATCAAATCAGAACTTCCTATCTATTCAACAAATTTTCTCTCCGAATGGCTTCATTACCCACTCACGGCTTCGCTGGAGCACGCGGCGTCTGGATTTAAATAGGGCTCAAACTCTGCCTCCTACTACCAGATTGGTCATCAGCTCCTGAGCCCCCTCGCACAAATCTGTGCACACTTTTGTGAAACTCTACAGTTTGGATGTGCATATTAGATCTAATGCCAAATTTGGCAGGGCAGTTCTGCAGAGCCTCTTTCCTAAGTAGGTTCTCTGCTCACTTCCCATTTGGTACTGCTGGGTAGTCTGCCAAAAAATTACTGATGCTAAAGAACTCCTAGAGTAAGAAGAAAAAATTACTCACTGCAGTAATTTTCTTTCTTCCAAGGGATGCTTTAGCATCAGTAAGCTCCCACCCTTCCTTCCCGGTTCACCTGTCGGAGAAGGGCTCTTATGTCACCTTTTACCAAATCTGGAGATCTTACTTCGAGAGTGCTCTTGCAGTAGGTAATTACATATAGGACTGAAACCGTCAGGCATCAGGACCCCACGGAAAAATTTCTAGCTAGCAGTCTCTGGCAGGGGACCGCCCCATGTCAGGTGACCGACATCAGGCGATATCAGTATAAAGGGGTGATCTCCCACGCCCGGCTTCCAGTTCTTTCCCGCCGTTCGCTTGTGAAAGCTCCTTAAGGTTAAGTTCACCTGCTTCGTCAATCTGTCGTCAGTTTTATTACTGAACTTTTTCTTGTTTTTTCTCACAAAAATAAGTCTTATCTGCCATGTATGTCGTCCCCTAATCCATCTGATTTGCATAAGAATAAGTGCGACTCATGCGGCACCCAGCTCCTGCATAAGGACGGTCACTCCCTGTGCCTCTTCTGTTTGGGTCTGGAACACCCCGTGGAGAAGTGCCAGCACTGCCAACAATTTAACGCCACCACCCGCAAATGGATGCAGCAGTCCTTAGAGGCCCATATCTTGAAGAAAAAGATGTCCTCCATGGAGAAGGAGCTGAAGAAGCTTTGGCAGGCCTTAACTTCCCCTGAGGGACACCGCAAGGAGAAGGAGAAGCACCAGGACCAGGACTCCACTTCCATGACCACCGCGACTCCGGCTGGAGTCGCCGTACTAAATATAACGTCTCCCCCGGGGGACCGATCCTTGACGGACATTTTGGAGGTTTCCAAGGCAGCGGCAGCCCTCCTGTCAGGCTCACGCTCGGGAGCCTCTGGGATAAAGGAGGCAACCGCTCCCGGGAAGGCCACCACCGTGCGGCCTTCCGGGTTGAGCAGGTCCGGTAAGTTGGACGTTGGTGCTACCAACACCCGCACAGACAAGGCCGCTAAGATGCCCGACCCTCCAGGGCAGCGCACGGCCTCTAAAACGCCCACTAAGACTGCTCCTTCTTCATGGCCTTCGTCGGGCATCGGATCCGATAAGTCAGACACTGGCTCCTCTGATGCCCACCCGGATTCCACCGGTAAGGTGGATGTTGGCTTCTCCGACAGACACACGGCATTAGAGCCGACGCTGGACCCAACTGACCAGTCCACCATCCCCGGCTCTCTGCTGTTGACCGAGGCTCCAGCATCTCCCCTGTTGGACCCCGGGGATTTTAGTCCTCCTTCCCCGGCTGACACAGAGGATGCCGGTATGCTCCCATCAGGTCTCTCTCCCGCTGGGCTGGATGACCTGATGTCGTACCCTCGGACGCCGGCCTATCCAATGCTGGGCGACATCCCTTTACTGGATGCCATCCCAACGCCAGACCCGATGCCTGCCTGGCCACTTGTTGCTGGCCCGCCTGCTGGGCCTCTCCCAGGGACTTCTGCTCCATCAGAGCCCCTGGTTCCTGGGTATCCGACCCCATCTTATCTGACGTCGTCCTACCCAGGGCTGCAGTACCCAATGCCGGCCTTCTGGATGCCACAGTACCTGGTGCCTCAGTACCCAACGCTGGGCTTCCTGCCGGCGGGCTACGGATACTCGCATTACAGATACCCTCAATATCCATATCCCCCTCCTCCTCCTCCACCACCACCCCCCAGCCACTGGTGGATCTGAAGGAGACTCTGGCTTCCTGGTGGGCTGAGGCCAAGGCTCAGCTTACTAGGAAGGTGGAGCGCCATCTGCCGACACCGGACCCGGTTCCGGATGCCCAACGCCGGAGACGAGAGACTCCCTCCTCCTTACCCGACACCGGAGGGGAGCCCTCTGGTGCCAGCGCTGGGGAGGACACGCTTCCCCGAGGGTTGCCCAAGGGGTCCGTTCCTCCCCCGCTCCAGGAGGGGTCTTCATCTTCCTCTTCGGAGACCTCAGAATCCGATTCTGATGGGTGCTCTGATCCTGACAACAAGCCACACACTCCAGACCAGCCCAGGCCAAGGACTCCTCAGAAGTTGCATCTGGAAGATCCTTCTTTTCTGGAGTTGCTGAGAAAGATCCAGGTGGTTCACCAGTGGCAATGTCTGAAGCCAGATCCACAGTGGAAGAAACTCGCTGCCCATTTGGATCTGCCCAAAACTGCTCCAACATTGATTCCACCCTGGATCGAGCCTCACGCAGACCTCGTTTTCACTATTTGGAAACAGCCATCGGCGTTAGCCCCCCCTTCTGAGGAAGGCAGATAGGCTATACCAGGCTCCTGAGGGTGTGGATTATTTGAATACACACCCCAAGGTCAACTCTGTCATGATTAGTGCCGCTCACAGCTGGTCGGCAAACCCAAAACATCTTAGCTCATTTCCACCAGACAAGGAATCCCGTCTTCTGGACCACTACAGGACGAAGGTATATGCTTCTTCCACTCTGGGGATAAGGGCCCTGAATTATGTCACAGATATGGAGGACTACCAGAAGGCTATCCTGAGTGAGGTGGAAGCCAAGTTGGACTCCCTTCCTGAGTCTCAAAGCAGGAAGCGACTGATCTAGTCCGATCTGCTCATTCAGCCAGTCGGCACATGCTCCGTGCCACGTATGATGCAGTGAACACTGCTGGTCAGAGCTCGGCTTTCCCCATAGGTCTTCGGCACCATGCCTGGCTCCGGGTAGAAACATAGAAACATGGAAACATAGACTCTGACGGCAGAAAAGGACCACTTGGCCCACCCAGTCTGCCCATTTCCCTACCTACTGGATAAGCTGCAGATTCTAGTTAACCAACAGCCTGCTTCCTGCAACCCCGCACTATAATTGCTTTGTGTCTGTCCCAAGCATGTTTGAATTCCCCCACTGTTTTAGACCAAGACCTCCTCAGGAAGGCTGTTCCATGTATCCACCACTCTCTCCGTGAAAAAGAATTTCCTCACATTACCCCTGAGCCGTCCCCCCTCTATCTTTAAACTGTGCCCCCTTGTTCTTACACATCTCTTTTTCTGAAAGATGCTACCCTCCTGGACTTTGTTGATTCCCTTGAGGTACTTGAACATTTCTATCATGTCCCCCTGTCCCTCCTTTCATCAAGGGTATACATATTAAGCTCTCTCAGTCTCTCTTCATATGGTTTCTGATGTAGACCCTGCACCATTTTAGTTGCCCTCCTCTGGACTGCTTCCATCCTGTCTATGTCCTTGCGTAGATGAGGTCTCCAAAACTGCACACAGTACTCCAGATGGGGTCTCACCAACTGTCTGTATAGAGGGATAATCACTTCCCTTTTTCTACTTGTGATGCCCCTTCCTGTGCATCCCAGTATCCCCCTGGCTCTCCTTACTGACTTCTCACATTGTTTACCCACCTTTAGGTCATCTGATATGACTACTCCAGGTCCCTTTCCATTTTTGTTGTTGTTAGTACCTCCCCTGCTATTGTGTACTCTTATCCTGGGTTTTTGTTTCCCAGGTGCATTACTTTGCACTTCTTTGCACTGAATCTAAGTTGCCATATGTCTGACCATTCCTCCAACCTTGCCAAGTCCCTTCTCATCTTTTCTACCCTTCTTGTGTATCAACTCTGTTACAGATCTTTGTGTCATCTGCAAAGAGGCATACCTTTCCCTCCAGACCCTCTGCAATGTCACTTATAAAGATGTTAAAGAGGATTAGACCCAGTACTGAGCCCTGAGGTACTTCACTAGTAACCCCCCTTTCTTCGGAATGTGTTCCATTCACTATTACCTTCTGTGTCCTGTTGTGCAGCCAGTTCGCTACCCAGGCTACCACCCTGGGACCCGCTCCCAGGCTGGCTAACTTGATTATTAATCTTTTGTGCAGGACTGTGTCAAATGCCTTGCTAAAGTCTAGGTAGGCCATATCCACAGCCCCTCCCTGGTCTATTACTTTGGTCACCCAGTCAAAGAAATCAATTAGATTAGTCTGACATGACCTTCCTGCTGTAAATCCATGTTGCTTTGGGTCCTGTGCCCAGCTGGCCTCTAGGTGCTCAACAGTTCTTTCTTTCAGAAGTGATTCCATCATTTTCCCTACCACTGAGGTCAAACTTACAGGTCTGTAGTTTCCTGCTTCTGCCTTGCTCCCACTTTTGTAAAGGGAATCACATCTGCCCTCCTCTAGTCCTCAGGTACCACCCCATCCTGCCATGATTTGTTAAAGGTGTGGTCAGTGGTGTCACTAGTCCCCCTGTTCTTTTTTAGGATTCTGGGGTGAATCCCGTCAGGCCCATTGCTTTGTCCACCTTGAGTTTTAGGAGTTCTTTCAGGACTCTTTCTTCTGTGAATGGACTGGTATCAACCCCCTACCCAGAGTGCTTCTATTGTCTGGTTTAGGTAACTGCTCCTCATCTTCTTTTGTGAATACTGAGCAAAGTATTCATTCAGTATCTCTGCCTTTTCACTGTCTCCTCTGCCCACCTCCCTCTCCTTTATTAATCTTCACTATCCCTCCTTAACCTTTCTATGCTCCCTAATGTACCTATAAAAGGTTTTATCCCCCTTTTTGACCGAGTTGGCTATTTTTTCTCGGTTTGTGCCTTTGCCATTCTGACTGCCTTTCCTACTTCTTTCTGCTTTAATTGATACAGTTCCCTGTCGTGCTCTCTCTGTGATTCCTTATACTTTTTGAATGCAGCCTTTTTCTCCTTAACCTTCCCTGCCACCTCTTTTGAGAACCATAGTGGTTTTTACTCGCTTTGTTTTCTTTATTTGTTTTACACAAAGACTTGTTGCCTCTATGATGGCAGTTTTGATTTTTCTCCATTGTTCTTCCACCCCTCCTATTTGGCCATTTGCTAGTGCATTCTTCAGGTGTTCACCCATTTTGCCAAAGCCAGCCGTTCTAAAGTCCAGTATCCTTGTTTTTGTATGGCTTATCTCCATGGTTGTGCTCATTGTGAAGCACACTGTGCAGTGGTCGCTTGTTCCCAGATGTCTACTGACTTCTAAATTTGTGATCCTCTCTCCATTTGAGAGTACCAGGTCTAGTATTGCTCCTCCCGAGTGGGTTCCAGCACTAGCTGTCTAAGGTCTGCCTGCAGGCATCGAATGACCCTGCTCTTGGATGTGGCTGCAGTACATGTCCTCCAGTTAACATCTGGCATATTCAGGTCCCCCATCAACAGTATCTCCCCTTTTTCAGCCATTTTGAGAATGTCCTCTATCATTTTCTTGTCCATTTCCTCCCCTTGAGACGGGGGTCTGTATACAACCCCTGTGCAGATTGCGATGCCATTTCCCATCTCCAAGGTAACCCAGAGTGCCTCTTGTCCTCCCCTTTTACTTTTTAGTTCTGTAGTTCGGGTGTCAGGTTTGGTCCCTGAAGTGTAGTCCGCTATTCAGGATGCACCCTTCAGGGGTTCTGTGCTGTTCGGTGGGGATGTCAAAGACATCATCACCAACCTGCAAGAGAAGGGCACTGCGCTTAAGTCTGTTAACTCTATGTACAGGTCCCCTCAGGGAAAGCGCTGCCCTTTTTGCAGACATTCTCGTCCGAAAGCGAAACCTCAGGGCAAGCGGGCCAACAAACATCGGGCCCCTCCTGCTGCCAAGCCCCCCCCCGCCCAAAAAAGCGGCAGGAGCTTCAGCCTCGGCACTGCCTCACACCTCCTGACTCCTCTCCTCTCCCACAGCCTCTGGACCTACCAGAGGAACCAGTAGGAGGGAAGTTCTCCTTCCATCTACCGGGTTGGGAGAGGATTACATCAGATACTTGGGTGCTCCAGCTGATAGCAGCAGGACACTCAATCGAGTTTCTTTAGAAACCACCCAGAAAACCACCCCCCAGGTCGTCTGACTCCCCAGAACATCTTCCTCTGGTTCGGGAAGAAATATTCTCCATTCTTCTGAAAGCAGCGATAGAGCCAGTCCCAACCCACCTTTGGGAGACAGACTACTACTCCCATTTCTTCCTGGTTCCAAAGAAATTGGGAGACGTGAGGCCTATTTTAGACCTTAGCTCCCTGACCATGTTTGTGGAGTACAAACGGTTCAAAATGCTCTCCCTGCAGAGCCTTCTTCCCTTACTTCGGCAGGGACAGTGGCTGTGCATACTGGACATGCAGGATGCCTCCCTGCATATCCCTATACACCCTTCCCACTGCAAATTCCTTCAGTTTTCATTCCAGGGTGACCACTACCAGTTCAAGGCCCTCCCATTTGGTCTTTCCTTGGTGCCCCAAGTGTTCACCAAATGCCTTTCCATGGTAGTGACTCACCTGCGCACCCAGGGAGAGCAGGTTTTCCCGTACCTGGACGATTGGCTCCTGGTGGCCCCATCCAGGGAGGATCTCCTGCACTGTCTTTCCCTTACCCTGCAGGTTTTTACCAGCCTGAGTATCACCATCAACCAGGCCAAGTCCCATCTGGTCCCCTCTCAGAGGCTCCAGTTCATTGGGGTGATCCTGGACATGACCACCGGCGTGGCCTTTCTGCCACTGGAAAGGGTGGACACCCTCCAGGCTCATGCAAGCCTGCTGTCCAGTCACAGGTGGGTCAGCACCAGGTCAGTCCTTCACCTCCTTGGGCTCATGGTGGCTGCTATTCTGACAGTCCCTCATGCTCGGCCCCATATGAGAATCTCTCAGTGGACTCTTCAGTCTCAGTGGGTCCAAATGTTGGATGACCTAGACCAAGAAGTCCTGGTTTCCAACCCCATGGTTCAGGACTTGCAATGGTGGATGGTACAAGAGAACCTTTGCCGGGGAGTTCCCTTCTGCCTCAAACCTCCCTCCCAAACTTTGACAGCAGACACCTCAGGAGAGGGTTGGGGAGCCCATCTAGGGTCTCACAGGACTCAGGGCTCCTGGTCCAGGCTCGAGCAGACTCTTCATATAAACGTACTTGAGCTCAGGGCTGTTCTGTACTTGTATCTGCTTCCTGGTCATCTGGCTGTCCAGACAGACAACATGTGTGTAGTCTGGTACAGCAACAAGCAGGGAGGAACGTTCCTACCCTCTATGCAGGGAGGCAATGAGAGTTTGGGATTGGGCTGTGCAACACAACCGTCACCTGACGGCGGTTCATGTTCCGGGGTCGAAAATACGCTGGCTGACCACCTCAGCTGGTCAACAGCAAAGGCTCATGAATGGGAAATGGATCAGGGGGTAGTAGACAATCTCTTCCTGCATTGGGGAACACCTCAGGTAGACCTGTTTGAGTCTCCTCACAATGCAAAACTTTCCGCCTTCTGCTCGCACTCTCCAGGGCGAGGCATTTTTTGGGGGGACGCTCTGTCTCTAGACTGGAAGGGCAGATTCATCTATGCCTTCCCCCCAATTCCCTTAACTCCGAGGGTCTTACACAAACTCAGCTCAGGAGGAGCTTGCATGATCCTAATCGCTCCTTTCTGGCCCAGGCCAAGTTTGGTTCTCTCTTCTGCAACAGTATTCAGAGGAACCTCCACTTCCTCTTCCTCTGTCGCAACTTTTGTTGATCCAGGATCAGGGGGATACTGATTTATCCAGGTCTCAAGTCCCTTCAGTTGCATGCATGGCTCCTGCAGACGTAGCTCAAGCCCGATTCAGGGTCTCCCCGCTTGTGGCTGAAATTCTGGTGGAGGTCAGAAAGCCTTCCACTAGATCTGACTATGCCATGAAATGGAAACGGTTCTCGAGTTGGGCCTCTTCCAAGGATTTCAAGACATTCTCATGCCCTGTTGGGAGAATTCTGGACTATATGCATCATCTCTTTGACCGGGGTCTCAGCCATTCCTCTTTGAAAGTTCACATGGCGGCTATTTCCGCTTTCCATGCTCCTTTTGGGGACAGAAATTTCGTGCAGCTGGAAGTCTCTAAGACTTTTCTTAGAAGGGTTCTCCATTTGAGACCCCCCCATTCACGTTCTGCCCCTCCTTGGGATCTGAATTTTATTCTTGAGAAGCTTACCCTGTCTCCTTTTGAACCGGCAGCCTCAGCAGACTTGAAGTTCCAATCCTGGAAGACTCTCTTCCTAGTGGCCATTACTTCAGCTCGATGTATTTCTGAGCTTCTGGCCTTGATGTGCAAAATCCCATATTTGATTTTTCACAAGGAACATGTGTCTCTGCGTACCGACCCTAAGTTTCTCCCTAAGGTGGTAGCGGTATCTGTGCTGAACCAATTCATTGAGCTACCTGTTTTCTTTATGCAGCACTCCAATCAAGGGGAGTACCTCTTGCATACTTTGGATGTTCATAGAATACTAAGATACTACACCACTAGGATGAAGGATCTCAGGAAATCTGATCAGCTTTTTGTCTGTTTTGCTCACAAAAGAGAAGGCAATGCTGTTACCAAGCAATGCCTATCTAAATGGCTGGCTCATTGCATCACTTTCTGTTACATCAGAGGCCACTCCACTAGGGGTGTCACTGCCTCTGTGGCTTGTTTCAAGAATGTGTCAGGGGGTGCTATGGAGCAGCAACATGGTGGCAGATCTCTAGACCAGCCCTGTATATAATTTTCTTCAAAGGCCACCAAGCACTAATTATATCCAAAGAAACGAGGATTTGACTATAACTAAAGTCATCTGAAATACTCTAGACCACAATGGGACCAAAAAAAGACAGTAAACACAGAGAGCGTAGCTTGGATGTCTTCCTTTCCCCAGCTGGCATGTCTACAAGTCCAGGGCCGACATCATCCAGCGGCCTTGTGACACCAGACCTTCCAACGGCGCAGATTATGGCAATCCTGACCAAAATTCAGGCAAATGGAGAAGAAACAAATAAGAGATTGGCCACAGTGGAAGTAAAACTCTCAGACAGTGATACTGCCATTAAAGAACACTCACAGGCAATCGCTGATATCCGAGCAAACTCTACCCGACAGGAGGAATGTAACGCCTCCTTTGCAAAGGATCTAAATTTTATCAGGGGGAAAATCGAGATGCTGGAAAACTTGCAGCGCCAAGCAAATGTATGAGTGGTGGGTTTTCCACCTCAACTAGCAGGACATCTAGACCTCATGGCTAACGTGAAGAAATTGATCTTTACAGATTTAAAGCTTTGAGCTGAAAGATGGTGGAAATGTAGTTTGTGTTTGTCTCTGTCAGTAGTTTAGTTTTGTGGATTTTCATGTGTTTCGGCTTGAAGGAACTAGACCATTCTTGGATATGAGATCTATGAAAGTTTCCTGGACTAAGAAACTGGAAAACATCACCAGCAGATATTGGGATTCTTATTATAAATCAACTTTTTTTGGAAGCCATCACAATCAAAGTAAGTACAGCTAAGAAATTCTACAAGCTTTGACCTGGGGAGTGCAAACTGAATCCACATTTCTGTCTGCCTTGTTGCTAAAGGGATCTGCATGTCTTTGAGAACCATTCACAACTATTTAAACAAAGGGAAGACACTGACAAAGGGTTTTAACTTCCTGCATATGCCCCAGGCCAGTGTTCCAGGAATTTAACACATCCTTTGTCTTGTTACTGTAGATCAAACAGTTCTCTGGTCCTTTTCCTGTGGATCTGATTATTTTACATTATTTGGCAATGGGGCAAATCCTCCCCCCTGGAGGCACACCACCGAAATTGATCTGTCCCTGCTCATGTGTGAGCCTTGGGCTCATTTAGCCACATCGTATACAACTATTCCAATGTTGCATTTTTGACATTACCACCTGACATGTTACTGTTCAAAAAAGAAACGCAACCTCTCTCTGACTGAACTCTGCCTATGCACCCTGAAACTTGTGCTCCTCCTCCTGCTGCTATCAGGGACTGTTCATCCTAACCCCGGACCAAACAACTCCAACCAAAACAATCCAACAGGCACTTTCTCAATCACTCAACAGACTGGAACTTGTGTAGGGAGCGGGCGGCTCTTGCCCCCTATTTATTTTATTTATTTAGACAGCAGTTTGGAAAACCTTTGAGCCATAGGCTCATTTACAAAGGTACCTTGTCACAGTAAGACAAACAAAAATACACAGTATAACACAGTATAACAGTAACTTAAGGAATAGATACAAACAAGCTGGTACAGGTAGGATTGATGCAAACAATACCAGAGTTATGTTGTCCTTAGCAGCTTAGTAGTAAGCTTTGTCATTAGTATTGAGTACGGCTTTGACTAGTGGCAATTACAGCTTCAGGTGTTAACAAGGTGGTTCCGTAAGGACGTTTTGAGGCATGATGTAGTTGGAGCTTCGGAGATGGAGGGGGGCAGTGTGTTGAACCAGGAGGGGGCCCTAAAGCTGAAGGCTCTTTGGCCGTGACAGGTCCTAGCTCTAGGGATAACAAGAGATGTTTTCCCAGAGGTCCGAGTATAAACTAGTGGGACAGAGCGGCGGATGGTGGTGGTCAATCCAGGCGGGGATAGCCCAAGGAGGGTCTTTTTTGTAAGGGTACAGGTCAGATATTTGAGGCGCTCGTCAAGATCAAGTACCAGCACTTTAGCGTACAGTAGACAGGTGTATGTTAGCCTAGGTGCCCCAGTAATTAACCTGCAGGCCTTATTCAGAGTAGTGCGAATTTTATGGAGTGCGGTCTGATCAGCAGCACCATACACCGGCAGTCCATAGTCCACTAGGGACAGGATAGAGGAGGTGACTGCGAGTCGAAGAGCCTCTGGGGAGGCAGTGTTTATACTGATGTAAGATGCCTAATCGGATATTAGTGGCAGTGGCTAGGGATGATGTGTCCATGGAAGGAGAGGGAGGGTCAAAATGGATCCCTAGGTATTTATAGGAGCAAACTTGTTCGAGTGGGAAAGAGGACCCAGAGTGAATGAGGAGTTTGAAGTTGGGACTTGTTTTGAGGATGAGTGAAGAACATGGTTTTGTTTTTTAAGATTTATCACCAATCTATGTTCTTGAACCAGCCCTCGGTTCAGCGAAGGACTTCAGCAGCGAGTCCTGAGGGCAATAGGTTACGACTTGAGGCAAAGATGACTGCATCATCAGCGTACAATAGAATGTTCCCCGAGCAAGAGCGTGATAGGGTGTTAAGGTAAAGAGAGAATAGTAAGGGGCCCAGAATGGAGCCCTGGGGAACCCCAGAAAAGATAGGACAGATGTCTGAGTAGGTCCCATTAATTTTGACACACTGTGAGTGGTCAGATAGATAACTGGTGCACCAGGAGATAGGCCCAGCAGCAAAACCAGAGAGACTAAGGGCATCAAGAAGGAGGGGGTGGGAGACAGTGTCGAAAGCTTTAGAGAAGTCAATGAAGACCGCACCAGCCAGAGAACCAGTGTCTAAGGAGGAGTGGAGAAAGTTGGAGAACTCTAGGAGGGCTGTGTTGGTACTGTGGCCCGCTCGGAAGCCATGCTGCTCAGGACATAGGACATTGTAGGTGGAGAGGTAGTCAGAGATTTGAGAGGCTACCACTTTTTCCAAGGCCTTGGAGAGAGAATGGAGATTGGATGATAGTTTCCAGCCACAGTCCTATCACCACCTTTAAAGATAGGGGTGACAGTGGCAATTTTCCAGGCAGTTGGAACCTTCCCCAGGCAAAGAGAGTGGTTGATGAGGCACGTGATCGGGGTAAGGACTGTGTCTAAGACCAGCCGTAGGATACACGGATCCAGGGTGTCACTGCCCGTACTATTACTCTTGAGGGCAATGACAAGGTGCGGCCTAAGTTCTTGGGCAGAAACACGGCAGAGGAGAAAATAAGGGTGAGAAAGATTTACGGCAGACGCTGGGGGAGGAGGGTCAAAAAAATTTGTAGGGAGGATAGGGCTAAGGTCAGTGAATGAGGTGTTGAGGTGGTTGGCTATGAGGGCTGGGTCTGAAGAGATCACGCCATTAATGTTGACCTGGGTGGGTGGGGGGAAGTGTGCACTCCCATTTAACTGTTTAATGTTATCCCAGAAGGTTCTGGGGTTCCCCCATGAGGCTGTGAGTGAGGACCGATAGTGCTCAGACTTGGCCTTTCTGATGGCCCGAGTGCACTTGTTTCGGGTGGCAGCATATAACTGCCTGTCTCTGGGCCGGCCAGTCTCAATGGCCCCTGCATCCACAAAGCCGCATGCCACGGGGTTGAGGCACTGGGAAACCGGGCGGACCTCCCCTGCAGACAGAAAAACGAGTGTAATTGCTGGGACACTTTCTGCTGATTAGTCGGGGACCGAAGGGGTTGTGGAGGGGCTGGGAGCTGCACACAGGAGCTCTACTGGACTTGATTTTGCCATTCTTCCTGAGTCGCTTACCTGCTGTGCGACCCCCCGACCTGCCGTTGGTGACTTCAGATCATACCCCTGCTGCAGTTTGAATTCTGGCGCCATTTTCTGCCGAGCTGAAAGGCAGAAGCGCCAATTGGCCCCAAAACTTTTGCTGATGCTGGGCTAGGAGATTTAAAGCAGCGCAGACTGCTGCTGATTTTTACAACAGACTGGAACTTGTGTAGGGAGCGGGTGGCTCTTGCCCCCTGCATCCACGAAGCCACACGCCACGGGGTTGAGGCACCGGGAAATCGGGCGGACCTCCCCTGCAGATAGAAAAACGAGTGTAATTGTTGGGACACTTTCTGCTGATTAGTCGGGGACCGAAGGGGTTGTGGAGGGGCTGGGAACTGCACACAGGCGCTCTACTGGACTTGATTTTTCAGCCCACCCCATTCCCTCCTCCCATTAAATGCCAAGTAGCCACACCCTCAGTTTAACATTGGCCAATTAAACTGAGTTAGGGCGGTATGGAGCAGCTGTCAAAGGACCACCCTGTAGTCTCTTGGGTGTTCCCCCTTCTGGCTACAGTGCAGCGCCTACTCACCCAGACTGCTAACTGTCTGACAGTCTGAACCCTGTGATAAAATTCATAGTGGTGATCTCCTCTTGCCAGTGTAATCAACTTATAGCCAGTCTTATTGCATTATTCGTAACTGATACATTTCAATCCAGTTTGTCTGCTGTGCACCAGTATAACTACATCCTGTTCAGCCTAACTCATGCCTGAGGAAGTAATCACTGCCAGCATAATTTTTATTCCTATCTGCCTATCTCATGCATGCAAAATAAATCTAGTTGCATCTAGACTGTTAACCTGCATGGTATCCTCCAGTCTCGTGGTGGGGAAACCTGCAGGGTAATTCTCTGTCTCTCTTGGCAACTAGACATGTGCCAGAAAGGTGGCACTGTACCTATTGTTCTGTTTACTTGCCTGCCCAAACCCATATGTCTGACGCCTCCCATATGATTAATACTAGCTATGGCTCTACTAGTCAGCTAACTGTCTTCATCACATAATAATACACTAGTTGTTCTTGAGTTAAGTGCCAGTAAGGTACAAATAATCTATTTTCCGCCATTTGCCAGGCTACTAAATACCCGTTTGGCACTGTCCTGTGTCCATTGGTGACCTATGGAAATCCCTTCCTGTCTCAGCCGGACAACCGCATGGGCAATCATGGGACTTCCTGAGCTCCCACCAAAGCTAGTCCTGTGCCAGTTACTCCTGGGCACTATCGCCACTGTGATCCTTACTGCGTCATGGATCCCCTGGATCTCAAGGGCGGGTGACCCCTTGAAAAGAGACCCGTGGTGTACGTGTGTCCAGCCAGTGGAGTCTGACTCCACCTTCTCAAACATTCTAGCAGATGGCTCACCCCTGACCGGGGTCCTCAGTGGTCTTAACCTGAGGAGCCTTCTGAGACCTGCCCGAAAGGTCAGGCGTTATGACCGGAAGTCACAGAACAAGGATAGATCTCCTGCTAAGGCATCTATTCTGGCTCCTGCTGGTGACCCTTGTGCTAGCAGGGGACATAGAACTAAACCCAGACCATCACTCCAGTCCACACCTACACTGGTGGGCTGGTCAGCTGTAAAAGGGCTGAAGGTAGCCCATCTTAATATCAGAAGTCTGCTGCCAAACCTGACGGAACTTTGTGTCTGGGTAACTCATCATAGTCCAGACATTCTTGGCATTACAGAAACCTGGCTGATACCTTCCACCCCAAACTCTGTATGTGCCTTCCCTGGTTATGACCTCATCCGTCATGATCGTCCAGGAAGAAAGAGAGGTGGTGGTATCCTGGTCTACTACAGGAGCCATCTTAACCTATTTGCCCTACCTCATCAACAGACAGTGCAGTCCCTCAGGAGACACTGCACACTGTGCTGTTACTAGGGATGACAAAAGATACACATTGTATACACTTACAATCCTCCAAAGGGAGGCATAGAGGACTGACTGGCCTCCTTGACACAGTTGGCACAGTAACACGGCAGAATGAGCTAATCATTCTGGGTAACCTCAACCTCAATTGGCTGGGTGGCAACACCAAAGCCTTTGAACCGTCACTTGCTGGTCTCTCACTGACACAGCTTGTCAAGGATCCTACCAGATGCCCTACAAATGGTGGTAAGAGCTCCCTCCTGGACTGGATCTTGACAAATAGACCTGATAGGATCAGCTCGTCTGGTATCCTGCCTGATTCTATCTCTAATCACTCCCCGGTGTACTGTGTCTGTGGATCCCACTTCTGAAAATACCCCATAAAATTATCCAGATCAGAGACTACTCTAGGTTTGATCTGTCCTCCTTTCAAATGATATCAAGTACACTGACTGGTCGGCAGTATGGAATGCTCAGGACTCCACATCCGCTGTCAGTCACTTCCTCATCTCGTTAAGGGCCCTGCAGGAGAAACATGCCCCCCTCATCAGACGGAGGGTGAGGGGAATGGCTACTAAATGGCTTCATGGTAGTCTCCTGGCCCTCCTCAACACCAGAGATAAGTGCTGGGCCAAGTTTAAGGCCACAGCTGACCAGGCCATCTTTCAGAGATACAGGAAACTCAGAAATGAGTGCAAAAAGAACATAAGGATAGCCAAGAGTGAGTTCTACAAATCTGCATTACTGAGCTCGGCTAGGGATCCAAGGAGGTTCTGGAGGAATATTAAACACGTTGTGAGTGGTACACAGAGCGCTGAGTCCACTGATATGATAATTGAAGGTTCCAGCTGCAACAACTCGGAAACCATTGCCAACTCCTTCAATCATTATTTTTCTGATCTGTCCGAGTATACCTCAACATTCCCCAATGGTGGTGGCATCAGCGGCAACCAGCCCATAGCACCATCATCACCCCACCCGCCCTTTCTGTTCAGGGCAGTGGTGGCTCAAGAGGTGCAGAAACTGCTAGCTGGACTCTCACCCTTCTCAAGTGCTGGCCAAGATGGCTTGGAGCCAAAGCTCCTCAGTCTTGGTGCCCCCTGGCTTGCCCCTCTGGTGGCACACATCTTCAATCTGTCCTTGTCAACTGGAGTTATCCCAGACATATGGAAGGTTGCCAGGGTAGTCCCAATCCTTAAACAGGGGAACCCTAAACTGACAGAGAACTATCGCCCCATATCCATCCTATCTGCGGTTAGCAAACTTCTGGAGAAAGTTGTGGCAGGGCAACTCTAATTACTTACAGGCATATGACATAATGTCTCCTGTACAGCATGGATTCAGGAAGGGGCATGGTATCTCCTCAGCCCTAGTAACTGTTTCATCATGGATTAGGGAGGCCATGGACCAAGGCAAACTCTCGGGGCTATCTTTATAGACCCTCGGCACGCTTTGACCTGGCTCCCATGCCATGCTATCAACACAGCTTAGATCAATTGGACTATCCACTGCTGCTCTCAGTTGGTTCTCCAACTACCTACATGGTAGAAACGCAGCCGGTTAAATATGGCAAAGAGCTCTTGGGTCCCATCCCAGTGACGATGGGGGTCCCCAAGGCTCCGCCCTTGACCAATGCTCTCTCCATTTTCGCTAATAACTCTCCGCAACCGCTGCTCACTGTAAACCAATCCTCTATGCAGATGATCTGGTCATCCTGTCTCACTCCCCAGAGGTGGGGGTCATTAACAACCACCTGAGTGATGACCTAAGAAACATTCAGACATGGATCCTGAACCATAAGCTAGTCCTTAATCTAAAAAAAACCCAGGCCATGCTCTTTGGGTCCCAGGCTAAGATTAAGGCCTCCCCTGTGCCGTTCTGTGTTTCTGGTAAGGGAGACGTCCGATTCCAATCACAGACAATTTCAAATACCTTGCTGTAACATTGGACCCACAGCTTGACCTTGGCCACCATATCCAGAAGACATGCAAAACTGTCAACTGTAAACTGGGTCTGGCTTACAGAGCTAAAAATAACCTCACACCGGCTGCGCATATTGCTCTTGCTTGAGGTATGCTTTTCTCTTCACTATGTTATGGGCTCCTGTTGTTTGCCAGCACCATTAAGGCCCATCACTCTAGGTGGTCGACGGCCTACATCGTCTGCCGCTCCGCCCTAGTGGCACCCCGGCTCACTCACCACTGTGATCTCTACAATAAGTTAAACTGGCTCTCACCCTCAAAGCACATTGACTTTGTGCTTGGTTGCTTCACAGGAAAGGTCCTCAACAAAGGCACCCCTCCAGGGGTGGCAAGTTTGCTGGTCCAAACTGTTCCCTCGTCCTATCACCTTAGGTCTCAGGGATCTGCCACACTCAAGGTACCTGTGACTCAGACTCAAATGGGTGAAAGGATTTTGCAGCATGTGCCCCCAAACTTTGGAACACCTTCCCAGCCCAGGTACATGTTGCCCTCTCTCAGGGCAGCCTGCATTCCTCCCTATGGAACCATCTCAAACTTGGATCGGCCTGCGGGTGCCAAAACCCCCCGTGACATATGTTAGCACTTAGCACTCATGCATAACAGCTGGCCCTTAAGATGATAGTTTTGTACTTGCTGCTACCACTCCTTACCTTGTACTGCTCCAAAACTGGCACACATCGCTTACTCTGCTGTACCAGTTCTAACTAAATGTGCTTCATATGCCTTGTACTTTGTGTATTCTACATTATGATGTTCGCACGTGACATGCAAGTTTGTTTTTTTCTAACTTGTACCTTGTGGTCTCATGATGTGTAATCTTTTCCTAATTATGTACCATGTTGTCCCAAGTGTGTAAGTATGTAATTTCCTGTACTCTCCCGGGTCGTACCTGAAAATAGGCAAATTGTCTTGTCTAGTGTAGTTACCTGGTTAACAAAAGATAAATAAATAAAATAAAGCTACTACCCCAGGACTCAGGGGTCACAATACAAAAAGTATTTACTATGCCACAGCGACCTCCTAGAGGAGACACGAGTCAAAGGCCCCTGATGGTAATCGCCACGCTATCCTCACCTGAAGCCAGGATCCCGCTCTTACAAGCCGCACGGACCTGCAGGGACATCGTTTGGGAGAACAGCCCCTTAGCATTCTTTCCAGATTTATCAGCCCAGACACAAAGCCGAAAAAAAGAACTACAAAAAATGAAAAAAGAACTGCTGAGCAATGGTATCCAAGCGCAACTTACATTTTCTGCAAGGCTACAAGTTCGACATGAAAGTAAAACTTACATTTTTGTAGATCCTGAGCAAGCAGCGGAATTTGCCGAAAAGTTGCTGACGAAATTGCACCCGGTAGAAGACATCTCCTCTGTAGACGAAGCAGGTTGAACTGACTCTGTTTGTTTCTGTTGGGACATTTACTTTCCGATAATAATTCAGTTTATTCTGTAGTGAGGTGGCTGGGGTTCCAAATTATAGATGGGACACAGTAAATTTCTTTCTTTAAGACTGGTCTGGTGAGTTTTCAACGAAAAGTTGTATTCTCCTGTTATTAAAAGTTCTTTTTAGGTATGTATGTATACCATTATAAACTACTGAGTAATTTTAACCCTCAATTAACCATGTACTGCTCCTATTAATATTTCTTCATACTGATGAGTTATATGGCTCAGGATACAGGGTGAAATAGAAGGTGTATTTACACTGCTCAGTTCCGTGAGCTTAACAGCAGTTAAGAAATTCTGATAACCCACAGGTGAGGTTCATGCCATACCTGATATGTGGGGCTTACAATATAACTTAACTGAGCCCAGACTATCTAAGATTTAATTCTGCCCATGTATTTGGGGGTTTATCAGCTCTCCCACCGAAGTTTAATTCTACTAGGAACTGAATAACCTGGTGTGTAATATGTGAGAAGTTATAGATATTGGTTAGAGTAACACTGACCTACAGTTTAATCTAGTTAAATTTACTCCTATATAATGTTTAGGAAGCAACATCTCTAGGTCTTATATGTAATACACGCATGAAGAAATATGTATATGCAATTGTTTTTTGTGAGGCACAGAGGTCTGCGTACCTCATATTCTGTATTATTACAGTAATCTCTGTAAACCTATAAAACCAATAAATACAAAGTTAAAAAAAAAAAACAATGTGTCAGTGGCTGTCATTTGTGCAGCTGCCACTTGGACTTCTGTCCATAACTTTACGAAACACTATCGTTTGGACTTGCCTCTCGCCGTAGAGCAGGCTTCGGGCTGGCTGTTCTGCAAGGTCTCCTTTCTTGAGACCCTTACAGCTGGAGGCTCTGTGGTTGTGTAGTTTTCCTCCTCCCGTGTGCTTCTCCTTGTTCCAGCCTGCTTGGGACTCAGTCCTATATGTGATTACCTACTGCAAGAGCCCTTTCCAAGTAAGATAGTACAGTTACATAAGAACTTACCGTAACAGTAGATCTTCGAGAGAGGCTCTTGCAATAGGTTATGCCTTCCCAACCTCCATCCACCTTAGCTTTTTCATCTCCTTTTCCAGGAAGGGAAATATCCGCTTCTCTCTCGTCTTGCCATGTTTGGGCCTTTGGTGGGAAAGAACTGGAAGGTGGACGTGGAGGACTACCCTTTTATACTGACGTCGCCTGACGCCAGTCACCTACGGGGGGGCAGTCCCCCACCGGAGACTTCTAGCTAGAAATTTTTCCGTGGGGTCCTGATGCCTGCCGGCTTCAGTCCTACATGTAATTACCTACTGCAAGAGCCTCTCTCGAAGATCTACTGTTACGGTAAGTTCTTACATAAGTTAACTTTTCTTATTGATGAGTTTTTCACTTGTGTTGCTATTGTTTCTATTTCCACTTTTGTGAACATTTGTATGTTTTTTGAATCCTGTTGATTCTTTTTCGGGGCATTTGCCCTCATTTTTCCTTGAGAAAATTCTGAAGCATTCAACAGCTCTCACTCAGCCCACACCCCCTCCTGTCTTTTGACTGGCTTGGCCCTATGCTCATTTAAAAATCTCTTAAAGGCACACCTCCAGAGCAGTTGTACCTAGCCAGCTAAGTGCAAAAAAGTTACTGATGAAGAAAGAAGATTACTGCGTGAGTAATTTTTTCAATTCAATGGTCCAGAGCCTCCCGGACTTTACCGCTCCTTTGCTAAGGGCATATAGCCCAATAATCAGCTAAAAGCTTTTATAGACCCCCTATGACACTGCCCCTAGGGTGGCTACCATTGGCAGCAGGTGATTAATATTTCCTTGGCAGTGATTATTAGTTCTGCCTCAGATTGAGCTCTGGAGGGTGCTCAGACTCTTGCTGCCCCTCAGAGGGATGGCACCATCATTATTCTTGTAACAGGCAGTCCTTTCAAGGTAGAGACCTGGAAGCCTTTGTCAGGAACCAACTCAACTGCAAAAAAAAATAAAAAAAAATCACAGTACAGGGCACAGGGCCCGGAAGCACCCAGTACCATCCACTTGGATCCAGCCCAGGACACTTCTCGGTGGTACCAGATTCACCTTCCCAGCAGCTCCTTTTCATAGGAGCCCTCCTAGATACCTCCAGGGCACGGGGTTTTTCCTTCTGGAGAACAGAAGAAATTACATCTTCAGATGTCTCGATACTGCACGGACAGTGACTCTGTCCGGGCCCTTTTCAATGCAGTGGATGCTGAGACTTATGCCTTCAACCACAACAAATAGTGGTCTCTGACCATGCATCCACAGTCCTCCGCATAAATGACAGAACCTCGGACAAAATTACTTACATGGTAGACGCAGTTGGCCTAGCTTCTGCTAGGTCTACCCTTACCCACTAAATCCCAGATCATCATCACCACAGTTGAACTCCAGATTGGTTGGGGAGCTCACTGTCAAGACCTCCACATTCAGGTGTGGAGCCAGGAGGAGGAGCATCATCTTCTCATAAATTTCTTAGAGATGAGAGCTGTCATATGCTTTCCAAGTCCTGAAGGAGGCCCTCTGCCACGAAGTGATCCCACTTCGGACGGATGACAAAATTGTGATGTGTTCATCAAGCAGGGTGGAGCACTCTCCTACCCTCTGTGCAGAAAGGCTGTGGGGAGGTGAGAGTGGTGCCTTGAGCACCTTGTGTCAGTTCAGTCATTGTGCAGTCGCTATTCAATGAGTGGGGCAGTCAGACCCTTTTCCTTTCTTTGTCCCCTCTCAATGCAAATCTGCGCCTATCCTGCTTCTGAAATCCAGACCCTGGTGTATTCTGTCAGGATGTATTCACTGTAGTAGACAAGATGCTCCTGTACACTTTCTTCCTCTTCCCTTATTTCAGAGGGTGCTGCACAAGTTGTATGCAAATGGGGACAGTATGATTCTCATCATCCCAGACTGGCCTCAGCAGATTTAATTTGCATAGATAAACAGTCAGTCTGAAGTTCCCCGCAAGGCGACTCCATCTATGAGCAGACCCTCTGACACAGGGACTTTGGTCCATCCTTCCTGCGCTCCCTTCATCTCCATGCCAGGCCCCTGAAGAGATAAAAGTGGGCAAGTTTTAGGTTTCCAGACAATTGTAGAAATCTTCTTAGCTGCGCATAGAGCTTCCACCAGGAGGACTTACGTGGCTAAGTGGTATCTCTTCACCATCTGGTGTGCAAAGTTCCATCTGAACCCTTTTGGTTGCCCACCAAGTAATATTTTGGGGTGCCTCATGGACCTATCGCATGCAGGTCTGCTTTTCTCAGCAGAGAATGTTCACCTCTGCGCGTTTTCATACTATCTTGAGCCAGTACACATGTCACTGGCTCAGTTACCGTTAGTCAAGTTTTGCTTTTCCCTTACTCTGTTAACTCCAGAGTGAAGGAGAGCGCTCCCATTATCTCTCTGAATGTTAAGGGTTCTGCAATTCTGCGTCGACAGAATGAAGAGATATGCATCCGAGCAACTATTGTATCTTTCCAAATGCCTTGACTGGGTCAGCCTGTTGCCATGAGATGTATTTCTGCTTGGTTAGTAGCATGTCTTCAGCACTGCTAATCTATGGCACAGCTCAAGTTGGAAGGCCGGGTTCTCACGACTCTACCAGAATGGTTGAGGCTTTCCTGGTGGAGATTCATAATGTACCTGTTGCAGACATCTGCAAGGTGGTGAGTTGGAGCTCAGTGCATACCTTTGTAAAGCACTATGTTCTGGATGTCCATGCCTGACAGTTAACTTTCTTCAGCAGGACAGTCCTTATAGATTTATTTATTTATTTATCTATCGAGTCTAGGATTACAAATACCTTTGAGCCTTGGCTCTTTTACAAAGGTTCCATGTCAGAGAAATACAAATTATGGGGAACAGCAAGACAGACATTACAACAATGTGGACATTGCAGACAGATTACAGATTAATACAATTCAAGGGTAGCATTGTAACAAGGCAGCCAGTGACATTTGTCAGAGAAAATAGACAACAGATAAGAGGTGCCAGAGTCATAGGGAGAGGGAAAGGGGGGAGGAATGTAGGAAGGGTGGGGAGAGGGTGAAAAGTGCAGTATTGGGTATACCAAGATGTGAGGGTAGAATCCAGTGAGAAGGGGGGGGGGACCACTAGAGCAGGAAGGGAAGTGGAGAAACAAGGTTAAGTTGGGCAGTCACAGGAGCTGTTGGTAGTGAGATAGTCCCAGAGCCTAGTTTTAAACATACCAATTGTTGGAGAAGAGGAGATGGTTGGGCTGAGGCCATTGAACCAGAGTGGTGCTCGATAAGCAAAAGAGCGTTGTCCCTGTGAAGTGTGACAGTGGGGGACTTTCAGTAGCTGTAGCGTGGATCTCCTAAGGCACCACTTGTTAATTCGGTGTTGTAACAGAGTTGAGACCCCAGAAGGTGCAAGGCCAAGGTAGATTTTTTTCACCATGGAACAGGTGAGAAACTTTATGCGGTTTGGTAGTTGGAGCCAGCCAGTCTGAGTGTACAGGTCACATGTGTGGGTGAGATGGTGAGCACCAGTGATGAGTCGACATGCCTTATTTAAGGCAGTTGAGAGGCGTCTAAGGGTTGTGGTTGTGGCCGAGCCATAAATGATGAGACCATAGTCTATTACAGAGATCACAGAGCTCAGGACTGCAACCTTCAAAGCTTCTGGCGTGAGGTGTGGTCTGTGTTTGTAGAGGAGACCAAACCGTATATTAGCAGCTCTAGCTACATTATCTACATGAAGTCCATAGGAGAGATTAGGGTCAAGCTGTATCCCTAAGTATTTGAAGGACCCCACCTGATCTAGAGTGTTCCCCTGGGTGGTGGAGATAGCCAAGTGGTGTAGCTTGTGTGGGTTATGAGAGCTGCAGAAGAGCATAGATTTGGTTTTCTTGTCATTGAGGACCAGTTTATGATTAAGAAACCATGTCTCTACAGAACTGAAACCAAGTTGAAGGTTATGTTGAAGAGTTGCAGGATCTTTGTGAGTGGAGAATACAACAGCATCATCAGCATATAGTATGATCTGCTCAGAGCAGTGGTAAGGGAGGGAGTTTAAGAAAAGGCTAAAAAGGAGGGGCCCAGTATGGATCCCTGTGGGACACCCGAGCGAACAGGCAGGGTATCAGAAAGAGCGTCCGTAATTTTTACTCTCTGCGTCTGGTTTTCTAAGTAGCTTTTAAACCAGAGAGAAGAGTCAGGTGATAGCCCGGCATTCAGTAGTTGGTGTATTAGTAGTCCATGGTGTACTGTATTGAAGGCCTTGGAGAGGTCGATGAAAACGGCTCCTGTGAGAAGGCCATTGTCAAGGGATTTGTGCAAAGCTCCAGTGAACTCAAGAAGGGCTGTGGTGGTGCTGTGACCTTTCCGGAAGCCGTGTTGTTGTGGACAAGGTATATTGTATTTATCCAAGTGGTTGGTAAGTTGATCAGCCACGATGCATTCGAGTGCCTTAGAAAGTGGGGGCAGTATGGAGATAGGGTGATAATTTGAGTGATTCGTCTTATCCCCACTTTTATGGACAGGTGTCACGGTGGCTGTTTTCCATAGGTCCGGAATTTTCCACAGCTGAGAGAGAGGTTTAGGATTTTTGTTAATGGATGAATTACCTCATTGAGGGTGAGCAACAGAAGCTTAAGGTCCAGGGTGTCGCTACTAGATCTAGATTTAGAGATAGCTGCAGTAATATAGCGGTGAGTTCATTCAGCCTTACCTCCCTGAAGTAGAAGAGGGATGGTTAGACTGAGGGGCTGAGGTATTTGGGGAGTAGGCCCTGTTTTTGAAAAAGTTATGAGGTAGAACAGCACTAAGGTCTGAAAAAGCCGTGTTAAAGATGTTTGCGATCATCTTGGGGTCGAGGGTTGAGGATCCATCAACCATTAACATGGCCGGAGAGTTTTTTGGCTGCTTCCCTGTGACATCCTTGATGTTGTCCCAGAAAGCATGACCATTTCCCCATGTATTGGTGAGAGCGTCTTTGTAATAGGTGGATTTCATTAGCCGTATGGCTTTTGTGCAGGCATTTCATGCTTGTTTGTAATTTTGGATGTCCAGTTGTTTGCCAGTGGCCCTGGCAACTGCCCAGAGGTGATCCCGTAGTTTCAGCTGTGAGAGAAGAGTCACAGTGACCCATGGGTTAGACAGAGATTTTGTTTTGCGCCTTTTAGCAGGGGCAAAGAGGTCTCAGGCTTTGTTGAAAATTGAGATGAAGTGATCAAGAGCCATGTTAACATCTGTTGCTTCATAGATGGGTAGCCAGTCTTGTAGAAGCAGGTGTTGTTTGAGATGTGGAAGTTTTCCACGAAGAAGGACTCTGCTAGCGATAATTTTGGGAGGGGGGGCTTAAGAAATTTGTTAGACCATGCACACATGACTGGGGAGTGGTCACTGAGAGAGTCTGGGAGAATGGTCGTACGAGAAATCCTTGTGGGGTGAGTGGTGAGGACCCAATCCAAGAGGGTACTGGTGCCAGTCTTAATCCTAGTAGGGGAGTTTACCATTTGCGTGAGGTTAGCAGCTGAGATGGAGTCTTTATAGGCACTGGCGCTCGATGCTAACCAGTTTATGTTGAAATCCCCTAGTAGAATAAGTTCAGCTTCGGGAGGATGAGAGTTGATAAAGTTTAGGACGTTGTTGAATCCATGTCTAGGGTCCCTGGGCGGGATGTATACAGAGACAATAGTCAGGGCTTTATGGTTGGGACCTAGGACGATTTTTATTGGCAGAATCTGGGCCGAGGCAGAAAGTGATGGAGTTGCTACAGGGTGCCAAGACGGGGAGTCTTTGATATAGATTGCACAACCACCACCTTTTTTGGATATCCGGTCCAGCCTGTGGACATTGTAGCCCTGTATTGTTACTGCTGAGTCAGGAACTTTAGGTGTCAGCCAAGTTTCCACCACTGCAAGGATGTCAGGGTTTTGTTGGCATATGAAGGCTTGGAGTGCATCCAGCTTTGGTAGTAGGCTGCAGATATTAATGGTTGCAAGGATAAGGGCACCTGGAGTTTGTGTGTGGCCTGAGCTTCTAGGGCCAGGATTGGGATGGATGCTGCCTGAGATGAAAAGGAGGAGGAGTAGGAGTTTTAAGGAGCAGAGTCGCAGCTCTTTGAGTGATAGTTTTGATTGTTGTTTCCGGGAGTACAGGTTGCAAGGTTCCAGGCGGTATCCCATATGGACTGCAAGGTGGTACAGTGTAGAGAGGTGGCCACACTTGTTGAGAGAAGTGGTCGGGTTAAGTAACCAGGAATATCCAAATGGTGCACCAAGCACAAGTCTCGAGTGGAAGTGGAGAGTTCCCTTGGAGTAGCAGTGGAAACCAGAGTAGAGGGTGGCGGGGTGGGGGTGGCTAGGACCAGGGAGAGAGAAAAGGGGGGGGGCAGGGCAAGGAGGAGGAGAGGTGAGAGAAAGGCAGAGAGAACCCACATGGCTTACGTACTAGATAGAGCTAGAGATATAGTCCTCTAGTGGTGAGAGGATATAATCTGCTAATGGAAAAGTCAACAGTTAAAAAAAAAAAAAAAAAATTTCTGTCCTGAGTGACCTCTGTCTCCTACCACCCTACTCAGGGGGGGGTTGATTTTTAGCTTGGTACTCTCCCATTAGTGTGAATGGGTGGTGGACACTTTTAGTCCAGGAAGATATGGAAATTACGTACTTACCGTAATTCTTGATCTTCTTGGACAAAGTCTCCACCACTCATTCACACGTCCACCCACCATCCCTGAGCTCACTCATTCTGTTTTGGTCTTCACTTCCTCATTGTTCAGGCTGTGAAGACATTGTTAAATTGACCCTTCTTACATGGGTCATCTGGGCCTTCACATGCCCGGAAGTTAGGGTTAGGTTTTCTTCATTAGTTTACACTGCACCTCCTTGGTCGAAAAGGTACTGAGGCGGTTGGAGGGTCGACGCCGAGATAGCAAATACGGCATGAGCTAGTCTTGTGGCACCACACATACACAGTCCTACCCCAGCGCTGGCCCTCCTGAAGATTTTTGGCTCCTGTGGGGTCCTAGTGCCTCCGGCATAGTCTCATTAGTGTGAATGAGTGGTGGAAAGTTCATCCAAGAAGATCAAGAATTACAGTAAGTACGTAATTTACATATTTACCATATCATCCGTTTGTCTCAAAAATACAGTATAGCATTAGTCCACCCTGGTATCCTCTAGAGAAGACGATTCCTTTTCTTAGTCTTCCTCTGATACCTGCTCTATCTAGAGGGGGATTGGAGGGAGGCTTTGCAAAGCTCTGCTTTGTTTTGAAAAATTGCAACATTTGTTTAATTTCCTCCAAGGAGGGCATGTTTTTCTCTACCACTAATTCCTCTGTTTTTCAGGCAGAGGAACCTCAAGTTAATTTTCCTTTTGTTTTCTTTTGCTATTTGTATTATTTGGCTGTTGTTCAGAAAGCATTTTTCTAGGGATATGGATATGTTGTTCTTATCCATACTTGTTGGCATGTCCCTTTCCCTTTAAATCTTGCCGGATGATCTTAAAGCTGGCTCCTCCCTCCCACCTGGGTGGTATATGCTCTGGCTCCCTCCCTTGACACCAGATCTTCCTTTCCGCTGGAAGATTCAGGTTCCCTCCTTATCGCTTCCATGTTGAGTAGGCCCAGCACATAAATCTTCAGATTACTTACCTAAACTTAAACTCATTCAAGTTTCACTGCATCGTCTTGCGATTGTGACTGCAATGGAGGACAAGTCTTCTCCCAGGTTCTGCCGGTGCCCTTGTGGGCAGAAAATGTCTCATACTGACCTGCACACCTTGTGCGTCTACTGCCTGGGCCACACTCACGACACCCAGGCTTGTGACTTTTGTCATGTGTTCCAGCCTAACGTGCTGGATGATCATCTCGCATGGCTACAACTCGGCCAACCGGAGAAACGGAACCCACCGGTCAAATCTAAAGAGGCCTGTTGGGCAGTCACTGCGGCTGCAGGGTCTGCTGAACAACTTAAGCAGATGAGGCTTTAGAGGAGGAGGCAGCTCAGGCTGCTGATCAGTCCTCTTCCGCATCAGTCTTCGTACCGCTCAGATTGAACTCTACTTTTTCACGCTCCTTCAAGGAGTTGTGCCAGTCTCTCCCGACCAAGGGGGAGGGCCTGTCAGGTTCACACTTCTCCCACTCCCGTAAAAAGGATAAGGAGTTGAGAGAGGATACATCTCGTCGATGTTGTTCTTGGGATCAAGAGAGGTCTCGATCCCAAGAATCTCCAGTTTCAACTTCAGTCGAAACTGTGGCCACGACCGATGGCGTCACGATGCCGTCAGGCCAGCCGGCTAAAACGCGGGATGATGACCCGGTCGAAATTATCATCGACCCTGTCAACCCGTTTCGCTCAATGAGGCTGACAATTCCTTGTTTAGGACTCTGGTCCTGACTGGACCTGCCGAGGAGGAGACCCAGCCTACTGGGAACCTCTTCACGGTCCCTGTCCCTGACCTGAAGGAGCTGCAGTTCTTCCAGGCTCCTTCAGAGCACCCCCATCAGTCCCCCTGATGGTCAAGGTCTAGGTCTCAGACACCTTCAACCAACAGGCTGAAGAAATCTCACAAACGCCATTCAGGACGATCTAAAAAGCAGCGCCGCTACTATTCATCCTGTTCCTCCTTGGGAGAGGAGAGGCTTCAGTGCAAGTTGCGTCGATGCCATGAGGATCTGATGTGGCAACAGTTGGTGTTGGCCAGTCTGAAGTCGACCCCGGCTTCCACTCCGACCATCACGTTTGTCACTCTCTAGACCGACTTCTCTGGAACCGGTCGACACTGTCCCTCCACCTACGGAACTAGTGAAGACCCTCCTGGTTCGGTCAAAACTAGCCTCTCCACCAATTATGGTGGGGCTGGCACCTAAACAGCCTCTTTCCGAGGGCTCCTCCCAAGGAGTCTCGGCCCGTGAAGGGCCTCTCGCACAGGCTGTCAGTCACCCTCACTCCTGACCGTCCATGGTGGGTCGAAGGTGAATCCGGTGGTCGGCCGATTTATCTGGACTCTTCGGAGTCCAAGGACTCCGACTTGCATTCTTGCCCATTTGACGATGATTCAATTGGGGGGGGTCTCTCGACAAAGGAAGGTCCCACGTCCTTCATGGGCATTCTCCCATCTCATCTCTAACTCCACGGGGATGCTTTTGGAGCCTGTTCAGAAACAGGCTCAATATCCCCTAACAGACATTTAGACAAAAGGAGATTCTCCAACAGAGGCCTTCCCAATGACCGAAGCCATTGTTGGCCTGGCCTTGGAGCTCTGGCAGCACCCTGCTTCCTGCCCTGCACCATCAGCCCAGGATGGACCGCAAGTATGCGGTTCCCATTGGCTCCCTTTCTGGGTTCACAGAGCATCCCTCAGCTCAGGGACTGGTGACTGAATCTGTGTTTCAGCGCTTGGGCAATTGAGGAGACACAGCTAGACCTCCGGACAAAGAGTCCAAAAAATTGGACCACTCAGCCAGAAAGGTCTATGCTGCCTCTTCACTTGGTCTCCGTCAGGCGAGCTCGGCTGTCATTATGGCACATTTCTCCCATGCCCTCCTGGGCTCTCTAGATGAGGTCCTTCCTCATCTCCCCACAGACCTTCAGACCACAGTCAAGCAGGCCTGGGACCAGAGTCGGGCTGTTGCTAAGCAGCAACTCCAGATGGCCCTGGCCACTGGGGATTCTTGTGCCCATTCTGTGGCGGCCGCAGTCACCATGCGCCGCAGGGCCTGGCTGAGGGTCTCGACCTTCACGGCAGGCACTCAGCACAAATTGGGGTACCGATTTGTTCGGTCCCAGGGTTGATAGTTACCTTCAACATATCGAGAAGTCCAGTGCCACCTTGGACTCCTACTTCCGTACAGAAGGAATATCAGGGTTCCAAAAAGTAGAAGCATAAGCCCTTTCGGCCTTCTGCCCCCTGCAGCCAAGCGGCTCCAGTACCAGGGGCAGCAGCAGCAGCAGGCTCAGCCTTGGCACCCTCGGGCCAAGTCAGGGGCTTCAGTGGCCTGTAAGCCCAAAGGGAAAGGACCCGGCGGTCCCTAGGCTGGATCCTCCTCCTCCAAGCCTGCACAGTGACAGGATGGGGGTTGCCACCCCCATACCTGTCACACCCACTCTGGGTCCTCCCATGGGGGGCCGGCTCCACCACTTTCTTTCCACCTGGTCCGCTGTCACAATGGACAGGTGGGTCTTGGAAGTGGTTGGCCAGGGGCTGCCTCTGGAATTTGAGCAGCACCCCCCAAGCCGAGCCCGCGCCCCACGGAAGGAAAAGGTATCCTTACACACTCAGTCGTCTCTCCAAGATGACATCACCCAACTCCTCCGCAAGGAGGTAGTGCTCAGAGTTGCGGATCCCCCTGTCAACCCAGGGTTCATTTCCAGGTACTTTCTGGTCCCAAAACGGATGGGGGGGCTGGAGCCCCATTCTAGATCTGCACGACCTGAACCAGTTCCTCAGGTCTCGCACCTTCAGGATGGTAACTCTGTCTCAAATCATACCATCCCTCTAGCAGACCATGTAGTTTTGCTGCCTGGATCTGCAGGACACGTTCTTCCACATCCCGATCCGTCCCTCACACTGAAGGTTCCTCCACTTCAGGGCAGAGGGAACCCTCTAGGAATTTCAAGCTATGCTGTTTGGCCTGTCATTGGCCCCCACGGTCTTCACCAAATGCATTGCAGTGGTGGCTTCCCATCTTCGGCATTGAGGGATCAGAGAATACCCCTAGCTGGATGATCGGCTTATAGAGGGCCCTCCAGGTTGGAGGTGGAGAGGTCCAGAGATCTAGCCCTCCAGACCTGCATTGACCTTGGCCTCTCGATCAACGAGGCCAAGTCAGAACTCATGCCTTCACAGGTGATCTGCTTCACTGGGGCAGAGCTCGACTCTTGCTGAGCCAGAGCCAGGCTCCCAGTGGACAGGTCAGAGGTTCTCTCCTCCTTTGCCCAATAATTTCTGGTTGGGCACTTGCGCCCTACCTAGGACTTCCCGTGACTTCTGGGTTACATGGCGGCCTGCACTTCTGTGGTCTGATGAGCCCTGGGCATATGCGCCCCCTTCAATGGGAGCTGGCCAGCCAGTGGACTCAGCAACTAGGTCAGTTCGACCAGCTGGTCACTGTGACCCACCTGTAGCACAAAGGTTAGCACCTACCATTCCGGACAAGAAACACCAAGACCCATGAAGTCAATAGCTCAGTCCTTTATGTTAAACAGTGTGAATCAAAACACAGCTGGTAAAAAGGTGGCTTCTGCACAAACAAGAAACTGACATTTCACCTAGCATGCTGCTAGGCTTCTTCAGAGTAATATGATATGTTACAAAAGTGCTCCATTTATACAGGTTCAGTTAATGTCACATGTTCAGTGCATCCAATCACCATACAATATGTGCAAATTCAAACAGTGAATGTAATTCATTTTAAAGATATACAACCACATTGTTATGTATAAGTGACTTATTTCTTGAGGCGCCATCTCCTATTTACTTGTACAGAAAATGTATTAAAAGAAGGTTTAGAAGTATATCTAAAGCCCACACAGCTGGTGTGTTGCATAATACCCTTCATCCCAGAGCATCTGCAGGAAGGGATTCCATTTGTCCGCCCCCAGCTGACGGTCACTCTTACGACCGATGCCTCTCTCACAGGCTTGGGTGTCCACATGGGAGATCACAAAGTCCACAGGTTCTGGACCCCCAAGGAATCCCGATGCCACATCAACGTGCTGGATCTCCGAGCAGTTCAACTGGCGCTGGCTGCATTCACTCTGTTCCTTCGAGGTCAAGTGGTTCAAGTCCAGATGGACAATACCATGACCATGTACTATCTCAACAAACAGGGCAGAATGCACTCCCAGCCTCTGTACAGGGAAGCTCTCCAAGTCTGGTCCCTCATGAGCTGACTGGAGGCAGATCTCCTAGCCATTTATGTGGCAGCAGACTCAAATCAGCCGGTGGACACTCTCAGCCATGTGGGTGAGGCATCTCATGAGTGGTCTCTCCATCCAGAGGTAGTACACAGCCTGTTCTCTCAGTGGGGCACCCCTCAAGTGGACCTGTTTGCCTCCAGGGAGAACACAAAGCTGAGGCTGTTTTGTGCCCACTCCCCTCAGCAGGGTTCGCTGCAGGGGAATGCCTTCTCAAGGCTGTGGACCCCAGGCCTCTTCTATGCCTTCCCTCCACTTCCCTTGATCCACAAAGTGCTCTTCAAGGTGAGGAGTGACAAGGCACAGGTGATCCTGGTGGCACCGGACTGGCCCCGCCAGTTTTGGTACTCTGATCTCCTCAGCCTCAGCAACAGGCTCCCAAGGCGTCTTCCAGCACGCCCGGGCCTGCTCTGTCAATCAGGGAACTGTCCTCCACCCAGACCTTCAATCCCTGCACCTGACAGCCTGGTTCCTGAGTGGCTAGAGTTCCAGGCTTTGGGTCTCTCTGAAGATGTCCTCACTGTAGTTGAGGCATCCAAGAAGGAATCAACCAGGAAGTGCTATGCCTTCAAGTGGAAGAGAGTCTCCATTTGGTGTCAGGGCAAGGGCCTGGACCCATTGTCCTGTCCGGTGGCTAGCATTCTCAGCTACCTTTGGTCTCTCTCCAAAGGGGGTCTTCGGTCTACAACCCTTAAGGTGCACGTGGGGCGGTCAGCAGATGGGGTGGTCTAGCGTTTCTTCATAGGCCTCGACCATATTTCCCCTGCGATGCATGAACCACCACCACCGTGGGATCTACTGCTGGTACTGGCAAAGCTCATGGGCAAGCCATTCAAACCGACGTACAGGAGTGTGATGTCATGCATGTCATGGAAGACCGCCTTCCTGGTGGCTATCACGTCAGCCAGAAGGATCGGGGAGCTCCAGCCACTCTCTGTTGAGTCTCCCTATATGGTATTCCACAGGGACAAAACTGTCCTGCGCCACAACCCGAAGTTCCTTCTGAAGGTTGTGTTGTCATTTCACCTGAACCAGGTGATGACTCTGCTGGTGTACTACTCCAACTACACCTCGGAGGTAAAGTACAGGCTCCATACTTTGGACCTGAGATGAGTGCTCTCTTATTATAAAGAGTGTATGGCTGAAATTTGGGGATAAGTTCACCAGCTGTTTGTCACCTACGCTGAAGCTGCACCTGGCAGACCTGCAGCCAAGCGGATTGGCAGATGGATTACATCTTGCATTGATCTCTGCTATAGGTTGGCAGGGAGGGAGCCTCCCATAGGGCTAAAGGCTCATTCCACCCCCCATACTGCTGCGTCGGTGGCTGCTTCTAGGGACGTCCCTATCCAGGATATCTGCAGGGCTGCTACCTGGAAGTCAGCAAACACCTTTATTTCTCATTACCACATCGACCTAGAGTCATGCCAGGATGCTGGTTTTGGGGCCTCAGTTCTCCAATCTCTGTTCCCTAAGTAGGGTGTGTGTGTGCCTTGCCTCCCTCCTCCTGGAGAACTGCTAGGAGTCTGCCAACAAGTGTGGATAAGAACAACATATCCAATTCCCTAGAAACACGGGTTACTCATCTTTAACAGTAGTTCTAGGAGTGGTATATGTTGTTTATCCACTGACCTACCCGCCCTCCCGGCTTCAACACACAACCTCTGCTTCCAGCGGGCAAGATCTGGCATCAAGGGGCGGAGCCGAGGCATATACCACCCAGGTGGGTGGAAGAAGCCAGCTTATAGACCATCCGGCAAGATTTAAAGGGAAAGAGACATGCCAAGAAGTGTGGATGAACAACATATACCACTCCTAAAACCGTTACAGGTGAGTAACCTGTGTTTTTGGGCTGCCATCAGAGTGTTCCCAGCTGGGAGCCCTGTGCTCTTTCTTTTCTGTAAGATAGCTCAGTTTTTTTTTTTTTTTGTGGGCCACAGATGACCGCTTTTTTACAGATGAGTGTTCGGCAGCTTTTTCAGTCTCCTTGGGTGCCAGAGATCACTGTGGAGGAGTCAGCTGCATAGAAACAGAGAATCTGTCAGCAGATACGGACCATGTGGCCCACTTAGTCTGCCTATTCCCTACTCGGTGCTGCAGCCCCAGATCCTATTTGAAGCACACTTTCTACTTTCAGAGGTAGTTGTCTCCATATTTTTGTATAAAGGCTGTTTTATAGGAGAGCAGTTTTTTAAGTGTCCTTGGGTGCCAGAACCCACAGCGGAGAAGGTGATCCATCTGAAGCGTACTTTCTACCTTTATTGTACTTTTCCACATACTTTTATAGTTAGGCTGAGCACTTCCAGGGAACTGTTGTGCAAAGAATGTTTAGCTAGGAGTTCACAATTTTCAGAATGGTGATGTGGGTCCAATCAAACTAGGGTATGTGGATGTCTACTTTGCCAACCAATGCTTACAGGATTTACATTTAAATCCTGTAGGCCATGTTTTCTTTTTAGGCCTTGCTGTTGTGATAATTATTCGGAAAGCAAAAGAAAAATTCATTTTACGGGTTGTACAAACAAAAAAAAGTACAATCATTTTTAAAAATAAAGTCCAAATTCAAACCAATTTTATTTATCTTGTTTGTTGTGAAACGGAGAACCCAAACCAGAAACTGGAGAAAACCATGATTCTTCCAGTTCTAGGAACCACAAAGGACCCTGTGATACATCAATAAAATTGAAGATAAGTAAATGCGAAGTATCAAATAAGCAAAAAAAAAAATCTAGAAAATTATAAAACTCTTTTATTTATTTAAAATTTGATGACTGGGAAAGGCACGCTGAGCCGAGGCTCGTTTCCAGGTGCGATCCAGGTACAGTTTGTACAGGGAGTATCAACAGTAACAGGAAGTACAGGCAGTAAACACAATCATTATTATACAGTGCAGTACACTTATCGAAGATGTAACATTTGGTCATTTAGGAGCGTGAGAGAGATGCGGAGAGTTCTACTAGGGGTGGCGTCTTTGGTGAGTTGGAAAGGGCAGAGTGGTGCTCTGTAGCGCATTTGGACCATTTGAGCACGTAGGACAATGCGGGTTAGGTATGAGCCTGAGGAGCTGGGTAAAAGGGTAGTTTGAAGTGCAAGTTCATTTAGGCTGCAGGTTTGTAGATTGTAAAATATTACAGCTCTCTTTGTTTTAAGGTCCAGTGGTAAGCTACCCTGAATCAGAAACTAAGTTTAAAGTGATACAGTTTTTTCTGTTTAGACCAGATTCCATTTGGGTCACAGCTGTAAGCTTTGCCCTGCAAATAATTCAATTTCTTTTTCACTTTCTGTACTTCTGTCTCCTTGCTGCTTGAATTTTTGCACCCACCCTCCCATCTCCCACCTCCAGCCTTCATTAAATACTCTCCCTCCCCCCTCTGCACCACCCCTAGCAATGTTCATCCTCCCCTCTCACTAATATTACAACTCCTCTTAAAGATACAGAGTGCAGCTATTAGGCCTAACACTTGTCCTGTTTTCCCTTTAAAGACATCTTCCTATTTTCACCATCTGCTTGCCTATCAGCTTTGCTTAGCACCTGCTCTGCTATCTACTGTGCAGTTCCATACCTGAGCTTCCTCCCTTGCTACCCTGAATAATTTTCAAGTTGCCTTGGTACCCCCTGCCCTAGCTAAAATGCCCCATCTTAAGCTACATTTTATATCTTAAAATAGATCCACTGCACCTGATCGGGTTCCCAGTGAGCAGCGCGGCTAATCCAGCCAGCTGCCCGCACCTCCATCCTCCTGACAAACAGGACACCTTCAAATCCGGTTAAGTGTCCCGGCTGTTCTGGGGTAGCACTGTGCGGGTTTGATAGGCGGCCACCTGCTGCCATCCTCCTCTAATTGGACTGCTGCTCTCTGCTTGGCCACTGTTTTGTCCTGTCTTTTCTCTGTCAGATTATCAGTCTCTGGGCTTTGGCACCCTCTGCTTTGCATTGACTTTTGCCGAACATTACTGCTATCTGTCTAGTTTCCCATTGGTTCCTTATAAAATTCCGCCACTGGGGTGCCTTCTAACATATCTTGAAAAGTCTTCATTTCCTCACTGTAATCTTTACCACAAGTAGAGCCTCCGGCTGGTCTGCTTTCCTAATTAACCATTGCGGGGCTTTACTTTCTGCTTGTCTGATCCACTTCTTCCAAATAATTGCTACGCTAGCAGGAAACACTTAGTTGTTTTTGCTCTATCTCTAATTTCGTCCAAGGGTTAAAACGGTGTAACACGGTCACCCTTGGCAGTCTTAAGTTTAGATACACTATCTCTTTATCTCAAAGAGCTAATCCTCTGTCTCAATAGACCACTAGCCTTCCTACCCAAGTCAAATAGTGACACTAGGGTGAAGTATAGTCTGCTATGGGCACTCCTGTCATTTTTCCTTTAACTCAGCCTGGATACTGCCACATGGGCTCTCCCGCTCTCCCATGTAACCAAATGTCAAAAGACTCCTCAGAGGCTTACCGCAACTATAGTTTCTCAAACTTGATTGCAGAGACAAAGCCTGATCTTCAGCCTAACCCTATCCTCATTGTTAGAGGCAGTATCTATTACCCTCTACATGCCAGGAGGAAGCTGCCATGAAGATGTGCTTTCCCCCTAACCTGCCACTGTGCAAGGCTTTGGTTCCTAGCCATGATCATTATTCTGTTATCTGGGGACGTCAAACTAAATCCAGGTCCACCTACCTGTTTCTTTTCCCCAAATGAGTTATCTGGCATGTCCAAGAAAGGGTTATTAATTGTCCATATCAATATCAGAAGTCTTACCTGTCACCATGCAGAACTCAAGGCCTGGGAGAAATTCTACAATCTTGATGTACTCTGTCTCACAGAAACTTGGCTAAAACCCGGTATACCTGATGACGTATGCTCCTTGCCTAACTATTCCCTGTTCTAGCGGGAGAGATCTTCATCCAAGCGTGGAGGTGGAGTTGCCCTATTCTTCAAAAACCACATCTCTATTGTCCTGGCATCTGCCTCTCCCGCAGTGTGCAAATTCATATAGGCAACTATTGTATTGGGGTAAAAGAAGATTCATATTATCTGTGCCTATAATCCCCCTGCTGGGGGAATAGTAGGTCTTCAAGAACCCCTTGACATCACCTCCCAGACTATAAATCATAATGAGGCTGTCATCCTAGGTGATCTTAACCTCAATTGGTTAGGGTCAGCTCAAATATCCTTGCAATCACTCATGCTTAGTTATGATTTTCACCAGTTGATCTCTGAAGCAACTAGAGCCACGTCATCCCATCAAATGGGTACACTCCTAGACTGGGTGATGGTTAACCGTACTGAACATGTGTCGAAACAGGAATCCTTGCGGATGCACTAACAGACCACTCACCCACTTTTTGTATCCTATCTATGGTTGCGCCTCCATCTCCTCCATCAAGACTAATCACGTTTACAAATCTGCTCCTATTGACCAGGATGCATTTCTCTATGATGTCTCCAATATTGACTGGACAGGTATCTATCAAACAAAGGATGTAGAGGTTGCTCTATAGATATTCATAAATTAACTTCTTACCATTCATTATAAACATGCCCCCAAGATTACTAGGAGGGTCAGAGGAAAACAGACGAGGTGGCTGCATAAAGACCTCCTTACTAATCTGCGCCGGAGGGATAAGCTCTGGATTCACTACAAACTGGCCTACAGTCAGACCTTACTGTCTATCGTGAACTAAGGAACAGATGTAAGAGACAAGTTAGAGCTGCTAAAAGCAACTACTGCAAGGACCTTCTACAAAGCTCAGCCTGAGACCCGAGGAAATTCTGGGCCCATGTCAAAACATTTCTGGGTACCTTGCAGTCGGTCACTCCTGATGAAATGATCATAAATGGGGCACATTGTAATGACCCTAGGACCATCTCAAACAGTTTTAACAATATTTTCTCTAATCTGTCGTCACACTATACCTTGGCTTTACAACCTAGAGGATTGCACTCCAATCTACCTACCACGCTACCATCAGACAACCAAACTGCCCTATCATATGATGCTCCTCCAGCGCCACCATTCTATTTCAAGGCTATAGCAAGAGCGGAAGTTCTGAAATGACTGAGATCCATATCTGTCAATACCAGCTCTCGTTCTGACTCATTGGAACCTCGTCTCCTTTAGCTGGCTGCTCCACTCATTGCCTCTCCGATTGCCAGAATCTACACTTTGTCCCTTATCCATAGCACTGTGCCGGACCTATGGAAATCTGCAAGGTTAACGACTGTCTTTAAAAAAGGTGACCCAAAGGACATGGCCAATTACAGACCTATAGCAATTCTCTTTGTCCTTAGCAAGATTCTAGGGAAAATAGTTGCATCACAGACTATTGACTATCTTACATGCTACAATCTTCTCTCAGACACCCGGCATGGTTTCAGAAAAGGTCATAACACCACCACGGCTCTTCTTCAATTAACTACTGATATTCTGTCCAACATGGATTCTGAAAAACTCACAGGTGCCATCTTCATTGACCTCACTAAGGTTTTCGACCTTGTAGACCATCCCCTGCTTCTCTCCACCCTCCATAAATTCCATTTCTCTATCCCTGTTGTGGACTGGTTCTGCAGCTACTCATGTCAAACAGGTCGCAAGCTGTCAAATTTAACTCCTCCCTGTCCAACACGCCTACTATCAATCTTGGGGTCCCCCAGGGCTCTATCCTTGGGCCTTTCGGTTCTCAATTTTTATCAACAATGCAGCTGAGGTCCTGGAATCCTGCTCAGCTATTCTCTATGCTGATGACGTATCATCTATACTAGTTCTTCTAGTATTGCCTGCATAAACACATCGCTTACCTCAGACTTCAATAAGGTCTTAGACTGGCTACTAGACCATAAGCTTGTACTAAATGAAAAGAAAATGAAAGCTATGCTCCTAGGTTCCGCACCAAAGATTAAGGCCTGTTCTAGTTTGCTGGAGGTTCTTCACCCAGGAGGAATTCCACTTGAAAATGTTACTTCCTTCAAGTACCGTGGGATCCTGCTGGACCAGTCCCTGGATTTTAATCATCACATTCAGTCCTCGTGCAAAGCTGTAAACTTGAAACTGGGAGTAGCTTACAAAACGTGCTACATGCTTACACCCTCGGCGAAATTAGCAATTGCTCGAGGTATTCTGCTCCCAACCCTTACTTATGGTGCCTCTATTCTTACCTCTGCCCATAAAACCTCCCTACTAAAATGGGACGTAACTTATAACAATATATGCTGATTTGCCTTTTCGTCGTCTCGACTCAAACATCACTGCCTTCCTTATAAGGATCTGAAATGGCTCTCACCCTCTGCCAGTAGACAATACTACCTTGGATCACTAATGGACTCAATTATCCAGGAAAAAACCCATCCCAGCTGGCGGCATTGCTGGTCCCTCAACCATCCTCCCATGGCCTGTGATCAGGTGATAAAGCCTTGCTCTATGTTCCGAGATGTCAGACGACTAAAGGCACAGGGGCCTTCCAATTCTCTGTTCCCAGGCTGTGGAATGCTCTTGCACTCAACCTCTGGCTGTCTCAGTCTCACTTTAGATTTAAAAGTGAATATCATTATCTATCCTTATGCTTTGACCCAACCTGAAGATCCTGAGACTTACCAGTAATGTCACCTCTGCTCTAATCCAGCTCCAAGACTGTCTCCTCTTCTCCTCCCCATATTTTTCCTTCTCTTTGTAAATAACTTCTTGACTACTAGCTCTCTTCCTTCTCGAACCTTGTTGCTGACCATCCACTGTTGTTTTGCCAATTACTACCCCTGACCTTCCTTCTGTCTTTCTTGTTATGTTTGAACATTCCTCACATTTCTTGCTGTATAACCTTACTCTCTTATTTACCCTTTCACTCCACAGGTCGGGTCCGTGGTTTCTGCACTTATTATATATCTTACTACCATTATTTGTATAATGCTTGCCATTAGTTTTTGTTGTTTCTACCCATTATATTTTTGTAGCACTGCTGTACTGTTCTTCTATTTGTATTATTGTACCCATGTTGCTGTTGTTCAATTGTTCTCTCTTTGTTGTACTCTCTTGGGTCATGCCTGAAAATAGTCATTTTATGGCTAGTGTACCTACCCGGTTAACAAAAACTAAATAAATAAATAAAAAGCTGAACAAGAACGGTCCTTGCGAAGGTCGGAGGGCAAAGAGTTCCAGAGAAGGGGGGAGACGGTATGAGAAGGCAAGTTGGCCGGAGAGGGTGTGAGGGCAGGGGAGGTGGAAAGTATGAGGGTCAATGAGGTGAAGACAGTAGTTTTGGGGAGGGGGGTTTGGTTGAGTAGGGGCATGAGGTATGGTGGGAAGAGACCAAACCAGAATTTTGCTAAGAGGGAGGCGCAGTGGATGGCACGCCTGTGGGAGAGCAGGGCAGTGGAGAGTGGGGCATAGAGCAGGAAATGGTGAGTGAGAGGGGGGAGGTGGTGACGAAATAGCAGAAGGCGGCACTGAGCAGGATGTCAAGTCTGGAGAGGGGATGTGGGGGCTGTACCATAGACTACGTCTGCATAGTCTATAACTGGCAGGATTGTTTTGTGTACAAGCTCGCATCGGGTGGGAATCGGTAAGCAGGATTTGTGACTGTACAGGATTGTGAGTTTTGGTCGGAGTTTAGTGCAGATTGCCTCGACGTGAGTGGAGAAGTTGAGGTGACAGTCCAGCAATACACCCAGGTATCTGAAGGTTGAGACTCGCTCCAGTGGTGAGCCGTCCAAGGTGAAGAGTGCTGGGGGGGGGCAGGAGGGTTGCCAGCTTCTGTCTGGAGCCAGAAACCATGGAAACTGTCTTTTTAGCATTAAGAGTGAGTCGGTTCTCGAGAAGCCCGGATTGGACTCTGTTGAAATCACTTTGCAGAATGGAGAGGACACTGTCATGGGAGGTGCCCGAGGCAAAAATGACAGTGTCATCTGCGTACAGATGGATGTTGGAGAGGCAGGTGGAGGGAAGGTCATTTATGAAGAGAGAGAAAAGGATGGGGCCCAGAATAGATCCTTGGGGAACGCCGGATACGATAGGGAGAGGAGAGAGTGTCACCAATTTGAACTGATTGTTGACTGTTGAGGTATGAGTGGAACCAGATGATTGCTGGGGGGCCGATGCCAAAATTGCGGAGTTTGCAGAGTAGCAGCAGGTGTGATACTGAGTCAAATGCTTTGGCCAGATCTATGAATATGGTGGCTGTGATTTGATATTATCCATGGCCGAGAGTATGGAGTCAGTTACACTTAGAATGGTGGTTACGGTGGAGTGGTGTTTTTGGAAACCAGACTGAACTGGAGAGAGTAAGTTGTTTGCTGTGAGGTGGTCAGATAGTCTGGACTGTATAAGGGATTCCTGGACTTTGGCCAGGGAGTGGAGGAGTGATATGGGCCTATAGTTTCCCGGTTGGGAGGGGTCACCACCTTTGTGCAGGGGGATGACTCTGGCAGATTTCCAGGCTAGAGGTACAGTTGCAGTGAATAGAGAGAGGTTCAGTATGTGAGACGGGGGGGCAGCAACAGCTGCTGCTGTGATATGGAGTATTTTAGGGTGTATACCATCTAGGCTAGATTTCGAAGAGTTGAGGGAGGAGAGGGCGTGGTATACTTCAAGGGGCATGGTGGGAGGAAAGACAAAGCCAGCGGCTGTGTCGAAAGGTTCAGCCGAGGCGGGGAGGAGGGAGTTGGGGATGGCACAGGAGGCGAAGAACTTGTTGAAGAGGTCTGCCACAGTGGTGGGATCCGAGACTGTAGTGCCGTCTAATCTGAGGGATGGACATGCCTGTTTCATGGGGGTCAAGAAGGGAGTTGATCAGCTTCCAGAAAGAGGCATTGGGATTTTGGTTTTGAGTAAACTGAGCTTTAAAGTAGGAAAATTTAGATTGCTGGATGGCTTTGGTGCAATTATTCCTGAGGTGTTTGTATGTGTGGAGATCATGAGCTGTATGGGAGGATTTGCAGAGTCTCCAAGCTTTGATCCCTGGAGTGACACATAGCATGAGGTTGGCTGTGTTCCAGGGGTGGTGGTGGCATTTTACCCTAGTTTTTCTTAGGGGCACGTGTGTCCCAGATGCTCAGGAAGATACCACAGAACTGAGATAGTGACAGATTGACATCAGACAGGGAGAAGACCGGCAACCAGTCTGCGTTTGCAAAGTCATGTAGCAAGGTAGGGACATTTAGGCGGTGAAAGGGTTGAGTCCAGATAAATTTGGGCTGGGAGAGTGGTGAGTAGATTTTGCGGATGCAGTAGGTGATGCAGTGGTCACTGAGGGCATCGGAGTATATGCCTGAGGCAGAGATACGGTGGGGATGGGAGGATAAGACCCAGTCCAGGAGGGTGTGGTTTTGGGACCGAAGATTTAGGCAAGTAGGTTCTCGGATTAGCTGGGATAGATTTAGGGCTTCGATTTTTAGGGTGGTGGGTTTTGCGGAGGGGGAGAGCCAGTCAAGGTTGAAATCTCCTAGAAGCATGAGTTCCCTGTTGGATTATTTGGAACTATAGTCAAACTTAGAACCCTTAGCCACAAGGGCTGGAACAGCACTTTAGGGCAACTGATACCTTCGGCAGAGGAGTAAACAAAGCTGCTGTTGGAATGTCAGAGTTTGGCCCCACAGCAGAGTTTGTACTTTATAAAATTCTGTCTCTGAGACAACACCTCAGTACTGAGATGCTGATACTATGTTTGCATGACATCACAAAACACACTACGATTGTTAGAACCAGGAAATGGCCATATTAAAATGAGAGCTCCTTTTAATTATTTGAAATCTTTAAAAAATGCTAAAACAGATTCAAAACTGAGGAAAATGCATCTTACAAGACAAGAGAGAGATTAAGCTTAAATAGGTATTGTTCAAAATGTTCACTGTAACATGCACTGCTGCTTTAAACTGGGCATATGACTTTAATTTTTACATAACTGGTGACCCCTTTCATCACACTGATTATCGGTGTGATCAAGTGGTGTAATAACCGGGTATGATGTCATGCGTTTGGAGCACTCATGATGCGTTTGGAGCACTCATTCAGGGGTTCAGTTAATTTTTTTTTATGGAAATCTAATACTTTCATGAGTCAAAATCTGGAAGTCATTTCAATTTTTGGGAAGTCAAGATACTTCCCAAATCACACAGTTTGAAAGCCAGTATTCTAGGAAGGCTCGATTTATGGATATTAATAGAAATACTAGCAGTAAAATAAAGTTTATTTTAGAAGAATCCATCATTTCTTTGCTTCTGTACCTTCAATTTTGGAAGTCATCCAATTTTGTTTTTAACATTTGGAAGTCAATGACTTCTTCCCCCTTAATTTTGGAAGCTTTTGCCTAATTTTTGGAAGTCAAATACTCCCAAAATGGGAGTTATCTGAAGCCTTGGCACTCATGCTTCTCTTTCCCTTTGTACAGTTCAACAGCAGGGAACTTTACTTGCATGGGTCTTCTTGGTGGTCTTTGTAACGAGTCTAGGTTGTTGAGGTCCAGCGGGGGGAGGAGGATTGAACGTTCCAGAGGAGAAAGGGCAGCATGCTCTGCTGCAACATCGCCATCTAGGTGACCACAGCTGGAGATGCAGTTGGAACAGTGTATGGGGGGGGACGCTTCCTGAAGGAAGAAGTAAGCATGCTTGGCATGCACACATCATGCCATCAGCTATGTAGAGCATCTGAGGGTCAAGGTGAGAATGGAGGAAAGAGCACTGGCTGTGGTGGATGAAGCTCATGGTTCCCTGCATACCCCATACTGCCTGCTGGGCACAGGATCCATCAAACCAAGTAAAGACATCCAGAGGGGGTTTGGGTACACCCTATGGCCCTGCCACAGGGAGCAAGCTGTGAATGAACAGATGGGTTCCACAGGTAAGTCCAAGAGATGGTGGGTGCTGGGATTGGGAGAGCCGCAGAGCTGAAGGGGGCCAGCAAGTGGCGGGGGAACCATAAACGACTGTATGCGTATGAAGTTTTCCTTTGTGATGTCCATATAAACCTCAGGAGCTTCGCTCTTGAGGTATATGGGACATCACTAATGTTTGCCTCTAGTACAAATTGTATGTAGAAGGGTTAAGTTTGAGTCTAGTAGGACGAAATCTGTGATTATAGCCCTTCTCTGCTCATTTGCACTGGCCTTAGATTTTTGGGTGCCAAAGCAATAACCATTCCCTTTTGTGCAACTAAACTGGACCCCCTGCAGTTCTGTCTGCCCTCTTGTCCATGGCCTGTTATTAATTCTTGCTCTCCTTCTTCCCCCAGCCAAGGAACATTTCTTCTGGCTCCCTGCTCCTAAGCTGCGGGACTCCCAGCAACCGGGTGGCTGGCGCTACCTCAGCCGCTGCTCGAGACCACAGCCCTGGACTCTCAGCTCTCAAAGGTATGGCAACTGCTGCAACCAACCTGATCGTGAGCACCTTTTCAGGTCACGCTCCTATTGGTCCCTGGTGTAAGCTGATCTCTTTCTTCCAAATAAAGTAATTTCTAAGTGTTTGATTGCTGAAAGAAAACTGTTTAAATGTCTCTAATGTTTGCCTCTAGTACAAATTGTACGTAGAAGGGTTAAGTTTGAGTCTAGTAGGATGAAATCTGTGATTACAGCCCTTCTCTGCTCATTTGCACTGGCCCTAGACTTTTGGGCGCCAGAGCAATACCCACTCCCTTTTGTGCAACTAAATTGGACCCCCTGCAGCTCTGTCTGCGCTATTGTCCATGGCCTGTTATTAATCTTCACTCTCCTTCTCTTCTCCCAGCCGAGGAACACTTCTTCTGCCTCCCTGCACCTAAGCCACGGGACTCCCGGCCACCGGGTGGCCGGCACTACCTCAGCCACCTCTTGAGACCACAGTCCCGGACTCTTGGCTCTCAAAGGTACGGCAACTGCCGCAACTATTCCGCCCACCCCCACCAATTATTAAATACACTAGCTTCCCGCCCACTTTTATTCCACGCCCATCCAATAAGATTCAGCTCTCATCTCTGCTGGCCTGTCCAGTTTTCAGGGTCCAAACTAGTACGGCCATGCCCTCCTAAGCAAGCTGTATCCTCTCGGGCTTACACTCCCTAGCAAATAACTCCTACATAACACGGAAACTTGCATTGACCTTAGAACTTTAGCCTTATAGACTCAGTTGTTTGCAGGCAACAACTTAGCAGCCTGTATCTATCTCTAGGCTACTTGAGTGCCCTACTTTGCCACTAGGCTTCATTGTGTGGGTTTTTTTATGGCTCCACTTATTGCCTCTTCTACTTGCTGTTCCAGTTGACTTGTACCTGCCATCCAAGCTGCCGCCATACATGGATTACAATCCCACCTTGTGCCATGCGGCAGCTGGTAACCAATCACTTGTTTGCCCTTATGAGTTCAAGTATCCTTATCTGCAGCCCTATACTTGGCTTACTCATTCCAACAGTACATGTACTGTGCCTCCACCACAGGGCATGCCTCCTGCCATGCCAACTACTTACCCCCCTCCAAGCACCTCACAGTTAGAGTATTAGTGGTCGCAATCGCAGGCCGCTTCACCCATAGTGGTAATGTCTTATATCCAAAAGGCACCAAATCTGGTAGACTGGGAAAAAAACTAGGAACCTTAAGCTTACATTCGGTGCACTTAGGAAAATACTTCTCCTACTGTTGTGCTCAGGCAACGTAGAACTTAACCCTGGCCCACCAGAAGCCATCGCTTCACCATCAGACCTAGCAAGACTAAAAGGCATGAGCTTCTTGCACATTAACGTATGCAGCCTGCTAATAAAGCTCACCTTGATCAAAGCTTGGGTGAATCATACCTCTCACGATGTACTAGTGATCTCCGGATCCTGGCTCAGACCTACCACCTCCGATAGGGAAGTAAACATCCCCAACTATGCCCTGTTCAGAGCTGACAGGCAAACTAGAGGAGAAGGGGTGGCTATCTATGTCAAAGACAAATTTGTGGTTTCCTACATCGCTTCGTCTTCTGTCGCTAATGAATTTGAATGCCTAACACTCAAAGTGGAGATCACACAGGCTAGTGCACTTTACATAATAGGATGTTATAGGCCCCTGTCTGCTGGCTCAAAGCTTCTGTCATACCTAAGTGACAGGTTGGGACAAGGTCTGCCAGAAACCATTATCCTTGGAGACTTTAACCTTGACTGGCTCTTCAATGCATCAGCTTTGCTCGCAGCCTTCTGTGATGCCCATGGGCTGACCCAGCTTATCATTGACCCAACGCACCCTAATATAAAGAACCCTAATAAAGGTACCCTAATGGATGTGCTCATGGTGAGTAAACCCCACCTTTTTTTGCATGCTGGCACCTTCTTCCCAGACGTCAGCAACCACTGCTTTATTGCGGGAGTAAGATCAGCTAACAAACCGTCACCCACATCAAAGTTCTCTTAGAAGAGATCCAGACGTAATTTTGACATATTCGCTTATCTTAATGAGCTTAAGCTCTCCCTGCACTGGCAGGATTTTTACTTGGCCAAAACGGTTACCTCTGCCTACAGTATCTTCCATGATATCCTGTCTGGGGCCCTCAACAAGCATGCTCCCTTGACTAAAGTCCACATAAGAAACAAAACTTGTAATGGTTCTCCGCTGAAATAAGGTCTATGCTCCTAGAAAGGGACAAGCTTTGGAAAAAAGCGCACAGACTGAACACTCCTAATGACTGGAGTCAGTTCAGGAGGGTACGAAATTTATGCACAAAAACAATTAGAGAATCCAAAGCTACTTTTTTCCGCTCTGAACTCGACTCTGCTGCCAAGAGCCCAACTAAATTCTGGAACACTGTTAAGGACCTGTTGGGCCACTCACCAGGAAATTCCCTTCCGACTAAGATTATCTCTGGCAACGCAAATATCAGTGAAAGGATGAAAATTTTAGATTATTTTAATAACTATTTTGCAGCTGCAGACCTGGCGTTTGACAATTCCCCAGCATGCATGCTATGCTCCCAGGCAGACAACTACCTTTCTGAACCCCTGGCCACTTCCTCGCTATTTACGCTTCAACCTGCTTCTCTAAAAAAGGTTGAGGACCTCTTGCTACAACTGGACACCAGAAAAAGTGCTGGCGCTGACACTCCAGACCCATATTTCATAAAGATTGCCCATCATGTCCTAGCTGTCCCTATCACCCACCTATTCAATTTATCCTTGTCCCTGGGTATTTGCCACCTGTGTGGAAGACAGCACGTCATCCCGCTGTTCAAATCAGGTGACCCCTACGATCTTAACAACTATAGGCCAGTTTCTCTCCTCCCAGTTTTGTCCAAACTCCTGGAGAAAATTGTAAACGCACAACTAAGATACTATCTTGAAACAATGAATTTATTAAACCCTATGCAGTCGGGATTCAGAGCTCAACATAGCGCTATCACGGCCCTTACTAAAGTAACCGGCAGGGAGATCTTGATCGCAGAAACATTATCTGTGCTGTTTTCCTGGATCTAAGCAAGGCCTTTGACACGGTCGACCATAGCCTTCTCCTTTCTTCCTTATGAACTATAGGAGTGGACTCCTCCTCCCTGCGCTGGTTTACTATCTTACAGGGCGCCTCCAGCAAGTTAAAGCCGAAGGCGACCTGTCTCCTCTTAAAATTCTCCAAAGAGGGGTGCCTCAGGGATCTATATTAGGTCCCCTTCTATTTGCAATCTACATTAACAATATCGACAGCTGCATTAAAAATGCCAACATTCATCTGTTCGCAGATGATACCGTCCTCTATGTAAGTAGAACAACGCCTAAAGCTGCCTGCAACAACCTCCAATCTGAATTCAATCTCTTACAAAGCCAATTAATTCATAAAAAGTTACTTCTCAATGCTAAAGGGACAAAAGTGATGCTCTTCTCCCCATTTGCCCATGCAGCAAACCTGGTGTCCTGTGGGTCAGTTCCCCAAATTACCACAATCCTAGGAGAAAAACTAAAATTTGTTACAAAGTTTAAGTATCTGGGAGTATGGATAGACCACAGACTCTCCTTCATTGAACATATTGAGGACTTGCTAAAAAAAACTCCGACAGAGGTTAGGACTCTTCTTTAGAATCAACCGATTTTTCACCAGAGATGCCAAGCTACGGTTGGTCCAGTCAACTTTTCTATCACTGGTTGATTATGCGGATTTCCTCTACAGCCAGTGTCCTAGCTCCTATTTGGCAAAACTAGACACGCTTTACCACAGAGCCTTGAGGTTCATCACGGGACTTCCTTTTGCCATGCATCACTGTGCACTGCATACAGCCATGGGATGGACCTCTCTCAAGCTTAGGCATCACAGAAATGCCACACTCTGGACCTTTACAGCAATCACAAAAAAACCGCCTCACTATATCTCCTGCTGTCTACCCCTAAGCGAAATAGGAAATTATGCACTTAGAAGTTACCTATTTATCACACTTAAAGTGCCAAAGGCAAAATCTCATTTCGGCAGAGCAGCCATGAGCTTTGTGCTGCCTACCTTATGGAGCAAGTTACAAAAAACCCTCAGATTGAGCACTCTTGTCTGTCTAACCGCATTCAAGGCATTATATTCCCACACAATCAAAGAAGTATGTAACTGTTTTATGCATCCAGGATCTGTACCTATACCTGCCTTGGAACCCTTCCCTGCTCGGACCTGCCCATAAGCCACCATCACTTTGCTTTGCCTCCCCCTAGATATAGTCGTCCTATCCCCTGCCTTACTGACGTCATCCCAACCCCTCTCCCAGTCTCCCTTCTTTGGGTAGGAGCTTCCGCACCCTCTGGTCAAGACAACCACCCAGCCTCTTCCCCTTTCCATCCTATGTAACCAGCGTTCTACTTCATTCCCTTCCTCTACCCTAACACTACTTCCCTCCTCCACCCTGTTTTATACTCGCTACCCTCCCAGTCCTTCCTTTCCCTCCCCTCTCCTTGATCCCCTATGCCGCCCAAGTGTATTCTTTCTTTTATATTATTCAACCCTACTCCCTTGTCGTTTAAAGATACCTTGTGTATGTATATGCTTACTGCACCTTGTACCTTGCCGGTACTATTCCAAGACTATATGAACTTATGTGCTGTCTTATCTTATCTATGCCCTGTATTATATTTGTACCTGTTGTACCTGAATATAAATTTATTGTGTGGCCTTATATAAGATGTGAATATGTTCCAACCAGGTCGTGCCCATCTCAGAAGGTCTTCTGACCGAATGCAGGAAACCCTCTCCCCCGGCATCTCTAAGAGCGGATACAAAGGACTGTAATGAAAATAACATGGTCATTGTTAAAATAGATTAACTTACTGGTATTGTATAATAACGTTAAGTAATGCATGAGATTTTTGGTTTATTGGAGTATATCTAATATGTTTGGATATATATATTCTAACAATAAAAGAATATGAAGTTAAAAAAATATGTTCCAACTAGGTCCATCTTGCAAATGAGCATTGCTCAATGATGACCGCCTGGATAAATAAATATTTTAATTGACTGATTGATCACACACCTCGGATGTGTAAAAAAACTTCATAACACACAGCCACCTATGCATTATTCTCTATATACTGTTGTCTATTGCTCAGGAGTTCAGTATAATGCTTTAAAAGGGAATGATTTCATTATATTATTATTAGGCTAGCATCACTGGCCTGAGGGCTAAGACTCCCAGTGTCATCACAACTCTAGCATGGGGTCGGTTCTAGTGGACAGGATATCTGCTGCATCTGAAACTTCCCCATTTTAGCTGCAAAGGTTTATTTACCTGGTGACATATCCAGTGTTTTTTTTTGTTTAACAAAGAACCTCAGTAGTAAAGCTCTAAGGCAAGAGTTATCCAGGAGGGACATGGCAATAAATACAGGTTACTCACCTGTAACAGGAGTTCTAGGAATGGTATATGTTGTTCATCCACACTCATTGGCAGTATCCTTGCCGCTTTAAATCTTGCCGGAAGGTCTTCAAGCTTGCTCCTCCCACCCACCCGGGTGGTATAACTCTCGGCTCCGCCCCATGACGCCAGATCTGGCCCGCTGGAAGCTCAGGTTGTGCGTCGAAGCCGGGGAGGTCGGTGGGTCGTGTGGATGAACAACATATACCATTCCTAGAACTCCTGTTACAGGTGAGTAACCTGTATTTCTAGGGACATGGATATGTTGTTCATCCACTCATTAACAGACTCCTAGCAGTTCTCCGGGAGGAGGAGGCAAGACGCACACCCCATATACTTACTTGGGAAAGAGAGACTGAGAACCGAGGCTCAAAACCAGCATCCCGGCGTGACTCAAGGTCGATGTGGTAGTGGGTAATGAAGGTGTTTGCTGACTTCCAGGTAGCAGCCCTGCAGATTTCCTGGATAGGGACGTCCCTGGAAGCAGCCACCGTTGCAGCAGTATGGCGGGTAGAATGAGCTCTTATCCTCTGGGAGGCTCCATGCCCGCTAACTTATAGCAGAGATCTATGCAGGAGGTTACCCACCTGCTTATCGTCCGCTGGCTGCAGGTCTGCCAGATGCGGCTTCAGCGTAGGGTGACAAACAGCTGGCGAACCTCTCCGACTTTCAGCCGTACGCCTTTACACAAGCGTAGCCGCCTAGGATCCAGAGTATGGAGCTTCATATTCGGCCTCCGAGGTGTGATTGGGGTAGAACACCGCAGAGTCAACACCTGGTTAAGTGAAACTCCACACCACCGTAAGGAATTTGGTGGGAAGAGGACAACCTTGTCCCTGTGGAAGACCAGGTAAGGAGACTCGATGGAAAGCGCCTGAGCTCTCCCATCCTTCTGGCTGACGGATAGCCACCAAGAAGGCGGTCTTCCACGACAGGTGAGAGAGAGCACACTGTGCATAGGTTCAATGGCTTGCCCATGAGCTTTGCCAGTACCAGCAGTAGATCCCACGGAAGTGGGGTTCCCGCACTGGAGGGAAATGTGATCAAGGCCTGAAAAAGCGCCAGACCACCTTCTCCGCGCACATCGACTGCTTCGCCCGCTACCGTGAAGCAGAGATGGCTGCCAGGTGCACCCCTAGGTCGCCGACTAAGCCCTTGACTCAGAAAGGACCACAATAGTCCAAGATGCTTGCCAAGGAACAGGAGGAAGGGTCCAAGCCCTTGCCCTGACACCAAATGGAAAACCTTTTCCATTTGAAGGCATAGCATTTTCTGGTCGACTCCTACGGACGCCTCACCATTGAGGACCTCGTCGAAAGACCCAAAGCCTGGAACTCTAGGCCAGGAACCAGGCCGTCAGGTGCAGGGATTGAAGGTCCGGATGGAACACCTTCCCTGATTGACTGAGAGCAGGTCCGGGCGAGCTGGAAGCTGCCACGGAGTCCTGGAGCTGAGACTGAGGAGATCTGGTACCAGAACTGGCGAGGCCAGTCTGGGGCTATCAGAATCACCTCGCCTTGTCCCTCCTCGCCTTTGAGAAGCACTCTTGTGATCAAGGGAAATGGGGAAAGGCGAAAAGAGGCCGGGGTCCATTGCTCGAGAAGGCATCCCCTGCAGCGAGCCCTGCTGAGGGGCGGGCATGGAACAGACTCAGCCGCGTTCTCCATGGAGGCAAACAGGTCCACCTGAGGTGTGCCCCAAAGGGAGAACAGATGCTGTACCTCCTCGGCAGGAGACCACTGTGGGATGCAGCCCCTATCCGGCTCAGGGCATCGGCCAGGGTGTTGGAGGCTCCTGCCACGTGAATGGCTGGAGATCCGCCTCCAGGCTGCGCACGAGTGACCAAATGCGGAGAGCTTCCTTGCATAGAAGCATGGAGCGCGTCCCGCCCTTGCGGTTTAGATAGTACAGGTCGTGGTATTGTCCGCCTGGACTCGGACCACTTGACCCCGGAGGAACGGAGCAAAGGCGGTGAGAGCTAGGCGGACCGCCGGAGCTCCAGCAGGTTGATGTGGCATCGACTCCGGGACCAGAGGCCATGAGCCCTGTGTTCCCCAGATGGGCACCCCAACCCATCAGAGAGGCATCGGTCGACAGGAGACCGTCGGCTCGGGCGGACGAAACGGGATGCCCTCCTGCAAATGATCTGGAACGGTCCACCACTGGAGAGCATTCCACATCCCCTGTGTCACCGACCTAAGCTGGTCCAAGGGATGGCGTTGCTGACCACTGGCTGGCCAGTCCCCACTGAAGGGCGATGTTCCAGCGGCCCCACGGACCACGCTGGTACAGGCCGCCATGAGACCCAGGAGGAAGAAGTCCCGGCAGGGCGCAATTGCCCAACCAGAAATGATCGGCAAGGAGGAAAGAACCGCCCCTGTCCGCCGGGAGCCGCGCCTGGCTCGAAGAGAGTCGAGCTCGCCCGATGAATAAAATCACCTGCTTCGCTCGAGTTCGACTTGGCCTCGTTGATAAGGAGGCCCAGTTGAGAGCAGACCTGAGGGCCAGATCTCTGACCACCCGCCTCCTTCCTGGAGGAGCTGCTATCAGCCAGTCGGTCCAGGTAAGGGTACACCCGGACCCTCGGCGCCCAGGGAATGCTGTCACCACTGCCATGCATTTGGTGAAGACCCTGGAGCTGGAGACAAGCCGGAAGGGCATGGCTTGAATCAAGAGAGATCCTTCCGCCGAAGCGAAGGAATCTCTGGTGAGACGGACGGATAGGGACGTGAAAACGCTGCCCTGCAAGTCCAGAGAGCAGAACCACACGCCGCTCCAAGGATGGTATTATCTGAGCCAGAGTGACCATCCTGAAGGTTCGAGACCTTAGGAACTTGTTTAGAGTCGTGTGGGTTCGAGAATGGGCGCCAGCCCCGTCTGTTCGGAACCAGGAAGTACCTGGACACAAACCCTGGGTCTGAAGGAGGTCCACCACCTCTCTTACCACCTCCTTCTGGAGGAGGAGAGTGATGTCGGCTCGACGAGCCGCCAGTGAGGCTGGGATCCAGCCCCCGAGGGGCGACGGTTCTGAAGGGTGGTGCCTGCTCAATTCCAGAGGCAGGCCTCTTCCCACCACCTCCAAGACCCACCTGTCCCGTGGTAACAGCGGACCAGGCGGAACGGGAAGTGTGCTGGAGCCGGCCTCCCCACGGGGACCTAGGGTAAGGTGACGGGATGGGGGCGACACCTCAGCCCGCCACTGGGCAGGCTTGGAGGAGGACCGCCGAGGGACCTCCTGGGCCCTTCCTCCCTGCCTCCTGTTAGAGAGCCCGGCTTGGGTTTGGGATGCCAAGGCCGAGCCTGCTGGCCCTGACGTTGCTGGGTCAGGCGCCGAGGGCACAGAAGGACGAAAGGGCTTAGGCTGTGGTTTAGTGCCTTGTCCTTCTGAGCGAAGAGACCGAGTCCAAGGTGGCATTGGACTTCTCGATCCTCTGCAGGTGACCTTCCACCCCAGGGCGAAGGAGGTCAGTCCCAAAAAGGAACATCCGCCAACTTGTGCTGGGTATCCAAGTAAAGGTGGATATCCTCAGCCAAGCCCGCCCGACCATAGCCACTGCGGCCGCCACCCGATCTGGCACATAGAGTCCCCACATCCAAAGCAGTCTGGAGCTGCTGTTTGGCCACTGCTCTTTCTGGTCCCGCACCTGCTTAACCGTAGTCTGCAGATCGGCGGGAAGATGAGGGATGACCTCATCCAGGAGCCCAACAGGGCATGAGAAAAATGTGCCATGAGGACGGCGAACTGGCCTGACGAAGGCCGAGAGGGACGAGCGTAGACTTTCGCCCGACATAGTCCAATTCTCGGACTCCTTGTCAGAGGTTTGTCCACATCCCTGGCGCTGAGCCGGGCGCGACCGAAAACGCTGTCGGTAACCAACCCTCAGCAGAGGGTGTTCAAAACCGGACAAGGAACCGGGACCAGATACTTCCTGGCCATCCTGGCCAAGGCGAGGGCAGGAAGCAGGGCTGCCAAAGTTCCAGTGCCGGACCCACTATGGCCTCGCCACCGAAAGGCCTCCGCCGGAGAATCCCTCGGTCCAGAATCTCCGTGAGGGGATACCTGGCCCGTTTGGAAACGGGTTCGAGCTCCATCCCGGTAGACTCCGAGATGAGCCGAAGCAGTCCTAGGAAGGACGACGGGCTATCGTCCATTGGCTGACCTCCTGAAGACTCCAAGTCCAGTCGCTGAGAAGAAGGAGGAATCATCTTCGGACTCGGAAGAGTCCTCGAAGAGCTGCCTCTGGCCTGAGCCACCCTTCACCTGCCGAGGTCGGTCGGAGTGAGGGTAACTGACAGCCGATGGGTAAACCTCAGCCGACCGAGAATCCTTGGTCGGAGCCCCAATTGGTGGCTGTGGAGGCGGAGGTTCCACCGGAATCGGTGGAGCAGCTGGTTTTGGCCGAACAACCGGCCTGGGTATAGGCTCCTCGGACAAGTCGAGGGGTTGTGTCGGCCGTTCCGGTGACAGCCACTTAATGGCCGGGGAAGGCGCCGGAGTCGGCTTATTCCCGGCCAGGAGGAGCTGTTGCAACATAAGGTCCTCGTACCGTCGACGTAATTTACGCCGAAGCCTCCTCATCCGAGGAGGAGGACGAGGACGAGCGGCGACGCCGCTTAACGGTGCCGAGACCGAGACCGCCTATGACGGTGGGAACGGCTGGACCGCGAAGAGGTCCGAGACCGAGACCGAGAGTTCCGGAATTTCCGGGTCGTGCGGGAGGTGTCGGCGGAACCGCACTCTCCTCGCTCGAAGGTCCATCCGAGGGCTCGGAACCGGAGGCACAGGCGAGCCCACGAATCTCAACTCCTCCGGGGAACCGGGAGAGGGGAATTCGCTGCTAAAGGCGACAGCTCTTCAATGGGTGAGAAAAATCGACTTCATCAGTGGAGTCTCGGTCAACTGACCTGACGGGGACACCGTGAGGCCAGTGGCGAAGCGAGCCGATCGACGTGACCTGACGGTCGGCGCCCGAGGAGAGGACCTTTCCCGCTCCCAAGAGCGGCAACGGAGGGACTTACCCTTGTCCTCTTTTGGACCGAGAAAAGGTCCAGCAGACGAGGCCCTTCTCCTTTAGTGGAGAGGGACAGACAAAGCTCCTTAAAGGAAGTCCGTAGGAAGAACCCAGAAGAGCGGGATAAATGCCGCGGCCGAGGAAGATACCGCCCCGCCGCTCCTCTTCGGAGGGCGTACCATCCGCCGAGCTGATCCGCCGAAAGCCGGCCATGACACCGCCAACTGGCCTCCTTGACTTCACCGAGGGAACGCTGGACGGCCCAGTTGCAATCGGGCAGCACGGCTTCGAGGACGAGGCCGAGAAAGATGAGCACAGGTCGCAAGCCCGCGGGTCGTGCTCAAGGCCTAAGCAGTAGACACGTGGAGTGTGGATCCGTCCGAGACATCTTCAGACCGCATGGGCATCTCAAATCCCGGAGTCGATTTATCCATCGCAGTCATGGTGGATCAAGACTGAAGTCTTTTGCAAAATATTATTTTTAATCCGCAAACGGAGAAATAGGAACCAGTCGCAAACGCAGAGCTGCTAAGGAGGGAACCTGAGCTTCCAAGCGGTAAGGAAGATCTGGCGTCATGGGGCGGAGCCGAGAGTTATACCACCCGGGTGGGTGGGAGGAGCAAGCTTGAAGACCTTCCGGCAAGATTTAAAGCGGCAAGGATACTGCCAATGAGTGTGGATGAACAACATATCCATGTCCCTAGAAAGCAAGGTTTTGAGCTCACCATGACCCAAACACATATGACCATCATAGGGCTGGTTCTGCTTTCTGTGTGGATACAGATGAAGGATACTGATGTGTCCTGAGAAGGACGAAACATCTGTCTTTGTCCTCTGTTTTCAGCTTTTGCAGCGTGTGTGAGAGGCCATTTGGTACCATACACTCCTGCTTAAAGCAAAACCAGTCTAAATTGGTTCATGGTGGTTTGCATATGTGGTACTGCCCACAATGCTTTGCATTACTGGGGTATGTGTGATTTTGTATTTTTTTATACGTCTGGAAAGGAAACAGTTTAATGTTCTACATGAAAATGCCTGCACATATGTCAAGACAATATTTTGTTTCTTGGGACCTTCTAGAAAAAAATGAAGCAGGAAACCATGTTTATTTAGGTAGTATATTTTGAGAGAAAAATTAATGTTGTTACAAAGCTGGCGTTGAATTACAATCACAGATTTATAAGACATCATCTGACATCAAACAATACAGTCTCAAGCCATATGTGTATCTGTTTTGCTTTTATATGTGTTTATGTGTACAGTTACTGTGTCTGTTATGGTTTATAAGAGTGCATTCTCAAGTTCTTTAGGTGAGAGAACTAAAAAGCAAAGCTGAGCCGTCTGGCACACAATGGACTTGAGAAGAAACTCATAACTGTAAGAGATGCAGGAACTATACATATAAACAGATTATAAGTAATGTTAAAGACCTATGTTTACAATAAATGAAATATTAATTTTAAATCAAAATGTTTTACTTTGCAGAATGTTAGAGAATCCCCATTGTGGGAGATGGACCATGCCAAATGAATTAAGAACGTCAGAACTTTAGAACTGTGTGCTCAAGACATGGTTATGAGTATCTGGAATGTTTAGAAATAGGGAATGCATAATGGATTACAATGGAATAACTCATTTATCTCTGCTAGTGAGTGGTAAGACCCACGACTCATGAGTGGTGAAGCCACAAGTTAGTTATGAAGGTCTTACCACTCGTGTGGAAATAAAAATGTTGTTGTACTGCATCCCATTATGTATTTTATATATACGAACATACGAATGTGCCAGCAGAAACAAACCACCCCGGTCTAAGTCTGCTCGAGTATGCAGCTAGCACTCCTAGCTTGCAACTGCCCCACCCCTCTCCTCCCACCTGCCATCCCACTGCCACCCCCCACCTCCCCCACCCTCACTCTCCCTGTTCCCTGTCCCATGCCCTTTTGAAACTGTTCACAGATTTACATGATACCACCCATTCTGGTAGGGTGTTCCATTTTGCTACCACCCTCTCTGTGAAATAGTGTCTTCTTATTTCCTCCCTAAATCTTCCCCCCTCTATTCTTAGCACATGCCCCTTGTAACCCTCCCCCTCCTTAACTTAAAGACCCCATCTTTACTGATTTCCATCAGATACTTGAATGTCTCTATCATGTCCCCCGTCCCTTCTATCCTCCAGGGTGTACATATTCAGGTCTCTCAGTCTGTTGTCATAGTCTGTCCCTTCCATTCCACATATCATCTTTGCTGCCATCCTCTGCACCCCCTCCAATAGCCTGATATCATTTATTTATTTATTTAGTTTTTGTTAACCGGGTAAGTGCACTAGCCAGTAGGTGACTATTTTCAGGCATGACCTGGGAGAGTACAAGACAATACATACTGTGGGTGTTTACATAGACAATACAGTTTGTATGGCAATAAAGTGTTTAGACAGTAGAGCCAGGTACATGACATGAGGCAATGTGGCTAAGATAGCAGTGAGGGCACGGATCGAAGTAAGACAGCACTGGTCAGTACAGAAATACAGCATTGTTCAGTACAGTATATAACAAGCAGAGTAGTTACAGTTTCAGAAGCAGGGTTATTCCATGATCTACAGGTAGACATAAAGTACAAACAAGCAGGAGAGAGAAGGCAATAAGTAAGTAGGTGAGTATAGGGAGATGCTAGACGGAGGGGAGGAAGGGGAGTGGCTTTAGGTATGGCCTCCAAAACTGCACACAATATGTGCAGCCTTAGGGGCAAGATCACCTCTCTTCGCCTGGACGATAAAAACCTTCGCTATGCATCCCAACATTTTGTTGTCCATGGTCCCCGTTATCATTACCCCTAGATCCTTCTCCTCCTCAGTAATTCCCAGCTTAACCCCTCACAGCCAGTATTCTCTCCTTGGGTTCTTCACCCCAAAGTGCATAACCTAACACTTCTTTGCATTGAACCCCAGCTGCCACCTCTCTGACCACTCCTCTAGCTTGCTTAGGTCCCTCTGCAGCTGCTTCCATCCCTCCTCTCCATTCATCACTGCTCCGATTTTGGTGTCGTCAGCAAACGGACTTATCTTGCTCACCACCCCATGTGCAGTGTCTGATATGAAGAGCATGAACAATACTGGCCCCAACACAGAGCCCTGTTGCACCCCACTCATCACTGGCCTTGGAGCTGAGAGCTCCCCTCTAACTACCAACCGTTGCAGCTTCCCACTCAGCCAGCTTGTAATCCAGTTCATCATTTTTGTCCCTACCCCTACACCAGTTAGCTTCCCCCAAGCCACCCATGAGGCACAGAATCGAAGGCCTTACTGAAGTCCAAGTAAAGAACATCCACCGCATGACCCTTATTCAGCTCACCTGCCACCCAGTCTTAATATTTTATCAGGTTGGTTTGACAAGACTTCCCTGAAACAAACCCATACTGCCCCACATCCTGGAGGCCATTGTCCTCCAGGTACGACACCAGTCTTTCCTTTAGTATTGTCTCCATGAGACAATACTATACCAATAATATACCACATCATCTGTAATGTTTTTATTGGTGTTTTACCTTTGTTTTAGCTCAAAACTGCCTTTCTTTCCATTGCAAGTTCTCCATCTGGCCCATTGTTCTCTGTGTTCTAGTTTCAGTTTCTTAAGTGGAAATAACATTCTAAGTTAAATAAATTGTGTTCTAAGTGAAATAAATGGTGTTCTAAGAGAATATATATTGAATAATGCTTGGGGAAGTGTGTGTAACATAGAGAATAAAGTATGTGTTGGTGTGTGTAATGAGAAGTTTACACACCCCAACCCATATTTTATTTTATATAATTGCTGGGTCGCGTTTTTTCACTTCCAGCAATTATATAAAATCTGTGTGCATCAGGCTTACTAGAATGAGCAGGCTTACCTCGGAATGTTCGTCAGTTTTAATTTTGGAGAAAGCTTAACAAGAGAAAAAATCTGGATGACATACCAACATCCCAACATTTGAACTATTGAAACTTCAGAAACAGATCTCAAACTACAAAAGAAAAGTCCATTGTTGGTTGTAAGGGTTGCTAGGAGAGCCTCGTTACTGGAGCAACAGTATCATGTGACTTGCAGAAGGGAGGGTAAAGAGAATCAAAAAGTAGGAGTGGTTAGGAACTGTGTGGGAAGTGGAGCCTTGTATTTTTGTTAGGTCGAACAATGCCTGTGGTGAAGTGCTACTCAGATGTCGGCTGTCAGGTGAGTGCAAGAGGTTTCAGTTTTGCGCACAGCCGAGAGGTGAAGTAGTCGTGAGGCAGCGTTTCTCAGAGAGGTTTCAGATTGTGGGAAGAAGAAACAGCTGTAGTGGTCACGAGGAAGAGTTGGTGGCTCGTGTTTCTTCCCCATAGAGAAGTGGCACGTGTTTGCCGTTATAAACACTCCTTTATAACGGCAAATTATAAACGCCTTTCTCTATGGGAAAAAATGCTACCCAGTTATTATAAGGATTTTATGCACACCTGAGGTGTGCGATGCCTCATAAACCCCGAGAGGGAAGCATGAGGGGTTTATCTAGGCATCGCACACGGAGGGTATGCATAAAATCTGAGTTGACACACTTCCCCATGTTTTATTTTTTATGATAGGTCCCTTTATTTTTTTTATTGAACCACAAATACAGTTATAATTGTGCAAAAGTTGACCATTAGTGCAGTATAGCGCACTGCACAAAAGTTGACCATTAGCGTGATATTGCGTGGTGTGCAATACATAGCTAGGGTGCTAATAGGCCGCATGGTATATTGCACTATTGGTAATCTTTTGCACGACATTATACACACCCATGTGTAATGGAGTATGACAGCTTCTGCCCACAGTTGATAATCATCACTAATCAGTTATTATATAGAGGATATACAATGGCCTGAGTTCAAATATGCCATTTATTTCCAGGAGTGAGTGGGTGGGACCATAACTTATGAGTGGCAAAGCTACAAGTGAATTAAGAAAGTCCTGCCACCTTACGAGTGGAAATTAATGGCATATTTGAACACAGTCCATCGTGTGTTCTATGCATACAATGTCTGTGTTCTGTGTGACAATTAAGGGCAGATTCATTGTGGGATTGCAGAATGGGCTTGTCAATCAATTTGACTGTAATGTAGGCAAATGAAAAATAAACGGTGTTATTTACTCATTGAGTGAATAACATGGTTTATCATTCACTTGGATCAGAGTCTTGGGAAAATAATTCATTTATTTAAGTAGTGGAATTCCTACATACATTGTATACAAATATTTATCCCAAAATAACATGATTTATTTAACCAATTTATTCACCACTTGTGTGGTATATATAAACAATCCTGACTAGCTAAGAATGATGTAATTCGTAGTGGGGTAAGATACATAATGTACATTAAATGCCCCCAAACAGGCCGGCCTGATGGCTCAGTGGCAACGCACAGCAGACCCAGGTTGTCACATCAACAGACAGGCCAGGCTGAAGTCTCTGCCATGTAACAGTGCACCTCAGCCAGGGTTGGCCGGCCAGTGGGCTCCGTTGCTGCCATGTGGCAATGCACCTCGGCCAGAGTGAACTAGCCAGTGGGCTCTGTTGTTACCACATGGCAGTGCAGCTCGGCCAGGGTGGGCTGGCCTGTGGGCTCTGGCACCACGTCAACTTCTGAGGTTGAAACAATGTGCCTGCTGTGGCTGCAGCAGCATGATGTGCAAGTCTGAGATGAACAGTGGCTACGCTCACGCCAAGTGGTGGAGTGAGGGACCAAGGCAAAAACTGAGGGCTAATCCTAACCACGGGCCCTGCTTCATGGTGCTCCCAACTGGTATGGCAGCTGGAAGAGCGTGGCTGATGGGGCACTAGACTTCTTCTGCTCTAGCTGCTCCTCTACATCTGACAAACTTTGAGAAACCGTACAATGACAGACTGAGGGATCCCAGTATGTGCACCCTGGAGAAGAGGAGGGAGAGGCAAGACATGATAGAGACTTACAAGTACCTCGCAGGAGTGAACAGGGAACAAGTGGGGAGACTGCTTCAAACGAAAAAGTGCAACAAAAAACGATGACATGCAATGAAGGCAGAAGGGGGAACTTAAGAGGGATGCAAGAAAACACCACTTCAGTGAAACAAAGGCAGACACATGGAACAGCCTGCCACAAGAGGTAGTAGGGGCAAAAACTGTGTGTGTGGGGGGGGTCAGACATGCGTGGGATAGACATAGGGGAATACTAGTGAATAAGAAGGGTGAGGTTCACCAAAGACAAGTTAGGGTCTACAGGGACAGAACAGGCATGGGAAAAAAATGGGCAGACTAGGTGAGCCAAGCGGTCCTTTGCTGATGAAAAATTCTGTTTCTAAACTTACTGTGGACATGATGATGTCACAAACAGCGCATTATGGTGTTTGATGTCCACAGCACTCAGATCAGATGAATTCCAAAGGACGAAGATCTTGTTTTCATGTTAATGTACACAGTTAAATTGAAAAACAGAAAGCTAAATTTATAAAATACGTGAAACAGTAGCTTAATTTTGTATACAATTTGTTAAGTTTTTCACAAGACATTCGTATCGATGTACACAGTTAAACTGAAAAACAGAATGCTAAGTTTATAAAATACGTGAAATAGTTGCTTAATTTTGTATACAATTTTTTTTTTAAGTTTTTCACAAGACATTGTTATACACTGCTGAATAAATGTCAGTTTACTACACTGTGCTATATTTAATATGAAAATTAAAAATAGTTTAATCGCAAAAAATCACACATTTCTAAAACAAGATACAATGTAATCACATGTGGCACTTGGGCTTGCTCATGGTTATACTGCAGTTCAACCCCTTGGCTGTTTGTATCGGAACACATAGCAGGGTTCAGCATTAAATGCTGCAGCTACTAGCCAACAAGGCCAAATAACTGGGAAAATCCACTAGCCCCACAAACTCTTCCACTATCTTAGCTGATATACTTACTGAAATTTTACCTTCTCCAATACAAGCCCACAGGACTAGTTAAACACAAATCTTACTAGCCCCGTACAAAATCTGCCAGCATTAATTAGTGGGCCAGTGCCAATTTCCACCCCCTGTGCAGCTGTGCACATTGTGGAAGAGTTAGTTTCATGTGCACATGTGGAGTACGCATTTTATTTTATACATTAATATGTCACACTCAAGAGTAAATCAGTTCATTTTCTTTATGATGTACACCCTTCCCATGGACTGGTACTGTGTTACACATTCTGAGCTCCATTAAAACAGATAAACATTGGCCATCTTGTGTGGCGGCTCCTAGCTGTAGGCGGACTAGTGAACAAGTGGGATTAGGACACCTTTACTCTCTCTTTTTGGGAGGGTCAGGAATGCTCTCCATGAGAGGAGTGAAGTTCAACAAAAGGACGTGACGCTCATAGGCCTTGGTCTGCTTGAAGATGGTGTCTGTTCCATGAAGGTGGTCCAGAACCCCCAACACCCCATAGCACTGATTGAACCTGAAAAAAATGAGAACCAGGAAATGAGAGGTTAGCCAAAGAACCAAGAAAAGAACTGGAAAAAAATCATTTACTAGAAAGGTACAACGGACGAAATGGAAACTGCAGTGCAGAAAAAGAAAACATTACTCACCTTAGTAATCTTGTTCCTGCTAAGGTATTCTTCAATATTCTTAACTCTTGCAGTCAGCCTTTGGAGTAGAACTGCCCAGAGATTAGAATGTATGCAAATGATGGAATCCATCACTGCCCTGTGCACTTATTCAAATGCTGCCCTCACTAACTGCTGCATTCTAAACACTCAGATTTCATGGGAGCCTGCAAGGAAAGCCCCTACCTAATCTATTCTAACTAATATGTACTCAACATTTGAATAACAGAGTTATTATAACAATGGCAATAATAATAGAATAGTAACAAAAACATTAGTAAAACCTAATAATAAAATATTCCCCTAAAAATGTCAGATATGACTCGAGAGGGGAAAAACAACGCCCTACTGGGCTCAGAATTGTGACCAACCAAGGGTGAAGCACCCGTTTTACAGATATCCAGCTTGAGATGCAGAGGTACCTGGTTCTGGAAGGGGAGGCAGGGCGGGGAGTTAAGAATATTGAAGAATACCTTGGAAGAAACAAGATTACTATGGTGAGTAATTTGTTCTTCTAACCCCAGGTATTCTTCAATATTCTTAACTCTTGCAGACTACGAAGCAGTACCTTAGGAGGTAGGCACAGAGCCTACTTAGGAAACAGTCTCTGCAGAACTGTTGTGCCAAACCTAGCATCACTCCTTGACTGGGTGTCCAGACAGTAGTGCTTCATGAAAGTATGTACTGTTCTCCATGTAGCTGCTTTGCAGATTTCCAATAATATAACATCCCTGGCAGCTGCTATAGAAGCAGCTTTGCCCCTTGTGGAATGAGTCCTGAGGCCCACTGGGGACTCTACCTGCTTTTGAGTAGTGAAACTGAATGCACTGGACAATCCGAGAAATAGTCCTCTTGGTTGCTGGTTTCCCCTTTTCCATATCTCCATAAGTCAGGGATAGTTGCTGCCTGTCCTGTCTATGGTCCTTGGGTCCTTGGTATGAGTCAGGTAGAAGCTCAAAGCTCTCTTGACATCCAGGCTATGAAGCCTGCGTTCACCTGCACTGAAATGCTCAGTAAAAAAGACAGAGTGATGGACTGATTCAAGTGGAAATCAGAAACCACTTTAGGAAGGCACTTCCTATTAGTTCTGAGTACCACCTTATCTCTATGGAAGGAAATGTAGTCATGCTCAGTGCACAAGGCCTGAAGCTCACTGATCTTTCTGGCCGAAGTGATAGCCACCAGAAACACTGTTTTCCAGGTAGCATATTTCAGGTGGGCTGAGACCACTGGCTCAAAAGGGGGCTCCAGAAGCTTAGCAATGCATACATTGAAATTTCATGCAGACACTGGTTCCCTATGGAGGGGGGCAGAGGTGTCAAACCTTTGAAAAACTTCTTGAAAATGAGATTAGAAGCCATGGAATTACCCTTGCCAGCTGAAATTGAGGCCAAGTGCACCTTCAGGGTAGTGTGCTGTAGGCCCAGGGAGTGAAGATGGACAAGGTAGTCCAACAAGTTTGATACCCCTGCTTGTGAGAGTACTACATCATTAGCAGAACACCATATAGAAAATCTTTTCCACTTAGAGGCATATGTCTTTTTTGTGGAAGGTTTCTTGTAATCCCTCAGGATATCTAGTACAGTTTCAGAGAGATGCAAGCCTGCAAACTCTAAGTCCTCACGAGCCAGGCCTTCAGCCTGAGCGACCCAAAGGACCCGAGGTTCGGGTACAGGATCCTCTCCTGGGAGGAGGTTAACAGGTTGTGCCTCCGTGGGAGGTGTATTGGTGGAGCCACAGCCACAGAGAGCAGCAGGGAGTAGCATGGCTGCCTGGCCCAGTCTGGAGTTATCAAAATCATTGATGCTGGTTGGGATCTGAGTTTGATTGCAACTCTGAGGAGCAGTGGAAAGGGAGGGAAGGCGTATAGTTGCTTCCCTGACCAATCCAGACATATTGTGGTCTTGGCTGGTGGTCTGCAACTGAACTGTGGCAGCTGGTGATTCTCTTGCGAAGCACAGAGATCTCTGGAGTGCCCCACCTTCTGAACACCACCTCCAATACCTGCCTGTTGAGAGTCCTTTGTGATGGTCCTGGTTGATTCAACTCAGGGCATCTGCCAGAGTATTGACCTTTCCTGGCAAATGGATAGCTACTAGTGAAGCCTGGAGTGAGTAGGTCAGGTTCCATACATTCACTGCTTCTGTGCACAGAGGGTTGGACCTTGTTCCCCCCTGCTTGTTTATGTAGTACACTATAGTGGTATTCTGTTCTGACCTGTATCACCTTCCCTTTTATCACGGATGCAAAGGCATGCAGGGTTAGGAATACTGCTCTCAGTTCCAGCAAGTTTATGTGCTGGAGAGACTCTGCACTTGACCAAGTGCTGTGTATCGTATGCTCCCCCAGATGAACTCCCCAACCTAGGAGGGATGTGTCTGTTGTGAGAACTATTGATGGGGACTCTTGCTGGAAAGGACTCCTTCTCTGAGGTTTTCCCTTACCTGCCGCCATTGGAAAGCCTGCAGTAATGTCCCTGTTACTGGAACCAATTTTAAAAGTGGGTCCCTTCTTTGGCACCAATGTGGACCCACTTGTTTGTGGTAATGTTTTTCAAAGCCTGAAGATAGTGAACCAGTCTGCCCCCTACTGGTACAGGGGAGGTGACCTTGGCTGGCATGTCAGGGGTTCTGTTTAGATTGGGACTGTCTGGCCAGACTGGGTCCCACGCCTAGATCCCCTTCTGTCCCTACCTCTGAAGTATCCTGTTTGCTGAGGATACTGCTGGTACTTCTGTACAGCTTGGGCTTGAAAGAAATGTCTGCTGTAGCCAGCCCTTCCTCTGCCTTCCTCTTCCAGAAGGTCTGCAAGTGGAGGTCCTCTCTTTTGCTGAGTTACTCCTGTAAGTGGCTTTGTATTCATCCACTTTCTTCATATAAGCCTCTGTTTTGTTCCAGAGAATTATTCTCACAGGGAAAATCCATGGCCTTAGTCTGGGTATCCTGTGTCAGGTTTATAGTTCTGAGCCAAGCAAATATCCTAAGGGCCACTGTGAGGCCCAGCCATTTGACAGCAGTGTCATAAGTGTCTTCTGCCATCTGAATCTGATACTTAAGATGCCTCCAGCCCAAACCTAGCTGTCTCAGCAAGATCAGCCGACAGACAAGAGGGAGCTTTGTCTGCCACAACCGGCTGCCACAGTGACTTATGGTACTGGTCAGCATATGCCATGTAATTTGCCTCTCTGATAGTCAGAGAAGCTGACAAATAGCCTTTTTTGTCATACTATCAATTTTTCTTGAATCCTTATCTGGAGGATGAGACGCCAAAGGCACTTTTGCCCTGTCACAGGCTGCAGTCTGAACAACACCCTGGTGATCAGGGTGTGAGAAGAGGAATTCTGCCCCTTTCCTGTCCAGCTGATATTTCTTGTCAGCCCTTTTGTCCAAGGGAGGCACAGAATTAGGAATTTGCATTAATTTCAAAATATGCTTCTTAAAAAATGTATTTATAGGAAGCAATAATTTCTTAGTCAGGGTCAGGCCCATAAGGTCAAGGTATTGCACCTCCTCCTCATCTTCCATCACTTCATTAGTGGTGATATCCAAAGCATCCACCATCTTCTTCACAAAAGTGAAGTGTGAGGAAAAATCTTCAGGCAATCTTGGTGGAGACTCAAATTCCTGTTCTGGGGAGACCTCAGGTTCAATGGGTTCCCCATCATCATCATCCTCATCACATTCCTCATGATCCTCCAAATCCGTTATCTCAGGAACAGAGGATGCAACCAGAGTTACCGGTTTCTAAACCGAAGATTGAACCAAAGGTTTGACCGATTCCTGTGAAATGCCTTAATAACTTTAATGGCCTTAGCCAGAGCCTCTGCAGTAGGCATCTCATTTCTTTCTGTAGAAGTCCCCGTAGGCTTTTTAGCAGGGGGTTCTGTATGTTTTGTTTTCTTTGCCAGTTCTGGTGTTTCAATTGGTTCTCCAGTTCATTCTGGTCTAGAAGGGCCGCCCATATTGAGGGTAGATGGCTCCAGGTGAGCAGTTTCCCCCGCATTATCAAAGGGAGTAGGCTGGTCAGAGTCATTATCTCCCGGATCCTTATTTGAAGCTATCCTCTTCTTAAACCTTTCCAGCCTTTTTTCAATAGTTTTTGCTGGAAATGTCTTACAAATCTCACATTCCAATGTGAAGTGGGATTCACCAAGACAGACAATACATTTATCACGGTTGCCTGCCTTGGCAAAACCTTTCCACACTGGACACAGTTTTTGAAGCCCGGAGGCCCAGTCTTCTTCTTTGGTTTATCTGACATTTTAGTTAAATGACAAAAAACAGAGGTTAATAGCAAAATAGATTTTTTTTTTGCGGTTGTAACAAGGGTTTCAAACCGCAGTTAAATCTTGTGAGGAACCATGATCTCAAGTAAGAAGAACTGAATATTATCAGTTCTGACAAACAAATATAATAAGCGCTTACCTACCTAAACTAAGTACGAAAAAGTTAAAAATAGTTTAAGAACTTAAAGGAAATGTCGGTTCCTCAGCGGTTACTTGGAACTGATAGGAACTGCTAAATAAGACTTTAAGCACTAAAACTAGCGAATACTACTAAAACAGAATGTAAAGACAGCAGATGAAATGAAACAAAAAGTTACTTATTTTTCTTTAATGAAACAATGAAAAACAACTTAGAAATTCACGATTGTGAGGAGAGATCTCCGAGGCATCTTAACTTCGCAGGCGGAGAATGAAATCTGAGTGTTTAGGATGCAGCAGTTAGCGAGGGCAGCAACTGAATAAGTGCATGAGTCAATGATGGATTCCATCATTTGCATACATTCTAATCTCCAGGCAGTTAGTTCTACTCTGAAGGCTGCCTGCAAGAGTTAAGAATGAACAGCTGGGGTTAGAAAAACAGGTTACTCACCTGTAACAGTAGTTCTAGGAGTGGTATATGTTGTTCATTCACACTGTCTGGCATTGTCCCTTTCCCCTTTAAATCTTGCTGGAAGTCTTCAAGCTGGCTCCTCCCACCCACTTGGGTGGTACATACCTCGGCTCCGCCCCATGACGCCAGATCTTAGCCCGCTGGAAGCAAGGTGGTGCGCCTAAAGCCAGGGAGGTCGGGTGGGTGCGTGTCGATGAACAACATATACCGCTCCTAGAACTACTGTTACAGGTGATTAACCTGTTTTTCTAGGAGCGTGGATATGTTGTTCATCCACACTGTCTGGCAGACTCCTAGCAGTTCTCCAGGAGGTGGGAAGCAAGGCGCACACCCCCTACTTAGGAAAGAGAGATTGGAGAACCGAGGCCCCAAAACCAGCATCTCGGCATGACTCAAGGTCGATGTGGTAGTGGGAAATGAAGGTGTTTGCTGATTTCCAAATAGCAGCCCGACAGATTTCCTGGATAGGGATGTCCCTGGAAGCAGCCACCGATGCAGTAGTATGGCGGTAGAAGGAGCTCTTAACCCTCTGGGAGGGTCCTTGCCTGCCAACTCATAACACAGACCTATGCATGATGTGATCCATCTTGCAATAGTTCGCTTGGCTGCAGGTCTGCCAGAAGCGGCTTCAGCGTAGGTGACAAACAGCTGACGAACCTCTCCCAGAATTTCCGCCGTCCTCTTCTTATAATAGGAGAGAGCACATCTGAGGTCCAGAGTATGGAGCCTGTACTCGGCGTCCGAGATGTAATTAGGGTAATATACTGGCAGAGTCAACACCTGGTTAAGGTGAAACTCTGACACCACCTTCGGAAGGAATTTCGGGTGCAGGACAACTTTGTCCCTGTGAAAGACCAGATAAAGGGAGTCCACCAGCACCTGGAGCTCCCCTGTCCTTCTGGCTGACGTGATAGCCACCCGGAAGGCAGTCTTCCACGACAAGTGTGAGAGTTCACACTTGTGCAAGGAGTTCGAATAAACTTGCCCATGAGCTTTACCAAACCAGCAAAAGATCCCACAGGTGAAGGTTCACACGGAGGGATATGTGATCCAGGCCTTTGAAAAAACACCCGACCACTGTCTCCTGTGACAATGTCGGCTGACCGCCCCGAGCCCGGTAAGCAGAGATGGCTGCCAAGTGCACCCTAAGGGTCGATGACCGAAGACCTCCTTTGGAGAGAGACCAAAGGTAGTCTAGAATGTTAGCCACAGAGCAGGATAAGGGGTCCAGACTCATTCACTGACACCAAATGGAAAACCTTTTACATTTGAAGGCATAACATTTCCTGGTCGATTCCTTTCGAGATGCCTCCACCACAGTGTATACATCCTCGGAAAGACCCAGAGCCTGGAACTCTAGCCGCTCAGGTACCAGGCTGTGAGGTGCAGGGATTGAAGGTCCAAGTGGAATACCTTCCCCTGGTTCAATGATATCAGGTCAGGCATGTACAAAGCAGCTCCAGGGCCCTGCAGCTGAGGCTGAGAATCTGGATACCAGAATCGTGGGCCAATCTGGGTCTACCAGGATCACCTTAGCCTTGTCCCTCTCACCTTGAGTAACACCTTGTGGATCAAGGGAAATGGAGGAAAGCATAAAAGAGGCCTGGGGTCCATGGCCTCAAGAAGGCATCCCCTGCAGCTAGCCCTGCTGAGGGGGTGGGCATGGTACAGCCTCAGTTTGGTGTTCTCCCTGGAGGCAAACAGGTCCACCAATGGTTTGCCCCAACGGGAGAACAGACTGTAAGCTACCTCTGGATGGAGAGACCACTTGTGGGATGTCTGGACTATGCGGATGAGAGCATCCGCCAGTTGGTTTGAGACCCCTACCACATGGATGGCAAGGAGATCCGCCTCCAACCGGCTGATGAAGGTCCAGATCCAGAGCGCCTCCTTGCATAGCAGACGAGAATGCATGCCGCCCTGTTTGTTGAGGTAGTACATGGTCGTGGTATTGTCTGTCTGGACTTCAACCACTTGACCCCGGAGCTGAGAAGCAAAAGCTGACAGTGCCAGTCTGACTGCTCTGAGCTCCAACAGGTTGATGTGGCAATGGGACTCCTCGAGGGTCCAGAACCCGTGGGCTGTGTGGTCCCCCATGTGGGCTCCCCAGCCCATGAGAGAGGCATCGGTCGTGAGGATGACCGTTGGCTCGGGGCGGACAAATGGGATCCCTTCCCGCAGATGACTCGGGACGGTCCACCATTGGAGAGCATCCCACATCCTCTGGGTAACAGTGACCAGCTGGTCGAAAAGTCACATATGATTGGGCAAAGGAGGAAAGAACCTCCGCCCTGTCCGCCGGAAGCCGAGCTCTGGCTTGACGAGAGTCGAGCTCTGCCCCGATAAAGCCCATCACCTGAGAGGGCACGAGTTCTGACTTGGCCTTGTTGATCAGGAAGCCTAGATGGGAACAGGTTCGGAGGGTCAGGTCCCTGGACCTCTCCACCTCCTGCAGGGAGGAACATGCCAGGAGCCAATCATCGAGGTAGGGGTATATACAAACCCCTTGATGCCGTAGATGGGCTGCCACCATTGCAATGCATTTGGTGAAGACCCGTGGGGCCGATGACAGGCCGAACAGCATGGCTCGGAACTCGTACAGGGTTCCTTCGACCCTGAAGTGGAGGAACTGCTGGTGGGACGGACGGATTGGGACGTGAAAGAACACGTCCTGTAGATCCAGTGAACAGAACCACTTGTTTCACTCCAGAGATGGTATGATCTGGTTCAGAGTTACCATCTGGAAGGTGTGAGACCTGAGATATTGATTCGGGTCATGGAGAGCTAGGATGGGGCGCCAACCCCCTGTCCGCTTGGACACCAGGAAATACCTGGACACGAAGCTTGGGCCTGTAGGAGGATCCGGCACTGGAGCTACCGCCTCTTTGCAGAGGAGCTGAGCAATGTCGACCCGAAGGGCCGACTGAGCGCCAACTGAGATCCTTTCCTCCCGTGGGGCACGGGCTCGGCTGGGGGGGTACTGCTTGAACTCTAGAGGCAGTCTCTGACTGACCACTTCCAGAACCCACCTGTCCGAAGTGATACCGGACCAGGCGGAAAGAAAGTGGCGGAGCCGGCCCCCCACGGGAGGACCCAGAACTGGCATGATGGGTGTAGGGGAGGCCACCCCTGACCCATCACTGTGCAGGCTTGGAGGAGGAGGCTCCTGGACCAGCACCTCGGCCTCCTTTGCAGGGCTGTTGGGGACCCTGCTTGGGCCTAGGGCGCCAAGCTTGAGCCTGCTGTTGCTGCTGACCTCCCTGGAAGGAGGGCTGTCTAACCGCAGGGGAAGAGTGCCGGAAGGACTTCTTCTTGCACTTCTGCTGGTTCTTGCCCCTAGAACCCTTAGTAGAAGTGGCATCTAAGGTGGCATTAGACTGCTCAATGCGCTGGAGATGACCTACCATTCCCGGACCGAAAAGGTCGGTGCCAAGGAAGGGCACGTCAGCTAGCTTGTGCTGAGTATCTGCTAGAAAGGAGAATAACCTCAGCCAGGCCCTGTGGCGAGTGGCCACTGCGGCAGCTAGTGAACGGGCACAGGAATCTCCAATGTCCAGAGCCATCTGGAGTTGCTGTTTAGCAACAGCACGGCCCTGGTCACGGACCTGCTTGACCGTGGTCTGCATTTCTGCTGGGAGATGAGGGAGGACTTCATCAGCGACCCCAGTAGGGCATGAGAGAAGTGTGCCATAATCACTGCCGAGCTGGCCTGACGAAGGCCCAGGAATGATGCCGCATAAGACTTTCCAGGCACAGTGGTCCATATTCTTGGACTCCTTGTCCGGAGGGCGGTCAGTATCCGCAGAGCTGCCCATGCGCTGAAACACTGAGGCAGTCACAAGGCTCTTGGCCGAGGGATGCTCAGTGAAGCCTGCCAAGGACCCCATGGGTACCGCGTACTTGCGAGCCATACGGGCAGACGGAGCCGGGCAAGAGGCAGGGCGCTGCCAAAGCTCAAGGGCCAGGCCAATGATGGCTTCGGCCACTGGAAAGGCCTCTGTCAGGGTATCCCCCCTCTTAAGAATATCCATGAGAGGATATTCCGCCTTCTTTTGTATAGGCTGCAAAGGCATACCCGTGGACTCAGCAATGAGTCGAAGGATGCCCTGGAAGGAAGAAAGACCTTCCTCCAGGCCTGTCACTGACAACTCATCATTGGGGTGTGAGTGAAGGCCAGTAGTATCCGAGTCCAAGGAGTCAGGATACAGGGGTCTCCCACCTATGTCCCCTTCGATGCGCCTAGGGCGATCAGGAGTAACAGTTATGGACAGCCTATGGGGCAAGCCCGTAGTTGTCCGATCCTCCTTAGACGGAGCCCCTCCCTGAGGCTGTTTAGGCGGTGGTTCCACCAAAATTGGTGGGCAGGCTGACCAGAAATGTGTGCCGGTCCCACCGGAGAGAGAACCGGAGTCCTCGGTACTGAGGGAGTCGGTGTCGGACGAAGAGGCTGGGGCCAACTAATGGCCGGTACAGCCGGAGTGGACGGCTTTTGACCGGTCAAAAGTAGCTGCTGCCACATGAGGTCCTCATAACGTCGACGGAGCTTCTGTCTAAGTCTCTCCTCATCTGAGGAGGATGAGGAATGGTGGCGGCACCTCTTTTGGGAGTGTTTATGACCCTTTTCCGGCTTTTCGACCGAGGGGGTCCTACTCCTCGATCGAGACAGACGGCATCGGCTCTGTCGATCGAGAGAAGTTGGATCTGGCAAAAACTGAGGAACCAGCTCTTGTCCCTTGATCGGGATACCCGAAGGACGGGTCTCCTCGTCGGGGAAGGAGAGGATGGGAGTCCTCTCCAAAGAGTCATCGGCAGGCTTTGGTGACAATGGCTCGATCGGGTCGAGAGAAATCTCGGCCGGTTCTGCCGTATCCTTGGCTTCAGTGCCTTGGTCTGACAGAAGGTACGAGAAGCCGGCAGCCGAGGAAGCGATCTCGACCGAGGCTGAGACCGCCTGATCCTGAGTATCGGACCGCTCTCGGTCCCAGGAACGTCTTCTTCGGCTAGAAGAAGATGATTTGGGGCCCTTGTCCTTTTTCTTGGAGCGGGAGGAGTGCGAGCCCGAAGGCGCCTCACCCTTGGTAGGGAGAGACCGGCACAACTCCTGAAAGGACCCCATAAAGGTGGAGCCTAGGTTGAGCGGATTTAAAAATCTCGTTGGTCAAGCTTGGGCAGCCTCCTCGAAAGCCGCCATCTGTTCGAGCTGCTCGGCGGATCCCGCGGCCGCGGAAACTGCCCACCTGGCCTCCTTCGATTTCACCGGTGGATTGCAAAACTCCGGTCTCCCCAGCTTAAAGCACGCCTTGCGGTCCTCCAGGACGGTGGGATGGAAGGCCAAACAGATGGTGCAAGCCGAGTTACATTGCACAGCGCCTAGGCAATAAACACATGAGAGGTGGGGATCGGTGCAAGACATTTTCTGTCTGCAAGGACACCAGCAAAACCTGGGGGATGACTTGTCCTCCATAACCGAAGTGTTTGGATCTGAGTTGTAAACTCTAACGAGTTTTAGAGAGAGAGTAAATGCAGCGAAAACCATCAATGAGACTCCAGGGCCTACGGCACTTGAAAAGTAGCACAAGGGAACCTGTATCTTCCAGCGGAAAGGAAGATCTGGCATCATGGGGCGGAGACGAGGTACATACCACCCGGGTGGGTAGGAGGAGCCAGCCTGAAGACTTCCGGCAAGATTTAAAGGGGAAAGGGACAATGCCAGACAGTGTGGATAAACAACATATCCATGCTCCTAGAAGCTGAATTTTTTTAGCAGATTATCATCTGTCCTAAAAGCAGCATGTTACTAAGTTGGTGCAATAGTTGGGATTATAATACTACACGTAAATATAATTAGTACTGAGCTTGATGATGCAGGGGGTCGGCTTTGTTTCTCCCTTTTCCTGTTGCAGTGACAAAGTTGCTAATGCCACTCAAACAGGCAAAAGGCCTGTGCCCTTTCTCAGAGGGTACTGAGTATGTGGAGCACGCTCAGGAGTACAGTGGGATTACGTTAAATCCATAAAGAACAAGAACATTAACATTATTGGTTACGCAGGGGTGCCAACAGAAATTCCTGGGCCTGGGACACACCTTTAGGACTGGGTCCCCCTTACATCCCCTGTTACAGCTCCCCCTATGGGCCCCCCCTTTGGGTCCCCCTGAGCCACTGGGCCTGGGACAGTTGTCCCCCGTCCCCATCTGCTTCCCTGAGGTTACGAGAACAGAGGTGGTACAGCTTTTACCAACATAACATAAACAAAGAAGAACTGTTATCAGACTTACCACAATTTGTTTTTCAGTTAGTTCCAACATTGGCCCTGGGCATTCATCTATTGCTAGGTTACACATGCTCACCTACTAAGTGCCAACACATTCCAAAGTTGTGACATCATTACAGAACCCTAGCTCCTCCCACTTCTGAAGCAGTTGACTTTGAATTCTTCATCCAAAATCTTTCAGAGCCATTCAGCAATATAGCTCTACAAATGTTAACTTGTATATTCCTTAAAAGATAAAAATCACTGCCCTATCTTGCAGAACTGGACAGACCATATTAAGTTCTCCACCATTCATAAGGGCCATTTACATGATCAAGTCTGCACCGTTCTGAGCAGTGCAATGCAGTTACATCAGTGCCTCCACAGCTGTATAAACACAATGCACATCACACTGGATGTGTCTGTTGCACCTCAGAATGACCCCTCCTTTCTTGAGGATGCTAAAGGGTGTGGCCATTTTGACCCCCTTCTAAACGTCCAGCTGCGCTCGCACTGATGCAGGTTCCCACTCCCCTCTTGTCCTGCAAGAAATGCAGCCAAAATGTAAGAAAGGCTTTAGGAATACTGCAGAGCTGTAGTGTTTAAATGGGAGTCAGTGGCGGTGTGGTCGGAGCTTCGGGAGCTGATGCAAATGGCAATGCTCCAGGTAGCCCTAGTATAAATGCACCTATAATGTCTCTGATCTTGTCAGTCACAGCATCTCTGTCTTCTCAAACATAATGTAGCTTCTACACCATTAGCGTCAGTACTGAACTCCCTCCAGAGTATCACTGAGAATGTGCAGAACGCTGCGGCCAGGCTGCTGTCTGGATCATCTTGATCCAGTCATATTACACCTGTGCTGCATGAACTGCACTGGCTGCCAGTTCAGTGGCAATCACCTTCAAGGTCGGTCTGCTGACCTATAAAGCCGTACATGGACAGGGACCGAGCTACCCACAAGATCTCTTGTATCCTTACTGCCCCCTCCGACCACTCCACTCGACTGACAAAGGATTGTTGGAGATTCCCAGGGTACAATTAAAAACTTCTGGATCGTAGGCATTTTCATTTGTAGCCCCAACCCTGTGGAATTCTCTGCCTCACTGGATGTGAGAGTGCCTGACAGTGGAGACCTTTAAGGCTGCTTTAAAAACTCACTTATTTGAACTCGCTTTTGGAGATGTTCTTTAACTTATCTTCGACTACTGGAGTTGTGTTTTAGATATTGATGGATGTATTTTAGTATTTTATGGTTTAAATTGTTTTATTATTTTATAGCACTCTGGTACTTTGTGAAGAGCCCTTAATAAATAAAGATTATTATTATTATTACTGCAGGGTCCTCGGCATCAGCTAATGACTCTTTCCCTCTCTGAAGCAGCCTACCGTTTTCAGCAAAACCGCCTCCTCAGGAAGCCCATTCCAACCTGCCACCACCCTCTCCATGAAGACGTGCCCCCTAGCTTCTCTGCTAAATCTCCCCCGCTACCTTTAGACTGTATCCTCTTGTGGTCTGGTTCTCAATGAGTCTGGAGAGACCCTCCATGTCCATCCTATTTATTCCTTTCAAATACCTGAAGGTCTCAGTCATGTCCCCATTTCCTCTCTCTCCTCTCCTCCAGGGAGTACATGTTCAGGGCCTCCAACCTCTCCTCATATGTCCTACCCTGCTGGCCCATGACCATCTTAGTCACGCTCCTTTAGATGGTCTTCAGGTTTATGTGCCTTTTTAAGGTCTGGCAGTATAGCCTAGAGGTTAGAGGAACGAGGTGTGAACGAGCTTGATACATCCAGCAGACTAGACCTGAGGTTGATTCTCACAGCCTCCACTTGCATACTGTGCGACTCTGAGCAAGTCACTTAACTGACCAGTGCTCCCAGGTCGCCTTGTGTCTAGTGGGCCTTACCCGGTTACCAAAAAAAAATAAAAGACTAAGGTATGGGCACCAGTACTGTACGCTGTACTACAGATGTGGCCTCACCAATGACCTGTGCAAGGACTGTGTTATCTCCTTCCACCTACTGCTAATCCCCTGACAATACAGCCCATTTTATTTGCCTTTGCTGTTTCTTTCCTACATCGCCATGGAATGCTTCACGTCACTAGTGATTATCATCCCAGCTCCTTCTCTTCCTTGGATGCAGATAGCTGGACACCACCCAGGCTGTACTTAGTCCTCGGGTTCTTAGCCCCAGTGTGCATAACCCTGCATTTCTTTGCATTGAAACAAAGTTGCCAGATCCTGGACCACCTCTCTAGCTTTTCAAATCTCCTAGGCCCTACAAATAACATCAGCTTGTCATGTACAGTGTAGCCTGCCAGGATGCAGTGCAATACTGCAGCATACTGCAGTGGACCTACATCAATTAACAAGGCAATTTCAATGGCAGTTGATCCCTTTTGTCACGTACTAATGAGACAATATGTTGCACCCTGGTCAGCTCCAGGCACTGCAAATAATGTAAGTAATGTTATGCAATCCAATCAAATCCTGGGTGTACAATATTTTATATAGTGAAACACTCTAGGGATGGGCCCAGTGACAATGCTGGAACAAACCGAAAAAGAAATTCTGATGAAGTCTAATAAAAATTCTTCTTTCTGCATCATTCCACATTGTCACTGGGCATTTATTTATTAGTGAGAGTTATACAGTATTTTAGTTTTTATTGCCCAGGAAAGGAGGACTAGAGCAATTCTGCCTATTTTCAGCCTCTTTTTTGGGGAAGTACACATGGAAATCAACTGAAATTGAACCAGATTAAGCATAGGTGGTATTTGTCAGTGAATGGGGAAATTTGGCAAGGACACTGGGGAAATGCCCCTACTTTTCAAGAAGTACCATGGGATCTTTAACATCCACCTGAACACACCACCAAACTGGCAGACGGAACCTCGGTTCAAAGTCACATCCAAGAAGACAGGATCTCAATAGGGTAAAACCTTCCTTTTGCTGCACTACAGTATCAGTACTGGGATTTTACCCCAAGTTCCTGGTGTGAGGCTAGAACCAACAACCTTCTGATCTTCCAGCCTCAGAGGCGAGTGTGCAACCTACTGAGCCACTGACACTGATCAACAATTTAATAAGCAGTACCCACCAAATGCATTCAGGAAGTAGAGAATGTTCTTCTAGTTTTGGCTGCCTATCACTTTACTGCCACTGAGCTCTAAGTGTCCAATCTATAATAGTTTGTAAATGTGTGCAAAAAGACCAGGTTCGTGCTTTGCACAAGTCAGAAACTAAGACATCTGCATTATCTGCCTAAAAAAGCTTCTATAGCCCTGGTGGAATGTGCTTTGATCACAACAGGCAGTGAAAACTTTCCTGCCGCATAGGTTTTTGCTATGCATGTTCTGACCCATCTAGCTATGGTCACCCTGGATACCTTCTGGCTAAAGAGGTTGTGAAGTTTAAATTCACTGGCAAAGTTCCAGTGAAGTCTGCAAATTTGCCTCCGCATAGCAAGCCACACATTTTTGTTATTAGGCTTAAAACTCAACTATGTGACTTCATTTTTGGGGGGGAATTTTGCTGTGAAGTGCGGGATTCCAACCATAAATGGTGGAATTTGCCCGCGATGGCAAAATTCCGTCGTTCAGAGGCAAAATTCTGCACTTTGTGGTTGAATTTCTGCACTTTGCAGGTGGAACATCACACTTCGTGTCCGCAAATTAATCTGCAAATTGTGCTAAATTCGTGGATTAATTCACAGAGCGAAGTTTCCCAACTTCGACCATCTCTACTTCTGGCCATTTATTTTTGCTGCTTAAACTTCCAAATGGACTCTGTCCCCATAGGGCATCAACCACTCTACAAAACATCAAGCTTGTGCAACTGCTTTTCTTTAGTTCTCACAGCTTTTGGAAAACAGGAAGGGAAGCTTACTTTTTGTCTAACATGAAGTTTTGTAGAAACAGGAGGGAGAAAGGGACTGCATGTAGCACTACCTTATCATGGTGAAAAATCTGATTCCTTGAAAGACAGTGCCTGCAGCTCTACTATTCATCTAGCAGAGCCAACTGCTTCTAGAAAACACATTTTGATGGACAAATGTCTTCTGAAACTTGTGACAGAGGCTTGAATGGAGGATTTTAGAGTGTACTAAAGACTGCATTAAGATCCCAAGGAGGAATTGGAGATCTAGAGACGGTCTTTCTTCTACTGACAGCTCTAAAAAAAAAAAAAAATCAACTAATGTCATACTGCAAATCTAGAGGGAGCCCTCATACGGACCAAGCACTGTGCCCAAATCTGAGGCCTTCACCCACAAGGTACTGATTGCCAGACCGTTGTCTGTGACCTCCTGAAGGACATCTAGGGCACAGATGCCTTTCTAGGATAAGAACCCACTAGAAAGGCCCAGTGGGAAAATGTCAACCACATTAGCAAATGCCACCGGGGTAGAATATTTTCGTAATAACATTACTGTATATCAATCACTGTCTCAGAACATCCTAGTCTGAGAAGCCTCCACCTCTCAGAAGCCAAGCTGCCAGCTGAATTACTCTCTCCCTGAAGTGCCTCAATACCAAAAAGACAGCTCTGGTCTCCAGGATACTGATTTGGAGGTTCTGTTCTTCCACTAACCATACCCCCCGGAAAGGAATCTGATCTAGCACCACACAGCTTAGGCCGCCAGGCTGACGTCGATGGTCAGTACAGGCTGATCTGACAGAGCTATTGCGGACTCCTTCAAAAGGTTCTGAGCGTTCTTCTACCACTATTATAACTGGCACACTGACCACAGGAGCCAGATCGGAGCTCGGTACTGTTCAAGTTGGTGACCAATGAAATAGGACAAAGACCTGAAGAAGTCACACGGGAAGTCTGGCCTAAGGAACCATTTCTATGGTAGCCGCTATCAAACCTAAAACCTGGAGACACCTGTGGGCTGACATGAGCTTATATACCCTGAACTGGGGAATCTGACATACCAAAGTGTTCATTCTGCACTATGAGAGAAACACTCTCCCCATGCCAGGTCTGTTCAGAAGCAGCTCAGAGGTGCTCCAGAGACTAAGAAGTTTCAAGGGAGCTCTTCTCCTGGTTCACTATCCAACCCTGTTTCTCCAGCATCTGTAAAGTCCTGAGGAATTAACAGAGGGCTGACTGTTTCAGATCTGCTGAGATCAGGAGATTGTCCAGATAAGGATAAATGTGGTGTCCCTCCCACTGAAGGAGAGTCACCACAACGATTAAGACTTTTGAGAACACTCTTAGAGTAGAGGTTAATCTGAACGGGAGAGCCAGATACTGAAAGTGTTCATCTTGGATGGTTAACCTAAGAAATTTCTGGTGCAACCGCCAAATCAGAATGTTCGGATAAGCTTTGATAGGTCCACTGAGGATAGAAAACTGTCTGGCCTAACTGCCACAACGATTACCCTCACAGACTCCATCTTAAAGCACCCCTATCATGGTAATTTATCAAACCCTCCCCCAAACCCCAGTGGCAGACTTACCCCCTCAATAGCTATATAAGCATATTGTTATTCGCTTAATGCAGGGAAAACCCAGTACCCTTGCAGTCAGAGTCAGTGGCTCTACCTCTTAACCACTTTGTCTACCTATTTTATTCCTACTTTCTAGGCCTTTTAGTCTCTTACCACCCCCCAACCTGCCAAAATATTAAGTTTTACCACTTCTCTCTTGCTGCCTTTGCAGGATTTGAACCCTGCACCCTGTCACTGTCTTAGTCAGCAGTTCCACCACTCAGCTAGCACACCTGTCTATTATTTCTGCAGGATTTCAAACTCTAAAAAACACTCTAACCCTCAGACACTGCTAAATTGTTGTCTGATTGTTTCTGCAGACCTTGAGCCCAGCTCCCTGCTGCTACAGCCACTGTCTGGGGTCCTTCCTGCTACCCTGGGCAAGTCTTGAACCTAGTGCCCTGTGCACCTCAGGCACCAGTTCTGCCACTGCACGAATGCTGCAACTACACTTTAGAGGTGACCTCTCCTACTATCTCCCCTCTATCATCCTAGTTCCCCCATCTTTCAACTTCAGTTCTCTCACCCTTACTAACTATGCATGTGCACCTCCTGCCCACCTGCCTCTCTCTCCTCCTCCTCCTCCTTTTGCCTTCCACCAACCCTATTGTCCCTGTTAACCCTCAGCCTCACTACTCCAGTGCTCCTACCTACCCTCCTGTCCTCCCCTCCTCCTATACCACTGCTCCTCCCCCTCCCTCCTCCACCACACCCCATATGCTCCTCTCCACCTCCCCCCATCCGGACATTACCTTTCCTCCCCCCGCTCCCTTGGGCATCTGATCCACAAGCCTTCTCTGCCTGCTGTGCCCTCACACTCCCTAGTGCTTTCGAAACCCCTTTCTCTTCCTATCGCTCCCGCGTAAACTCTCCATCTGCCACCCTCTGACCAGAGCAGTTCTCCTCCTTCTACTCCTGACGGGAACATACATCCCAACCCAGGCCCTGCCCCTCCCACCCACCCACTCCAGCCCACTGGTCTCCAAATAGCCTGAGACATATGCAGCCTGCTGAAAAAATTTGACGCCTTACAGTGCTGGGCCATGGCTCATCAACCAGACATCATAGCCCTGGTTGAAACCTGGCTGTCCAAATCCACCTCTGACTCATTTGTCTCCCTCCCAGGCTATACCTTATACCGGGAGGACCGAGTAGGCAAACGAGGGGGAGGCTGTGCAATCTACACTAGGGACACAATACCTGGACACGCACTCCCCACCCCTGCCCTTGTAAATGGGGCCCAGGCTCTTACCCTCAAACTCACCCCAGACCCCTCTAGGGGCCCTCTCTATCTCACCACGGCCTACGTTCCCCCAAAGAACCAGCACCCGGCCCTGGTATCTTTAACTGACTATCTGGCCTCCTTCCACCATAAGGCGGAGCAAATCCTAGTTGGGGACCGAGAACGAATTGGCTCAGCACCTCCTCTTCCACGATCAGAGACCCATTTGTCGCCCAAGACCTGACGCAACTCGTCACCCAGCCCACAGAATAAACCCCAAGAGAGGAACCAGCACCCTTCTGGATGTTATTATAACCAACCGAATCCCAAAAATCCAAAACATCCAGGTCCTACCAGACTCCCTAGTGACCACTCCCCTATCCTATTTCATTGGGCAGTCCCCAATCCCAAACCCAAAGCCCAGACCACCCTCCAGGGTGCCTCCGCCCTGTTGGGCTGCAAAACTAAACTATTCCTCACCCAGATAAACTGGTCCCCATTCATCGTGCAACCGACACTGACACTGCCCTCGCCTTCTTCACACACACCTTCAACATGGCCTGTGATCTCTTTGCACCCTTCACCAAAATCCGATCCAAAAAGCAGAATGCACCCTGGGTTAGCCCTGCCCTTCTACAATTACTAAGAAATCCGGATAACCTCTGGCACCTTGCCACTGAAACAGGTCGGCTGTCTGATAGGCAGGCTTACAATGCAGCCCAGAATAAGTGCTCTTGGGCCGTCCGGAAAGCCAAGACCGACCATTACCAGGCCACCCTTACCTCCTCCTGGGGCTCGGCCCGGACTTTCTGGGATAATATTAAACTAAACGGAAAATCACGCTCCCCTGCCCCATCCCAGCTCACCAGCAATGGCACTACCACCACCGAGCCTGCCACCATAGCTAACTGGCTCAACACCGCTTTCACTGACCTTAGCTCAGTCCTCCCTAGTAATTTCTTTGACCCTCCCCAACCAACCTCCCCTGTCCTCCAGCACCCCAGCTTCCATCTGCGCAAGATTTCCGCCCGGGAAGCCAGACCCATCCTAATCAAAGCTTTAAATAGCAACAGTCCCGGCAGTGACTCACTGGACCCCAGTATCCTCAGGCTGGTGCTAGATGAAGTCCTTGCCCCACTCACCAGCCTAATTAACCAATCGCTCTGCCTGGGACAATTTCCCACGGCTTGGAAAACAGCCATAATCACACTCATTCATAAAGAGGGCGACAGGTTGTCGGCCAACAACTACCGGCCAATCTCCATCCTCCCCCCCCCCAAAGCCCTGGAGAAAGTGGTGGCCATTCAAATCACTGATTATCTGGCTAAGCATAACATCTTATGCCCAGAGCAACATGGCTTCCGTGCTGGTCACAGTACCAGCACTGCACTAATTGAATTCTCCAACTTCCTACACTCCTCCTGGATACCAGCTCCTAGCTGGTGCAGTGTTCATCGACCTCTCAAAGGCTTTGACACCATCTCCCATCCTCTTCTGCTGAATGCTCTCTGCCACACTGGTCTGTCGGCTGGCCCCTAGCATGGTGCACAAGCTATCTAGCCAATCAATCACAGTGTGTGTTAAAACAATGGGATACTCTCTGACACCCGTCCCATTCACTCTGGGGTCCCAAGGCTCCATCCTGGGACCCTCTCTTCTCACTCTGTCTGAACACCCTGCCCAGTGCATGCCCTGGCAAAATTCTCCTGTATGCAGATGACGCTGTCCTTTTGCCACCCACCGCAATCCCGCCTCCTTCAGGACACCCCACAGCAGTCTTCAATAATGCCGAAGCCTGGCCAAGGAGCGCAGACTTGTCATCAATCTTAAAAAAAACCAAGCTATGCTCTTTTCCCACCCCCAAAACAAAGCTAGCAACCACCCACTCTATATCCTTCCTAGTACCAAACAGCCACTGGAACAAGTCTGCTCCTACAAATACCTTGGGGTTACCTTCGACTCAGCCCTCACATTTCACAACCACACTGATGTCCTAACATCCGCCACTAACACACGGCTTGGCATCCTCTTCCGCCATAGAACCTGCCTTCCCCCAAATACGCTCCGGCTCGCTGTTACGTCCTCCGTTTTGTCCCTTGTAGACTATGGTCTACCAGTCTATGGTGCTGCCGACACGACTGCACTCAGAAAAATTCACTTAACCCTGAATAAAGCCTGCAGATTGATTACTGGTGCCCCCATGCTCACACACACCTGTCAGCTGTATGACGAGGCTAAACTCCTTACCCTGGATGAATGGCTCCGATATCAAACCTGCCTCCTCACAAAAAAAACCCTACTCGGGCTCTCCCCCCCTGGGGTAACGGCATCCATCCACCAGATCCCATCCACTATTGCAACACGGTCATCCAACAAGACCACTCTAATGGTCCCCAGATCAAGAATCAGCCGTGGCCAGAGGTCCTTCTGCCACAGAGCCCCATCCTGGTTTAACTCTCTCCTGCCCCCATCACCAATGCCACCACCATCTCCAAGTTCAAACCACCCTTCGAAACCAACCTTCAACACTCAGAGCTGCTCCTGTCTCTGAAAGTAGCCCACCTCGACTTCTCATGACAACGCCCACCAGGCGGCTCTCCACCCAGCCATTCCCACCACCGCTCTGCAGACTGCATCTATGTCTAACCTGCCAGAGCCAGCTGTTTCATTGTATACCTATTAGATTGCTCAATTTTGATACCAACTTGTGTAACACCTGTTCTCAATTACTTGTACCCTGTAACCTAAATGTATTTTGTCTGACCTCAGTGTGACGTGGGCGCCTCTGATGAACGCCTATTGTTTTGCAAACCTATGCTATATAACCTAAAACTCTATGTATGTCTTTAATGTGACGAGGTACCTTTGGAAATGAGCCTCTGGCTCAAAGCTTGTAAACTGATTTCACAAATAAATAAAAATAAATAAATAAAAGGATTGTAAATCTGTGCTGAGAAGTCCTACTGCACCATCCCTTCCCCTTCCTGGTATGAGCAGTCCACACCCTGTGCTTCACATTTTATGATATCACTGTTTGGAAAGCACAGGGGTGCGCTCAATAGAAAGTAATAGCCACGTCTTTTAGCATACTAGTTTTAGTATGTTAGCGATCAGTTTGATTGAAGTCAGAGCCCCCACTCAACTAACAAGGACATTATTAGCCCAGTGATGGCTCTGACTTGAATCAAACGGACCACTAACCTACTAAAAATAGTATGTTAAAAGACATGGCTATTACTTTCTAAACAATGTTCCCCCACGCTCTCCAAACAGTGACATCATAAAACATGAATCATGGGGGTGGACTGCTCATACCAGGAAAAGGAAGGGATGGTGTTGCAGGACTCCACGGCACTGATGTACGATCCCTTCCCCTACGTATAGGACAGCAAATAAAAATATAATAATATGCCCATTTAGCTATCATAGGGTATGTCTACCACTGGGGCTTGGGGGGTAAAGTTATGAAAAAGATGATCTTTAAACCTGTGTCACAAACTGGTTCAGATTGGAGAGATCCAGACTCAGGCAGCATCCTTCTGACTTTCTGGGAACTATGAAGTAAACAGAGTAAAACCCCATCCTGTTTCTTTGGAAGGAAATGATAGCACTGCCCCTATACTGAGCAGATGCTCTAACATTTAATCTAGTGTTTGGCATTTCCTGGGATTGGCAGAGACCAGGGACTGGAAAAAGCACTCTCTTAAAGGCAGAGAAGAAAACTATTGCGTAGCTCTGCTTCAGAGCCAAGCACAGCACCGACACAGCGCTAGTTCGGGTGCACAATGACTTCCTCAGGGTGAGGGATAGAGGAGACAGGTCAATTCTTGTTCTCCTTGATCTCTCCTCAGCCTTTGACACTGTAAACCACATTGCGCTACTTGATCGTCTCAGAGTACTGTGGATTTACTGGCACTGTCATCAGCTGGTTTGAGTCCTATCTTGCTGGCAGGAAGCAGTGGGTAGTAATGGGGAATTTCTCCTTCTCCCCAAGGCCCTTGTTGTGCAGAGTACCTCAGGGATCAATCTTGTCGCAGAAGCTGTTTACAGTGTACTTGCTGCCCCTGGGTGAGCTCATTAGGAAGTACAGTGTGGGTTTTCACTGCTATGCAGATGATACCCAATTGTACTTGTCCTTTGCCCCTGGAACATCTGACGCTGTGGAAGTGCTAAATATTTGCCTGGCCGAGATCAATGACTGCATGTCCTCCAGCAGGATGCGACTGAACCCTGACAAGACGGAGGTTCTGGTGTCAGAATCAGGCTGAGGGCATGATAGGAGTGCCCCTGTTATGTTAACAGGTCTTTTCCTGGGGCCTACACCATTGATGGCCTCCCCTAGAGTGCGAGATCTTGGCGTGTTCCTGGATGACAGACTGACATTTGAATCTCAGGTGTTATGTGTAGTCCAAAGTGTTTTTTACCACTTGAGGAACATTGCCAGAATTAAACCCCTAGTTCCGACCGAGTACCTTCCCACACTGGTTCACGCCTTTGTAATGTCCCGGCTTGATTACTGTAACACTCTCTATTACGGGGTCTCAGGAGGTACCCTACGCCAACTGCAGCTGGTGCACAATGCAGCTGCCAGGTCACTGACGGGCCTTTTGAGGTTCTGTCATGTGACCCTGGTGCTGTAGGAACTGCACAGGCTGCCGGTCAGGTGGAAAGTTATCTACAAGGTGGGTTTGCTCACCTTTAAGGCCCTACATGGACTAGGCCCTGGCTACCTGACTGATCTTCTAACACCAGCTGCCTCAGTTCGCTCCTTCCATTCCTCTGCTATGGCCCTCATTGAGATTCCCAGGGCCAGAGTGAGAACTGCCAGCGACTAGGCATTCAGTGTCGTTGGCTCAGTCCTGTGGAATGCGCTGCCTCCATACATCAGGGAGGCCCCGTCAGTAGAGACATTTAAGTGTCGTCTTAAGACCCACCTGTTCTCCCTGGCTTTCCTTGATGTGGATCTCTGAACTGGTGTATTTATAGTATTCTAAACTATTTATTGGTTTTATTGCATTATCTGTTTTTGTTATTTTTATTATATTCATATGCTTTTATGTCTCTTACTTGCTCTGACTGTAAGGCACCCAGAGCCTCTGGGATTGGGTGCCATAGAAATAAAATTTGTCTTGCCTTATTTATTTTTTGAAAAATAATAACTTTTTACTGGTAAAAAAAAAATACCCCAAAACAGGGACCTGCGTCAGAGGCTTTGGCTACCTTTGTTAAATTTTCTGAACACTTGCATCAGCATCTGTGCAACTGTTTTGTGCATGTGCGTTAATCTAGCTCACTTGCGTCAATGTTTGTGCAAATTGATCTTCCTGTATGTATCTTCACCTTTCATCACTGGTGGGTTATGCACTGGAAGCGCTATGATCCCGCGGGAGCTTACAGCTTATACATTTTTGTTGGGGGAGGAGTCAGCATCGTCCACGGGGATGATGCACAGTGTGCTGCTGCTCGAGCGTCAGCTAGTAACTGACGCTGACTCCTCCCTCACCCCCCTGACATTGAGAGTGCACCTCGTGGGAGCTGAAGAGCTAAACTGTGCAGTCCATTTGTCAAAGTCGCCGAAAGTTCTGTTCACATTTACTCAACGCCACAGACCTGCAGACGGGTTAGACCATTCCTTTTTATTAGATTTTAGTGTTTCTATGGCACTGAGTCTTTTCTGTGTTTTATTTGGTGTGCGGTCAATCATGTCCGATCCAGGGGCCTAAGTCGAAGTCTAAAGTGGGACGTGCCCCCATGCATTAGTGCTCCCGTGGCAAGTCCATCTCCATAATGGATCGCCATGATCGATGTTTATCTTGCCTGGGCCCACAGCATGACATGGACAATTGTGATGCATGCTTCTCCACAGACCTCTGGGCCCTCGAAACGTGCGTGTTGAAGGTGGGTCGAGAACATACCTTTGGAGGACGGCATCAGGCCAGGGACGCCAAGGCAAGAACTTTGGACTCTTCCCCAGGGTCACTTTCTGATACTATACATACCAGAGAGCCGCAGAAAGCCATCGGCCGGTGCGGTCTCGCTGGTGCCTCCCTAACTCACTAGACCGGTTGGGCGGACAGTCGACCTCCTCTGGGAGGTCAGCAGAGCACACCTCTCGGTCGTTGGCCTCCTCAGAGCCGTGACCACCCCCGGTGTTGCGGTCAAAGCTATATGCTAGATACGAACCGGTGGGGCCCTCGTCTCCATCTGCTGACTCCACTTGAGCTCCTGGCCCCGTTTCTGGGGCCGGTGACCAGGGCAGTGTCGAGGTTGTGGCAGGGCCTACGTCTGGTGTTGCGTGCAGTGCTGGACCTGGTAGGGTGCTAGGGGTAGCCTCTCTCCCAGTTGTCCTGATTTCTTCCTCTTCAGAGGAGGAGGACGGGTCTGACTCAGAGTGGTCGCCCCACTCCGAGGAGTCTCCCAATTCTGTGGAGTCCCGGCACCCTACGAGGCCTAACAGCAAAGTACAAGAGGTTATCTTCTACCTCCCTGACTGGTTCTGCCCCTGGGGCCGCCTTCTCCAAGTCTTCCAGTGCCTTGGACTCTCACGGCACTGGCACCGTGGAGAGGGATGGTGCTGGTGGAGGATCTGAGTCAGGAGACGGTGCCAGATCTGGGAGTGGCGCCGCACTCAATGCCAAGTCGGAGCTCGGCGCCTCTGTTGAGGACAAATCTGGCACTAAAGCTGAGAGCGGTGCCGTTTTTGTTCCCAAATCAGTGGTTAACTCAGGGATGGCCATGGCAGGCTTGCAAAGCCTCTGGGGCTCTTCCGGGGGTTGCTCCTGTCCATACTTCAGGGATGGATGAGAGGCAGGTCCCCCTCTGAGGGGGAAGGTGGCTCAAAGAGGCCTGGGGTGGCTCAGGGATTTTCTCCCATAGCTGCTGGTGGCTCAGGGAGGACCCGCACTGCCAACCCCTCACATTTTTGCTCTCCTTAGCGGGGGGGATCTGCATCTGATGGGGCTAGAGGCCACCTGCAAGGACCACACCAGTCCCGATCGCATCACTGTGGGGCTTTCTACTTGGGGCACCACTTAGGCCACACCTGTAGGGTTGTGTGATCTTCACTGGACTCTTTGCACAGCCCCACCCTTCTGAAGGAGGTTGTGTGAATGCTCCCGAAGCCCTAGCAGGGATCCTCCTCTGGTTCGCCAGACTTCTCCTCCTCCTTCAGATCCTCTGCCTCATCCTTCTGCACTCCTGGGTATTTCGGGTCCTGCGGGGCTCTTGTCTTGGGACCAATTCAGAGCCTCGGCTGCAGCTTTCCCTCGCTACTTAAGAGCTCTGGACCAGGTCACTTTCAGAACTGAAACTCCTGCTGTGCCATAGTCTGAATCGAGCTCTTCCACTTCCTCATCTTCCTCCCCTGAGGAAGATGACTCTTCGGTCCACTTGTCATCAGATGCTGATGTCACCAGCTATCAGCGGGTTTTGGTGAGGTTGTTGGAGGAGTTCCATTTATCTCACTTTGCAAGTCGCGATCTTGCTTATGTGATTCGTGCTCTCCTTGGAGAGCTTTCCTTGGAGAATATGATTATTCCTCCGTGGGCTGTTCCTTTTCAGGAAGCATCTCGGTGGGTCTGGTAGAGCCCCTCTGCCCCATCTCCTGCCCCAAGGGACTGCCAGTACAGGTGTCGTGCCCCCCCGGGGTCTCCAGGTGCCATGCCTCACCCCACTTTTGGGACACAGCTACTGGATACCCCCTCTGGGCATCATCGCCTGAGACACGACCACCCCCAGAGTTTGACTCAGCTGAGTTTAACTGCTGGGGCAGAAGGATTTTCTCCACGGCATGTCTCCTGCTCTGCATTTCAACCCATCAGGCCCATATGGCTGCCTAGTCTAGGCACTTATGGATGGTGCTAGGACAGCTTCTAGCCACTCTTCCCGACTTGGAGGCAACCAGGCAGGCCATCTGTCTTTCTGCTTCTGGCCTGGAGCTAGCGAGGCATCTGTCAAGAGCACCATACGACACTAATGAGGTAGCTTCTAGGGTGGCATGATCTGCAGTCTGTATAAGATGGGCAGCATGGCTTCGCATTTCCAGGTTATCACCCTTGGCCTGGCATAGGATGACTGCCTCCCCCTTCCAAGGAGCTCATTTGTTCTCCCGTAGGGTGAGACAGAAATTAACAGGGTGCCTTCCTTCTCCCAGGCCACAGGTGACCCCGTCCCACCCTGACCAGTCGCGAGCCTCTCCCGGCCCAAAAGGGGGCCTCTTCCCCCTGTGGTTCTCCCAAACAAGGGGCTGAGGGAGGCTCTTCCCTTAGGGAAGTGTCTGGTCCCCTTCGGGGGGCTTCATACTCACCCATAAGCGATGAATGGTGAAGATATATACAGGAAGATATAGAAATTACATACCTACTGTAATTCTTGATCTTCTTGTATATCTTCACCATTCATCACTGCTTCCCACCCACCATCCCCTCTGGTGCCTCAGCCTCTGAGCAGTACCTCCTCCTGCTTGCTCTCCCTCTGTTGAGACCCTTATAGGCGGAAGCCTTCAGGTTTCTCTGGTCTGCTGATCCTTTTTCCAGGATGTCAGTAACACTCGGGGGGACAAGTGGGGCTGTCTGCCCTCTTCTAATGAGGGCTCCTTGGGACACCTTCTGAACTCCATTTTTGCCTTACAGAGCAGGGCCGGATGTCATCATTGGGACCTTCGTGGATCCTGGGGGAGTCTGGGGAACCCAGGGTCTCCTCCCCAGACTTCTTTCTTCTTGTTAACCAGTCTGGTTAATGTGGGGCAGTTTCCCTCCTCCCAGGGTCTCTCTTCCCTTGCCACTGGCTCAGGATGAGTTACCTGAAGTAATAACATCTAAATCTTGAATTGATGATGATGATGAGTTCTGCCCGGGGTGGGTTCTGTCCCCACGTCCGTGTCCTTTGGACAATCCATAGAGACCCTGGCATCCTACTTCCTAGGGTAACTAGGAGACATCCCCTCTTGCTTCAGCCTTCAGCTTCTCTCATGGCTGTCTAGTTTGCTCAAATGATCTAAACTCGTTCCAGATGTCGGACAGTCCTGTCTCTCCTTCATGTGGGAGTGTAGAGGTGGATGACACCCTTGGTATCTAGTTGATCCTGACTCCCTGGGGCACTGGGGTGCCATTGGGTCTCTCATAATTCTTTTCTGTCTCTCTTTTTCTCTTCTGCTTCCCTAACCCCCCCCCACTTCTCTATCCCTTAGGACTGCCCAGTGGTTGGGGCTTCCATGTACCACACCCTCAGGTAGCCTCCCTTTCCTCTTGTGCTGGCTTTTTCTCCTGTTTATATCCTTTCCTTTTACTATCTCTCGGGCTCCCTTGCCCCACCCTTTTTCTTCTCAATATCTGTTTTTCACTCTCTCTGGTAGACAGAACTGAGGTGAGGGAAGAGTCGGCATCAGTGACTGGCTGATGCTAGAGCAGCACGCAGTGCGTCATCCTCGTGGGCAGTGCTATCCACGGTACCTACTCCTCCCAAAAGAAAAATTTATAAGCTGTAAGCTCCCGCAGGGTCACAGCGCCTCCAGCGTATAACCAACCAGTGATGAATGGTGAAGATATACAAAAAGATCAAGAATTATGGTAGGTACGTAATTTCCATTTTTTTGCACACTTGCATTGACCTTTATGCAGCTGCATTTATTTTTGTGCATGTCTGTCAATTTCTGCGCACTTGCATAAGTTATTAAACACCTGCTGTAAATTCCCCCAGCAGCTGCATCAACACCTACCAACATGATGCAAATCGGTAAAAAAAAAAAAAATTCTGCAACTGTGTCAAAAACAAGGTGGCAATGACCAGAAGGCAAAAATAGCCAAAACAATTAATTTAAGCCTCAAAAACATCAAACGACCCTGTGCTGGCCCAGTGGCATGGCAGGCTAAGGCGCTGGTCACCTTACTGCCTGCAACACCAACAACCCAGGTTTGGAAATGGACCAGATCTTGCAGGAGCCAACTGGGTGAGGAAGAACTGATCATCTCAAGGACAACTCTTCTCCCTTGGGGGATCCTGTGTCCCACCACTTGACTGTCACCTGGTGGAGGCTGGGTGGCAGTGATGACGGTAGCAGCCAGACATGTGGGTGGACGTCGGAGATGCCTGTGTATGAGTCATTGCACACTGGTTTCCTGGGAAGCGAAAAAAGAAAAGCAGGAGGAAAATGCCCCCGATGAAACAGTAAGGCCACTGAACGGGTGGGTGAAGGGGCTGGGGGGAAGCCAACAGGATCAGGGACTAAGGAACACAAAAAGTGTTGGGGGATGGGAGGAACAACCGCAACAAATGACCCAGCGGGGTACCAAAAACTGTCAGGAATGGGAGCACTCCCAACCTGAGCAGGCCTATGCTGAGGAAAAATCCCAAGCAGACCGCACAAAGGAAGGGCGAAAACTGTTGTGAAAAAAAAAAAGCCGTAAAAAAGATTTTACCTAGGTACCAAACTAAATGCAGACCACAGTAGCAAGACATTTATCACTTAAGTTCCACCCTTGCAGAATTCAGAGTAGACTGGCCAAACACCCAACCTCCAACAGGAATTTGGGGTTGAAGCAGGATCCAATTTAGCAAATATACAAAAGGAACCATTATATTTAGAAATTCTATCTGTAAAAAAACAGTGGGTTCTCTGCTAGGAGTTTCTACATTACGAAAAAAAATGTAAATTATGTGTTTACTGTAACTGTTCATATTGCAGATTATCTTCACTGTTGATAACCATTTATGGCTCTGGACCAGAGGCAGTAGGTCTCTGCAGGAGAGAAGCTTTTGCCAGGGGGCTGGCCACGGCTACTGGGCATGGCACTTATGCAACCCCGTGTGGTGCCGTGCGCCAGAGAGTAACCATTGCTGGTTTCCTCACTATCCTCAGTTCTGTTCGCCAGGACAGAAACGAGTGAGCGAAAAAAATAAGAGAGGACTAAGAATTTTCCTTGCCCAAAGGGATAGGGAAAGGATATAGGAAATATAAATAAACAAAATAGAACCTGACTACCAACCAAGGGCACACTAGGTGGCCTAAAGAGGTAGTTGGGTATGGAACCAGAGCCTCACAGCACTAGCCAGACAGGAGATCAATAGTGTTTGTAAAGGCAGCAGCACTGAAGCATGCAGCTTTGGCCAAAAAAGTAAGAGGGGATGCCCAGAATTGGGTCCCCCTTGCAATTAAGATGGCACAATGTACCAAACAGGAAAGAATCAGAAAGATTCCTGAAAAAAAAAAAAAAAAACTCATGCTACCTGATGGGAGGACTGACAAAATAGCTAGTCAAATTTCCCCCGTGGGAAAAACAGGAGGGAATATCAGGTGCGTGTGTGGGCTGTGAGGCCGAACAGACCACAAAAGATGCGTAATCTCTCCAGGCACCCCTTAGGGTAGTAGGCTAACAGCCCATCTGGAATAAGAGAAAAAGAAGGGCATAACAACCAAAAGGATAGTCTGGCATAGCCAGTCAAAAAAAAAAACACATCAGAGAAAAGGACCTGCTTCCCATGCAACAACAGGGATGTACTATCTGATGTACTGTCTCTTGGCTAATCAGGAGTGCCAGCCAGCCTATTGGCACTGAGGGTTAAGGTGCTGGATGCCACACCTTGCGCCATGCCGGTGACCCGGGTTCGGGAACGGACTCAGGCTGCCGGGGGTCGGCAAGGGAGGGAAGGGATTGAACGTCCGGAGGACTGCTCTCCCTTTCCAGGGAGGGATCCGGGGTTATCGCCGCCCTTCTGCGGCTCCTGTTGGTTTGCCGGGGGCAGCACCAGAAACATGTGGCACCAGCAGATGTGGGGGTGGATCGGCGGCGGACGTCAGCACATCAGTGCCATAGACATGATTGTATGTCCACGCTCCACAGGGGCAACCAACAAGGAAAAATCTCCTGTGGACCAGGGAGGCGACGAGGGCTCAAGGGACCGAACCCACATCCCCAGCGCCTGATCATCTCTCTTCCAGGCTCCCCCTGGTGCCAACCAGGACCAACCCTCTAATTACAGAAAGGCCACAGGTAGGTGGGCTGCCCCCCCAAGGGGTGATCCGGGGGGCTGGAAGGTCCTGGGTGGGGGATGCCTGGGGAGGAGAGGTCGAGAGAGCACCTCTGAGAGATCCCCTGGCCAACCTGAGCAGTAAAAATAGAACTAAAAAAAAAATCAAGTGTCATCTCGAGACACCTTTGCGTTTGAGGACTGCAAAGTGAAGCTGAGCAGTTCTAGAGCATACAGATATCTTGAAGTGCTGTTCTTGGTTAGCCAAGAGACATCTGGGACAACCCATTTAATTTTTATTATGCATTTTTTTTAACCCATCATTTTGGCATTCCATTTCTGCGTACTCACATTCATTTTTTTAGTGGGGGCGATGAGGCGCTGAGTTCAGTGTGCTGCAATTAGATAACAGCACAGCCTCTGACTTCCAGTGCCATTTATTGAAGGCCGTTTTTTTCATTTCATCCCCCCCCCCCCCCAAAAAAATACACACAGATGTACAGAGACATGGCAAGGTCAAATAAATAAACCCCCGCTAAAAATTTGTAAATTTATCTTGAGTACAGTGGTATACGAGCAGGAATGCTATTGTGCACATGGACCTGCTCATTACTGCGTAGATTTACAAACTGTTCTCATTGGGCTTAGAAACTGTGAGTAAACTTGTATGATATGACTGATCAGTGAAGGACAGCTAATTTCTTATTGCTAGCGATACTACCGCTTGTTGCAGACTTCAGGTTGGAAATAAAAAAATAATATAGACCACTGTTGGGCCACATTGTGTGTGGCGCATGAAGACCTCTTGACTGTGTAAGAGGTCTTCAAGTGCTACCGCTACTGCAATACATTTCTATGGGAGAAAAAACAGAAATGCATTATAACCTGTGTAAAAGCTAGTGCACTTCATCCAATCCAGTGCACAGCACTCTTCCACAAACAGTGCAACTGCCAAGTAGAATATATTGGATAGTATCCAGAGGTACAGAGTGCATTTAGCAGATAACAGGGATACACCCCAGGAAGAGATGTACCATGGGCAGGGAGAAGGGGGACAAGAAAATAAAGGAGGAAGAGAGCTGCCTTCCTTTTTTTCTTGGTGGGAGTGGGAACCCAGGAATGAGTCCCAAACCCCATTTTATTTTGAAACAACTACTCCATAAGGAATACAACTGGGGAGATGCTATGGCATTAGATGGTGCCAGCCGGCACTATCAGGATGAGCTGCCCAGAGGCCCTGGCTTTGCTACAGCAGGGATGGTGGGCAGGTGTGGTAATCAAGTGTGAAGATATTCTGAAAGATTAACCGTTATGGTAACCATATAACTTTCATATCTTCCAAGAATCAATCTTTACCATTGATTTCCACGTATGGGTCTGAGTACCAAGCTTCCATTCTTGCCTGAGGGAAGAGCTGGCTCATCCTGCTGGGGTAGAACACCTGAGGAGCAGGGGCTTCTTACAGGTCTTTCAAGACCTAAGACAGGTCAGGGCCCTTAAGGAGCAGTGAGGTTCCCTGACATTTCCCTCCCTGCCTGTAAAGAAGGAGAAAGGAGGCCCTGGGAAGTGCAAGTCAGGCACCTTCTGCTGGGCTAAAGATGCCAGTCAGGAGCAGGAAAGCCATGTCATCCATCAAATGCAGACTGCAATTCCTACAAGTCACTCACCCAGTGACGTGCTACCTCCAGACCCCAGGTAGAAAGGTTAATGGACTGCCTGACCGTTTCTCTTGGTTGCAATGCAGCTAACATGCTTGTAGCTGCACCCACAGGTGATGGCTATAGGTCACCATATGTGCTTGATGTGCAAAGTTGCACGAGGGGTGCGTGCCAGGGTGAAAGCCTTCCTCCCATGAACATCCATGTGTGTGTAATCTGCATCTTGGGGTCGGTCACGGATGAGGCTCCATGGCCCCGATGGGGTCTGCAGTATCTGAAACCCTAAAGTGTGGTGAAATGCCTCACCTGTTGAGCTTGTGGTTACACAATACCGCATTAGGAGGTCCCTGGGGATGGCTGGACTGGAGAGGGGACACATCCACACTGCCCTAGATGCCTCCTGCATAGCCTTAGAACAAGGAAGAATGACTACAGTGTCGATGTTGGGAATTCCAAGAAGTCTCTATGGCAGGGCTACTGGAACAGTGCTTGCACGGGCTTCAAGGTTGAGTGCCTGGATCATCTGCATCAGCAATCACTGGTACTGGCCATACTCAGCAGCGGAAGTGAGGTGGACAGGTAATTCATTGTCCTAACCGGAGCACATCAATGGAGAGAAGGCACTGCCTCTAGACAGGGTCGGTACCAGAGAGAAGTGCCTGGACTGGGTCCTGTCTAACTCCCTATACCAATCTTCTAAGACACTGAACCATGCCCAGTGTTGTTCCCATGTTAGAGACTCCTCAGGGCCTATCAACAAGGGCATCCTTTCAAGGAATCTACGTGCCCCTTCTAGAGGGAGTGGAGACTCCAGGTCTCTGGGACCTTGTCTAGGGCTGCAGAACTGTGTAGGAGGTCTCACACAAGGGAAGGGTCTAGCAGAGTCACCCAAAGGGTGTCCTCCTACCTTCAGGGACTCAACTGGTGCCTACTGGGGGGGGGGCACCCCCAGGTGAGGAGAGTGGAGCCATATAGGTCCCACAGGGTGACCCCGGTCCTCACCAGTGATGGTGACATCCAGCAGCTTCAGAGAAAACTCCAACACCAGGCTGCCATCTGACCATGGTCAGTGCTGCCATCGACACCATGCTTAATGCAGACTTCAACATAGTACCCAGAGCCATCACCCTCATCAGTGCTGCGGGCAACACTAGAGTCAGGGATGACCTCTGGGACGACAGCATCATCAACACTTTGCCCAAAGACAGGCTTAGAACCAGCATCATCACTGTCGCTGCCTGCAGCACTGGGTTCAGAGTCATCACCCTCCTTGCTAGTGAAACCAAGGACAGTGACAACATCAGAACTGGCAACACTGTGGAGAACAGCATAGGTGCGGTCCATTTCCTGATGCAGGCAATGTCAGGAGGGGGCCCCGGCATTATCCCCAGTGCCACCCACCTTATTGTCACTGTGAACGGTGATAACAGTATGGGCAACACCAGAGGCGATGTTGAGGTGTCCACTGATGTAGACCAAGCGTATAGTTGCAGTCCCGCCACTGTGGATGTCTACTGCTCTGGGCAGGCAGACTGTGGCAGGTTTGCAGTCAGTTGCCCAAAAGGAGACAGGCTGAGGAGAACTTAACATTTGCATGGAACCAGTGGTCCCAGGAAGAAGTCCAGAGGAAAGGCTTAACAACCTGTTCTTGGGCATACGCATGTGAGGCCTGCCTCCGAAGATGGGGATCGGATGACCCCACCTCAATACATGGTTCTCAAAGGTATGGCAGTCCATGCAGAAGCAGGACTCGCACGGATCCATGTCATGCTCTGGTCCAGGACAGACCACACAGGTCTGATGATGATCCAGAACAGCCATCTGTTTTCCACAGAGGCAATAATGCATAATAGGCAGCTGTCAAGATTATCCTTGATAACTTGGTCTGTTTTTTTTTTTTTAGCAGAATTCAGCATTACTATAAAATAACAAACAGAGGCAACACTGCAAATAAAGAAAAAAATCATGGTGATGCAGACAGAATAAGCAGCGATGAGGCAAACTGAAGCACTGCGCTCTCATGCTATGTACTCGATGGCGAAGAACAAAACTGAGGTTAGTGAGGGAGCTGGCAACAGTTATTGGCTAGTGCATGACACTATGTGGGGGTGTGTGCAGGCACCATGCCGAGTAGCTGTGGCCTACCCTGAGGCAAAAGCTTGCTCCCACAGGGTCCAAGTGCCTCTGGCCCAGACCCATAAGTGGGAATCAATGGTGTAGACTGATTCATGGAAGATCAGAAAAGGTTTCAGAGCTCTAGCAACTGTCAAGACTGAACATTCTAAGCAACTGACAAGGAATGGGGAGGAGCTAAGGGTTCCATGGTGATGTCGCAGCTTTGGAGTGTATTGGCCCCAGTACGGAACATGTACTGTATTACTCAGTATTATACAATGGCAAGAAAGAATCATGGCTTCTGATTGGTCAGTTGACCACCACAGCAGTAATGTTATCCTGGCATAACATCCCTGCCGATTTGTTTTTAGCATTTGTAGCATCTTCTCTTAAGAAACAAAAATAGTTTTAAACACTAACAAAAACATTATTTAAATTTTTTTTTTTAATTCTGCATAAAACAACGAGCCATTGTATAATAGGAATAATGTCCTCCAGGGAGGGTGTTATGCTGGGATAACATCCCTTCTCGGGTGTTGGACGCCCTCGGCCAGTGGCCTCGGGCCCAACCACCCGAGGTGGGATGTTATCCCAGCATAACACCCACCCTGTTGGGCATTATTCCTTTAGTAAATGCCTAACCCAGTGACAAAGTGGAACAATACAAAAATAAAAATGGCTACAGATACAGCAAAAGTGGTAGAAGATTGGTTGGTTACCACTCAGATGGCTACCAATAAGCTTATCTTAAAAAAACAACAGCTTATGTTATTATCTTGAAGTGATGGAAACTCAACCATGGGCTGAGAACATCCACAATGAAGAAACTGAAGGGGACGATGCCAAGACGTTCATTTTGCAACTGTTCCCTGATTTCTTGTGCCTGCTGGAAAGTGAAGCAGCTAATGCTGAAAATCCCTGTACTCTTTTGGTTATTGTACGCAGTTCAGAAGTAAGAAAAAATTACTTACTATAGTAATATTCTTTCTTCCCAGTGATGCTCAGATATTCATAACTTTATGCAGTAAGCCTGGAGGGTTGGACTGCCCGGGGAGATAGAACACATGCAAATGATGGAACATTTTGTACGTGAGCATCTTTCAAACACTGCCTCTACTAATTGCCTGTGTTCTAAACCTCTTCAAATTTTATAAATGGAGCCTAGAAAGTAGGTCTAGAGTTATATAATACTATAATTATATCATTAAAATTGGGGTTTTCCCAAAAAATATATATTTAAAATAAACACTCCAACTGGAGAACTATTAACCAATGGCTAGAACAAAATGCCAGATAAAAAAAACACCCAAACAAGGCAGAACACAATGAAACCTGGTTTACTCACACTATTGACAGGTGCAGGGTAAGAACACTCCGAGGGTGTTTAATATTAAGGGTGGCACCAGTATGCGCAGCACAGAGGCTGAAGTTCTTGAAAGGGACATAGGGAGGGAAGTTATGAATATCTGAGCATCACTGGGAAGTAAGAATATTACTATGGTAAGTATTTTTTCTTCTAACCCCATTAATGCTTAGAATATTCCTAACTTTATGCAGACTACCAAGCAGTATCACTGGAGGTGGGCACAGAACTTATTTTGGAAACAGACTTTGCAGGACTGCTGTGTCAAACCTAGCATCACCTCTAAATAAAATATCCAGATTGTAATGCTTTGTAAAGGTGTATACTGTCTTCCAAGCAGCTGCTTTACAAATGTCCAGTAATGGAACATCCCTGGCAGCTGCTAAGGTAGCAGATGTCCCTCTTGTGGAATGAGCCCTCAATCCTGAAGGGGGCTCCTTACCAGCCTTTGTGTAGCAGAACTCGATACACTGGACTATCCATCAAGAAATGGACCTTTTCGAAGCTGGACTACCTTTTCCCACATCCCCAGAGGTCAGGAACAGTTGCTTTCTGTCCTGTCAATGGCCTTTTGTGGCTGTCATGTAGTAACTGACAGCCCTTTTCACATCTAAACTGTGGAGTCTTCTTTCACCAGCGGTAGAGTGGTCAGTGAAAAAGACAGGAAGAGTGATGGACTAGTTTAAGTGGAAGTCCGAGACTACCTTAGGGAGAAATTTTCTGTTTGTTCTAAGGACTACCTCATCCCTATGAAAGGAAATATAGTCCTGATCTATACAGACAGCCTGAAGCTCACTGATCCTTCTTGCAGAAGTCATAGCCACGAGGAAGACTGTTTTCCAAGTGACATATTTTAGATGAGCTGTAGCCATGGGTTCAAAAGGAGAGCCCATGAGTTTAGCTATACACACATTAAAATCCCAAGTTGGCACTGGAGCCCTGTGGGGTGGATGTAAATGAATTAGCCCTTTATAGAATCTTTAAAAGATAGGATCCGAGGCTATGGTTACCCTTGCACCAGCACAGAGGTAAGCAGAAACAGCTGCCAAATGAACCTTTAGAGAGCTGGGTTGTAAACCAGAGGAATGCAAGTGAGAGAGATAATCCAGGACGACTGGAATTTCTGCCTGTTCTAGTATTAGTGATCTGCTAGAGCACCAAAGGGAAAAACCTCTTCCATTTAGAAAGATAGGTTTTTCTAGTAGGTTTTCTATAAGCTTTCAAGATACTTAAAACAGATTGAGAAAGGTTTAATTTTGCATATTCTATGTCCTCAAGAACCAGGCCTTGAGGTTGAGGGACTTGAGATTTGGGTACAAGAGTTCCCTGGTTTGAAGTCAGTAGATTGTGCCTCCAAGAAAGATGTATCGGTCTTGTAACAGACATGGAGAGCAGAAGAGAGTACCATGGCTGCCTCGGCCAATCTGGAGCTATCAAGATTAGTGATGCTGCATGGGATCTGAGCTTGAGCAGCACCCTGTGAATTAGAGGGAAAGGAGGAAAAGCATACAGGAACCTCCCTGACCAATCCAGGGTTAGGGCATCCAAAGGGAGTGTGCCCTTGTCCGGTGGTCTGCAACAATACTGTGGCAGGTGGTGGTTCTGGTGGGATTCTGTGGAGTGCCCCACCTTCTGAAAATAACCTGTATCACCTGTCTGTTTAGGGTCCATTCGTGATGGGCCTGATTGATTCGACTCAAGGCATGGATGTTGTCCTTTCCTGGCAAATGAATTGCCTGTAAGGATATTCCCAGAGAGTAAGCTAGAGTCCAGATGCGAATGGCTTCTGTACAAAGGAGGCCTGACCTGGTGCCTCCCTGCTTGTTATGTGATACATTGTGGTGGTATTGTCTGTCCTGATCTGTACCACCTTGCCCTGTAATAGGGGAGAGAAAGCTTGCAGAGCTAGCAGAACTGCTCTGAGTTCCAGTAAATTTATGTGCTGGAGGGACTCTGCAGCAGACCAGGAACCCTGAGTGGTGTGCTGCCCTAGATGGGTGCCCCAGCCCAATAGGGATGCATCTGTTCTGAGCACTACTGAAGGATTCTCCTTTTGAAAGGGGGTACCTTTTCTTAAATGTGATTCCTCTTTCCAGCACAAGAGGGCATGTAACAGTGCCCTTGTTACTGGAATGAGCTTTGAAAAGGAGTATTTTTTTTGGCACCAGTGAGCCCTGAGGTGAAACTGGATGTCCCTCATGTGAAATCTGGAACCCTGCACTGTGCCAGTGGCAGCAGCCATGTGGCCCAGTAGCTGAAGAAACTGCCTTGTAGTTTTTGCTTTGTGCAGGCTGAAGGAATTTGCCACTGACTGAAGGCTTTGCACTCTTTCCAGAGGCAAGTAGGCCCTGGCCTGCAAGGTATTTATTTCTGCTCCTTTGAACTGCAACACCTGTGTGGGCGTGAAAGCAGACTTTTTGTGGTTGATTAGAAATCCCAGGGATTCTAGGAGGTCCTGAGTGACCTTCAAATCCTGCTGTACCTTCTGTGGCAATTTTCCTGCCACTAACCAGTCGTCCAGATAAGGGACGACAGTGATAACTTGTCTCCGAAGATGTGCTACTACAGCAGCTAGGCACTTTGTGAATACCCTTGGGGCAGAAGAAAGGACAAAAGGCAGGGTTGAAAACTGGTACTGACCTGAAGGGAGTCTAAATCTGAGATATCTCCGGTAAGAGTCCCTTATGGGGATGTAGCAATAGGCATCCTTTAGGTTCAGTGATGCCAGCCAGTCTCCCTTTTGGAGCATTGGTAAAATCACAGCTAGTGTAACCATCCTGAACTTCCTTTTCCTTAGATGCTTGTTTAAAGCTCTGAGATCAAGAATAGGCTGCCAATCCCTACTTTTCTTTGTTGTTAGGAAATATCTGGAATAAAAACCCCTTCCCCTCAGGGACTTTGGAACTGGTTCTACTGCTTTCAGCTGTAGCAGGTTTTGAACCTCTGACTCTAGCAGTGTTTTTTCTGCTAATGAGGGAGAGCTGAAAACTCTGATTTTCTGAGAAGGAAGGAATTTGAATTCCAGGGACAGACCATGACCCACTACCTCCAGAACCCACTTGTCTGTGGTGATTCTCAGCCAGGCATGAAGGAAGTGAGACAGTCTGCCTCCCACCAGTAGGGAGGAAGCGGCCTGCGGTTCAGAGGGTCTGTTTTGATTGTGGCTGAGGCTGAGTTTGGGATCCTTGCCTCGAGCCCCTCCTTCCCCTGCCCCCGGAGTATCCCTGTTGTGGATACTGCTGGTACTGGGGTGAGGCCACTGGCTGGAAGAAGGGCCTGGTATAAAAGGACCTGCCCCAGCATTCCCTTCCATAAGGCCTGGTGGATGGTGAAGCTCTCTCCTTAGCAGAGTTGCTTCTGTAAGTGGCCTTATACTCATCCACCTTCTTCATACATGCCACAGTGGACTCCCCAAAGAGAGAGTTTCCCTCTAGAGGAAAATCCAAAGCCTTAGACTGGGTATCTTGGGTGAGGTTTGTGGCCCTGAGCCATGCAAACCTTCTCTGTGCCACCGTATTTGCCATCCATCTGGCTGCAGTGTCATTGGTGTCAGCAGCCATTTGGAATTGATACTTAGCTGCCTCTAGCCCAAACCTGGCAGTTTCAGCCAGGTCATCTGACAAGGGTGAGGGAGCTTTCTGAGACATAGCCAGGACTGACTGCCACAGTGACCTCTGGTACTGGGCAGCATATGCCTGGAAGGTAGCCCGACGCATAGCCAGCGAGGCTGACCGGTACCCTTTTTTGGCCATGCTGTCAATTTTTCTGGAGTCCTTGTCCAGAGGATGTGAGGACAGTGGGACCCCGGCCTTATCACAAGCAGCTTGCTGAATTACCCCCTGATGGTCTGGATGGGAGAAGAGAAAGTCTGCCCCCCTCCCTTTCCAACTGATATTTTTTGTCCATCCTCCTATCTATGGGAGGAGTGGAGTTTGGTGTTTGAAGAGTCTTTAAGGCATCCCTCTTAAAGAATTTATACACTGGTAGGAGTAGAGCTTTGGTGGGTGTCAGTCCCATTATCTCCAAATACTCTACCTCCTTTTCATCCTCAACGTGTTCAGTGGTGGAGATGTCAAAAGCATCTGCTATCCTCCTGATAAAAGTAAAATGGGATGGAAAATCCTCACTCACCCTTGGGAGGTGAACCAAAGTCCTGTTCAGAGGATACTTCTGGTTCAACTGGTCCCTCATCCTCACTATATTGATCATCATCATCATCAAAAAGATCCCCTCCTTCCTGAGGGGGTGGATGCACAGTACTGCCAGCCTGGGGACCCTGAGAAGGGGCAGGAGGCTGCTGGGGAGGAGCTATTGCCTGCAGTGATTATATGATTTTGAAGGACTGAGCAATCTCTTGGGCCGTTGGTACAGGCATAACAGACAAAGAAGTCCCCGATTTGACAGCAGGGGGTTCTGTGTGTTTAAGCTTTTTGCTTTTCTTAGAAGGAACCTGGGACAGCCGGTTCATTTGAGCATTTTGTGCCCTTTTTGCCCATCTCAGTGGCAGGCACAGAAGTAAGTGTGGGTTCAACCACAGATTCCTGGGGTATCGGCTGGTCAGAGTCAGAGGGACCATTAGCAGACTTTTTCTTTAGCCTTTCAAGGCGTTTTTCTAGCTTTTTTGTCTGGAAATGTCTTACATACCTCACATTCCTCCTTAAGGTGATCAAAACCCAAACATAGGACACATAAAGTGTGTTTGTCTGCTTTAGCAAACACTTCCCCACATTGGGAAAAATTTTTGAAACCTGGTTCACCAGTCCTCTTTTTGGGCTTCTCAGACATAATGTTTTAATAGAGAAAAAACCCAACCGTTAAAGAAAAAATATTATTTAATTTTTTTTAAATGGCCGGTTCCAGAACCGAAAAGGAACCAGAGAAACCAAACCAATGTAGCGGTATGGAACCGGGTCAGCGGTTCAGGTAACCGAAAACTATTGGTTGTAAACAATTAAATAAAACAGATTTTTATGTAGAAACTGAGGCAGTTCTTTAGTCAGAGAACCCAGATTTTAACAGAAAATAACCCGGTTCACCCACGGTTATCCCGAACTGAGAGGAACCGGGAAAAACAACGAATTTAAATGTAAACATCACAAAACAATAAGTAGAGGCAGTAATTTAAAACAAAAATATACTTATAGTAGATTTTTAGTAGTTTTCTTCATGCAGGATAAAGTCGACGAACAAAGCTCCGAGCAACCAGACTTTTCAGGCGGAGAGAAAAATCTGAAGAGGTTTAGAACACAGGCACTTAGTAGAGGCAGTTTTTCAAAGATGTTCACGTGCAAAGTGTTCCATCATTTGCATGTGTTCTATCTCTCCGGGCAGTCCAACCCTCCAGGCTTACTGCATACAGTCAGGAATATTCTGAGCATTACTGGGGTTAGAAGAGATATAGTAATTAAAGCTGCTAAGGGAAAACAACCATCACTGTACAGAGAAATCCCTGTGCATTTTCCACCAGACCTCATCTATGATACAAGGTACAAGAAGAAGACATTTATCAGAGTGCATCACCAGCTCTGGAGCCTTGGCATAATCCATTCTCATCTTATGAGTACCAGGCTTTGGATTTCCTATGGGGGTAAGGTCTAGCAGGACTCAGACCCCCCAGGATGATGGAAAGTGGTGGAAAAAATTTGGAAGAGTTTCGATCAGGTCCTCATTCAGATTCCAAAAACCTACCTGGAGGGATAAGGTGCTCTTTAAACTTATTGCTTTGCAATCCATTAGTGAGATGGTGGTGGACTCGTGATATTCTATTTGGTATGTTGTATATGTGGGGTTCGCTTGTGTCTTGGACTGGCTCTTTCAGTTTGCTCCCTGACTTGGGGAAACACTCTCCTTGAAGGCACCCACACGGCATATTAAAACACTACCACATGACGAACCTGGTGCATATTCCCTGATGTGTGTCCCAGGGAAAGAGTGACATTAATTCCTGTTGCTATGAACTGTTGGTTGCTGTAATCAGGCATATTATACGCTTTGGCCACTAGAGGTCTCCCATCTCTACAATACTGCAATTTCGGTTCTGAACTCGGTTAACTTATTGCTACTATTGTTTTACAGTTCACCTCAATTAAAAAATGGGACACTGCTTATAACAATATATGCCGCTTTGCACTCTCTGCCCCTTGCCTTACGCATCGCTGTGAGCTCTACTCACGGCTGGAGTGGCTCCCCCCTGAAAAGCACCGCGCCTTTGTCCTTGGCAACTTCATAGAAAACATAGTTAGAACGGCCACTCCCTCTGCACTCGCCCTTCCCCTTAAACACGTAACCCCTGCCTACCACGTAAGATCCAGTGCTGCACAGGTCCGCCTGGTTCCTAAGACCCGCACCCTCACAGGTGACCGGGCCTTCTCCATCCACGCGCCAAGACTGTGGAACTCCCTTCCCGCCCTAGTTTGTGCCTCTCCTTCCCATCCCTGCTTCAAAACATCTCTACAGAGCTTCCTCAAAACTGCCTCTGCCTGTCTATGTACCATATAGACCCAGCGTATTCTCTCCCTCCCCCTGATTCACTGAGGGAGCTGTCCTGTGAGCAGTTTCACCAGTCACTGTTAAATCTCTGCTGATAACCAGCATAAGGCACTTACCGCCCTCCTGCTGGAGAGGCGATCTTGTCATATCAGTACCTGCCTCTTTTCTGCATTATTTTTTTTCATTCTCTCTCATTATAGGTGCTCATGTCATGCAAATACATACTTGTACTTTCAATAATTTTGATGTTATTCTCTTTCGTGTTATTGGATGTTATCCTACCTCTCAGTGCTGTTATGTAACTTGTTGCTATACTGCTTACCTGACCATTTTAAAGCCTGTTGTACTATTAGCTGTATCACCCACTTGTCGGAGCCTGTGGCTCCTGTATGTTACCTCGACTCTGTATTATGTTTCCCGTGTACTCTGTAACCCTCCTGAGTCGCACCTGAAAATAGGCACTTGGATGTCTAGAGTGCTTACCTGGTTAACAAAAGCAAATAAATAAATAAATTTCTCTTTTTTTCAGGTAAGAAATAGCCTTTCGAACAGCAGCAGATCTAGAACATAATCTTTATTGTGTTTCAGTCTTATTAAAATACAGGTATATTTATTGATAGATTTTATTAAGAATATCAGATGACTGGTATTAAGCAGCCAAGATAGCTGTGTAATAAAATCTCCTTAATTACGTAGCTTACACCACCATAAAGAGAGTATAGCAACTGTATATACGAATTGTGTAGAAATGAAATGTCTCGATGTTCTTCCATCGGCTGTGCCAACAAAAATTACTTTACTGCCTACTACTACGAAATGTCCTTATACTGTACTATTTGTCTGAAACTTGATATTGCTTGTACTTCTCTGCCTTCCACATTGTATACTTTGTACCCGGGCCACACCTGGAAACGAGTCTCGGCTCAGTGTGCCTTTTCTGGTCTCCAGTTTTAAATAAATAAATAGCAATGTTTATCATGCCAGAATTATTAACAATGACCTGGATTTTTCACCCTATGATGTACATGTATGTGTGTGACTGTCCACTAATAGCAGTGTAACAAATGACCTTGAGTACTATGAAATGTTTGTTGACGTTCTCCATATCTGTATATTGAACTGTTTTTTAAAAAGCAATAAGTTAGAAAAATAAATATATGTAATCCAGTATAATGCTGACTTAGTCATAGTAGCACTGCCGCCAGGTGTATGTTCGTGTGGAAGTGGCAACAGATTTGAACGCTGAAGGCCTCCAAGTTGGCTGTGCACACCCGTTACCAGCTGCATGCGGCAGCAATAGTTACAAGTAATGGATAATGTCCATATGGCCCCTTTGACCATTAAACAAGGACTGAAAAGTTGCTCACCACAGTAACATCTTTCTTCTTTTCTAGTAATGTCTTTTTATGGAGAATTCTGCAGTTATTACAGAAAGACAGTACACTGACAGAAAACAATGCTGCATGCGTTACTCATGGTATATTAAGATGACCAGCCTCTCAGTCTTCCTGGAGCTCTTACTTTTGGAGACTGAATCTGGGTTTAGTCCTTCCCATATAAATGACTGGAAGAGCTTTTCAAGCCTCTGAAGTTTGCTTGTGGGACAGGGACAGGGACTGGGAGGCTGTTCAGGCAGAACAAGATTTTGGGGAAAGCCATCATCTTGTAGGCAGCTATTTTACCCAAGATAATTGCTTAGGGTCCCATTTCAATCCAAGTGACTGGTTTGGTCCTTTCCACTGTACCGGTTCAGTGGGAGTACCTCCATTTTCCCCCACTGTACCTTGAACCTGGAAATCTGTCTGAAATTATTTTAATATTGCAAGCACTACAGGCAGAGAAGAGGCAGGATTAGAGACTGGCACCAAGAGGTCATAAGCATGTGCAAGTGTCTTCACCTGAGAAGCACCACATTTGATACCCTGCACCCTGATACTGCAAAGCAGGGGCTCCACAAAGATGAGAAAGAGCATGGGGGAAAGGGGGCAGCTCTGCCTTGTTCCCCTCATCAGCTGCACTCACTGGGGAGATCGTCCCATTAGCCAGCATTCTTTCAGAAGAACTGGTGTTCAGGATGCAGACCAAATTAGTAAAGTTAAGGCCCATTCTCATGACTTGCATCACCTGGTATAGGTAGGGATATAAATTTGTCATGGCAGTCATACTCATCTTGGATTCCATGATGTTTGGTCTTTATTCAGAACTTTCATGACTTTCACTATTGTCATCAAAAGGTAGCAATGATGACAGTGCCAGGAATTTTACTAATGATTCCATGAACAACCAACGAGTTATTAAAACCTCACCCATGACAAACTTACATTCTTAGGTATAGGTATCCCCACTCAATGGAGTGAAAAGCTTTTTCTACAACCACATTCATCAACACTGCCAGTGTCTTTTCCTTAGAGTGTGCCCATATGGTATCCATGGGCATATGCTATTTTATAAGATGGTTCCCAGTACAACTGACTGAGTTCACAGTTAACTCTGGCTAATGCCCATCTAATTCTTTAGAATGGGAAGTTTTAAGTACTCACACTTGCAGGCATTTGTGTATGAGAATGGCTATTCCCCAAGCTTTAGAGGTGTGCAAACTGCCTATTACCTGTCCCACCCATTCCCTACGCAATTTTTGGGTCTCGGACGGAAGCAGGTGCATTTCTGGGAGAAAACAATAACACAACACACCTTCCTCAGGTGTGTCAGAACCTGTTTCCATGTGATGGGAGAATTCAGGCCTTGGACTTTCCAAGAAATCAGGTGGTATAGGTTGGTGTTTGAATCCATAGAAGTTGCCAGGGATGAGGCCACAGTACAGAACAAGAGCTAATCCTGATCGTCTCACTGGTTCTTACAACAGAGCGATTCCGGAAATGCAACCATGGGACAAGGTCAAGGGAAACAGCAGTTGCTCAGAGGGCTGCACTCAGTGTGAACTATTCCCCAGTGGGCACCAAGCATTAGTCTAACATAAGTATACCCCATGGATCATTGTGAAAATAGGGAGCCAGTAAATATACACAAATAGGAAGCAGATAACAATTAGGGAGAGTTCCTCTCGCCATGTATTCAAGCGTGGGTAACACTCTCCTCTCCTTTCCAAGGCCTCTGTCTGCAACTGTCCACAGCCTGCCTTGGAAAATCAATACATCTCTGAGCTGTTGCACGTGCTTGTGCTGCTGATCATGAACTCCACGTTTATAACCTTCAGAGCATGTCATTATGTTTATAACCGCTTCTGAGATTGCTGCTGTGTTGTACTGTTGTTTTTTCTGCCCTATATCCTGTACTTTGTCTCCCAGTTATTATATTTTATGATTTTGTTCCTTTGGTTATTTCTATGCTTACATATATGGAATTGTGCAAGTTCACCCTGTATCCTGTATAATGTTTCTGTTTACCTCATGCTTTATGATTCTCCCAGGTCATGCCTGAAAATAGGCAAATGTCTTGTCTAGTGCACCTATCAGGCACATAAAAACTAAATAAAGCATTAAGTACTTAAGAGTTTAACAATTTTAACAATACAAAATAGATTACCCAGTAATTAACAATACCGACTATGTATAAAAATAGAATAAAAACGTGGATAGTTACAGGACCATAGTCCACAGCCTAACGGGGAGAGTCAATCAACCGACAGATACCAATGGGAAAGCCAAGCGGAATTTCCCCAAGCAGTGGCTGGAAGTCTCTAGTGCTCACAAAGGTGAGGGCAAGCTGAAACAGTAAGCTCCCCCTCGTGCCTTGTGTGGGTTTTAAACAGCATTTTGCTAAAATCGAGGACAAACACTCAACATATATCCCCGATGATGGGGACAGTTACTGAAACCGAAGGAGGTGGGGACAGCTGCATGGCAAAAAGGGGATCCTAAATAAAGCCACAAGGTAAGGGAGGATGGGGAGCAGGAGGAGCACATAGTACCTTTTTTTCTTCACAACAGCGCAAAATGCAGGGGCCTGGACCGGGTCATTCCGTTTTCTAGTGGCAGGCTGCAGCCAAGATACAAGGAATACAGTGGGGGGAGGCAGCCACACAGTCCAGATGCGAGTGGGGAGGTCAGGCAAAAAAAAAGTGATAATGCCCTATGATGCCTGCTCTACCCTGGAGTAGCGCATGGAAACAGGTAAGGGCAAAACAGGGTATACCCAGTGGAGCACATGTCAGCAGGATGCATATGCAGAATGGCATTGGGGAGCAGTTCACAGTTTGGGGGTGGTGTGCAACATCCTTTGATAATGTTGTCACAGACCACAAGACACACTGGGAGGCCACATGCCTACCGACAATACCTATGCTCTTGCTCAGCACCATGCATCTCCATAATGTCTTGCTAAACTGTGTGGAAAAGGAGGGCAATGCCGTGCTGTTGTCAGCGTTCACTGTGACAACATGGCAAGTGGCACCGAGGCTGACACTGGTCCCCCTCCTGACACTGTTCGTGGTGTCGGGGAATGTACCAGCACTGAGGCTATTAGCCATTCTGTCACCACTTCAAATGCTGCCACTATTGGCGACACTGAGGAGGGCCATGGCTCTGGACATGATAACAAAGGTGGCAATGGTGCTGATCCAGGGCCAGGCACTGAGTGAGATGTTGATGACAATGTCTTCTCGAAGGCTATTCCCAACTCTGGTGTAACCTGAAACACAGAGGAGGGTGACAGCACTGAGGGAAAGGGAAAGGGAACGTTGTTTAACCAGGAGTAGCACACTAAGCCAAAGCTTGTTTCCAGATGCGACCTGGGAGCACAAGGAAGTTAAGTGACTTGCTCAGGATCACACAGAATGAGAATGAAGTCAAAGTCAAAACCGAGCGAGGAGTCGAGGATGGTGCCAACCACAGTGATGGGGAGAAATTACAGTTACGTAAGAACTTACCGTAACAGTAGATCTTCGAGAACAGCTCTTGCAGCAGGTTACACCATTAGGACTGAAGCCGACAGGCATCAGGACCCCACGGAAAAATTCTAGCTAGCTATCTTCAGCGGGGACCGACCCGACATCGGTCCCGCCTCCGATGCAGACGAGGCTGGTGAGAGGGGCGGTCCCGCCCAGATTCTGCAGTTCTCCTCCGCCGGAGACTTCCGGCCGCAGGCTGACATCGAAATGGGAGACCGAGGATCCACCGTCAGAAGTCAAAAGGGAAAAATCCCTGTTAGTAAAGGCTTAAGCCATGCCTCCTCCAAGGGGGAAGGTGGGCGGGAAGGTACCTGCTGCAAGAGCTGTTCTCGAAGATCTACTGTTACAGTAAGTTCTTACGTAACTGTACTATCTTACTTCGAGACACAGCTCTTGCAGCAGGTTACACCATTAGGACTGATTCCCAAGCAGTAGCGCTTGCAAACACTCTGGGAGAAGGAAACTAGAAGGAACATTCCAGGTCCTGAATCTAGGACAGGAGACCCTGTAGCACAGCTAGCCCGAAGCCTGCTCTTCGCCGTAAAGCGATGTCCAGGCTATAAGGCCTGATAAAGGTATGTACAGCGCTCCAAGTGGCTGCAGCACAAATGGCAGAAGTGGAGACGTTTTGTAGTGCTGCAAAGGAGGTGGCCACACCCCTAGTGGAATGGCCCCGGACTGATCCCAGGAGGGGCCTTTGTTTGATATCATAACAGTATGAGATACACTGGACAAGCCAGCGAGACAGGGACTGTTTGGATACTGGTTGGCCTATCCTTTCAGAAAAGGAAATGAAAAGTTGCTCCGATTTACGAAGCTGCTTAGTTCTGTTCAGGTAGTACCTCAAGCTGCAGTGAACATCCAGGGTGTGGGGCAGCGCCTCTCCTCTATTAGAATAGTTCGGGAAGTAGACCGGCAGGTCAATATCCTGATTGAGAGTGAGTGTGGAAATCACCTTAGGCAAGAATTTAGGATTCATCCTCAGGGATACTCTGTCCCGGTGGAAAATTAAATAAGGCTCTTTGCACATGAGAGCATGAAGCTCAGAAACTCTTCTCGCTGACGTAACAGCAACCAAAAACAACGTTTTCCATGACAGAAAACGCAGCTCGCAATCCGCGACAGGTTCAAAGGGGGGGAGCGTGAGTTGCTCCAGGACAAAGAGCAAATCCCATGGAGGCACAGGGTCCTTAATGTGTGGCCTCAAGTATAACACCCCTCTCAAGAATTCCCGACAGGCATCTAATTGTGCCACTGTGCGCTGTCCCACCGGGAGGTGATAAGCTGAAATGGCACAGAGGTGCACCTTAATAGAGGAGTAGGCGAGACCCGAATGGAAAAGGGAGAGCAGGTACTCTAGCACCGCCTTCACCGGACAACCTAAAGGGGAAAGGTCGCGTGCTTGCGACCATAAACAAAAACGGCACCATTTCATGGCATCGTTGCCAGTTTTCTGGCTGCAGAAAGAACTTTCGCAACTTCTTGCGAGACCCCGTGTCGCAAGATGGCTATGTCTCTAGGAGCCATGCATGCAGGTTCAGTGAGCGTAAGTCCGGGTGGACCAGTGAACCCTCCTCCTGAGACAAGAGATGGGAGCCGAATGGCAACGGGAGCGGAGGTTCCCGGGATAGCTGTATCAGCAAAGGGAACCAGATCTGTCTGGGCCAGAAAGGGGCCACCAGGATCATTGTTGCATGCTCCCTGCGCAGTTTGAGAACTCTCTGGATCAACGGGAAGGGAGGGAAAGCATAGAGGAATCTGTCCACCCAGGAGAGGGACAACGCGTCTTGCCAGAAAACACCAGGCCCTGGATCTAGCGATAAAAAATTAGGCAGTTTTGCGTTGGATGGGGAAGCGAACAAGTCCAATTCTGGAGTTCCCCATCGAAGAAACAGATCCTCTGCTACATCCTGAAGAAGTTCCCACTCGTGGACTCTTGCCTGGGAGCAACTCAGGCCATCTGCAATTGTGTTGTCCACCCCGGGAACATGTACTGTGATCAGGTTCGCGCCGTGTGGATTACCCAATCCACACCCTCATGGCCTCCCTGCAAAGGGGGTAAAAGTGTGCGCCTCCTTGCTTGTTGAGGTGATACTTCACCACCATGTTGTCTGTCTGAAGCAGGAGAGTACTCGGCGGGATCTCTGACTGAAATGCCTGCAGGGCATAAAGGACCGCCCTCATCTCTAGGACGTTGATATGGAGGTGAACCTCCTGAGGGGTCCACGTTCCCTGGGACTTCACCCCGTCCAGGTGTGCTCCCCACCCTAGACCTGAGGCGTCTGTGGTGAGGATTACCTCCGGGGACGGCGCTACAAACGGGACACCCGTAGAGAGTGTCCTTGTGTCTAGCCACCACTGCCAGTCTCAAATCACGGTATTCGTGATTCTGACCGGATGCTGCATGTGGTCTTGCCTTTGGTCCCATTGCACTTTGAGCATCCACTGAGTTACCCGCATGTGGAGCCTTGCAAAAGGGACAGTGGGAATGGCCGCAGCCATGTGTCTGAGCAAGCAAAGGACCGACCTGGCTGGGACGGTCTTGTTCGACGACAGCTCCCTGATGAGGGATCTGATGCGCTCTACTCTGTCGTCTGGAAGAAATGCTCTTCCCTGGACGGTGTCCAGTACTGCGCCTATAAACTGCAGCTTCTGCGACGGACCAGGAGAGACTTCTCGTGGTTGATTAGGATACCCAGAGATCGAAACAGGTCCTGGGTGCTCTGGATCGCCTGTAACAACGCCTCTCTGGAGGTGGCCATGAGAAGCCAATTGTCCAGGTACGGGAACACATAATGGCCCTGTCTCCTTAGAGACGCTGCCATGACTGCCATGCATTTGGTAAAGACCCTGGGTGCCGATGACAGCCCGAATGGAAGGGCTCGGAACTGAAGGTGATGGCTGAGAAACTCGAAGCGCAGGAACCTCTTGTGCGCTTGGGCTATGGGGATGTGCAGGTAAGCGTCCTCCATATCTAGAGACGCTAAAAAGGCGTCCTGCTTCAGCATGGGAATAAGACCCGGAAGAGTAACCATGCGGAATCTTTAGTAGGCGACTGAAAAATTGAGGTCGCTGAGGTCCAGAATCAAATGGAGGTCCCCTGTCTTTTTTGGAACCAGGAAGAAGTGGGAATAGTATCCGTGTCCTCTCTGGTTCTCTGGGATGTACTCTGTCGCTCCCTTTTGCAGGAGCGCGAGTACTTCTTGTCTGATCAATGACTCGTGCTGACCGGGTACCGGAGAGCAAAGGAGGCCTCGAGGGTGGCTTTTCCGCGACTCCTGGCAAAGTGGCCTCTTCCGACCAACTGTAGAACCCACCTGTCGGTGGTTATAGTCTGCCATCCTGGCAGGAAATTCTAATGCGACTCTGACCATGGCGTCCCATTGATCCTGAGGCGGGGCGGGAAGGAGTCAGGCTGTGGCGGCTGAGGGTCCCGCTGGCTGGACCGGCTTAGGAGTATGCTGGCTTCGGCCTGCGGGTTGTTTCCCCTGGGCTCTGTGAAAACCGGAGCCCCTCTGTTGTGGAACGGGGCGGGACTGTTGTCTCTGCGTCCGTCCACGAAATCAGCTTTGGTTCCTACGAAAGGAACTAAGCTTGGGTTGGTACATGGCCTGAACCGACCTCACCGCCTTCCCGGCCTCTTGGAGTTTGGTAATCATCTTCTCTGATGGTTTACCAAACAAAACTTCTCCCTTGAATGGAGCGTCCATATTTTTCTGGACATCCGGGGTGAAACCGGAGACACGGAGCCAAGAGTGTCTCTGGAGGCATATGCCTGAAGCTGCTGCTCGGGCTGAGGAGTCCGCGGAGTCGTACGCGGCTCGTAGCACTTGGGTTCCCATGTCCGAACCCATACGGAGGAGTTGCAACATCTCCTCCTTCTGCTCACCTTCCGGCAATTTCTCAGCCGCATCCAGACCCTGCTCCCACAAGGCATTCTGGAACTGCACCATGTGGGTCAAGTAATTCAGGGATCTGATGGCGCAGGTAGCGGAAGCATACGTGCGCCTACCCATGGCGTCCAGCTGTTTGGACTCTGGGTCCGGTGGCAGGGTGCTCAAATGTTGCGGTCTCTGGGACTGGTCATGAGAGGCTGTTATGACCAGAGAGTCGGCCTGAGGATGCTGAGTCAAGTACTGGTCTTCTCTGGGAGCCTTGTACAAGCGGTCAGCTTTCTTCGGCATCGCAAGTAGCGAATGTGGACGCTTCCACGCAGCCTTGGTGACGTCCATGGAAGTGTCTACCAAGGGTGGCACCACCACAGGCTTGGGGTCCTTCTGTCGAAGATACTTCTTAAGGCGTAGCCTTTCGGGTCTAACTCTTCCGCATCCCATCCCATGTTCTCTTGTATGTGTCTCATGATATCTGAGAACGAAGGGTCATCCAGAGGAGACTTAGGCAGCTCACGTGGGTCCGGAGAAGGGATGGAGAGGGGAGATGGGGATCTGGATGTTGAAAACTCTGATCCCGTGTCCTCCATCGAAGGCGAACGGCGGCGTCTCCTGGGTCTCTTGGGACTGGGTGACCTAGAAGAGGATCTGGACGGAGGTCTCCTTTTATCTGGTCTCCCCCTTGAAGGGGTCCTGGGCTCCCGGGGAGGAGGTAGCCGGCCTGCTGACCCGGATGGAGACAAGGGAGCAGGAACCGGAGGAGCAACCGGTGTAGGAGGAGAAGGAAGCGGAGGTGGAGTGGGGACCATGTCCTTTTTGATGGTGTCCCACCAGTAAGTGAAGAGCTCCTTCACCTCTGAAAAGGAAATGCCCGATGACGGCCCGGGCGCCGGTGGACGGTCGTCGGGTCCCGGCGTCGGTTCCACAGGGGGCTCGGGTTGCGGCGAGGGTTCCCTGGGAGTCTCAACAGGACCGGGGTCACCCGTCTGGTCCTCGGGCTGAGTTAACTCCTCCTCCGTGATGGTCTCCTGACCAGCGTCGGTCGGAGGCGTCGGGGTCCTCTTCTCGATTGGAACGGGCGCCGGTCCCCCTACCGGCGTCCGGTGATGGGTTGGCCTGGCCGGCGACGGTCTCCTGACGGACGATGGCTCTGGGGACCTGTGGCGAGAAGCTGACGTCGGACGAACCGGCGTCGGGTCCAACGGCCTCTTGAGTGAGGTGAGCTCCTTGGTCTTCCGCTGGAGACGAGGAGGCAAGGAGGCAGACCTGATGTCGGGTTCAGAATGGCGGGAACCCGACTTGTGATGGTGATGACGGTCCCCCGACTTCGCCAGGGCCTTGGAGGAAGAAGAAGGCCTGGGAGTTTTGGCTTGGGAAGAGGAGCCTGAAGATTTTCTCACTGCAGCAGGGGGAGGCTGAGAGCTGCCCGGGAAGGAGAGCGGTCGGACCTGGAGCCGGAGCTGCGCGAGTCGGAGGCCCTAGAAGGGGACCTGGAAGGAGCCTTCTCCCTATGCTTTCCACCATGCTTGTGGGCCTTCTGTGAAGAATCCCCCTTGGAAGCCATGGACTTGAGTTGTTCCTCACGCAGGAATACCTGGAGGGCCTTCTGGCGATGGATCCGGGTTCTGCTGTTGAAACCCTGGCAAAAGGTGCAGGACTGGGTGTCGTGGTCTGGGCCTAGGCACTGGACACAGGCCGAGTGCGGATCCTTAAACGGGATCTGCTTCCCACAGGCGCACTTCGAGGAGTGACCGGAGGTCGGAGAGGACATCAGAGAAAAGGCTGATTGAAGAGAGCGATTTCCGTAGGAAAAACTTTACCACGCCATGACGCTAGAACTGAGCCGAAGGGTCGAGACATGCAAGTCCGACGGCGAAAGAACTGGGAATCTGGCGGGACCGCCCCCCTTATGTACTACGTCTGACGTCGGAGGCGGTCTCCGCTGAAGATAGCTAGCTAGAATTTTTCCGTGGGGTCCTGATGCCTGCCGGCTTCAGTCCTAATGGTGTAACCTGCTGCAAGAGCTGTGTCTCGAGGTAAGATCACTGTTTCTGAAGGAGTCACTGATCCTGAGCCTAGTGCTGGAGGTGGCACTGACTTGGGGTTGGACAATGGCCTGGAGATGGAGTTTTCTCTGGAGTCTTTGGATGTCACCATCACCAGTGAGAACCATGCTCAACCCATGGGACCAACATGGCTCTAGTTTCCTCACCAAGGTCCACTAAGCCCGAAGTGCGTTTCCAGGTGCGACCTGGCAGCACAACGAAGTTCAGTAACTTGCTCAGGGTCACACAGTATGCAAGTGGGAGATGATGGGACTCAAACCTAGGTTTGCAGCTCAGTGCCCTTAACCACTACACTATACTGCCTCCAAGAAGTAGAAGGACACCCTTGGGCAAATCTGCTAGGCCCTCTCCTCGGGTGAGGCCCCTATGCAGTTCTGCAGCTCAGGCCAAGGCTCACAAGACCAGAGTCTCAAACTTCATTAGATAGGCCTTTCCACTTCCTCGAGAGGATGCCCTTCTGCATAGGCTCTGAGGGACCATTAACACTGGATCAACACTGGGCCTTCATCAATGCCTTAGAGTCTTGGCATAGGGAGGTCCGCTGGGCCCAGTACAGGCCCTTCTCCCCAGCAGACTCACAGGGCCCAGTACAGGCCCTTCTCCCTAGCATCGATGATACCCTGAGGCAACGCCTCCATCGATGTCCTGCTTACATGACAATGAATCATCTGTCCACCTTCCTTCTGCTGTTGAGTACAACTTATACCAGCTGTTCCTGGTTGAGATGCTCCAGTCACTTGACCTACATGCTTTTACAAGCTGCAATCCGGCAGCTCTGTCAGTGGGACTCCTAGGGGTTCCTTATGTCAACACTACTGTTGTTCCTCCATGGCCTACAGCCTTTGAAGAGGCATCCAGAGCAGTGTGGAGGCGTCTCTTTTCCAACCCAGCCATCCCCAGGAACCTCCTCACACAGTACCGCGCATCCACAGGGTCTGCAGGTGATATACCTCACCCCTCCATGTGGCTTGAAGTACTGCAGACACTGTCGAGGCCAGAGCACCCCACGCATGACTAACCTCCAGAGGCAGATTCCTCTCAGAGGGATGCCTTTGGAATGTGCCCTAATGTGCACTTCTGCACACCAGGCACATATGGTGACTTATAACTGTCCCCTATAGTTGCAGCTAAACACACTCTTAGCTAAACTGCCACAGAGTGAGTCAGTCAGGTAAGCCATTTACCTTTCTACTTGAGGTCTGGAGGTAGCCTGGCACCAGTTAAGGGCATCTTATAATGTTGAGGTAGCCTCAAGGTTGACAGGAATAGCAGTCTGCATCAGGCAGATGACATAGCTTCACCTCTCCCAACTGGCACCTTTGACCGACGTAAGGTGCTTAACCCACACTTCAAACCCCAGGAAATCTTACTGTATTCTGACTTCTGCAGTATGGTCTCACCATAAGACTGCCCCGCAGCCGAAATGGTTAATAGAACCTATGCCAATGATGGAATGTTAGGCTCGAGCTCGGTTTTCAAACCAATGTCCCTGGTAAACATTCTGCAACTGCCAGATTCTTTACTCCGCTTGCCTAGTACAGGTGCCTCTTAGAGTCCTCCTTCATCTTTCTTGAAGATTTTGTCGGTTTTCTGAAGTAAAAATTTATTTCTGACATTTTATTTCTGTTTGTTTTTAAAGCACTGTTCTTGAGTTTACAGGTAGATTAGTCTAGATTTAGTGTTATTCTAGTACATTTTCTTGGTTTCTTCTTGGTTCTTTTAACCGGGAGGAAAATGATTATTTGCTTATATTTTAACGGTTTTATTTTACTTTCAAACCCTTTTTGGGTCCGGTTGATATACTGTGGAGAAACTGGGTTAATTTTTGTTTTTTTTTCTTCAGTCGCTAAACTGACCGTGAAAAAAAAAGGTATTATTATTGTTTGTGTGGGTGGCCTTAGACTCACTAGATCCCATTTTTAAGGGATTTGGTTGGTATGTCACTACGCAAGAAAAGAACCAGCCCAACAGGTTTTCAGCATTGTACAGAGTGTGGAGAACCATTTGCTAAAGTGCCATCTCACTTAATTTGTGTTCTCTGCCTGGGATTTGCTAACTTAAAGGCAGATTGTGATATTTGCAAACATTTTCCTCAGTCGACGCTACATAGGCGTTTGAACCGACTGAAGGAAAAAATGTCTGAGAAAGCTGCTGACCCAGCTATGGAAAAAGCTTCTACTTCTCAAAAGGAGAAGACTAATGAACCGAGTGAGCAGCACTCTAACCAGTGTGATGGTCCCTCAACAAAAAAAAGAGAACTGAAGAAACTGCCGCTGAACCGGTAAGTTCTGTGAAAAAGAAGAGAAAAGAAAAGCACGCAGCTGAGGAATCACAATCGACGGTTCCAGTAGTTCCTACTGCAGAAGCTATAGCCAGTACCATGAGCATTTTACAGGCATTGTAAACCAGTACTGTGCGGTATTGGTTCAGCGCCCCGGTTCACAGCTGTCGGTTCTGGATTCGGGCTCCCTCTCGGTTTCCGGTTCATTGGAACAATCAACTGACGTTTTCCCTGAGGAAGACGATGACTATGACGATGAAGAGGATGACTTTGGAGAACCCATAGAACCAGAGGTTTCTCCTGCTCCCCATGGTGCTGATTCACCAGATAAGGCAGTGGAAGATTATTCTACTCACTTTGCCTTTATGAAGCAGGTGGCACAGATCCTGGACCTCTCCACTCAGAAGTCCACAGAGGAGGAGGAGGAGGAGGAGGAGGAACCAGATTATATGGAAATGATGGATGTTCCAGCAACAAAAAGGCTCTTGTTGCCCATCCACAAATCCCTCAAAAGACAAGCCACAAAAATCTTGCAGACACCAACATCCATTCCCTTAGTGGACAAGAGGATGGACAGGAAGTAGTGGGTGGCCAAATCAGGAGCCAAGTTCCTTTTTGGGCATCCTAGCCATGACATGAGGGAGTGGTGCAGGCTGATGCTTATGACAAAGTAGGCATCATTTTGGCACCACACCCTCCTGAGAAGGAGTCCAGGAAAATGGATTCCATAGCCAAAAAATCATACCTGGGGGCTTCTTTATCCATCAGGCAGGCTGCCTACATGGCTAATGTGTCCAGGTACTAGAAAAGCCTCTGGAATACAGTGCTTGAAATAGCCAAGGCATGTCCTGGACCTATGGCATCTGATCTATCAGAGGCAGCTAAGAGGGGCATTGAAGCCTCTAAGTGCCAATTTCGCATGGCAGTGGATGCCAATGACATTGCAGCCAGGCAAATGGCTATCTCAATGTCCCTGAGGAGATTTTGCTTGGCTGAGACTAACGAATTTGTCTCAGAATACCCAGACAAAAGCACTGGATTTTCCCTGTGAGCCCACATCCTTGTTTGGGGAGCAAACTGAGGCTTACATGAAAAAAATGGATGACTACAAGGTGGCTTACAAGAGGGCTGCTGCCAAGGAGAAAACAGCAACATCCCAGAAATTCCAAGGAAAAGGGAGGGGTAGAACCCATTATATACCCATTATGGACCCTTCTTCCAAGCACAGGCCCTGCCTTCCTACCAGCCCCAGAGGGGGTATTTTAGAGGCAGAAGGGGCAGCAGCACAGCTGGCCCCAGCACTCAGGCTAGTACTGATAAAAGGCAGGAAAAGTCAAGCCTCCCTCCACAAAACAGGGCAGGTAGTAGGGTAAACACTGAGGTGCAGAGCTCAACACAGGGCAGGATGGGGGTAAATGGTAAAACAGATAAGAGCAATAAGAGCAGGGATGGGGGAATAAGGGATCAAGCCAACATTAAATGGAGGGCAATGACTACTAATGCCCGTAGTCTGGGAAACAAGTTCTCTGAGCTAGTAGCTTTGATGGAAGATGAACAATTGGATATTGTGGCAGTCACAGAAACATGGTACACCGAGAACCATGAATGGGATGTCAACATACCAGGGTACACAATCTACAGAAGGGACAGGGAAGGCAAAAGAGGAGGTGGTGTAGCTCTATACATAAGGGAAGGGGTCAAAGCTACAGAACTAAAAAGTAAAGGGGAGGACAAGAGGCACTCTGGGTTACCTTGGAGATGGGGAATGGCATCGCAATCCGCACAGGGGTTGTATACAGACCCCTGTCTCAAGGGGAGGAAATGGACAAGAAAATGTTAGAGGACATTCTCAAAATGGCTGAAAAAGGGGAGATACTGTTGATGGGGGACCTGAATATGCCACATGTTAACTAGAGGACATGTACTGCAGCCACATCCAAGAGCAGGGTCATTCTCGATGCCCTGCAGGGGGCAGACCTTAGACAGCTAGTGCTGGAACCCACTCGGGAGGGAGCAATACTAGACCTGGTACTCTCAAATGGAGAGGATCACAAATTTAGAAGTCAGTAGACATCTGGGAACAAGCGACCACTGCACAGTGTGCTTCACAATGAGCACAACCATGGAGATAAGCCATACAAAAACAAGGATACTGGACTTTAGAAGGGCTGACTTTGGCAAAATGGTGAACACCTGAAGAATGCACTAGCAAATGGCCAAATAGGAGGGTGGAAGAACAATGCAGAAAATCAAAACTGCCATCATAGAGGCAACAAGTCTTTGTGTAAAACAAATAAAGAAAACAAAGCGGAGTAAAACCACTATGGTTCTCAAAGAGGTGGCAGGGAAGGTTAAGGAGAAAAAGTCTGCATTCAAAAGTATAAGGAATCACAGAGGAGCACGACAGGGAACTGTATCAATTAAAGCAGAAAGAAGTAGGAAAGGCAGTCAGAATGGCAAAGGCACAAACCGAGGAAAAAATAGCCAACTCGGTCAAAAAGGGGGATAAAACCTTTTATAGGTACATTAGGGAGCATAGAAAGGTTAAGGGAGGGATAGTGAAGATTAATAAAGGAGAGGGGAGATGGGCAGAGGGAGGCAGTGAAAAGACAGAGATACTGAATGAATACTTTTGCTCAGTATTCACAAAAGAATATGAGGAGCAGTTACCTAAACCAGACAATAGAAGCACTCTGGGTAGGGGGGTTGATACCAGTCCATTCACAGAAGAAAGAGTCCTGAAAGAACTCCTAAAACTCAAGGTGGACAAAGCAATGGGCCTGACGGGATTCACCCCAGAATCCTAAAAAAAACTAGGGGACCTAGTGACACCACTGACCACACTTTTAACAAATCATGGCAGAATGGGGTGGTACCTGAGGACTGGAGGAGGGCAGATGTGATTCCCCTTTACAAAAGTGGTAGCAAGGCAGAAGCAGGAAACTACAGACCTGTAAGTTTGACCTCAGTGGTAGGGAAAATGATGGCATCACTTCTGAAAGAAAGAATTGTTGAGCACCTAGAGGCCAGCAGGGCACAGGACCCAAAGCAACATGGATTTACAGCAGGAAGGTCATGTCAGACTAATCTAATTGATTTCTTTGACTGGGTGACCAAAGTAATAGACCAGGGAGGGGCTGTGGATATGGCCTACCTAGACTTTAGCAAGGCATTTGACACAGTCCGCACAAAAGATTAATAATCAAGTTAGCCAGCCTGGGAGTGGGTCCCAGGGTGGTAGCCTGGGTAGTGAACTGGCTGCACAACAGGACACAGAAGGTAATAGTGAATGGAACACATTCCGAAGAAAGGGGGGTTACTAGTGGAGTACCTCAGGGCTCAGTACTAGGTCCAATCCTCTTTAACATCTTTATAAGTGACATTGCAGAGGGTCTGGAGGGAAAGGTATGCCTCTTTGCAGATGACACAAAGATCTGTAACAGAGTTGATACACAAGAGGGGGTAGAAAAGATGAGAAGGGACTTGGCAAGGTTGGAGGAATGGTCAGACATATGGCAACTTAGATTCAATGCAAAGAAGTAAAGTAATGCACCTGGAAACAAAAACCCAGGATAAGAGTACACAATAGCAGGGGAGGTACTAACAACAACAAAAATGGAAAGGACCTGGGAGTAGTCATATCAGATGACCTAAAGGTGGGTAAGCAATGTGAGAAGTCAGTAAGGAGAGCCAGGGGGATACTGGGATGCATAGGAAGGGGCATCACAAGTAGAAAAAGGGAAGTGATTATCTCTCTATACAGACAGTTGGTGAGACCCCATCTGGAGTACTGTGTGCAGTTTTGGAGACCTCATCTACGCAAGGACATAGACAGGATGGAAGCAGTCCAGAGGAGGGCAACTAAAATGGTGCAGGGTCTACATCAGAAACCATATGAAGAGAGAGACTGAGAGAGCTTAATATGTATACCCTTGATGAAAGGAGGGACAGGGGGGACATGATAGAAACGTTCAAGTACCTCAAGGGAATCAACAAAGTCCAGCATCTTTCAGAAAAAGAGATGTGTAAGAACAAGGGGGCACAGTTTAAAGATAGAGGGGGGATGGCTCAGGGGTAATGTGAGGAAATTCTTTTTCACGGAGAGAGTGGTGGATACACGGGACAGCCTTCCTGAGGAGGTCGCTGGGTCTAAAACAGTGGGGGAATTCAAACATGCTTGGGACAGACACAAAGCAATTATAGTGCGGGGTTGCAGGAAGCAGGCTGTTGGTTAACTAGAATCTGCAGCTTATCCAGTAGGGTAGGGAAATGGGCAGACTGGGTGGGCCAAGTGGTCCTTTTCTGCCGTCGAAGTCTATGTTTCTATGTTAGTGCTCAAGCTAAGCAGACTCCCTGTGGGAAATCTGCCAGGGTCACCTCCCCACTCTCAGTAGGGGCAGGCTGGCTCACTATCTCCAAGCCTGGGAATCTGTCACCACAGACAAGTGGGTCCTGGAGATAGTGAGCCAGGGTCTTGCTCTCAGCTTCAAATTTCTGCCCAAATTGAGAGCAAGACTATTCAGACCTGTAAACCCGTCAGAGGTACCTCTGTTAGCGCATTACCTCCACAGGAGCTCTCTGAAGTTGCACCACTTGTCTCCTGTATACTGTTAATAGTAAATCCTGGGCCTTTCTAAGCAAATTCAAGCTATTGTCAGCATGCCACAAATCCTAATAGCTCAAGAACTGTAAGTACTAGACGCAAAGTATAAGTGGCAAAGTTATTTAGCACAAAATTACCTTTCCAATGGTGGTATGCAAAGAATAATATGTAATTTTTTTTTTTTATGCTGGTCGAAACAGCAAAACAAATATTTTTTTCACTAAAACAGGCAACATAAGCCATACACACCATACAATAAACAAATACGAATAACTCCTAAAGTATACATGATATACACAGAATATCAGTGGCAAAGTTGTTCAGCTCAAAATTATCTTTCCAATGGTGGTATGCAAAGAATAATATGTAATTTCGTTTTTTTTCTATGCTGGTCAAAACAGCAAAAAAAAAAAAAAATGTTTTTCACTAAAACAGGCAACATAAGCTATACACACCATACCATAAACAAATATGAATAACTCCTAAAGTATACATGATATACACAGAATATCAGTGGCAAAGTTGTTCAGTACAAAATTACCTTTCCAACAGTGCTATGCAGTCAAATATATATTATATTCTGTTACATTATATATTAAAATATATAAGTGACGTCTCCAGATGTTGCCAGGGTGCACACAATAGCTACAATACTACATTAGCTGACTTCTGTAGGCGTCCTCGGGACATACCAGTGTATTTTACTGATGATTATAGGCATCTGCTAGGAGACAGTGAGTTAGTGGAGGAAGTAGCAAAACTCATTCAGGATCATGCAGTAGCACCTGTTCCCTTGGCTCAAAAAGGAAAGGGCCTCTACTCAAAAACTTCCTTACTCTAAAGAAGGCACGGGAGTGGCAACCCATTCTGGATCTCAGATATTTGAACAAATATTTGACAAAACCAAGGTTGAAAATGGTTACTCTGGCTACCATCCTTCCCACACTAAGGCAAGGTGACTGGTTGGCATCCTTGGATCTAAAGGATGCCTATTTCCACATTCCCATCAGGCAATCACACAGAAAGCACCTGGGGTTCAGATTGCCTTCAGGCCACTACCAGTTCAGGGCCATGCCCTTCCGCCTGACCTCTGCCCCAAGAGTGTTCACCAAATGCCTAGCAGTGGTGGTAGCACACCTACGAAGGCAAGGGATCTCAGTCTTCCCATACTTAGATGACTGGCTGGTGGTAGGTCAGTCTCTTCAACAGGTGCAAGACTCACTGTCCACCATTCAGCATACACTGGGGGCACTGGGATTTTTGGTAAACCAAAAGCAGTCAGTGCTCACCCCTGTGCAGCTTCCGGAGTTTGTAGGGGAAGAACTAGGCACCCTCAGAGGCAGGGCCTTCCTACCGCAGGGAAGAGTGGACAGTCTGGTACAGCTGGCAAACTCTTTCCAGCTTCATACCCCAGACCAGCAAGACACTCCTACAGCTGTTGGGTCACATGGCCACATCAACAGCAACAGTGTCTGGATCAAGGTTCCAGACGAGAGACATTCAGTTCCATCTCAGAGCTCACTGGTCTCAAAAAAGGGATTCACTGTCAAAGATGGCACCAGTCATGGAAACCCTTCTTCAAAACAGTGGTGGCAAGAAATGGGCAACCTCAAGAAAGGGGTGCCTTTCATTTAAAGACCTCCATCAGCAGTCTTGACAACAGATGCCTCCCTCCTAGGATGGGGTGCCCACCTAAGGTAGCATACTGCCCACAGTACATGACTCCAGCAGGGGTCCCTGCTCCACATAAACCTGCTGAAACTCAGGGCAGTTTACCTGGGAATCCAGTCCTTCACTGCAATGCTGCAGGGCAAAGTGGTTCAAGTCAGAGCAGACAATACAACTACAATGTACTACATAAACAAGCAAGGGGATACAAGGTCTCCCCCCCATGCACAGAGGCCATGAAGCTCTGGAACCTAGCTGACTCACTAGGAATCTCCCTCTCAGCAGTCCATCTTCCAGGGAAGGACAATGTCATTGCAGATGCCCTCAGCAGGATCAATCAGAACCACCACGAGTAGTCACTTGAACAGGCAGGTCCTGCGGGTAGTGTTCAAAAGATGGGGCTCCCCAGAGGTGGACCTCTTCGCAGCCCCAGATGCCACCAGCTGCCACTGTTCTGCTGTAGACCTCCTGCACTGGGCACAGTGCCTCTAGATGCACCACTGCTGGATTGGACAGGGAGGTTTCTGTATCCCTTTCTACCATTTCCCTTGCTGCTCAGAGTACTGAACAAGCTTATGGTTCAACCAGCAACAATGATACTCACTGCTCCAGATTGGGCCAGGCAACCCTGGCACTCACTGCTATTGATCCTGTCAGTCTCCAAGTCAATCTCCCTTCCCAGGAGGCACAATCTTCTGACTTCCTCCCAGGGCAGAGTCCTGTACCACACCTGCAGTCCCTCAGACTCAGAGCTTGGCTCTTGAGGACTTAGAATATGCTGACCTTCACCTCTCGGAAGGGATATTAGAGGTCCTCACAACGCCAGGAAGCCTTCCACTAGAAAGACTTATTTGTCCAAATGGAAAAGATTATATATCTGGTATGGGCAAAAACAGATAGATCACCGCCAAGCTGACTTGCCAGTAGTTCTGGACTACTTGGCACATCTGCATTCCTTAAGCCTGCAGCCTTGCACCCTTAAGGTGCATTTGGCAGCTATCTCTGCATACCTCTGTCTGGGAAAGGGAGCATCCCTGGCTTCTGACTAGGCGTTCAGGAAATTTTTCAAGGGCCTATTGCATTTACACCCCCCTCACAGGGAACCCACCCCTGCATGGGACCTCAATATCTGCACTGGCCAGCTAATGCAGCCACCTTTCAAACCCATTTCTGTAGCTGACCTGAAGTATGTGACATGGAGAACAGTGTTCTTAGTGGCCCTCACCTCAGCTAGGAGGATCAGTGAGCTCCAGGCCTTGCCCACACAGCCAGGCTATATAGCAGTTCACAAGGACAAAGTGGTCCTTAGGACCAGTAGGAAATTCCTTCCAAAGGTGGTCTCAGATTTCCAACAAATTCCTTCCTAAGGTGGTCTCAGACTTCCACCTTAACCAGTCCATGACTTTACCAGTCTTCTTTGTTGACCACTTCAGTTCAGGGGAATGAAGACTGCATAGTCTTGATGTCAAGAGGGCTATAAGCTACTACTTGGATCACACGAAGGAACACAGGCAGGACAGAACCCAGCTCTTCCTGACCTATGGAGAAGTGGGGAAGGGCAGGCCTGCTCTAAAGAAGACTGTTGCCTGGTAGATTGTGGCCTGTATCCAATTTTGCTACAGCAAAGCGGGTAAGGAACCTCTTGTAGGCCTCAGGGCCCACTCTACAAGGGGCATAGCTGCTTCCATAGCAGCTGCAGGAGATGTCCCCTTATTGGAAATATGTAAAGCAGCTACCTGGAAAATACAAAGAACCTCTGTGCGCAAACACTGAGGCAAGGGTTACCCCAAAGGGCATTTGGCTGGGAAGCCAAGTTTCAAGAAAATACAAAATCACACATGCCCCCACAATGCAAAGCATCATGGGCTGCATTTGCAAATCACCACAGAATGTTATGCTGGTCCAACTTTAAGCAGAACTGCATGGTGCCGAAAAGCCTCTCACACAGTCTGCAAAGGGTGCTAACAGAAGACATAGACACGTGTTTCGTCCTACCAGGACTCATCAGTATGCCTCGTCTGTTTGACACCCCAGTGGAATGGACCAGCTACCCCTAAGGCAGTGTGCCTTGGATATATTGTGGTGAACCCATTAAAATAAAAAACGATTTAAAAGACAAAGAACCTCTGTGCAAACACTGAGGCAAGGGTTACCCCAAAGGGCATTTGGCTGGGAAGCCAAGTTTCAAGAAAATACAAAATCACACATGCCCCCGCAATGCAAATCACCACAGAATGTTATGCTGGTCCAACTTTAAGTAGAATTGCATGGTGCCGAAAGGCCTCTCACACAGTTTGCAAAGGGTGCTAACAGAAGACATAGACACGTGTTTCGTCCTACCAGGACTCATCAGTATGCCTCGTCTGTTTGACACCCCAGTGGAATGGACCAGCTACCCCTAAGGCAGTGTGCCTTGGATATATTGTGGTGAACCCATTAAAATAAAAAGCGATTTAAAGACAAAGAACCTCTGTGCGCAAACACTGAGGCAAGGGTTACCCCAAAGGGCATTTGGCTGGGAAGCCAAGTTTCAAGAAAATACAAAATCACACATGCTCCCACAATGCAAAGCATCATGGGCTGCATATGCAAATCACCACAGAATGTTATGCCTGGAAAATAGTTCACACCTTTACTAAGCATTACAGCCTGGATACCCAGGCCAGAAGTGATGCTAGGTTTGGCACAGCAGTACTGCACAGCCTGTTTCCTAAATAGGTTCTCTACCCTCCTCCAAATGTACTGCTTGGGTAGTCTGCAGAAGTCAGACTACAGTAAGATTTCCTGGGGTTTGAATAGAAAATTACTTACCACAGTAATCTTGTTTCTTCCAAGGGATTCTTACTGTATTCTGAGCTCCCACTCTTCCTCCCCTGCTAGAACCTATAGGCACTGCAAACACAGCTGTTTAAATCCTATGGGTATTTCTTTATTGGGCTCAGTGTCTTGAGTCTTAGTGTTACCCAGAATTTTTTATAAAAGGGGGTTTATTCGGAGATGGGTGTTGTTATTGGTTATTTAATTAATTGATTTAGATAGCTTATATTAGCTTTGCTCCATAAGAATCCGACGGTTGCAGAATGTTTACCAGGGACAGTGGTTTGAAAACTAAGCTCGAGCCTAACACTCCATGATTAGCATAGGTTCTAGTAATCATTTTGGCTCCAGGGCAGTCTTATAGTGAGACCATACTGCAAAAATCAGAATACAGTAAAATTCTCTTGGAAGAAACACGATTACTATGGTAAGTAATTTTTTCTTCTAGGAAGCTCATTATTTCTCCCCTAGGGTTAGGCAGGAACTATTGGGGAACCCTTCTCCTCCCGTGTCACAGGAGCCCCTACTTGGCCCTGAGCAGTCTCAGGTTCCCCCAGACCGGTGAGGAGCCCATGCCTTCAGGTGTTCTCCATGCAGAAGGCTGAGGGTATCTTTTTACCCTCAGGGTGAGCAAGCTACTCCCTCAGAAAGAAGGGAAGCTTTGCACTCTGATCCATACGTGGGAATCAATGGTGAAGAATAATCTTGAAAGATGTGTAAGTTACATTCTTACCATAACTGTTGATCTTACAGAATACCTTCACCTTTGATTACCACACCCGTCCACCATCATCTGCTATAGCAGAGCTAGGACCTCTGGGCAGCTCACCCCATTTGTTCTGTCCACACCATCTAGAGCCACAGGCCTTTTAGTTGCACCCCCTGTGGGGTAGCTGTTAACAAAAAAAGAGGGAGGGGGCTTTGGACCCATTGCTGGGTTCCCACCCCCACTAAAAATAAAACTACAAAAATTGGGATGAAGGTCCCCTTTTTGTAGCACCCACTCCAATGCCCCCAAAAAATTCTGCAGTGGTGATTTTAAACAGAGAGGATTATATTACTGAAGCTAATAGACAGCTAACAGATCTTACATACTACAGAGAACTGGAGAGTGACCCCACTACAAGATATAAAGATGAACTATGTGACTTAATTAAAACTTTTCCTGACCATGTCCGAGAGAAACTAACTCACCTCATCCCTGCTGAACCAAAGCCAGGGACATTCTACATGCTGCCTAAAATACATAAACCTGGCAATCCAGGGAGACCCATAGTCTCTGGTAATGGTACCTTGACTGAGGGGATCTCAGGGTTTGTAGAGACCATTTTGAAACTGCTGGTTATGGAAAGAGACAGTTATATCCAGGACACTATGCACTTTTTGCGTGTACTTTCTGGTTATAAGGATTTACCACCTGATACCATTTTAGTGACAATGGATGTAACATCCCTCTACACTAATATTCCACACACAGATGGCACTGCAGCATGCCTTAAATACATACATGAGAAAGGACCTGACCAAACATCAACCCTGGAGTGGTGGGGAACTTATGGAATTCATTTTGACACATAACAACTTCAACTTCAATGGTAAACATTATGTTCAAACTATGGGAACAGCAGTGGGCACAAAAATGGCTCCACAATATGCTAACCTCTTTATGGCTGACTTGGAGGAGGATTTTTTAAGGCAGTATCCCTTCAAACCACTGGCTTATTTCCGTTACATTGATGATTTGTTTATCATCTGGACGGAAGCACAGATGCACTCAAAGATTTTCATCACAAACTTAATAATCTCCACCCTACCATAAAGCTTACCTTGGAGTACTCTACCACCAAGGTTAACTTTCTGGACACCACAGTCATCATTAGGATGGAACCTTACATACATGTATTTACAGGAGCCAACAGACAGACAGAGATACCTGCACAGGAAAAGTAACCACCCAAACCATACAAAAAATCTGTCATATACAGTCAAGCACTTCGTTGTCAGCGTATTTGTTCAAATGAGGATGACAGAGATACATTTGGCTATGTTGAAAAACACCTTTATGGAGCAGGGACACTCTTCCAGGGAAATTGACAGGATAACAGAACGGCAACGCAAGTACCAAGACAACAACTACTTCAATATAAAGAAAAGACAGCTACAGAAAGAATACCCTTGGTAGTCACATATAATCCAGACCTTGAACTTCTGCGTAAGATTATTAAAGATCTCCACCCAATATTTAGTGAGGATGACACCCTTAACTGTATTTTTAAGGAACTCCCACTACTATCTTTTAAACAACCACCAAATTTATCCAGCCTAATTATTAGGAGCAAACTTTCACCGGAACAGAATACCATGTCACACAATGGCACACGACCCTGCAATCAACGCCCCTGTAAGACTTGTGGGCTCATTTCTACCTCAGACTGTGTGGTTACATCACAAAACAGACAATTCCAGGTGCATGGGAGTTATACATGCATGTCATGACATGTTGTTTATTTCATTCAGTGCAAGAGATGTCCACAAACAGGTTATGTAGGAGAGACACGCCAACAGCTCCGCACTAGGATGAACTCACACATACTATTACAGCAAGGAAGACTGAAAAACCAGTGGGGCATCACTTCTCCCAGCCTGACCACTCAGTCTCAGATATGTCAGTAATGGTCTTAAAAGGAAATCTCAAAAACACACAACAGAGCGAGGCTTTTGAGATTAAACTTATTTTACATCTCAATATGGTAGCAGATGGGATGAACGTGGATCTTGGCTTTATGGGACACTACAGAAACTAACATCCACAGACCTTTTCTTCTTCAAACTGACATATTATAGGACTTCAGCATGTGTGAGATGTGGATGCGTGTGTGTATGTATGTGTGTGGGTATGTGTTGTGAGGTATGTGATATAACAGATGTGGGGCTTGCTGTCACATTGAGGTAAGTCTCTAGCTATATGGAGTTATAATGTGTTACTATTTTTATTTCACACACATAAAGAATTTCTCCTTACTTTTTATCTTTGCCTGTGGGGGATTGATTCCATTGCACCATATTCAGATTACCCAGCCTGCTAGTGTACATACAGGAGTGTTATCTTATACTGTTATATATAATTTTTGTAACTCTGTACATATTGGGATGTGTGATCTCATTTACTTGGGGGTCCTGCACAGATCTTTTTACATTAGGCTAATATTGTAGTAATTTACTCAGGATTTCATGACAAGTTGTATTCCTTTGGGGAACAACTGCAGTGACTGAAGTTAATATAGGTTCACTAGAGAGAGAGAGTGTGTGTGTGTGTGTGTGTGTGTGTGTGTGTGTGTGTGTGTGTGTCTGTGGGAGAGAGAGAGAGAGAGAGAGAAAAAGGGGGGGAGAGAGAGAGACAACATCTCCTTTAAGCTATGTATCTCCCCCACCCACATTATTGTGATGTGGGGTGGGTTAGGTTGTATTGTTTGTATGAACAGGAGGAGATAAATTACATTTTTATCTCTTTTTCAGATTCCCTAGACACTTGTGGTACATCAAGTTGCTACAGTCTCAGTATATATTGACATCAGTACATATCAGGCTGCATGGTCTTAATTCCTTGAGGTTCCTTGACAAGAGTTTTTTGTTTGACACTAATATTATCAATTTATATTTAAATTATCATTTATATAGTCCTGAGGTTTTTGTAATTTCTTGGGCCTTTTATTTAGCTTGAGAATACAGCTGGGTGACATGTCCAGCTAGGTTTTACACATCACACAATGTGCACTGATGTTTTTTTAAACAGCTTTACTGGTAATTCTTGTCTTTAATGCATACATTGTAATTTCATGAGCCCTATAACTATCTTAGTTTGTCTTTAAGCTGGGTGGGGGTTGCCTTTCAGTAATCACATCCTTATACTGACTGTGACACTCATGGCTTGATTTGGGAGTTATCTGCTTCAGCAGTGTTATCTTATGTCAATTAAATTTATGTGCAGTAGGATTCTTGGTATGTGTGTTGCACCAAGCACATCTGAACCCAAGGTTCTTTCCGACTGAGGGCAGTATTGTACTGTTAAACTTCTCTGACATCTTCTTCTTTTTTTTTTTTTTAAATGAGTATTTTAAACCAATGGGGATTTTTTTCTGTTTTTCTCTGCATTATCTAGCTGTTATAAGTACTGTATTTTCTAAACAACTGCCATGAGCTTCTGAAGAAGGACTGGTTGGTCCGAAAGCTAGAGCACTTTGTTCTTGTTGTTACATCTATGTTGGTCCATTAAAAGGTATCAAATCATTTGCTTCTGGACCCAAAAAAGAGGTAATTTACTCCTTTTCTTTTCTTGTCCTCTTTCTCCCTGCCTGGGGTATATCCCCTTCCATGTGGTATCTCCCTATTAGCTGCTAAATGCAATCTGTCTCTCTGAACACTCTGCAAATCTAACTCCACCTGACAGCAACACTGACTGTGGTGGAGGGCTGTGCACTAGACTGGATCAAGTTATACTAGCCTTTACATAGGGTACACCCATGTTGTTGCAGAAGAAGCAGGTCACTTTCTTCTAATGTTTTTTTCTTCTTCTGGCGGCTATGCCAGGTTATCCCTATGTTAATTGGTATATGTTTTCATCATACTATGCCAGCTGGGCTATCAGCTTACTACCTTCAAGGTAACTGGGGAGATGGACAAATCCCAACTTCCTTGGGCTGGTCAGCCCTGCAACTCTGCATACAGAACAGATCCATTTCCCCTTTTCCTGTGGTGGAACACAGGGGCATACATTTAAGGACTTTCAGTCACTTCTCCATCTGGTGGCATGAGGTTGTCTTTGTAGAAGTCTGTGTGATTCACTCCTGCTTTTTGCATATTTTTCCATCTTAGTTGCAAGGGGGTCCCAACTTTTGGGCAGGCTCCTCTTATTTTACTTGCCAGAGCCACATGCTTCAGGGCTGCTGACTTAATATTACAACCCATCTGCTGTTTGGCTAGTGGTGCAAGGCTCTGGTTCCATACCCAACTACCTTACTGTATCATCTGGTGTGCCCGACTCTCTATCTAGAGGTTCGTAGTCAGGTTTTATTTCATTCTTTATTTATTTTCCTATATCCTTTCCCTATCCATTTGGGTTAAAGAATCTCTTTAGCCCTCACTTTGTTTCTCTCCTGGCAAACAGAACCGAGGTTGGTGAGGGAGCTGGCAACAGTTATGGTAATGGTGATACCAACACTCTTGGACGATTTCAGTCTCAACAAGAAATCTGGCTCCCCAGTGTTATAACCTGTTTCCACAGTGGGGAGATTATTCATAGCCATTATGCCTTTCAGTTAGGCAGAATATGAGTGTTTCTCTAAAGGACGTGGAGGTGAACCTATTTCCTCATCATCTGTGACTTAAGGAGTAAACGGTGAATCCTCTTCCTCAAAATAATATTCCCCCTCTGTAATACTAGTAGCAACTGAGGGAGAAATTTTGGATGTCTGTTCTTTCACGAGCAGACTGTGCTATTGGCTTATTATTTACTGTGTCTTTTTCTGGCTCCAAGTGTTTTTCTTTTTTTTTTGTGTTTTTAAGGCTAGCACGAGGGGCTCCTCTGCCTGCGTTTCTTAAGAGTCCCTTATGTCCGAGAAGTGTTCCTCAATCAAGGTTTTATGCTGTTTAGTATGCTGCTTCCTTGCAGGCTCTGCTTTAGACTGGGCTTAAGGGGAAGCTGCTGCAGTAGACATTATTGCAGAGTTCTTCTCAACCTTTTTACAAAGGGAACACTCTTTGGAGCAAGACTGAGTCTGGATCTGATAGACAGCTCCTTTTTTTTTATTTTATTTTGTAAATCGGATTTACAACATTTGAGTCAAAGACTCATTTACAAAGGTACCTCGTCGCAGGGAGGGTAGACAACAATAGACAGTGAAGTACAACATTGGTGGACGATACAGGTGAGATACAATAAAAAGTGAACATACAAGCAATTCCAATGGTACATAGACGTGCAGAGGCTTTTATTTATCTACAAATTCGATCTGACAAATATATTAAATAATGAGGCCTGTTCTAGAGGGTCTAGGGAGTGAGTGCCTGGGGGATCAGGGTTGCTGAGGGGATGAGGCAGTCCAGGGACTTTGTCTATAGCAGAGTGCCCGATGAGATGAGATAAGATGAGTTCAGGCTTTGGGGCGGTCAAGAGCACTTACAGGTCCGAGTGCTGGTGAGGTGGCTGCATAGGGCAATTTTAAAATGGCCGATTTTGGGAATGTTTGTGATATGTGGGGGGACAGTGTTGTACCAGAAGGGGGCCCTGAGGTGGAAAGACCTTTGGGCGAGAGAGGCCCTGGTTCTAGGAACCTGGAAGGTGGCCTTGACTGCATTTCAGGTGGCGACTGACTTGGAGGCTAGCTTTAGGGATGCAGCAACCCCAGGAGGGGAGAGCCCAAGTAGTAATTTTTTGGCTAGTATACAGGTATGGTAGCGCAGGTGCTCGTCAAAGGTTAGTAGGTTAGAGGAGGAGTAGAGCTGGCATGTGTGCGTTCTGCCACGGGCACTAGTCAGGAGCCTGCACGCCTTGTTTATTGAGGTCTGGACTTTGGTTAGGGTGGTGGAGTCAGCCGCAGCATAGATGGGAAGCCCATAGTTGACCAGGGACAGGATGGAGGAGGTGATAGCTAACCGGAGGGCATTCTGAGGGAGACAGTCTCTGTGGCGGTAGACGAGTCCAATCCAGATGTTCACTGCAGTGGACAGGGTTTTAAGATGGGAGTGGAAAGTGAGTGCTGGGTCAAAGGTGATGCCCAGGTATTTGTATGCTGTCACCTGTTCAATGGGGTGCAGGGTGCTGGGGAGGATGAGGAGGGAGGCAGTACTGGCGCTACTCTGGTGGTTTGCGAAGAGCATAGACTTTGTCTTTTTGAGGTTCAGGACCAGATGGTGGTCGAGGAACCATTTTTCAGCTTGGCTGAAGACGAGCTGTAGGAAGTCCTGGCAGGTGACGGGGTCACGATGGGAGGAGACGAGAACTGCGCTGTCGACGAATAGGAGCATTCTTCCTGAGCAGGAGCTAGGGAAGGTGTTAAAAGAGAGACTGAAAAGAGTAGGGCCAAGAATGGACCCCTGGGGGACAATGGAGCAGACAGGTAGAGCGGTTGATTGGGTACCGTTTATCTTAACCCATTGGGATCTGTTATGGAGGTAACTGGAGAACCAGGCAAGGGGGCCGGACGAGAAACCCAGTTGGTGAAAGGAGTTGAGCAGGAGGGGGTGACACACAGTGTCAATGAACACTGCCCCAGCAACGTAGCCTGAGTCAAGTGCAGAGTGTATGTGGTGTGAAAACTCTAGGAGTGCCGATGTGGTGCTGTGTCCAGGGTGGAAGCTATGTTGCTCTGGGCATAGAACGTTGCATTTCGAAAGGTATTCCATGAGTTGGGTGGAGACTATTTTTTCCAGGGCCTTAGAGAGTTTGGGGAGGATGGAGATTGGCCTGAAGTTATTAGGTGCTATGCGATCTCCATTCTTGTAGATTGGAGTGATTTCCGCTGATTTCCAGGTGTTCGGGAATTGGCCTAGACATAGGGACTGGTTTAGCAGGTCAGTGAGAGGGGTAAACATGACATCTAGGGTTAGCCAGAAAATCCTAGAATCAATCGGGTCACACTTGGGGTTGTGGCTGGAGAGGGCTTTTAGCAGGAGGGGTTTGGCTTTGTGAGGTGATATGGTGTGGAGAAGAAATGGAGGGCGTTTCAGGGTGGGGGGTTGAGGTATTGATAGATTAAAAGAAGTGGACAGAAATGACTGTGCTTAGGTCAGAGAAAGCCGTGTTGAGACAGTCAGCAATCTGGAGGGGGTCAGTGGTGATAATGCCATTAACCGCTATCTGAGATGGGGGGGGGTGGGAATTTCCATTGAGCTCCTTTATATTGTCCCAGAAAGCGCATGCAGAGCCCCAGGAGGAGGCCAGGGTGGTTTAATAATGTTTGGCCTTAGCTTGCCGTATGGCCCAGATGCATTGGTTGCAGGCGGTGTTATAGGCCTGTCTGTCTGCAGGCCTACCCGATTTGACTGCAGTATGCCACAGATTGTCTCTCTGCTTCAGTTGTTGAATAAAGGAGGGGGAGATCCACGGGACATTTTGTTTTTTGGGGGGAGTGCTGGAAAAGGGGGTTAAGAGGTCACAGGCCTTGCAGAAAGCACTGGTGAGGTAGGCTACCGCGGTGTCTATGTTGGTCGCGAATGAGATTGGGGATCAGTCCAGTTGGGCTAGGTGCTGCCTCATTTTACTGAGGCCTCCTGGGCAAAAGCGGCTTGTCTCCTCTGTGTCTTAGGACAAAACACTTAGCACAGGTCACAGTTTAGCCAGTCGTGACCTGGGCCCAAACACTTGTAGCACTCTATGCCCATCTGCCTTAGGCAAACAGTGACTACTACACTCTGGGCACTTTTTGAACTTGAGGGCACAGTTCTCTTTTTAGGCTTTTCTTTCAATTCTGACTCAGACATGAGACGAGAAATGAGCAACACATGCCGCCTGTCAGTAGCTGCTGGATTTCACTATGACATCAGCACCCGGTTCGAGAATGGACCTGGGTCACTGAGGGGTAGCTGGGGAGAAGGACAGAGGTCCTATGGTCTGCTTTCCTTCTCCGAGGGGGTGGTGGGAAGTGCTCCGCACGAGACGGACCCCTGGTGGAGGCCTGGAGTCACACAGGCACCGGCGCCACTGTAATGGAGGCGGGGCAGACGCTGGACGCCATTGCACGTCTCCGCCTCCCAGAAAAAAAAAAAATGGAAAAGAAGGGGTGGGTCCTCCATTTACATGAAGCCCTCCCTGGGCTTCACTATAGCATGCCGCCAGCACTCCTAACTGTTATTGGGTTCCATGGGCGCTGGAATTATGGGAACCAGTGCCGCTGCCCTGTCCTTTGGGCAAACCAAGGGGGGACCGGGAGAATGCAGGCAATTGACGGTTGGTGGGAGTCCAGGGGCCGTGACCAGGGCAGAGCCTGACGGAGGACCTGCCAGGAAAAAGGGGAAATAAAAAAAAATAAAAAGAAAATGGCAACACAGAAGAGTCCTGTTCTCAGGCACTGAGAAATGGTGTTTTTATGTCGACCACTGTTGTGAGCTGAAAAACAGCCTGAAGTGCTTCAAATTAAGCAGCCAAAAGTACTACGTATTTTTCTAAAACTGTTAAAACAGAACTACTAGGCTGTAAATTTAAACCATAACCTCTACCAGAGCCACTGTAAGCAGAGCATACTTGTGATTTAGGTCACAGTCTCTGGAACTGTTCGAGAACCATGAAAAAAATGACTTTATTGCAGTAAAACACAGTTTGGAAAAGAGAACAACTATATAATAAAAAAATAACTAAATCATTTCTAAATCAACAAATCTTTAGGACTGATAGTGAATTAGCTGGAAGCACCATCTGGGGTGCCAATCTCTTCAGCAGAAACTAAAGATCTACCGTGGGAATGCCGGTAGACCCAAGACCAGCACAGTGAGAGAGCATCTCTGGGAAAACATTCTGAATTCTGGGGCATCATGCACCTTGCAGAGATGATGTACAAGTTTGACTAGGCTATTCTATTCATGTAGTTAGATACAGGCTTTAATGATGAAGAGTTGAGCCTGCCTATGGTCCAGCGGTAAGCACTACCGCCCACCACGTTGGGGACCCGAGACTGGGAGTGGCCTCAGGTAGCAGGGGTCAGCAGTGGCCAGGCTGCTCTGCTCTCCTAGGGATTGAGGAGGATTGCTGACTCTGACACACGACTGCCACAAGGTAGAGGCCTAGTGGTAGGACAGGGCAGGGGCAGCAAAGAAAGGGAGAGAGCTGCAGGACTTCCACGGCGCGTGCATGCATTCACATGCACATGCCGACATGCATGCCTCAGCTAGAGGGAGGGACTAGAAAATGGAGGCAAATATGGCAGGGTAGGTGTGTATGATGATCCACAGTCCCCAAGTAGCTGCTGCGATGCTGACAAGAGGAAGCAGGTGCTGAAGAAGTGGGCAGCCAGCCCAAAAGTGGTACCAGCACCCTTCTGGATGTTATTATAACTAACCGACCCCATAAAATCCAAAACATCCAGGTCGTCCCAGACTCCCTAAGTGACCACTCCCCTATCCTATTTCATTGGGTAGTCCCCAATCCCAAACCCAAAGCCCAGACCACCCTCCGCAGGCGCCTCCACCCTGATGGGCTGAAAAAACTTTAAGCACTCCTCACCCAGATAAACTGGTCCCCCATTCAGCATGCAACCAACATTGACACTGCCCTCGCCTTCTTCACTCACACCTTCAACATGGCCTGTGATCTCTTTGCACCCTTCACCAAAATCCGGTCCAAAAAACAGAACGCACCCTGGGTTAGCCCGGCCCTCCTACAATTACTTAGAAACCGGGATAACCTCTGGCACCTTGCCACTGAAACAGGTCGTCTGTCTGATAGGCAAGCCTACAATGCAGCCCAGAATAAGTGCTCATGGGCCATCAGGAAAGCCAAGGCAGACCATTACCAGGCCTCCCTTACCTCCTGGGCTCAGCCCGGACTTTCTGGGATAATATTAAGCAACTTAATGGTAAAGCTTGCTCCCCTGCCCCATCCCAGCTCACTAGAAATGGCACTACCTCCACCAAGCCTGCCACCATAGCTAACTGGTTCAACACCACTTTCACTGACCTTAGCTCAGTCCTCCATAGTAATTTCTTTGACCCTCCCCCCAACCAACCTCCCCCTGTCCTCCAGCACCCCAGCTTCCACCTGCGAAAGATTTCCACCTGGGAAGCCAGACTCATCCTAATCAAAGCTCTCAATGGCAACAATCCCGGCAGTGACTCACTGGACCCCAGCATCCTCAGGCTGGTGCTAGATGAAGTCCTTGCCCCACTCACCAGCCTAATTAACCAGTCACTCTGCCTGGGACAATTTCCCACAGCTTGGAAAACAGCCATTATCACACCTATTCATAAAGGGGCGACAGGTCACAACAACTACCGCCAATCTCCATCCTCCCTCTCTAAAGCCCTGGAGAAAGTGGTGGCCATTCAAATCACTGATTATCTGGCTAAGCATAACATTTTATGCCCAGAGCAACATGGCTTCCATGCTGGTCACAGTACCAGCACTGCCCTTTGAATTCTCCAACTTTCTACACTCCTCCTTGGATACCAGCTCCTAGCTGGTGCAGTGTTCATCGACCTCTCAAAGGCTTTCGACACCATCTCCCATCCACTTCTGCTGAATGCACTCTGCCTCACTGATCTCTCAGCTGGCCCCCTAGCATGGTGCGCTAGCTATCTTGACACTCGATCTCAGTGTGTAAAAATTAATAGCACACTCTCCGATACCCGTCCCATTCTCTCTGGGGTTCCCCAAGGCTCCATCCTGGGCCCCCTTCTCTTCTCGCTCTATCTGAACACCTTGCCCAGTGCATGCCCTGGCAAAATTCTACTGTATGCAGACGACGCTGTCCTTTTTGCCACCCACTGCAATCCCATCTCCCTACAGGACTCCCTACAGCAGTCTTTCAACAGTGCCGAGGCTTGGTTTAAGGAGCGCAGACTCGTCATCAATCTTAATAAAACCAAAGCTATGCTCTTTTCCCACCCCAAACAAAGCTAGCAACCACCCACTCTATATCCTTCCAAGTACCAATCAGCCACTGGAACAAGTCTGCTCCTACAAATACCTTGGGGTTACCTTCGACTCAGCCCTCATATTTCACAACCACATCGACGCCCTAACATCGCCACTAACACCACGGCTGGCATCCTCTTCCGCCATAGAACCTGCCTTCCCCAAATGCTCTCGCTCGCCGTTACATCATCCGTTCTGTCCCTTGTAGACTATGGTCTACCAGTATATGGTGCTGCCGACACCACTGCACTCAACAAAATTCACTTAACCCTGAATAAAGCCTGCAGATTGATTACTGGTGCCCCCAGGCTCACACACACCTGTCAGCTGTATGTCGAGGCTAACCTGCTTACCCTGGATGAACGGCTCCGATACCAAACCTGTCTCCTCACAAAAAAAACCCTACTACTCGGGCTCTCCCCCCCTGGGGTAACAGCATCTATCCATCAGAGCCCTCCCACTATTGCAACACGGTCTTCCTACACGACCACTCTAAAGGTCCCCAGATCAAGAACCAGCCGTTGCCAGAGGTCCTTATGCTATAGAGCCCCAACCTGGTTTAACTCTCTCCCTGCCCCCATCACCAATGCCACCACCATCTCCAAGTTCAAAACCACCCTTCGGAACCACATCATCAGCACTCGTAACTGCTCCTGTCTCTGAACATAGCCTCCACCTCTGCTTCTCTTGACAACGCCCCCGGCAGCTCTCCACCTAGCCATCCCCACCACCACTTCCCTGTACACCGTGCCTATGTTTAACCTGGCCAGTGCCAGCTGTTTCGTGTTACCAACTAGATTGCTCACTTGATACCAACTTGTGTAACACCTGTTATCAATTACATGTACCCTGTAACCTAATTGTATTTGTCTGACCACAGTGTGACGTGGCGCCTCTGTTGAACACCTATTGTTTTGCAAATCTATGCTATGTAACCAAAAACACAATGTATGTCTTTATGTGACAAAGTACCTTTGGAAACGAGCCTCTGGCTCAAAGGTTGTAAACTGATTCTTAGAAATAAATAAATAAATAAGTAAAAGCGTACAGTCACTAGTATCGCACACTAGCAAGGATGGTACTTGACAAAAAGATAACTGCAAATGCAAATTTAATGAAAGATACTAGGGCCTTAAGGGTTATTTGGCCCTACCATCCTTCATTAAATTTGCATTTGCAGCTATCATTTTGTCAAATACCATCCTTGCTAGTGTGCAATACTTGTGACTCTAGGCATGTATGATGTTCTGCATGCTGACCCTCCACCCACACCACCATAAGGAACCTGCCAGGCCTTGGGGGAGGACGGCCCTCCCCCTCCTGGTCCACCATGGGAGGTGGGGGACGGGCTGGTTGGTAAGTCCCGGGGTAGTAGCCAGTGGTAGGCAGCAGAGACAGGACCAATGGAAGCCTGCCTGTCTCACCCATGGAGCGAACAACCTTGGTGAAAAAAAGAAAAAAATGAGCTGCATACATATTTTTATATAAAATTTGTCAAGACAAAGACACTAAACAGTGCTCACTGACTGGATGAACCAGGTCATTTGCCATGCCCAACACACATGGTACTAAAATTTAGAATACTAGGCAATTTTGTAAGTGCAATGGACACATTCATTGGGAAAAACAGACCTTTGTCTTCTGTGCTGAGAAACAGTTGGCCTGTGGTTGAGTGCCTACATCTCCCAACAAACACACATCCTGCCAGATGCACTGCTGAGTGGCTGCTGTCTTGCCCATGGCCTGCCTCCCAATGTGACTTCCCGGATTCACTTCCAAACCCGGGTCATTAGCATGGCAACACAGCGCTCTGCTGCTGGGCCATGGGGGTGGCTTCAAAGCCTAACATTTAGGGTCAATGAACCCAACAAAACTGGTGATATTATGTTCTCTAGTTTTAAAGTTATCGGGCTTAAAATTCTGTGGTTTATATAACGTGAAATGTAGTTTTCTCAAATTTCCAAATGTTTGGAGGCTTATAACTCTGTCATCTTTTAAGACAGAGATCTGTAACTTGGTACACTTCTGCATGATCATTGGTAAAGTCAACATATAGTTGGTGCAGTTTGGACAAACACTGTTTAAATGAGATGGAAATAACCAAAATCTCAATTTTGGCAAAAGTTTGCGAAATGTTCATGGAAAGTCATAAAAGTTCATGGAAGTGAAATCAAAGTTTCTTCAGAATTTCACCGGCAGAAGATAAATTTTGCCCAGCCTTTTGTGTTTATTAAAACACCCATTTCAGGGAAAGGGGAAATTGTTTAACCAGGAAAGGCACACTAAGCCGGAGCTTGTTTCCAGGTGCGACCTGGGAGCACGAGGAAGTTAAGTGACTTGCTCAGGGTCACACAGTATGCAAGTGGAAGCTGTGGGATTCAAACCCAGGTCTGGTCTGCTGGATGTCACCAGATTTGCAGCTCAGAGCCTTAGACCACTGCGCTATACTGCCTCCTTTTATAACCGCAGTAAGACACTCCAGGGTGTTAGCTGTGTTATGGTGTCAGAACCGCACTTCCAGGGGCTTAAGACACTCAGCCTGCAGCCTCATACCTTACTATACCCATGAGCGTGCAGTTGTAACACCACAACCAGCACACTTTTGTGTCTTATTACTTACATATTATCATCCACCAACCTGTTCTGAATTTCATTCATTCACATCAATGCAAAAAACATGGGCATTGGTTGTCAGACTGCTGAAGCTGTTTTGCGACTCAATGCTGCAACATTTTAACAAAACACTCCAATGTTTTATGGACTTTATCCTCTGTTTATATATGCGAGTGCATTATTCCCTCAGTAACAACTCCCCCACCCCACTCCACTGACCCCCATCCCCCTGTTTCATACTTACTTGAGGTGGTGAAAATCATGGAATTCCGGGGATGGGAGGAAGGGCAGGTGGTACCCACAGTGGGAGATGGTGGTGGTCAGGAGTGCCAAACAGAACCACATCATAGTCGTGGCGACATGAGAGCCCATGATAATGGGACCAACCAGTGGCGGCAACATGTTGGAGAGCTGAAGGAAAGCAATTCAAGGAAGAAATATATCAGTTGGGATGTACAGAAAGGATTTTCCTGTTGAAAAGTTGTCAAGTTCATTACATGTTTCAGAGTTTACATATATGTTAAGCTTTTCAAGCAATGCATTTTGGGTTTGGTGAGTCTAGATCCAAAACAAGCAATGGGAAAAAAAAAGATCTGAGTTGCATGCAGATGTCCAGCAGCTGTGCTGTATAGACATGCGAAACAGGCCAATCTATTCAAAATGTTTACTGTATCAACATTACAGATCAGCAAGGAAATTTCTATTGGATATAGCGTCAATTGCTTGAGGATCAAGCCTTTTACAGTATAAAATTCCAAATACAATATGAACACAAAACAAAGTGCGTCTTAGGACAAGTTTTAAAATGATCCAACAGAAAGCTACTTGCTACAGACTACCACAGTTTGTGCCCCAAGCTCAGACTCCAACTGCACCCTAGCAGGAGCATCACAACTGATGCTTTCCTCCTCTGGGGGTTCCCTGCTCCACTGCTCATCCAACCCCAGGTGAGCACTTGAGAAGTGACAGATGAGGGAGGGGTGAAGCTCAGCTGCATGCACGGGCTGACTAGGCACACACTTAAATGTTGACAAAACAACAAAAGGGAGATGCACACACTCCTGGACTCCCTAAGGTGCTGCTGGTCAGCATTCCTGATTTTGCACTTTAAATACATATATTCTAGTTCCCATCAGGCTGTGTGAGCTGCTCTTTGTTTGTGTGCATGCGCAGCGCACAAGAAACATATTGAGGTTAGTAGAGCATTGCAGAGGTGTGGCAGTGTTGTGGCCAATGCAGGGTACACTTTAATGAGTGCATCCCTCAGCCACCAATCAACAGGGAAGCTGCCGATGAGGGCAGTTTCAGAGCGAATGCCAGACTTGAAAGAAATCTGCCGCAGCAATCATGGACAGTTTCATCATTGCAGCGGCAGATCTCTCCCCTCCCCCCTTCCCGCAACCAGGCACATTCCAGCCATGCGCATTACAGTGCACAGTAATGCGCATGGCTGTACTTATGAGCAACTCATTTGCACAGTGTACCTTTCCTGGTGAACATATCTTTTGCTGACAACAGGGTGCACAATCCCCGTGTCGGCATGCCCCCCCAAGCCTGAACATATCTTTTGCTGACAATGGGGTGCCCAATCCCTGTGTCAGCATGCCCCCTCCACCCACACTACCTTGGCAAACTGGGAGGCCACCCCAGTGTGCCAAAGTAATTCTCTATATTATCCAACACCAGGATGCCCACTCGCAGTGTCAGATGCGGCCCCCCACACCCCCTTTTTTCAGCCAAGCTCGGGGTGCCCAATCCCTGAGTCAGCATTGATCCCCCCTCTCCACTAGTCTAACACACTGGGAGCCTACCCCAGTGTGCCAAAATGTATTTTTCATACTATTTCACCTATAAAAAAAGAAAACTGTCCCAAGGTCTTTTTTTTAAAAAACCTAAAGAAAAAGAAAATGGTCCCTCGTAGTCCTCACGCCCTTCCCCATCTCGACCCTCCTCGCACACCCCCCCCATTACAATTAACTCCGAGGTTTGCACCACGATCTTCTGTGGACTGGGAAATCTGCATTCTTTAAAAGCCAACCGCACACTGAAGAAAATCACGGTAAGCCCTATAATGGCAATCAACGGGAGGGTTTCAACTTAGGTTGATATCTCTGCCATTTTAGGGAGTTTTGGTCCCTAATTTTCAACATGGGGTTCTTGGGACTCCACTTCATGAACACTGGCACTGTCATTTTGTTTCTCAGTCCCAAAACGTGATTTTACAGTTACTGTGTGGAATCACTTTTTGGGACTGATTAATGAAACAACAGTGCCACTGTTCATAAGGTGGGGTCCTAAAAAGCCCATGTTGCAAGTCTGGTGAAAAAAATCCAAAAAATGACTGCAATTTAAGCGTGCATAGCACAGTTTGTACTCACGCTCATAACTTCATCAATTTTTAATATTTTCACTCCAAATTTCCAACACTGCCATTTTTTCACACACACCCTTATGAACAGTACAGCTGTCATTTTTCGCATCTTTCCGAAAATGTGTTTTTGCACCTGTGGTGCAGAATGGCGTGGACGCTGTGTGAAATCAACTTTTAGGACAGATTAACAAAATCCCAGTGCCACTGTTCATGAGGGGAGGTCCCAAAAAGGCCATGTTGAAAATTTGGTGAAAACATTCCAAACAAATTACTGCATTATGAGCATATGTTGCATGGTGTCTACACACACTTGTAACTTTGCCACTTTTTCATATTTTCACTCCAGATTTTCAACACTACCATTTCTTCATACCTCCTCATGAACAGTACAGCTGTCATTTTTCAAATCCTGCCCAAAATGTGTTTTCACGCCTGTGGTGCCGAATGGCACACTTGCTGTGCGTAAATCAACTTTTGGGATTGAGTAACAAAATGATACTGTGACTGTTCATAAGGTAGGGGTCCCAAAAGCCCATGTTGAAAATCTGGAGTGAAATACCAACAAACGCCCGGGCGTTAGGGTTTCCAACCATAACACCCCACTCTGTACAGACTGACAGGCATCATGGGTGTGGCTTGGGGTCATCGGCTGTAATGCTCATGCCATTCCACCCCCACCCTGTAGCCACTGACAGGCATCGAGGTGTGCCTTGTGGTCTTTGGCCCTAAGGTTCACCCCATTCTCCTATACTGCACCCATCTCAGCTTATTTCCTTATGGAATGGGGTGAGCGTAAGGGCCGAAGACCCCAAGGCACACCGTGACACCTGTCAGTGTCTGCAGGGTGGGGTGAGGTGGGATGGCGTAGGTATTATGGCCGATGACCCACAGGCATACCCCAGCGCCTGTCAGTCTCTGCAGGGTGGGGGTTGGCGTTCATTTAATACTTCACTACCATTCCTATTATGCATCTCTCTAACTCCTGCAGTACCAATGCCAATACAAGCAAGCAAACATTCGGCATTGACAAATACTTGTTTGTTTTTTCATTTTTGCACACGCTGAAATGCGACCTGGGAGGTATGCTGTTCTGCATGTTTATGGTTAGACTCGTCTCTAACACTGTCATTTGTAGTGTGCTGATTCAGTCAGATGACAACTGACTTGCAAATCAAAGGCATGCTATGGGTTAGGAGAAAGGAGGAACCAAATCGAGAGAGATGGATTTGTGACTCCTATCCCCCTCAACCCTCAAAATCATGGATTGAAGGTCAGGAGGTGGGACACTTACTACAAATGGTCCATGGGGCCTGGAGGTAATTGGGCCAGGGAGTCTCCCTGCTCGGACAGTCCCTCACTTATCTTGGTCCCCCAGCATCCCTGCACAGGGAGAGCAGCTATCTAATGGTTCTATCATCTAGAAGAAAGTTCTGAGGTAGGGGCTGTCACAAGTGACCTGGCCCCTGCCATGCATCTGTGCACTTTGATGTAATAATAATAATAAGCTTTATTTACTGTAAGTGCAATTCAATAAATACCAAAGCGCTTTTACAGAGACATAAAACAATAAATTAATTATCAGGCTAAGCAAGAGAGAATAAAAATGTTTTTAGAGCAGATTTCAATCAGTCTTTATTTATCCAGGCAAAACACCATTGAGACAACTCATTTACAAGGTGAACCTGGTCAGGTACAAACAATTACAGTACAATAAGAAAAAAGGCATGTGCACAAGGCAATCAGTCACAGAGTGAATGGAAACAGTTATTCATATACTAATAGGTTATACATTTAAAGGTCAATTCCATGGAACTGGGTTTAAAGCTTTAAAATTTAAAGCTCTCCATGGTCGGGCACCCTCGTATCTGGTGAGGTAGAGAATTCCACAGGGTTCGAGCAACAAAAGCAAATGCACGGGCTCCAGAAGTCTTCAGACAAACCCTGGGATTCTCTAGCAATCCCTCATCGGCTGAGCGGAGTGGTCGGAGGGGGCAACAGGGACGAAGGAGCTCTTGCAGGTAACTTGGTCCCTGTTCATGCAGGGCCTTATAGGTCAGCAAGCCAACCCTGAAGGTGATCTGCCACTGAACTGGCAGCCAGTGCAGTCCACGCAGCACAGGTGTGACATGGCTAGCTCAAGAAAGCCCAGTTAACAACCTAGCCACAGCGTTCTGCACCAGCTGCAAGCGGCAGATATCAACCCCCCGGAAGCCCTAGGTACAGGGCGTTGCAGTAATCAAGCCGGGAGGTCACAAAGGCATGGACCAGTGTTGGTAGATCATCGGGCAGAACAAGATGCTTAATCCAGGCGATGTTCCTCAGATGGTAAAATGAGGTCTTGATGACAGATGATACCTGGGATTTCAGGGTCAAACCCTCATCAAAAATAACACCCAGACTCCGCACCCGTTCAGAGGCCAACAGCTGGTGACCACCTAGTAAAAGCCCAGAGGCCTGCTCAGCCAAAGACCCTTCTACCCGGCGACCTGGGTCCACCACCAAAACCTCGGTTTTGTCAGGGTTCAGCCTCAGCCAGTTGGCACTCATCCAGTCCTGGATCTCGGCGAGGCAGTTAGTAAACACTGAGACCGCATCATCCTGGCCAGGTACTAAGGACATGTATAGCTCAGTATCATCTGCGTAACAGTGAAAACTCAAGCCATACCGCCTTACAATGTCTCTCAACGGCAGCATATACGCCATGAAAAACATAGGCAATAGCACAGAGCCCTGGGGTACCCCACATGGCAGAGAGAATGTGTCAGAGGAATAAATTCCCGACACTGCAATTGCCAGTTGCCAAAGGACTGTCCAACCCCCTTTGAGCATAGCTTGTGGAGGGAATCACAGGCAAGGAACTGGTTCTACATTCTGCCACAACAATTTAATGACTGCCCATTGCAACTGAGAGTTGGAGCCAGGGTCTTTTCTCCTCATACTTCATCTGCTACTGTTGTTTTTCCTATCCTGAGATTAATCCTCCGCTTATTGCATCAAGAAGCCTTTCTGTGGCACCAGGTTGTCATGATGTCATAATCATAAGATGATGACTTCAAAGTAGGAATAGTGTATGTGAACAGATGAAGTCTAAGGGGGAAATAGCCTTTTTTTAGGAAAATGTCTGAAAGAGCCACCAATGCCTTAAGAAGAACTTTGAAAAACGTAATATGTAGAAACAAAGCTGCTTATATTTCTCATCAGCTCTGTTTTTCTTATCCCCATTACTTATTACTGAGGTCACATGCATGAAAACAAAATACTTATTACATGAGGGTTCATCAGCTCCTATTGCTTCTTCCCAATCTTATGTCATAATACTCTGCTTGTGACATCAGTTATTTTCAAGGTAACAGACTGTGATGTCACAACAAAACATTGTGATTTCAAGTAGGAAATAAGCTATGGAGGCAGATGAACTCTTAAAGAGATAAAGGCCCTTGTTTTTTCTGTAAATTTCTTCAGTGATCAGTAACTGAGAGGAAAGGTCTATAGAAGCTATGTGACATACAAGCTGAACTGTGTCAAATATGTTTTCCAAAGTTTTCCCAACGGAGTCAGCTGCTTACCCAATAACAACTGAGAAGCTGGTCATTTCTGAGGGATTAACAATCGGTTGGGGGGGGGATTGGTGGCCCGAGGCACAACCAATGGCCACCTCCCTCCAGACAGTCATTAATCCAAGGAAATGACTGGCTTTGAGGTTGTTATTGCAATGATAAGTCTAATCACCATAACAGCTTTCATTTCTGCCAGTTTTTATTTAGGTTTTAGCTGTGTGGGGTGAGCTGTGTGTACCACATAGCATCAGTCTGCAGCTGGGTCGGTAATTTCCAAGACAGTAATGACCAATCCAGTAGACAATCTGGAGCCTCACTAAGCTCATGAATAATTAATTAGACTTGTAATATTTAATAAAAATGGGAGAGTCTGGAAATTCTAATATTTGGGGAATCTGGTATAACAGAGTTCAACTGATACGACCAGTGATGTTTGCTGGAAACTGGAAAATCACTTAAAAGAAATCATGGAAAGCAAATAACCTCAGTAGTAACGTGTAACACCTGCAACACATTTCCCACATACTCAGGGAATATAATGCTATTAGCAATTCTGTAACGTAAGACTGATTAAAACAGGGGCAATGGAACCTAAAGGGGAGACAGTGCTGCTGCAAAGTAGTGCAGTCACTGTGGTCAGAGGAGGAGAAGTATTTATTTCTTACCACATGTTCTACAGGGTGTGCATACAGAGAGACGACACCAATTGGTGCTGTCCATTCATGGTGCTTCTTGTGGATGTGCTTGTAGATAGCTGGATGATGGAACAACCTACAGATAAAAAAAAAAAAAAAAAAAACTGCTTACAAATCATCAGTCACAGGGGGTGACAGTGCTGTAAACCAGCAAGGGTTCTGTTTGCTAAGGTCAGTGGATTCCTTTTACTGATGCTACTGCTTATGTTTTTGCATGAAAAAAGAAGGAGAATTTTGCCAATAGAAAACCTAGTGGTCAAATGATGAGTCAATCTGTGAGGCAAATGAACTGGGCACTGATCTGCAAGGAACTCTGTTAAGAAAAGTAATAAGCCATGACAGGGTGTGCATTATAGGATTATAATTACCAGCTTCCCCTTTTTCCCATACGGAAACTGTGGTGTAATTTGCCATAATAAAGGAGTGTTTATTATAGCAAACACGCGCACAATTTCCCGTGCTCTGCGCATGCACACGCCGCACCTCTCCGCTCCTTACCGCTCGCCAGTGGCTGTCTTTTTGTTCTCCTGGACAAACTACCACTCAGAATTGGCGGGGAGTAATTTAAAATGCACAGATGTCCTAATTAAAAAACAAAATAACCAACAACTGGGCTGCCAACTGTGGGGAAAAAAGTCAGTAAGCCAGACCCTGCACCGAATCCTGAACACAAATGGTGACCACACCAGAACGTCTTTATTTTTATTTTATATAATTGTTGAGGCGAAAAAAGGAAACTGAACAATTATGTAAAATAAAATATAAGTCAGGGTGTGTAAACTCGAAGGTTACACACACCCTCGGGGTTAGATCCTATGCATAAACCCCTCGAGGTGTGTGTGTAAACTTCTCATTACACACACCAATCCATACTTTATCCTACATTTAATGCATGCCCCAGGGGTGTAGTAAGGCATGAGGCTGAAGGCTGAGTGTCCTTACGCCCCAGGGAAGTGTTTTAAAAATCCTATGACACACACCCTGGAAGGGCTCATTACACTTACAAAATGGCTCCAATTAGTTTTTTTGGAGACACAAATGAGATTCAGCACCTGGCCATGTGTTTACAGAGATTTAATGCACGGTCAGGTGACATCATTCAGCCACTGAAATATCTAGTTTTTTTTTTTTTTTGCCATTTTATAACCTGAGATAATGCAGCATCCCCAACCAAAACATTCATGCATGAGGGTGCACCAGGCTGTTGTTTTGACATCCCATGCTTTTGCAACATGCCCATGCTTCTCCCAAGATGAAAGCAAAGCCCTAGGCCCAAACACTATTATAGTTACAGTATTTGGGTATTTATTTTATTTAATTTAATTATGTTTTACCAGATAAAGAAGCAGAGCCCAGGAGGCTTGTTTACAGTTGAGGAGAAAGAAGGGGGGTCATAGGGAAGAAACAATTATGTACGTACTTACATACAGCAACAACACAAAGTCCAAAGTGATAAAATGTGTGTTGTGCAAAATACTGAAGTTACAATAAGTCCCCTTCCCTTGTTTGACCACAGGGAAAAGTGCATGCAGCAAAGTACAGTGCAAGTAGCCTTGAGATACAGTGGCACAGAGATCCCCACAGCATAGCATAGGGGTACCCCACAGAGGCTAAAACAGAGGAAAAGAGAAAGAAATGGAAACCTGCAGAGAGAAAAAAGCACAAGGAACTAGAGAAACAGGAAGAACAATCAAAGAACAGAGAAGTGGGCAGTGTGGGACATGCCTTTGTTTTATGAATGCCCAGATCCTTTTTCATTTTGTCAGGGACAATACTGTAATGGAAACTAAAGTAACTTCAGGTGCTTCACTTGTGTTCATCACTCTGCAGTTCCCCAGCTGGGGCATCTGTTTTTTAGCATCTCTGACCTATATGGAACAGTGAGCCACGGTAAACATTCGATAGGATTCATAACAGGACCACATTTATGAATGAGAAAAATTAATATATTTACTGAAAACATCACTCCCATTTACATGTCCTTTTGTGCAGGTGTAACCCCCCCTACAAATAGGGGTTCCCGAAAAGTCTTCCTTGAGCTTGTCTAAATGCTCACTGCCAGGCCGGTGTCCTGCATTTTTGCAGTTTAAATGTGATTGCCAGAGAGTGCCTATATAGCCTCTGTGTACTGTCTCTTTAAGAGCTGCCTGGATTGCAGTCATAATTAATCTAAAAGGGAGCTCTGTTAGAAGATGGTGCACGTTTGCTGATCATTTGTTAGAGCAGTAGTAATATTGCAGTTTGTTCTAACCTGCCTTCTTTGCAGCATGGACAGTTCTGTTTGTTTCCATCACCTTGGTCCTGGACTGCTGAAATGGGCCAATCAGTACATTTGGGACTCTAAATTGAGTCTGCCTACAGGGGCTTGGTGAGGTCAAAACTTGTAGGAATTGTAGTTTGGGCTTTTTGCGCCTAAAATAACCTGGAGGGGGGAGCCCTTGTTGTGACTGACAGACAGATCAGCCAACCGAACCTTTTGGATCTTGGGGAAGTCCCAAACTGCTTGCAGTTTCAGTTAGATCTAAGTTGGGAAATGAAGGAATAACAGCTCGAGGTAGTTCGAGCAGCAATCCATAGTGGATTCGCGTGGGAGAACTGTGGAAAGGCCTGAGTTTTGGCCTGCATGCCTGCTTGCTGTCCCTGAGAGGGAACCTTTGCCTTTTTCGGACTGAATCCAAACTTGGAGAGTGAAGTAAGCCACTGAATTGTGACCAGGCTTCTACCTGAAGAAGACCGAAGATTTGCTGAATGCGATCGGCCTGTCTGGACTTCCAGCCACCTCTGAACTCCCAGATTGTGTAGAGACTCTGTAATTGCAACCGGAGAACCTATTGCCTGGTACAGTGGAATTTCCTTACATGTGAATGTGTTGTGTGCTTATAGTGGGTCGTGATTTGGTTCCCCACTGTGGTTTGAATTGTATTCTGCTTGCTGGAAGCTACACTAGAATTTCCTTACATGTAAATGTGCTGTGTGCTGCTAGTGGGTCGCGATTTGGTTCTCCACTGTGGTTTGAACTGTATTCTGCTTGCTAGAAGCTGCATCCAGCCCCACGGAATGAATCCAAAATCATCTCCATTGGGCCTGGGCCTTGCCACACTGGCCCAGCCCGACTACCCACTGCACAGAGAACGCCATTGATGAGAGACCTGCCTGGGGATCAGCTCCCTGCTCAACACTTGAACAGGAACGACGCCTCGGTGATTCATGTGGGTCCCGCTTCTCCGGGCACTCCAGCTCAACAACCTGCAGTCTCGATATTGTCCTGCCTGTGTCCAGTATTGGGTATCGTGAGTAAACATCAGGGTAGCTCCCTGCAACAACAGCTAAATCTAAAATGTTATCAACTGACTGTCTTGTTGCTTTGTCTTTCATGAACTGAGCCCTCTGGCTCCGGATTACAAATAGTGTGTGTTGTGCATGTTGCTTTCTTCCATCCCCAGGTCCAAACCAGCTGCAACCTTCCTGGCTAGCCCATCGTCTCCCTACCCGAGTACCCAGAGATGTGACTGTGTGGGGACTTAAAGCGTATGCATAACTGTTTTTTTTTTTTTTCTTTTTATTCAGAAGATTTTGTATAGTACTACACTTAGGACAATACTATAGGCAGAAGATACATAGATTGTCTGTTAAACATACGAGCAATCAGAGCATGTTTGGTAGGATTCAGAAACACATTTAATAAAATTTGAGTCTCTCCTGGGTGAAGCCTAAGGTCTCTTATTTAGTGTAAAAATAAGTTTGGGCCAGGGCAAACCGTAGATTACTAAGCCATATCAGGGTTAGTAGAATTAGAGAGCCAAATCTAGGTTCTGGGAGGAAACATATTGAGACCATAGATTCCATTTTCGGATTTGTATTATGGAGTTTCCCCGGAGCTCCAGATTAAAAGTCTCAGCTTTATAAATTTCTAACATTGTTTGTCTCCAATTATGTATTGTGGGGATCTGTGTTTTCATCCAACATCTCGTGATCACTTTCTTCGTGGCCACGAAACATAGCGGGAGTATAGTCCTTTCCCGGGAGGGGGAGTGGTCCAGGTAGATCCCCAAAAGGAATTGTTCAACTGTTAATTCAATAGGTTCTAAAAACAGAATGGACAGTTCATTTTGGAAGGTTAGCCAGAACGGCATGAGATATGGGCAGGTCCAAAAGACATGAGAAAGGGTGGCCCGAAGGCATCCACATTCCCTCCAGCATCTGCCATATATGTCCGGGAGATACTTCATGAGGACTGAGGGGGCCCTAAAGTATCTCAAGCGACACTGCCAAGCAAATTCCCTCCAATACGGGGATGAGGTTGATTTTATCTCAACCAATGCTGTTTTAGCCATATTTCTTGGGAAATCTGTAATTGCAGGTCTCTGTTCCAGGAGGACAACGTTAAAAATGTAGTATTAGAGAGTCCAGCTTGTAATTCAGAATGTATCTGACCAATTATATGCGACCCTGGTCTCCCCTCAATGGCATCAATAAATAGTTTCAGTAGTTTTGACATTGGGAAAGGGATTTTAGGGGGTATTACTTTATTTCTAAGAAGATGGTTCCGAACTTGGAAGTATCGGAAGAGATCCGAGGCTCTTAGGGAAAATTGAGATTGTAATTTATCAAACAAAATAATGCCTTCAGGAGAGAGAAACTGGTAAATATGAGAGAGGCCCAAAGATCGCCATTGTGAAAAGGCTTGGTCCATACTGTTGGGAACAAACTTTTCATCTTGAGATATTAATTTACAGAATTCAAATATCTGCTGGATGGGGCCTGCTTTTCACAGTTGTTTCCAAAGCTTATACGTTTGGGCCGTAACACCGGCGAGGGAAGAGGGAGTTAAAGAGTTATCGTCTGTGGAGAACAAGATCTTGTTGATATCGTATAAGTTGTTAAGGTGGAATTCCATGGACTTCCAGGGAGAGTTATACGAAGATGTTAACCATAGTACAAGAATTCGAAGGAATGCTGCTTGTGCATATAGGAGGAAATCTGGGAGGCCTAGCCCACCTTGTTTAAGAGATAATTTGAGGGTGGAAAGTTTAGTCTGGGGTCAGTCCTTCCCCCTAATAAAATCCTGGATCATTTTATTCCATGAAGTGAAATAAAATTTGGAAGGGAAGTAAGGAATGGTCTGGAATAAGTAAAGTATACGTGGGAGGATATTAGTGCGGAGTATTAGGATCTTTTGGTGTAAAGAAGTGCAATAGGAGGACCACTTGTTTAGGTCTGATTGTATTTGAATTGTTAGGGGTTCATAATTAGAAAGTTCAATAACTCCTGGGTCATGCAGAAGATGGATCCCCAGGTATCTTATTTTAGTGGTCCTCCATTTAAATGGAAATACTTTTCTAATCTGGGAGGGAGAATAATTGAAGGATAATATTTTATTTTATTTTATTTATTTATTTAGCTTTTGTTGACCGGGTAAGTGCACTAGGCAAATCCTGCCTATTTTCAGGCACGACCCGGGGGAGGGGGATACAGATGAATGCCAACTGACCTTGAACCAGATTAAGCTGTTGGTGGTATTTTTAGTGAATGAGGGAAATTTGGCCAGGACACAGGGGAAATTCCCTACTCTGAGGGGTGGGAACCCTTCCCATGAGACATCTGACTCGGTTCAGAATGTCTCAGTCACCGGCAGGAGTGGAGGTGGTGGACGATGGTCCTCAGATACCCAATGCAACACTTGAGGAGGTTGCTTTTCTTCAGCAAAGGAGTTACAATATGATTCTGCAGTGGTAAATGAAGAGTTACCCCAGTCTGACTTATTCACTGATATAGGTGAGACCAGTGCCTCAATGAATATAGCTGCTGAGGAGGATAAGAAACCGAAACGTTTAGACCTGGGACAGACAGTTTGCTCTAATATGGCAAAAAAAAGTGTTAAGACAAACACTGCTGACCTGCAAGGTGATATTGCTGGCGTTCAAGAAATGGATGGGGATTCTTTCCCCTTTTCAGCCCGTTTTGCTGCTTGGTCCCTGAAAGAGCACTGCAGGCGGCAGGTTGGATACAGACCCCTGAGGCATGGCTACCAGATCCGTCGATCCTGTTGCAGGAACAGCTTCTTGAGCCAGGAGGACCGTTTTGGTACACTGCTGATGGAGGGACCAATTTTGTGGACGGACCGAACACCATGTCACTTCCGCCTTCCTGCTGAATCCAGGAGCCTTGATGTTTCCCAGCCGAAAATGGACCTTTGCACCACAGAGAACGTCAAGGAAGAATTAAAATGCCAGACAACACGGACACAGAGATTCTGGACACTACAGCATCGGACCCTATGCCACAAGACCGGAGTATCAATCGGGACTCTACAGCTGTTGAAGGTACTGTTCTTCCTGACTCACCTCCCCAAACAAACCAGCCTTTAAACCAGTAAGTTATGCCTCCCTCTTTAAAATAAGGACATACCAGCCAGAAACGCTTTGTTGCCCGAATTCACTATAAGAGGCTTAGAACTTCCCCTGACCGTCATTATGTGGGCAAATCTCTACTAATTGACTCTCTAGGATTCGCCTACTGATGTTTATGCCTTTATTCATACCTCTGGAGATCGTAACTTTGATATCTCATTCAGAACTGCTGCATTATTAGATAAATTTTGGGCAGCTTATTATACTGCCGGATGGACTCAGTTTGGAAACATTTTATTGTTATTCCTCTTACCAGACCAACGGCTAAAGTTGTAACTGTTCTCTTCGAAATGAAGGAGTTAATGTACTGGATATTGTATATTGGTTGAGAGCAACTCTGCTATGTAACTGGTGTTCCACATGCAGTCATTGATGACAATGGGTTTTGGACGGGAGGGTGGAAGTTTACTGTACAACTTAAAATCACTGAGGCAGGGTACAACACCTCCTAATTGTTTCTATCTAGGCAGGGACCGAGGTGTATTGTTTTATCCTGGTCAGCCACGTTCTTGTTATAGATGCGGTTCATTATCCCATTTAATTTCAGACTGTGAACAATTGAAATGTGCTTCTTGTGGTCTGCTAGGTCATTCGGTGCTATCTTGCACGTACCACCTACTTGTAACTTATGTGGTGATTCTTCCCACATTTTCAAACTTGTCCATAGGCGGCCCATAATACTACGGATTACACGAGCATGATTCATATATGCCAAATCATCGGCTACTGCACAACACCCCCTCAAGCTCGCACACTATGGGGAACACAGTTATAGGCCTCCACTTGGTACCTCAGTCTGAAGGTTTCTCCTCCTTCTGAGAGTTTACCAGATATGGTTGATCCCCCCGAATCTATGGAGATTTAGTGTGCAGTCACGCTGCCCATCACTTCTGTTGTTCCAGCCCGATTGTAGACCCACCTACTTCTCTTCCAGTTAGTGAAGATGTAAGGCTCGGGATCATTCCACCCTCCCCGCCGACAACTCGCTGTCTTCGCTCACCAAACAGGTAGACCCAATAACTATGCTCTTCCATCCCAGTCTCAAATCCCTATGACCCGTTACAAAGTTGGGCGATGCTATGGAAGAAGAGGACTTAGATGACTCTTTCTTTCCAACCTTCCACGGCTGCCTCAGTGCCATTACCTACTACTTGGGATTCCTGTACGGAAAAAGTCAGTCAGAACACGGAAAAGAATGAAATATTATTGCTATCTGTGGTTTACCTTTTCCTTGCTTATGTCTTTTACGACTAGCCAGTCTTAATGTTAATAGTATTCGGTCTCCATATAAGCGCCTGCAACCTTTTCAGCATTACAAAGTTTAAATTATGATGTTTACTTGTTGCAAGACATTAGGTTGTATACAGCGGAGGAAGTCACAACTGCCTCACGGAACTGGGGTTTAGGGCCCTCTTATTGGTCTGTGGGCAGGATTTATGTTCTGGTGTGGGCTTTTGTTTTCGTTCTTCAATTTTCCTTTTGCAAAAATGGTAGATTTAGTTCCGGAAGAGTATTAATTTTGGATTTATTATGGTGTGATTCCATATCGACTTATTAATATCTATGCACCACAACAAAAGCTACCAGAGTTCAGCTTTTCCGTTTGATCAAACCATTTTGTTTACTAACTTAACTATTTTTTGGGGTGGTGATTTAATACCAGTTTGGACATCCCCCCTAATACGAAAACCTATTGTGATACGTCTGTTTTAAATACCATTATTAAAGAGACACATCTACTTGATATATTGGCTCAATCCCGGTTACCTACCTTTTCAAAAGGAAAATTGACCTCCAGGATAGACTTTTGGTTTGTTCTCAGACTGTCAAGGTTGCGACTGGTATTACTACACCTATGGCTACCTCGGACCACCATTTAATAGGTCTACGAATACCGTTAGGAGAGACTATAGCACAGGGTCCGGGACTTGGGAGAGTAAACTGCCTGCTTATCTCTTCCTGAGTTTCTTAAAGGGTTTCAGAACCTAATTACAGACCGTATCTCTGTTGAGATTCTTTATGATTCTATAATAGATTGGTGGACTGACACTAAAAACTATGTGATTTCTTACTTTAAATACTATGCTAGGTTTCTAGCTGACACACGACACCGTACTGCAAGTTTTTTAAGGGCTGAACTGTTGGAATTGTTTTCTAAATCCCATATATATAATGTTGATTGTTCAGCCCGTATTAAGGAAGTTAAAATTGCTCTGGCTAAAGAACAATATGACAGACAAAGAACTATTCTCTTTGAACAAAAATATCGTACTACTGGGACACAGTATCAATTTAACCCCTTTGAACTAGCTACTGACAAATTTCATAGTAAACAAATACACCAATTAGTGATGATCAACACCGTACTTACTGGACAAAACAATCTCATGACATATGTAACATTTTTATCAAAACAACTTTGAGACCCCTGTTGTTGAATCACCTGATATGGAACTTCTGTTACAGACGTTAGCTGTACCGACTATATCAGCATCACAGAAGTCTGAACTTTTGGCACCTTTACCTCTGAGGAAGTGAGACAGGTTATTTTTAGTTTTAAAGATAGGGTAGCTCCTGGGTCAGATGGTCTTTCAGTGAAATTTATAAATCTTTATGGCAATATATGCCAAGTCAGTTACTAGCTATTTTAATGCCTTTCTGCAGGAAGACCGACTGACTAACCAGATGTATGAGGGGTTAATGCTCTTTCTCTATAAAAAAGGTGATAGATGTAACCTGACAAATTGGAGACCGATCACATTACTTAATACTGATTATAAGATTTTTTCTAAATTGTTAGGGAATCGACTGTCTAAACTTTTACCGTCAGTACTCTCCCCATCCCAATATTGTTCAGTCACTGGCAGATCTATTCATGATGCTTTGCTTTTACTTAGAGAATTATTTTCCCAAGGTCAACAAGGAGCCCTTAATGGTTATTTATTTAATTTTGACCTCTCCAAAGCTTTTGACCGCATTTCAAGAATTTATTTGGTTAACACTTAATGCTTATGGGTTTCCGAGTCCTTTTATTAATTGGCTTCGTTTATGCTATTCCCTAGCTTATGTCAGACCATATGTTAATGGTAGAATTGGTTCCCCTTGCTACATCCGCAGGGGGTGCGGCAAGGTTGCCCTTTAAGCCCTTTATTATTTGTTATCGCTCTAGACCCTATAATTCGACTTCTTTCCAAATCCCCAAGACTTCTAGGCCTTCATGATAAAACTATTCCAAAAGTAATTTGTTATGCAGATGACTTATGTGTTCTTGTCCCCTACGGTGATAGGGCAATTACTATGTACAGTATTGCCCATTTTTTATCAGTTATTGGCTCTCAGTTAAATTTACAAAAAGTGTATGCTTTAATCTAACTGTGTCTATCACAACTGTAGGCTCGATTGCTGGTATTCAACTAGTGGATACTCCACATAAATTATTAGGACTTTATTTTGGTATTCCAGATATGGCCAAATATAATTGGGAGCTGTGTATAAACAAAGGCAGGAAAGGATATGTACATGGAATAAATGGTATCTAGGCAAAAGAAACGTATTTTTGATTAAGACCTGTTTACTACCCATTTTTTACATGTAGCACATGTTTTTCCGTTGCCCAAATGTTTTTTCGTCCCTCTCCTTAGCCTTTTCTTTTCTTGTTTTTGGGGTAGTCGTTTAAATCCCATTAAGCGCAATGTTTTATTACAGTCCTATCGTCAGGGAGGTGTGACTATGATTCACCCAATTGTATTCTTTTTTTCTGTTTTTTTTATTACCAATTTGAAACCTTTGGTTACGGAATCTCTAAAACTTTGGATCCCCTTTGTGCATATGTCCCTCACTGAAATTTTTCAGGAATGGACTGTAGGTATTTTTCTACATAAAAACAAAAGACGTTATGTTTTATCTCCAGATTGGATGATAACGTTTGATATGTTAAAACATGGCATATAACAGTACAGATGATCAAAACCCTCACTAGAAAACAGTTCTATACACATATTATTACGTCTCACTTTACCAAAGACATTTTTCCAGACTTTACGTTACCAGAACGGACACAAATTGGTAATCGCTAACTGATCCACGGATCCCTATCACAATGTGGGATATTAGTTGGTTAGGAGTCCACGGTAGAATTAATGTCAGCGTAACTTAAAACACAAGCAAATAGCTGACAGATATTGTTTCGGGATTCTTGTCCAGATACGGTAGAGACAATGTCTCATTTATATTTTTCTTGCCCATTTATTCTTCGCTTCTGGTTTTTGGATGCCGACAATTTTGGAACAAGGTATGGTACCACTGGGATCAGAAAGCTCTTTTCTTTGGTCTTTTCCAGATACTTGGGCATCTTGCAATCCTAGTACTTTGAACATAGTGGCAGTTGTAATATTGTACTGGGTGTGGCAGATTAGATGTTGGTTTTTATTTCAGCAGCGTTACCTCACCCCTGACTAATTATTTACAAAATCTTGAATTACCTTGATTACTTCAAAGAGAAAGAAAGGAAATCTCTTAAGACAGGCATATAGGAACGATATTGGAATTTCTTTTGATTCACTGTGTTATTTGCTTATGAGATGTTTTCGTTACTGTATTTTTCACATATTTGATGTTTTTTTGGTTTTGATATTTGTATTATTGCTGTATTTTTGTTTTGTTTCTGAAACAGTTTGTACATATGTTTTGTTTTTAAATAAAAATACCCCTACTCTTTTCGATAAGTGCCATGGGATCTTTAACATCCATCTGAACTACCACCAATCCAGGCAGATGGGACCTCGGTTTAACGTCTCATCCGAAAGACGGCACCTCAGAAATGCAGCACCCCTCTCATGCTGCATTACAGTGTCAGTACTGGGATATTAACCCAAGTGCCAGATGTGGGAACTGAACCCACAGCCCTCTGATCTCCCGGCCTCAGAGGCGAGTGTGCTACCTACTGAGCCACTGACACTGCTGTTTTGTTTATGTTCAATTTGAATTCAGCTAGTTTCTCGAATTGGGCAAATATTTTCCAGGCTGATCGGATCAAGTTTGAAGGGGATAGTAGTGTTAGCATGATGTCATCTGCAAATAAGCATACCTTGTATTCAGTTTGCTCTATTGGGACCCCTTCCACAGCGAGTGTATTACGTAGGCAAGCAGCCAAAGGTTCGATAAATAAAGCGAAAAGATAAGGGGACAATGGGCATCCTTGTCTGGTCCCTCGGTATAGGTGAAAAGGGGTAGTAATGGAACCATTGACTCTGATATAGGCCTTCAGGGAGAGATATAGGTTTTCTAGGACTGAAATAAATTGCAATGGGAAATGAAAGGCTTTGAAAGTCTCCCATAAAAAAGGCCAAGAGACCCGATCAAAGGCCTTCTCGGCATCAAGGCTTATAAAGACCGATGGAATCTGTCTAGTCCGAACATATTCTTGCAGAAGGAGGACCCTACGTATATTATCCATTGTACTTCGATTTTTAACAAAACCAGTTTGGTCAGGATGTATTATAGCGGGGATTAAATTTTCTAGTCTGGATGATAGGATGGCTGTATAAATTTTATAGTCAACATTTAAAATGGAAATTGGTCTATATGATTTAGGATCAGAAGGGTCTTTATTAGGTTTTAATATAGGGGCTATTGTGGTGTACTCCCAGGAGGGGGGGATTTCTCCTCGGGGATATATCGTTGAAAAGCATCTGGAGTTTTGGAGTTAAGATTTTTTTGAACTTCTTGTACCATTCTGGAACAAAACCGTCTGGGCCAGGGCATTTTCCTGGCTTAATATTTTTAATAACTTCTTCGATCTCGAAGTCCGAGATCGGGGCTAACAGGGAATGAATTTGATTAGAAGTAACAGTTGGGAGGTTAGCTTGGGCCAGGATATGTGTGGATTCTATATGATTTAATGGTGCCAGAGGGGAATAAAGTTTGGTATAATAGTCTATAAAGGTCTTTTGAATATGGGTAATAGAATGCTGGGTTTGACCAGATATGGGATTCTTAAGATGAAGAATTGTAGAAGATGCTTATTATTTCTTAATCTCACGGTTAAATTCTTAACACTTCTAGGACCCCCTCATGAATGTTCTGGAAGATAGTAGAGGGATTGTTGGATCTTATTATCTACAATTTTCTGAAGGTCTGCCTTTGTACTTCTGATCAAGCGCTGGAGATCTGAGTCCCCATCCCTGTAAAGGAGCTGATAATTCTTAAGCTGGTTAGTTAACCTATGGTACTCAAGGTCTCTTTCTTTGTTTTTTTTTTGAAGAAAATGCTATTAGTTCCCCTCGAATGGTCGCCTTCATAGCATCCCACAGCATACCCTGAGCTATTGAGGGATCAGCATTCTCTGCAAAAAATCTAGGAATTTTAATTGATAGGGAGTCTAGAAGATTCTGGTCTGATAAAAGAATGGGATTAAGCCTCCATAGCGATCTCTTTCCTTCCCTATCCATGTCGAGAGAGATAGTCAGGGGATGGTGGTCTGATAAAAATTTTGGACCAATGCTAATATCCTGAATCAATGATAAATGTTCATAGGTAGTCAGAAAATAATCCAATCTTGAGTAGGTATTGAACCTAGGGGAATAATAGGTATACCCAGGATCTGAAGGAAAGATCCCACACCGTACATCGATCAGACCTAGGTGTTCAATTGACTTCCTAAAGTGTCTTTCTGTGTTATTATTTCTATATCCAAGGGGTTTCGAACAATCTAGGTGTGGGGTTAACGTTAAATTTAGATCACCGCCCATGATCAGCTGTCCCTTCAAATTGGAGAGAAGGACTGAGATGAAACGTTTATAAACTTGGGAGGGATGAACCAGGAGGAAAATATACATTGGCTAGCGTGACCTGAGTACCAAATAGGATAGCTTGAAGAATAACATAGCGTCCCCCGGGATCAATATGTGTGTCTTGAATTTCCAGTTGGGTATTTCTAGGAATCATAATGCCCGTTCCTCTTTTTCTGCCCCTAGGGTAAGAGGAGGCTACCACTTTATATCTCCCACCCCCCATTGCAATTTAAAATGTTCTGCTTCTGAAAGGTGAGTTTCTTGCAGAAAAAAAAATATCTGAGGTTTGTTTAGATAGGCATTGCATTAATCTGGCCCATTTAATTGGGTCGTGAATCCCATTTATATTGTGGGAAAAGACCTTTACTGGATTCAGCGTGAGCATACCTAGTAAGGAGGGTATTGTGGTTAATTATATGTTTCTTTTCTATCCCGGGAGAAGAAAGAAGAGGAGGAGGAGACCCGGACCACTCCAACCCCCTGAGAGACTAGGACCCTGGCTTCACCCAAACTGTTAAAGATTTCTTACAATCCTGTATCAATAAACATACTGTATGACGAATAAAGCAGTCCATTGTGTAGTTTTTTATCAACGTCAATCCCCCCCCACCCCCTTTGACCACACTGTAGGGGCCAGAATGAACGAGTAAACAAAACTATATACAGAACAAAGTTAACCAAACATCTAATCCCCTTAGTTTTCTCTTGTACTTCATTATAATGACGATGTAGGATGCTAACTGGGGATAAACTTATATACAGAGAGACTTTCAAGTGGAAGCAGCTCATCTAGAGCTACTTGAAGAGTCTCCACAGCAAAGGGCCTAAAAGGGCCCAGTTGGAGAAGGGGTTCTTGACCTGAGCCCGGAACAATATACCGGGTGCAGGAACCGAGCCCCTAATGGTGCAGTATCTAGACCACTCCTGGGGTGGTTCAGTATCCGCCTAAAGAAAAAGTAATAACCAGAGCTACTGAATAGCTCAATGCCTCAACCAGTATGGTGTGGCTAAGTCTGAAGTATTAAAGATGGAGGGTATTAGATGGGGTATTAGAGGGCAAAAGCTCTGAAAGTTTGTACTATCATGGCGTCCAACCCCTGCTTAACAGGGAAGGAACAGGGAGGGAAGAGAAAAGAGAAAGAAAAAAAAAAGGGGGGGAGGAGGAAAGAAGGGAGAAAACTATCACCCCTCGACCATCCCTCTACCCATTATATAACCTGACTGGGGGGGGGGGTCCTAAGGACTCTCCGCCTTGAGGAGCCGAAGGTGGTCCCTCCCTCACCAGTTTCCCTACCAAGCCCTGAGGTCCCAGGGGAAGATCCAACCTCCCCAATAATCTTGAGGGTCCCCACCCCCTGCCGGAAAGGGAAGCTCCAAACGACCAATCGGAGGGTCAAGCTCTTGGAGCGAACTCTGAGCCGTGAAGGGGGGGGGGCTCAAGGCATACCACCAACGAAGTGTATTTCATGATGGTGGGGAAAGAGCTAAAACCTGACCGAATGTTCATAAAGTGCCTCTACTGGGGAGAGGGGAAGGAGAAGAAGAAGAAGAAAAAAAAAAGGGGGGGACAGCCACAGTTATATTCCTTCCTTTCTATAACATGCAAAGGGCTTGTGGACTGCAGTCACACCCTGGGATATTGATAGACTAAGTATAGTTTTCATCTGCTACTCCTAGGAAGGGGACCCTAATGTACACATAGATGTTTGGGGGCCTTACCAGCTCCAGGAGACAGAAAGAGGAAGCCATGTCCCCCCCCCAAGAGCAGTACCGGATCACAGGTCTGGACCCGGAGGGCTCATCTTGGTTAGAGGGACAGTTTAGTGCAGCAAATGTACAGAGAGGAAGGGAGGTTCACTATAATGTGGGATTTAAAATCGACCTGTTAAATTAAACTACTCCCCTCAGAGCCTGTTGAGTTGTGAGCCTGTAAAACTATGAAAGGCCCTCTCCCCCCTCCCATCTAAGGCCGATGGGGGAAATTCCCCTTCCTCCATGGCAGATGGAGGAGCCCTCGTTCTCCCCTCCATTGGGATGGTAAACATCGAGAGGTCGGGTAGCAAATCTTAGCCCGACAGCCTTGGATTAGAATCCTCGGAGTGACAGAGGGTACCGAAAGCCAGAGGAAGCTCCGAGAAAGGAAAACCAGAAGGACCTTCATACACCCAGGTAACCCGCTACTAGAGGATACAGTCCGGGGTGTCGGGGAGGGAGGCAGCCAGGGCGAGCGGGCGACGATTACCGTCCAACCGCGGCTGGGCAAAACTAGGATTTCCCTAAGGCCCCGCCCAACGACATGAAAGACCCGAGGGCCTGGCGAGCAGAAATAACCGAACCAAGGAGCAAGCGTAAGCTCTTAGGGCAATCCCTCTATCGGATGCCAGAGCGCCTTTCCAGGACGGTACGCCTCCGCCCTCTAAACCGCCCCAGTCAGAGGTCGCGAGCCTGGGCCCCAACCCCTTTCCCCGATGAATTCACTCAAGAGCAAAGGCTGGGATCCTCTCTGCTATTCCGATCAAGACAGAGGGAGTACACCCAGCAAGAGGAAAAAAAGGGGGGATAAGGCCTCGGGAGCCAGGGGGAGGAGGGCCGGAGGGCACCAGGAGGAGCAGTGAGGGCAGTCCCGGCCGAGCCAGGTCAGGGAAAGCGGGGGGCATTTCTCAAGAGGGTCCTGGCAGAGGGGCAGGTTGGATCTCGCCGTAATGACAGGCCATAGAAGTCTAAAGTACCACCCCCCTAGGCTACAGAAACATCTAGGAAAAGGTACCTCTACACACACAGCAATAACATCCAGGGGCTTACCTTTTCATAGCAAGTAGTAAAAAACCTCCAAAATGAGAAAATCCCTCCCACCCCACCCCAAAGCCGAAGGAAACCAGAAGAAACAGTTAAAATTCAATGATCAGTCCCTCCCAAAATTGGGATAATGTTAGAAAACTGATAATATTCCAGATTAAGTCAAAAGGATATGCTGATATTCGTTAAGGGACCTCTTCATGTTGTTGCACTCCTAAATTGTTGAAGTCTCTGGAGCAGGGTCTGGATCGTTTCAGGCTCAATAGGTTCCTGTTGCTTATTTTGGGGCTGAGGTTTCAAAGAACGCCTTACTGTAGATTCTCTTGATTGCTCTGGGATGATACCTTGTGCCTGGAGATCACTGGTAGCTTTGGATGCCGAGGTGTAAACCTGAGTTCCTGAGGACAGGTGCACCACTAATTTAGCCAGGTAAGGGGTTTTGAACTTAATTTGTTGAGCCCTGAGGTGCGGAAATAAAGGCACGTAGTCTCTTCTTTGCCGTTGCCTCAAGGGGGCATAATCGTTATCCAGGAGTATTCGTGTTTGACCCCATAGTATTTTCCCTTTTTTCCAGGCTTTAATCAGTAAGGTTTCCTTTACCTGATAGCTTAGGAATCTGATAAGGAATGATCGGGGCCTTGCATCCGGACGAGTAGGTTTTGGGCCCAAGGCTCAGTGGCCCTCTCAATATCTAGTTGGTACTCCGGGTCTAGAGCTAGGACCGTGCGAAGGAGATAATCAGCAAATGCTCTGGGGTCTGTGCCCTCCTCCCTCTCAGGGATACTAAATACATGTATATTTCGCCTCCGACTCCTATTTTCTGCATCTTCCTGGCGTAATGAAAATGTGATTTGCTCCAATAGAATAGATTTTATTGTAGTCTCCAGGTTATCTAGGCGCGTTGTATTAGCCATAATCTGTGTGTCGGCTTCTGTCAATCAGGCCTCCATGTTGATGAGGTCGCCTCTCAGCTCCTTCAAGGAGTCGCGGACCTCTTCACGGAAGTCAGAAATAGCTTGGAGTATCATATCAGTAGAGGTGGAGGTCTCTGGTGGTTTCCTGGATTGTTTAATTTTTTGTTGTTGCTGGTGTTTTCTTTCGGAGCCATGCGAGGGTTTGGAGTGGGCCTCGCTGTCGTCGGAGAGCATCTCGTCTCTGTCTGTTTGATCCGCGATCGGGAGGAATCGATTCCTAGAAGATTTAGCCATGGCCAGGTAATGACTCTGAGCAATATTGGATATATAATAGATTGTTCTGAAACGATATTTAACAGCAGATTGCTCTGTTTTGAAGTTTGTTAGGCAAGAGCTATTCAAACGAGAGGTTCTCTAGGCCATACCGGAACCAGAAGTCCGCGCATGCATAACTGTTTGATTAATATAGCCTTTAAGCCAGTCAACCTGATTACGCCTCTTCCTTGTTCAAGTCCCCTGAATAAATGAGATCTGACATTTTTGTTGCATTTAACCTGTCTGTGGTTCCAGTTTGTGCCAAGAGTACTCTACTGTTGCTATTTACTGTGCATAACCTTGTTTTACAGGGGGTCCCCAGGGTCGAGCCAGAGGAACCAGCCCTGGTGGTAAGTGCAAACAGTGTGGGTACTGGTATGGTGTGCAAGGGGTACTGTGAAAGTGATTATCCTATATTGCTCAGGCCGCTAGAAGGGAAAGAGGGGGGTTACAGTGTCCCAGAGGGCTATGCCCAGGTTAGTTTGACCACTACCAACCCTGACCTCCAAGTGGAGGCACCCGCTTGAGAACTCAGGCCCCTTAACCTGCTACTAGCCGTGCAGGCAGGGGTAGTAGCCCTTGGAATAGCGCCACCTAGGGGTTGCATCTTGGAAGCTCACCACTGGGATTTTGTGCCTTCTAGTGGCCAAAAATTATGAATTATTGTTAAAGATTAATGGCTACCCCAGTAGAAACGGCTGTACACCAGTTGGTGGGGTGGTGTACTGGGCAGGAAATCAACCCCCAAAATTCTCTGCTTATACTGGATATTCCCCTGGGTACCAGTAAGGACACTGTAGAGGGAGCACTCTCCAAAGTTGAATGTTTAAAAAACCCTGTGGTGGTGGGTCGACAGGCTGATTTGATCGCCCAAACTTTCATAGCCTTGGTAGAGTGTAGTGACCTCGTGGATAGCTCTATAGTGCCACAGACTGTTGCCTCAGAAGGGGTTCTAGCCACCTGTAGAGTGATAACAAAAGACAGTAAAGACCCTAGAGAGGATGAGCTCCCACCATTATCTGAGACTTTTGAGGAGAAATTTGCTAAGTTGTTGCTGGAAGAAGTGAAAACTGTAGAGGACTTTAAGAAACTATTCCTGCCACCTGGGGGTGTTCCTTCCCCAACACCCCTCCCACTCCAGCACTTATTACTGCCCTGCCTTCTGTGCCTGTGCCAATGCTGGCCCCTATATCTGTACCCGCCATTAGTCACGACTCGTATTGCCGGCTGAGGATGTTTTCAGGCACCCTCCCCACACCCCAGGGGGAGGACAATTGGGAGACTTGGATAGACTATGTTGCCCCTCAAATCCGAGAATGGCAATGCCCCGAAACCAGAGAAGAGGAGAAGGGTGGTTGAAAGCCTCAGAGGCCCAGCCCAACTTATTATCCACGCTACACAGGCTAGTAAATACAGGTTACTCACCTGTAACAGGAGTTCTAGGAATGGTATATGTTGTTCATCCACACTCATTGGCAGTATCCTTGCCGCTTTAAATCTTGCCGGAAGGTCTTCAAGCTTGCTCCTCCCACCCACCGGTTGTTATAACTCGGCTCCGCCCCATGACGCCGAGATCTGGCCGCTGGAAGCTCAGGTTGTGCGTCAAGCCGGGAGGTTGGTAGGTGATGAACAATTGATATACCATTCCTAGAACTCCTGTTACAGGTGAGTAACCTGTATTTCTAGGGACATGGATATGTTGTTCATCCACACTCATTGCAGACTCCTAGCAGTTCTCCGGGAGGAGGGAGGCAAGACGACACCCCATACATACTTACTTGGGAAAGAGAGACTGAGAACCGAGGCCCCAAACCAGCATCCCGGGTGACTCAAGGTCGATGTGGTAGTGGGTAATGAAGGTGTTTGCTGACTTCCAGGTAGCAGCCCTGCAGATTTCCTGGATAGAGACGCCCCTGGAAGCAGCCACCGCTGCAGCAGTATGGCGGGTAGAATGAGCTCTTATCCTCTGGGAGGCTCCATGCCTGCTAACTTATAGCAGAGATCTATGCAGGAGGTTACCCACCTGCTTATCGTCCGCTTGGCTGCAGGTCTGCCAGATGCGGCTTCAGCGTAGGTGACAAACAGCTGGCGAACCTCTCCCGAATATCAGCCAAGGCCCTTATAATAAGCGAGCGCCTCTCAGGATCCAGAGTATGTGAGCCTATTCGGCCTCCGAGGTGTGATTGGGGTAGAACACCGGCAGAGTCAACACCTGGTTAAGGTGAAACTCCACACCACCTTCGGAAGGAATTTCGGTGGGGGCGCAGACAACCTTGTCCCTGTGGAAGACCAGGTAAGGAGACTCGATGAAGCGCCTGGAGCTCTCCCATCCTTCTGGCGGATAGCCACCAAGAAGGCGGTCTTCCACGACAGGTGAGAGAGAGCACACCGTGCATAGGTTCAATGGCTTGCCCATGAGCTTTGCCAGTACCAGCAGTAGATCCCACGGAGGTGGGGTTCCCGCACTGAGGGAAATGTGATCAAGGCCTTTGAAAAGCGCCAGACCACCTTCTCCTGCGCCACCGACTGCTTCCCAGCCCGCCCTGGTAAGCAGAGATGGCTGCCAGGTGCACCCTTAGGGTCGCCGACCTAAGCCCTTGACTAGAAAGGACCATAAATAGTCCAAGATGCTTGCCAAGGAACAGGAGGAAGGGTCCAGCCCTTGTTGACACCAAATGAAAACCTTTTCCATTTGAAGGCATAGCATTTTCTGGTCGACTCTACGGGACGCCCAACTACATTGAGGACCTCGCCGGAAAGACCCAAAGCCTGGAACTCTAGCCGCCAGGAACCAGGCCGTCGGTGCAGGATTGAAGGTCCGGATGGAACACCTTCCCTGATTGACTGAGAGCAGGTCCGGGCGAGCTGGAAGCTGCCTGAGTCCTGGAGCTGAGACTGAGGAGATCTGGGTACCAGAACTGCGAGGCCAGTCTGGGGCTATCAGAATCACCTGCGCCTTGTCCCTCCTCGCCTTGAGAAGCACCTTGTGGATCAAGGGAAATGGGGGAAAGGCGTAAAAGAGGCCCGGGGTCCATTGCCTCGAGAAGGCATCCCCCTGCAGCGAGCCCTGCTGAGGGGGGCGGGCATGGAACAGACTCAGCTTCGCGTTCTCCATGGAGGCAAACAGGTCCACCTGAGGTGTGCCCCAGTGGGAGAACAGATGCTGTACTACCTCCGGCAGGAGAGACCACTCGTGGGATGCAGCCCCTATCCGGCTCAGGGCATCGGCCAGGGTGTTGGAGGCTCCTGCCACGTGAATGGCTAGGAGATCCGCCTCCAGGCTGCGCACGAGTGACCAAATGCGGAGAGCTTCCTTGCATAGAAGCATGGAGCGCGTCCCGCCCTGGCGGTTTAGATAGTACATGGTCGTGGTATTGTCCGTCTGGACTCGGACCACTTGACCCCGGAGGAACGGAGCAAAGGCGGTGAGAGCTAGGCGGACCGCTCGGAGCTCCAGCAGGTTGATGTGGCATCGGGACTCCCGCGGGGACCAGAGGCCATGAGCCCGGTGTTCCCAGATGGGCACCCCAACCCATCAGAGAGGCATCGGTCGACAGAGAGACCGGCTGCTCGGGCGGACGAACGGGATGCCCTCCTGCAAATGATCTGGAACGGTCCACCACTGGAGAGCATTCCACATCCCCTGTGTCACCGACACAAGCTGGTCCAAGGGATCGCAGCGTTGTGACCACTGGCTGGCCAGTCCCCACTGAAGGGGACGCATGTTCCAGCGGGCCCAACGGACCACGCTGGTACAGGCCGCCATGAGACCCAGGAGGCGCAGGAAGTCCCGGGCAGGGCGCAATTGCCCAACCAGAAATGATCGGGCAAAGGAGGAAAGAACCTCGGCCCTGTCCGCCGGGAGCCGCGCTCTGGCTCGAAGAGAGTCGAGCTGCGCCCCGATGAATAAAATCACCTGCTTCGGCTCGAGTTCCGACTTGGCCTCGTTGATAAGGAGGCCCAGTTGAGAGCAGACCTGGAGGCCAGATTCTGGACCACTCCGCCTCCTTCCTGGAGGGAGCTGCTATCAGCCAGTCGCCCAGGTAAGGGTACACCCGACCCCTGGCGCCGAGGAATGCTGTCACCACTGCCATGCATTTGGTGAAGACCCTGGGAGCTGGAGACAAGCCGAAGGGCATGGCTTGAACTCAAGAGGGATCCTTCCGCCGAAGCGAAGGAATCTCTGGTGAGACGGACGGATAGGGCGTGAAAAACGCGCCCTGCAAGTCCAGAGAGCAGAACCACACGCCGCTCCAAGGATGGTATAATCTGAGCCAGAGTGACCATCCTGAAGGTTCAGACCTTAGGAACTTGTTTAGGTCGTAGGTCGGTGAATGGGGCGCCAGCCCCCGTCTGCTTGGAACCAGGAAGTACCTGGACACAAACCCTGGGTCTGAAGGAGGGTCCACCACCTCTCTTACCACCTCCTTCTGGAGGAGGAGAGTGATGTCGGCTCGACGAGCCGCCAGTGAGGCTGGGGATCCCGAAGCCCCCCGAGGGGCGACGGCTCTGAAGGGTGGTGCCTGCTCAATTCCAGAGGCAGGCCTCTTCCACCACCTCCAAGACCCACCTGTCCGTGGTAACAGCGACCAAGCGGAACGGAGGTGCTGAGCGCCTCACTCGGGGACCCAGGGGTGACGGTGATGGGCTACACCCCTCAGCCCGTCACTGGGCAGGCTTGGAGGAGGGACCGCCGAGGGACCCTCCTGGGCCCTTTCCTCCCTGCCTCCTGTTAGAGGAAGCCGCGTTTGGGTTTGGATGCCAAGGCCGAGCCTGCTGGCCCTGACGTTGTTGGGTCGAGGGCCAAAGCACAGAAGGACGAAGGGCTTAGGCTGTGGTTTGCGCCTTTGTCCTTCTGAGCGGAAGAGACCGAGTCCAAGGTGGCATTGGACTTCCATCCTCTGCAGGTGACCTTCCACCCCAGGGTCAAGAGGTCAGTCCCCAAAGGGAACATCCGCCAACTTGTGCTGGTATCCGAGTAAAGGTGGATATCCTCAGCCAAGCCCGCCGACGATAGCCACTCGCGGCCGCCACCCATCTGGCACATGAGTCCCCTACATCCAAAGCAGTCTGAGCTGTTGTTTGGCCACTGCCTGCCCTGGTCCCGCACCTGCTTAACCGTAGTCTGCAGATCGGGCGGGAAGATGAGGGATGACCTCATCCAGGGAGCCCAACAGGGCATGAGAAAAAATGCCATGAGGACGGTCGAACTGGCCTGACGAGGCCGAGAGAGGACGAGCGTAGACTTTTTCGCCCGACATAGTCCATTTCTTGGACTCCTTGTCAGGAGGTTTGTCCACATCCCTGGCGTTGCCGCTACCGAAAACGCTGTCGGTAACCAACCCCTCAGCAGAGGGGTGTTCAAAACCGGACAAGGAACCGGAGACCGATACTTCCTGGCCATCCTGGCCAAGGCGCAGGGCAGGAAGCAGGGCGCTGCCAAAGTTCCAGTGCCGGACCCACTCATGGCCTCGCCACCGAAAGGCTCTCCGCCGGAGAATCCCCTCGGTCCAGAATTCTGTGAGGGGATACCTGGCCTGCTTTGGAACGGTTCGAGCTCCATCCCGTAGACTCCGAGATGAGCCAAGCAGTCCTAGGAAGGACGACGGGCTATCGTCATTGGCTGACCTCCTGAAGACTCCAAGTCCAGTCGCTTGGAGAAGAAGGAGGAATCGCCTTCGACTCGGAAGAGTCCTCGAAGAGCTGCTCTGGCCTGAGCCACCCTTCACCTGCCGAGGTCGGTCGGGGTGAGGGTAACTGACAGCCGATGGGGTAAACCCTTAGCCGAACCGGAGAATCCTTGGTCGGAGCCCCAATTGGTGGCTGTGAGGCGGAGGTTCCACCGGAATCGGTGAGCAGCTGGTTTTGCCGAACAACCGGCCTGGGTGTAGCCTCGGACAAGTCGAGGGTTGTGTCGGCCGCTCCGGTGATAGTTACTTAATGGCCGGGAAGGCGCCGGAGTCGGGCTTATTCCCCGGCCAGGAGGAGCCAGCAACATAAGGTCCTCGCACGGCCGACGCACTTACGCCGGTGCTTCCTCAACCGAGGAGGAGGACGAGGACGCTGGCGACGCCGCTACCGCGGTGCTGTGACCGAGACCGCCTATGACGGTGGGAACGGCTGACCGCCGAAGAGGTCCGAGACCGAGACCGAGAGTCCCGAATTTCCGGGTCGGTGGGAGGTGTCGCCTGAACCGCACTCCTTCGGCTCGAAGGTCCATCCGAGGGCTCCGGAACCGAGGCACTGTGGCGAGCCCACGATCCTCAACTCCTCCCGGGAACCGGGAGAGGGAATCTCGGCTGCTAAAGGCGACAGTCTGGCTAATGGGTCGAGAAAATCTCGACTTCATCAGTGGAGTCTCGGTCAACTGACCTGACGGGGACACCGTGAGGCCAGTGGTCCGCCGCGGTCGACCGGCCGACGGTCGACGTCTGGGAGAGGGACCTTTCCGGGCCCCAAGAGCCGCCGACGAGGGATTCCCACTGTCCTCTTTTTGGACCGAGAAAAGGTCCAGCAGACGCAGGCCCTTCTCCCTTAGTGGAGAGGGACAGACAAAGCCCTTTAAAGGGAAGCCGGTAGGAAGAACCCAGAGAGCGGGATAAATGCCGCCGAGGAAGATACGCCGCGCCGCCTCCTCTTCGAGGGCGACCATCCGCCGAGCTGATCCGGCCAGGCCCGGGCCGCCGACTCGCCAACCGGTCCTTGACTTCACCGAGGGAACGCTTCCGGACGGCCCAGTTGCAATCGGGCAGCACGGGTCTCGAGGACGAGGCCAGAAAGAATGAGCACAGGTCGCAAAGCTCGCGGGTCGTGCTCAAGGCCTGAGGTAGACACACGGGAGTGTGGATCCGTCCGGACATCTTCTGACTCGCATGGGCATCTCCGAAATCCAGGAGTCGATTTGTCCATCGCAGCGCAGGGATCAAGACTGAAGTCTTTTGCAAAATATTATTTTAAACGCAAACGGAGAAATAGGGAATTAGTCGCAAACGCAGAGCGTTAAGGAGGAAACCTGAGTCGCTGGTAAGGAAGATCTACGCCATGGGGCGGAGCCGAGTTATACTCACCCGGTGGGTGGGAGGAGCAAGCTTGAAGACCTTCCGGCAAGATTTAAAGCGGCAAGGATACTGCCAATGAGTGTGGATGAACAACATATCCATGTCCCTAGAATCCTGCTTCATTGGAAAATGTGTATGGGAGTCCTGATTCGGATGAGAACCTGTGGGGTAGGGTCAAAAACACTCAGCAGTACCCAGGGGAGCCCTTATCCATGTATGTGCCTCGACTTGAAGCGGTGCTACAGGAATGCCTAAAGAAAGGTGGCATGGCCCCAGCTAAGTTAGATCAGAATAGGTTGGACCAACTCCACAAGTCAGCTCCATTCTCTGAATTATTGCTGCTCCAACTACACCTTGCTAATCGGTTGGATGTGCCTCCTACCTATGACAGACTGATGAAGGAAATTCAGAGAACTGAGAGGAGGCAGCCATGTGGAGGGGGACCCTCCTGTATCTGCTGCTGCTGCCCAGATGACAGAGGATCACATGTGAGTGATGCTCAGGGGCAACATACAGTGCCAGTTGAACATTAGGAGGCTAGCAAGGATGCTCCGCCCTGGGACGAGATACTGCGAGAGGTCCGAGAAATGAGGGCTACCGTTTCCCTACAAGCCCATTCCAGAGATACAATGGGCCCAAAACCCCTCTCAGAATGTGTCCGCTATGGGGTTGGGGGTGCACTCCCAGGCATTCCTTGTTGACAGCAGCTCAAAGATTGATGAATTGACTATGGAAGTAAAGGAATTACTGAGGCATCTCCCCATGCTCACCACACACCAGGCAGAGGTTGAATCACAATTTTCTGTTGGTGGTACCCCTGCCTCAGCCCCCAATGTGATGCCTCGGCCAAGCCAGGCTCTAGAAAGCATACTTTGTCATAACTGTGGGAAGGAGGACCATATGAAGAAAGAATGCTGGTCCCCAAAAGACTTACATAAGGTTGTATACAGACTTCAAGGGGAGTTCCGGAAAGGGAAACCATGGCTGAGGAGTGCTGAAAATGACTGCAATGAAGGCTCAGGAAATCCCAACTCCAACTTCTTTGTGGCTAAGTCGTCTGTACTGGCCCCTGCTATTGTCCCTCCAGACTGGTCCAAGATAATAGGCCCTTCAATGGAGACTAATGTGCATGTGAATGGTATTCCTACTCGGGCTGTGCTTGACAGTGGGTCGCAAGTGACCATTGTGTTAAGGACTGGTATGACAAACACTTATCTGATGTGCCCTTACAATCCCTGGAAGGCCTATATGTGTGGGGGCTGAGCAACAAGTCTTATCCATATCTAGGATATACCCACTTCTGGTTTTCTTTTCCTGCAACTGTCACTGGCATAGAGGAGCAAGTAGAGACTGGCCTTAGTGTGTCTCCCACTGGCTGTGATGATGGGGTTCCCTGTTGATTGGAACAAACGCCCACATGTTTGGGAGACTAGCACAACTCTACCATGAGAAACAAGGGCAGCTGACTGGATGGGCCCTAAGAATTCCAGCCTTAGTAAAAAGGGCTTATGACTGTTAACAGAGACCCAATGAAGTGGACCCAGATGAGCCAGTGGGGACAGTGTTGAAAAAAAAACCTGACACCTTGGTATTGGCCCCCCAACGCCCAGTGCACAATCCATGGAGAAGTCTGACTAAAGAGAAACGTAAAGAACAAAATATTAATGTTGGATGCACCAGGAGATGGAAAGTTGCCAGAGGGATTATTCGTCAAACCCAGCATCTTGCCTGGTCATGTTCACGCCTATGCACGATGAGTGATGGTCCAGATTCAGAATGTGTCAGATCGGGAGATTTGGGTGAACAGAGGGTGCACCCTAGCTATAGTACACTGTGCTGGACACCGTCAGACAGTCTAGCAACAAGTGCCTGGCGAAGGAGAGAGTGACCGGATTATTTGACTTTGGTGACCTCGCTGTCAGCTGAATGGAAGGCTAGAATTAGCAAGAAACTTCAGAGGGACCAAGTGTTTTCATTAAAAGAATGGGACATGGGTGTGTCCAGGGTGCAGAGCATCACATATCGCCTGCACGATGACCGCCATTTCGAGAGAGATCCCAACGTCTCGCCCAAGCAGACACAGATGATGTGAGGAGACACCTGCAGGAAATGCTCGCTGCTGGTGTGATACAAGAATCAAGGAGCCCATATGCCTCTCCCATTGTGGTTGTGCATAAGAAGAATGGGTCAGTAAGGATGTGTGTTGATTATCGAACCCTGAACCGGCGGACGATCCCCGATCAATATATCATGCCCCGTATACAAGATGCCCTGAATTGTTTGAATGGGAACTAATGGTTTTCGGTATTGGATCTTCGCAGCGGATACTACCAGATCCCGATGGCCCCGGAGGACTGTGAGAAAACAGCCTTCATCTGTCCTTTGGGGTTCTACGAATCCCTGAGAATGCCACAGAGGATTTCAGGCACCCCAGCCACCTTTCAGCGACTGATGGAACGTCCGGTGGGAGATATGAACTTGCTGGAATGTCTAGTGTACCTAGACAATGTCCTTGTATTTGGGCGCACATCAGAGGAGCATGGGACCCAACTGTTTAAAATCCTAGACTGATTGGAAGACTTTGGCCTCAAGCTGTCCATTGACAAATGGCAGTTTTTTGAAACCTCCATGAAGTATGTAGGGCACATAGTATCTGCAAAAGGGATAGAGACTGATCCCAGTAAGGTTGAATCACTGACTACTTGGCCCCAGCCCCATAATTTGAAAGAACTACAATGTTTCTGGGTTCTGTGGCTACTACCGCAGGTTCATAAAAGACTATTCAAAGGTGATTCGCCTGCTCTTGAATCTTACCCAGGGTTACCCTCCTACCAACCATAAATATAAAAAGGGGCCGTCAAAGAACCAGAGAAAGTGTACTTCCGCATAGGTGAATGTTTTGGGCCCCGCTGGACACCCATATGTGAAGCAGCCTTTCACGAAGTCATATACCAGCTCACCCACGCCCCCATCCTCACCTATGTTGACCCCACCAAGCCCTATGTGCAGCATATGGACGCCAGTCTGCAGGGTCTAGGAGCTGTGCTGTATCAAGCCCATGAGGATGGTTTGAGACCAGTGGTCTTCGCCAGAAGGAGCTTGACCCCGTCAGAGCGAAACTACCCTGTGCACAAGCTGGAGCTCCTTGCGCTAAAATGGGCCATTGTCGACCAGTTTCGTGAATACCTCTATGGGGCAAAGGTATTGGTGAAGATCGACAATAACCCATTAACCTATGTACAGACTTCAGCTAAGTCAGACACCACTGGGCACTGGTGGCTTTCCGCCTTGTCAACCTATGTTTATGCCGTTGAATACAGGCCAGGACTGACCCATATTGATGCTGACGTCTTGTCACAAAGGCCAGTTTCCAAGAGTGATTGGGTCAGGCTGTCTGAACCTGATATCTGAGCCTTGTGCCAAAAATTTGACTGAGATGAACAGATGTCTGCGGACACAGTGGACTGCTTAGTAGTTTGCTTGAGAACTCCTGATACCTGTATACCAGCTACCTATTGCCACTTTTCTGCTCTAAATATTAGTACACTACCTCAATTTGACAATGACAGCATTCCGTGGGCTCAATCCCAAGATCCATGATTCAGCCGGCACTTCATGCCCCATGCAGGAAAATGTGTCCAAGTTGTGGTCCCCTGACTTGCGAACTGCTCTATTGTTTAAAGAAGGCCCCAGGTTGAAGCTACTCAATCAGTTGTTGTACAGAGAGACACTGGATCATGGCGGTCAAGTAGACAGGCAGCAATTGGTCCTGTCCACGGCCTTTAAAGATTTGGTACTGAGGTCCTTCCACAATCACATGGGGCACCTTGGTATTGACAGAACTCTCCGACTTGGCACGCCTCACCCCACTGGCCCAAGATGGGAAATATGTTGAGCATCAGACCTGCAGTCGTTGCTCGCAAAGGAAAGCCCTGCTCAGAGAGCTGCCCCTTGTCAATATTACTACCAGCACCCCCATGTAACTGGTCTGTAAGACTTTTTGTGTTTAGAACCAGATCAGCGAATATTAGCAATGTGTTAGTGGTTACGGATCATTTCACACAGTATGCGCAAGCTTTTCCAACTAAAGATCAAAAGGCCTCTACCATGGCCAAGGTGCTAGTGGAAAATGTATTCGTCCACTATGGTGCCCCTCAGTGGATCCACTCTGACCAAGGCAGTGATTTTGAAAGTCGGCTAATCAAAGAAATGCTCTCTCTAGGGGGGTGTGGAAGTCAAGAACCACCCTTATCACCCACAGGGGGCCCTCAACCAGAACGTTTAATCACATTCCTCTCTAGACATGCTGGGCACCTCCATCCCAAAGATGATTCCTAAGTGGAGCCAGCAGATTAGCATCTTTGTCCACTCATACAGTTGCACAAAATGATGCTACTGGGTTCTCCCCCACCGCCTCATGTTCGGGAGGGAGGCTCGACTGCCCGTTGATGTCTACTTTGAGGTCTCTCCAGATGGGGTCCGAGCTGAAAATTACCTACAGTATGTACAGAAACTGAAAGCTCAATTGAACCATGCCTATCAACTGACCCAGACAATGGCCACCAAAAGAAATCTCGCCAACAAAGAGAGGCATGATAAAAAAGTAAAGGCTCAAGAGCTTCAGCCTGAAGACCGTGTGTTGTTACGCAATTTGGGACTGCATGGCAAACACAGAATTGATGATAGGTGGCACCATCTTCCCCATGTAGTAGTAACTGGAAAGTTGAATGATTTACCAGTGTACAAGGTGCGCCCAGAGAATAACTCCAAAGCTGTCAAGACCATGCACCGTAACCACTTGCTACCTATCAGCCAAGTCATAATTGAAGCTGAACCATCAGAGATTGATTCCCCTGGGCCAGTGACTCATGCAGCTGCAAAAAAGAGACAGCGTTAACCTACCCCAGTAGTTACACATTTAAGGTTTTCCTCACAGCAGGCCTGAAATGATAGTGACGTCAGTCCACCTCTGATGAAAGTGAGTGTGACAATGCTTATTACACCATGAACTGAGTCAGCTGTTCTTGGAAGTAATACTATGATTAACTGTGGGGATGAAGCTGGGCCTTCTGGACTGCCTAACCCCCCCTCCCAGCTTCATCCTTGGAGCCAATGCTTCCTGAAAATGAAGTGCAAAGTATTACGTCTGAGGTTGTGGACTCTCTGTGTTTTGTGGAACTGTGTGAATTGCCTGAAGAAGGGGCTGATGATCTGAGTCTCTCTGGTGACACACCAGAACTCGAAGAGCAATGCAAGAGTGTTGACAGCCCCCTTCAGTGCCGCAAAGCCTAATTGTGCCAGAGCCTCCTCAAATGAGCAACCTGGGCCTCCATCAGAAGATAATGAGCAAAGTGTTGTGAAACAGAGTTACAGAGCAAGGAGTTGACAGTGCTCCAAGTCTGGCATTCCCATCCATGAGAGGCACCCATCACAAGTGACAAAAGCTCCAAAGTTAGTGCTGAAAGTACAGAGACCGTCCACTTCCAGAAAGACTGGCCGAGCTGTTGCTTGTGCTATATTTTAGTTATGATTCCCTGGGAGGCCAGTGGATTTGCCTCAATGTGGTTCGCTGGGGTAATATAAGCCACCAAGCTCACTGCTGTAAATTGAGCTTGATGGTCAACTCCAGGTTACTTGTTCTTCCTTCATTATGGGTGCCCTGCCCCATCCAGTCCCAAGTTAGCTGATAGGGAAGGGCCCCCTCTTACATTGTTTAATGTATAAGAAGTTATTAAATCTTTCACATGACACGTTAAACCAGGGTCCCATCTGCTTGGATTGGTGGTAGTTCAGGTGGATGTTAAAGATCCCATGGCACTTATCGAAAAGAGTAGGGGAATTTTATTGAAAAATGGACTTCAATACAGAAAAAATACAACAACCAATCAAACAGAAATCAAAAATAAACATTACAAAAAAACAGCAGAAAAAAAAGGAAATCAATCATCAGTCCATGTATTGCAGTGAATCCAATAACTTGCAGATTGTTCATATGGGCCATTAGTAAAGCTCAAGTGCATCAGTCTTTTCACAGCCTTACAAACAGTGGCAAGCAAGTCTTCATGTAGAACGGGCTTCGTTGCAGGATCCAAAGGCACCTAGATTACAATATGAAAACGCAAATGCAAAAAATAATATAAGGTATCACTATTATATTTGACAAAAAGTATTGGAAGGACCAAACATAACAGTAGGATAGTCAATATTCCAAAAATTCAGGCACATTCCAGTAATCAGCCAGTAAACCTGGAAATGATTTAATATAGGAACAATCTAAAAATAAATGACATTGGGTTTCTAATATTTGAACACAAGTAGATCTAGGAAATACTCTTCCGATAATTAATTGTGTTTGCTATTGCCTTAACCCCTAATCTACTATAATTGCTTCAGCTACAAACAATCCCAGGTATAAGAGCGGAATGCGTGTTCATATGAACTTTAAAATAAATTCACCTGTCTTATCTGGCGCACAATCAGGGAAAAGTACCTCAGTAGTATGTTCCGTTGAGAGAATGTGCCTATATACCTTCTTCCTATCATAAGACTGTAAATGATGAAGGGTAACATCCCACTTAATGAGTTGCTGCATACATTCCTGCATATATAGAGGTAAATCAGGGATTCTAGCCAATAGCCTAGGTTTCTTATCCTGCCAACTGGGCCTACATAAATGTAACCATAGCTCCATGAATGGTCTCCAAATAAACCCAGGTTTCAAAACCTTCCCCAAGTTATACATAAAAAAAGACTAAAAAAGGAAGCAATAGGGTGGAGCATAGAAACTCCACCTTCAGCAATCGGGAGATAGGTTAATTCCCTTTTAAGAGGGTTCAAACGAGACCCCCAAAATGCTTGAAAAAAAACACTAAAGAGCTGTGTCCAAACACGGGATGGTGGCAGAAAAATATAACTAATATATAAAAAGATAGGGGCAAGGATAGTTTTAATCAACATGACCCTCTTTTTTTTGGAAAGTTGCTGCCCTTTCCAATCCCCCACTAGCCTAGTCTCCCTAGTCAAGGCCATGTCCCAGTTGTATCCTGCCATATCACCAGGACCAAAGAGTACCCCTAAGATTTTAATAGGTGCTCTGGAAACAGGAATCCCTGCTATACTCCCATTATCTGGCACAGGAGTGGACCCAATGACAACCCCAGTACTTTTACTATAATTAATTCTAGAACCAGAGATACTTAAAAAAAGGTGAATAGACTCTTGCAAGGCTGGGACAGAAAAGTGAGGGGGTAAAAGTAACACCAAATCATCTGCATAAGCCAGCACCTGCTGTTGTGGCATAAAAGGAGACACATCAAGACCCCTCTTAAAGCAGCATTGATTGTAATAATCTAATGAAAACGCCAATAGTAAAGGCATAAAGAGTAGGGCTTAATGGGCACCCTGTCGTATTCTTTAGTAATGGCAGTTTCTTTCCAAACTAGCCATTTACATTAGGTATAAGAACAGCTCCCTGATATTGCTTAGAGCCACAAAACAAAATTATCCGGGATCCCAAAGGCCTTCAACACTAAAAATAAAAATTTGTGAGCTCATCTGATCAAAGGCCTTTTCTTGATCTAAACCAAAAAAACTCCTGTAAATGTCCAAAGTCTCCCTAGAAAAACCTTCTAAGGTAAATAAGGTTATCCTGTTGTTTTTCCTAACAGCACAGGGTCTGTGCTGAATGAAGAAGCTGTGGAGTAATCCTAGAAAGCCTGGCCAATAGAATTTTACTAAGGATTTTCATATCAGAATTCAGGAGACTAAGGGGAGGCCAATTTCCAATATCAGTTTTGTCACCTTTTTTGTATATGAGAAGCAAAATGGCCTCAGTCATAGAGGGAGCATAATCACTGGAATGCAAAATATGATTCAGAAGGATAACCAAAACAGGGCCGAGAGTCTGTAAAAAAGTCTTATAAAATCCTGCACTAAGACCATCCGTACCCGGGGCAGACTGGGAGGCCAACTCATGGACAGCAGAGGTCACTTCATCTAAAGTATCGGCAACTTCTAGATCATGCTGGTGTGCTGCAGATAAACTCGGTAACTTCAAATCTGTCAAAATCCTATTAATAACAATGTCGTCCAAAATAGGGTCAGGGGCCAAGCTAGTAGACAAGTAAGTCTCTACAACATCCAAAAGTCGGTGTGGGTCACTTACAAGGTGTCCATGCACATCTGTTAGGGAGGTAATCAGTCTGGAATCTACCCTTTTCTTACTTTCCCTGAAAGGGTCCAAAGATTGTTTGGACAGATGTGTTCCGAACCATAGCTCCTGGTCTAAAGACCTCCCCCGATTGTATTGCAAATCCACCATTTGCCTCTTTACAGTGGCAATAATATTACTGTAGTCATGTGTAGTAGTTTCAGTAAGTGAGATAAGATGTTGTAGCTGATGCCTCAGCTTTAAATATCCCATATATTCCTTAGTGGACTTAATGTGCGCCTGACGTTGAAAAAAGTTTTTCCAATTCAGTTTGGTATCATCCCACCACTCTAATATGGAATCATAACATTCCAAAACTGAAAACCTGGCATCCCAGTCTTTCAACCATAACTGTTTAATAAGAGGATCCTCCAACAATGACTCATTCAATCTCCAAATATTTTTCTTACATCTAGGGGCCCCGGCCCAAGAAATAGAGACCGTAAGAACATTATGGTTCGAAAATTCTATTGGTCTAGTGGAAGCCTGCACAATATGTAAAACTACTGATAAAAAAAACAAAATCTATTCTAGTCCGAAGAACACCACTGAAATAAGTATAACCCCCTGTAGGATATAGGACCCTGTAAGCATCTACCAAGTGGGCCGTAGAAACAACCTTATTTAAAGCAACTGAATCACAAAATAACTTGTCAGTTTGGAGTCCTCTATCAGCTGTAGATAAACCACAATTAAAGTCACCCAGCCAAATTACCAGCCGGGAGGTATGCAAATAAGGGTGTACCTCCTTAAAAAGAGCTATCCATTGTGCTTTCGTTTGGGGAGCATATACAGTAATAATCCGAATTCGTTCTGAATAAAAGGAGACATCCAGGCACAAAGCCCTCCCAGGGTGAATATCAACCAATCTAGTGACTGAAAAAGCAGAACTGAAAAAAAAGAATACCCAAACCATCACAAGGGTCCTCCCCAATAGACCAAAATGAAGGGCCCAAAGGCCAGCAGTTAGAAGCATGCTGGAGTTCCTGATATGTCTTCAAACGGATATCTTGTAAACAAATAATATCCAACTTAAAAGTTTTAAGAAGTGAAAAAAAAACAATACGCTTCCTCACACCCTTAATCACATTAACATTTAGTGTGGAAATCGATAAAGAAGACATAGCAGGGAGAAAAAGGAAAGGAAACTACAAAAAACTTAAGTAATAGATAACCTCAAGGGGGTTTACCCACTTGTCTACGTCTGGTCCGTTTGGCAATAGAATCTTCAGGCCTACTTTCGGTATCCATGGTGGAAACAACAGAAGAGGTATCTGTATCATCCCCAGAGTCCCCACCAGTATCCTCCTCTAGGGGGGCAAACACATTCCCTACCTTTACAGGATCCCTTTGAGACATGGTTTTAGGGAGGGACTTAGGTTCCATCATGGCTTTACCATGTCTATTCCTTTTCCTAGGTTGAACGACCTTAAAGGGGCTTTGGGGGTTGGGGGCTATGTGCACCTCAGTGTCCCTCTACGGAGTAACAACATGAGTATCAACACTGACAGGAACTGAGTCTACCTCAGGGTGTGCAAGAGGGGGAGCAACACTCGTGGTGTCAAGGGGGGGGCAACGCTAGGTGAAACTACAGGGGTAGGAGCCTGAACAGAGTCTGGGGGTATGGGCATAGTAGTGGCTACCTTCTGAGCTAATGCATGCTGAGCCTGATTAATAAGTCCCTCATGAGATGGGCAGTCATCTCGATTGTGCGAAGCCCAGGGACAGCGCCCATAGGCATGGCCTGTCTGCTCACAAAGATTACATTTAAAGAGATTAAGGCAAGCCGAAGCCAAATGCCCGTACTCCAAACAATGACTGCATCTAGAAGTATCACAGGCCGAACTAAGATGCAAACGAGACCCACATTTGAAGCAAGATCTAGGCTGTCCAATATAAAAAATAGAGCCCCTATCCTTTCCTAGAAAGAACACGCTAGGTAGATGCACAAGACCTGAATTAGTGGAAAAAAGCTTCACCTTCACCTTCCAACCCCCATCCCAAATTTGCTCACTATCCATAGTGGGTGTAGGCCTCCCCAAAATCTCACAACGCTGTCTCAACCAAAAAGAATATCTTCAACATTTACACCTTCATTCTTAAATAAAACAGTAATGGTTTTAATTAAAGGTTTGGTGAGTGGAATAGCTCGAAAAGGAACCCATAAAGGGTCGTTCTTAAGGGAGGTATATTGTGCCCAGAACCTATCGAGGTTAGACACATTTTTAAAACTAATGTCATAATTACCATTCTCTAATGAAATCAAGGCAAAGATTTCTGAAGAAAAAAATTTCACAGACTTTTTCAACAAGTTTCTGGCTATAAACAGTCTATCAGGAGCATGTTCTAAGCCCCCCTTGTATAACAACTGGACTGCGTTCCTCCTGGGAGCAGGTTCTCCAGTGGAGTGAAACAAATCAGCCAGTTGAAACAAGGGGGCCAAAGAAGATTTTTCCTGGTGCTCAGCCAAGGCTTCCGAACTAGGCCCCATCCTAACCTCCGGAGGCAAGGAAGTGTCAACAACAACTATAGGTGTAGGAACAACAACAGAAGGATTAGAAACGGGAACAGCAGTTAATAAACCAGAAGTATTACCTCGGGGTGTGATGGATCTCTTTGAAGATCTGGCATTGGTGGCCACAGACGAAGTGGAGGAACACAGATGCTGAAAGGATGGGTCGGTTGGGTCAGGAGTCCAATGACCCGAAGCCCCAGGGATCCAGCCCACCGCAGTTAGGGCTCTTTCAGGGGACCAGGAGGCGTCCTGCAATGGAATGGAAACTGTAGGGGGTTCAGGGGCTAAATCACCCCACTTGGTAGATTTCCGATGGTCCAAGAACAAAAAAGTTTGTTCTGAAGCTACCGGAGCGGCTGCCGGACAAGCCGGTGCCTCCGGGACCTTCCTATGCATGCCAAGTCGGGTTTTTTTGGCCGTAGAGGAATCCAAAGGAACGGGAACTGAAGTAGGTACAGATGGCTGTGGGCACACGGCAGGAGCGCCGTTATCATTGCCAGCCACGCTGCCCGTCGGCGCAGCGTTGGATTGCCGCTTGACGCGCGGCGACCGGGTTGGGAACGACTCGGGTTGTCGGAGGCCGGCCGGGTGGGAGTAGGATCGAGCGCCAGAGACAGCTCTCCTTCTCGGGAGGGCACGGGTAGTGTGCGGTGCATGGGACCCCTGGTGGAGACCGGGTTCCTACGAGACCGCTGCTTGATGAAGCTCACCGAGGCGGGGCAGATGACGCCATCATTGTACCACCCCGCCTCCCAGGAAAACGGAAAAGATGAGCCTGCCTGCCACCAGAATGAAGCCGGCTGCCAAGGCCTCGATATGTTCTCCAGGCGGGCCCCGACCCAATCCCAGTGCCTGCCGTGCTACAGCAGGCGCCAGGCCCCACCGTGGGGGAAAGCCACGGGTATCGGGGACAGCGCCCATCTGGGGAACAGAGGCTGGCTGCCCGTGACCGGGCTGAGAATACGGTGGCAGGAGGGCTCGGGGGTAAAAAGCATAAATAAAAAAAAAAAAAATCATTGCCAGCCACCCTAAAGTCCATAAGCACTGTAGGAGGAGGAACGTCAGCAGGCGAAATAATGTCCGACCGGACTGCTTGCTCTAGCCTGTCCAAGGAGCCCCCATCCCCTGGGGACTCATTCGGCAAGGAAATGAGTTCCGACTCAAGTTCTTCCCCTCTTTTAATCCATTCTTGCTTGCAGCGAACGAGCGTCTGACTGCGACTGAGACCAGACATTGTAGGGGGATCACCGCTAGCTGCAACAGACTCAAAAGCAGGTAGGTCCGTAGAAACGGACGCTATTTCCATTTCAGCATCAACTAGCAAATCTTGCGAGAAATCCGCGTCCGCCATTGCCAAATCTACAGCCTCCTGTGTTGAAAGGACAGGAGCAGAGGTCAAAGCTCCCATCCCAGCAGCACCCTCCCTCTCGACAGATCCCGGCAAAGTGGCCATCTCAGCAAGACGGCCGGCAAACCCCCCAGCAGAGAGTAGGGAAATTTCCCAGTGTCCTGGCCAAATTTCCCTTATTCACTAAAAATACCACCAACAGCTTAATCTGGTTCAAGGTCAGTTTGCATTCATCTGTATCCCCCTCCCCCGGGTTGTGCCTGAAAACAGGCAGGATTTGTCTAGTGCACGTAACCGGTCAACAAAAACTTAACAAAATAAATAAATAAATAAAAATGAATCAGTATTACTTGTATGAAACATGCATGAATATTGTCAATATGGATGTAGTAATATGAAAAATACTGAAAAGTTTAGTAATGTAACAAGCTAATGATATATATATATAATACTGCACTGGACCATTTCATAAAAATCTTTAATGAAGCCTGTAACAAATACGCTCCTCTTAGAAAGCGAAAAGTTAAAGCCTTCTGTAACCCATGGCTCTCAGGTGACCTCCTAAGTTAACTAAAATCAAGAGACCACCTCTGGGAACTGGCCAGAACCACTGGGATGCAAGCTGACATCATAAACTACAAATGTGCATGGAATGACTGCACCAAATCTATTCGGCAAAAGAAATCAACCTATTTCAAGAATGCCCTTACTAACTCCTGGGGTAACAGAAGAGACTTCTGGAACAACATAAAAGAAGTTACTGGGAAGCAGTCAAAATCTCCCCCTTCCATGCTCAACATAAATGGGTGTACTACGCTCGACCCGAAAATCATTGCGAACACCTTCAACACTGCTTTCACTGACTTCAGCAGTGTTCTCACCCTGGATTTTTTCAAAGAAGATGACGCTCCCATGTTCTCAATCCCCACTGCCGCTACTAGTCACCCGCCCTTCTATTTTAAAGCGATCAAAATGTATCAAGTTCGCAAGTATGTTACCAAAGCCATTAGTAAATCCAGATCAAGCAATGATTCACTTGACCTTAAACTGCTATCCCTCACTCTAGATGAGGTACGTGGGCCTTGACCAGGATCTTTAACCTCTCTCTCAGCCTTAGCCAGTTCCCTGACAAGTGGAAATCGGCCACTGTTACCTCGATCCACAAAAGTGGTGACAAGACCGACCATGAGAATTTCCGACCAATCTCCATTCTACCTCCCCTCTCTAAAGCCCTGAAACGTATTGTTGCAGACCAGTTTACTGACTTCCTGGACAAGCCCAACATCCTGTGCAGGCAGCAACATGGCTTCAGAAAAGGACATAGCACCTCCTTGGCACTACTGGAATTCACCGGCACCATCCACAGCTCACTGGACAACGGTCAGCAAACTGGTTCCATCTTCATCGATTAACCCAAGGCCTTTGATACTGTCCACCACCGCCTCCTGCTTGTCCAGCTTCAGAATGCAGGGCTCTCACCCGACTCCATTAACTGGTTTAAAAGCTACCTAGACAACTGGACTCAAAGAGTAAAAATTGCTGATACGCTCTCTGATGCCAAACCTGTTCGCTCAGGTGTTCCCCAGTGTTCCATCATGGGCCCCCTCCTGTTTAGCTTGTTCCTGAACACACTACTGGATTCCTGTCCAGAATAAATCATACTGTATGCTGATGATGCGGTAATCCTAGCCTCCCACCATGATCCAAAGCTGCTACAAGATAACCTCCAGCTGGGTTTTTCATCAGTCGAAAACTGGTTCTTAAAGCACAAACTGATCCTAAATCGGAAAAAAACAAAGGCCATGATTTTCAGCAGCTCCCATAACAAAAATAAGCAGCACCACCTCTCCATTAAAGTCAAACAAGGAGTAGCTCTGGAACAAGTCCAAACCTTCAAATACCTTGGGATCACCCTGGACTCTCATCTCTCCTATTCTGCCCACATTAATAATGTTGCTAAAGCTGCTAATACCCGGCTGGGCCTACTGTTCTGCCGCAGGAAACATCTAACCCCTGAAGCCTTGTCAGTCGCCGTCCAGAGCTCTATTGTTAGCATTATTGACTATGGACTTATCATTTATGGCTCTGCCACCACCACCACCCCTCTCAAACGAGTTTCTACCTCCCTCAACAAGGCCTGTCAGCTCATCAATGGATTCCACCGTCTCACTCATACATGTGACCTCTATTCTCAAACCAGGTGGTTGCAACTCATGGTCAAATAAAATATCAAACCTGCATCATTGCAAAGAAAATAATGATGGGCCTTGCTCCTCCTGGAGTCTGTGCTCTCCTTCAACCCAGAAACAACACCTGCAACACCAGGAGGTTCAAACCACAACTTCTGAAAATCCCCCGCTGTCACACAACCCAAGGTCAAAGATCATTTGCTTATAGGGCACCCAGCTGGCTAAACGGACTCTGCAGTGACATCTCTGCTTCACCCACGCTTGGTGCTTTCAAGGTGAGGCTCCGCCTCTCTCTCCTTGCCTCCAGCTCCTGTGACTGCTCTGACTAAGCAGTCCTCCCTCCTAGTTCCCCATGCTGTTGCCGCCTGATGTGCCTCCACACCTAGCACTTTGCAAACACCACTGCCCCATTGATACCCTTTCCCCTCTCTGTCTTTGACAATGCCACCTGGCTGCTATACTCCCACCTTCTTCCACCCCCCACTCCCTTCCCTCCCTCCTTTCTCTTCCCCTTCTACCTCTCCTCCTGCTACTGCCTCCCCTTTTCTCCCTCACCTCCTCACACTCTGTGATCTTCTCCCCCCAACCCTCCTCAATTCTATCTCTGTCAATTCCCCCTACCCCTTGTGTCTCCAGTATCCCCTGAAGTACATGTCTTTGACTATTCAGTATTACTAAATGTTATATACTGTGAATGTACTAAATGTTTTATACTGTAAATCATGCTGTATGGTTGTACTCACTGACGTGGAACCTTTGTAAAAGAGCCTCGGCTCAAAGGTATTTGTAATCCTAGACTTTAATAAATAAAAAATAAATAAACGTTCCTGGCTAGCCCACCATTTCCCTACCTGGGTACCCAGAGTGTGTGACTGCGTGGGGACTTAAAGTGCATGCATAACTGTTTGATTAATAAAGCATTTAAGCCAATCAACCTGATTACGTTCCTTCCTTGTTCAAGTCCCTGAATATATCAGATCTAACTTTTTTTTGCTGCATTTAACCTGACTGTGGTTCCAGTTTGTGCCAAGAGTACTGTACTGTTGCTATTTACTGTGCATAACCTTGTTTTACAGGGGGTCCCAAGGATCAAGCCAGAGGAACCAGCCCTGGTGGTAAGTGCAAACAGTGTGGGTACTGATATGGTGTACAAGGCGTATTGTGAAAGTGATTACTGTATATTGCTCAGGCCACTAGAAGGGAAAGAGGGGGGGTTACAGTGTCCTGGAGGGCTGTGCCCAGGTTAGTTTGACCACTACCAACACTGACCTCCGGGTGGAGACACCTGTTTCAGAACTCAGGCCCCTTAACCTGCTACTAGCCGCGCAGGCAGGGGTAGTAGCCCTTGGGATAGCGCCACCTAGGGGTTTCACATTCACACACAATGTGTCAGCTTCTCCATCTGATAAATTTCACTCGCTGTGCCTCAACATTCCTCCCTAGATGGAGGAATTGTTTTGACCGCGTTCTTTGCATGCATTTCTTTGCTGCAATCACCAGAGTGGAAGTGTTACCACAGTAAGAGAGTTTCTTCTAATGGATTAGAGCACCCAGTCAAACTTGCACATCATCTACGTGAGGTGCATGGTGCCCTGGATCTTAAGACTCTTTTTCCAAAGATGCTCTCTCTCTCACTCTGCTGGCCTTCCAGCATTCCAACAGTAGAGCTTTGAGCTAAAGGGGCCAGGAGACTCGAAACCTAGTTTAAAAACAATCCCAATTACATCAGTATAAATTTCAGATTACATTTTTTTATTTTTTGGTTATATAGCTTTTTACCCTTCTAGAGAACCCTGCACCTGTCATAACCTCCCCTAGATCTACTCTACATTGAAGTCCCCCACACATTCCGCCCTGTGGCGGGTTTGGAGGGGACGGGCCGACACACCCCACCGGTCCATGACCCAAAGCTGCTCCAGGCATCCAGGTGATGCTTTGGATCCAAGGAGGTGTGCAGGGCAGTGATCTGCTTTCTGGATCTTTTTCTGCTTTTCTCCCAGGTGTTCCTATCACGACGGCACGTCAGGACGTGTGCATTGAGGTGCACACATACTGTGGAACCACGGCCCCTCCCTCAAGTTGCACGCACCTGCACTGCCACCGGGCCTCCACCCAGTGGCAGTCAGAGGCTGAGATGGCTGGTCACCCCACCCAGGGAGAGGAGAGCAGTCCCTGGGACACTCAATCCTCTCCCACCCCACCAACCCATGCTTCTTCCTGCACATGGGTTTCCAGGCATGGCAGGAGGTAAGGCGTTCAATGCCTTAACCCACCATACCACCATAAAACATGGTTTTAAGGACACAGAACAAGCAACAGCAATCATTAAACACTTAAGCTATAAATAATAAATACTGAGGTGTACAGGAGCGAAGAAAGGCGGTCTGCCCATAATTGCTCCTTTAATTTCACCCGTGTAATATGGAGGGTAGATCCCTGTAATATATATGAATCAAGTTTATGTTTAAAGTGATAAATGATTCTGAAGTACCTTGTCCTAAAAAAAGGGAGGCAGGGAAGGGTTAATTTGACAGGCTGCTCTAATCCATTATTAGATAGGTTGTTACTACAGTGAGTAACGCTTCCTTCAGTGGAACCTGATTTCATTTCATTTCACAGGGATAAGGTGGTCCTTCGTACAAATAGAAAATTCCTTCTCAAAGTGGTATCAGATTTCCATCTGAACCAATCTATGACACTGCCTGTATTTTTTACAGATCACTCCTCCTCTGGGGAGAGGAGATTACTGAGTCTTAATGTAAAGAGGGTTCTGAGTTACTACATAGAATCCACTAAACCCCATAGAAACGATTGCTCCCAGCTGTTTCTTACTTATGGGATTGTCTCTTGCATACAGTTCTGCTATTCAAAATTGGGGAAGGAGTCTCCATCAGGCCTGAGGGCTCATTCCACCAGAGGTACAGCTGCTTCGGCTGCAGCTGCCAGGGATATACCCTTAGTGGAAATCTGTAAAGCAGCCTCCTGGAAGACTGCTCACAGGTTTACCAAGCATTACTCCCTCGACGTCCAGTCAAGAAGTGATGCTAGGTTTGGCACAGCAGTACTGCAGAGTCTGTTCCCAAATAGGTTCTGTATATCCCTCCTCCTTGGGGGTACTGCTTGGTAGTCTGCATATAGTCAGAATACAGCAAGACTTCATGTTGTTTGAAGAAAAAATTACTCACCATAGTAATGCTGCTTCTTCTAATGGAGTCTTGCTGTATTCTGACCTCCCTTCCTGCCTCCCCTCCTGGAACCTAGTTGTTTTGGGATGTGGGTGGGCAGGTGCAGTGCTGCACCTCAGGGGTGTACTTGATTGCCTCTTCTTTGAATGAGGTTTGTTATTATTATATATTTTATTGTTATATACTTTATCTACTGGGATTCTGGGATTCATCATTGCTCCCTATACGCGGCTGTATTCTGGACCTCATTACAATATAGGCACGACATGAACGTGGCCCTCTGGACATTTAAATCTATTATAGGCAAACTTCCCCAGTATAATTCTGATTGCCTAACTCCTATCATTGCTGGAAGCTATGCCCTTAGAAGCTATTCCATAATTTCCCTGTGAACACCTAGGGCGCACACTTGCTTCAGGAGAGCCGCTATAAGTTTCACACTCCCTTCGCTCTGGAACAATCTCCAGAAATCCTTAAAACTAAGATCCACTATTAGCTTTGTCACATTTAAAAAGCTATATCATAATGTCATCACTGAAAAATGCAGCTGCTACGCACGTACGTAATAGCCCTTACCACTAAAATCTTTTTTTTTTCTTAGCACTTCCATTTTCCTCCAGTAACCTCAACTCTAATTCCCACTCCTGTCCATCACCAAGATTTGATTATTCCCAGCAGGGACCTGCTTACTTCGATACTAACTATGCACTTGCACTATTTTGGCTGACCGCTATCCCTTACTAACGGACTGGACCCCATTGATTTTGTAAGGTCTAGAGTTCCTATTCTGTCATATGATATGTTTCCGACCACTGTAATTAACCTGTGATCCCTTAAATGTATCCATTGTGTAAAGTATTACTGTAATTAATCTGTGCTCCTTGAATGTACCAATTTCTTAAATGTAATACTGCATGTATGTTGCAGGTCCACCTTGTAAATGAGCTTGTTCAGTGGTGTCCGCCTGGATAAATAAAGATATTGATTGATTGTTTTGGGGGGTCTCGACTTGAGTCTTTGGACCCAAAATTTATGTTTATTGCCTTTTGGCAGAACATTTTTAAAACAATTTCTGGGTTGTTAGTCAGTTTAGTACTCATAAGAATCTGACGGTTACACTCAGGAGTACCTGGGACAGAGGTTTGAAAACAGAGCTCGAGCTCAACGTTCTCATAAGAATCTGACGGTTACGCTCAGGAGTACCTGGGACAGAGGTTTGAAAACCGAGCTCGAGCTCAACGTTCTATGCCTTTGCATAAAGTTAACCCTTTCCTCTCTGGAGCAGTTCAAGTGCTGGGGCATAACTGCATATAGTCAGAATACAGCAAGACTTCATGTTGTTTGAATAGCCTAGTCAACCCTGTGCAGACTACAAGCACTATCCTGTATTACAGGGTTTTAGGATTACTTTGGGAACTGGTTCTGAATTACAGAAATGGCAAATCTAGCATCCTCTCTTGTCCATAAGACCAGGCGATAATGAGATGTAAATATGCCAACTGTGGACCATGCAACAGCCTTATCATTTTTTGTCAGTGGCACATTCCTTCTAGTTGCTTAGTGTAGCACAAATTTACTGTGGATACTATCTGCCTCAATATGGTCTATTTAGAGGCTGGCTGTCCTTCTAGTACCTCACCACGTGACACACAATTATTTACTATTATTACTATTATTACTGTAACCCCCAGGGGGCGCTATCCTTAGGGCTACTACCCCTGCCTGCCTCAACTGTGACAGGGTGAGGGGCCCAGATCCGTTGGCGGGTGCCTCCACCCAGAGGTCGGGGTTAAAACGGTCAAGATTGACTCGGTCACAGCAGTCTGGGTTACTGCAACCCCCCTTTCTTCCCCTAGTGGCTCACAAGGATTAATTACAATGCTCTCCCCACAGCCTCCTCTGACCGCACGCCGGCCGATTTAGTCTGAAGCTGTACAGCTATTGAAAACGGCCGCCTAGGCCTCTCACGCGCTTCCCGCGTGATCACTCAACGGCACAGAAGCTCAGAGCTCCCTTCAGCTCCACAGTCACAACAGCTCTGCCCTTCAGGCAGTTGGACTCAGCCTTCCCATTCGCGCGCCACCCGACCCCATAGGTGGGCTGCAAACACCAGGCTATAAGACCTGTCTCCATTGGTGCAAAAAGGCGCCTTGGGGCATACTTCTCCTCCCAGGATTACTAGCGCAGTCCTCATTGGTCAGCCGACTCCACCTAGAGTCCCAGTCCTGATTGGTCCAATGCAACAGTTTGAGACCAATATGGAGGAGATAATCACAACAGTCCTTGCCGCAAACAAAAGCAGGTTAGAACAACTACAACATCATTATTGCTCTAAGTTATTTTCCAGCACTGAGTCACACCCTTCAACAGAGCCCCCTCTGCATACTTGGCGATGGCAGAAGGGAGCTATTTCCAGCGGCCCGGGCGGGACTCGAGCAGGACAACACTCAAACCCCCCTCCTCCGGAGTGATTACGGCTGCAATTAGGCAGCCCTTAAGAAACAGTACTGGAGGCTTTAAAAACACTCACCGCGCCCGCATTTAGTGGCCTTACGCCGAACACCAACCAGGCAGTGGGCACTTAAGCAGCTCCTAGGAAGCTTTTAGGAACCCCCATTTGTAGGGGGGTTACATTACTAATTCTGACATTTAAACATGATGTTTTTCCTCCCCTTTATTGGTATGTGGCCTTGCAAAATACACTGGCAAGGTAACAGCCTGATTCAAGTGGAATTCTAACATTACCTTTGGCAGGAATTGTATATTTGTTCTCAACACCACATCTTTCCTGTGGAAAATCAAGTACGAGGGATTAATGGGAAGTGCTTGTGGCTCACTGACTCACCCTGCTGATGTGATAGCTACCAGGAAGATATTCCAGGTGAGATATTTTAACTTGGTACATATATTCAAAAGGGTACATTGTTAACTGAGCAAGTAGCAGGTTCAGGTCCCTAACTGGTATATGTTTTTTTCCTAAGAGGATACAACTGTCAAAGGCATTTAAAGAATCTCTTTAACTCTGGACGTACAAAGATTCTACTGAGGCATGGGAGATAGATGTAGTAGAAACAGCAAACAAACGTACCCTAAAAGATGCTGGCATTAAGCCCAAGGACTTATTAAATATACCACAGATTCCAAGATTATTCCAACCTCTGCACTGTCAGCAGAATGGGAATTGTGTCAGCACCAGAATGAGAATCTTTACCACTTTAAGTTGTAACTTTTCTTTGTGGATGACTTACTGCCCACCATACGGACCTCTATAACCTGGGTAGAGAGGATTCAACTCAGAAAACTATCCCTTTAGGAAGCATGCCTTCAGGTGACAGAATTACAAGTTTGGATGGTTCACCCATCCTTTTGAGATTATAAGAAGGTCTCAACACAGGGCAGAGTGTGAGTCCTTTTGGACATCCAGAGTACATTTCCCAGTGCTATGCTGAGCTCAGGTGTAGATGGGTAGTCGACTGCCAGTCTATACTTGGTCTCAGCATAGCAGTGGGACCTGCACATCATAAACCAAAGCTAGTAATAGCTCTGTCCATAGGAATATACTGTACACGCTCCCGCTGCTCTGGATGACAGCCTCGGGACAGTCGCAGGAGGTTGCGGGATGCACTGCTAGCAGCGCTTATTTCAGAATGCCCACGTGAGGGATGGCAGGATCAACCAGATAAAATATACATATCTAAACAGTCAGTAAGTACAAACATTTGTACTTTTTGTAAAAAATGCGAATTGGGCTCTGCTGGATACTGAGGCATGGGACATTTACAGGTGGACACATCCCTTTAAGTGGTGAATTTAGTATTCCAAACCAGCCACTATTATTATGGGAAAACAGACAATTGATAATCTTACATGTAAAATCCTTGTTTTTTACCTTGTCCATTGTATGGTGTACAGTTCTAGTTACCATACTACAGAAGAGGTATGCATATGCCAGACAGAATTCCGAATACAGCAATAAAATGATAGATACTGCAGATATGGAGAATTTAACTATTAAGACAGGTCATCTGACCTGGGGTTGTTCTGAATGGAGAAAATGTGATAGCCGTCTTCAGCTGATGAAATACATACATTAGAAGGGAACAGGTATGGAAATAAATATAGTTTTGATAGGTTTCCATGCAAAAAAAAACACATTTGAAAGGATATCCTGGATTTTCATAAGTAAAGTACTGGAGAAAAATCTCTTTATTCCTGACTCCAAATTTTAGTCTCCTACAAAGTTACTGGTGAAATTTCTTCACTCTGAGTGTAATATGAAACACTCTTCCATCTCTGTTGTATTTGGAGGCAAATTCTCTATCATTCAGCAAAGTCAGAGTCAGTTTTCATTTGATCATTTTCTTTTTCAACTCCATAATTAAAATCAGAGATGGGAGGACAGGTCTCAAATTCCAACATCACCACTGGGTGAAACTACAGCGCTAAGAAAAGCTATCCAAATGAAATACACGGTGCTAGTACATGCACTGTGTAGATCTGAATACGAACTACAACCCCTCCCCCCAAGCTGGGTTTATCATGTCATTTAAAAGTGACTGGCAATTGTTAAGACAATCCAACTGCTACTCTGACGTTCTTTCCAGCTTCATATTTAATGCCATGTTTATTTGGGGAGCAGAAATGTCAGGATGGTGTTCTACAGGTCCCGATCGAGTGACAGCAAAAGTTCATGGGGAAAATGAAGCTGGAATTGTGATACAGATCCTACCAATGCTACTGTTTTAATTGCCTCCACATACAAATTTAAAAGGACTATGACTGTATAACTACAAACAAACAAAAAAGAACAGGTCAACTCAAAACAGGTCACAATAAGTAACATCTCCATTTTGTGCTAACCAAATTATGTTTTTATTTAGTTTGTTTTTTTACTGTGCTTGTTCTTCTTCATCCAGCAAGTAGCGGTACTGCCTTCTAGCCATATTGGCCATCATGGTGCTCAGATAGAGGGGATCTACCCCCTTAGTTTTTCTCCCCACAGAGGAGTGAGCACAAAGACGACTGTTCAGGCTATTGCATGGATGTGCACTCCCTGCCACGCTCCCTGCAACTTCCTTCTATTCCCCTACGTCCTGTCTACTGCACTACCGCCTGTACTCCTACAGGTGGTGGTGACGGAGCAAGGCAACGCAACCCTCCCTCCCCATAGGACAGCAGCCACTGGGACTCTCAATCCCCCTCCTCTGGCCAGCCCCGATATTCCAGGCTCGTTTTCAAACCTGGGTTGCCAATTTCGCGGGCGGTAGTGCTACTGCTATGCCAACAAGCTGTCTATCTCCTCTGTTTTGACACACATTTTTGTACAAGCACATCAGCAAAAATCCACATGCTTTAAAAACTGCCTTTGGGGGTTGGCCCTGTGCCAAATGGACCTGTGTTCTCATACCAGCCCTGGAATCCCACGCTGAAACATTCAGGGACCAAGTATGGCATTACGGTGAGGCATACAATCTTTGAATCTTCACGGCAAACATCAAACACCACTGTGATTTCATGGAAAATGCCAAAAAGTCCTGGTGTTGTCTTGGAAAATACCACACATCATGGTATTTTCCTAAAAATGGGGAAACCAATCATGATATCCATGACTTCCCGGAAAAGCTGCAGCCCTAAAAATATCTACAGGCCACTTTGTGTGAGCAGATGATGTTTACAGAATTACTTTAAGAATCTAAAACACTGATGACCTATTGTTCAAAGCATCTCACCTGTGTGAGTAGTAGAAGAGAATCTCCTCAATCAGGCCAAAGATGGACAGCTCCAGGAGGACCCAGTGGAAGGTCGGCAATTCTGTCCCACAGGGGTTTCCCCGCCACCGCATAATAGGATACATAAGCAACACCATGGGACCAGAGAGGCATACTTGGTTGAGTAAAACAGTCAGAATGGCCTGGCGGGGTTTAACTGGGTCGATCTGTGGACAAAAAAAAATTAAATAAAAAATAAATAAACCAGATGAATTTATAAGGCAAAAAAATTCCACTTATTTGTAGCTTGAAAAAGAATCTCAAATGTTGTTCTTTTTTTTTTTTTTACTTACAGTTTATTGCATTTCAATGCCTTGTACAGTTCCATCACAATAATGTTGCCTTTGTTCACAGAGAACAATAAACAAATTAATATAACACCACCATGCAGTACACTATACTTCTTTTGGACCTCTCATTTGGCATTGCCCCTGGAACTTTTTACCACTCATTTTATTTTTATTTTACTTATTTATTTGAAAATTGGTAACTGGGAGAGGCACACTGAGCTGAGGCTCATTTCCACGGACGAACCAAGGGAAGGGTTACAGGAGACAAGTAAGGATTAAGCCACGAGAAAGGATTGGTCTACTGTGAAATTAATCCATGGTTTGGGGGGGGGTTGGACCACGAGGCCAAAGGCTTTCCGCTCAGATGTCTTTGCCAGTCTGTTGCAGAGCTATGCGCGTCTTTCATTTATTACTAATGCCTACAGTTCATCTACAACTCTGCACCGTTCCGCGGCTGTGTGACTGGGTGGGTGCTGCAATTTAGAACGCAGTCAAGAAGAGGGTTTCCTCTCCTCCGCGGTTTTCACCACATCTTTCCCTCGCTCCTGCGCGGTGTTATGTGGCGCACCCCCCCGACTATTGCCGCGCTCTCTGAGTCGCGCGCTCCCGATGCTAACCATGATCTACTATGGTATTAGACCATGGTTTCTAGTGTACCACCTGGTATGTTTGCACCTATCTGAGTGCTTTATTTTGTTTCTGTTTCTGATGCCATGTTACAATGAAACATAATGAAGTACATTACACTTTACAAACAAAAAGTGCAGACACAGTACAGCACGAAATACTTCACTAGTATGAGCTTAGAACAGGTTGAAGTGCAAGGATGTTGTGCAATACAAGTGCAAGTGGAAAACAAATTTAACATCAAAGCAGCACAAAGGCAAGCAATGCAGTGCAACAGGAAACAATTAGGTCCTGGGGAACCAAAATCCTCCTACCAAAATCACTGGGGGGCCTCTTACAGGAAACAGGCGCAGGTGAATATATTTAATGCAAACATGAACGGAACCAAACTAAACCAAGAACGGTTTAAACTGCCCGAAATACATACAGTCTGTGACATGAGCCTTTACGCAGACTTGCTGCTATCCTGTTAAGTCGGGGGTGGGGGGAGGGTGAGCTGAGAGTAACCGAAAATGTTTCAACACTAATAACATTTGATCTTCCCATTGTCAGTCTTCACCATTCATTACTGCTGGGTGTAAGCCACAGGAGTGCACCTGTTAAGGAGCTATTTTTTTTATTCTGGGAAGAGTCAGCGCCAATGGTGACATCCACAAAGCCAACGCATTGCGTGGCACTCGTGGGTTGGCTGTTAGGCACCACTGACTCCTTCTCTACCCCAGTTCTGTTTCTCCCACCACAGAAGAAGCATCTGCTTGCACGCTTGGAAAAAAGAGTAGCGTCACCGGCCTAGTTTTTGCCTCAACGCCATTCTCCAGCCAGCACCATTCAGTTCTCGACGCTGTTTGATGGTTTTCCTGCATCCATCCTGGTTCTGAGATTGCTCACCCGGCGCCATTTTCTCCAACTCCCGGCAAACCCGTTCCATTTATTTAAAATTCTTACCGGCGGTGGTGGGTCTGTTTCTGTAATTTTGTAATACTTATTTCGGCGTCATGCCTGGTTTGGGGGCTAGAAAGAAATCTAAAGCAGGCTGCACACCAATGTGTCGGTGCCCATGTGGCTAGCAATTCTCCATCTCAGACCGGCATGATGTCTGTCTTCGCTGCTTAGGACCACAACACGACGTAGACAACTGCAATGCCTGCTTCTCCATGGACTGACATGTGACTGACAGGGCCCCACCGACTTTCAGAGGTCAGGGTCGTTCTAGGGATTCCATGGCAAGAACTCTTGACCCTTCCTCTGTGTCCCTTCCCGGGTCTATATGGCCCAGTGAGGAGGAAACCTCCTCATCTGATTCGAGCCTTGTCGTTGAAGTTTCTTCCATGGTGCTGGAAGAACAGCTTGGTTCCCTCCAGAGCCAGGGCAGGTGCATCGCTCCGGCAGTCACCTCCTCAGAGATGCATGCTCCCCCAGTGTTGCTGCCGCTGTTGGACCCAGCAACAGCAGACCCTCGGCACCACCCACCAGTGCTGTCTCAGATCTCGGCACCACTCATGGCATCAGTGACTGGGACCACGCTGTGGAAGGTGCCATGTCCCGTGATGGCACTGTTGGCATGGGGGCTCCCAGGGTTGCCTGTTTGCAGGTGTGGGTGGTCTCCTCCTCTGCAGAGGGGGATGACCCACTGACCGACCCAGACTGACAACCCAATCCCTCGGGCTCGGGGAAGCCCCCATGGATGTGGCACCAGGCACTCCAGTGCTTATCCCTCGGTGTCCCCGGAGACTGCAGTCTCCATGGGATCCCACGCCGATGGTGGCGTTGAGGATCCGGTGGTGTATAGTGGTTCTGGGGTCACCGGGTTGATGGTCCTGGCTTCAGGAGCCAGGGCAGCTGCCATTCCTGGTGCTGCCCTGGCTGCTGGGGCAGTGGCCTCCTCTCCTGCAGACTCCCTTGGGGGGCCAGTGGGATTTGGGGTCCCCTTGGCACTGGGTATCAGGAAGAGGGTGGCCTCGGAGTCCAAGGGGTTGAGAGGTCGGGGCAAGGCACGGGGGCCCTCCTCCACTTCCCTTCAGGGGGTGGGCAGAAGCCGCAGTGCTGAATCCCGCTTCTCCTCCTCTGTGACTTCAGAGGTTCCCTTGGTGGGTGGCGCTGGGGCTCGCCCTTCTGGAACCATGCAGCCCCAGTCACACCACAGGGAAAATCCCCCTCAGGGCTCAGCCAGGAATTGTTTTCTAATTCACAGCATTCACTGACTGGGTCGACCACCAGATCCCCCCATGCAGGAGGATCACCTGTGAGGTCTCAGAGCCCTGGCAGAGGCCAAGCACGTTTGGTCAGGTGCCCTTCTGCAATCCCTCTGCAGCCACCACCTCGTCTCCCAGGCCATGTGGGTCCTACGAGGCTCTTGACCTGGGAGACATTCAGAGCTACTGCAGTGGCCTTCCCCAGGTATGTCAGGGCTATGAACGAGCAGGTCTTCCGCCTGCTTCCACTGCCGCAGGAGGACTCTGAACTTTTGAGCTCCTCTACTTCCTCAACTTCCTCCTCTGAGGAAGTGGAATGATCTGTCCACCTGGCCTCCGATGCTGATTTCACAGAATATCAGCGATTCCTTTTGAGGCTGATTCTGGAGCTCCATATTGCTCACGTGGTCAGGCGCAATACTGAGCAGGAGACGTGCTCTTTCCTGAGCGAGTTCAGTGCAAACCACCTTGTGTTCTTTCTTGGCCTATTCCTTTCTAGAAAGCGTCAATCTGCACCTGGCAGTCACCAGCTGCCTCATCCCCATCCCCAGCAGACTGCAGGAGGAGGTACTGCGTACCCAGGAGTCTCTAGGTTCTCTGCCTCACCCACCTTTGGGGGCTGATGACCCTAGACAATCCTTTCAGGCTACAGCACCTGGCGCATAACTGACCACCGGATCTGGACTCCGCGGAGTTCAAACAGTGGGGAAGAAGGGTATTCTCTTCATCTCATGTGTTACTCTGTTTCGCATCACATAAGGCTCACCACGCTGCCTACAACAATATTTGTGGTCGATGTTGGCACAGGTGTTAGCATTGTTGCCTGATATGGAGGAATCTAGGTAGGACATTGCCCTCTCTGCGCATGGTCTGGAACTTGCTAGGCACCAGGCAAGGGCATCGTATGATGCCAAGTGAGGTTGCTTCCAGGGTAGTAGGGACAACGATCTGCATTAGACAGATGGCATGGCTTCACCTGTCAAGATTATCACCCGCAGCCTGGCGCAGGGTGATTTCCTCTGCCTTCTGGGGGGCCCATCTCTTTTCCTGCAGGGTGAGGTGGAATTTGCAGGGGCGTCTTCCGGACCCCCGTTCACGGGGGACACCGCCTCGCCCTGGGCAGCCTTAGGCCATGTGCGGCCTAGGATGACTAGAAGGATCTCCCCTTCCTGCATCTCCCCCGCAGGAGGCTGAGGGAAGCTGTTCCCTCAGGGCAGTACCAGGTCCCCTCTGCGGAGGCTTGTTACTCACCCAGCAGTAATGAATGGTGAATACTGACAATGGGAAGATGTGAAAATTACGTACCTATCATAATTCTTAATCTTCCCTTGTATCTTCACCATTCATTACTGATCCCTGCCCACCTTCCTCTCTTGGGCCTCAGTCTCTGGGCATTGCCTCCACCCTGCTCGCCCTCTCTCTCTACGAGGCCAATTGGCTGAGTCCCCCTGGTACCTCAGAGCCCTCTGTTTCCTTCTCTAAGTCACAGAGAGTTCAATCAGAGGGGGACGGCGAGTAAGGTCTTTGCACTGGCCTTGGAGGGAACTCCCTGGGGTTCTCTGTTGGGTGCACTGTAGGGTCCCTTCCGTGACTTGGCACGGACCTGTCTGGTCCATTGCCGACTTGGGGGAAAAAAGGGGTGGGGGACTCCTTCGAGGCACCCTATGAGAGGACCCATGGGGACTCCCCCCTCTTCTCTCTAACCCCTCTATATAGGGGTTATTTCTGGGCAGAGTCCTCTCTTAATTAGAGGTTTCCCCCCTGATTAAGCCCTCAAGTGGCAGGCTTGAGAGGGCCCTGCCCCGGGACTTTCATCCTGAATGCGGAGTTAGGGACAGGAGGGAGCAGACACCGCCATACCATATATTTTCCAAGACCATCTCAACGCTCTCCTGCCCTGGACCAATGTCCAGTGGTTTCTGGAGCCTGACAGGAAACTTGCACCCATGTCTTCACGCTTTTCCAGGTCTTGAAAAATGGTAAGCCAGCAGTCTCCTGGCTGAGCATGACAAGGGTCTCTTGCCTTCTCCCCCTATCTTTCTCTCTTTCTTATTTCTTTCACTCCCTCTCTTTCTCTTACTCTCCTGTGCTGCCGCCCATGGGCTGGGGCCCTAATGTTCAGAGACTGGAGTCCTCCTCTCCCTCAGTCCTTTGGCCAGCTTAATCCTTTTTCAGTTTATATCTTTTCCTTTTTCTTATCCCCGCTGCTCTCTTGCCTCGTCTTAATTTTCTCTATCCCTCTTTTTTCCTTCTCTCCGGCAAAACAGAACTGGGGTGGAGGAGGAGGAGTCAGCGGTGCCTATGGCCAACCCATGAGTGCCATGCAATGCATCAGCCACATGGGTGGTGCTGTCGGCACCAACTCCTCTCACAAAAAAAAAAAAAAGCTCCCGAGTAGGTGCACACCTCTGGTTTACACCCATCAGTAATGAACAGCGAAGATACAAGGGAAGATCAAGAACTACGGTAGGTACGTAATTTTCATATCTCTATTTCCAGTTTTGTGTTTTTTTTTTTATTTCACAATATATTTACCTAGACTAGCCCTGTTAACACGCAACATCTCATTTTCAGGGGGAGTCCTGCTTCTACCCAGTTTTACAGCTTGTAAGGGACTGAAGCACGGGGAGGTTGAGCAGTTGCTCACGGTCACAGAGAGGGCTAGAGGCTGCTCTTGGATACAAAGCTGCAGTCTCCTATTTGACAGGTTAGTGCTCAAACCACTAGAGTGCAGCAAGTTCTCCAGATTTAGTGTGCAGAGGAATCATTGTAAATGGAAAGATCTGACAGTAAGCAGCAGCCTAATTAAAGGAATCTGTGTTTCCAAAATGGTTTAAACTGCATATTCGCTTACATATCATTGGGATACTACTTCTACTCCAGCTGACCCAGAGCATCATGAAATGGAGGCAGAGGCACTAGCCATGTCTCTGTGATGGTATCATGGGGAGAAACAATTCAATGCGCTAGCACAGCAAGCCACTGTACCTTATAAACGTTACCCCCCTTCCCATATGATGCACTGTGGAAAGCAAAAAAAAAAAAAAAAAGGAAATACCTGGAAAGTAAAAGCTGATAAAATTCAGGAGTTCCTTAACGCGGACCCGTATACTGGCTCACTGAAATATATCCCAGACAGATGTCATCATGGAGGAGATGGAGCTAGTTCCTTCGCCTGCATTTCATGACACTCTGGCCCACAGGAGGAGGGATATCCTAATGCAAGGTCAGTGAGTCTGTGATTCAAAAATTAATTAGCAGCAGTTCCCTGTAGTAGCCTAATGGCTGCTGTTTGTCTGAAACTATCTGCCTAAAACACAGAGCTAGTACACTGGTGCTTAAAAATAGACCATGAGATCAAAGATACACAGCAAGACACAACGGAACTTGAAAGGCCTGTAACTGTTGCTGTGCCGCTGGCATGTATACACATCCTAAAAAACCTGTACATTCTAAATCTTCTGGCAGCCGAAGGGTTAACAAGGGCAACGTCTGAAGCAGGATGTCCTCAGATATAAGCTGGGCCATCTATACAGCCATTCTTATCTGCCTTTAAAACCATCCTTCGGAGAAAGTAGTGTCAACTCAGATAACACTCATTCAGGTGCAATATCCATGCAAAGTCCACAAGGATATTTTGCTCTGAATATCGACTATCTAGTATGGTTCTACTTTAAACAAAAATAACACTTTTTGACAATTTCAAATAAGTTGCACTTTCTATGCTTTTTATGTTGCATGAGGAGAAGCACTATGTAATGTCTGAGTCCATGATGTGTAAGCAATAATACAGAACAGGGTGTAGCATGTCCATGGACATCGTCATGCCTTGGGTGCACTGTGAGGGACAAGGCAACAGGCCGAGTGTCTCATGTACCCAGAAGTGATGATAGCCATGGGCACACTAAACCCTGGAGTACAGTGCAGCTATTATGAAATGGATCCACATTTGCATAAATAAATATAAAAAAAAAACATGTTTTACATTTTAATAATATATTTTTATATGTAGGTACACATCTGAAAAACTGCATTTGCAATACTTTATGCTGTCAACAGTAAGTAGCACTGTAACAGAGGGAAACTATGCTGGTGGTGCTGTTGTGAGAGCTTATTGCTAGTAGGTGTGTGTGTGTGGTGGGGGGGAGCAAGCCCACTGGAGCCAGAAAAATGTGAGTGGAAGCTGCAATTATTTTTTTTAAGGGGAAGGGTCTGAAGGAGCCAGAAAAATGTTTGTTTGAACAATGGTCACCAGCAGTAATTGAAGCCGAAGTTACTGGCATTAATGTTAGCTGTAAAGGAGCAAAATCCAGTTATAAAATGGGGAAGGGATTTCGGCTACTCTGATTGGTCATTCGCCATGCACTAGAAGTGTCTAGCGCACAGCTAAAACTAGTCCTGAACACTTGGATGCAGCAAATCAGAAATATCCCTGAGCCTTCTCAGAATTTAAAAAGTAACAGCCACAATTTTTACCTGTCACTTAGCGAGGTGGCTGCTCAGTTCACTTACAAATCCCTGTTACCCTGTCTGTGACATCCCACATCATAAATCTAAAAATCCTCAGTTTAACTAAACTGTCTTTGAAAAAAAAATACACACAGCAAAGCTTCCAAACTGCCAGTCCCACTCCTTGCTTTGCCTTTTTAAAGCAGTGTGAGTTAATGCCTACTGTGGCTCTGGCAACTGTCATTATCCCCACTCTCTCTCTCTTACTCGAACTGCCATGGCCAGCGTAAGTTCCATATTTTTTTTAACTCTATTTTATTCACCCCTTACTCACCAGCCTCTCTCCAGTGTGGTCACTAGGTCAGTTGGCTCTGCCCGTCCAACCTGACGTGCAGATCGTCCGTGTTCCAGCTGAGGGGCACTCCCTCTCCTTATGCAGCTAGCTCTAACCCCCTTGGGTCTTAGTCCTCCAAGGAAGGACTGCCATTCTCCTACCGGTGCTGTATCTAAGTATTGGAAGGCAGCTGTCATAGGAGGAGGGAACTGGAGCGGACATCGTGACGCCCAGTGTAGGACGTGGGGCTGTTACCACTGGATCCACCTTTGCCTAGTGGTGGAAGGGGGCTTTTTCCTTGTTTTCTCCCTTCCCCCGAACCTGGGACGTGCAATATCATCCAGTTTGCTATGTCAGTGCTCCCGCACATATCCGGAAGATGGCTGCCCATTGTTCCCCTTTCCAACATGGTCCCAACATCTTATAGTGCACCCGGCCTCAACCGGGTGCCGCTATCTGTGTGGGACATTCCTCCCCCGCCCAGGAGAGGACAGCAGTCCTATGGATGCTCCATCCTCTCCTTCCCGGCCAACCCCCTGGCGTCCTGAGCTCATTCCCGAACCAAGGTCGCCGGCGTGGCAAGAGGTGTGGCATCCAGCGCCTCAACCCTCAGCACCACCAGGCCGGCAAGCAAGTTCCATATTTATTTAAAAAAAATGTAAGGCAGCACTCACATGTACGTAGATAATTAAAACTCACTACAGGTATTTCACCAGGGTTGCTCAGCCCAGCCACCAGCCTGACTGCTGCTCATCATCTCAGCTGTTATGTCCAGTTTCGCTCGTGTGCCCGATCGCAAAAAAAAAATAATAAATAAATATACACAAAGCTTTGCAATTCAACCAAAATAAAGAAAAACAAACAAAATAATATTGTTTGTGTGTGTGTAAATGGCTCTGACAGCACAGGACCTGTGGCAGCTCAAAAACTACAACTACGACAGCCTAGAAGAAACAATGCATCTCCATTCAAAAGAAAATGCCTTAAAGTTATGCAGGCAGGGGACCTATTTTATGTAAAATTAATTGTAATTTTTTCATGCATTTAAAATATGAAGACCCATTTTATAAGCGCAATAAGCCACTCCAGAGTGTGTGTTAGTTCTAACGCACAGCTAGAGGGCTGGACGTGCTCGGCCTGTGACCTCGTGTCTCACTATGCCCCCTAGCCGTGTGTTAGAACTGTCTAATGCACACCCCGTCATGTCTTATTGCTTACTTGGCTAGAGTTACTGAATTTATGGTTGGCGGCTTTGGGTGGTGGAAATTATTAAAGTTGCAGTTGGGAGTTCAAAACGTTGCAGAAATTTTGGACCCAGCAGGACTGAAGTTGTAGTCAGTGGTGCAGTTTACTGCTAAGAGGGAGCAGATGAGCTCAGCTAAATTAAAAGCCTTTTTGTTAGTGATGCAACTTTGTTTATGAAGTGCACATTTTTACATGAAATTGTCCCATGCCATATAGTATATTTCATATGTATATGCATTCAAAATACGTTTAAAACCTTGTAATTATTTATCTCAACAGTTTTACCAGAAGGGAGAAAAGAACAAATACAAAATACAATATATAAAATAATACAACAATATGGAAATAAGTATATCAAAAATTACTCAAGAACATTAGTGAATAAAATGTGAATCAGTAAATTTCCATACAGAAAACTGTGGAACAAGGAAAATAAAATACAGTAAGCAACACAACAAAATAAGGTACAGGGGGAAATGATAATACTAGTGGAGTGGGGCAGAACTGGTGACAGAGATTGGGTTAATTAAAGGATAATACCCTGTACGTGTGAAAGAATGTAATTTTAAGCTGTATTTTTTTTTTGTTTGTTTCTTCAGTTGTAAACTGAACAAAGCCGAATGGCCATACAATTAATGATAAATGAGTTGGAATCACCATTACAGTGCAATAGTTAGTATCACATTTTAGCATCAGGCTAACACAGATCATTATACAAGGAACGCAACGCTTATCTTGCAGCAACACGAGGAGGATCTCTGTCTGTGTGATCCCCGCTGACGCAGAGTGTCAGCTCCCCACCGCCCCCTCCACCACCCTTGCTGGACTTGCCATCATATAGGGAAGCTGGAACACGCCCCTACAGAATATAACCTATCAGCCAGCTCTCCCATCTGCAGCTTATGCTGGCCCACCACTAGAGGCCCTAATTGTTTCTCTTTCTTGTCCTTTAACATGAAGGCAAAGGCAATCTCCTTAGTTCCTACCAACTTTCCTTACTATCACACTACCGTTCCCCCTGCTGTCTCTCCCTCCCTCCCTCTACTTTCTCTGGGAAACGTCAAAATTCTCACAGTCAACACACAGCCTGCCTGGCAGTTACCACCTAGCACCCTTCACCCCAGCTCCCACCAGAACAGCGCACGTCTACAAGGGCAGGCAGGCAGGCACCCCTATGCAAACCCCCTCCCCACCGTACTGATAACATAACCCTACACTTCCTCAACTACACCCTCTCTCACACTAGCCACCTCCTAGGGAACACGACTCTCTGTATCCCTTCCTCCCCATGTCAATCATCCACTGATTCCCTACCAACGCACCCCTTCCCCCTTCTCCTCCTCTTGTCAGCTCCTCACACCATGAAATTCCCGATACCCACATTCTTTTCCGCTATTGGGACCATGCCGTGAAAAGCTCATCAGCTAAATAAACTAGCCAGAAACATTCTGCTTAGGTCCCTTCTCCTCCTCCTACCCCTGACAGGCAATATCCACCCCAATCCTGGCCCTCCGACAGCTCCCTAGTCTTGCCCCTCCCCAGACAGTGGGCTGCGCATTGCCTCTATTAATATCTGTACCCTGCAAAAAAAATGGGACTCTTTTCAGGGATGGGTTCTCCAACACCACCCAGATATCACAACCTTGGGCGAAACCTGGCTCTCCCCCTCTATCCCAGACTCGGACGTTACCCTCCCTGGCTATAACGTCTTTCGTTCCGACAGGGTGAGTAACCATGGGGGTGGATGTGCCCTCTACTGTAAGGACTCCCTAAATAGCCAATTGCTCCCACCGCCTCAACTGATATCAGGGGCCCAGGCACTCACTCTAAAACTAACACTCGGCAGGACTACTACCCCCCTGCTACTCACTGCTGTCTACATCCCTCCCAGGGACCAGAAACCAGCCTTTCATGCTATCCTTACCTATCTCTTTACTCTACTTCCACAACATGAAAAAATTGTCATGGGTGATTTCAACATAAATTGGCTGGCCAAGACAGCCGCCCCCTTCATTGGTGATGCCACCGCGATTGATCTCACTCAGGTAGTCACTATGCCCACCCGGCTCAACATCTGCACGGGAACCTACTCCCTCCTGGACCTGGTCTTCACTAATCGCCTCCACAGAATAACCAACACCACGGTACTCCCTAATGCATTAAGCAATCATTCTCCTGTACTCTGCACTTGGTCCTGCACAGCCCCCAAAACATCCCCCTAAAATTACCCTACATCACAAGCTCGGCCCAGGTAAACTCTCTCAACTTAAAGCCCACCTCAGAAGCTGGGACTGGTTACCCTTGCTAACACCCTCGACCCTGATCATGTTCTTAGCCTTTTTATCACCACCTTCAATGCAGCCTGTAACAAATTCACACCCCTTATCAAGAGAATGTCCAAAGGTAACCATGCCCCTTGGTTCACCAACCACCTCCTGGATCTACTGTGACACCGTGATGCCCTCTGGCATCTTGCAAGTGAAACTAAATGGCCAGTAGTCAGGCAACGGTATAGGGAGGCCCGCAACAAGTGTACATGGACCCTACGCACAGCCAAAGCTGAATACTACAAAACATCCTTAGCCTCTACCTGGGGCTCTGGGCGAAAATTTTGGAATAATATAAAGGAACTCTGCGGTAAAGTCCCAAATCTACCCCCGGATCAAATGGTAATAGACGGTAACCTTTCCTCGGATCCCTTCAGTGTAGCATCAGCCCTTAACGCCACTTTCACTGCTCTCAACCATGTCCTCCCCCCTAATTTCTTTAACCCCCCCTCCTGCCTGGTCCAGCCCTCCTTGAATTCACCTCACACATCCACTCTTTAGACCGTGGCCACCTCTCAGGGGCCGTCTTTGTGGATCTCTCTAAGGCGTTTGATACCGTCAACCATGCGCTCTTACTGAACACACTCTCCTCCACTGGCTTCTCCAGTGATGCCCAAAGTTGGTTCCCTGACTATCTGTCAGATAGAACACAAAAGGTCAAGACTGGCACCACCCTGTCCACTCCAGTGTTCCACAGGGCTCCATTCTAGGACCTCTGTTATTTAGTCTGTATCTAAACTCCCTCCCGTTGGCCTGCTCTAGCAATCTGCTCCTTTACGCAGATGATGCTGTCCTGTCTGCCTCCAATCCAGACCCCCTTAAACTCCACCAAGCACTCCAACACTCTTTCTACAAAGCTGAAAAATGGTTCTCCGCCTAGCGACTAATAATCAACTATAACAAGACAAAAGTCATGGTCTTCTCACATCCACATTACTCCCTTAAGAACCTCTGCCCCCAAATTCTCGATGCCAACCAGACCCCGCTCGAACAAGTGAACACCTTTAAATATTTAGGTACCACGCTAGATCCAGCCCTTAACTATTAACAACATATTCATCAACTATCCACTGCCCTAAACTCTAGAACTGGAGTACTCTATCGGTGCAAACATTGCCTCACACCCGACACCCTCCGGCTCACCATTTCTTCCTCTGTCCTCTCCCTTCTGGACTACGGTATACTCATATACAGTGCAGCGTCTACCTCTGCACTCAGCAGATTCCGGCTCGCACTAAACAAAACCTGCCGCCTCATCCTTGGCTGTGATCGTTTCACACACACCTGCTCCCTCTACAGGGCCACAAATTGGCTAAACCTAGACAACAGGATCAGGTTTCACACCTGCCTAATGGCCAAAAAAATTGCACTAGGTCTCACTCCCCCCACCCTATCCTCACTCATGCACCCGGCCTCAGCAGTCAGATCCACCCGTAACTCGGGCAAGCCATGGCTACGGGTACCCCGCTGCTGGACTGACCAGTTCCAAAGATCTTTCAGTTACAAGGCCCTATCCTGGACGAACTCACTCCCAAGCCATATATCTAACAAAAAAAGGCTTGGCCCCTTTAAATCCCGGCTAAGGGAACACCTTCAGGCCTCCAACCCATGCGATTGCCCCTGACACTTCCCCCTCCGTTCTCTGCCCTCCCACTATGACAACTGTCCCCTCTTCCCCCCCCCAGAACCCTCGTCCGTGCATACCTAATTATGACTGTTATTTTTTATTTAACTGAATCGTTAAGTCCTTTTGCCTGAATGCTCTAATACTGCTATATGACCATCAGCCTACAACAGAATCCTTCTGTAAATTTATGGCTGTGCTAAAGTCCTTTAACTTCTGTTATCCTTGTCTGATAGCCACTTACTGAACACCTATGTACTACTATGCATATACCAATGTACTGTTATCTGTAAACATGTTGTCTCTGTACTTCTATGTCTGACGTGGAACCTTGGTAAATGAGTCCTTGACTCAAAGGTCTTTCTGAATTCCTCAATAATGAAAATAAATAAATTAGTGATACGTCAGGAGGGGTACCACCAAAAGTCCACTACTCTCCGAAGAAACCATCCATTTGCTTAGGAAGCTTAGCTATCCAATGACAGTGGGAAATCCTGTAATAAAAGGGAGAGAAGCAGAAAGTACTAACATGACTCTAATGGGACACTACTGAAAATAAACTTTGACTAAATGACTTATGAGATCTCCCTAATAAACCTTAACCTAAGTGAGGTAGCCAAAGCAGCGTTTTTTTAAATGTCGTGCCACAAGCTGGAACACTGGGGTGCTTTGTGTAAATGGGGGTTAGGATTAAGTTGTGTTTTTTGCTGGCCCAACTGGGTGTCCTTTTTATGTTGGCTCGCACTTGCACGTCAGCCAACATAATGCAGTAGTAGCAGATTTGGAGGTGCAGTCACTGTGGGCAAATGCAGGGCATGCATCAATAGGTACGCCCCTCATAACACAATAAGCCAGCTGCAGGCGCTGACACCCGCAATATGTAAAGTGGTCACCAGATGTAAGAAAAGTGCCACTGCAATGAGAGCCAAGCTCGTCACACAGCGGCACAATAACGTGCCTCCCGACGTGCCTTTCCTGGTGAAGCACTTCAGTAAACATGGCAGCACTGACTGCCGCCGCCACTTCCTTTGCCAATGGGGGAGCCCGCTCCCCATCGGCATGATGGCCCCCCATTCCAAGTGTGTGCCAAGGGGGTGCCCAATCCCCCTCGGTATCATGCGCCCCCCCCCCAAACAGTCTTTCCTTGCCGATGGGAGGCCCAATCCACGTCAGCTTCAGTCCTCCCTGCCTAGTTTAGTTTGCCGACAGGGGAGCCCACTCCCCATCGGAATAATGTCCCCAGCCCCCAATGTGTGCTGTGTGCTGAGGGGGTGCCCAATCCCCCTCGGCATCATGTGTGCACCCCACTCATTTCTGTGCTGACGGGGGGCCCAGTCCCTGTTGGCTGCGGTCCCCCTCCCCTTTATGCTGGTGGTACACTGGGAGGCCACCCCAGTGTACCAAAAACAAACACTGCAAAAAGAAAACCCGAACCTAGTTGTCTTTTTTTTTTTTTTTTTACCTGTAAAGAAGAAAGCGGTCCCTTGTGGTCTTTCCTGCCTCCTCCCCGAACCCGCGCCCACCCTCTGCGTACCCTGCCTTCCCACACACACCCTCACTCCATACTTACCTCCGGGGTTCAGCGCGACGATCTTCCGTGGACTGGGAACACGTCTGCACTCTTCAAAGCTGACTGCGAACTGAAGAAATGCCGGTAAGCTGCATAATGGCATAAATAGGGTTTTTTCAACGTTGGTGCATATCTCGGTCATTTTTGGGAATTTTTGCACCAAATTTTCAACATTTGGTTACTGGTACCCCTCCTCATGAACTCAGTCACTGTCATGGCGTTATTCAGTCCTGAAAGGTGATTTCACAGTCACTTCGCGGAATCACCTTTTGGGACTGATTAACAAAATAACAGTGCCACTGTTCATGAGGTGGGCTCCTAGAAACCCTATATTTGCAAATTTGGTGAAAAATTCCAAAATGAACTGTTTACAGCGTGCATTGCGCAGTTTCCATGCGCGCTCGCAGACAATAATGAATTTGTAATATTTTCACTCCAAATTTTCAACACTGCCATTTTGCCACACCTCCTTATGAACAGTACAGCTGTCATTTTACATATCCTGGCCAAAATGTGTTTTCGCACTTCCGGCGCAGAATAGCACGGCTGCTGTGGGAGATCACTTTTAGGGACAAATTAAGAAAATGACAGTGGCACCGTTCATGAGCAGAGGTTCTAAAATGCCAATGTTGAAAATTTGGTGATGAAAGTCCATAAAATGACTGTGTTACAAGCATGCGTTGTGCAGTTTCCACACAGCCTTGTAACTTTGCAAATCTGTAATATTTTCATTCCAGATTTTCAACACTGCCATTTTTTCACACCTCCTTATGAACAGTACAGCTGTCATTTTTCACATCTTGCCCAAAATGTGTTTTCTCACCTGTGGCGCACAACGGCATGGTCGCTGTGGCAAACTAACTTTTGGGACACATTAACAAAAATCACAATGCCACTGTCCATGAGGGGAGGTCCCAAAATGCCTATGTTGAAAATGTGGTTAAAAAAATTCCAAACATAATTGGGTTACGGACGTGCGTTGCAGTTTCTATGCCTGCTCATGTCTTCACCAATTTTGCATATTTTCACTCCAGATTTTCAACGTTGCCATTTTTTACGCCTCTTCATGAACAATACAGTTGTCATTTTTCACACCCTGCCCAAATTATGTTTGCTTGCCTGTGTCGCCAAATGGCATAGTCGCTGTGCAAAACCACCTTTCAGCTAACAAACTGATAGTTCATGAGGTGGGGTCACAAAAAGCCCATTTTGAAAATTTGTAGTGAAAATACCAACAAACGCCTACATCGTAAGGGTTTCCAACTGTAACACCCCACCCTGTAGAGACTGTGAGGTGTCAGGTGTGTAACTTGGGATCACTGGCTATAATGCTCATGCCACTCCACCCCCACCCTGCAGCCAGTCACAGGCATCGAGGTGTGCCTTGGAGTCTTCGGCCCTAAAGTACACCCCATTCTCCTATACTGCACCCATCTCAGCGTATTTCCTTATGGAATGGGGGTAAGTATAAGGCCCAAAGACCCCAAAGCACACCACGACAATTGTTAGTGTCTACAGGGTAGGGTGAGGTTAAATGGCATGAGTGTTATAGCTGATGACCCAAAGGCACACCCCAACGTCTGCCAGTCTCTGCAGAGTGGGGGTGGGGGTGGGGTTGGCGTCAGTTCAATACTTCACTGCCATTCCTATGATGCATCTCTAACTCCTGCACTACCAATGCCAGTGAGACAACATTCGGCATTGACAAATGCTTGTTTTAAACAATATGGATAGGAAATTATTCCAGGGCAGACATCTTCAGTGTGGGCAAACTATGGGCAGATTAGTGGAGTGGTATGCAGGCAGCTAAAAAAGCTAGTTCTAGAGAGACTTTTTGTAACCATGATTACATGCTGGGATTTAGACATGGCTGAGAGTAACCCACAGCCAATCAAGTCACTGAGTTTTCCTATCCATTTAATAACTAAGCTTATTTAACTCCAAAGTTCACAAGGAGAAGATAATGAATGCTGACTATTAAAAACCTGTGGGTCAGTAGTCTGTAGGTTTTGATGACTCCAGAGTACAGAGATCTACCCAATGTCTCCATTGACCTACAGTACACCGATTTTGCAGTGCTACAAAATCATTTTTTTCATCGACCAGATCAGCCTAATTCATAGGTCTTTTGCTAGTGCACACAGAAACAGTAGTAAGTTGAGAAAGAAAATATAAAATATGATGGGCCGGATTCTAGAAGGGCTACGAATGGCGCAAGTAGCAAGTTACACCAGCAGTTGCATCATTTGCTATTCTGCAAAGCAGCCTGTGACATGTCGCAGGCTGCTTGCGCCAAATTGCACATATGCCACCAGATACATCCTAAACCCCCTGCGACATGGCGCTAGGGGTTTACGGCATCTGTTGTACCCTATTCTGGAAGGGCAGCAACAAAGTCCCTGATCTGCTATTCTAGAACCCCCAGAGAACATCCGTCAAAGTACAGTTACACCGGCATTTAGCTGGTGTAAGTGTACGTACACCCTCCAGGGGTTGCGCAGATCTGCCACAAGGCTGGCACCCAATGCATGTGCCCTTCCCCCATGCCCAGCACACCACAGTATAGCCCCACAGGGCTGCAGTGTCCCCCCCCCAGCCCCCAATCCCCCACACTGTCATGCCCCGCAGGGCAGCTCATCCCCCCTGCCTGAACCCGAAACCCAGGTCCCTCCACTGCGCATTAGTGTCCAACCGCCGATTAGATATATAAATACAAATCCCTGATGTCCCTGGCAGTCTAGTGGCCCCCCACCCCGCCCAGCAAGTGCCAGTCCACCACCCAACCCATCCCAGCCCGGCGACTGGCGCAACCCACCTCTCACCTCCACGGCCAGCCGCGCCAACTGAGTGCTTACTGTACATATGCACTCAATGAAATCATTCGTTAACACATATGTACAGTGGCGCTCTTGCAGAGCTCAGTCGGCGGTTGGCCATGGAGGTGAGAGGTGGGCTGTGCCAGTCACCGGCTGGGGATGGGCTGGGGTGCGGGTGGACTGGCACTGCTGACCGAGGGGCCACTAGACTGCCAGAGACATCCAGGATTTGTATTTCATATCCTTAATCATGGTTGGACACTAATGTGACAGTGGAGGGACCTAGGTCAGTTCAGGTCCTGAGGGAATGTGCTGCCCTGTGGGGCATGACAGTGAGGGGCCCGGCCAGGCATGACTGTTTGGGGGATCGGGGCTGGGGACATTATAGCCCTGTGGGGCATAACTGTTTGGGGGATTGGGGGGGTGAGGGGTGCCCTGCAGAGCTCTTCGGGTGTGGGGGTGCCAACTGCACCATTCCACAGAAGGCTGCGACTTGCCCATCGGGTACGTCCTTGGTGTGGCATACCATCTGCATATCGCAAGTCGCAGGACTTAGCTGCGGGGACCCTGCCCCTTCTAGAATTGGGCGTAAGGTCCTTTTCGCAACTGCGACTGGCGCAAGTCGCCTTTGGCGGTGGCTTGTGCCAGTCTTCTAGAATCCTGCCCCATTTCTGTAAAATATAATAAATGTTGAGAAAAAATATAATCTCTGAATTTCTCTGCTGCCAAATCCTTCCTTCTATTATGAATTCCTGTAGAGCACAAGGCCAAAAAAATTTCTTTTGAGTATTTATTTACTGAAATTTGTTGACCGGGTAGGCCCACTGAGAAAAAACGTCCCTTTTTCAGGGGGGCGACCCGGAATTAATTAAAAACAGTAACAGAAAAGAATACATACACAATATGCACAGAAATCAGATATGATATCACAATATAGAACAAGTGTGGACAACATTATTGCCCGAATCATAACCGAAGTAGTAGTCCAGGGTGAAATACACTTTGTTACATTGCAAAACATGAGAACAGGTACAAGGATCATACGTGTCTGAGTGGATGGCCGCTCTAGCACTCACCAACCTAAGTCACTTGTTACCAAGTAGAGAGTTAGAGACAAGTTATTAGACAGGGTCAAGCAATTACAATTACAATAACTCTTAGCAAGCAAATGAAACCGTGCTGAAAATAGGCAGGTCTGTACTCTTGTTTGCAGTACCTCAGCAGGGGCACTTACATTTGTTTAACAAACAAAATCTGTTTTTCTCTGATCTATGCAAACCATATTCTTTTCTTTTTTACACATTCATCCAATTATGACCGAAAGACATAGAACTTTTACATACTTGTATTCAAAATACCAATCTTGGATGGTGCTGCACCCTACATATTTTTTTATTCCATGCTAGTTCTCTATATAGAGTAAAGGATAAGTTCTGCTTTAAAAATAAGTCAAGACTCAAAAGCAGTGCAGTTATAGGGACAGCTCCTTTCTGGAGATTAGTTAGGTGACTATTATAGGTCACGTGACACTATTAAGAACGAGTAAGGTGAAGAATCTACCTGTTAACGTTACATGCTACTGTTTTGTTGGTTGCTTGCTCCTGACTACTGCACTTATTTTCTTATTCATGCTTTGTCTTACGGATTGGTGCGTAGTGTCATACTTACTACTGTACCTGCACCACTGTACCTGAAACTCCTTTGTATATCAGTTTGATGTTGTCCTTGTAGGTAATGATCTGATCTCTGTACTTGTTTTGTTCTCTCCCGGGTCGTGCTGAAAATAGGCAGGTCCTGCCTAGTGCACCTACCCGGTTACCAAAAGCAAATAAATAAATAAAAATAAGACTCTGGTGTCCTGGCTAACTCTTCCTTCATCAATCATTCACACCGCAGAGGAACAAGCACTTATTTAACTGGCCAGGACAGTGTATCTATGGGATGCTGCCATCTTGAAAAGCTACCAGGTCTCTGCATTCTATACTACTTCAGCAGTTCAGGCAGAGCAGAAATAATCCACTGCTCTGCAATAAGCTGTAAGATGCAGGGAGTAGAAAAGGCATAATGTAAAATAACTTCTCATTTTTAAGACTCAAAAACAGTACAGCCAGCACTCAGATATCCGATCCCATCCGTTACCATTGTCACAGATGGATATCTGAGCGTGGATTCTAAAACAAATCTAGCAAAAGGTAGCTTGGCCACATGGAAGGAAAAGGAGTTTAATGAATAAGTGAGAGGTGGATAAACGAGTGCTGCAATGTGATGTCACGCAAAGATGTCAGTAGGATTATGACAGTTAACTAACCTACCAATCTGGCACTGACATAAGGGTTTATATTCTAGTGGGGACAGCAAACAGCAGAGCCCCATATCTTCTTAGAATGTCTTTTGCCACGGGCTGGGGATGATCCTTTCATCATAAACAAAGGTTATTCACCTGTAACCTTAGTTCTGTGTCTAGTAGTCATTTCACATCGACACTTAGGCAGTCATTCACTGAGCATGCTCAGTCACGGAACAGTCTACAAGCTTGACTCTTCCTTCCACCCCATCACGTGATCCTCCGACTTTGCCCCTCTGCACTCAGATGCACTCTAACACAAAAGCAATTCAGAAGTATTTTTTCAATCTTCCTCAAGACTCTGCAAAAATAAATCTTGCTATCCTGGTGACTGGGCCCCCTTTTCCACTCCTCCTGCCTTGACCCCCCCCCCCCAAACCAGGGCACATTTAGAAATATCATTGGGGGATGTACACATTTTTACTACAGTTCAGGGAGAAGAACCCTAGCAAATATGGGGACTAAAAAAGAGTTTCTAACCCTGCCCCCAATCCATCCGGCTTTATTCATCACTGCTCCCTGCCAGTTTCTGCCAGTGATATTTTGCAGGAAAACAATGTAATTCATAGAAACACAGACTTGTCAGCAGCTAAGGACTGGCAGGTCCATTTGGTCTGCCCTAGTTTCCCTGCCTAACATTACGCCCTGGACCCTACTTGGTCAGCAGCATCCCTCCCGCCTCCCCTTCCTCTACTTATTATGCCCATGTGTCTATCTCATGCATGCTTTTTAAAATTTTTTTATTAAGTATACTTTTTGTCACCTTCGGACCGTCGGCATCTGCCCTGGTCATGGATCCCCAGACTCCCACCTCCCATTGTGCCTGCATTCTCCTGTGACCCCTGGCTTACCCCCCAAGGGGTGGGGTTGTGGCACCATTCCCCAACCGGCACGGCAAGCACTGATCCTGGTCAGAGAACCAGCTGGGAGGATGATTGAAGCCCTGGGGACAGGGCTTCACATAGACGGCCGTAGGCGGAATTTTTCTCCCTGTAAGCAGGGGCGGGGACGTGCAATGACTACCAGCATCTGCCCCGCCCCTGAGTTCTTAAGGCGCTGGTGCTGTGCAATGCACCTAGCCTACACCGGGGATCGCTCTGTGCACCGAGCAAACACTACCCTCCCCCCCCCCGGTGAAGGAGAGCCGTCCAGAGGACACTCGCTCCTTCTCCCCTTGGCCGGCCCTCCGACGACCTGGGTCCGTTCCCGAACCCAGGTAACCTGCACTGCAAGCGGAAATCCAACTGCTGCACCAGTGGGCTGGCTTTCATGCATGCTTAAAGCTCCCCACTGTCTTCATCCCCAAAACATCTTCTGGCAGGAGGTTTCAGAGGTCCACCACCATTCCTGTGAAGAAGTATTTCCTCACATCTCTCTTGAACTTCCCCCCTCAAGCTTCATAGCATGACCCCATGTTCTGGTGTTCCTCGACGCCCTAGGTTCACATCTGGGACTTGGAGAACTAGAGGACCGGCCGGGGGAGGAGGAGGATTGAGCATCCTGGGACTGCCCTCCTCCTCCGAGAGGAGGGAGGGAACAGCGACGACACACGATTAAGTGCTGGCGGAGGCAGGGGAATACAGCTGCGCAAGCAGAGTTGTCTGGGAGGTGTGCCAGATGTTGCGTATCGTGCATTATGTCACTGCATGCCACACCTCCTGGGAGCTCACCATTCACTGAAAAAATCGCTGCCAGCTCCATCTATGACACTCTGGCTCTCTGGCCCCACACTGCCCTCTGTGACGCTTGGTCGGTGACTGGGTAATGAGTTTCCATCAGTGCTGTCTGGCCTCGCAGCCCTGCACTTGGGTGTAAGCCTGAGAGGCCCTCCGAGTGGTGCTCCCGCCGGGATCCTTGACCAGTCATCTGTGGGGCCTGCGCTGTCTGATGGCCCCACGCAGAGCGGGTGAGCCTGGGTGGATCTCCACTCCAGGTAAGTCCCAGGGTGGGCAGCGGTTGGAGGAGTTGGGGGCTGAGCCTTCAGAGGTCTGGCACCATGAAAAAAGCACAGTAAATAAAAATAAAAAAGAAAGACTCCCCTACTGCACCTCGTTATCCCCCATGGAGTGTTTATAGGCCTCAATCATGTGCCCTGTTGCACTCCTCTCCTCCAGGCAGTACACGTTGAGCTCCCATAGCCTTTCCACATTTTGTTTCTCATGCAACTCACACACCATTTTGGTAGCCTTCTCCCCCCCATCTATGTCCTTGCAGAGGTGCAGCCCCCAGAACTGGACACAGTCATCTAATGGGAGTTACTCCAGTTTGTTATGCAGGAAACTGTGACACATTTATCAGTCAGTGCTGATCCCAGTGGGCAGCAACACACACACACACACACACACCCACGTTCCTTCCATCCCCTAGTGCGTGGCAGTGTCATACATACCGGATTGTTTTTTTCCGGCTGAATCTTGTAGCGGGTAATAAATCCTGGTTTTCCAGTCACATCGATCAACAACAAAATTACATTGAAACACCAGAAGACAATGGTGGGAATCAGCATTGTACCTGTGTCACACAGGGAAAAATAAAGTGTAAGCGAGGCACCAGGAAGTCTGTGAATTCTGTCACTACGAGGCCCAAAAAAAGCATTAGGCTTCCCCAACTGACCTCACAGTGCTGTTGTTTATGACATTATAATATTCACCACTAAAACAGTCTGTAATGTCACAAACTGCACAGTGAAATGAGTACTGCATTATCTGAAACAGTCAGTGCACCAATAACAATTGAAAGTAAAAACAAAACAAAAAAAACTAGAAAACACAAATTAAATATAATTGTCATAAATATATTAGTTTCAGAACTTTTACTTTAGAAGAGACTTGTGGCCCAATTTTCAAAGGTTTTTTTTTTTGTAGACTGTTTCTACTCCATACCATCGGGGAACTCTCTCCAGCATCCGCCACACTACGAGCTCTACCTCCCACCTGAAGCTCTCTCCTCATCCCGCACCAGCCCGACAGGTCCCCTGGCTCTGCACCCCACAAGATGGGGCCACCCTATCTGCCCAGGGCGCTCTATCTGAAATCTAATGTGCTAGCTGGATGGTCAGCCCTGGGGAGGAGAGAAGCCTGGTGCTGTAGTGTGACTCAGCAGGGCAGAGGTGCCATCGCCTATCCCCGAGGACAGGGATTTTCTTAGTATATTTTCCCCCAAGAGTGCAACGGTGCAATGATGTCAGCGCAGCATGATGCCGCAGACGTCCGCCGCACTCCTCCCACTCATCAGCCCAAGTGTGTGTAGTGCCTCCGGCTTCAACCAGGGGCCACTACTTCGCCAGGCATGCCCTGGATCGGAGCAGTCCACTGGAAACTCTACCCTCTCCCTCACCAGCTGACCCCTGGCACCCTAGCTCATTCCCAAACTCGGGTCGCCGGCGTGGAGTGAGGTGTGGCGTCCAGCGCCTCAACCCTCAGCCCAAGCGTGTGTAGTGCCTCTGGCTTCCACCGGGGGCCACTACTTCACCAGGCATGCCCTGGATCCCTCCCCAAGGAGAGGAGAGCAGTCCACTGGATGCCCCTTCCTCCCCCTCACCTGCTGACCCCTGGCACCCTAGCTCATTCCCAAACTCGGGTCGCCGGCGTGGTGTGAAGTGTGGCGTCCAGCGCCTAAACCCTCAGCCCAAGCGTGTGTAGTGCCTCTGGCTTCCACCGGGGGCCACTACTTCACCAGGCATGCCCTGGATCCCTCCCCAAGGAGAGGAGAGCAGTCCACTGGATGCTCCATCCTCCCCCTCACCTGCTGACCCCTGGCACCCTAGCTCATTCCCGAACTTGGGTCACCGGCGTGGTGTGAGGTGTGGCGTCCAGTGCCTCAACCCTCAGCCCAAGCATGTGTAGTGCCTCTGGCTTCCACCGGGGGCCACTACTCCGCCAGACATGCCTTGGATCCCTCCCCAGGGAGAAGAGAGCAGTCCACTTGACGCTCCATCCTCCCCCTCACCTGCTGACCCCTGGCACCCTAGCTCATTCCCGAACTCGGGTCACCGGCGTGGTGTGAGGTGTGGCGTCCAGCGCCACAACCCTCAGCACCACCGGGCCATATCCAATTTTTGAAGGCTGATGCAGGGCTTGCATCAAGCTCTGAGTCAACTCCAATGTTTGGCACAACTGCACTAAACTTCTTTGATGCGACTGTGCCCAATTTTAGTACACTGGGCGCAGTTGCGACAGTTTCCACACTTTACAGCAGCTTGCGCAAGATGTCTGGCACAAGTCCTGTAAAAGGGTCCCCCGAATGATGCAAGTTACACTGGGGGGAGCTGGTCTAACTTGCGGCATTTGGCGCATAGGGATGAAAATTCCGATCAGCGCCCAGAGAATGCCGTAAGCCCCCTACGCTGTATTTTTGACGTATGTGGGGCTTGCAGCATAAGCAAGGCATTTGAACATCGGGCTCTTGCTCTTTAAAAAGCTATCAGCACCAAAAATAGTTATCAGAAAATGTTATTTTTTTTTTAAAGGTAGTCAATTGTTATTTTTTATTTCTGAAGTATTTTTCTTTTTCCCTTTGCTTGTTGGAAAGTTTTCTACCTGGTATTATTAGATGAGATGTAAAGAGAAGTACTTTATCTGGATTCTGGCACATCTAGTTCTATTTTCCTTCCTTTATTTATGTATTTATTTATGTAGCTTTTGTTGACCGGGTAAGTGCACTAGACAAATTCTGCCTATTTTCAGGCACGACCCGGGGGAGGGGGATATAGATAAAAGCCAACTGACTTTGAACCAGATTAAGCTGTTGGTGGTATTGTTTTTATTGAATGGGGGGAAATTTGGCCAGGACAATGGGGAAATTCCCCTGCTCTTTTTTTCGAGAAGTGCCATGGGATCTTTAACATCCACCCGAACAGGCAGATGGGACCTCGGTTTAATGTCTCATCCAAAAGACGGCACATCAGGAGTGCAGCACCCCCACATGCTGCACTGCAGTGTCAGTATTGGGATATTAACCCAAGTGCCTGGTGTGGGGCTAGAATCCACAGCCTTCTGATCTCCTGGCCTCAGAGGCGAGTGTGCTACCTGCTGAGCCACTGACACTGTACCGTATCAGCACTGTGACCTCACTTCTTGTGATATCATAAGTGGCCAATCTTGCAGCCGATGGTTGGCTCTTCCTGGTCTGTTGTGTTAACAGGGACAATGAGATCACAGGGCTGATGACGTGTATGGAGGACTAGAGCTAGCAACAGGTATGACTTCCTCCAGACAATGTACAGTTCCATACACCACAGCAAGTGCTGTCAGACGGAAAATCTTCTAATTAGCAAAAGGGAAAAGATAAAAATACTTCATATGTAAGAAGTAACAGGTCACTACTTTTGAAAGTTAATATTAATTTAAGACCATACACCAGTTCTTTACGTAGCCATAGTTCAGTGGATGCTTTCCCTGATTCCCTGCTCATAGCCTACTGTCTACAATAGCCACTTTCGGGTTTTTTTTTTGGGGGGGGGTGTTACTATCTTATTTTCATGTTATAATACCCCTTATTTAATTTAACTGAAATTTGGGGGATATTTTTTGCACTGTTTTACTCAAGTTATTTTGAGTGTTACCATCTCTCTCGCCCACATAGGATATATTATGGTATCCCTAAACTCGGTATGTCGGTGCTCAGCATACCGAGTTAATTGGCCAATCAAAGCCCTGAATGGACTGTATGCCCGACAGAAAATTTTTGGGCATTCGACAAAAACTAAATGTATAATGCTGGGGGCTTCACCCCTCCCCGTAACTAAAATAACTAACTCCGGGGGCAGACCCCTGGGTAAAAAATATTAGTTACAGGGGGTGAGTTCTTAAAAGGATGTGACCCGGGTCTGAGGGAGTGCGCTGGCAGAGCTGCTGGTGGTTTAGCTCTGTACACCACCGGAGCAGCTCAGCCAACTCCCTAAAACAGCTGTCCCTTGACATGCACCAGCAGGGGTAAAGGTAAGCAACCCGTCATATCTGCTACCTTACCCCTGTCAAAATCAGTTGGAGATTTCATCGCCGGGATGCTCACTATTGGGACACTACACCTATCGGGCAATAGTGCCCGGGCAGGTGTGTGTCGGGATAATGAGTCACAGGAATACATAAGGGTACCCCCCCCAACACATATCCTCTCCCCAGGGTACACCTGGCAGGAGCTGCTCACATATTTCTTCCTGGACAAACATTTCTTAAGCAGGCAACACAAATAAACACACTTGAATGCAACTTGCTGCAGGTTTGTCGAGCAATTCGGTATTACTCACCAAGAAAGAAAAGTGCCCACTCATTGCCGCCAAAGAGATAATGCATCTTTCCCCACTGGGCTTGCCAGAAGTCCCCGGAGGCTCCCCAAAACCTCTGTAAGTGCCTGCAGATACAAATAAAAAACTCATAAGCAACAAGGTGACACATTAAAGTTTCTGCATATAGAGTATGACCTCACCTAGATTCTTTTTCTGGGATACAGTCACTCATATGGCATAAACACAAATATACAAATAGCACTGATGTTGCATAGAGCTAATCTAGAAATAACATTCATATGGTAAATACCATTCAAATAGTTTAAAATAAAATGCACATATTTTTATAACTTTTTTTTTTCCAAAGAGCTTTTTGAAGACCAGAGCCACTTCCACATCCTTCAGGCTTCTCACTCCATTACTACAGCCCCAAACCATCGCTCCTTCCACCATCTCTCTGACCGGGATCCACATGGGGAGGGACCCGAGGGCACCGGTGCCATCATTCATGGCCTCTAGTGCACATGGTTTTCTGGATTTTCTCCCTTGCCTTCCCGATGCCGTGGTGCAAGGCGTATGTCTACCTAAATGCCACCTCAGACACATGTAACAATGTGCTGCAGGGAAGACAGGCTCCCTTGGCCGATGGCAGAGGTCGCATACCAGGGCGCCTCCATCCCCTGGCCAGGACTGTTGCCACACAACAGTGCTACTCCAGCGCCCTGGTTGCCCAACTGACTTCCCAGGTCCACTTCTCTGCACAGAAGTGCGTAGCGCTTCTGATGGGCCACTGAGTGACCCTTTCTATAACATTTAAATTAGATCTGAATTCCATATGAAAAAAATTCAAATCATATCAATGTAGCACCTGTATCTGAATGGCAAGAAAAAATCTACAAATTATTATTTTTTTTTTTATACAAGTTTTATCCTCTGGTTTTTCAGAGCTGGCAGGCAAGGCTCCATGTCTCCCCCCCCCCCCAAGGGTTTCACATTTGTCCCCAGCCTGCATCCCAATTGCTGGGATTCCAGTCGGGATCATCACGGAACCTGCCAGCTCTATTTTCTCCCCTACCCAGTTGCGGGTGCATGTATATGCGTGAAGGTGCGCGTACACTGCATTCCCCACAACACCCTCCCTACATGCCGCCCTCCATCTGACAGTGCCCCCGGGCCTCCACCCGGTGACAGTTACACGGAGGAGTGACAACGTCCCTTCCTGGGAGAGGAGAGCTGCCTTGCGGCCGCTCAATCCAGCTCCCACCCCCCAGTCGACCCTTGATGACCCAGGCTCATTCCTGAACCCGGGTCACTGGCGTGTCGCGAGGTGTGCCGTCCAGTGCCTCAACCCTTAGTGCCACTGAGCTGGCTATAAATCTGCAAATTTCATTGGCCAAGAGACATCACCTGACCATGCAGTAAATATTTTTTATAAAATGGGTGCAAAATTTCCAGAACCTGATTGGCTGAAACACCTTTTAAGCCGTGTCCTTATCAAGACATAACTTTGCAACCGGCGCTACCTGTGCCAACCAAAACTCAGCACAGGAAAAAAAATCAATGCTTCAAACGGCTCTCCTGCTGCAGCTCCACACCCAGCATATGAGCAATCTGCAAGAGCTGCACTGGGAAAAGCAGTACTGGTGAGACACAAATCACGGTCTCCAACCCCCCCCCTTATGTTTGACAGAAAATTATGGAAATATTGCTGGCTGAATTGTTTTGTACCTGATGTTCTGGCCACTGAACATTTCTCTTATCTGAATTGCATAGATGCCGGTCCTGCTATTAATAACGACGGGCAGGGGGACTTCCAGGGACGTCAGCACCGAAGTGGCAGCTTGATCCTTCTTGCTCCTAAGCCCAGATGAAATCGTATGGCATCCACCCGCTAAAAGAAATGCAATCACTGGTGAAAACCACTAGATCTAAAGCAGTCATGGCCAAGAACAATCAGACCCCGGTGCAGAAATTACAACTGATGCTACAGCAAGAAAAATCCACCCTGCTGCCCGGGGCATCAGAGGAAGAAACCAGTATGGTTCTCTCGGATGGCTCTGATGAAAGCTGCTCGCAGTTAATAGCCTCAATACTACAAACTGCTAAAACGGTGGCAAAAACAGATGCTGGACTATCGGAGCTGTGAGCGGACATCAATAAAATCGAGCATAAAACAGACCAACTAGAAGTGGGTCTAGTTAACACAATGGAGCAAACCAATCAGCATGACCGTCTGTTGCTGTATTTGATGGCCAGGGAGAGAGAGCTGGTGGCCAAGCTGGATGACATAGAAGGGCACAGCTGGCGCCAAAATATACAGATTTATGGTATCCAGGAGGGGGCTGAAAAAGGATCCACAGACACAATTACCGTTCTCCAAAAGGTGCTGAGGGAGTCTCTACAACTCCCTGCCGACTTCAATCTGAATATGGATCAGGCACATCGATCCTTGCTGCAGCTCCCAACTAACCCAAATGCCCGCCTGAGGTCTTCTGTGGCAAAGCTTACTTTGTATGCCTCTAAGGAAGAGGTAATCCATAGAGCTCAGAGGGCATGTTCGATTTCAAATGGCGACCACCGCATCACCGTAGATAACGATTACACCTTGGGGGTTCAAGAAAGTAGACGAGCCATGTGGCCGGTCCTGAAACAGCTACGGGCAAAAAATCTTAAGGCCCAGATGTTGTTCCCAGCTAGATTAAAAGTCGAGACATCCCAAGGACTAAAAGTCTTCAAAGATCTAATAGTGGCCTCTGATTTCTTGGAGACACAAGGAATAATCGTGCCCTCACTGTCGAAAGAGAGATTGGAAAAATAACTCCTGAGTTCGGCCTGGTCGGTCACCTTGAAAGGTATGAAGAATCCCAATCAGGATAGGCTGCCGCACCACACCACCTTGAGGGCCGATGTCTGCTCTCTCTTGAAACCATATACATCTCCTGTGCAGCTGGCTGGCACCATTACTCAAGATTTGATGGACCAGGGGACTCGGGAGGACCGGGTAAAGAAGACACAAGACCGTGGGACCTGAAGAACAGACAACACACGCTTCTTCTTCACTTCAAACTGACTAAATTGTCACCTACTAAAAAACTGAACCCCCGAGACAGAAGTACTTCTATGTTGTAGAGGTTCCACGGGACCTCAGACTTTGGTGGGGGGCGAGGGTCAGGAGGTTAACTGGAGCTTCACGGAGGCTAAACTGGACATCTGAGATCACCAGAGGGACAATCTGAAGAATACAAGATGGTGACCTCAGTCCATTGAGTAAACATCTGTGGGACTCAAGATCTATGAGAAGAATCTTCCTGCAATACTGGTCTGATCTATAGGCATTGATAACCCGACCCCTCCCCCCCAAGTAATATAAGAATCGAATAATCCCATCTATGTAAGTTATAGCTTTTTATGTATTACTACTGTGAGTTTAAGAATTGTATAAATGAAATAAGCTATGTGAAACCTGATGACATGTACGTATATATGTTTAAAACCTAATAAAAAAGATATTTACAAAAAAGAGTAAACATCTCGGAGTCTCGGGAGAGGATATCACTTTGACAGAGAGTAAGGAAGCTTAACTGAGTAAAGGGAGGCTGGGGGGAGTTTAACTAGGAATAAGTAAATCTGGGAAAACAGAGGTTAAAGTCTTGTAGTTGTGGCAATTCATGCTTTCCTGGACACAGACTGAATAGACTCAGTAAATACCGAATGAGTATAATTGGGAACTATAACATAAAAAGGGAGGAGGGATGTTACAGATGTAATACAAAACAGGGTGTGGATGCCCAATAATACAACAAAGATGGGGAAGGTGAGATGGTATTCCCGAAAGGGATTCTCACACCCTGTAAAATAAGCTGGGGGGGAGAGTGGTTGTAAAAGAAATAATGTTATTGATAGTATAACTGTTATTGATCTTGCCTCAGAGGCAGGGGTTTGAACCCCAAATTAAACCACTGGTAAGGCTACGCCCATACCATCAACGGGGGCTAAGTGCCTCACAGGTGGCACACACCAACCCAACGAACGGCAGTTGGGCTGACCTAGGAAGTTCATACATCCTAAGAGACCTTAATGCAAAACTGGTAAAACCTTCTGCACTAATGGATGTACCACATTTAAGGTTCTATTCAACGAGGTTCATTGAGACTGATAACCGAGTGTGGGGAGCCCATCCGAGGATTTGAAGGAGTTCGCTGGGGAACCCACCTCGGACACCAGTTAATAATGTTACACATAAGCATTAATCCACAACGAAGGTGGCATCTAATGGGGAGTTAATGCATGGTTGGGACCATTGTGGCCCGAGGCCACAGGCCGAGTGCCTACAATGGACCAACCATGCATTAACTCCCCATTAGATGCCACCTTCAGAGTGGATTAATGTGCTTGTAACATGGTCTGCAGATCTCTTTGGATGTCACAGATCTGTTTGTAGTGCTGTCATTAAGTAGACCATCACACTATTTAAGTTATACAGTTCAGTTTACTGTTACTTTCAAAAGTTTCTGCTATGCTCTCTTACGTACATGTGTAATTTTTCATACTTTGGCACAGTAGCACATTACTGTATTGCTTAACGATTGCTACAGATTTTTTAAAATTTCTGACAGCTGTTCGTTTCTTATGCGTCTTAGGAGGACCGCGATTTCCTGGTTTTCCTGCTTCACCGTGAAGTTGTATGTCTCATTTGCATACAGCTTTTAGCGCTTTATATCCGTATATAACATTTTTTACCTGACTCTGTTCTCTTTGCACTACTCGATCCATTACACCAGTCAGATTTCCCCAGTTTCTTTTTTTTCACTCTCGATGGATTCGGCTGGATTATTGCAGTTTACTGTCCCATATACTGTAAACGTCTCCAACTTATATCTGCTTCCGGTTGCTCGCTGTCTGCCTCTGTGTTCGCTTCAGTTGTATGCCGTGTGGCTCACTGCTTCTTCAACCCAGGTTCCTTGTATTTTTCCTATTTACTCCCTCCGCTACTCGCTATTTGACACATCTAACCATTTGTTCGTCATTGTAAAGTTCTGTTCTATGCCTTCCATGCCTCTCGTTCCATAAGCTATACCTTACTGAGCTTTTCTCCATGTCTACGTCGCTCTACTTGACTCCTACACCTTTTTTTTTTTACTGTGTCTCTCTAATACTTGTCCTACTCATCCTCTAAGCTACCTACTTGCTCTTAATAAACTTAATTTCTACCGTTCTTTCCCTTTTTTTTTTTACACACTGCTGCGTTTTTTTTTAAGCCTGTGGCTACTTGTGGTACTTCACAAGCAACACGGCATTATCGTGCCATAATGCCATGTTGTACCACCTGGTGTGTTTCCACCAATTGTTTTGCTAGTTTTGCCTACTCTTCATTTTGCCATGTTACAAAACAGTTTAATGATTTGTTAAATTCCTGTTGGTTTAAGGACAGGCAGTTTTTTTGTGTGTTTGTAGCCCCACCTAGTGGGGAATGTTTGAAATGTATTATTGGATTTCTAATGTTTTTGTCTCCAAAATGGGGACAAAAAGCTTTTCGGATATTCTTCTTATATTTGGAGGCACATAAATGGATTGGACACAAAGGAGTCACAGGAGGGAAGGAGGCATGGAAGGGAAAAAGGGGCACATGGACAGGGAAACAAGAAAGAAAGGTACCAAAGAGGGATGGGACTTCCTATGGAGAAAAGGGATCCTCATAAACAAAAAGAAGGATGGCATAAATTCAGACTAAAATAATATCGTATAACATTAATGGGATCAGTCACCCCATTAAAAGGAAACAACTCCACAAATTTTTATGGGATCATAAATGCGAAATTAACTTCATACAGGAGCCACATCTGACTCCTAATGAAGTCCTTAAATTGAAAAATAAAAGATTTCCTGGCCTCTATCATGCATCCCTACCAGGTGGGAGGAAGAGGGGAGTAGCGATTCTGTTGGCGGCCTCTCTCCCCTCGAGGAGGATGAGGTGTGGTGGATGAGGGGGCTAGATATGTATTAGTTGTGGGAAGATACAAGACGCCCAGGTTACCATGGTATATATCTACGCCCCACCAGGGTCACCAATCAATTTTTATACAGAACTACTTAAGATTAATAGCTGAAAAAGCGAAAGGGACCATTATAGCGGTGGGGGGGGGGACTGGAATGTAGTACTGAACTGACTGATGGACTCCACCTCTGGTATTCAAGTTCCAAATAGTAGGACAGCTAAACAGTTGAGTACACTGATGATGGAGGTGGGGATGGTCGATGTGTGGCAAGCAAAATATCCGAGGGCAAAGGATTACACCTATTATTCACCCAGATATAAAATTTACACTTGGATTGACATGTTTTTTTTTACATACTCCACAGATCTGCCAGTGTTTGATTCGGTTTGGGTCAGGACAGCAACCCTGTCAGACCACCAACCTCTCCTGGCAACTTTGGACTTACAGCTTCTAAGAAAACCAACACAATGGCGGCTGAACACCAGCCTGCTAAAGGATGATGAGGTAAGGGAGGCAGTTAAACAAGTGATAGAACAAACAGTACAAATGAATAGACATCCAGATACCACCCCACAGATGCTGTGGGACACCGTCAGGGTAATGATTAGGGGTAAGCTGATCTCTATTGCAACATACAAACAAGCATTTGTCAATGCCGAATGTTGTCGCGCTGGCATTGGCAGTGGAAGTGGCAGAGCTAGAGACGCATAGTGCTGTGATTTTGTGAATGTGTCTCAAAAGGTGATTTTGCACTGCGAGCACGCCATTGTGCGCCACAGCTGCGGAAACACGTTTTGGGCAGGCTGTGAAAAATGGCAGCTGGACTGTTGATAAGAAGATTTGCAGAAATGCCAGTGGTGAAAATGTGGCATAAAAATATTGCAGATTGACGAAGTTACAAGGGTGCGCAATGCACGCTTACAACAGTGTCACTGTATGGACTTTCGGCACCAAATTTTCAACACAGGCATTTTAGGACCTCTGCTCATGAATAGTGTCACCGTCATTTCCGAAAACTGTCCCGGAAACTGATTCCGCACAGCGACCGTGCAATTCTGCGCCGGACGTGCAAAAACACATTTCAGACAGCTGTACTGTTCATAAGGAGGTATGGAAAAATGCCAATGATGAACAGCTGGAGTGAAACTATTACAAATTCACAGTCATGCGCGTCCGTGCAAACTGTGCAACACACGCTTGTAAAGCACTAATTTTATTGACTTTCATTCCGAAATTTTCAACATAGGCATTTTAGGACATCTGCTAATGAACAGTGTCATTGTCATTTTTATCATGTCTCTCGAACACGGGCTTTCCACAGCAACCGCGCTATTCTGTGCCGGAACTGCAAAAACAGATTTGGGTCAGGATGTGAAAAATTACAGCTGTACTGTTCATTAGGAGGTGCAGAACAATGGTACTGTTGAAAATCTGAAGTGAAAATATTAGAAGTTTGCGAACGTACGAGCGTGCGTGCAAACTGCGCAACACACACCCGTAACACAATCATTTTATGGAGTATTGTCACCAAATTTTCAACACAGGCATTTTAGGACCTCTGCTCATGAACAATGTCACTGTCATTTTCTTAATGCATCCTGAACACTGATTTCGCATAGCGACCGCGCTATTCTGCGCTGGAAGTGCGAAAACAATTTCGGCAAGGATGTGAAAAATGACAGCTGTACGGTTCATAAGAAGGTATAGTAAAATGCCAATGTTGAGAATCTGGCCTGAAAATATTATGAATGCGCTAACATACGAGCGTGTGTTGCACAGTTGCTACGCACGCTCGTAAAATAGTTATTTTTTGGATTTCTCCCACCAAATTTGCAACATAGGCTTTTTGAGTGCCCCCATCATGAACAGTGGCACTGTCATTTCGTTACTCAGTCCCGAAAGATGATTCCGCGCAGTGACTGTGAAATCACCTTTTGGGACCGAATAACGCCATGACAGTGCAAGAATTGTGAGAGGGGGTCCCAAAACCATGTTGAATGTAAAAGTCACAAAATGCCGAGATATGCACTAAAGTTGAAAAAACCCTATTTATTCCATTATACAGCTTACTGGCATTTCCTCAGTTTGCGGTCGGCTTTGAAGAGTGCAGGCGTGTTCCCGATCCACCGAAGATTGTCGGCGAGCTCCGCGGAAGTAGTATGGGGTGGGGGTGAGGGAGGCAGGGTGTGCAGAGGAGTGGGGAGGGGCATCCAGACTATAAGGGACCGTTTCGTTTTACAGGAAATAAAAAAAAAAACATCCAGGACAGTTTTTGTTTGCAGGGGATTTGTAGCGCTAGGTGGGTTCTCAGCATGCCACCTAACTGTTTGGGGGTGTCTGAAGCCAGCGGGGATTGGGCACACTAATCGGCAAACAACTCGGGGGCATTTATGCCGGCGAGGATTAGGCACCCCGGCGGCACACAAGAAGGGTGGGGCGCAGGCCGAGGGGGACTGGCCACCCCTTGGCATTAAACAATTGGGGGTTCAATATGCCGGCGGGGAGAGGGTTCCCATCACGGTTCCTGAAGGGGAGGGTAAAAACAGGGGGTTGGGCACCTTGGCATATCTAAATGGGGGTGCTTTATGCCGTGGAGAGTGGGCTCCCCGTCGGCACGATCTATAGAGGCAGGGTCAACTGACAGGATTACAGGCACCCCAGAGTCGGCGGTTCGGTGGCCCAGTGTGCCGCCATGAGCATAATGTCGGCGAGCACGTAAAAGGACGCTGCGTCTGATGAAGCTTTGCTCGGATTGCATGGAACTTTTCTCAGATGTCCCTCACATTATGTATGCATGGTAAACGCATGCAGGCAGATTAGGAATGAGGGACGACTCTATCGATGCGTGTCTGCATTCGCCCAACAGCGACTGCGCCTCCAAAGCTGCACTGTCCCAAGATGTTGGCTGCGCAAGCGCGCCAACATAAAAACATGACAGAAAGAAAAACCTTGATGGTTTAACACAGCAGCTGAGGACACTAGAGGGGCTTCAGAATTTACAGACATTTTGTAAGATGAGAGAACGGGACATAAAAGAAACCAGAAAGAAAATTCAAAATGTAAATAGGCTTGAAATTGAGAAAACCCTTCACTACTTAAAACAATAAAAACAAAAAATAGCTGCTCAAACCTTTAAATTACTACACACTGGAATTCACATTTCTTATAAGGCGTGCTGCTAGATGGTAACAAATAACAAACAAAGCAAAAGGACTAGCACACCCCCCCCCCCCACATAGCATAACATTTAAACTTTCAAATGCCAAAATTGGCTATATTTACTTTCAAGCTCCATGTGAGGAGAGGGTCCTCTTAGTTTCAGATTGGAATTCCAATTTGAGTAAGCTAAATCACCAAACGTCAAGGTGGGACCCTTCGATTTAGTCCCTAACTTTACAATGCCTCAATGGCTACTAGCTAACTGCTTTTATACTGTGCTCCCAACAGGGAATTTACACAGGTGATTTAACTTTCAAATGCCTAAATGGCTACTGTGCTCCCAGAAGGGATATAACACAGACATTTTAAAAGGAGCATGCTTAAAACAATCCTTTTATGAATGAGGTCCCCGAGTGACTAGATGGCTGGCCTTTCGCCTAAGGCAGCAGAGAGCCACAGCCAATATCACAGGCCTGAGACATCCGGAGACAGGACAAACATCTCATAAATGGGAAAAGATTGCTGACTCCTTTGTAACTTATTACAAAAAACTATACCACCCACCAATGGAATCTCATACTGAGGAGGCAGGGGAATTCTTGGAAAACCTAAAGTTGCCTAAGCTTAACAAGGCACAAACATAAACATTGCTTGCACCAATTTCTCAGGCAGAAATCGGCTTAGCAATACAAAATCTAAAATTGGGTAAATGCCCAGGCCCTGATGGGTTTAGCAGCGAATTTTATAAGGCCTTTACACCTGAAATGGTCCCCCTGCTGCACACCATCTACAACCAGATCTGGATGGATGGGGATACAGTACCCCATCATGGAACTATACAACGATTTTAGTAATACCCAAAGAGGGCAAGAACCCACAGGAGTGTGGGTCATATAGACCCATCTCCCTTCTAAACTGAGACTACAAAATTTTTACAGCCATAGTAGCAGCCAGACTTAACCCTGTTTTACTGGACCCAATCCATTAGGACCAAACAGGATTCATAGAAGGAAGGCAGGCCCCAGAGGAGGTCAGGTGCACTATAAATATTATTGATACCATAAATAAACAGCATATTCCTATATGTATCATGAGTATGGATGCTGAAAAAGCATTCGATAAGGTGGCTTGGAGCTTTCTTTTTGCATCCATGGGCAGAATGGGTTTATATATTTACTATTTGGAACTTGAATACCAGAGACGGTGTCCATCAGTCGGTTCTGTACTACATTCCAGCCCCCCCCCCCGGCTTTCTTGGGGGCTATTAGGGCTCTGTATGCCTCCCCTCGGGCATATGTAAGGGTCAATGGGGGAGTCTCACAAAGATTCGATCTAGGCAGAGGCACAAGGCAGGGGTGCCCACTGTCACCCCTGCTCTTTGCACTGTATACTGAACTCCTAGCACAAGCTATTCGTGAGGATCCCGACATTAGCGGGATTCGAACTGGGGGGGAAGAGCACAAAATATCCCTGTACACAGACGATGTCCTTTTGTACATGTCCAGCCCCGATAAAGCTATACCTAGACTATGGGAGATCATAGATAAATTCGGTCAATACTCAGGGTATACCCTCAATAAACATAAAACTGAAGTTCTCAAATTTTTCCGTACTCCATCCCATAATGTACAACAAGTAACTCCACTGAAATGGAACAACCAAAAGATAAGATACCTGGGGACGCAGATTCCTAGGAATCTTTCATTAATATTTACGCTTAACTTCGAACCACTGATAAACCAAATTAAGACGGATATCAAGAAATGGGAGCTCTTAAACCTTCCTTATACTCTAGGATTCATTTGGTGACAATGTATGTTCTTCCAAGATGCCTATACCTCTTCCAGTGTTTTTGCCCTTGAGGGTACATCATAACCAATTTCAGACCTGGCAAAGGATCATCTCAGAATATATATGGACTAAAAAGAGACCCAGAATTAATAACCAAGTTATGTCAGGTGATAAAAAACAAGGGGGGAGGAATGTCCCGAATTTGGAGGATTATTACCTTGCAGCCCAAATAAGATGGGCCATATTGTGGTCAGCTGACAAATATAAGGCTCACTGGAAGACAATAGAGGTATTGAGTTCGGGGGGAGCACCTCTTGGAGCCAGGGCATCCAACCCTGAAATGAAACAGGAGGACCCATAACACCTTGCCATTCTCTGTGAGGAACACATTGCAGGCCCTAAGGAGACTGTGGGCCAAACACAGACTCGGGGAACATAAAGACCCGGGGAAATTAGGCCAAATAATAATGGAGATAGTGAGTATGCAAAGGAAAAAGGGACACATTTCGGCCATATATAAAGCCTTGCAGGATAGAAACGGAGATCTCACTAAACCCATTAAAGGTAAACGGGAAACAGAATTCGGAGAACAGATACAAGACAAGGAGTGGGAAGTAATCTGGGCTCAGGGAATCAAGACAACGTACTCCCCTTTGTGGAGAGAATTTGAGTGGAAGGTCAAGATTAGATAATTGATAACCCCTGTGATCAAAAGTAAATGGGACAAGAACTGCCTGGCTACATGCAGGAGGGGATGTCAGGGAATGCAGGCACACCACTCTCATGTATTTTGGCAGTGTCAGAAGCTGACTGGGTTCTGGGGGGGATTACACAGAGCCTGAGAACTATTTTCACCTTAACCGAGCCATTAGGCCCTAAACAGATGGTGTTGAGACTACTACCCGGAGAGGTAAAGGGGACAGATAACTCATACCTATGGAACATACTGATCATAGCTGCCCATAAAGCCATCACTAGAAAGCGGTTATCCCCTGAACCCATCACACAACAACACTGGACCTCCATAATCCTAGAGATACAAGACATGGAGGAACTAACCCATAAAATCAACAATCGAGTGCAAAATTTTACAATGTGGTGGGCTCTCTGGGCAGTCTGGCATGAAGCCCATCAGAATGGGTAGAGAAGCAAAGAGGACAGAGGTATTATGACAGATAAATGAGATGAGGGAGGTAGAGTATTGGATCACCATGCCTGTACTTCCATGAACATACAATAGAACATGACAATATAACTGTAAATGAATTGACTTGATCAGTGTCTCCAGCACTAAGTAAGAGATGTATTTGTGCCTAAATAAGCAATAAACTTGAATAAAAAAATAAAATAACCACGGGCAGTGCAAACTGCCGTTCATTTCCTATGCTGTTTCGAGTAGTCCCCCTCGATTTGTTGGTCTTACTCTATAGTCCTCCCTAATCCTCTTTTCCATATGCCACCAAATGATGATCCCCTTTCTCCTGGCATAGCGCAATACTGCTACCATTTCAAAACAGCGAAGAAGGAAACTGCTCTCTTTGGCAGCCGAAAGGGGACACGCCCGCTCCTGATACTGCTGTCAACAAGTACTTTGTGATTTGAGTAGCTCTTTTCACTTCTCTTGAAACAAAGACAAACTGGCACTCTTTATTTCTTGCATCTCTATTATTTACTGTCTTTGTGTGTGTGGGGTCTGACATGTGGGAACATCGGCACACAAGCGCGGTGTCAGCGAAAGCTGTCTCAATCTCAGGCAAACAGCTGCTGTAATCATTTCTACATATGAAGAACATCACAAAAATTAATATGGGGGAGAAGCCTCTAATGGTATTAAAAGCAGCAGTGATGGGCACAAACCTAAGCAATACATAGAGACTCTCTACTGCTCATGAAACACTTCTGAAACTAGTTTGGGGGACTATTATTTTTACTATTTGAGCTATTGTAACCTACTTTTTTATATTTTTTACATTTTTCTTTTTTTATACCCATTAAATTATTACTTGGGGACCCACTTTATAAGCGCAATAAAACACAACGAGGTGTGGGTTATGTCCTGGTAAGAGCACTTCCTAGGTGCTAAAGGCACTCGGGGCAAGCACCTCGTGCCTCATAATGCACCTGGAGCATGCTCTTATCAGGCTATAACCCACACCTCACCGTGTCTTATTGCTGGCATAAACACATGGTCAGGTGCTGAATCTTATGTTCCTCCCCCAAAAACCTACTTAGAGCCATTTTATAAGTGTAATAAGCCTCTCCAGGGTGTGCATCATAGTACCGCACTTCCCAGGTATGTAGTTGGCTTTGTGCCTTACTACACCTAGAGGCATGCATTAAAATCCCATAATACATACCATTTTGTGGCTCGTAACTTACCTAATGAACATCTGTACCCCACAGAAACCATAAGAGAGTAGGGCTGCCCCCATGCTCCAGTGCAACACGTCACGCTGCCGTGCAGGTGAGCAGAGTTCACTAGCAAGCATGGGTTATGGCGTTGGGAGGCAGGCCTGGCTGCAGCAGCTGCTGCTTGGCAGTGTGTTGTGACTCAGGTTGTAAACATGGGGCACCGGTGCCACAGCAAGTCCTCCGAGCAGCCAGAGAGAAAATGGGTAAAAATCCCATTGCTGTCTATATGATGGCCTGGGTTCTGTGGGACTCCTCTGGGTCCTCATGCAAGCTGGCACTGGATCCTAGTTCACAGAGCAGACTGCCTTGCTGGAGAGGATGGCCCCTCCCCTGAGACCCCTGCTGTGGTGGTGGGGGGGGCAGACCTAAGTCGAGCTGGGAGTCAAGAGGAGCACATGGGACCAACAGGCCAGATCGGGTACATGCCTGTGAACAGGGTATATCCCTGGGGGACAACCTGGGGCTGGGAGAAAAAGCGCCCCTAAGAGAACCTGGTCATTAAAGTTAGAGAGATTCAGATTAATATAGAATGCTGTTAGAGACACTATATGATATATGCATTTCAAGATATAGTGTATGCACTCAGTATACAATGTGTATGTATGTATGTATATCATTCTTACTATATGATGTATGCATTTTACTATGTAATGTATGCAGTTCCCTATATAGTATATGCAACTTACTATATAGCATGTGTTACACCATATGATGTATGTTTCAGTATATGATGTCACTACATAATGTAAAAAACAAAGAGCCTCTGTGTGCAAGCGCTGAGGCAATGGTTACCCCAAAGGGCATTGGGCAGGAAGCCAAGTTTCAAAGAAATACAAAATAACACATGCGCCCATAATGCAAATCACCACAGAATATTATGCTGGTTCAACTTTAAGTAGACATGCATGGTGCTGAAAGGCCTCTCACACAGTTTGCAAAGTGTGCCAACAGAAGACACAGGAACATGTTTCGTCCTACCAGGACTCATCAGTGTGCCTCGTCTGTCTGACACCCCTGTGGAATGAACCAGCTACCCTAAGATGGTTTATCTGGGTTATGTTGTGGTGAACCCAATTAAAACAAAAAAAAAAAAAACAAGTTAAAAGACAAAGAACCTCTCTGCGCAAATGCTGAGGCAATGGTTACCCCAAAGGGCATTGGCCGAGAAGCCAAGTTTCAAAGAAATACAAAATAACACATGCCCCCATAATGCAAAGCATCATGGGCTCCATTTGCAAATCACCACAGAATGTTATGCTGGTTCAACTTTAAGCAGAAATGCATGGTGCCGAAAGGCCTCTCACACTGTTTGCAAAGGGTGCCAACAGAAGACACAGACACATATTTCGCCCTACCAGGACTCACCAGTGTGCCTTGTCTGTCTGACACCCCATAATGTATGTGTTTTACTATATGGTGTATGTGGCCAAAAGGTACAAATTATGTCCCTAATGGCATACCATCAATTTAAGTCACATTCTCTTACGTAAATAAACAATAACAAACAAATGCAAAGTTTTGTTTTTTTTTAACATTTGTTTTTGTCATCAACGTAATAAAACAGGACATTATCTAATATTCCTCCTCTGTGAACCCTTGATCTCGTTGGTTTCCTATTGGTTAAACTGGTGTATTGACCTCATACCAATACTTTCCCATGAAGCACCAACAGAAAGAAAGCAGGAAAAGGGGCAAACACAGTACTGCTGCACCAGGGTTTTATTTCTTTGAAATAACATTTGTATGTCATTCATGTGGCATTCAAACAGCATTCCCACGGGAGGCATGGCCAACAGCCAAGCTATGAACAGCAATTCAGAGCTACTCCACATCATACAGCAAACTACTGAATAAAATTACTGTAACTGGTTGGAAATGTGACGGAAAAAATCACTGCATCTAATAGAACTCATTGAATGCTACCCGTAGATCTAAAATAATTAGTGATCTAAGTGAAAGAAAATCAAGAATGGTGAGAGGAAACAAGGTGGGAGCTGGTGCTGAGGGGGCCCTACCGAAAGAACCCAAACTGGGCACAAGCAAAGATTCACAGACAGGTGCTGGAGATTCTGACTTATCTCAGCCCACAAACGCGGCACTGCTGAGGGCGATCCAGGGATTAGATTAAAAATGGAGGATTTCAACACAGAGTTAAAGCTGCTCAATGCTAAGGTGGGATTATTAACTGAGGATACCACAGGAGCAACAATGTCGACAGATAAAGCCCTAGCAGTTACTGCGATCCAAACTACGGAAAATGGACAACTACGGAGATGGCTTCAAAACATAGCTAGAGCAAATAATATCCGTTGGGTCTGCCAGAAGTGACAGAAGGAGAAATCCTATTAGCATTTCTGCAACAACGGATGAAAGAAATTATGGTTCTAGAGGAGAATTTTCATTAATCAAAGTTTATAGAATTACACCACATGGTGGTAGATCTCGAGCCACCATGGGAGAATCTTTGCTAAGAACCCTCTTGCTTTAGCTCCGCACCTCGGCAAAGATATGCTCTTACAGTACACTAAGAACTTAAGCCCCTTGCAATGGAATGACGGCAGGATTCACTTTTTGCCAGACCTGAGCTGTGCCACTCGGATGTGAAGGAAAAGGTTTGATGGTGTTAGGTCCCGTCTTCATACTCTTGGGGTACACCATGTGCTGCTTATGCCTGCCAGTCTGAGGGTGGTCTATGGAGGTAAGGTATTTCAGCTCTCTGACGCGGCAGAGGCTGCCTAACTCCTATTTAAAATTGAGAAGCAGTTTTCAATAAGAGATGAGGATTCCCTTTCAAACAAGGAAGAAGAGGTCTAAAGTATATGTGCAACTTTAACATCAGAAAAGGGGATGGGAGGGGAGCGGCGTAGAGGCAGTAGGTAGCTTAAAAATGATAGCTATTGTTTTTGAAATGTATTGTGTTATTACTAAATGAATAAGTGTTATATCGGGACTTTAACCTACACAATATGACTCTCCAAAATGACGTCGCTTGACGCAATAGATAAGAGTCTCTCATCAGGTTTCCATCCCACTCCCCCTGCTTCTATCAAAATCTTTTGTTTTGCGCTGAAAGGCCATCTTGCAAGTGGTAGCAAGCAATGTTAGGGGTTCAGCACCAGCTGAACTCTTTCAAACTACTTGGCACACACCACAAACTACCTGTTGTAAACAACATGCTGCTGGACTTGATAAATGGTTGTTTTTCTCTATGCTATGTAGGTGTTCGTGTACCAAGATGGTTCATCAGTTGCCACATATTATACACACTCTACAGGGTTAGTCATGTAAGCATAATTACTATTAATTAACTTAATTCTGTGTGTGCCTACAGTCAACAATATTTTTCTTTGAATTACAGTACTACTTGCCATACAGGACATTTATTAATAACGATGTTTGTTTAGTGGGGATAATTAACCCGATGTTCAGAGTGAAAGATGTTTGTTCACATATTCTAGATGTCCCTGCTCGTGGCTGTACGTCATCTTTTTCTTTTGTAAACAATATTTTAAGCTAGTTAGCTTACAACCATTCAATGTTACCTTGCTGGTTATTAACAGTTAGGACAACTCCAGGCCTTGGGGTTTGTTAACTCCTTGTTTCCCTTAGGGCTTTCTTACTCCTTGCCTGCTTATACTGCCTACTGTCATTTTGCGCAATGTATGTATTCTGTTTACTTCCTGAAACTTATATGTAACCAGCTATTTATCTGTTTGTATTGTCCTACCCTGCATCAACCACTAATGTCCTATTAATGCCTTTGTTAATGTTGTTTTCTGCATTGTAAAAATGTCTGCATCTTCACTGTAACAATTATTGTCTGTACCTGTGCCTTTTTGGCCCATGTGATGCCTGTAAATGGTCCCTCAGACCAGTGCACCTACCTGGTTAACAAAGTCATAAATAAAAAATAAAAATAAATAAATAAAACTCGTTTATCCCCCTCAAGTGATGTAACAAGATACAGGGGTGCTTTGAAATAATATTCACTCCTGTTCAAATGTTGTAACTGGCTTGGTTCAAGCTATGAATTGCCAGTCTACCTTCCTGTAGGCAAAGTTTAAAAACAAAAACAAGGCTTTCCCAAAACATTTACATGCCATTCAAACAGCGTACAAATGGCGGGCATTTGGTTTCTCAATAACATTCAAAAGGTGATGGAGAAGACTCAGAGTACCAGGAACCACTTGTTTCTCCTGGGTACCAACTGTAAGTAAGCAATAAGACACAACATGGTGTGGGTTGTTCTGTAATAACCACACGCCCAGGTGCAATGCGATGCAAGAGGTGTTCACATCAAGTGCCTTCAGCTCCGGAAAGTGCATAGTGGCTAACTTATTTAGTCAATCAGAAAGCAGGAACTGTCCAACCCACTGTATAATGCTGTGGCCAGATGCTAATATGTGCTAATTTACAAATATACTACATATAAGAACAAAAATAACAGTTTCTCCTTTTGTGGAAAATGGCACCTTATTTGTGTCCCTGTTTTTTTTTTATAATCAAATTAATGGAAAAATCTCCCCGAGTTTATGCTGGAAAAATGCAGGAAAGGTCAACAGGCTAATCGAAGCAGTCATGGACCTGGTTTGATTAATTTTTGTATTATATGACAGGCAATAAATATGAGATATACCATGGGCCGGATACAAATATCATATTTATTTTTATCTGCAGGTTTTGACCTCTATTGCCCTTAGGAGGGGTAAAGTCAGTGGTAAAACTTGCCTTTACACCTGTTCCATAAATAAGGGATATTCCACAGGGCATGCAAAAATAAACTTCTATTCACTCTGGAGTGTTGCCAACAATGTTGCCTAACAACAGGTGGTGGGGCAAAGCAGAGCTCCGATTTGTAGGTCAGTACTGTTTGCAACATTCCAGAATTAATAAAAAAGCTTATTCCTGAATGCCCTATTCACTTATACCATGGGACACTGAATGTCATTGTGATGACACTACATGGAAAATAACATACAAACACATGAAGAAGCCAGCAGAAGAAGGCCATTTGGTCTATCAAGTCTACTCATGTTGCAGGGTCCACAGCTTGAGCTACTGTCCCTGCCCCCTCTCCCTACTCCTCCCATCCTCACAACCCATGACCCTTACCCTCCCCCTATACCTGCCCCAGCCTCTCTTAAAGCTGCCCACTGTCTTCAATGAGATTATCTCTTGTGGCAGCGCATTCCAAGTGTCCACCACCCTATCTGTGAAGAACTGCTTCCTGACCGCCCTCCTAAACCTCCCACCCTCCCGCTTAAGACTGTGCCCCCTTGTGTTATGGTTGCCACCCAGCTTAAAGAGACTCTCCTTATCAACCTTATTTATCCCTTTCAAGTACTTAGAGGTCCCAATCATGTCCCCTCCCTCTCTCTCCTGTCTTCCAGGGAGTACATGTCCCGTGCCCTCAACCTCTCCTCGTATGCCTTACCCTGCTGACTAGCTATCATGTTTGTAACCCTCCTCTGGATTTTCTCCAGCAGGTTAATGTCCTTTTTGAGGTGTGGGCACCAGTACTGAACTCCATACTCCAGATGCTGCCTTACCAGTGACCTGTACAAGGGCAGTATAACCTCCTCTCTTCTACTACTGATCCCCCTAGATATGTATCCCAGCATCTTGTTTGCCTTTGCTGCATGGGCTACAGAGAAAATAACATGTTATTCAGAACGGAGGTGAAGAAGGGTATCAGTTGGCGACGGCTGGTGGATGTCAGGGAACGGGGCTGGGGCTCCCTCCAGAGACTGGGCCGGAACAAGGGCGCATAAATTGATAGCAAAAAAAAATCATCCCCCTTGTCTCTGGCTGTAAAAGAGACCTTTATAGTGTATAGTGAAATGCTGCTATGCATGGAATTCCATGCCTGGAATATGCTTGTTCTGCTGCAGTAGTGACATCATTATGTTGTTCTGCTGTGATGTCACTACTGTAGCTGAACAACTTGGAATGCTGCCACATAGTTGCTTTCCTCTATCCAATTCTATGATAGAACAGCATTCTAGAACGTCTAGAGACTTCACAATTCAGTTTCACTGTGAAAGAGAAAAAAAAAACACAATGCACACATTTCACATAATACTATACACTATAAAAAATATAGGATGAGCAACTTTATGCATAACCAGCGTGTTCTGTCACCTCAGGGTTCTGATTCCCATGGACCTTCAGAGGGAATCAGAACCCCTCCATGGCAGAACACACTGGTTGTGCATAGTTGCCCATCCAGTATTTAAGCAATAAGCCACGAGGGGGTGTGGGTTATCGGGAGATTTACCACGGCTGGAGTGGTTTGCCCATGAGGAGCAGCTGAGTAGGCAAATCCTCGCCAGCCGTGGTAAATCCCCCGATAACTCACATCCCATGAGTGGCATATTGCGACTATACCATGGATTAAGCCTATGAATTATTTTTTAAAAAGGCATATTTTTTATGTAATAAACATTAATGTTTTTCAGAGAAATAAGCTTACACTGAAAAAAATAGTCCCTTACGTAAGATTTTCCAAAATATGCACATAGAAAAACGTTTCTAGCCCACCATGTTTTCTTTTTGGAGGTTTCTTCATGTCGCTGCAGTTCAAGCTGCAAGCTACAGCATTTCCTTATTGGTTGCTTGCTTGTGATGCTACATTTTGTTGCCGACAGGACTGGATGGCTGAGTTGTTAAGGGCCCGTGGAGTTTGAGCTGGCAGCGGCAGAAGAAGGTGATGGTGTAGCCAGCTGACGGACTGTTGTGGCATGCAGAGAAACCGGAGGTGCTGGAGCTGGAGGAGTGCTTTGTATCTGTAAGTGCACTGGGGTTTTAGCAATGCGTTCCGGTTCACTTTTTTCAAGCAGGTGATGCACTGGACTGCTGTTTTTTGTGACATCCCGGGAAACAGACACAGTGACTGGGTGGCACCTGAAAGAGAGTGAGGTGGGTACAAGCTGGGAGAAGTGTTGCTGAAACGCAAAATAAAAACGATAGCCAGCTGTGGGTTCAGGGTTGTTACTGCAAGTGAAGCTTTGTTTTAAAGTTATGGTGGGTGTACTTGCACATTGGACGGTGCTGGCTAATGGACGTTTAAATGGAAAACGGCGGTTTTGTGAGGAAAAGAAGATGGCGGTTGCAGTGTTTTGTTTTCGGGGGTCAGGTCGATTTTTCTTTGTGGTGCAGCTGACTGGCACCTTTGCCATGGGTATATCATAGGATTTACCACAGCAGAAAGGTGCCATCCAGCCAATCCCAGCACAGGATTTTGTCTTCATTTTAATACCCATGATATAATCTCTGTGTTGTGTGTGTGTGTGTGTATACAGTATGTTAGGAGAGGCAAATTCTGCCAGTGGAACTGAGCAGAATTTTGAATCCATGTGTTCCATGGTAAACATTCCATATCTTGAATCTTGATGCCAGCAAAGGACAAACTTTGTCCAGCAATAACACAATGACATCATTTGCAATGGGAGGAAGGATTATTTTACCATACATGTTCACAAGTAAATCTATTGTTTCTACATATAAAACATGCATTTCCCAACTGTAAAAAGTAAAAAAAAAAAAAATAGAGCCCATTTTATGAGCACAATAAGACAACTCCAGGAGTTTGCATGGAACAGATTTTACCTCACTTCCAGGGGCTGAAGGCACTCGGCCTGTGGTCTCATGCCTCACTACGCTCCTGGGCTTGTGGTAAAATCTGTTCCATACACACCCCGTCATGTCTTACTGCTTGCATATTTTTGCAAAGTTTTAAGTTCTTCACTGATAAGAAGAGACACCATTCAAGACGGTGCCACACACAGTATTTTTTTCAGACATTCAGCTTGCTTTGGTGGCTGATCAAAAATGTTGCCTTCCACAACTAACTGGTCACACATACTCCTAGTTAGCATACTGTAAGAATAGTCTTCCACAGGATGAGAGCCAAATTCTTCACCCCCTCTATTAATCAAGAGTGATACCATTGTACTCCGTGCCTGATTAATCAAATTCCTCCTCTTCCTCCCCTCTTCAGGTAGAGGGGTGGTGGTACTGTAGGGACTTGTGTTTGTTGCATGACCTGAAGCATTTGCCACATTTTCATGAATTCTTCTAGGGAGGCTGTCCAACAATGGGACAAGCCAGTACAACTGAAGACTCCATAGTCGGCTTTCTGCATGGAGCTTTCACCAGTTTGCTCCCACTCCATGGCTGACACCACAGTAAGTTTAATTCCTAGATATTTTACCAGTTTCCTCTCTTTGTCTGCTTTCTTTCCCCCAGTGCCAATCAGAGACAAACTGCTCTCCTCTGCAGGTCTGTTGGCCATCATGGAACTGCCAGTGGTTGAGGGTTTAGCCTAAAGCTACCAACTTTCCAAGGCCTAAAACTGGGATGGTCCATTATTGACCACAACCCCCGACACCGTGTCACTTCCACGGGCACCGCTGTAGACAATACTGCATACAATTACATTTTGCTGCTTGCTCTGGCTATGCTGCCCCACAGTAACACCAGTAGCAAACATCCTGATTAAAACAATACATCATTCTGCTGCAGCAAGTTCCAAATCATGATGTACAGAAAGTTAATCAGAAGCAAATCTGCGTTAAAATTACGATCAGACGTTCGAGCTGCATGTATTGCTGCTCCTGACAGTCCCATCCAACCTGCCTACACTCACCTCACTTGCTGAGCAAACTTCACTTCAGTGACTTCCACCACCACACCAGATTGTTTTCACACACTTCCCTACTGCTGATCAGGTTTTGGTACCTTAGTTCCCTGCTGCCAGTCTCTTCTCTGTCTGGAGTTCCTCTCAGTTGCTGGCAGGCAGATGTCCACATGTGCTTGTTTGCACTACTACCCAGTCTAATCTAACAGGATGGAACATGCTTTACTGTGCTCCCACTGACATGCTTGCAGTGCAACACAGGCACAGGGGTGAAGTTGCAAACTACTCTCCAGCCCAAGCAGCACCACCGTGGTGCAGAAATAACTGTCATTCACTGAGGAGCAGTCAGCAAAAAAAAAAAAAAGGGACAAAACTGGGACAAGTAAGCCAAAAATGGGACAAAAGTGACATTTTGCAAAACTTGTGAGAACACTGAGACATGCTGTCCAAAATAGGGACTGTCCTGGGAAAATAGGGACTGTTGGTAGCTTTAGTTTAGCCGAACCTTGTAAACAGACATTAATGTTACTGCATCCTTCTAGATTTACTGATCATTTTCTTTGCAGGGCGCAGTGTCTGGAAAAGCATGCTATAAGGGACAGCCTCCTATTATTCTCTCCTTTTTAGGCACCAACAGCATAGCTGTAAGTTCCTACTGCGGTCATGCGCACTCTTTTTGCATTTAGTGAAGTTCAAAGGTACATTCAGTGTGAGCAATTCAACTGCATGATGTCACTGATGATGTCAGTGATGGGGTTTGTAGGTCCTGGCATAGACTTTCATACCTACACAAGCCTGGCTTCAGTCCCCAGTGTAGAACAATTTTTCTTTCTCACTACAGTTTCTGCAGTATGAAAAAAATTGTTAGATGCCCTTGCTGTTGTTATAAAGTTTCAGCAAACACTGACGTTTTGTATTGCTGATAACTTGAAAGGTTCCAGCTCAGACTTTCAAGTTTGAACAGAACTTGAGAAACATTACTTCAAATTACCAGACTGCTGCATTACTAAATCTGCTGCAGCTGTTGGGGAGGTGGTCCGCACTCAGTGCTGGATGTCCTTTGCTACAGCATGCACATCCTGTCAGTGTGCTTTAATGTAGCGGTAAAGTTACAAACTACCAAGCAGCAGTGGGTAGGAGACCTGGGTTTGATCCCCAGTGCAGGACTTTTTTTCTTTCTTTCTATGTTTCTGCAGTGTAAGAAAATTGTTTGATGTCATTGCTGATGTTAGTGATAAGAGTTCCGTGAAGATGTGAAGTTCTACATTGCTGATAACTTGAAAATTTTCAGCTGAGACTTTGAGGTTTGAATGTAACCTGGGAACATTACTTCAAACTGACTGACAGGTTCATTACTAAATCCACTACAGCTGTGTGTGTGTTTGGGGGGGAAGGGTCTGCACTCGGTGCTGAACGTCCTTTGCCACAGCATGCATTTCCTGTCAAGGAGCCTTTGTACAATGGTAGAGCTACAGGCTACCAAGCAGTAGTGGGTAGGGGCTTGAGTTTGAGCCCCTGTGTGAGACGTCTCTTTAGTTCTCTTTACAATTTCTGCAATATGAGAGAAATTGTTAATGTCATTGGCGAAGTCAGTGACAGAGTTTCAGCAAGGTTTGAAGTTCTATATTGTTGATGACTTGAAAAGTTCCAGCTAAGACTTTTGGGTTTGAATACAACTTGGAAATATTATTTCAAACTAAGAAAAGATTACAATTCCAAATGCCCCAGTACAGAAACTGATCATGTTAAAAGTTTTAAGAGTGTGTACTGTGTGGGCTATGCTTGTTTATTTTTTGAGGTGTTTGTGTGTATCTGCGTGCATGTATATGTCTGTAATGTGCTGCATCTGTGTGTACACTGTTTGCCACATACAGTACATATTCATTACAAAAAAAAAAACCTTTTTTAAATGCTCTACTGTTACACATCATCAGTTCAAGGATAATAATGCTAAGAGAAGGCCTTGACCTGTGATCTTATGCTGCAATCATTCTTGCTATCTTCATGCTGATGACACAGAGAAAAAAAAAAACAGGCATTAGTTATGGCCTGATAAATTAAGAGGATGTCTGCAGTTATCTCACCATGTGACAGAGTTCCTGAAAGCAGCAAGCACGAACAGTCCAGAGCCCAGGACAAATGCTGCCTTCTTCACTGAGTCCCATACCTGCCTCCTTTCCTGTGAACAGTAACAAGGTGACAATGTAAATTTCATAAGCAGTAATAAAGTAAGCAAATATTTGTAATGTATTAGAAATCATTACATCACCATCAACTGTTTACATTTGACTGGGTGCACTGTGCAATAGGGTAACACTAATCTAATAACAGCTGTGTCGAACTCTTGGTAATGTTCCATGAGGGAACGAATGCTAGACCCAAGATTTGACATTTCTCATAACATGTAATTCTTGCTCCTAATCATGCATTATGAAGTTGCTATAACGTTTAATAGGAGCACTTCTCACCAATGCCCAGATCACGTTCACACTATGAGGCATGCAAGTGCATTACTGAAGCGCTGCCAGAATTGGGAAGACTTCACTTGGGAAGACACTGCCCCACCACTGAGAGTGGTTGACACTATCGACACCAGAGAAGCCACGTACAATAAAACAAGTATCACCGCATATTTATTGGCAAGTATTTCAAACCCTAAAGAGAAAAATCAGAACGTTCTTCTTTGGATTCATATTATAAACAATTCACATTATAACTGAACACTTGTTTTAGAACAAAATCATATTCATCCACCTGTGCACAGTACTGGCACATATTAAACTCTCCAAAATATAATGAGCACATCTGTCATGGTGTTAATTTAGTTAAAGAGCAAGCTGGGTTTTCCATGACCTGATACATTTCAAAATGTATTCAACAATCCCCTAAATCAGTATTTTTCACACATGGCCACTGGCACAATTTGGTTCAATCACAGAAGTCTTCAGAGCGCAAATTATACCAGGCAGGCAATAGCCCCTATAAGGGATATATAGCGAAGGACTACTTAACAAAATACTTACGTAGGTGGTATTCCACACTTACAGTATCAGTTTCATCTTGAGAACCACTGATTTTATTGCCAAACTTGGTACAGATATTCAGTGCTATCAGTTTTTCAAAGTATCAGAATGCTAGTCAAAGTAACCCCCTAATGCATGGGTTACGGCCTCCGATTGCCTTTTTGTTTATAAACATACTAACATACTAACATACTATTTGCCAGCAGATTAGGCCTTACGGTCTATCGAGTCTGCTCGAACCTAGATCCTTAGTTGGGTGCCGAGACCCTCCCATCCCTTGTTCTCTAGAAACCCTATCATCCATCCCCCCAGGACAGGCCATCATCTGATACATCCACTTTCTGTGTCTGTCCCACCCTCTCTTGAAGCCCTCCACTGTGGATCTGAACCAGCTCACCAGGCAGTGCATTCCAAGGGTCCACCACCCTCTCGGTGAAAACCTCCTCCTCTTTTCCCCTCACCTTCCACCTTCCAACTTCAAACCATGCCTCTGGTGATACCTCCTGCTTTAGTCTAAGATCCCTCCATGTTTACCCTATTTATTCCCTTGAGGTACTTGAAGACCTCAATCATGTCCCCCCTGTCTCTCCTCTCCTCCAATGAAAACAGGCAGAGCTCCTCAAGTCTGTCCTCATAAGTCAAATCCCCTAGCCCTCGTATCATCTTTGTTGCCCTCCTCTGTACCCTCTCCAGGAGCTGTATGTCCCTCTTCAAATGTGGTCTCCAGTACTGTACACAGGACTCAAGGTGTGGTCTAACCAGTCCATTGTACAGCGGCAGAATCACTTCCCTGCTCCTAGAGGTGATCCCCCTTACGATGCATCCCAACATCCTGTTTGCCTTGCTAGCTGCTCTCCTGCACTGCTCAGAGTTATTCATACATGTATCCACCATGACCCCTAGGTCTTTTCCCCTATTGAGGCCTCCAGCCTCCCTCCCAGGGTGTACCTGTGTTTAGGGTTTCCCAACCAGATGCAACACCTTGCACTTGGTGATATTGAAATTTAATTTCCATGTGTGAGCCCAGCTTTCCAGGGTGTCCAGGTCCTTGCAGGCCACCCTCCCTCTCTCCTCAACTACTGCTCCCATCTTGGAGTCATCCGCGAAGAGACTCATTTCACACCCTATACCCTCCTGATGTCCGATATGTATGCATTAAACAGGATCGGACCCAGGACCGAGCCCTGTGGTACCCCACTACCAACCTCTCTAGGGTTCGAGAGCTCCCCACAGACCACTACTCTCTGAGTGCGTCCAGCTAGCCAGTTTTCAATCCATCTGACCATCAAAGGGCCTACTCCTAACCCCATCAGTTTCTCCACCAGACCATTGTGGGGGACAGAGTCAAACGCCTCGCTGAAGTCCAAGAATAATACATCCACAGGCTTTTCCTGTCCAGTTCTGATGTTACCCATTCATAGAACTCCACAAGGTTGGTTTGACATGATCTACCTGGCACAAACCCATGTTGCCGACTATCCAGACCTCCCGCCTCCTCCAAGTACACCCCCAATCGTTCCTTTAGTATACTCTCCATAACGTGCACATGAAATAATTTCTAATTGGTAGCTGTTTATAATGTTCCCATTTATAGAAATGATATGCATAAGCCTAAATGATCCATTTTTAACTGTACCTGAATAAAAAGCAATGTGAAAAACTGTATTTTGCATTGTTCTGTTTTTATGGGCAGCATTCTGTTACAGTTATCTTCATGGCAACAGTGATCTGGTGTTTTAACTATGTCACAGTTTGTGCACAAACTCTAAGAATCTTTCTGATAGGACAATAGCTCATGTTTAGCATTTTGTACCCAAACCCTGACATACTGAAAACTCCAAATCACCGGTTCCATAAAGAGAACTGTGCAGGATGTTGTCCATAAAAAGAAAACACGTTTTCCACATCAGTGTTTATTAAGGTACAGTTAAATATGACTCATTTGAAGGCAAGTCTTTCATTTCTTTTACTAGGAACATTACTAACTGCTGCCAATTCGCACAGATTTCCTGTCCTTTTAAGCAGTGTTCCCCATTCATTCTTTTAGTGTAGTGGGCCACCATCCTATATTTGTTTTTTACCACCAGCCTATATTTTTCGGCATCATCCTAATTTTTATGTTGATTGCGTGCAGCGCAAACAACATATTGCGGCAGCTTTCTTAGTAGCAGGCTGTGGAGGCATGGCACTGTTGTGGCCAATGCCCCCACAGCCTGCAAAGGCTTGTCCCACTTCCCCCAATGCCATTGCAGGCTGCTGGTGACAGTAGTTTGGAACGTTCACACCAACTACTGATAATTTCGCCGCTGCAATCAGGGGTTGCCTTGTCATTGCAGCGTCAGCCATCCGCTGCAATGAGGGAGCGACCCGTCATTGCAGGGTGGGATGTGGGATCCCTGATATTGTTTGTGAACATGGCGGCGGGTTGCCGCCATGTTCACAAACAATATAACCCCCCACCGTGTTTATGTGCCGATGGGGTCCCCAAACCCCATCGGCCTCGGTGCCCCATTGTTTCTGGTGCCGACGGGGGAGCCCACTTCCCGTCAGCATTCTGTAACACACCCGCTTTTATTCCTGCCGACGGGTTTCCAATCCCTGTCGGCATAATGAATCTCCCCAGTCCCCCTATGTGCCGATAGGTGTGCTCAATCCCGTCGGCTACTGCTGCCCCAAAAAGCCATTGTTGGCAGCTGGAGCCCACCCCAGCGTGCCACATGCTGTAAAGGAAAAACAGTCCGTGGCGTCTTTTTTTTTACCTGCAAAAGGAAGCGGTCCTCCTAGTGTCTCTGGCCCCACCCGCAGCCTGCACCAACCCACTGCACACCCTGCCTCCCCACCCCCACCCCATACTTGCCTCCAGAGTTCGGTGCGACAATCTTGGTGGACTGGGAACACGTCTGCACTCTTCAAAGCCGACCCTTGAACTGAGGAAATGCCGGTAAGCTGTATAACGTAATAAATAGGGTTTTTTCAACTTTAGTACACATCTCGGGCATTTTTGGAACTTTTTTCACCAAATTTTCAACATGGGGTTTTTGGGACCCCTCCTCATGAATTCTTGAACTATCATGGCGTTAATTGGCCCCAAAAGGTGATTTCACAGTCACTGCATGGAATCACCTTTCGGGGCCGATTAACGAAACGACAGTGCCAGTGTTCATGAGGTGAGCTCTCAAAAAGCCCATGTTGCAAATTTGGTGGAAAAATCCAACAAATGACTATTTTACGAGCGTGCGCTGTGCAGTTGCTACGCATATTCATAACTTCGTGAATCTGCGATATTTTCAAGCCAGATTTTTCAACATTGGCATTTTTTCACACTTCCTTGTGAACAGTACAGCTGTCATTGTTCACATCCTCGCCGAAATGTGTTTTCACACTTCTGGCGCAGAATAGCGTGGTCGCTGTGGGAAATCAGTGTTTGAGACAGATTAAGAAAATGACAGTGACACTGTTCATGAGTAAAGGTCCTGAAATGGCTGTGTTGAAAATTTGGTAACGATACTCCATAAAATGACTGTGTTACGAGCGTGCGTTGTGCAGTTTGCACGCACATTCGTAACTCCGCGAATTTATAATATTTTCACTCCAGATTTTCAACACTGCCATTTTCCCACACCTACTTATGAACAGTGCAGCTGTCATTTTTCCCATCCTGGCCGAAATGTGTTTTCGCACTTCGCGCAGAATAGAGCGGTCGCTGTGGGAAATCACTGTCCAGGACAGATTAAGAAAATGACAGTGATACTGTTCATGAGCAGAGGTCCTAAAATGCCTATGTTGAAAATTTGGTGATGACAGACCATCAAATAACAGTGTTACAAGCATGCGTTGCACACTTTCCACACACCCTTGTAAATTCGCAGATTTGTAATATTGTCATGCCAGATTTTCAACAGTGGCATTTTTTCACACCTCCTTATGAGCAGTACAGCTGTAATTTTTCACATCCTGACTGAAATGTGGTTTCACAGTTGTGGCACAGAATAACGCGGTCACTGTGGGAAGTCAGTGTTCGGGACAGATGAACAAAATGACAGTGGCACTGTTCATGAGCAGAGGTCCTAAAAGCCCTATGTTGAAAATTTGGTGACGAAACTCCATAACATGACTGTGTTACAAGCGTGCGTTGAACTGTTTCCATGCACCCTTGTACCTTTGCACGTTTGTAATATTTTCACACCACATTTTCAACAGTGGCACTTTTTCACACCACCTCATGAACAGTACAGCTGTCATTTTTCACATCCTGGCTAAAATATGTTTTTGCACTCCTGCCGGCGAATAGCACGCTCGCTGTGGGAAATCAGTGTTTGGGACAGATTAAGACTGAATGAGTGAGGGGGGAGGGGGGTGACCGAGCTCAACTGAGCTCTTTCGGGACTGCTGTGGATTTGTTTGTGGGCAGAAAAAGGCCCCAGCGCAAGAGCCCAGTACAAAAGGGCAGCCTGCAGCACTGGGTGAAACAGAACGAGAGAGCGAGTGAAGGAGGGGGAGTGAGCTAACTCACTGGAGCGCTGTCAGGACTGCTGCGGATTTCTTTGTGGGCAGAAAAAGAGCGCCAAAGCAGGCAGGGCCCAGTAGAAAAGGCCAGCCTGCAGCGGTGGGAGAAACAGTACAAGTGAGTGAGACAGGGGGACTGAGTGAGCTCAATGGAGCTCTGCCAGGACTGCTGCAAATTTCTTTGTGGGCAGAAAAAGGCACCAATGCAGGCAGGAGCCCCATACAAAAGGGCCGCTTGCAATGCCAGGACAAACAGAATGAGTGCGTGACAGAGGGAGACTGAGTGACCTCAATGGAGCTCTGTCAGGACAGCTGCAGATTTCTTTGTGGACAGACAAAGGTGCCAATGCAGCCAGAAGCCCCGTACACAAACACAGCCTGCAGCACCAAGAGAAACAGAACTAGTGAGTGACAACGCAGTAGTGAGTGAGCTCAACAGAGCTGTACTGTGACTGCTGTGGATTTCTTTGTGGGCAGAAAATATGACAACGCAGGCAGGAGCCCAGTACAAAAGGCCAGCTTGCAGCACCGGCAGAAGCGGAATGAGTGTGTGAGAGAGGGGGAGTGAGCGAGCTCAATGGAGCTGTGTTGGGATTGCTTCAGATTTCTTTCTGGCCAGACCAAGCCGCCAATGCAGGCAGGAGCCCAGTACAAAAGGGCAGCCTGCAGCGGCAGGAGACACAGAACAAGTGAGTGAGGGAGGGGGAGTGAGTGAGCTCAACAGAGCTCTGTTGAGACTGCTGCAGATTTGTTTGTGGGCAGAAAAAGACAGCAATGTACGCATGGGACCAGTACAAATGGGCAGCCTGCAGTGGCGGGAAAACCAGAATGAGCGAGTGAGAGAGGGGGAGTGAGCGAGCTCAATGGAGCTTTATTGTAACTGCTGCAAATTTCTTTGTGGGCAGATGAAGGCGGCAACGCAGGCAGGAGCACAATAGAAAAGGGCAGCCTGCAGCGCCGGCAGAAATGGAATAAGCGAGTGAGAGACGGGGAGTCAGCAGGCTCAACAGACCTGTGTCGGGACTGCTGCAGACTTCTTTGTGGGCAGAAAAAGCCACCAACAGAGGCAGGAGCCTAGTACAAAAGGGCAGCCTGCAGTGCCAGGAGAACCAAAATGAGTGAGTGAGAGAGGGGGGGAGTGAGCCACCTCAACGGAGCTCTGTTGGGACAGCTGCGGATTTCTTTGTGGGCAGAACAAGGTGCCAACGCAGGCAGAAGCCCAGTACAAAACAGCAGCCTGCAGCACGGGAGATACAGACCGAGCGAGTGACAGGGGGCAGTGAGTGAGCTCAACACACCAATGCAATTAACATTCGGCATTGACAAATGCTTGTTTTATATAATCCTCCATAATCATCTTTTACTACCATCCTTTATTACACTACTACCTTGTCTAGATACAAGCGCACTATACCTTTAATCGTTATGCAAATGTATAGTGCCTACAGGATGCCCAAGGAATAAGGCACCCTTGGTCTCATGCACCACAGCCCACCACCCTATATTCCTAGATAGTGGGGAACCCTGTTAAATTAGGATACTGTTTTTTTTGCATTTGATGAAAAAATGTCCACTTAACCAGGTTAGTCAACCCATTAATATTTGGGGACTAGATCACAGCAGGTGCTATCTCTATTATGATAAAGTACTAATTATACAACTAGTACAGCCCAAGTTAGTCTGAGGGCATGAACACCAAGCAGGAATAAAAACTGCTATCAGGATGGTACTGGTCCACAGCCACTAGCCCCTCTGGACCAAACCCAGACGAGGTGGCTACTGAGTTGCACCCCCCAAATCTTAACCAAGAAATATATAAACCAGAGCCAATATTCCTGCATTTGGGCATAACAGAATCCATACAACCTGTCTCTGTGGTTTTAATACACAAGGAAAATTCATAACCATGTAACTAGAGAACCACAGATAAGTTGTCCAACAAGGCAGATTCAGAAACATAAAGGGGTACCCAGCAACAGGCTAAAGGGAAATGCAGAAATAAAGTGAACTGTGTGCTTCCAAGGCAGGGGTAGAAAGACGGTAACTCCCTTGTTACCAGATATAAGAGCTAGTGCAGAGGAAAGCCACCAAATGATCATATAAGCATCATAGCAAGATGCAGTGAGGGTAACCTAAAGGACTACAGACATTATTGTGCCCCTCACCCAGCCAATTATCTCACAGAGAATACTGAAGAGGGAGGCATGGGAAATGTAGAGAATATTTTGACTGCGTGAATCAGTATCAGTAACGAATAGACAGCTCTCCCTCCAAGCAGTGTACCTGAAAGTGCAAACGAGAAGAAAAAAGTATGCGGGGGTTGGGGCCAGACTCCAATGGATTGATTTAAGATGGGGTAAGGCCCAGTCAATGCCCTGTGCCAGAAAAAAAATCAGGGTACACCTAACAGAGCAATGGGCTGTGACAATAATCTGAATGAGAGCCACTGTCAATTCTTCATCCATATCCCGATATCAACAGAATTGAGACTCAAACAAGTTACTACATAGCCCCCAACCAGCTGTATCCACCAGCTCTAAAGCAGGGTAAAAATACAAGATAATCTGGGGCATTTTAAGGTAAACTACAGCTGAATACGGCACCTCATGTTAAATGTCCATTGAAAGTAAACCGTAAACCAGCAATCTATGTGCAACTCGGCTACGTCAGTGAAAGTATCCTGGCGGTGAGGCATCCCTACCACTACCCAGGAATGTAAGATTAGGAGTCAACTTGTAAGGTTCTTCTCAGGAATTAGGAAAGGGAAACTAAAAGGGTAATCAGTAGGAATGGTCAGGATTAGAGGGGCGGGAGAAAGACCAGCCAGCCACAAGTACTCAAGAGGACAGTATCAACAACCAGAATTACAAGAAATACACCTATTCGCTATCATTTCAGACCACAGTAGCATTCTATTCGGCCTCCTTCATCATAACAGGGTTAATCCATGGCAGAGCATCAGAGATCTAGCTTAACTAGAGAAATGTGACGTGGCCAGCCAGCCCTGCACATAACTCTTCTTTTTCCATATAGGGTTTTCTCACTTCCGGGGCACCAGGCAGGTTCCACTTCAGTCCTCTCCTCAAGAGGACTCATTCCTGCAACTACCTCGGGTTAATGAGGAAGAGATGGTCAGGCTGGTCTCACCAAACCAGGAGGGTGAAATCATGGCTGAAAAAGCTAGAACTAAGACAGGGAAATGACCTGGAATGGATGGCTATCCTGCAGAGTTTTATAAGCTCTTCAGGAGCCAGGTTGCCCCAATTCTAAGCAGGGTCTATAATTCTCTTTTAGCTAAAGAAGGTGAGATCCCGCCATCCTGGAAACATGCGGTGGTAGCGGTACTGCCCAAGCCCGCCAGGGACCCCTTATTATGCGCCTCTTATAGGCCGATTTCAATACTGAACACAGATTATAAGATTCTGGCAGGCATCATGACCAGGCATCTTGAAAACATTATTCCACAGATTATACATATTGACCAGACAGGTTTTGTCCCAGGTTGTCAGGCTCAGGACAGCGTCCACCGAGCTGTTGATGTTTTGGATCATTTAAACAAGACGAAGAAAGTGGCCCTGGTCATGAGCCTAGATGCAGAAAAGGCTTTTGATAAGGTGCTATGGCCTTTTCTACAGGCATCCCTGGCGGGCTTTGGCTTTCCGGAGGTTTTTTGTAGATTGATTTCCAAACTCTATGACACTCTAAGTGGATGTGTACAAGTAAATGGGCATCTGGGGAGGTCATTCCTTTTGGAAAGAGGCACGAGGCAGGAATTCCCTCCTCTCTCCCCTGTTATTTGCCATCTTTGTGGAGCCTCTGGCACAGGCAATCCGCCACAACCTAGAGATAAAGGGTATAGAAATAGGGGGGGATAGAGCATAAGCTAGGGCTATATGCGGATGATCTCCTTCTTTTCCTAGGTAGCCCTGAGACCTCTCTCCCTGAGGTGTTCACTCAAATACAGAAATTTATGGAGTTATCTGGCTATACATTAAACATGGCTAAGACAGAGGTCCTGGCATGCTCCTTTCAGGTTCCCCTAGAGTTTCGGAGAAGGTTCCCAGTGAGATGGGGGATGGATAAATTAAAGTACTTAGGGATTTATCTAGGTGTAAACCCTTCAACTCTTTTCAGAGATAATTACCTTAGTCTGGTCAGTGAGATAACTCTAGACTATATCAGATGGGCTCTCCTACTTCTGTCCATGTATGCACGGGTTCAATCCACCAAAATGAATATACTTCCTCGTTTCCTATATTTCTTTCAAGGAGTCCCTTGTAAAATCCCTTACCAAACATTACAATGCTGGCAGAGACAGATGCTGTCATTTATCTGGGCTGCGGGATGACCGAGGGTCTCTAGAAACATCTTATATTTAGCAAAGGAGGCAGGGGGATTGGCAGTTCCATACTTGCCTGGGTACTGGATTGCCTCACAGATGAAACTGGTATTAATGTGGCAACACCCGAATTACACTTCCCATTGGAAAGACACTGAAATGAAACAGGTGCAGGATCCCCCTCTGCAAGCTATCATTTTTAATCAGAGGCTCCAGGCTATGTTAGGTGGTCAACTGCCTATGGGGGTGGAGGCGGCTCTGGAAGGCTGGAGGCGAGGGACCACTAAAGGAGGAACAGCACAGCATATGTGGAAATATAATTGGTGGGCCTGGAATGTGCATTTTATACCTGCAACACATGACCCTTGCTTTAAGACTCTGGCCTACAGAGGTTTTCATTCCCCATGGCAGATTCTGAAAAGGGGTGTACCAGCCTCATTTGAAATAGCTCTGGCTCTTTTTGATCTGAAGCCAAAAGACAGATTTAAATATTACCAGGTGAGAAACTGGGTATCTTCTGAGCTAAATAAGCAAACAGTGGTGGGGACCCTGGAGTTGCCTTCTCCCCCATTTGAAAATATTTGGGCTTCAGCTACAGGGAGGTGGGTTATCACCATATTATATTCTAATTTCCTGGCTGATCAGGGACATAATTCTAAGGGAGTTAAAATTAAATAGGAAGAGGAACTGGGGAAAAGAATAGAAGAAATTAAGTGGAGAGAAGCTGGAGTGCAGTGTGGGCCACCACCTCCTCACCCAGCTGGCGCAAATTCAAGTGGAAAACCAGAATAAGATACTTTATGGTACCTAAAATTCAGGCCAAATTCAAACCTGGAGGTAACTCTGTTTGCTGGAGAGAATGCGGGGAATCCTCAGCCGGCCAAACACATATATTTTGGCAATGCCCGGAAATAAGAGATTACTGGAGAGATGTTATCAGACTTTTACAAGCAATTTTCACAGAAGTCACAGACATAGGCCCAGAACACTTGGTGTTGGGAATGAATCCAGAGACCCTGAAAGGACAGGAAGCTAAATAACTCTGGCGAATACTTAGTGTGGCAGCACTGAAGCGCCTTACAAGGCATTGGCTGCAAAGAGATAGCCCCTCCATAAAAGAATGGGCAACTATAGTTATTACAATACAGGAGATGGAGAGGATTACTTTTGCGATCTGGCACAGACAAGCCCAGTTCCTCAACAGATGGACTAGGTGGGAGATATATGCTGTGAATATAAGATAAAGAGATCACCTAGTTCTCCCCTGGCCAGGCCTGACCCTTGAGATTTGAAAGAAAAATCAGCTGGCAGAGGAGTGGAAAGGTTTAGAAAGATATAAGTGTTTGACAATAGATTAAGGTGAAGAGGGGTTAGGTCGGTAGCAGACGGCAGCTCTTAAGTTACTTGTTATATAAAAATGTTTTCTTTTTTTGTGTGTGTTTTCTTATATGTTTATAGATAATTAAGTATTAGTTTAAACTACTAGAGATTGGATCAGTTTAAAAGTGAAATTGTAACACAGTAGAAATATAAAAGAGGGAAAAAAAAAGCTGAATTTACAGGGTATGTTGTTGGGCATGTCCCTGAGAAAAAGCGTCAAAATTTTAAGCTGTAAATATATCTGTGTTGTAACCCTGACAATACTCTGTATTTAAAAATAAAGTAAAAAAAAGGACTCATTCCGCCCCACCCCCCAACTTTGGGGCATCTTCTTACTTGCCCTGGTGCTCCCTTTTCCATTTTCTCCCCTTATCCTGAAACCCCGGTACACAGGCGCACATGTTCGTGGAGGAGCGCATGCGCTCCGAGGCTCCAGTGACAGCCTCTCTCTCCCACCTGGCCTAGCGCCAGGTCCCTCCCCCCCAAGGCTTGGCTCTTACACCAATCCTCCACCTGTTGGCAGCCAAGAGCCTGGGAAACCCCACATCCCTCCCTGGGAGAGAAGAGCTAGCCTGGCGACAGCTCAATCCAACTCCTCTGCCCCCCCCCCCCCGGCGACCCATGCTCATTCCCAAACATGGGTCGCTGGCATGGGAAAAGGTAAGGCACCAGCGCCTCAGCCCTCTTCACCACTGGTCTGGCTACTCTGTACAGAACAATGATCCCAGGGCAACCTCCTATATCACCTCCGACTCCCCCAAATCAACACCATATAAATGTATAGAACTTGCAAGTGGAGGTCTGACATGCTAGTCCTCCAGAGCTCCAGAAACAGGCAGACAAATGACACGAATCTGCCAAAAGAGAGAGGGTTGGGACCGCAGTGAAATCCTGGTTGTAACTGCAGTGGCCAGCGCCCACCACCCCCGGGTAAAGGTCTGCATGCAAGTGTGGGGTAGCAGAGACAGCATCAGCCAGGACTCTCCTCAGAACAGAGTGTAATAGTTTCGTTTTTATTTCATGTAAAACCCTTTAGACATGTGCCTATTTTCAAACAGTTTAGAGTAAGGTATACTCAAGAAGAAATATACAAATATACAATAGTAGATACAAGTAATAATGTACCCATAGCCTTGTATTTTCTAAACATTACGTGACAATTTGTGTAGTGAGCAGTACACAAATGATACATTTTCAGTTTACAACAGATGTTCAACGGTAGCAATTACATGTCCCGGGGGAGTGAGCAAGGAAACAGCTGGAGACTGGAAGTTTCTTAATGTGTCCATCGGTTCGTTCCAATGTTTTGCAAAACAGGAGAAGCAGTACTGCTGTGAAGCAGCACGCGTTCCAGTTCTAGGTCCAGGTCCCATTCATCCCCACAGCCCTATGCTTCCGACACCCATAGGAACTAGTAGTGATGTTTGAAGGCTCCATGAGCTCTGGAACTTGAGCTTATACTTAACTCGTACACATTATACAGCACTGCAGCCCTTTCACAAGTGCTGTTCTTCACCTGAACCATTAATCTATGGTCCCATCAGTCTGTATCTTCTGGTCATCTGGGTGAAAGTTTGCCTCACTCTTTCTCTCATTCTTTTGACTCCCCCATCCTTCCATTACACCTCACCTTGTTCCCAGCCCTGATGTTGGGGTCACCACAGCTGCACACCTCTGCCATCTGGAAAGGTGAGTCAGCGGCTGCCTTCACAACCGACCCCCCTTTCCTTGGTCAGCTAGCCTGGAGAGGGGATCAGTTAACCCTGGCTCTCCCTCCCTGGAAATGGAGCACCTCTCCTTCATGATACACCTGACCAAGGGTGGGATTCTGGGGCTTGCACAAGAATCTCAAACTCCTAATATCTCTGGGACAGCCAAGATAGACGGTTTTAATCCTACAAAATGTATTATAAGTGTATGGCTATAGTTTATGGTTTAAGAAATACATTTATGATTTACTTCTTGAAGTGTACTGACTCCAGCTGTGCCACCCAGCTTGCAATGCTGCTATGATTTTTCTAAATTCCAGTAGAATTGTATTCATAACAAAAAAATCCTGGAGTTGGCCCCAGTAGCTTGGCAACAGCACACTGCGTTGCCAGCAGGATTGGGGTCCATGGTGGTGCCATAGAATCCAACAATGAAGCCAGGTGGGGGCCAGGTACATCACAGAGCTCAGGCACTTGGTTATAAGGGACAGAGGGCATTGGCCTCCACCTGAAATTCACAAACCCTGCCCGCTGGTCACAGAGCAGCACTGAAATTGACTGTTGAGGTAGCCACTTGCTGCCACTCCCAGCCAGAGGAACTGTACAGCCGTGGCAATCCTAAACTCAGAGTTGGGGAACTGCAGGGCACAAAAAAAGAAAAAATGGGTACATAGCTACTAAAAAGGCTTGGTAATCATTTAGGTTTCTGATCACACAACGGATGACTACATTTCATGGACTCTGGCACTACTTCAACAGAGCTGTTGTACAATTTAGAGTTTGCTCAAAGTGTTACAGGTGCTACTGTATTCTTCACACAAGCTCGTTGAGATTACAGGCAGCTCTATACTAGAGGTGTGCAAAGTTGCCAAAATGAAATTCACTTAGCTGGTGACAGCAATTTGTGCAGTTATTCACCCAGCAAATTGGCCAAATTTGTGTGGCAAATCTATTCAAACTGGCACTTTGCATAGTTCCACTGCAGAAATGTGTGCAATTCGCTGGTGAAACACTACATGAATTGCATCTCTGTCTGTAAGCAAAAGACTCCCCACCCCACCCACTAATACTGCCCCTCCCACCTTCCAAACACTTTGTAGTCATCAATACCCCCTTCCCATCTCCTGCTGACGCCCTCCCACTGCCCAACTGAATTTCAACTCAAAGGAATACAATTTGTTGTATACAGGCAAGCACATGTCATAAGTGCAACACATCCTTATTCTCACTTTCTCACTCATTCGCCAACCAAACTCCCCCCACCTTGCCCCACCCGAGTCCCGGCACCAGGTCCATTATTGTAAAATCCCACCACCACACACACACACACACACACACAACCACCATCTGGCACCCACCCTGGCCAATCAGATTTTACTAGGAGCCAAAGGCAGCCAAAAATCCCTTGGAATCGACGTGGGTGGAGCCTGTCCTTTGACATGTGTCCCCAGCTGGATGATGTGGTGAGTGGACAGCTCTGGTTGGGAAAACAAAAATGAGTACTAGTGGGAGATGATAAGCAAGGCAGGTTGGGGAACACTGTAACTGGGGGAGGACTCAAGCAACCCCTGCTGGCTGATGATGAGCCAGCACCAGTTTTGCTTAGACAAGCAGCCATTCAGCCACTTTCCCATTTAGGATAAGATGCAACCACAATCCCCCCAAACATATAGAGTTAGGAACAGGGGGCAAAAATAGGGCGCATGAAGGTGCTTACTTGCCCCACCAAACAAGTTACACTCTGTTCTAATGGCAAGGTTGTCCTGAAGAGACAAGCTGTCCTCCTGCTACAATAAGATGCAGAATATTTCTTAAGGTTCTCTCAGCAGGATTTACTGTAATTAGGCAAACCCAGCACTGCCGTGACTACCACAGCAAAATGCAGATAACTGTGGTCTACTGGTCGTAAATCAACAGTGCAGTTCCAGATAGAAAAAGCATGATAGTTGTTTTATGTCTGTGGTTACTAGAGTTGATTTTTCTAAAGTACAAGTACAGTGCTGGATCACATTATGCAAGATTCTGATTAGATCAGAATGTACCCTGTTGAGCTACTATTCACATTTTTTGCTTAGCTGGCAAACCCGGAAGAGTCCCACTAGCGCCTGACTGAAGCAGAACTGCACTGAGCCTGGAAGTCATTTTTCTCGTAGAAGCTGATTTTGGAATACTGGTTCCAGGTCTGTTATTATTTTATCTCTATGGCTTTTTTAGTTTTTCTAGTGGTGTTTCTGATGCACACATAGGTAGTGCATGCCATTTTAGAACTGTATGATATCATTTATCCTAACTGGATGGACCACTCATAATTTTCTGCCATCTCTGTCTGTTTCTATGTTTATGCCCCTTGCTCAGCTCTTCCATTGTTGGCACAATGCATCCATGTTCTACTACAAAACTTTGTGGTTGAAAGGGATATAAAGTACATCACAACGTTCTAAAATGCCACTTAACACCAGAGTTTAAATCAGAAACAACCAGTGAGGTTACTAAAAGGCCCGTATGGATGAAACAATGACAGAATTGGAACCAGTATTTAAAAACTCAAAAACAACTTGGAAATATAGAATTTGTTGCTAGAAAAGGACAGCTTAGCCCACCCAGTCTGCCCAGATGTTCCCTACCTATTTTGTCTCCACAAACCAGCTAGTCTCTGGCGACCGTCTATTGGGAAAACTGATTTACAGGCTCACTGCACTTCTCCTTTAAAATGCTCTGCATTGCTGAGACTTATTAGATCATCATTCCACAGAAGTACATTTTAGTTTTTGGTTTTTAACAAATGGTCCAAAAGATTTCATTCTTACAATAAAAGGAAATTCTCATGTTCAAGCAAAAATATATCAAAGAATATCCTTATAGGTTAATACTTGAACCGTTGTACAAACACTTCAATGAAGTTCCAGAAAGCCCAGTGGAAACAAGCTGCAGACCCAGTCTGACTACACTTTTTATGTTTGCTTGCACGCATGTGCAAGAAACACAGTGCCATCATCCGAGTTTTCAGAGGTGTGTCAGCCCTCTTCCAACTCAGTCAGTGTGTCTGCAGGCGTGGCCGCAGTTCTCCAATGCCTGCTGGAGCTGTCTATGACAGCTCCAAAATGCAGTGGCGTACAGTTGAAAGGGGGAGCTACGCTTCAGTGAGCAGCGATCAGATATCGCCTGCTCATGCGCGCTCCCCCTACACACACACACACACACACACACGCATATGCTGCGTGCTGCCCCCCCCCCCAAGCACACACTGTATAGCCGACGCGGGTGCCCAATCCCCGGTCGGCACAGTATGCCGCCCCAGCAACACAGGTCCATATGCCATGCTGGGTGCCCACCCCAAGCGTGGCTACCACTCGTATAGCCGACGGTGCCCAATCCCGTCGGCTCACTATCCCAGTACAGGGTGCCAGCTGGAGCCCACCCCAGCGTGGCAACAAATCTTATGGCCGACGGGGTGCCCAATTCCCGCCAGCTCCACCCCCAACCGCGTCCGCTCTGCCACGCTTGGGAGCCCACCAGCGTGGGTAAACGTCTCCGCCGCCGTCATTACAAAAAAAACTGAAAATCAAAACGGTCCCTCGCTGTGTCTGCACCCACCTGTGCCCACCCACTGCGCACCCTGCCTCCCCACACCCCCCTCACCCCATACTTACCTCCGGACTCCAGCGCGACAATCTTCGGTGGACCGGGAACACGTCTGCACTCTTCAAAGCCGACCGCGAACTGAGTAAATGCCGGTAAGCTGTATAATGTGTAATGATAGGGTTTTTTTCAACTTTTTTGCATATCTCAGGCATTTTTGGGAATTTTGGGCCCAAATTTTCAACATGGGGTTTTTGGGATCCCTCCTCATGAATTATTGCACTGTCATGGCGTTATTCGGGCCCGAAGGGTGATTTTGCAGTCACTGCGTGAAATCACCTTTTGGGAACAAGTAAAAGACACTGCCACTGTTCATAAGGTGGGCTCTCAAAAAGCCTATGTTGAAATTTTGGTGAAAAAATTCCTAAAAATGACTGTTTTACGACCGTGCATTGCGCAGTTCCTACGCACGCTCGTAAGTTCGCAAATTTTCAATATTTTCACTCCAGATTTTCAACATTGCCATTTTACCACACCTCCTTATGAGCAGTACAGCTGTCATTTTTCACATCTTGCCCAAAACGTGTTTCCGCCCATGTAGCACACAATGGCGCAGTCGGTGTGCGAAATCAATGTACAGGACACATTAAGAAAATCACAGTGATACTTTTAATGAGCAGAGGTCTTAAAATGGCTGTGTTGAAAATTTGGTGAAAAAATTCCTAAAAATGACTGTTTTATTGCGCAGCTCCTACGCACGCTCATAAGTTTACGAATTTTTAATATTTTCACTCCAGATTTTCAACATTGCCATTTTATTACACTTCCTTATAAGCAGTACAGCTATCATTTTTCACATCTTGCCCAAAACGTGCTTCCGCCCATGTAGCACACAATGGCGCAGTCGGTGTGCAAAATCAATGTATGGGACACATTAAGAAAATCACAGTAACACTGTTCATGAGCAGAGGTCTTAAAATGGCTATGCTGAAAATCTGGTGAAAAAAATCCTAAAAATGACTGTTTTACGAGCGTGCATTGCGCAGTTCCTACGCACGCTCGTAAGTTTGCGAATTTTCTATATTTTCACTCCAGATTTTCCACATTGCCATTTTATTACACTTCCTTATGAACAGTACAGCTGCCATTTTCACGTCGCCCAAAACGTGTTTCCGCACATGTAGCGCACAATGGTGTAGTCGGTGTGCGAAAGCAATGTTTGGGTCAGATAAGAAAATCACAGTTACACTGTTCATGAGCAGAAGTCTTAAAATGGCTATGCTGAGAGTTCTGCGCTATAAGTTTCAATTTTTTTACTCCAGATTTTCCACATTGCCATTTTATTACACTCCCTTATGAACAGTACAGCTGCCATTTTTCACGTCGCCCAAAATGTGTTTCCGCACATGTAGCGCACAATGGTGCAGTCGGTGTGCCAAAGCAATGTTTGGGACAGATTAGGAAAATCACAGTTATACTGTTGATGAGAAGAGGTCTTAAATTGGCTATGTTGAAAATTTGGTGACAAAAGTCCATAAAATGACTGTGTTACAAGTCAGCATTGCGCAGTTTCCACGCACCCTCGTAAGTTCATGACTTTGAAATATTTTCAGTCCAGATTTTCACCAGTTGCATTTTTCCACACTTCCTTATGAACAGTACAGCTGTCATTTTTCACAACATGGCCGAAATGTGTTTTCACACTTTCAGCGCAGATATGCGTGGTCGCGGTGGGAAATCATTGTTCGGGACAGATAAAGAAAATCACAGTGACATTGTTCATGATCGGAGGTCCCAAAATGCCTGAGTTGACAATCTGCTGTAAAAAATGCCCACACTAATTACATTACGGGTGTGCGTTGCACAGTTTCTATGGACGCTCGTGACTTCACCAGTTTTTTAAATATTTTTACTGCATATTTGCAACATTGCCATTTTTTCCAGCTCCCCATGAACAGTACAGCTGTCATTTTTCACATCCTGTTCGGAATGTGTTTTTGCACCTGTGGTGCTAAATGCCATAGTCGCTGTGCATAAGCAGCTTTCCGCTAACAAACTGATATTGCCACTGTTCATGAGGTGGGGGTCTCAGAAAAACATGTTGAAAATTTGGAGTGAAATACCACGAATGCCTGAGCTGTTAGGGTTTCCAACCATAACGTCCCACCCTGTGAGAATGACAGGCATCAGGGTGTGGACTTGGGATTCTTGCCTGTAATGCTCATACCATTCCACACCCTGCAACCAGTGAGAGGCATCGAGGTATGCCTTGGACTCTTCGGCCCCAAAGTTCACCCCATTCTCCTACACCGCACCCATCTCACCATATTTCCTGATGGAATGGGGTGCGCATAAGGGCCAAAGACCCCAAGACACACCGTGACACTTGTCAGAGTCTGCAGGGTAGGGTGTGTTGAAATGGCGTGGCCGTTATGCCTGACGACACAAAGGCACACCCCAATGCTTGTCACTGTCTGCAGGGTGGTGGTGGGGTTGGCTTCAGTTTAATACTTCACTGCCATTCCTATTATGCAGCTCTGTAACTTCTGCACTACCAATGCCAATGCCAGCAAGCAAACATTCGGCATTGACAAATGCGCGTTCTTAAGTATGTTTTGGGAGTGGTTCGTATAATTACACAGGCAGGAGGCTGTAAAACACCCAGCGTTTATGCACTGCCTGGCAACCAACCAAGGAGAAATATTGGCTATGACTGTTATAGTAGCCACTGGCCCACATTCCCAGCTGCAGGGAGGTTGCAACATCAGGGACCACAATCACTGGGATGTGGGACTGGGAAAAAGGGGTGAAAATGAGAAATAAATTTAAATATATCTGAGTTTATTTGTAGATTTTTTTAAGAAGGAAAGCAAAAAGCTGTGTCCTCCTTTCCACTGTGTGTGAAAGGGAAACTGAGCAGGGGAAAGGTTCAGTATCTATGGCCATGTGTGCTAGAGGGACAGGTTCCGAGTCAAGGAAGAGTCCAGACAGAGCTGGCACACTGACTAGGCACATTTGCATGCTCATGTCCTTGGTAGAGAAACAGATTCTGAGCCAAGGGGGAGTACAGAGAGCTAGCGCAGTGACTGGCCACATCTGCATGCTTGTCTATGGACCCCGTCTACTGCCTACTTAAGCTGCCAGTCTGTACCTTGGCACTGTCAGTAGGGTCAAAACCTGGAGCCACAGCTCTCTCAGAGATCTTATACCAAGTAGTGACCCTTTTGAGGAAGGTGACAGTCCAAAAGAGTGCGGAAGGCGGAAGAAGCATCTCAGCAGAGCTACACCAGCTTGCACCCAAATCCCACCGGAGTCAGTGACACAGCACTATGCCACATGAGACCCATCTCTGAAAGGGACCTCTTGCTGGCTGGGTTGGTGGATAGGCATGCTGCCAATGGGATGTTCCCTCTCTCTGGTGAGGATGTGTTACAGCGGGTCAGTTTACATCACCTCCTGTGTAGGACCACTGATTTTCCAGTTTAAAAAATTGGCAATTCCATTTCATAAAATCTTAAAATCCAAGCTGGCCCATCAGCATAATGGTAGCAATATTATTCGCAACATCGGCAACCAGAGTTCGGTAGTGAGCTCTATGTCATTGTGGCCTACCGAGGGGAGAATGTGCCACTGCAGCCTACCGAGGGGAGGAGGATTGAGCGTCCCACTGGACTCCTCCATCCCTGCTGCCATATGGCCACCTGGGTGACACCAGGTGGTAGTGCAGATCAGGGATGTCAGGGGAGAGTTGGACACCAGTTGGATCCAGGTGCGTCGCCACGTCTATGCATAGGGAGCCCCTTGGTCTCTTCACGTGCCGATATCTGAGCAGACTGGATGCCTTGATGACTCCCGGAGGAGTCGGCATGCAAGCCGCAGGGGGATAAAACCTTCAAATAAATAAATAAAAACAAAAACATCTTAAAAATCATCTGTTTTCCCATTTTGTCTCAAAACAGAGTACAAATCAGCATGTTTTGCACTAAAACTGTCATGCAAAATGGGGAATGGAGTTACACAAATTTGTGACCAAGTGTGGTTGTAAATGCTGTGCAATTAGGTCTTTTTATAGGAAAAACTGACCCTCAGTGGTGCTTTTGTTTATACCATTTTTAAAACAATTTTCACAGTCATCACAGTATAATTCAATTGAAATAAAAGGTTTGTTTTAGTATGGTCTGTCATGTGTTTCTTCATTTCTTGTTCAAGCATCACCATGAGATAGTGTTATGGGCTACATGTTCTTTCACCACCCCCTTTAGGCACAGAGCGGGGGGGGGGGGACGGTTAATCTGAACCATATGGTTTGTTACACATTTGATAGAGTTAGTCTACCTAAGTGTGCCTGTGTAATTTAACACAGTAAGTCACCCATGTGCTGGGTTAGGAGGGAGGCAGCGGCAGCCACTGGGGGTGGTGGCATGCCCGACAGGCTGAGCCATTTTTTCTGCACTGTTAATAATGGGGTTATGCTAGCCTTCATGTTGTATGGTATACCTCAGGAAATATCCCTGGTCATGTAGTTTCCTGCCTTAGAAAATGTCAGGGCACCATGGTAGGGTCTTTGCTCATGGCATAAAGCAGTGAAAAATTCCAACACGAGGCATATACTTCCATCTGGTCATTAACGGAATGTATTTTTTCCATACAGTAAATGTAATTAACAGTATTCCTCCAGGTCGTCACATCAGGGATCGTGGGAGTGAGCCAGTATTTTCTTTGTTATGGCTTTCTTCGCTATCATTTTTAGGATCCCCAGCAGGTAACATGAGTTGAGGTCTCTGAGGTCTCTAGGGTACTACATTAGGATATATAGTGAAGGTGTGAGAGGGACTGGCTTGCACGACACTTTTTTAAATTCCATTTCTAATGACTGGAAGAAGGGTTGTAAGTGGGGGCATGCTCACAAGACGTGCATATGTGTGGCTGTAACTTCACCGCATCCCCGCCAGCAGTTTGGGGTACGTGTTGGGAGTTAGTGGGACGTTATTACCAGGATGCGAAAGAATCTGGTAAGGTGCTTCCATGCATATCCCCTCCATTGATGGGAACTGGTTACCTTAGTTGTGGCTGAGCATGCTTTATTCCAGGTGTCCTGATCACTGGCAAGCGCTAATTCCTCTAACCGTTTTGTGGTGCTGTTTAGTGAAGCACTACCTAAATGGCTTGCAGAGCCTGGTAAAGCAGTGAGATCAGGGGCATCACACCTACTTTAAGAAACTGGTTATAGTAGTTAATGAGGGCTTGATGCATCTCCGGGCTCTGGTCTCCCAAAGGTAAAGACATTACGTATTGTCACAGCTGCAAATAACAGTGATGTTCTGAACCCCACAGTTGCTATTGCGTCTGTAAGACTTGGAAGGACTGGATAACATTACCCTAATAAAAATGACAGATGTATTGCATTAAGTATCCTTCCCCTGTCCTATAACTATAATCCTGTCAGAGGGGGGCAAAGTACTCCAAGAGGGCATATTACAGAGAGGAATGGGGTTAGATGTAGTGCTCTGCAGATGGCGTACCACGGTTTCACCTGGAACCTTAGCCAGAGATTTTGGGTAGGTACCAACTTCAGTGGTGCTATTCGGTGGTACATAGCATGCACAAAATATCTGTTGGGGAACAAGGGTCTTTCCACATCTAGCCAAACAGCATGGCATCCACCTAAGTAGCGGAAAAATATGAAATGCATGTGGGCGGCCCTGCAGTACGCCTGATGGTCAGTAAGTGCTAAGCTCTCACTGTCCTTAGGCAAGAAAAGTTGCTGCAGTGTGACAGTTGGCTTGCCCAGATAGATCTGGATATTTTCTTTACATTCCCTCCAAATATGTGCGGGAAGGGACAGGGGAACATTTTGGAAGAGGTGTAGCACCCTGGGAAATGTGCCCATATGTATCACCTCTAAACATCTGGATAGGGAGAGAGTAAAAGTGCCCCAGTGGGTAAAATGTTGTGACAAGGCTTGAATGAAAGGGGCACAGTTATCCCCAAATGCTGTGGCAGGCATGTGAGCCATATACATTCCCAGGTATTTCAGTTTATTCATGTCCTATCAGAATGGGAAAGCAGTCTGGAGAGGCTGGGATGGTGAAATGTGGAAGCACAGTGTTTCGGTTTTTGAACTGTTCGGGCAATAGCCTGACACTTCACTACAATTCTGCAACATTTCAGGTACCTTCAGGAGGGCACTTTCCAGGTCCTGGAGGTAAAGCAGCATGTTGTCCACATACACAGCTATGCGGTGTTCCTCTCCTTCCACTAAGATATCCTGAAATGTTGTAGATTCCCTAATAGCCTGCGTCAAGGGCTCTATATACACTGAAACTGGGTGGGGGGCACTGGAGATCTCTGGCGGGTTCTTCTGTTAAGTCAGGGGAGTGACGTCCACTAATGTTTACACATGCCTTATGGCCTGCCCTAAGGCATGTGTAAAATTAGTGGACATCATTCCCTTGGGCATAGAGTGTCTGTAAGAGCTGTATAAAGAGATCCGGGAAACCCAGTCAGCCATCCAAGCACTGCATACAGAATGGCCAGGAGACCTGGTTGAAGGCCATTTTGGTGTTGTGACTCAGCAGCAGGGAAGGTGATGGGAACTTTTGCATCTGGTGGATTACTTGTAAGGTATGGCAGGTGTTCTCTATCATGGTGTGGAAGTGGACAAATCCTGTCTGGTCCCGCTCTACAAGGGAAGATAGCAGTCTATCAAGGCGTTTTGCCAGAATGGATATAAAATGCTTACAGTCAGTGTTTAACACCAAAACAGGGCAGCAGGAGGGGAAAAGGAGTTTTTTTTTTATTTTATCGGATATAGGTATAAGTGGAACCACTACATATAACCACGATTGGGGGGGGGGTCACCGCCCTGTAACAGTTCATTATTTGTGGCCTGTAAGGGGGTAATCATGAGTTTGGCCATGAGTTTGTAAAATTCAGTACCATAACCATTTGGCTCTGGTACCTTCATGGTTCTGGAATGAAGAATCGCATGATTAACCTCCTCCTGGGTGATGGGAACCAACAGTTGGTCACCTTGGTCTTGTAGGAATGTGGGCACCCGGAGGTAGTGCAGAAAAATATCCTGTGGTGGGGAAGACTTCAGGGTGTACAGTGCTTCACAGAGCTTGAAATAAAATGCTATGTCTTGGTATCTTATTAGGTGGGAGCCGATGTCTGGGAGGTGTATAGCCAAGATCATGGCAACCTTTCATTGCTTTCATAGCTGGTAACCCAACAAATGGGAGGATCTGGCTCCTACCTTGTAAAAGCACTGGTGAAAGTAGGTGAGTGCAATTTTGATCTGCTCGAGGCAAACCGTGTCAAGGTCAGCCTTGTCTCTATCAATCTGGGGCTAGCAAGTGGTCTTCCTGCTTGTGGGCCTGCAGAAGGAAGTGCAGTGTGTCCTCAAGGCTATGCCTGCACTCCTGTCTCTGTTCTTTCAGCTGGGAGGAGTACTGCATGAGAAGGCCTCTTAAGACCACTTTTACAGAGTCCCATCTGACAGAGTGAGAGTTTGCAGCCCCTAGACTATCCTGTAAGAGCACCATTAGTCTTTCCTTAACATAGGCACGTAATGCTGGGGATTTAAAAAAAAATGTGTTGAGCCTCCAGCGAGTGGACCTCTTCTCCAAACCAAAGCCCCAGAACATGCTGACAGGTGCGTGATCAGAGAGAAATATCACCTGTTACACAGCAGGAGACCCTTGTGTGAAGCAGCAATCCAGTCCAGAATGGGTGTAGTGTACTGCAGAGTAGTAAGTATATCTGTACTGCCTAGGATTGAGGAAGCACCATATATCAATTAATCTAGCTCCTACGTAAGTTTTTAAAAGTACCTATGTGAGGCTGAGAGCCTCCGTGGGTTTGGTGTGGAAGAGTCTGTGCTGGGGTTCAAAGCTATACTAAAGTCTCGGACAAATAATGGTATACGTTAAGTAAAGGAGGTGATCTGTTCCATCAAAAACTTAATAACTGGGGTACTGGTATTTGGGGGGGGGGGGGGGTACATATAAATTAGCCAGTGTCACCTCCTGACCGTGTAAGTTGCCTTGTACCATAACTTGCCAGCTCTCAGAGTTTCTCCAGACTGCTGTTCTTGAGTATGTCACAGAATAAGGATGACTACTGTACCTCTCTCCTGCATTCTCCCTTCTTCTCTGACCTCCCTTATAGGAGGAGAAGTATTCTGTGGCAAAGCTTAGCTTCACTAGCTTTGGATGCTGAGGGAAGGAGTAAGGTGTGACTCCTGGAAGTATACCAGGTCTGGCTTTTTATGTTTGATTGAACAGATCATTTTTGCCCCTTTTTTTTTCTTTTGCCATAGAAGTTTTTCTCCCTAGGGTCGGTGTGGGCAAGGCTGTCAGCCCTGTCCCCATCTCCTCTAACCTGGCACCTGCTGCACCGATCCGCCATGCCGAGATCTCCCATGGATCTCCCCCCCCCGTGCTGGGGCCGGAAAGGGGAGGGCCATCCTTCCCCAGCCTGGTGACACACATCTAGATGGGGCAGCCGACCGGCCGATGGTGCAGGGCAGAGGTAGGCAGGCCAGACTTCATTTAGCCCATACCAACCATCTTCCACTTTTCTCCCTTTGCTATCTTGACACAGCAACACAGACACGTACATGGAGGCGCACATGCCTACGGAACTATGGCCCCTCCTTTTGTGTCACTTGGTCTACCAGCACTACCCCAAGACCTCCTCCTGGGGGCACCCAAGGGCTGAGATGGCAAACCACCCCACTCTGGGAGAGGAGAGCTATCCTCTGGAAGCTCAATCCTCTGTCTCCCCAGTCGACTCCCAGTAACCCGAGCTTGTTCCCAAACCCGGGTTATTGGCATGGGAAAAGGTACAGTGCAGTGTGCTCTGGCTCTCTTTGCCACTGGGCTGGCAATAGTTTTCGCCCTTTTATCAAGTTTGTGGGGTCACTGACATTACATGAACAAAGGTGGATTTTAGGGGTACCATTAATGCAATCGCTTAAAATGTTGTACAGTGCTCTAACCTAGGCCACCCCTCCCCCACGAGCAGCCACACCAGCCTGCCCTCTAGCACAACTGAGACAGTAGTGGCAGCCTGTAATGACCTTTCAGCGAGGAGGGGTTCTTCCTAAACTGGTGTGGAGTAATACTTGGAGACAGCTCTCCAACCCTATGTTATTAAAAAACAACAGTAATACAGAAAATACAGTTAAAAACCTAACTGGGACTAAACCCGATATCTTGGGGATGTACTCATTGAGTCAACAAGTTCAGGGGAGGTCTAACTGGGACATAACTGTAAGTAGACTTCCAAGGTGGGGCCCACTCCTGGCCCTGTGACAGTCAGTGTCTGCCGGGAGGATGTGCTTCTAGTCAAGGGGTCTCCAGCCATTTCTGGCTAAGGGCGGGTAGAAGACTGAACAACGTCAGTCTTCCATGTGGGTGCCTTAATAATAACATAGTGATAGTTTCTGCAGGCTCCCAGCATTGGGCACTAATTTCTAATTAAAATTTTGGTGAGGGGAGAAAGACTGGGATAGTGTTGGCCTGTGGATACATTGCTGACCATGCTCCCTTTCTTAATCCCTCTGCCTACTGTCAGGGACAGCATTACAGCTTAGCACTTCCAGTATCACTGAAGGCCTATATGGTCATCTATGGAATGGAATTAACCCAATTCTGTGGTATTGTCGAGCTGTAAGTCAGTAGCTGTAAAAAAGCATAATGTGGATGCTTAAAAATCCTCTGACATAAGGCAGATTGGTTTTAAGGGTACACTCACCAGGCCAATGGGGGTCTAGTACCTGAGACAGTGAATGAATTAATCCTTTATTTGTTTAGTCATAGACCTTTACAGAGTGCTAACAGACAATAAATATGAATAGCTCTGAGGCAATGTGCAACTGTATTGATTATAAGCACATCTTCTGTTCTAAACACGATAGTAAGCAGTAATAGTTTATCAGATGTAGAAATTTCGGCCCAGAGAGGGATGAGCCATCTAGCTCTGGGAGTGGAGTCATGATATTTCTGGATTTAGTGTTTGAGTCAACTAGATTGGAACAGACAGGAGAGGGAGAACCCAAGGGTTAGGGATAAGGCCCTGGAGAGGCACGAGCCTCCCACCTGTATAGTTGAAAGTGTGTTTCTAATTCATTCTTCAAGTCACAACTGAACCACGCCCATCCCTCAAACTTCTGGAACGTCGTACACTCACTACTGGACCCCCATCACAACCCAGTTCCCCCGCCATCAAGAAAAATGGTCAGCCTATAACCGACCTTATCAGCATTGCTGATTCCCTCAACAAATTTTTTTACATCCTGTGCTGTGCAACCCGGACCCTCATCCACTGCCACTGTTCCCCCTACGCCTCTCAGTCATAATTTCAAATTCTCACCCGTCTCAGAACTCGAAGTCCTCACAGCCCTCTGCTCATTAAATGCCACCAAATCCAGCCCAGATGGGATCCACCCCAAACTCTTACAAATCTCTGCACCTGCAATTACAAAGCCCCTCACCCATCTCCTAAACCTCTCCTTCACTTCGGGCTCAGACCCTCAGGCCTGGAAATCTGCCTCAGTCATCCCTCTTCATAAAGGTGGGGACCCCTCAAACCCTGGGAACTATAGGCCGATCTCCCTCCTCCCGGCTCTCGCTAAGCTACAGGAATCTCTGGCACACTCAGGGCTGGCAGAATATCTCAGTGTGAATAACCTCCTATCTCCACATCAGTCAGGCTTCAAGAAACAGCATTCCACCATCTCCTCTCTCCTGCGCATCACAAACCATATCCTTACTGCCTCTGCCCAAGGCCTCCTTACTGCCGCAGTTTTCATCGACCTGGCAAAGGCTTTCGATTCCGTATTCCACCCCCTCCTCCTGTCTAAACTCAAAGCTACTGTTCTTGCCCCTGTCACCGTACAGTGGTTCAACTCCTACTTTTTCAATAGGTCACAGTCAGTCAAAATTGCCGATGTCTCATCCCCACCCCTTCCTATCCTAGCAGGCGTTCCACAAGGTTCTGTCCTTGGTCCTGCCCTCTTCTCCCATTTTATCAATGACCTCCCCTCCTCCTCCTGCTCTAAAACCAGCATACACATGTGTGCAAACAACACTGTCCTCTTTACCTCAGGCCCTTCCTTAGATGAAGTTCAAGCTACCCTCCAATGTGACATCAACAAAATTCAACACTGGTTCAGACAAAACCAACTAAAATTAAACACTTCCAAAACTGTATCCATGCTATTTGGCACATCGCAGAAAATCAGCAGATCCTCCCACCCTTCCTCATCATCTCTCCAGTTGGTACACCACTAGACCAGGTCAATAAATATAAGTACCTGGGTGTTTGTCTTGACCCCCACTTATCTTTCTCACCTCACATAGCCACAACCGTCTCTAAGCTACGCCCCAAACTTGGTATGCTCTACTGGCACAGAGACTCCCTCCCATTTCCTGCCAGATGTCAAATCTTGACAAAAATTATCCTCCCCAATTTTGATTATGCAGATGTGGTCTAAGGCACTGCCCCGGTAACCACCTTAGCGAAGCTAGACACTCTCCTAAACTCTTTTTGCCGCTTTGCTACCAACTTATCCCTTACAACTCATCACTGCAATATATACTGCCTCCTAGATATTACCCCGCTGTCCCACTGGTGCTATATCCACTCTCTCAACCTCATATCTCAATTCTGGTTTAACATGCTACCCTCCTACTTGATGGACAATCTCTCCCTGGCCCCAGACACCCCTTATGTACTGAGACACAGAAATGAAAGATCTTTTCTTACGCCCCATCCATCCTCATCTGTAAAAACTGCTTTCTCCTACTGGTTCCCGAGCTTATGGAACAAACTCACTTCCTCCATTAGAAACGCATCATCTCATGTTGCTTGTCAAGCACAACTACGCCTCCTCCCAGCTCCCCCTGTTGCTGTCCCAGGTGACTCTGCTCCACATTGCAGCTCCTACAATTGTCCTAGCCCTCGCTGCATGCACGTATTATAGTGACTCTGGGTTCCCAGTGTCTCGTGTCCTTAAAATGCAATCTAGTGTGCCACTTGCCTGTTAATTCAGACTGAATTTTCTATAACTGATAACTGTGGTCTTTCTGTCCCAAAGACCTGAGATGTTTAGTCAAGTTCTACTGTATGCTGATATCTGGTTGAATTTTGCTTCCTGTAACTAAACATAGAAACACAGACTTTGATGGCAGATAAGGACCTCTTGGCCCATCTAGTCTGCCCATTTCCCTACCTACAGGATAGGCTGCAGATCCTAGTATTTTGTATTTGTTTTTGTGCATTCTCCTACACCCTCCTCCCCTTGGTCGTACCTGGAAACGAGCCTCGGCTCAGCGTGCTTATCCTGGTCAACAAATATTTAACTAAATAAATTAATAGAAATTCTGTTTGTCTTCCTGACAAATGCCTCTGGTTGAGAGGTAGTCAGTTTCGATGTATTTCTGAGGTGACCAACAATCCCCTGTACGGCTTCAGAGGCCTGTTGTCATCACTGGGCCTTTGTTGCCGATTTCCAACTCTTGTCACATACATTATGCACCAGTTTTGCTGCCAGGGATTTCGAAGTGGCCTGTGTTGGTTGCAGATCCAGATTAAAGCCATGTTTCATTAGTTCAGAGGTGGCAGCTTCTGCAAAATCATAAGTTTGGGTCCCATTTTCAAGGAAAATGATCAGGCATGCTGGGCACGAGGTCCTGAATTTTACATTTTGCTGTTTTAGTGCCTTCATGATTGGAATGCATTTGCATCTCTCAGGCCATGACTGTGGTGGTGTAATCACTGTCTAGGTAAATCTGATTTCCGTGGAAGAAAAGAGCCTTCTGCTGATGCTACGTGGAGTACTTTCTCTTTTTCTTGAAATCATGAAAAATGGAGGACGATGGAGCAGGGTCATGCCTTGGCTTCAGCCCAAGTGCCAGGTGTGCCCACTCCAACTCCAGGGTCAGTTCTGGTGGAAGTTGCAACATAGTTTTAAGCATGCTGGGGAGGAAGGACATCATATCAGTGCCCTCAGCACCCTCTATGACATTATAGATCCTGATATTATTGTGTCGAGCCCTACACTCAGTTTTCTGGGGTTGTTCTAGGAGGCCTTATATAGATTCATGCAGATACAGGACAGCACATTCCACAGGATCGAAATGGCCATCCTACTGTGTTAGTTGATCGATGATTCTGCCCAGCCTTTTTCAGTCTTCCCTATATCTGTCCAGAGTACTGCCATGGTAGATTTCATTCCACACAAAAACTCATTATTTCAGCCAGCATAAGGTTCATCTGGGGTTGGAGGATGCAATCTGAAGGGGCTGCGGCATATTTGCTCTCATGCCTTGCGGAGTGTGGCAGCAGGGAGTTCTCGCTGTGTAAACCACCTTTGCTACATCTTTCTCCATCCAGTAACTCTGCCAGAGAGAGAACCAGATTTGATCGCCACATAACAGTAAAGGAACTCTACAATAACGTTTAAAAGGGCTTTTGAAAGTATTTGTTGCAAACTGCAGAGTTTACTCCTCGGTCCCCCATGGAGCGTTCCTAGTTAGCTGCACATAAGAATGTGATGTCACCGGAAGTCTGACTCTAAGCGTTGTTTGAAAATGGCAAACTCTATTTTTAATCTGGATTCTCCCATTTTCCCAGAAAAAGGATGGCCCTACCTGTGGCTTGTGTAACAAGTGGGACTTGGCGCAGTCTCTGAAACCACTGCTAGTACTCCCCCAACCCTCATGGCAGAGGCAGGGTGTTTAACCTACTGTATAGGTGGTGGTGAGGGGGACAGAAAGAGACAAGGTGAAGAAAATAGAATGTCTGGCCCAAGAAAGCAAAATCACCACTGACAACAACAGAAGGGCACTTGTATGGGGAAGACCTGCCCCTGCCTAGATGTGCTGCTGTGAGTGAGAACAGAGAAGAACTTTGTATAGGGTGGTGGTGAAGCAGTGGAAAATAGCATTAGCAAGAATACTCTGCCCCCAGAAAGAGACAGAAGATGAGGAAGGCTTAACTGCTTAGTTCCTCATGCATAAACTGCCATTTCTTGTTCAGAATAATGGCCAGTAATGCCGATTTAATAAACAACTAAAATCTAATTCAAGTAAATTCTACGATTTGTCTACTTATGGAGGTAGTATAACTTAATTGTCAGAGCACAGAGCTGTGAACATTTACACCCAGGGTTTCAATCCCACCACCGCCACTTACTGCGAGACCTTAAGCAACTCGCACAACCTCCTCTTGCTTTCTGTGTGCTTAACTTCCTAGAGCTTTCCTTAACTCTTACTGGAAAGAACCTAGGTGGGGGTCTGACCCCAGATTGGCCGCATCTGTAGTCTGAGACCTAAGGGGGGTCCCTCAGAAAGGGAGCCTCTACCAGCAGATGCTGTCTGTCCTGCCACCACAGCAGTGTCCTCCTTAGAGTGGCACATATGGGTGGTCATGGGACTGATGTACGTGGGACTACTGAGAATGCAGGAGCCACCGGAAATGCAAAGGGAACCACAAATATGGCAGCAGTCATGACGTCCAAGAACTGGATCATGGTTCTGGCTGAGGCCACGTTTGTTCTGGCAACCAGACCTGACTGAGATATCAAGTCAACTGCCCAAGCTGGCCCACCAGCACAGTGGTTGGATTTCCGCTTGCGACGCCGATGACCTGGGTTCAAGAAGCGGACCTGGGGTGAAGAAGGGGCCGGCGGGCGGGAGAAGAAGTGAGCTTTCTAGGGACTGCTCTCCTTCTCCGGGGCCGGGAGGGCAAAAGAGTGTTTGGCGCTTCACGGACACCTCGTGGAGGCTGGGGGTACCACTACGGCCAGCACTGTTCTCTGGGGGGGCTGGGACAGATGCTGGATGTCACTGCACATTCCCACCGCCTGGGGATCCAGCCCTCGGAAAAAGCTGGCCCCCGGGCATTACGCTCCCACTCTGCTGCCGTCTCCACTGCCTCTGACGTCCACTCCCATGGATCTCACCCGAGGGGGGAGGTAAGACGGAGATTGCCTACAGTGTCCATGGGAGGGGGCAAACCTGGGCATGGGGGGATGGCAGGCGGGGCTGAGGGGCTGACCTCCAAAGGAGGATTGCGGAAGCTGGGCCCAAAAATAGCAAAATAAAAAACAAAAGTCAACTGCCTGAATCTCAGATAGGAAAACTTTTGCCTGAGACAAGTCTAGCACTGCTCCGATGTACTGCAAGTGCAACCTTTGATAAAGGGAACGACAAACTCTGTCACATTCCCTCCCCTGCTACCTCATATCTCTCCTTGCATGCCCCCAAAACCACCACCTCTGAAAGTCAGGATACCATGCCTTCTTTCTGCACTGCCTTAACACCTCAGCTGGGCAGGCCGCTTTCTCTTAGGAAGGGCCATATTTCAGACCAAAAGCACCGGGGCTTGTCGTACCACACTGTCCTTCTAGTTAAATAAACTCACTTGGTATATGTTCTTCTTCACTACTGCTTTATTTTCTAACCTAGTGCAGCTTCCTGTGTATGTACTTTTTATTTATTTTATTTTAACCTAGAATTACAAGTACCTTTGAGCAGGGACTGCTCGTTTACAAAGTTCAATTCGAAAGAATGGGGGGTATACATACAAAAAGCAAACATAATAATACCTAGTTACACAACAAAAGGAAACAAGAGACTGAGGGTTAATAAATCACAGTAATTCAAAATGTGCCAAATGTTATGTAGTAGGACACACCAGCCAGGGGCAAACTTAGGAATAAGTGCTGTGGGTGAGACGGAGGGGGTGAGTGCAGGCAGGAAGGCCATTGTCAGAGGCTAGAGGGTGGGAAAGAGCTCGAGAGGAAGGGAAGGGAGGGATAAAAGTTAGGGAATGCCTGTGGGGGGGTGAGGAAAAGGAGAGAGGTGAGGGGTGGGAAGGTAAGGCAGACAGAAGGTGGACAAGGCGGGGAAAGGTAGCTATCAAGGCTGAAGTGGAGGGCAGTGGACGTTGGGCCTCTGTTTAGGTAAGGCAGTCACAACAACTAGTTGAGATGAAATGAAGTCAGAGTTGTCTCTTAAAAGGGCCAAGGGTGGAAGCAGTATGACTTTCTTTGTTGAAGGTATTGTACCACTGAGGTGCTCTGTGGGCAAAGACCCTCTGGCCCATGGTGGTCCGGCATCTGGGGACAAGGAAGGTTAATTTTTGTGAGCTTCTAGTTCGCTGTGTGCTGTGGTGGTCTATGAGTATCTTTTCAATGCCTAGGGGCATTACCTGTGTTTTGACTGGCCAGGACTGACTGCAATGCTCTGAGTGTGAGGAATCTGTGTCCTGCACTTTCTTATATAAGCTGCTCCATCTGTGATTGTCTCCTCCTCACGCCACCTGAACAACTCTACTTTGTGAACACCCTTCTCATGCCCGCACCTGTACTTAACCCCATCCCACTCTCTTACCTTTCTGTACCCCCCTCTCCTCATCCTTTCCCCATTCCTCTCACCTTTGTTTACCTACTGCTTCACTTCTCTTACTATAAGCTACCTATTATGTCCATACTTCCCCCAACTGTTTACGGGTAAGAACAATCTTTTTTTGGGGTAATCTTTTGGTAACCAGGTAGGGCCCACTAGGCACAAGTGTCTGTTTTAAGAAGCAACCTTTGCGCACCGTGGAGGTTAAGTGACTTGCCCAGAGTCACGCAGTATGCAAGTGGAGGTTGTGGGAGTCAAACCCAGTTCTGCTAGATTTACCAAGCTCATTCAAAGCTTGTTACTCTAACCTCTAGGCTAAACTGCTAGCCTCCACTGCCTTCATTAATCTGTATTCTGTTTGTCCCCTCACGTTTTAGTATTGCGCGCGTGCTGACTTGCTGCTCTGCACATTGGCATGCATGTGTTTGTGAACACAGGATGCATCTGGAAATTAGCTTTTTTTCCCCTAAAGCACAGCCTAATTTTCTGGTCAAAGCTTTTAAATAAATAAGCTTCCCCTCAACCTCACTAAAGCTCTTTTATATGCCTACAGGCTACTGCCTACTGTTCATGGCTTGTAAAGCACTTTGGGATACAGCATGTATGAAAGGAACTATATAAAACCAAAGTCTGTTCATGTAAATGCTGATATAGCAGCACTCTGGTAAGAAACCCAAGCAAAGTCAAAACTGGTCAATTGGTTTAATGCTGTGTACAACCCTTTTCGTTAGCCCTCAAGAAGGATCTATGAATATCAGCAATATTGTACTAAAAGCAACAGTACACATAACATAAATAGTATTTGTAATTTCTGATCAGGAAAGGCACACTGGGCTATGGCAGCTTGTTTCCACGTGTGTCCTGGGGGACAGGGTACATAGACCTGTTTTACTGACAGGGGAAATGTTAGCCAAATCACTGCGGGAAATAAATCTCCTACTCCTAGAAAAAAAGGCCATGGGACTCTTAACTTTCATCTGGACAGCCACCAAAGATGGACAAAAGGGATTTCAGTTTAACATCTCGTCCAAAGGATGGCACCTCACTAGAGCAGCACCGCCACCCCCACCACCACCCAACACTACTTATGAAAACCTGGAACTGCCAAAGTTGAGAAAGTCCTCCTTAAAGTATAGCAAATCCAGAAAAACTTGTAAAGCAAACACAAATGGGAAAAAGGGCATCTTACATGGCATCAGAGAAAGGGCAATCTAAAATGGATTCAAAAAGGCAGAGGAACAAAATGTTCACCACAGTAAATTACTTTAAGTTCTATTTTTCTTATTTATTTAAAAAAAAAAAAACAGCAGTGTGTTAACAAGACAAAGTAACCTTTAACAGACTGTGTGGACAGGCCCTCTCTGGGCATCTGAATTTCTGAACTAATTTATGCAAACTGGGTCACAGCCCAGAGCAATAGGCACAGCCTTTGTTCAAATATAGAATTGAGGCATGCACTCACTGCTTTGCACAGGTTGCTTGCAAATGCAGGTCACCAAGTGCCTGGGATAGAACACATTGGATACCATTCAGATCTCTGCAGTTAAGATTATCTACAAGTTTAGTGCTAAACCTACTGATTCTACAGACCCCATTCTAAGACAAAATTATATTTTCAAAATTATTCTTTTTTCTACTAAATTCTTAAAAATTTACAGCTCACTTCAAAAACTCCAAGAGCAGAGGCTCTTATAAATGCAGAAGTGCGAATAAATAAAAAAGAGGTAAAGTACCCATAATTTGATACCTTATGGAATCTACAAAAAATGTAACCGAAAAAAATTTAGGTCGAACACTCACAAGCTACCTAAATCCATTTATTTATTTTTTTTAAAGTTAAAAGAAAGGCAAATGAGCACATGTGCGCAAAGCAGGATGGGACAAATCAGTCTGGAGCTGGTGGTCAATTTGGCCACTAGCTTTCAAAATCTGGTAGCCATATCAACATCTAGTGGTTATCCTTTTAAGGGCTCAAAAATACTTTGTGGGCAGGTAGCCAGAGGCACCGAGAGGTAGGGACTGGGGCATGAGGGAAGGAAAGGGGAATATAATTCAGGCAGGGGAGGATAGAGGATTGAAGGAAACTAGGAATGGTGACATTAAAAACAGAAGAGGCCAGTTAAAGGGAGCTTCAGGAACAAAAACAAGCATGAGTGGGAAGGAGAAGCAGGGTAGCAGACGGGGTAAAATGTGTGAAGAGCCATGTGTGACAATACAAGGAGCCTTGGAAACAAAATTCCAGACCTGGAAGCCATCATGATGGAGACTAACCTGGATTAGTGACCATAACAGAATCACGGTGTACTAAGCATCATAGCTGGAACATGGCCATACTGGGCTACTCTCTGTTCAGGAGACACAGGGCTGGGAAGAGGAGGGGGTGCACTGTGTGTGAAGGAGGGAATCAAGTCCACAGAGGTACAAGGGCACCAAGAGGGAAAAGGGTGGTGGGGTTCAGAAGTACTGTGGGTCATCCTGGAAGCAGGATCTGGGAACACTATCTGTACTGGGGTAGTGTACAGACCTCCAGCACAGGGGTAGCAGACAGATAAAGCACTTGGTAAAACCATCAGCAGGATGGCAAGGAAGGAGTCTGTCTGCTGGGGGCCGACTGGGTGGGGGAGGACTGAGGGTCACAGAGGATGCTCTCCTCCTCTGGGGAGGAAGAACTGTGTGCACCACTATGACACTGCCACCTGGGTAACCACAGGTGACAGTGCAGTGGAGGCGTGATAGGTGGGCAAAGAGCCTCCTGATCAGGCTGACCGCACGCTTGCGTGCAGGCATCCGCCTGGTCCTAGCCCATGAAGCACTCAGGGAGGGGACTTAAGGAAGAAAAAGCTTCTCTGGCCTGCGGCAGCATGACACCGCCTCTCTCTCCATAGGCTTTGCACTGCTCACTGTGCTCCCTACCACAACCCAGCTCAACCTCCTCCCGTTGGGGGTAAACAATGGGGCACTGAACTGGTCAGAAGATAAGTCCCAGGGCAGCAGGTGATAGGGCTGGGAGAGAAAGACTGGCTGAGGTCAGCCAGGCAGGGAAGCAGAAAGTACAGTAAATTTAAAAAAAAAAAAAAAGGAATGTCAAGGAAGTGGAAGGTTCTGATAGTTGGGGATTTACTGCCAGATGTGGGGTGGAGTCTACCAACTGTGGCTTTGGCAAGGAACAGGACCATCCTTGACTCCCTACAAGGGACTTTTTTCAGGCAGCTAGTCACAGAACCCACTAGAGTCAAGCCAGGGCTGGACCTGGTGCTTACAAACAGAGATGGTACTGAATCCATCACAGTGGGTAGTCCCCTAGATACCAGTCAGCACCATACAGCATGGTTTAACATTAACATGGGAACAGAGGCAAACCACACAAAGCCGAGGGTCTTGGACTTTAAGAGGGCAGATATTAAAGAAATGGAAAGATGCCTTGTTGCCAGAGAGAGCTGAAGGCACAGTGGGCATAAATAAAGGAGGATATAACTAAAAAATTAACTTTGACATGAAGGAAGTGAGCAAAAGCAGAAGGAAAAAGAGATCCTTACAGTTCTCTAGGGAAAGTGCAAAGGTGGTGAAGAGAAAAAGGATGGCATCCAGGAGGTATAAGGAAACACAGAGGCACGAGAACATGGAGGTATAGCTAGAAAAGCAGAGGGAAGCAAATGTGCAGACACAGGAAAGAATCACCAAAGGGGATTAGACTTTCTTCAAATACACGAGAAGAGGAAAGCAAAGGAAGGACAATGAGGATCAGAAGAGTGGGGAGACACTGCATAGAAGATAGAAGAGGACCAAACAAAAGCAGACATCCTGAACAGGTGTTTTGCCAGGTCTTCACAGTTGGGGGGGCACCAAGGAATAGCAGAAACGTGTGTGGGGGGGTGGACACAAGTCTTTTTTCAGAAGAAACAGTCTGGAAGTGACTTGTAGCTCTGAAGGCAGGAAAAGCTATGGGACTGAAAGAGATACATCCAGGGATTCGAATGGGGTCAGTGGGGTACTAACTACCCCACTGACAGCCTTGTTCAACAGCTCACCAGAAACAGGCATGGTTCTGGTGGACTGGAGAAGAGCTAACATGATCCCTCTACATAACAGCAGCAGCAGGAAGGAGGCTAGCAGCCACAGACTGGTCAGTCTTACTTCAGTGCTGGGTAAATGAATGGAAACTGTTAAAGGAAAGCCTGCCAGAATATCTCACGTCCAATGGGTTGCAAGACCGCAAGTAGCATGGATTCACATGGATTCATGGCAGTCGGGCGGGGGGTGACAGGAGGTCATGACAAATTAATCTGATGGATCTTCTTGGACTGGGTGACCAGGGAAATAGACCAGGGGAAGGCAGTGGACATGGCCTATCTGGATTTCAGCAAGGCCGTCGATAACGAAACTGAGCAGCATGCGGGTGGATCCAAAGTGGTGACTTGGGTTAGAAACTGGTTAACAGATAGGAGACAGAAGATGGTGGTAAATGGCACTCACTCTAATGATGGAAATGTGACCAGCAGGGTGCTGCAGGGCTCAGCACTGGGACTGGTCCTCTTCAGTATCTTCACAAGTGACATTGCTGAGAAACGGGAAAGGAATGTATGTCTTTTTGCAGTTGATAACAACATCTGTAATAGGGTGGACACTCAGGAGGGGTTGGACAGAATGAGAAGTGATTGGGGGAAATTTGAGAAGTGGTCTAAAGCATGGTAGTTGGGGTTCAGTGCCAAAAAGTGCGAAATCATGCATCTAGGGCATAGGAACCCAGGCACTGAGTATAAGATGGCGGGGGGGGGGGGAGTACTAACAGTACTAAACAGAAAAGCAGGAAAGGGTCCTTGCTGTTATCATATCTGATGACCTCAAGGTGGCAGGGCAGTGTGACAAAGCAGGGGGCAGGGCTAGTGGGATGCTGGGGTGCATAGGGAGGGGCATACCCAGCAGAAGGAGGGAGGTAGTGTTGCCACTGTATGGCTCGCTGGCGATTGGTTTTGCCACTGTTTCGCTCACTGGCAAGACTCCACCTGGAGTATGGTGTCTGATTTGGAGGTCACACCTCAGAAGGAACATAGGGTAGAGGCAGTCCAGAGGAAGGCAACTAAAATTGTGCTGGGGTTACACAAGAAGCCCTTACGAGGAGACTGAGGGATCGCAACATGTACACGCTGGAAGAGAGGACAGCGAGAGGTGACATGATAGAGAGCTACAAGTACCTTGCAGGGATGAACAGGGTGCAGGAGGGAAGTCTCTGTCAAATGAGATGGAGCATCAATACTAGGAGGCATGCAATGAAACTATAGGGAGGGGATGGATTTTAAGAGATGTGAGGAAATATATCTTCACTGATAGGGTGGTAGACATCTGGACAGACTGCAAGAAGTGACAGAGGCAAAATCAGTGGGGGGGACTTCAAGTATGAATGGAGCAGACATAGGGGTATATCAGAAAACAGACAAGGAAGAGGAAAGGTTGCTGGAGACCAGTTAGTGTCTGTGAAGACAGGTTAGACAGGGGACATCGGGGCAGACTTGATGGGCCAAGTGGTCCTCTTCTGACAACAGATTCAATGTTTCTATGTTTCACACTGCACAACACAATTGGAGATGCACGTTCAAAGGTGATCTTTGGTCTCTCTTACTCTCTCTCTCTCTCATTCGGCTGCAATGCAGAGGTAAGCTTGCTCTGCAGGGAAGATGAAAGTTTAGCTCTCCAGCATCCTGTACCCCAGTGGCCAAGTAAAGAGCAGAACCTGATGGGAGTCTCACAGAAGATCCCTCCGGAGCTTTTTGCAGCCAGGTGTGAGGTGTGCAATGCACTTCACAGTGCTGGGGAGTGAGAGGATAAGGACAAAGGAGGCCACCAAGTATTGAGCCCAGAAATCACAACAGCAACAGTCGGTGGGAATGTGGAAAAGATCTACAGGGCCAGACAGTAAGGAAAATGGTAGGAACATCACACCCTGCCATCCTGGCAGAGCGCTGCTTTATGCCGTCTTCCATTTTTTCTTCTCTGGGCCCACAGACATGCAGTGAGCACAATGTGCATGCTGTGCCTCCATGGAAATGCCCCCGGTGCTCTGCACATGGGATCCCATCCCGCTATGTGATTCTCTTGAGCTGTCACCTAGATACGTCTTGGTGGCAGTCAACAGTGTGCCACGGTAGTCCCCCTCCCTGAGGGAGGAGAGCAGTCCTATGGCCTCTCAATCCCCCTCACCCTGCCAGCCCCCAAGTGACCAGAATCCATTTCCGAATCCATGTCGCTAGTGAGGTAGGAGGTGAGGCGCTCGGCGCCTCAGCCCTCCATGCCACCAGGCTGGCTAAGCACAAGGAATCTTAATATACATGAGATTCTATGTGGTCGTAGCGCAGTAGTGACATAGCTACTGTGGTACAATAGCATTCTGCATTCTGACATCACTACTATGGTACAACAGCATCTGGAACAAGTTTATGGATCTCTCTACATCAAACAATGATATTATATGGACATATAACACTGGAGTCAGTAGGTGCACAATAAACCTTAGCTCTCATGGCACACGTAGTAAAGTGTTATGTGCAGGCCATGTTAATATTGTTCTGAACCACACATCATGCAGCAGTATTAAAAATGGCTGATACCAGCCCAGTGGCGCAGAAGGCTGAGATGCTAGCTGTGTCTCACCTTTTGTCACGCTAGCGACTCAAGTGCTGCAATGAGCTCAGGTTGCCAGAATGAGGGCTGGGAGAGGGGACCCAGTAGCCACCTGACTGCTCTCCTCTCCTGGACTAGGGTGGTGAGCCATCCCAGCTTTTGGCTGCTATCAGATGGAGGCCTGGTGATAGTGCCGATGCTTGGGAGGCAGATGCGAGTCAGGTGGGTGGAAGGGGTTGGAAGTTCTGCAGCGCATGCGCGCCTCCATGTGCATGCATCCTCCAGTTTGCTGTATCCTCAGAAGGAAAATGGAAGGGGGACCGGGCTTCATTAGGCCCTGCCCCACCACTCCGATGGGAGAGAGGGACATCCGGATGACAGTTTTAGGGAGGCGTCCCCCCCCCCCCCAAGTCCTAATGCAGTAAGAAATTTGCGAGTGAGCCGGCTCTGTGGCGCCGAGCAATGGGTGTTCACTCAGCATGCTGGAGACTCGGGTTCGTGCCCCGAGCCTAGAAGTCAGGAGCGTTGACCGGCAGGGAGGGAATTTACAGCATCCTTTGGGTGCTTCCCTCGGGGGATGGCCCTGGACCACTGTTTGTCATCCCCTGGGGTGGTCTGGGGTGACATTTTTGGCGGTGTATGGCCTTGACACGCTGACAAACATCCCTGCCCCCAGGATGCCACTGTGGCAGGCCCACTGTGGGTGGGTGTGGATGGGTCAGGAGAAAAGTCGAAAATCGACACTCAGCCAGACAAATGACGGCTGCTGGTCCCTGACACCACAATAGCACAGAGGTGTCCGTGCTGACCTCTACCGTGCCCGGGATATGTACTAGACGCCCATGGGTATTTCTCCTCTCCCAGCTGCAGGCCCATGGGAGGGCCCCACCTGATTAAAGGTTATGTCTGGTTACCTGGGATCACAGCGCAGAAAGGGCGGCAGATGGCGATGGTGACAAGATGGTGGTGGGCCTAGGCAGCCCAAGCCAACTGGGGGACTGGGGAGTAACAAAAAAAAAAAATCATGGGCGAAGTTCCCCCCAAAAGGAATGTGGCAATCAGACCATTTGATGGCACCCGGATACAGTGTTGAACAGTCACGCAGTCAGCCCAAAAGGATAAACACTTTTATTTAAAAAAAAAAACTGGTAAATGGCATCCCTATAGCCAAACCAAATGAGACAGAAATTACACATAAAAATATACAGATTCTTAAATGTACATTTCTACCTCTCTCACAGGAACAGGAGGTCTGCAACTCCCGCTCTCTTCCTTCATCTGAAAACAAAGAAATTATATTTAGAAAATAGTTTGGCTCAAATAAGCCATCTGGTCAAATTACTGTATGGTTCAGATTTTACATTCTTTTTTCTTATTTTCTAAAAACCATTTGATAAGCACAATACCATATTCAGGGGTGAGCAGTAATGCTGTAAATTACCATAGTTCCCCAGAAAGCTGAAGGCACATGCCTCTTGCCTCAACCCCACGCGAGGGGTGGTCATTCAGCATTACTGTACACCCAATCATGCATTATTCCTTATCTGACTGCTTGTACCAGGAAAAATGGATCGAGACCCATGTCCCATTTCTGACCATGTCCCAGGTCAAGAGTTTACAACCAGCGAACAGTAGAAAACAATTGCCATTTCACATTTAGTAACTAAAACAAATGCAAGAATATTCAACAGTACTGAATAAGGTAACACTGTAAGTTTCCTTACTGTAGTTATAGTGTAACTACACTGTAACTGCATTGCAATTGGAATGCAAGCTGTATGCAACAAATATGTAACTACAGTGTAATTACTCTTTACATGTAATTAATGATTACTTAGCCTGCAGTTACACTGAAACTGATTAAGTGTTATACTGAATAATATAGAATACATATGTGCTATTGTTGTGCAGATAAGAGGCTGCTGCAACCAATACACCCTACGTCCACAAACCATTTTTATGGCTGAGCTCTTATGGAGATGGACCACATTAGCAACAACACACATCAAAGTGTGCATTAAAGCCTCTTGATGCACACCCCAGGGTGTTGTGAAGTATGAGCTGTAGCCAAGTGCCCTGTGCCCTGCTAATGCACTGAAATGTTTTAGTACCCACCCTGGAATGTGTTACTGTGCTGATAACATTGCATGCTGTATAAACAGTTTTTCTAGTGCAAAAAAAAAAAAAACACACATTTTAGCTGCTAGACTCAAACAATGCCACTCTGCCATTAAACAAGCAAATAACATTGCGGCTGATAAGCCAGCGGTAAGACACAATGAGGTGTGGGTTATTTTTTTATTTAGTAGTTTTTGTTGACTGGGTAAGTGCACTAGACAAATCCTGCCTATTTTCAGGCACAACCCGGGGGAAGGGGATACAGGTGAATGTCAACTGACCTTGAACCAGATTAAGCTGTTGGCGGTATTTTTAGTGAATGAGGGAAATTTTGCCAGGACACTGAGGAAATTCCCCTGCTCTTTTCAAGAAGTGCCATGGGATCTTTAACATCCATCTGAACTACCACCAATTCAGGCAGATGGGACCTTGGTTTAACGTCTCATCCAAAAGGCCTGATAAAGAGCACGCCCCAGGTGTGTTATGAGGCACGAGGCACCTGCGCCGAGTGCCTTTAGCACCTGGGAAGTCCTCTTATCAGGCCATAACTCACACTTTGGAGTGTCATACTGCACTTATAAAATGGGCCCAAGTAATTATATAAAAAAAAAAGAAAGAACAAAATGTCAAAAATATAACAAAAAAAGGTTAAAAAATACTAAAAACGGTCCCAATATTAAAGCACTTTCTTGCTTTGATAACTGCTTTAGCACCCACTGTCCCCACCACCACCACCACCACCACCGAGCCAGGCTATTTTATGTACTGCTGTTTGTTTTTTTTATTATTGCTATTGTATGTTGTTTTCTCAAACAGTAACAGATGCCTCTGTGATTCTGTGCAAACTGTTTTCTTGCTTTGATATGTTTCTGCACCCCCATCACAGAGACAGGTTATTTTATTTAGTGTTAGTTTTTTTTTAATCATATTTGTATTTTCTGTGTTAATAAATACTGGCAGCCTCCTCAGTGTTTGTGTGTGTTTCGTCAGCTTTTTCCGAGCAAGTGTGTCCCACCATAGTGAGTGGCTCGCATTTTCCCCGAAAGAAAAAAGGAACTGGCCTTTGAAATACAGATTGAAGGAGTGGGTTTCTGCTGTAATTTCAAAGGTTTCATTGTGGCACCCGCTATGGTCTGTTCCTTGAAATTTGCTTTTTTAAATGGAGAAATATGGGTCAGCTTTTCATTTCATTCATCGCAGTTTCCTTTCAAATCTGCTGTACTACAGGTGACAAGTTTAATTTTCCACTTGTCTGACATCCTGTAATGCTGTGTACTTCACAGAGAAAGAGTTTGTTTCGTGTGTCTGTTCCCCGGGGATGGGGGGTGCACTTCCAGTACAGTACTAGAAAGTCTTCCAATATCGCGGTCGTCTTTGTAGTGTGAAACTGTTCGCTGTGGAAGATTTCTGATGACTGGTGAAGGTGGCACATTGATATTTTTATGTTATGGGGCTGAGGCTGCCAGAAGTAGTGCTCGTTGAATGGTTATGACCTGATAAGGACATGGCTGAAAACCTGTTTCAGCCAATCAGGCTCCAGGATTTGTTTGCCCATTTTATAATAAAATGTGACCAAGTGTGCAGATACTTTGATTATGGCACAAGGCCCTTCTGACAATATCTGACTAGCCCATGGACATGCCACTAGACCACCACAACAAACTACTTACTAGTCCATGGATATCACACATTACAACTGGCTATTAACTTAGTATTAGTGCTAGGTACCCTATCATGTACGCAGACTATATACAGTGTATGTGAGGGTGTAGGCAATCACTACCCCCTTAACTTACTCCACGTGTTCTAATAATAGGCTCATGAGACTGTTTCTATTCTGTCTGACATCCTACATAACGAGATCCCTCCAGTCTGTGCTGAACCCCACCAGGAGACCCACAACTATGAGATAACATTAGTTTCTTCTGGTACAGGCATTCCAAGACCATTACAACCTGCCCACCTCCTAACAGAATAGCTGTGGCAATATGCAGATCCCAGGAATGCAGCAGGTGACTGGAGAGGTTTGAAACTGAGTTTAAGCCAGAAAAAGAGAATGACCCAGAACCACAAAAACAATCCGAGGGAGATGAAGTTTAAGTAAGGGACATATTATTTCCTTTCAGGTCACTGCATGGCTGGCTCGTTAGAAATGAGTAGGTTTCTCGCAACTGTATTATATAGTTTTTCTAAATTGCTTACTGTTGCTCTAAGACAATATAAAGTTTGAACATTAACTTACATTTACTTTTTTATCCAGGACACTTTGGGGAATTGTGTTCCGTAGGCTGCAACTTGGAGTGGGGGTGAGGGATGCACATTCACTTCTGGAACAAGGGTGCAGCCCGCATGGCAGCTACCATATATACAATACTTATAGATGACTCACCAGGCTTTACCACCTGCTGCTGTAGACTGCACCCAGGTCTATTACTAATCCACTTAACCAGGTTCCAGCATATGCAAAGTCTAGCTCTTTCAGGTTTGTGTTTTCTCACTAGATTTCTGAATTAGGATGTTTAATAGCTGCCACACATTATAGCTGGAGGGATGGGGAGGGGCATATTTGTGGATAGATCCAAATATCCCTTTTAAAACTCCCCAAGTCCCCGGTTTAAATAGCAGCAACTGGCAGGCTACCTCTTTTTCCCTACTGTCCTCTCCATGTGTTCTCTGTTACCATAGCCACTAAAGAGGCTGGCATTCTTGATATATCTTGTTTAGATGATTTATTATTTCCCCCATCTGCAACTGTAAGAGATTATGGGGTGAAACAGTTATCAAATGAAATACGTATATTAGCAACTCACTGCTAGCAAACGTTATTCCTACTGCACTGTAGGTGGGTGCAATGTTTTCCATTATATGAAAACTACAACCAGAAAGAAAGATGCACACTACAGGACTTGAAAGCCAATCATGGAAGGGCTGTAAGTGACTTTTTTTTGGCATTATTGCCAGTGCCTGGCTCAAGCTCTCAGGCAAGCGTTTTCAAACTCTCTGTGGCCTGTTGGTTCCAACCTTTTGCTAGTTCTCTCCTGAGGCATACTGGCTCCTTCAGTAGATTTGCCAGTCCTGCCAGCGGCATGGGGGTCTCTTTAAAGACATACGAATTGGTCATGAACAAAAGTCTTTTGTGGGTTCTTCCGGACTGGCAAAATGCCATAGGCCAGACCAGTCTCCAGAGAACATTTCAGACTCAGAGCTGCCATAATTGCAATGGACAAAACAAAGTCACGACCCAGTATAAAGATATGGACGATTGTACCTTTATTTGCATTGTACATGTGTTTATGTAAACCAAATCGTCCACAGCTTACGCCAGTTTATAACTGGGATACAAGCGTCAAGACTCAGTCTAACCTCTGATGCTAGTGAATTCTCAGTGCAATACATATTTGGCACCAGTAATGACAATAGACGACCTTCGTATGGTCCTTCCGGCGCTCTAGAGCCTCTGGTCTGTTATTAGTTTGTATTGGCACATGACAACCTGTAATATAACCTGCCTGAAGGACACTCCAAATCCAAGAGCAATAATAATAATAATATAACCTTGCGTCCTCAATTTCTTAACCCTAACATACCATTACGTTTAAAAACTGCCAGGGCAGGTAGAAGTCTCTCAGATCCGACCGCCTGTACCTCTATAAGCGGTATTTTTCTTCTGTTGTCCCCCATGTCGACTCTAAACTTTTTCTTATTCAAGCCCCACCCTGCACAAAAAAACCGAAGGACTCTTTTTTAATTCTCTAGTTCTGCACGATTTATTATATGATCACCGCAGTGACACAATAAGATGGGTTATTAAAGTTCAATTCTGCCAGGCTCCATACCTTATATATATGTCCACTCCGGCTGTCTCCAGTGGCTACTCCACTTGACAGGCTGCTGTCCTCCGTCACACAACACACTCCGTTTGCAGCTGCTGCGGTTGTTGCTAGCTCAATTGTGTAACTGGGCTGCTAGCTGCGTCTCCACCTTCGCAGTTGCGGATTGGCGGAAACAGCCACGTGACTCTATTGAACCCTGCAATTGCATACTGCTGTCATAGAATTCAGAATAAATGTCTGCTACAGTGTTTATGCAACCCACCCTCGTTACTAAACAGTGATGGAGTTTTTTTTTTTTCATTATTATTATCTTACATAATAATACTATACATTGTTTTGTTTTTCTGTGTTTTTTTTTTTGTTGAGAATTCTTTGCTTATGGAGCTTTCCTTTGTGTGGCAGCCCGGTGCTGGCTCCTCCATGATGGCCCCAATGGGGATGCCTGTCAGGGTTTGGAGGGGCTTAACTCCAGTTTGTTTGAAAGATAGTCTGCAGTCCTGCATCAGTGACGCAGTTTCTGTAGTGGTCAGAGTGGATCACCCTGACTGGGCAATGTCGGATCCCGGATTCTACAATGGCGGGGCGGGGTACTGGGGGATGTGTGAATATTTGACATGCAATTTTTTAAAATGTTTTAATCCTTTATTGTTGTAACCCCCTCCCCCTTTTGTTACTCAGACAAGGCAACAAACCAAAAGTGGCAGAAAATAGATATCACCCTGGCATTGATTAGGGCAAACACCTGGCTTGGGCATCTCAGAGGGTGGGGTGGGAGGGCAGAGCAGAAAACACCATTTCTATTTTACCCAGGTTGAGGAGAGAGGTGCCAGGGCTATGGTGTGTCTCCTATCTGTGGGGCCCCAAAACATTAAAAAAGTCACTCAGAGATGGATTGTCTGCAACCAGAATTTTGGGATGTTACTGTATAGCTTTGAAGGTCACTCCTCTGCTCCCTCTCTCCCCCTTAAAATCACTAAGGGTGGTGATTCCTTTACTGACGAACAATCTATTCTCGAACTTCTAAACAACCATTTTGCTACAGCAGGATTAGCCTTTGATGCTTCACCAGCCAGCTCACTCCGATCTCAGCTAGGTGTTCCAAAACCGGATTGGCTTAATCATTGTCTATTAACACAAAAGGCAACCTTCACCTTCCAACCCGTCAATTTAAAACAAATTGAGAACCTTCTCCTGGCTCTAGGTACTAGAAAAAGTGCTGGTGCAGACCAAATAGAGCCGTATTACCTAAAGTTAGGATATTATGCTCTAGCCACTCCGATAGCTCATCTCTTTAACTTGTTCCTCATGCAGGATTCTATCCCAGCAGTATGGAAGACAGCGCTGGTGATTCCACTCTTTAAGTCTGGTGACACGTGTGACTTATCACCCATTTCGTTATTCCTTATTTTGTCAAAGGTACTGGAGAAAGTGGTGAATTTACAGCTAAGGCAACACCTTGATATGAACAATCTTCTCAACGAGGTCCAGTCTGGTTTTAGGCCTAACCATAGCACAATCTCTGCACTTGCCAAAGTCACGAATGATTGGCAGATGACCTTAGATAATAAAAAAATATGTTGCAGCTTATTCCTTGATCTGAGTAAAGCTTTTGATACGGTGGACCATGACCACCTTATTACCACACTACGTATGCGACAGACGTTCCTAGCATCATTGCATGTTGACGCTGCCTGGGGGCGGGGTGAGGCAGAACAGAAAAAGAGAAAATCCCTTTACCTTCTGATAGGTGACCGAGGGTCGAGGGGGGTCAGTTCACCACCCCCAATGTCGGGCCTTCCTCTCACTCCTGTGTGCTGTCCATTGCCTCACTCCACCAGACTAGATTGCAAGATAGAGCACCAGGAGGAGTATATCTGGCGGTTCTGCCTCGGGGGACTCAGAGCCGGGGGGCCAGGTGACAGTGAGGGCAGCTGGAGGGAGCGAGAGGAGTCTTCAGATGGGTGGGATCAGGACCAAGATCCCGAGTGACCACACCTGAAAGAGTTTAGGAATGCAGAGTGCAGAAAGAAAGCTAAAAAATTAAAAAAAATAAAGTGTCTGCCAGTCCAATCTGTTGTATGGGTGGCATTTGTGTGATAATCGAGGAGCATCTAACATAAATCTGGCTAGCCTACCATAACAGATGTCCAGTCTCGCTAGATCTCCTTTTAGGCCATTTAATTACAAAATGTCACCATAATCTAATACTGGGATGATCATAGAATTTACTAATTTCTTTTTTTTTCCATGTTCATACATGATCTAAGTCTGTATAGGGCCCCCAATCTTTTCCCTATATTTTTTATTGAACTATCTATATGGACATCCCATCTCAGAAAGCTGTCCCAACAAAGCCCCAAATAGTTGTAGGACTGTACCTGCTGAATTGGGGAGCCTCCCAGAGTAACCACTTCTAAGAATGATTTTCTTAGTATTTCACTGGTTTTAGAAAACAAGAGATTGTGTGTTTTGATACTGAGAGTCAGCTTACTATGGTCAAAGAAAATCTGAAGTTCATCAAATGCTTTTTGAAGTTTATCCTGTATTCTATTAACAGTGAAATCAGATGTATAATTTACCATATTATCCGCGTATAGATGGAACATAACAGACGAATCTGCAAAAGATACATTATTTGCATAAATTAAAAAAGGAGACCTGGGATGGAACCCTGGGGGACCCCTGAGACAACCGGTACCAGTCCAGAGGTTAGATTCTCCATGGAGTCTAGCTGTGATCTACCTACCAAATATGAGGTCAGCCATTTCAGCGCTCCATCCATTATACCTAGTCAGGCTGCCCTGGACAGGAGGACACCGTGGTCTAAGGAATCAAATGCCTTAGACAAATCCACAAATATTGCTCCCAGTGGGGTCCTCCTGTCCAGGGTGGCCTGCACATCCCCTACTACTTTGACCAAAGCTGTGGTGGCACTATGGTACTGTCTAAATTCTGATTGCATATTATTTATTTTCCCTTGAGAATCTAGATATTCTTTAATTTGTAAGGATACTAGTTTTTCAAATATCTTGGAGAGCTGCGGAAGCAAAGAGATTAGACGATAATTCCCTGTTTGTCTTTTTTCACCCCCTTATAAATAGGAACAATCTTAGATTGTTTTCAAGCATTTGGGTGGTCTCCTGTGCTTAATTATATATATGTTTATTTATTTGTTTTTGTTTACCAGGTAAGTACACTAGACAACAATGTTGTCTATATTCAGGCACGACCCGGGAGAGTACAGACAGGGGAGACCAGAGTCAACATTAAAGAGTATTCATGATGCAGCATGAGGTGAGGTGATAACAAACATTTGAACAGTATACAGCCAGGTACGGTCATTATCAGTGATGACAGAGAAACAGATAACATTATATTAATTATTTTCATCTGATGATACGTCAATGACTAAACTGAAATGACAAACAGCAAACAAAACTTAAATGAAGTAGCATTATAACAATAGAATTTCTGCTGGATGTGGGAAACTTTCAAATTTTGGAGACCAGCAGGAAATCAATAAGTGCCATAGGGAGGAGAAAATGCTAGGAGAGAGGCTCAAGTTACAGCACAAGAGCAGCAGTCGGATTCTAATAGGTGTGCCCGAAGACCCAGTTTAAAGACCTTGTGGGATTTGGAGAGTTTGATGTGGGAGGAAATGGAGTTCCAGGAGCGGGGGGCAGATATGGTGAAGGATCGTTCTCCTTTTTGTGTGAGATATCTGAGAATTTCAAGTTGGGTTTGAGCAGATGCCCTGAGGAGGTATGCTCGGGAGGGCTGAGTTAATAGTTCAGCAAGGTATTTAGGAGACCCCATTCTGATCATATTATCAATTGTACAGCCGGCAGAATAGTGTCTGAGCGAGTCTGGTGAGAGCCAATTTAGTTTCGAGTAGAGCAGGCAATGATGGGTAAGTCTGTGAGCGGAGAGAGCAAATCTGCATATACTGTTATATCAGGTGCTCCATTTCTGGAGCACTCCTTTGCTAACTTTAAGGTAAACCTGAGAGCAATATGTTAGAGCAGGGAGGAGAAATCCTTGTGCAATAGCAAGCGGGCAGAATCATTGAGGAGGACCTAATTTTAAAGGCAAGACCAAGTTTTGAGTAAACTGTCTTACATGTAGCCATAATGTGGAGGTTAAAGTCAAGAGATGGGTCGACAGTGACTCCTGGATACCTGAAGGAGGTACGAATTCAAGAGAGTCATCTAGAGAATGTATCAATAAGTCTGGAGTAAGAGATCTGATTCTTGATGGGGGCCAAAAGCATAGTTACAGTTTTCTTAGCATTCATTAGGAGCCTGTTCTGTAGTAACCACTCCTGCAAGCAGTTGAAGTCTGCTTGAAGATGTGCACTTACTGATAAGGGATCTTTACCACTGGAGAGAAGCACCATGTCATCAGCATAAAGGATTAACGAGGAGGAGCAGGGATGGGAGGGCAAGTTGTTAATAAAAAGGGAGAAAAGTAGTGGGCCAAGAATAGATCCTTGGGGGACTCCAACAGAGGTAGGGGAAAGATTTGAGACAGCGGATTCAATTTGGACAAATTACAACCTCCCTGAGAGGTAGCTATCGAACCAGGAGATGGTTGACAGGTCAAAGCCAAGGCGGGACAGTTTGGAAAGTAGCAGAGAGTGATTCACAAGGTCAAATGCCTTTGTGAGATCGATAAATATGGCCCCAGTGAGCAGGCTCTTGTCCATCACTGTAAGGACTGCATTTGTCAGCTGAAGTAGAGCAGTTGTAGTGCTGTGTCCTGTTCAGAATCCGTGCTGGGTAGGGGATATAAGGTTGTTAAGGTGCAGGTAATTTGTGACCTGAGTAGCGATGGCCTTCTCGAGAAGTTTATTTAGGGTAGAGAGAATGGCAATCGGTCTATAGTTTGACATATTTTTGGTAGCCCCTTTTTTGTGGACAGGGACAACGTGAGCGGTTTTCCACAATGTTGGTACCGTTTGGGTTATTATGGAAAGATTAAAGATTCTTGCAATAGGAACAGCAAGGGCAGGGGCTGCCTGCTTCAAGAAGCTTGGCAGTAGCCCATCTGGGCCAGCAGATCCATAGGTGGATACTGATTTGAGGAGATGCAGCACTTCGGTGGAGGAGGCTAATGTGAGACAAAACGGGTTTTTATGCGAAAGTTGTACCTCAGGAGGAGGTGAAAGAGGTTGGTTAAATTTCTCAGTGTATTCGGAAAGATCTGAGAATTGTGCATTAAGAGCATTAGCAATAGTAGGTAACTTATTACAGTTTGTGTCATTCAGTGTCATGTCGGTAATGGCCGTCTTGGGCCTTTGCCCAATGAAATTTTTGATGTGGTTCCAAAAACCCCTGGTATCATCCGCTGAAGATTGGAGAAGCTTAAGGCTGTAGCTCCTTTTAACCTTTCGAATATCTTTTTTGCAGGCATTTCTCAGTTGTCTATAGTTAACCCAGTCTTCTGATTGTTGGGACTTCTTTGCCAAGGTCCAGGCCTTGTCTCTTTTTATCATGGCTTTATATATATATATATATATATATATATATATGTTAGAGGGTATGCAATTATTAGCATTGCATATTTTAATAATTTTGAAGGGATACCATCCAATCCAATAACTTTGGAAACATCTAACTTTAATAACTCTTCTTGCACAGTTTCAACTGTAATGTTGGATAAAACAAACTTTTCTACCATATTGTCTTCTATCTTTTGTTCAACTTGTGTCTGAGGTTCATTACCTTCTTAAGGTGTGGTTTCCAGAACTATACACTGTACCCCAGGTGTGGCCTCACCATGGATCTATAGAGTGGAAGGATGACCTCCTTTTTTTCTGCTGGTAATCCCCCTGCTTATGCATCCTAACATACCATTTGCCCTCAGTGCAGCTTTCTCGCATTGCTTGGTCATTTTAGGTAATCTGTTATAATTATTCCCAGATCCCTTTCCTGTTTAGAGGCTTCCAGTTTGTCTCTCCCTAGGTAGTATCCACTCCTGGGTTAATCCTCTTGAGGTGCATGATTTGGCATTTTTTAGTACTGAAGTTTAGTTGCCACATTCTTGACCACTTTTCTAGAGATTCCAGGTCAGCCTTCATCTTCTCCACTCCTCCTGGGGTGTCTACCCTGTTTTCTGTCTTTGTGTTGTCTGTGAACAAACTCACCTTGCCCTCCAGTCCATCAGAAATGTCACTAATGAAGATGTTAAATAAGATTGGGCCAAGCACCGAACTCTGTGGTACTTTACTAGCTACGTCTCTTTCCTCTGAGAGTGAGCCGTTCACTAATACCCTCTGGGTCCTACCAGTAAGCCAACTCCTTACGCAGTTTGCCACCTGATGTCCTACTCCCATGCTGTCTAATTTGTTTAGTAGCCTTCTATGTGGGACTGAGTCAAAAGCTTTGCTGAAATCCAGGTACACTACGTCTACCACACCCCACCCTGGTCTACTATTTTCATTAGCCAGTTAAATAAGTCAAGTAAATTGGTTTGGCATTACTTCCCTGTGGTAAAGCCATGCTGTTTAGTGTCTAATTTGTTGTTGTCTTTGAAAAAGGATATAATCCTCTCCTTGAGAAGGGTTTCCATTGTTTTGCCTACAATTGATGTGAGGCTTACCGGGCTGTAGTTGCCCACACTCACTTTGTTACCGCTTTTGTGTAGAGGGATAACTGTGGCTATTTTCCAGTCTTGTGGGACCTTGCCCAGCTCAAATGATATTAAAAAGATCAGCCAGTGGAGCCACCAGTTCTTCTCTTAGTTCTCTTAGTAGTCTAGGGTGCATTTCATCTGGTCTCGTGGCTTTGTTTGTATTGAACTTCTCCAGTTCCTTTAGGACTTCCTCTTTTGTAAAGAGTCCTGAGTATACTCCGTTGTCTCCTGTAATGGTGGGTCCACAGCCATCTGCTCCTTTGTGAATACAGAGCAAAAATATCTGTTTAGGATTTCCAATTTGTCCTTGTCATCCTCAGTTGTCTCTCCATCTTCCTTTGTGAGTTTGACAATACCCCCAGTGGTCTTTCTTTTTTCACTAATATATCTATAGAAGGTTTTGTCTCCCTTTTTGACTTCTTTGGCTATCCTCTCCTCTGTTGTTGCTTTTGCTGTTCTGATTTCCTTGCTTGCAACCCTTTTTTTTTAGTCTTCCTGGTCCTTGCTGGGTCCTGTTTTCTTGTATTTCCTGAAAGCAGCCCTTTTCTCCCTAATCCTTGTGGCTACTTCCTTAGAAAACCACAGTGGTTTTCTCTTCTTTTTTGCTTTGTTCAACTTCTTTATGTAGTGGTTTGCAGTATGAAGTATAGCTGCCTTGAGATGTGCCCAGTACTCTTCAACATCCCTCTCCCAAACTATATTTGCGAGTCTCTCTTTAAGACCTTCCTTCATAGCTGTAAAATCTGCTTGTCTAAAGTCCATGACTTTAGTTTTAGAGTGTTTGGTTTCTGTTTTTGTCCTGACATGAAACTGCATCATGCAGTGATCGCTGGACCCTAGGTGGCTACCCACCTCTACTTCCGCAACATTGTCACCATTCGTTAGCAGCAGGTCAAGGACAGCATCCCCGCTTGTTGAGTCCTTCACCAGTTGTTTTAGGCCCGATAAGCACGGAGCCTGCAGAAAGTCTTTGCTTCTGGTTGAATCTGCTGTATGAGTACCTCAATTTATGGTGGGTAAATTGAAGTCCCCCAGCACTAATTACTTCCCTTTATCACTCATGGTTTGAATGGCTTTCAGTATTTCTCTATCTCTCTCCAACCCTGTTGTCGGTGGTCGGTAATACACTCCCACTCGAATTATTGCTCCATTTCCAGCCTCTAGAGTGACCCAAAGTGACTCAGTTTCTGTGTTGTCATTTTGGGTTATGGTCACTTTTATGCCTTCCTTAATGTACATAGCCACCCCCCCCCACACACACACACTTTTTACCCAGTTCTGTCCTTCTGGAAGAGGCAGTATCCTGGGATAGTCATTTCACAGTCGTGGTTATTGTTTAACCAGGTTTTGGTGATGTCCAGATCTGCTTCGACAATGATGGCTGTGAGGTCAACTAATTTATTTGATAGGCTCCGTATGTTAGTGAACATAGCTTTCCAGACTTTACCCCTACCTTTTCCTGTGTCCTGCTTTATTTGTGACTACTTTTTTATGTTATCTGTCCCTTCACCCATTTGGTGAATCCTCTTATTATTATTTGTATCATTTTCCTCACACATCTGGTGAATTGTTTTGTTTCTGCTTGTAACCCTGATTTGATGGTGTTTTGAGGTAGAGGTTGCAGGTCCTTTTGGCACTGCTGTCCCCTCCCGTCTGTTCAATTTAAACATCCAATGCATACAGTACATCCGGTTTCTGCCCTAGAGCTCACACACCTTCCTTAGTCAGGTGTAGACCATCATATTTAAAGAGACTCCTGTTCCAGAAGTCCCACCAGTTCCCTATGAAGAGGTGCCCCCTGTCTTGGCACAGTCCTGGAGCCAAGTGTTAAATTCCTCTATTTGATCCTTGCATAGCCTTTGGTTACTGTCTGCTTTCCCCCATATTGGGAGGATTTCAGAGAAGGCAATAGTTGAGGAGTGCGAGGTTAATGTCTCACCTAAGCAAAATATGTGTTGTTTGGTCTTCTTGAGTGTCTGGTTTGCCTGATCATTTGTACCTATATGGCATTTATCTTGTCTTTTTAGTAACCTGTGAATGCATTCTGTATCTCTTCGTGCAGAGGCCCGGGTAGGCATTTGACTACCATCTGTGTTTCAGGACACTGATTTATGTGTGGCTCCACTTCAGGGATCATGGAATCTACTACAATAAGTATTTTCTTTTGTTCCCTTTTGTTTGAGCCCTTTGTAGTTCCTTCCTGGTTTGACATTGTTGTACGTCCTAACCGGCAGTGATTGGTGTTATGTCCATGTTCCCCCTCCTAGGTGAGAGGGGTGTATCTATTTGTTCTTACAATCAGTGCCTCCTGTTGTGCCACTTGTTGTTGGAACCAGCATGACTTTCTTCTGCCCCCCCCTTTACCACCTGCCATTCTCCAGGATCAGGGTTGGTGAGGTGTTGAGGGATGGTCCCCTTGTGGAGCTGGTGAGGTGTAAAGGGGTGGGCAGGTTTGAGGTTAGCAATCAGGTTGTGTAGATGTTTGATTTGCTCCATTGACTCTCTGAGTTGTGCTGTCAGATCTGTCATTGTCCAACATGTGGGGCAGTGCCCTATTGCCTGAATGCATGCCCTATGAAAGGATATCCTGCACCACTGGCATGTAATGTTTGCCATGTTGCTTGAGGATCCTAATGTGGACAAAAGAGAAGGAGGTAAGAATATGTTGCTTAAAATCCTAATGTGGATGAAAGAGAAGGAGGACGAAGAAAGAGTAGTGAAACTACCAGAAATAAAAATGATTTCTTTCATTTGTTTAGGTTACTCTGTTTAGGTGCCTTCCCTTCTGTATGGAAGCAGGAAGCTTGAGTGTGTGTTGGTGGCTATAAATGAACAGTAGCCAGGGGTGGGTGGGATAAAGGGGAAGGGTGGGAGGCTAGTCCTTCTGTGCCCTGCTCGGATGAAAAACAATCAGCCTGCACGTCCCTTTTCCATTTATGGGGAGAGTCAAGTGTGTATCTTCCTGGAGCCAAGATAAGCTGGGCAACCCCGAAGTAAAAACAAAGCCATGTGCTGTATCTGGAGCAGGGCACTTGCGCCACCCTGCTAACCTTGCACTAGACCTGTTGTTGCTCTGGGGAAAAAAAAGCATTGATTTAAGCCTGTCAGTGGCTGAGTGAGGGAGGGAGCCAAGAGCTGCTTCTGTGGCCGTTCCTAGCCTTGCACTAGACCTGTTGTTACTCTGGGTAAAAAAAGCATTTGTTTTTAAGCCCTCCCTGCCAGCGGTTGTTGTTTAAACCCTGCCCCCAGTACCTGCACTGTGCCTGAAACTCCACCTGTTGCCTGCTGGTAGCAGTGACAAACAGCTCCTTTCAAGTTTTTGTTCTGTCAGCGGCTGAGTGAGGAAGCCAAGAGCTGCTTCTGTGGCCGCTCCTAGTCTTGCTCTCTCATGGAGACCAGCTATCTAGATCACTGCAATTCACCTGCAGCTGAAATGGGAGCGTCGGGCAGAGTGTTCCTACTGCTCCAGTTCCCTTGTAGTCTGATGTACAGCTGTGGCTAACTGCCTAGGTCGCTGGCTGTTAAAGCCAGCAGTCCTGTTTGAATTCAGCATTGTGCTCTGATAGGGTGGTTACTCCTTATGTCACATAGGGAGTCAATTCCCTGAGTCCCAAGTTTGTGAGTGTCAATCCCTGCTGTCCCCTGCTCAGATAAAAAACAATCAGCCTGCACGTCCCTGTTCTGTTTATGGGAAGAGTCGAGCGGGTATCTTCCTTCCTGGAGCCGAGGTAAGCTGGGCAACCATGAAGTAAAAACAAAGCCATGTGCTGTATCCAGAGTAGGGTACTTGCACCGTCCTGCTAACCTTGTACTAGACCTGTTGTTGCTCTGGGGGAAAAGCGTTAGTTCACTCAGCAGACAGTAAAGCTAGGGCCTGGACCGCACTTGGTGCATGTCTCGTAGGGTTGCCCTTTGTGTCTGAGCTGTTGCTTCTGGTTGTTTCTGGTTGAGGGCCTTCGATTAGCCAACCACTATTTCAGTAGTGGGTACAGCAGACAGTAAGGCTAGGAGCTAGATTGCTCTTGGCATATGCCTCCTAGGAGTGCCCTTTGTGTCTGAGCTATTGCTTCCAGCTGAGAGCTTTCTATTAGTCAAGCACTATTTCAGTAGTGGTACAGTAGTACAAATGCTGATTTACATACAACCACTGGGAATTCTGGGTAGTTGTTCCAACTGCTTCTTATACTGCGAGAGCATCTGCTGGCTGGGTCTGAGTGGAGCGATTGTGAAGAGAAGTCGCCTCAGTGGAGATAGGAGCCCGGACTGTGCACTCCAAGGGAGATCCATCCAGGTAGAACTGCTGTCAAGGAATCCCTGCTTCTGCACCTGTCGAAGTCTGCCTTCCCTCTGTGATTGGTCTCTCCCTCAGTCAATGAAGATCAGTGAAGCTCAGCAGACTGGCTAGGGGCTGGACTGCACTTGGTGTATGCTACCTAGGGTTGCCCTTTGTGTTTAAACTGTGACCAAGAGTCTGTAAATGATGAACTCTGAAGAAAGACATCAGTTCCTGGTGAGGAAAACAGTGGCATGTATGTGCTAGCCAACCTGAGTGATGAAGCTAAGGTAACCAGCATGAAGTTGAGGGGAAAAAAACAAGAGAAGCTGCAGAAAGGCTGCTGTGATGTCCATTGCAGGCACCACGGTCAGGTATCCGGTTGCAACTGCCCGGAGGATTTAAAGCCTAGAGTGTGGACTGGTATGGGCAAGCAGTGGCCTGCGAGTGAGAGAGCCAGCAGAACCTTCAGGAGGAACAGGTGAACTCAGCACCTGAGAGCGAGTGAAGGCAGAATAAAGAGGTGGCCCAGCTGATCAAAAGGTACTGTAGAGACTGGAGCTCCAGAGGCCTTGCATAACACAATACATAGAAACACAGAATTTAGTGGCAGATAAGGACCGCTTGGCCCACCTAGTCTGCCCATTTTTCTACCTAACGGATAAGCTGCAAATCCTAGTTAACCAACAGCCTACTTCCTCCTACCCCTCACTAGGACTGCTTTATGTCTGTCCCATGCATTTTTGAATTCCCCCACTGTTCTTGACTCCATGACCTCCTCAGGAACGCTGTTCCATGCATCCGCAACCCTCTCTGTGAAAAAATACTTCCTTACATTACCTCTGATTCGTCCCCCCTCTATCTTCAAATTGTGCCACCTTGTTCTTGCACATCTCTTTTTCTGTAAGCTACTACCCTCTTGGACTTTGTTGATTCCCTTGAAGTACTTGAAAGTTTCTATCATATCCCCCCCTCTCTCTTCTTTCCTCAGGGGTATACATATTAAGCTCCTTTAGTCTCTCTTCATATGTCTTCTGGTGCAGATCCTGCACCATTTTGGTTGCCCTCCTCTGAACAGCCTCCACTCTGTTTATGTCTTTGTAGAGATGGGGTCTCCAGAACTGCACACAGTACTCCAGATTGAGTCTCACCAATTGTCTGCACAGAGGGATAACAACTTCCTGTTTTCTACTGTTGATGCCTCTCCCTATGCATCCCAGTATCCCCCCAGCCTTCCTTACTGCCTTCTCACATTGCTTTCCCACCTTTAGGTCATCTGATATAGGTCCCTTTCCATTTTTATTGTTGTCAGTATCTCACCCTCCCACTGTGTACTTTTCCCCTGGGTTTTTGTTTCCCAGGTACTTTACCTTGCACTTCTTTGCATTGAATCTAAGCTGCCATACATTTGACCATTACTCCAACCTTGCCAAGTCCCTTCTCATCCTTTCCACTCCATCTTGTGTATCAACCCTGCTACAGATCTTTGTGTCATCTGCAAATAGACATAATTTTCCTTCCAGTTCCTCTGCAATGTCACTTATAAAGACATTAAAAAGGACCGGTTCCAGTACTGAACCCTGCGGAACCCTGCTAGTAACCCTCCTTTCTTCACTGTGGACTCTGTTTACTACTACCCTTTGCATCCTGTTGTCCAGACAATTTTTTTTCTCCAGGCTACCACCTTGGGACCGATACCAAGGCTAGCTAACTTGTGTATTAATCTTTTGTGTGGGACTGTATCAAATGCCTTGCTAAAATCTAGGTAGGCCATGTCCACAGCCCCTCCCTGGTCTACTACTTTGGTCACCCAGTCAAAGCAATCTATTAGATTCGTCTGACATGACCTTCCCACTGTGAATCCATGCTGCCTTGGGTCCTGTGCCCCACTGGCTTCTAGGTACTCAACAATTCTTTCCTTCAGAAGTGATTCCATCATTTTCCCTACCACTGAGGTTAAACTAACTGGTCTGAGTTTCCTGCCTCTGCCCTACTCCCACTTTTGTGAAGAGGAATCACATCCACCCTCCTCCAATCTTCAGATACCACCCCATCCTCCCATGATTTGTTAAAGAGAGTAGTCAGCGGTGTCACTAGTTCTACCCTTAGTTCCTTTAGAATTCTTGGGTGAATCCTATCAGGCCGCATTGCTTTGTCCTCCTTCAATTTTACTAGTTCTTTCAGAACCCTTTCTTCTGTAAATGGACTGGTATCGATCCCCATCTCCAGAGTGTTTCTCTTGTTTGGTTTAGGTACCTCCCCCTCCTCTTCCTTTGTGAATACCGAGCAGAAATATTCATTCGGTATCCCTGCTTTTTCACTATCACCCTCTGCCCACATTCCCTCCCCTTTATTAAGCCTCAATATCCCTCCCTTGGTCTTTCTTCACTCCCTAATATACCTGTAAAAGGTCTTATCCCCCTTCTTAACAGAGTTGGCTATCCTTTCCTCGGTTTGGGCCTTTGCTATTCTGACTGCCTTCCCAGCCTCTTTCTGCTTTAACTGATAAAGTTCTCTGTCCTGCTCCTTTTGTGTTTCCTTATATTTCCTGAATGCTGTCCTTTTCTCCTTAACCTACCCTGTCAATTCTTTTGAGAACCATAGCATTTTTTTCCTTTGTTGTGTTTTGTTGATTTGCTTCACACAAAGGGTTGTTGCCTCTGTGATGACTGTTTTGATTACTCCCCATTGTTCCTCCACCCCTCCTTCTTGCCTGTTTGCTAATGCTTTTCTGAGGCACTCTCTCAATTTTCCCAAAGTCAGCCCTACTAAAGTCCAGTACTCTTGCTTTTGTATGGCTTGACTCTATGGCTGTGCTTATTGTGAACCACACTGTTTGGTGGTCACTTGTTCCCAGATGGCTACCCACTTCTAAATCTGAGATTCTTTCTCCATCCCCATTTGAGAGTACCCGGTCTAAGATTGCTCCCTCCCAAGTGGGTTCCAATATTAGCTGTCTGAGGCATGCCATATGTAGGGCATCAAGAATGACCCTGCTCTTGGATGTGCCTGCAGTAAAGGTGCTCCAGTTAACATCTGCAATATTCAGGTACCCCTTCAACAATATCTCCCCTTTTTCTGCCATTCTAAGGATGCCTACTATCATTTCCTTGTCCATTCCATCCCCCTGAGATGGGGGTCTGTATACAACCCCCATGCAGATTCTAGTACCATTTCCTGTCTCCAGGGTGACCCAGAGTGCCTCATCTGCTCCCAGTTTACTCTTTAGTTCTGTTGCTTTGATCCCTTCCCTTACATACAGAGCTACTCATCCTCCTCCTCCTCTTTTACCCTCCCTGTTCCTCTTGTAGATTGTGTATCCTGGTATGTTGACATCCCAGTCGTGGTTCTCTGTGTACCATGTTTCTGTGACTGCCACAATATCGAGGCATCCCTCTTCCATCAAGGCCACTAGTTCAGGAAGCTTGTTACACAGACTATGGGTATTGGGCTTCATCACCCCCCAATTTTTGATAACCTTACCCCTTTTAGCCCCATCTCTCTAATTACTGCCTTTGCCTTTTTTGCATTTACCTCTGTCCTGCTACCTAATGACTTCTCTACCTTGGTGTTTACCTCACTAATTACTGTGTTTTCTGGGGGGAGGCTGGGATTTCCCTGCTCCTTTTAAGTGCCTCCCCCCTTGGCTAGTTTAAATGCTTACCAATGAAGCATTTAAACTTATCACTTAGGATCCTGGTCCCCCCCCCAGACAGATGCAGACCATCGCACCAGTATAGGCCTGCTTCCCTCCAGGTGGCTCCCCAGTCCCCAGTGAAGCCAAACCCCTGAGCTCCACACCAGTTTTTCAAACATTCATTGAATTCCATGGTGTGGAGTACCCTAGCATCACCCTTTCCATAGACAGGCAGCACCTCTGAGAAGGTTACCGTATGCGCTACCTGTCTAAGGTCCCTCTGCAACTCTGCAAACTGATCTTGCTATGCTCTGATCCCATTCCTAGCCAGGTCATGTGTCCCTAGGTGGACAATGACATCCAGCTCCCTCCCTCGTGCAACTGCTCCCATGATCCTGAGGATTCACTTCTGTTCCTCCAAGCCATGGTGTCAGGCAGGCACCTTACCTCCCTCTCCCCTTCCTCCCCCACTTCTACCCCCCCAATGATTGAGTCCCCACAAGGAGTTATTTCTTCCCCTGTGGTGTCCCGTGCCACCCTCCTGTGGGTCTCTTTTGTGGAGGTTCCCAGCATCCTCCTTGGTCCCACTGCAAGTGCCTCCATAGAGGAACCACTATCCACCAGAACAGCATATGAACTGTGGGGAGGTACAGCTGGAGGGATGCACCTCTGTTCCACCATCCTCTCCCTCCCTGAGCCCACCTTGGTCCAGCTGCTCCTCTTTCTTGGCAACCTCTGAGGTAGCGGCAGTGGCCCTAGTGGTCCCTGGGTGGGGGAGGAGGTTTCACGAATCCTAGCTAGGTCAGCCTGGAGATGGGCAAACCCCTCCCTCAGACCAGAGAGGTGCCTGCAAATAGGGCAGCATCCCACCCTCCAGAATGTCTCCCCGAACACTGCCTCCCCACAGCCATTGCACTGCACTACTCCCATCATGTCTTATTTTGTGTCGCCTCTCCTGTTTCTCTGTATGCTTATGCTCTTCTCACAACTCTCACCCTTCTTGTTCTGGGCCAGCAACTTCCAGTATTCTTCAGTAGTCTCCTTCTTCCTTGCTCAGAGTCATACCACCAGCAGCTAGGAGGGGGGGAAGAGCTACTTTTTTCCTTCAGGGTTGACAAGACAGATGTTTCTCTATGATCCTTCCCTTCCTACTGCCAAACAGGAAGGTCATGTTGTCAGTCAAATCCAGTGGCTATAAAAGTAGAACTGGCTTAGGGTAAGAAGGTGGAGGGGTAAGATGGAGGGTAATTAGTAACAAAAACGATAACTTTTTTAGTTAGCTGCTTTCTGCTCTACAAGCAAGATTTCTGCCTTCCAAAAGCTAGCAGCAGGAAGTTGTAATTGGAGTCACCTGCTTTTCTACTGCCTAAGCCACACCCTCAATTAACCTCTCTCCCCTCCTACTGATTTAGCAAAGTAAATTGATACAGTACCCTTCCTAACACAGAACACACACTGACTTTCTTTTTTTAAACCCTAAATGAGACCCCCCTACTTCTAGTAAAGTATCTGTTTGCTTAATCCCAACAGGCACTGACTCCTGCTAAGATAGAAGTGTTAAATTAGTAAGAAAAATGGTTACTTTTTTAGTTAGCTGCTTTCTGCTCTACAAGCAAGATTTCTGTCTTCCAAAAGCTAGTAGCAGGAAGTTGTAATTGGAGTCACCTGTTTTTCTACTGCCTAAGCCACACACCCAATTAACCTCTCTCCCCCTCCTACTGAGTTAGCAAAGTAAGTTGATATAGTACCCTTCCCAACACAGAAACACCCACTGACTTTCTTTTTTTTAAACCCTAAATGAGACCCCCTCTACTTCTAATAAAGTATCTGTTTGCTTAATCCCAACAGGCACTGACTCCTGCTGAGATAGAAGTGTTAAACTAGTATGTTTTGAAAATCCAATACAAAATCCTGTTATTATCTGTATATTATAAAGTGGTGTCTGGGGAACTGGTTCTTTCCATTAGGCCATCAGGCCAGGATCTTACAAATACCTCACATTGAAGAGTTTCAACCATTTAAGTAATTGCATGGCCTTTTGGTTGTTTGATTTTATTTGTTGCTCACTTTAAGTGCACCAATGCCAGCCACCACTCGACAACAGTAACAGACCTGCAACAATCCAACCTTGGGTACCCAGGAACTGTTTGAGTGTGCTCCTATTAGTTACAAAGGGGAACAGTTCTTGTACCAGGTGGGAAAGGGTACTGGTCTCAAGACAGAAGGAATAACTAAAGATTTGTACTGTGCATAAAAGTGTGGGGGTGAGAACTGGATATAAAGGCTGTACATGGCTGGGCTTAACTAAAGTAGCAGGGGCACATTGTTATTGGACTAATCTCATAAAGGGCATTTAAAGGCTATTACCCATTTAGGCCTAGCCTAGATAGGGTACTTAAGAGGGCTACATCACCATGTGGTTCAGACTGAGCCTGTTTAGGGCACTGGGAGAACAGCTATACTGGTTTATTGAATAAATCCAATTTTCCCTTTTAGGGCTGTGTACCCTAAATAAAATTGTGTTTTGTTGTTTAAAGCCACATCTCATTATTGACTCCTCAGTACTGCAGTGCATGCTAATTTGAGAGAACTGTTGTGTTTGCCAGGGGTCTACTAGAGAGATGACTACAGTGGGGAGGTGGACAGGTGCAGTATCTATCCGAGAGGGTTGTACTCCAGTCATCAGCCCATGTAAACCTTTCTCTGTGTGGAGAGACAGTGCTATTTCTTCTTTCTGGATAGGAACCTCCTGCAATAGTGAGAGAGAAAAGAAGCCAGGAGCCACTTCAGACATCTACAACAACCCAGTGGTGGTGTGAGCTAGTGGCACCCTTCTCTCTATGACATATGGGAGGAAGCCCATCCTTCAGGGTCTTACATCTTGGATGTATTGCTGGGATTAATCTGCATTACTAAGTCATGTTGTGGACAGCAGAATTTGAATCCCCACAGAAAATTTCAAACATTTTTTTTTTTTTTACCATAGCGGTTCTTTTAACCTGCTACAGTTGTTCTTCCAGGGATTTACTCTGATCCCAGTGATGTACCCCATCAGGTCTAGAGCCTCCTTTACCCCCCAGACCCCAATAGCCCACCAGCTAACTCCACGGCTTTTTCTCTGAGTCAGGGGCTCCAGGTGGAGGACCTTCCCCCTCCCCCCAAGGCAGTCCACACACATGTGTGTGGATCAGGCTCCACTGAGGCAGGCACTAGGACCCAGAAGCCACCTAGGCTAAGAGCATCATACTAACTGTGTGGGATTTGTGTCCCTCTAAGAATCTCCTCCCTTCTTCCCTGACATGAGCACAGCTCCTAGTGGCCACACACGCTCACACCTAACCCTTTGGCAAGAGCAAGCTCTCTGGTCCAGCCACAGTGGTTGCTGTGCTGGCAGAACTTGCTACCCACCTTCCCAACCTAAGGGTGCTGCTGCTGTGTGGCAGATACCTCAGCCTTGGCTGCCTCCCAACCCGTGCTGCTGCCGGACCATCAGGGTGGCCTGAAAAATTCAAAATCTAAACATTCGAAGGCAATATGGCTTTCAAGGAGTGGAAAAGTGGCATAACCTGGAGGTATTGGAACTCAAAAAAGTATTTTTGATGTGAAATGTCACAGACATCATGATCAAAGAGGAAATGTATTTTCAAAGAGTTGGATGAAGGTGTCTTGAAGGCTGGTAAGCTGAAAGCACTGCATCTGACATGTGAGGTGGGCACTCAAACTATCACTGTTGTCATAGGAAATGATCATGAGATGGATCTGAATGACCAGCTGTGACAGCATTGGTCTGCCGTTTGCCTCCTTCTGTCATTGCTAAGAGGTTTTATCTGGGGCTCTGGGGGGAGCTGAACCAGGATGTGGTGAGTCAGCCATTAACTGGGTTAAGCCTCTAAGACTGCAGTAATTTTGCTTGGTTGCAGAGTAAAGGCTGGCCAAAGGCAGTCAGCCCTTAATTAAATTATTAGGACCAGTTGGTCTGAAGCAGCAGATTAATGAGTCATGCCTCAGCCCAGGGGAGGAGACCTGCAACCAGGTTGATGTCAGCTCAGGGACTGAAGGAAAGACAGAGAGGCCTACTGAATTTTCAGTATAGACAGCAGAGAATCCACACGGAGAAACCTGTACACCTGGGGGAAGGGGGATTGTTTTTTTTTTCACTACTTTAATATTTATTTACTTAGTTTTTGTATACCAGGTAGGTGAACTAGAGAAAAATATAGGTTTGGTTTACTAGATAGATGCACTAGATAAAAATACAGTATGCCTATTTTCAGGTAGGAGCCAGGAGAATTACAAACATCAAAGAATTTTACATTATGGAGAAGATAACATTAAGCACAAATTGTGACAAAAAGTAAACAGTAGATTGCAGAACAAGGTAGAAAGCAGCCAATGCATTACAGTAGCAGTATATACAGTAAACCTGCACTGTATTAATATAACAACATATACTATATGCTTTTGCCACATGACTATAACATACACTGTATACTTTCACTACAATATTACAAAAAGAAATTAAATTTCACCAAATTATTGTAACTTTGTATACTATTTTGCTACATTATTATAACATATACCTTTACTTTCACCATATTAATACAACAGTAAACATATACTGTATACTTTCACCATATTAATATAACAGATAACTATGCTTTCACCACAATAACAATAACATACACTGTATGCTTTTGCTACATTAACATACATTTATACTTTTGCTACATTAATATACCATATACTGTATACTTTTTGCTACACTGATATACTGTAAAAACATATAACTACACTTTTGCCACATTAATATAACAACATATGTACTTTCACCAGATTTATATGCTATATGCTATGTAATGTAATTTTACTAAATGAATATAACATACGTATAATTATAATGTTTCTACAGCAGTATAACAACATATAACTACAGTTAATTATTCTTTTGCCACATATATGTAAAGCAATTTGAATGCTATCTGAAGCTAAACAAGTCTCAGTCAGTGTTCCCCAGGGGTCAGTTCTGGGACTGCTTCTCTTCAGCCTGTTCATAAATGGCCTTCTTGGTGCCTGCCCCAAACACAGATGCTATGTTGATGATGCAGTCATTTTCAAGAGCAGACCTCAGCATTAAGGTAGTCACCAGGGAGTTACAAATCAGCTTTAGGTCCCTTGAGTGCTGGTTCAAGCAGAACAAGCTTGCCCTTAATTACAAAAAAACGAAAACTATGTATGCTCTTTACCGGTACCCATCTCAGGAGCAAAGTTCCCCCTCTGTGCATCGAGAATGATCAGGGCATCCCACTTGAGCAGGTGTCCTCCTTTAGTTACCTGGGAGTCACATTAGATGAGTCCCTCACCTTTGCCGAGCATGTGGATAACATGGTTAGCTCAGCCAACAGAAAGTTAGAAGCCCTTTTCAGACAGTGGCTGAACTTAACCAATGAGGCCAGGAGCCTAGCTGTAGCTAGTTCTGTCCTCCCTCTCATTGATTATGGCTTTACAGTATATGGAACTGTCTCCCCTACTGTCTTGAACAGGGTGAGAGTTTTGTTCAACAAAGCCTGCAGATTCGTCACTGACGCTGTTAGGCTTACACATTGCTGTGCCTTATATTCCCTCACAGGCTGGCTTCCCCTGGAAGGATGCATTAAATACCAGAGTATCCTACTGGCAAAAAGGCACTTGTAGGCCTGACTCCCCCCACCGTAGTCTTTCATTTCCACCCAGTACATAACAAGTACACCACCAGGAGCATGACAAGACATGCATTGATGGTCCCCAAGTGAAGGACCAAACAGGGCCAAAGAGCCTTTGCCTGACGAGCTGTACACTGGCTAAACAACCTTCCTGCCTCCATCACAGATACACCAAAACTACCTCAGTTCAAAAGAGCCCTCAAGAATGCCGATGCCTACCCTAACCCTAACCTGGCCTGACCCCCATTGCTCTACCCGTCCCTCTACCACCTCAATATTCCCCACACCCTGTCTACCTCCTCCAGTGTCCCTAATTCTCCCCTAACCAGATTGTAACATTTGTATCCAACTTGGGGGTTGTAACTCTTTTATATACATTAGGTATTTATTACTCTGACAAATGATCTTCTGAGCTGCCTAGAATCTACATTATGAATGTATTAACAAATGCTCTTTTGTTGCTTGTATACAATTTACAACACTTGTCATGGAACTTGAATGTAATGACAACTGCTCATTATGCTGCATGCTTACAACTTTGTTTACAACACTTGACGTGGAACATTTACAGATGAGCACTTGGCTCAAAGATACTCTGATGCTCAAATAAATAAAATAAAAATAAAATGCTAAACAAGTTAAGAGAATATACTGTATATCATTTACAACTGCAACCATAAACACACGTTACAGAGATATAACACCTTATGCTGTATACATTTGTAACCCCCCGTTATCCGGGGTTACTAGAATCCCAGTAAGACCTAGTGGTAGGTAGGGAAGGCAGCTTGTGAAATTCCAGTTAAATGGATTTCACACTGTCTCACTCTGTTCTCAGTCTCAGCCGAGACTGAGGGATGACATCATTTTAGAACTGTCACAGCTGCATAAGCCACACTGGAATGTTGCAGTTGGAGGTTAGAGTAGAACGTTGGGTAATTTGAAACCAGTCTGTGTGCAGTCTTAGTGAGAGACTGTAGGGCAGCAGAGTGTGTGCAGGTTCTCAGAGCTTTAAGCTCTGTTGCAGAGCTACTTTTGTTTTTGGTGTGTGTTTCCACCTGAAGAGGAACACAGGAACTAGTAATTGAAGTGGTGGAGACCGCTGTCAATGGTTCACAGCCCCATCCCCGAGGGGATGGGGGGAAGTGTCTGCCTGTTTTCCAGGAGCAACCCCCCTGGATCTGGCTAAGGGAAAGAAGCTGCCTGAGTTGTGCTGAGACACCAGAAGCTCTGTAAGAGATTCCTTGAGGAGAAAACGGCTGTGGGGCACCTGCAACCAAAGGGTGAGTTCGTTCTGAAAAAGGGCCAAGTGTTTCCACCTGAAACAGAAGGAAACTAAAGGGACTGTTACCATGGGGTCAGGAAAAGACAGCCAAGTACAATTGGAAGATGTGGGGATTGGACTGCTTAACTCAGTGGGTGGTCTAGTGTAATGGACAAAGCAACTTATAAGTATGTTCAAGGCCAGCACAAAATGGAAAGAAAGAATGTAGGGATTGGACTGCTTAACCTGTGGGGGGTCTAGAGTAATGGACAATGCCACTTATTTTTAAATATGTTCAAGTCCAGCACAAATGGGAAGCAAGACAAGTAAATTAAATGGCAAGAATCTACACAGCAAAGTGCTAAAGGATTAGGTGTTTACAGTCCAGAGAAATGGCTGGGTATGAATTGTGGGAGCGAGAGGTGGGAGACCCCCCCCATCAGTAGTAACCAAATTCACCTGTACGGATTTGCTCTGAGACACTTTTTGCTTTCCCTCAGGTACTTGGCCAGTGCCTGAGGAAAGTACCCAGACGTGGGATTAAAGAGGAGAATTCCCTGATGGAGCCAAGGTGCTCTTAGGTGGTTTAGGGAGCCACCAGAAAATGTTTCCATGAAGTATGGAAGGTGTCCAAGTGGCTGGCAAGGGAGCTGAGCCAGGGTGTAACCCAAAGCAGTGTACAAGTTCGGGCTGTGTAACCCAAGGCAACGTGCAAGTTTGGGCTGTGTGCCCAGTGTGTTTTAGAGCCTGACGGCTAAAGTGATGAGGATGTGTTCTGGTCTCTTTTAATCTGCATTACCAGGAGTGTAGCCCCGTGGGGGGTCCATCTATGCTTTGTTTATTCTGTTTGAATGTGAATAAAAGCCACACTTTAGAATCCCACTTCTGGTATTGGACATTACAGTTATTGCTTCCTGTCTTCGGAGTTACTTGGGCGCCCCTGTGCAGAGTAGCCAAACTTAGCCTTTGTGCCGAGTGGCCTATTCCTCCCCAAACCCAGCCCACCAAGTATTGCTGTCAGATACAAACAGCATACCAGCCTAGGGTTACAAAAATGGAGGCACCTCTGAGGATTTCGGTTTGGAATTTAGGGAGGAATGTAAGAAAGGTTGCTCGGGCAAAGGGCTAGCATTTTGGCTGTCTGGCAGTGGGTAGCCCAAAAAGCTGAAGCAAGGTTAACTAATGTGCCGCTGTGTGCTATTGTCCATGTGCTGCTGTTAAAATGCCAACTGTTTACCAAAGAGCAGTAAAGCCTGAGAGTGTATGCCCTTGTTCTGAATCAAATTTACAGCGTTTGTCAGCTTTTTGAACTGTTTGTGACAAAGAAAAGTATGGAAAACTGTGGGTAACAAAAGGAAAATTGTGCCTTAGACGTTGGAAATGCTTTCTTGTGAACTGAGAGACTTGTGTGTTTAATGGGCATGAAAAATGGTTGAAATGGGCTCCCACCATGGAATCAGTTGAAAAAAAAGGAAAAGTGTGGCTTTGCAGTTTAAATCTGCCTGCTCGACGATCGCCGTGAGGAGTAGAGCACTTGCTGGCTATGTATTGTTCAGAAGAGACTGAGGTGCAAAAAGGGGAGGGGAGAAGTGGCCCTGTATGTCAATGAAAATATCAAAGCTACAGAAATTTAGAATACACATAAGGAGCCAGAAGAACTGTGGGTCACCCTGGAAACAGGAAATGGGACAGCCATAAGAACTGGGATTGTCTACAGGCCCCCAGACCAGGGGGAGGACATAGACACATTACTGTTAGAAGATATAGAAAACATGACAGCTAAAGGGAGGTTCTGATAATGGGAGACTTCAACATGCGGATACAGATTGGTCAATACCAGCAGGAACATCTGCTAGAACTAGACACATAGTGGATTCCCTGCAGGGGAAGGCCTCAAACAACTGGTACAGCAACCCACAAGAGACAGGGCTATCCTAGATCTAGTACTGACTAACAAGGAAGGGATCACAGATCTCCAGGTAGAAGGTCACCTGGGGCCAGTGACCATCACATGGTATGGTTCAATTTGGCTACTACATCTAAATCATCCCATTTCAAGGCAAAATATGGGACTTCAGAGGAGCTGACTTTGATAAGATGGCCAACAGAGTTAAGCTAGCCCTGGCAAAAAGAAACACAGGTGAGGGGGTACAGGCAAAGTGGGCAAGCATTAAGGATGCAATACGTGAAGCAACATCCCATTGTGTTAGACAGAAAAGGAAGTGCAAAAGAAGAAGGAAACCACTTTGGTTCTCAAATACAGTAGCAGAAAAGGTCAGAGCCAAAAGGCTGGCCTTTAGGAAATATAAGGGAACACAGCAGGATGAAGATAGGGAGGCATATCAAACTGCCCTAAGGGAAGCAGGGAAGGCAGTAAGGCAGGCAAAGTCCCAAACTGAGGAAACACTAGCACGAACAGTAAAGGAAGGTGACAAGACTTTCTATAGATACATTAGTGAAAGGAGAAAGTCCAGAGGGGGTATTGCTAAGCTTAATGGAGAAAAGGGAGCATGTGAGGAGGAGGACCCTGTAAAGGCATCTATCCTAAATAGATACTTTTGCTCAGTATTTACTGAAGAGAAGGTAGGGCAGGACCCACAGCTCAGCATCATGGACACAGGCGGGAGGTAGGTGAGCACTACTCCCTTCACAAAAGAAAGGGTCCTACAAGAGCTTGCTAAGCTCAGGGTGGATAAGGCAATGGGACCTGATGGCATACATCCCAGGGTACTTAAGGAGCTAAAGGTGGAACTAGCAGAGCCATTATCAGAACTGTTTAATGAATCTCTGAGCACAGGAGAGGTCCCAGAAGACTGGAGAAGGGCTTATGTGATCCCACTCCACAAGAGTGGTAGCAGGGAGGAGGCGGGGAACTACAGACCAGTCAGTCTTACCTCAGTAGTGAGCAAGATTATGGAGGCACTCCTTAAGGAAAGGATAGTGAAACACCTGGAATCCATAGGGGCACAGGATCCAAGACAGCATGGGTTTACAAAAGGAAGGTCCTGTCAAACTAATCTCATAGATTTCTTTGACTGGGTAACCAGAATGGTGGACCAAGGGGGAGCCGTTGATGTCACCTACCTTGACTTCAGCAAAGCTTTTGACACTGTTCCACATAGAAGATTGATAAATAAGCTGGGTAGGCTCGGGGTGGGTCAGAAGTTGGTCAACTGGGTGGCAAACTGGTTGACGGGCAGAAATCAGAGAGTGGTGGTAAATGGTATACAGTCAGAAGAGATGCAAGTCACAAGTGGGGCACCTCAGGGATCAGTTCTGGGGCCAGTCCTCTTCAACATCTTCGTTAGTGACCTTGCAGATGGACTAGAGGGTAAGGCTTATCTGTTTGCAGATGACACCAAGATCTGCAACACAGTAGATGATCCAGATGGGGTGGGCAGAATGAGAAGAGAGCTGGATAAACTAGCAAAATGGTCAGAAGAGTGACAACTGGGATTTAATGCAAAGAAGTGCAAAATCATGCACATAGGGAAGAGAAACCCTGAAGCCACCTATAAGCTGGGAGGGGAGTTGCTAGCAGTCACAAAGGAAGAAAGGAACTTGGGCATCATCATCACTGATAACCTGAAATCATCCAAGCAGACCTCTAAAGCAGTAGGTAAGGCTAGGGGGGTGTTAGGGTGTATTAGTAGGGGTATCACAAGTCGTAAGAGGGAGGTAATAATCCCTCTTTACAAGACACTGGTTAGGCCCCATCTGGAGTACTGAGTGCAGTATTGGAGGCCACACCTTCATAAGGACATTAACCAAATGGAGGCAGTCCAGAGAAGGGCAACCAAAATGGTGAATGGACTGCATCAGAAGACATATGAGGACAGATTAACAGAGCTCAATATGTATACCCTTGAGCAAAGGAGGGAGAGAGGTGATATGATCGAGGCATTCAAACACCTTAAGGGCATTAACAAGGTGAAAGAGTCTAACATGTTTAAATATAAGAAAAATAGCAGAACAAGAGGACACAGCATGAGATTAGAGGGGGGCCAATTAAGGGGGAATGTGAGGAAATTCTTTTTCACAGAAAGGCTGGTGGATGCATGGAATGGCTTACCACAAGAAGTGGTGGCTATGAATACAGTGCAGGGCTTCAAACAGGAATGGGATAGGCATAAGGGAGCAATACAAATGACTATGAATAGATAGGCCACTGACAGAGCAAAGGCCGATGTCACATTTATAAGGTAGAAAAATGGATGGGCCTTGCAGTCCTTATCTGCCGTCAACTTCTATGTTTCTATGAGAGGAAAGAGGCTCATTTGCATTGCGTCGAGTGATTGGTGGGACTGTAATCAGTCCCGCCCCCAAGCCAGCTCTAGAGCGACTGCCCAGCATTCGAGAGGGAGGGAGGGAGTGTGAGTGGAGTGTGCATACTGGCTTATTAGGAGGTGACTGAAAGCGCTGTAAAAAGTTCAAAAAACTGATTTTCTGTCTGAATTCGGGCTCAACCTGCATCTCGATTGACTGGACTTTGAGTGTGGTGTTCAGAGGGACAATCGGCAGGACTGCCAACCCACTTCTTTCCAGAGGCCTCCAAGACTGGCTGCAGGCCATTTTCCATTGCAGCAAACAATGAGTACCAACAGAAATAATTGCTCAAACTAAATGATTTTGCCAAAAGCCAGCTGAATCTGTTTGTAGCAGTGTAATCGCTTTGCAAATAAGGACTGTTAAGTTTTACCAGCAAAAGCAAGCATTCTAAGCCATTGACTGTGAGCATAGTTATAGGTTCAGCATCAGTATAAGTTTCAAAGCCATGAGAGAGACTGTGAGTTGCATCATATATGCAGTAAGAATTACAGGCAATGCTGTGCTATGAAATACTGAGGCTTTAAGGGACTGTAAGCTAGAGCAATGTCTTCAGCAAGTGAAAAGTCTGTGGTAAATCATATAAATGCGCTACAATAAAGAACAGTGCAAGTTAGTGCAGTTTGAGCAAAGTTATCAGTAGAGGGTATAAATCGGATGCACAGTGGCTTGACCCAATTTCAGAATGTTGATGCATAGGAGTGCTACCGCTGCCATTACAGGGTGGGATAGTAATGTAAACACAGCAGCAGAGGAGCTATTTTGAAAGAGAGAGAAAGTTTTCAGTGAAATGAGATTTGGAATAACAGTGAGCGTTTGTTTTTCTCTGCAGTCATGGCCTCAGGACCAGCCTGCTACCCGGATCATGCCTGGGCTGTGGTAGCAGTAGGAGTACACAAGTTAAGGGACATTGATAGATGTTACTGTGGAGGACGACTACCTCCTCATATGGTGATTCCTGGATACCCAGTGCAAGTATGTTTGATGTGCTTAAATGCTGGAAGGGACATCTTCATGGTACCTCACTGTTCTGGGTACTTAGAGAAATATGATTTATTTAAAGTGCCCAAGATTCGTTTGGCTCCCACATGGACAGAAGTTCAAGAATCTGTAGTTGGCAGCACACAGCACCAGGCGGGGCTTGTTGGAGAAGGCCCCTCAGAGGAGTGTGGCACAAAGCTAGAGGGTGCAGATTTACAGATAGAACAATGTGCTGATGTTTCGGATTCTGAGTCACAGAGAGACATCTCAGGAAAAACATCAGTAGACCCATGGAGAGCGGGGCCTAGCCCAAGTCTCATAGGTGAAGACGAGATGAGGGAGGCCTTTGAATGGGAGGTTTTGACCTCCACACCCAGTGAAGAGTGTATAGTCTCAGGAGTGAGGACAACCGCTCACTCCTGGGCACAGATTCTCAGTGAGGAAGAAGAAGAGGGGGAGCCTATGTGGCCTTGTGAAAAAAGAACTGGTACACAGCCTCAAGCTCTTGCCTCAGAGGAATGTATGGAAGACAGTGGTGATTCTGCTGCCCTGGCTGTGCAAGAAGAAGCTAGGGATCCATTTTTTGTGTTATTGAGAATGCGTAGCTGGCAGAACCAGGACTGGCCGCCCCCAAGCCAGGCCAGAGGTCTCAGGTTGACCACAGCTAGTAAAGAGGAAAGACTGGTTCGTAGGAAAGTGAATGAAATCTATGGGATATCCTTTCCTACCTTTCCTCTTAAAGTCTGGGAGGAGACTGAACAAAACAGGAAGTCCTGGATTTGGGCAGAGGCGGTGAAATGTGTGCATCCTGGTGCAGACAAGCATGTTAAGAACAGAGTGTTTCACAAAGAATACAGCCAGTGGAAAAGAGGTGGGACACTGTTAATGGACACTGTTCAAATTGTGGATGGAGAGGGATGTGAAACCTTTCACAGTGTGAATTATGAGCACCCAGACAGGGTAATAATTCAAGCACCTGACCTGTTGTGCTATTGGCCGCAATGCAAAGACCTTCCTGCAAATATGCCCATGCCTACCAAATGGAAAGCAGAGCAGTGGTAGCCAGTGCTGCCACTCCAGCCATTGCAGTACCTATGTTGTTCTGTCAGTATGGATGTCCAGAACTCAGGTGCCCCACATTCATCAGTTATACAGTGTACTGGCTTCTCAGAATCCATTGACTGGCCCACCAGATGACTTCAGATCCGGAGAGGACACCAGCCCAGCTGTATCCTGATTCATCACCTGGTAATTGGATGACTTCAGACCAGCTGTTTTCCTTTTTGTTCCTGTTCCAAGATTCCATCTTCAGAGATGACATCAACCCAGCAGTTTCCAGATGTGCCCTCCTGTCGTTCCCGGAAGATGTCCACCCAGCTGTATTGGAAGAATGCTGCCAGGGAGAGTCTTCGGCTGAGGACCAGGTTTGGTGCTATTTTCATTCTACAAGGGACTGGTAACTCCAGACTTTTCTATTCTTATGGCACTGCAGTACACACCCTACACTAGCAGACTCCAGATGTTTGAACTGTCCTCAAAGACTCTCCCCTTTGGGACTTTGGCCTGATAGAACTGTGCTTCACCGGGCTCTGGCCCAGGAGAGACTCTTTAATGGACTTGCCTTCGGACACTCTGGTCACTAGATGGGACTTTTAGGGCACTCCATCCCCCCAAAATGATCTATTGTAAATAATGTCATTGTTTTCTAATGTTTATACTGTTTTTCTACTTTTCAAAAAAAAACAACATCTTTTTGGGCTTCTCCAGCGTTTAGATGGAATGGGATTTAGATAGACTGTGTATGCAGATTAGGAGTGTGTGTTGTCTTTCTTTTTCTTGCAGGTGTTCCTGAAGAAGATAGAAGAGAAGAGAAGACAAGAAGAGGAAGAGGGACTCATCGGAGTCCCTCACTAGTACTTTAGAGTGTAGTATTTAAAGTACTGTTGTTACTGTGTGTAACTTTTTCTTCCACAGGTATGGTTGTGGGGGAGTGTGGGAGTAATGCATAGGTATGGTATTAGCTCCTGGTGTATGGTTGCATGGTGTCCAGGGTCAGGGAGGTCCCCTGTTTATTTTGTTTTGGGAAATTTGAGTTCGAGGCAGACAGGTGTTCCTTAGAGGACTAGAGGAATAGATAGGCTGTGATCCTGAATGGCCATAGAGGCCGCAGTGCTGATCTATTAGGGCTATGCTCTGGACAGTTCTACCAGAGCCACTAGATGCCCATAGTTAGCGGGTAGAGTAGAGGCTGAGATGTTAGCCAACGGCCTCTAGGCCCTTAGTGTTGCCTGCCTGTTCTAGCATATGGTAGGGGAGAAGGTAGCGCTACCTCCCTGTAATCAACACATGGGGTGAGATGACCTAAGCCGGGTGACTAATGACTGCGGACAGTCATTTTCCTGGCCCAGGGTGAGTGTAACCCCCTGTTACCTGGGATTACTAGAATCTCAGTAAGACCTAGTGGTAGGTAGGGAAGGCAGCTTGTGAAATTCCAGTTAAATGGATTTCACACTGTCTCACTCTGTTCTCAGTCTCAGCTGAGACTGAGGGATGACATCATTTTAGAACTGTCGCAGCTGCATAAGCCTCACTGGAATGTTGCAGTTGGAGTTTAGAGTAGAACGTTGGGGAATTTGAAGCCAGTCTGTGTGCAGTCTTAATGAGAGACTGTAGTGCAGCTGAGTGTGTGCAGTCTCTCAGAGCTTTAAGCTGTGTTACAGAGCTACTTTTGTTTTTGGTGTGTGTTTCCACCTGAAGAGGAACACAGGAACTGGTAATTGAAGTGGTGGAGACCGCTGTCAATGGTTCAGAGCCCCATCCCCGAGGGGATGGGGGGAAGATGTCTGCCTGTTTTCCAGGGGCAACCCCCCTGGGTCCAGCTAAGGGAAGGAAGCTGCCTGTCTGAGTTGTGCTAAGGCACCAGAAGCCCTGTAAGAGATTCCTTGAGGAGGAAACAGCTGTGGGGCACCTGCAACCAAAGGGTGAGTTCACCCTGAAAAAGGGCCAAGTGTTTCCACCTGAAACAGAAGGAAACTAAAGGGGCTGTTATTGTGGGGTCAGGAAAAGACAGCCAAGTACAGTTGGAAGATGTGGGGATTGGATTGCATAACTCAGGTTGGGGTCTAGACTAATAGACAAAGTCACTTATAAGTATGTTCAAGGCCAGCACAAAATGGAAAGAAAGAATGTAGGGATTGGACTGCTTAACCTGTGGGGGGTCTAGAGTAATGGACAATGCCACTTATTTTTAAGTATGTTCAAGTCCAGCACAAATGGGAAGCAAGACAAGTAGATTCAATGTAAAATCCATTTGGCAAGAATCTTCACAGCAAAGTGCTAAAGGATGAGGTGTTTACAGTCCAGAGAAATGGCTGGGTATGAATTGTGGGAGTGAGAGGTGGGAGACCCCCATCAGTAGTAACCAAATTCACCCCTACAGATTTGCTCTGAGACACCTTTTGCTTTCCCTCAGTTACTTGGACAGTGCCTGAGGAAAGTACCCAGACATGGGATTAAAGAGGAGGATTCCCTGATGGAGCCGAGGTGCTCTTAGGTGGTTTAGGGAGCCAAAAGAAAATGTTTCCATGAAGTATGGAAGGTGTCCAAGTGGCTGGCAAGGGAGCTGAGCCAGGGTGTAACCCAAAGCAGTGTACAAGTTCAGGCTGTGTAACCCAAAGCAGCATACAAGTCCGGGCTGTGTGCCCAGTGTGTTGTAGAGCCTGATGGCTAAAATGATGAGGATGTGTTCTGGTCTCTTTTAATCTGCATTGCCAGGAGTGTAGCCCCATCGGGGTCCATCTATGCTTTGTTTATTCTGTTTGTATGTGAATAAAAGCCACACTTTAGAATCCCACTTCTGGTATTGGACATTACAGTTATTGCTTCCTGTGTTGGGAGCTACTTGGGTGCCCCTGTGCAGAGTAGCCAAACCTAGCCTTTGTGCTGAGTGGCCTATTCCTCCCCGAACCCAGCCCACCTGGCATTGCTGTCAGATACAAACAGCATACCAGCCTGGGGTTACACATTCACCACATTAATATAACAACAAATATACTTCTGCCATATTGTAATATAACAACACATATTGTATTTTTCACCACAGTACTATAACAACATATAATATTACTTTTGGTGGATATTATAACAACATATAATGTTACTTTCACCACATTAATATAACATACTCCCCCTTCTTAGTTTAAATTCATAGCTTTGGCTATGTATTTATTTATTTATTAGTTACATTTTCGGAAAGACCTTTGAACCAAGGGCTCTTTTACATAGGTTCCATGTCAATTGAACAAACAGGAATAGACAATGGCTACAAAAACACTAAGGATACAGTGATATGACAGCACAGAGCAAACTAAATAATAAGTACAAACATATAGTAGGTTACAAGGTCATAGCCAGAACATGTATTGACTAGTTCTATTGTCTAAGTGCAATGAGGATAACGCAGCAGGTTTTAGCCTTGATACACAGAGAGGAGTGCATAGAGGGTCATGGATTAGAAGGAGTAGTGGAGGGAAGGCAGTCAGGATGGAGTAAAGACAGGATTGAGGGGCAAGTTAAACATGGGAGTAGGGAAGAGACAGGAGGTAGATAGAGCAAAGTAGAACATGCAACTAGGGAGGGGAAGTAGTCCAGAATGTCAAATCCTGTACTCGCAGCCTCCGTTTGATGCTAGCAGAGCCCTGAGTTTCCACTTTGAATGGTCCGAGCTTCCATTCATGCTGCAGATGTACCCCAAGAGAGTTTAGCCAGAGAGGTGCACAGTATTCAAAGGACTGCTGACCTTGCAAGGGGATTTTTAGAGATTGTTGGTCAGGCCCCTAGTCCCTCTGGAGGAGTTAAGGACTGGGATGAGGTTTCCCACTCCGGGGTGCATGTGTGTGTGTAAAACCTAGGGTTGCTTTCTTTGACAGAAGGCAGATATGATAACGTATTCTACTGTCCAAGTTAAACCACCCAGTCTGTTCATACAGGTCACATGTGTGTGTCATCCGGTCAGCACCCACCACAAGTCTTCATGTCTTGTTGAGTGTTATCTTGATATGCTTGAGGGCCATAGGAGTTGCAGCACCATATACCGCTAAGTTATAGTCAATAGTAGACAGCACTAAGCTTGTAACAGCAATTTTTAGAGCTTCGCTGGTTAGGCAGTGTTTGTTATGTTAGAGAGCCCTAGTTTAGAGTTAGCAGCCTTAGCCACTGAATCAATGTGTTGAGAGTATGATAGAGTGCTGTCAAATGTAACCCCAAGATATTTGAAGTTTTGTACCATTTCAAGGGAGGAATTAAGATTGTTACAGAAATTTAGCTCGTGGGACCTGTGTTTATTGTGGGCAGAAGCGAATAACATGGTTTTCATTTTTTAGTAATTTAGTAGCAGTTTGAAGATAAGAAACCATTGCTCAACCATAGAGAAATTAGTCTGCATTAGCCTGTCTAGTGTGGAGGGGTCGTGGTCACTTGAAAAAAGTATGGCATTGTCTACATATAGTAAGACATTGTCTGTTACTGCATGAAGGACGTGGTTAAGAAACAGACTTAAAAGAAGAGGGCCAAGAATTGAGCCTTGGGGCACTCCTGTAGTCATGTGCCGACTGTCGGAGAGGACATTTTTAATTTTCACTCTTTGCACTCTCCCAGTGAGGTAACTCTTGAACCAGGATACCGACTCTGCAGATAGGCCCATGCGGGAAGGTTGGTTCAGTTCGTGGTCGGTGTCGAAGGCCTTGGTGAGGCAAATATAGATTGCCCCCACAAAGAGCCTATGGTCTAGAGCATTTTGGATATAGCTAGTGAATTCTACTAGGGCCGTACAAGTGCTACACAGCTTTTGGAATACATGCTGTTGTCGGCACTGCAGTTGGTATTTGTCGAGGTATTCTGTTAATTGATCAGATACCACTCGCTCGAGAGCTTTTGAGAGTGGGGTAAGTATTGAGATCGGTCTGTAATTTGAGTGGGAGGTTCTGTCACCGAATTTGTGGACTGGGGTAACCACAGCAGCTTTCCAAACCATGGGGAATTTACCAGTTGTGAGAGATAGGCATAGAATTTTGGTTAAGGGATGAGGATAATATCGAGGGTGAACTTCACGAATTTGAGGTCAAGCATATCACTGCTTGCTCTGGACTTGCCAAGCTCTACAGTGAGGCATTTTTTGGCTTCAGCAGGAGTGAGGGTTTTCAGGTAGAAGGGGGGGGAGGGTCATTAGTGGGAGTCCCTAGATCCTTTGAACGATTTCCTATATCCATTGGTTGGAGGGGATCAGAAGGCAGGATACCACTGAGATCAGTGACTACCTTATTGAATGTGTTGGCTATGACGCTTGGGTCGAGGGTGGGTATGCCATCAACATTTAGTATGGAGGAGGGAGTCTTATTGGGTTTACCTGACAGTGTTTTAATGTTCTCCCAGAACATCCTGTTGTCACCGCAGGAGTTAGCTAGTTCGGCTCTGAAATGTTGGCTTTTAGCCTGCCGGATTACCAATGTGCAACTGTTCCAAGCAGTTCTGTAGAGTTGAGTGTCAGCCAGTGAGCTTGTTCTTTTTGCTTCAGCTCATGGGTTGTCCTTGTGTTTCATCATACCTAGGAGTTGAGGTGAGATGCAGGAGTTGTTGGAGCCCGGGATCTTCTGCTTTGTGAAGGGCACATAGATATTACAAGATTCATTGAATTTGTATATTAAGCCATCTAAGGCAGTGTCAACATCTTCAGCAGTGTCTAAGAAACTCCCATCTTGAAGCTTTAGCTATGTTTTCAAGGAAGCAAGTTTCCCCCTTTTCAATAACCTGTTTGTGACTGTTCTAGTTGGCACATTGGGGGATTTATTCGACCAGCTGAAGATGATGGGAGGATGGGAGAATGGTCACTTAGGGAATCCAGAAGGACTGTTGTGTGTGTTATTCTGTCTGGTCAGTTAGTGATAATCCAGTCAATGAGGGAACTAGTACCCATCCAATAATTTATGCGGGTTGGGGAGTTCACTGTCTGTCCCATTTTTAGTGCAGACGAGGCATCTCTGTAGAGGGCTGCTTCAGGGGATGCCCAGTTTATGTTGAAATCTCCCATCAGAGAAGGCATTCTCCAGATTTATATGGTGGGGTAAATGCCCTTGGGCTAGCCTACTCAGATTAGAAGCAGAAAGGCATAGGGGAGGCTTGAACTTCCTGGATTTAAACACTTACTTCTTAGCGATACAGCAATGCTATGTTGCAGATTGGGTGCACCAACCCAGAGAAGCCAGTTGGGTAGAACTAGAGCAACTGGGTGCACTGGGGAGACTTACGGCATATTTGCACATGAGGAGTAAAAGGGCCTATAAAGCCGGGGGTAATGGCAACCCATTGGTTGAACAGGTTCTAATCGCTTGGTACCGGATTAGAAGACAGGGCTGGATGCAACAGGGTGAAACCATACTGGAACCAGTCGCGAACAATCCTTTCTTTCTACCTGGATTGGAGGATAGGGTTTTTTATGAATGGAAACAAAAGGTATCCGGAGCATTGGAAATCTCCTGGTACATGGGGACATATGCCCATTCAATACCATGCAAAGGAAATTGGGTTTGGAGAGGCAGCATTTGTTTTGATATCTTTAATTTAGGGCATTTGTGAGTAGTTGAGTGGGGAAAGAACAGAGGGGATTTCAGCCAGATAGTATGGAGAGCCTGCTATATCAGACTAGGACAGACCCCAAAGGTTTCATTGGGAAGGCGGCCAAGAAAGGGAAACAAACAATATCTGACAAGATAGAGAAAACCAGGCTGCTATGGGAAAGGGATTTGGGACAGCCTATTACAGAACAGAATTGGAGTGTAATGCTCCCAATGCATTCAGGGATTATAGCATGTAACAGTGCCTAATTGAACTTTTAACGCCAGGAGTTGTGCGTAGCTCTTTACATAAGGGAAGGAATCAAAGCAACAGAACAAAAGGGAAAACACGGAGGAGAAGAAGCACTGTGGGTAAATTTGGAGACCGGCAAAGGCACCACAATCCGCACAGGGGTTGTATACAGACCCCCTTCTCAGGGGGAGGAAATGGACAAGGAAATGATAGAAAGCATACTTAGAATGGCAGAAAAAGGGGAGATATTGCTGATGGGTGATCTGAATATGCCAGATGTTAACTGGAGTGCAGTTACAGCAGCCACTTCGAAGAGTGGGGTTATTCTAGATACCCTACAGGGGGCATGCCTTAGACAACTAGTATTGGAGCCCACTCGAGAGGGAGCAATCTTAGACCTGGTTCTCTCAAATGGAGATGAAGAGAGGATCACAGATGTAGAAGTGGGTAGCCATCTGGGAACCAGCAACCATCGAACGGTATGGTTCACAATAAACACAGCAATAGAGCCAAGCCATACAAAGGCAAAAGTACTGGACTTTAGGAGGGCTGACTTTGCCAAAATGGGTGAGTGCCTAAGGAATGCACTAGCAAATGGGCAGGAAGGAGGGGTGGAAGAACAATGGGGAATAATAAAAACTGCCATCACAGAGGTAACAAGCCTTTGTGTGAAGCAAATAAACAAAATGAAATGATGTAAGAAACCACTATGGTTCTCAAAGGAAGTGGCAGTGAAGCCTCAAGAGAAAAAGAAAGCATTCAGGAAGTATAAGGAATCACAGAAGGAGCAGGACAGAGAACTGTATCAGTCAAAGCAAAAGGAAACTGGAAAGGCAGTCAGAACAGCAAAGGCCCAAACCGAGGAAAAGATAGCCAACTCAGTTAAGAAAGGGGATAAAACCTTTTATAGGTACATCAGGGAGAGAAGGAAGATCAAGGGAGGGATAGTGAGGCTTAATAAAGGGAAGGGGGTGGGCAGAGGGTGACTGTGAAAAGGCAGAGACACTAAATAAATATTTTTGCTCAGTATTTACAAAGGAAGAGGTGGAGATACCTAAAACAAACAGTAGAAACACTCTGGATACAGAAGTTGATACCAGCCCATTTACAGAAGAAAGGGTTCTGAAAGAACTCTTAAAACTGAAGGTGGACAAAGCAATGGGGCCTGATGGGATTCATCCCAGAATTCTAAAAGAACTAAGGGTAGAACTAGTGACACCACTGACTAGCCTCTTTAACAAATCATGGGAGGATGGGGTGGTACCCGAGGACTGGAGGAGGGCAGATGTGATCCACTTCACCAAAGTGGGAGCAAGGCAGAAGCAGGAAACTACAGACCTGTTAGTTTAACCTCAGTGGTAGGGAAAATGATGGAATCACTTCTGAAGGAAAGAATTGTCGAGTATCTAGAGGTCAGAGGGGCACAGGACGCAAGGCAGCATGGATTCACAGCGGGAAGTTCATGCCAGACAGATCTGATAGATTTCTTTGACTGGGTGACCAAAGTAGTAGATCAGGAAGGGGCTGTGGATATGGCCTACCTAGACTTTAGCAAGGCATTTGACACAGTCCCACACAAAAGATTAATATACAAGTTAGCCAGCCTGGGGTGGGTCCCAAGATGACAGCCTGGGTAAGGAATTGGCTGGAGAATAGGACACAGAGGTAATAGTAAATGGAGTCCACTCTGAAGAAATGGGGGTTACTAGTGGGTACCGTGAGGGTTCAGTATAGATCGTCCTCTCTCAATGTCTTTATAAGCTTACATTGCAGAGGGACTGGAAGGAAAGTAAGTCTCTTTGCAGATGACACAAAGATCTGCAACAGAGTTGATGCACAAGGCGGGTGGAAAGGATGAGAAGGGACTTGGCAAGGTTAGAGGGATGGTCAAATGTATGGCAGCTTAGATTCAATGCTAAGAAGTGCAAGGTAATGCACCTGGGAAACAAAAACCCAAGGGAAGAGTACACAATGGGGGGTGAGATACTAACAACAACAAAAATGGAAAGGGACCTGGGGGTAGTCATATCAGATGACCTAAAGGTGGGCAAGCAGTGTGAGAGGGCAGCAAGGAGGGCTAGGAGGATACTGGGATGCATAGCAAGAGGCATCACCAGTAGAAAACTGGAAGTTATTATCCCTCTGTACAGACAGCTGGTGAGTCCCCATCTGGAGTACTGCGTGCAGTTCTGGAGACCCAATCTCTGCAAAGACATAGACAGAATGGAAGCTGTCCAGAGGAGGGCGACTAAAATGGTGCAGGGTCTGCACTGGAAGACATATGAAAAGTGACTTAAGGAGCTTAATATGTATAGCCTCGAGGAAAGGAGGGAGAGGGGGGTCATGATAGAAACTTTCAGGTACCTCAAGGGAATCAACAAAGTCCAAGAGGGTAGCATCTTTCAAAAAAAGAGGTGTGCAAGAACAAGAGGGGCACAATTTGAAGATAGAGGGGGCGGCTCAGAGATAACTTAAGGAAGTATTTTTTCACAGAGAGGGTTGTGGATGCATGGAACGGACTTCCGGAGGAGGTTGTGGAGTCAAAAACAGTGGTGGAATTCAAGCATGCATGGGACAGTCATAAGGCAATTCTAGGGGGTGGGAGTAGGAAGAAGCAGGCTGCTGGTTAACTAGGATCTGCAGCTTATCCATTAGGTAGGGAAATGGGCAGACTGGGTGGGCCAAGTGGTCCTTATCTGCCGTCAAATTCTATGTTTCTATAGGTACAAGGAGGCATATTATAAATTTCTCCGATTATACTACTTGCCAGTGGTAGTACATAAGGCACACCCATCGATATCCCCAATTTGTGGGAGGTGCAGAGTGGGGAGAGGCACATATATACATTGTTTTTGGGCCTGCCCGGTACTGCAACTCTTCTGGGAAGGGGTGATAAGGGAAGTGGCTGGCATAGCAGGAAGGGAGCTTAACTAAGACCCCCTGACATGTCTTTTTGGAATAGAAGTGGGAGAGGGGGATGAGTGGAATCTGCTCCCTGGAAGGATAAGGGTCCTGTTTGTTCTTGCTCTCCACTGAATACAGAACACATGGGTGTCCCATGCCAGACCTAATACTATGCAGTGGAGGAAGTTGATCTTACAAACCCTGGCACTGGAAAGGTTAACTTATGTGCTTTGGGATTGAGAGGAAGCTTTTATAAGGGATTGGACTCCTTTTGTCTCATCTCTAAGTGTGGAAGAAGGGAGGATATTGAGGACAGAGCTAGGATGGTAAATATAGAGGAAGGAAAACAATATCGGTCATCTGTCAGGTGTCCCCAGCCAGGGAATATTTATTAAAGCCACAGTATTATATGTATAACGCACCTAATTAGTGGATAGAATCTGATGGAATGTATTAGTGATTGCACCAAACTGTTTTTACTTTTTTTACTGTTTTTATTGTTTTACTGTTTTAATGTTTAAATGTTTGTATGTCTGTATGTCAGGTGAGGTATTTACTCACTTTTGAAAAACAATAAAGACATACAAAAAAAAATTTCCCCATCATTATTAAATCAGTACTCTGGCGATAGTCCGAAAGGTAGTTGTGTATAATTTTGAAGCCACTGGGTTAGGCTTTTGGGGGAATATAGACTGATACCACAGTTATTGATTTTCCGTTGGTGCCTAATTGAACTTTTAACGCCAGGAGTTGTGTGTAACAGCTAGTTGCGATGTGGGGTAGTACTTGATCCTGAAATTGTTCCTTAAGGTAGAGAACACAGCCGCCCCCGTGCTTGCCTACCCTGTTGAGCCTGTACAAGGTATAGCCTGGTAGCTGAATGGCCGTGTCAGCAATCTTCAAATTAAGCCAGGTTTTGACTACTGATAGGATGTCATATCAAACTAGGATAGGATATATCCCTGCAGTTTCTCTCTCTCAGGACTTTGGACCCTGTCTTGTTTACATGCAGCCTATCTTTCAAATATAACCCTCCGTCCTTCCACATGTCCCCCCATTTCCCAATGCAGATGAGCCCCTCCTCCTCGAACCATTATCTTAGCCAGCTATTGAATTCTTTCATCTTCTTTTTTCTGCCAGTACCAGCACTAGGAACCAGCAGGACTTCTGAGAAAGCCAACAAACTAATCCCCTCCCTAGGTCCCTAAATCTTTGCTGTACCTCACCCAGCTCATTTTCCACCAAATCATTTGTACCCAAGTGAATAAACAGGTGTGGTTTGCCCCTCAGTCTCCTTATTTCCTCCCTTATCATTGGTCCTGCCCTCCCAGCCTCCTGGGAGGCTACAGAACATTAGTCCCTTCTGCAGGAGAAAGTACATTTCTTTCTAGAAAAGAGAGCTGTAGAACAAGTTCCTCTCATTGATCAGAACAAGGGATTCTGTTCAAGTATTTCCTGATTCCAAAGTGACAGGAGACCTGAGATTCATTTTAGTCTTACGAGTCCTGCAGAAATTCGTAAAGAACAAAGTGTCATATGATGTCGCTCCAGGCTCTCATCCCCATGCAACAGCAAGGGTATTGACTCTGTGCTATAGACATGAAGGATGCCCCTCTTCTTGTAAAGATCAGAAATGGTGATAGACAATACCTTTGCTTTACACTAGAGGGTGAACATTTGGTGTCCTACCTTGCAGCCTGTCACCCACCCCATGAATATTTACCATATGTTTCAGGGTGGTGGCAGCAACCCTCAGAAGAGAAGGGCTCTTTGTCTTCCCTTACTTGGATGGCTGGCTGCTAAAGGACCAATCTAGGGAATGGACCAGTGCGCTCTGTCCCATACAGTACATCTGTTTGAGGATTTGGGGATTACAGTAAACATGAAAAAATCAGTCCTGATTCCTTTTCAAATTCTCCAGTTCATTGTTACCATATTTGACACAGCAGTGAGCAAAGCCTTCCTGCTTCCCAACACAGTAGAGGATTTGGTAGCCCAGGCTCAGGTGGTACACAAGAGTTACTTGGTACTAGCTTAAACAGTTGTAACCCCTAGGTGGCGCCATCCCAAGGGCTACTACCCCTGCCTGCTAGGTTAGTAGCAGGTTAAGGGGCCTGAATTCTGAAATGGGTGCCTCCACCCGGAGGTCAGGGTTGGTAGTGGTCAAGCTAACCTGGGCACAGCCCTCTGGGACACTGTAACCCCCCTCTTTCCTTACTAGTGGCCGGAACAATAGACAATAATCACTTTCACAATACCTCGATACACCACACAAGTGCCCACACTGTTTGCACTTACCACCAGGGCTTTCCTCTGGCCCGGCCCTGGGGACCCTCTGTAAAACAAGGTTATTCACAGCAAATAACAGCAGTACAGTACTCTTGCACAAACTGAAACCACGGTCAGGGTAAATGCAAAAAAAGAGTTAGATCTGATTTATTTAAGGGGCTTGAATAAGGGAGGTGCATAATCAGGTTAATTTGCTTAAAGGCTCTATCAATCAAACAGTTATTCATGCACTTCAGGGTCCATAAACAGTCACACACTCTGGGTACCCAGATGGAGAGTGGTGGTCTAGCCATGAATCTTGCAGCTGGTTGGGGCCCTGTGATGGGAGAAAATAACATGCACAACACACACTATTTGTAATCCGGAGCCGGAGGGCTTAGTTCGTGAAAAGAAAACAACAAGACAATCAGATGACACACTTTTAGACTAGGCTGTTGTTGCAGGGAGCTACCCTGATGATTACTCACAATACCCAAGACTGGACACAGGCTGGGTGAAACTCAAGACAGCAGGTGGTTAATCTGGAGTGCCAGGAGAAGCAGGACCCACACGATTCGCCGAGGCATCGTTCCTGTTCAAGCATGGAGCAGAGGGGTAATCCCTAGGCAGATCTCTTGTTGGTGTCTTTCTCTGTGCAGTGGGGTAGTCTGGCAGGGCCAAAGTGGCATGGCCCAGGCCGAAAGGAGATGAACATGGAGTCAGTCCGATTAGGCTGGATAAAGCTTCCAGCAAGCAGAACACAGTTCACACAGTGGGGAACCAAATCATGACCCACTTTCAATGCACAGCACATTTACATGTAAGGAAATTCTACTGTACCAGGCAAACTGCTCACTGGTCACGATTGCAAAGTCTCTGCACAAACCGGGGATTCAAAAGCAGCTGGAAATCCTGACAGGCTGATCGCATTCAGCAAATCTTCAGTCTTCTTCTTGTTGAAGCCTGGTCACAGTCCAGTGGCTTAAATAGTCCTCACAACTCGGATTCAGTCCGAATAAACTCTACTTTCCCTCTCAGAGACAGCAGACAGACAGACAGGCCAAAACTCAGCCCTTTCACAGTTCTCCCATGCAAAACTACACAGAACTGCTGCTCAAAATCACTTGAGCTGTTACTTCTTCACTTCTCAGCTCAACACTGAAACTAGCTGCAGCAGCCTGGGAAATTCCCCAAGATCCAAAAGGTTCGGTTAGCTGATCCTCCTGTCAGTCAAACTTCAGGTGCAAAAAGGCGCAAAAAGCCTAAAACTACAATTCCTACAGATTTTGACTCCAGACAGCTCCTGTAGTCCGGCTCTATTTTAGGTCCCACCAGTACTGATTGGTCCAATTCGCAGTCCAGCACCAAGATACTTGAGATAAACAAAACAGTCCTTGCTGCAAAGAAGGCAGGTTAGACAAACTACATTATCATTATCACTCTAAATGATTTTCAGCAAATAGTTACATCTTTCAACAGAGCTCCCTCTCAGATTACTTATGACTGCAATCCAGGCAGCTCTTAAAGAGACAGTAGACAGAGGCTATACAGGTACTCTCTGGCAATCACATTTAAACTGCTGAAATGCAGGACACCAGCCTGGCAGTGAGCATTTAAGCAAGCTCAAGGAAGACTTTTCGGGAACCCCAATTGTAGGGGGGGGGGTTACACCATGTTCCATCTCTTGGGTCTCCTGGCTGCTGCCATGTCAGCTGTTCCGCTGGCCCAGCTGAATAAGAACATTCCGTGTTGAACACTCCATGTACAGTGGGATCAACAGAAGGATGACCTTGACTACAATATTCTGGTCACATCACCTATATGCCATATTTTAAGGTGGTGGATGGACTGCTTGCACCTCATGCAGGGAGTACTTTTCTTTTACTCAACTGCAGTACAGAGTCTGTCCATAACTGCCTCAGAATCTGGCTGGCTTGGGGCACAGTACGGCCCAGGGGTCTTGGGCAGAGCTGGGCCTGGTTCACCATATTAGTGTTTTAGAAATGAGAGCTGTGCTTCTTGGTCTCCAGGCCTTCAAAAACCATATCAGCCCAGGTCCTCTGCTGGTTGAAATGGACAATGTCAGAATCATGTGCTATATTAACAGGCAAGGGGTACCCGGTCTTACCCCTTCCATAGAGAAGCGATGGAAGTCTCTGACCAGGTAGTGTGTCTGCTCATAGCCTCCAACTATCAGCCATGTTTCTCTTTGATATCACACACGACCTCTCAGATGGTCCAAGTCTTTGCCTTTCCAGGGAGCATGAGTGGGAACCGTTAATATTCATAGTGAATGACCTCTTCAAATGATGGGGTCTTCTGGAGGTGGATCTATTTGTACCTCCACGGAACACAGAGCTGCCTCATTTTTGTTCTCTCACACATGACCCGGGTGGTTTTCTGTGTGACGTACTGTTTATATTCTGTACAGGGAGGTTTCTTTATACTTTCCCTCCAATATTTTTGATTCAGAAGATTCTGCTCAAATTACAGGTGGCGCATGTTACTCTGTACGGTGATTCCTTTTTGTCCTCACCAGTGTGATTCCCACTACTGCTGCACTTGGCGATGGAGCCTCTAGTTTGTCTCTTCCTTTGTAAAGTCCTACAGACACAAGCCAGGGGCTTCTTGGTGCATCCGGACCTACGACCCCAGCATCTGCATGCATGGCTCCTGAAGTCATAACATCTTCCTCAACAACTGTCACTTTTTTGGCCAGAGTACACTAAGATGGTACATTGTACCACTGCATTATTTTATTTTATATTGTATGTTTGCCTATTGTATGTAAGTGCCTTCTGGTACCCTGTACTCATTACTGTACCCCATTCCCCCTCTCCCAGGATGCATCTGGAAATGAGCAATTTGCTCAATATGTCTTCCTGGTCAGAAAGGAAGAAAGGAAAAGAAAGGAAAGGAAAGGAGAGGAGCAGAGAGGAGAGAGAGAAAATTACTCCTATGCCTTGTTACAGTGCTTGTGGTTACCTGAGTAAATGTTTTTATTTGCTTTTTATCAGCACTTTTTCTTTGGTGACTGATTTCCATCCACTACTATTTTATCTCTGGCCTCAGTGTACTTTCTCCACAACTGTTGGACTATTGGAACCCCTTTTTTGGGAGCATCCTGTATGCTTTCAAATGCCTTGGTGCATGAGCATACCAGGTTACTGCTTGATTCCTCATGGTGTCTACTACCTTAGTAACCAAACAAGGCAATGCTTCCCTTCTTTTATATCAAAGGGAGTCCTTTTTATTTTTTACTCACCTGTTTGTCCCTCAGTTTCAGTCTACTGTAGGCAATGTCATTGGTTTACTCAGGCACTGTGCCCTCTTAACCTCTGTCTGCAACTTTATGGCTTCTGGTGCTATCTGATGCCATTTGTCCAAATTATCCCAAATTATTCAGTAGCACGAGCTTCGGACTCTGCCCCTTCTTTGCTCTGTTATCATTAATGGTGCCTATAAGAGGTTATTGGATTGATACAAGATTTGATGTTTTCTCCAACCTTTCCTCTATGGAGCATTTTTTTTTTTGCCACATTATTGGTATGACCTCAAGGCACCCCAGACCATGGCAATTCTACCCACCCCCCTTTTTCCCTTTACCATTCAGATGTGGGTGTCCTGTCCTTCTATGCTTCCTGCCTTGGCAGGTGGGCCCCATTTGATTCCTTCACGGATGTGGGGTAGTGCTCTGACTATAACTGCCCTGCAGGCCTTCATGGGCTATGTTCCCATTTCCACTACCCCTTAACCACTCTTTCTTGTAGGCCTATGCATGCGTTTGTGGTTTGGTCTAACAGGACCTTTGAGTTTATCCATATCTGCCTTCACCATCCTCCTGGGACACTGCTTGGAAATTGCTCCAAAAGTGTGGCCCAATAGAGGAGATATCCTCGATGACGATAGAACAGTTACTCACCATAACAATAAATCTTCAAGAGAATCTCCTTCATTGGGTCACAGTGCACCTGGCTGCCTTCCCCCTTTGGGTGCCGCTGGAAGGCTGTCCATTATCTACTGCCTGGTTTGGGAATGTCCATTTATGATTTAAGGTGTAGCGTTCTAGTCCCATGCTTCTCCCAGTGTGTCCGGCACTAGTCTGTCCTCCTCATTCCTCATGGTTTGTGGCCTTCTGAGCTTATCTCCAGTGGGGAACTGAGGAGTAATAAGGCCACCCACAATTATATAGGCGCTGACTTTGCATGTTATCATGGGTGGCCCCCAACTAGTAAATGTTTCCAAGTAGTCCTGATACCAGTGGCTTACAGTTCAACAGGTGTGGCCCAATGGAGGAGAGTCTCTTGAAGATACACTGTTACAGAGAGTAACTGTTCTTTCTCCAGTTAGACCTCTCTTAATTAGTTAACTACTCCACCTTTTGCTGCCAGTGAGCAGCATCTTTGTTCAAACCTAAGTTCAATTAATGTAAAAAATTAAAAAAAAGATATGTATTTCTATATATACATATATATACAGTATGCACCCACACCCACATACATCCATGGATGGAATATAATGTAAAAGGAAATGTAATGTCCTATATTTAACATATTTTCCTTTTTTTCCCCTTTTGTTTGTTTTGTTGCATAACTTTTTGTGTGTGTGGGGAAGGGGTATTATTATATAATGCAAAAATCAGTGGAGCCATAGCGAATATAATAATTGGCATTGAGACAAAATAAGGAATATAGGGGATATACATCTTGAGGTCAGCAATAAAAATTGCACATATGAACATTTGTAGCCTCCCATCCAAATGCCCTGATCTTGAAGCATGGGTATCCATTCACAAAACCCACGTCCTCAGTCTCTCTGAAACTTGGTTAAAACCACACCACACAGGTGTCTTGTGCCAACTGGCTGGCTACTCCCTGCTATGCTGGGATAGGCCCCAGAAAAAAAGGGAGTCAGTGTTGCCATATTCTTCAGAGAACTCCTCTCTGCCACTGTCACCCTCTGCTCTGATCCTGGTTCCCCCTGTGAATGGCTCATCTCAGAGGTGACCCTGGGTTCCTCTAAGAAACTCTTCCTGGGGTGCTGCTACAACCCTCCAGCCAGGGGCACAGAGGGCCTACAAAACCTCCTGGCCAGATTCAGGTTTCTCTCCCCACCCAGGGATACCACACTCCTTGGTGATTACAACCTCAACTGATTAAGTGCCCGGGAACCTGACTATGCTAACCTACTGAAACAGCACAATTTGGTGCAGACCATCACTCCCCACCAGACACAACCCTTGTACCTCTACCCTTACCCTGCTGGATTGGGTGTGTGACAGGGAGCTCCTGCCACTCTTGAGGACCAACCTTTTCTTAAATCTGTCGCAACAGTTCTTCTATTTCTTAGCCTAATCTATTCTTTACAATTTCTAGTCCATAAGGTTGGCCACCTATGGGCACCCCTTTCCCTTTCTTAACTATACTAACATAGAAACATAGACTTTGACGGCAGATAAGGACCACTTGGCCCACCCAGTCAGCCCATTTCCCTACCTACTGGATAAGCTGCAGATTTTAGTTAACCAACAGCCTACTTCCTGCCACCCCCCCACTATAATTGCCTTATGTCTGTCCCATGCATGTTTGAATTCCTCCACTGTTGTAGACCTCACAGCCTCTCCAGGAAGACGGTTCCATGCATCCACCACTCTCTCCGTGAAAAAAAATTTCCTCACATTGCCCCTGAACCGTCCCCCCTCTATCTTTAAATTGTGCCCCCTTGTTCTTACACATCTCTTTTTCTGAAAGATGCTACCCTCCTGGACCTTGTTGATTCCCTTGAGGTACTTGAATGTTTCTAGCATGTCCCCCCGTCCCTCCTTTCATCCAGGGTATACATATTAAGCTCTCTCAGTCTCTCTTCATATGGTTTCTGATGCAGACCCTGCACCATTTTAGTTGCCCTCCTCTGGACTGCTTCCATCCTGTCTATGTCCTCGCATAGATGAGGTCTCCAAAACTGCACACAGTACTCCAGATGGGGTCTCACCAACTGCCTGTACAGAGGGATAACCACTTCCCTTTTTACGTTCGCTTGCACGCATGCGCAAGGAACGTCTTGGGAGAATGGGACACTTTGGAGGTGTGCCTGTCCTGTGCAATCCACTGCTCCGTTGAGCAGGTGTGGCGGTCCTGCACCAATCGATGTGGTGCTGTGTATGACAGCGGTGGTCTTCTCTTCAAAGAAAACCACCGCTGTGTGCTGGCAGCGCGTCACGCCCCCCCCAAATCTTTGGTGCCACGCTGGGAGCTCACCCCAGTGTGGCAAATGTCCAGCGCCGTCTGCTGATGGGGTGCCCAATCCCGGTCAGCTCCACCTCCCCAAACAGCTTTCCCTGCTGCGGCGCTGGGAGTCCCACCCAGCGTGGCAAGCGTCCTCGTCATCTGCCGGCGGGGGTGCCCAGGCCCCTCAGCTCACGTCCCCAAACAGCTTTCCTGCTGCGCTGGGAGCCCACCCCAGCGTGGCAAACGTCCCACGCTGTCTGAGTAAAAAAACCTGTAAAAGAAAACGCCCATCATGTCTCCCCACCCTCCCACAACCTCGCGACCCACCCACTGCACACCCTGCTCTCCCACACCCCTCACCCCATACTTACCGGAGCTCGGGCGCGACGATCATCGCTGACCGGGAACACGCCTGCACTCTTCAAAGCCGACCGCGAACTGAGGAAATGCCGGTAAGCTGTATAATGGGCTAGATGGGTTTTTTCAACTTTGTTGCATATCTCAGGCATTTTTTGGAATTTTTGCACCAAATTTTCAACATGGGGTTTTTGGGACCCCTTCTCATGAATTCTGTCACTGTCATGGCGTTATTCGGGCCCGAAGGGTGATTTCGCAGTCACTGCGTGAAATCACCTTGGGCCCGATTAATGAAACAACAGTGCCAGTGTTCATAAGGTGGGCTCTCAAAAAGCCTATTTTGAAAATTTGGTGGAAAAATTCCTAAAAATAACTGCTTTACGAGCATGCGTTGCGCAGTTCCTATGCACGCTTGTAAGTTTGCAAATTTTCAATATTTTCACTCCAGATTTTCAACATTGCCATTTTACCACACCTCCTTATGAGCAGTACAGCTGTCATTTTTCACATCCTGCCCAAAATGTGCTTCCACCCATGTAGCGCACAATGGCGCAGTCGGTGTGTGAACTCAATGTATGGGACACATTAAGAAACTGACACTGTAGCGCACAATGGCGCAGTCGGTGTGCGAACTCAATGTATGGGACACACAAAGAAAATCACAGTGACACTGTTCATGAGCAGAGGTCTTAAAATGGCTATGTTGAAAATTTGGTGAAAAAATTCCTAAAATTGACTGTTTTACGAGCGTGCGTTGTGCAGTTCCTACGTACGCTCGTAAGTTCGAAAATTTTCAATATTTGCACTCCAATGACTTCAAAATACCTAAACAGCACATAGAAGCAAGCAACATTCGGCATTGACAAATGCTTGTTTATTTTTGCATTCGCTTGCATGCATGTGCAAGGAACGTTTTGGGACAGTACGACTTTTTGAAGGTGTGTGACCCACCTGTCCAATGCAGTGCTCAGTGTAACGTGTGCAACCCTACTGCACCAATGGATGCATGAGCTGTGTATGACAGCAGTTTGGCTGCAGTGGTCTTCAGTTAAAAGAAAAGCACCACTGCAATCAGCGGTGGTAACGTGTGTGTATTTAGCATATTGACGTCACCCTTTTCCCTCTGGCTGCTAATAAAATCCCTCCCACTTCCTCCCTCTGCTGCCATCTACCCTGCTCCCTTGTTGTTGCCCTCACCAAACACATTGTATCTGCAGACGGAGTGCCCAGTCCCCATTGTCTCCAGGCCCCCCCAACAAACACCCAGGTGGCATGCTGGGAGCCCACCCCAGCATGCCCATTGTCAATGTAAATGGGAAAACTGTCCCGCAACATCTTTTGTTTTTTTTAAAACCTGTGAAAACAGAAAACCATCCCTCGCTGTGTCTTGTGCCCCCTCCTCGAACCCACACCCACCCTCTGCATACCCCACCTCCTCTTCACCCCATACTTACCTCCGGAGCCTGGCGTAATGATCTTCAGTGGAGTGGGAACACGTCTGCACTCTTGAAAGCCGAACGCAAACTGAAGAAATGACAGTAAGCTGTATAATGGCATAAATTTTTTTTTCAACTTAGGTGGCTATCTCGGGCATTTTTGCAGATTTTGGCACCACATTTTCAACAGGGGGTTCTTGGGACCCCACCTCATGAATTCAGTTACTGTCATGTGAGTTATTCGGTCCCCAAAGGTGATTTCATGCTCACTGCACAAAATCACCTTTTGGGATTGATTAACTAAACAACAGTGTCACTGTTAATGAGGTGGGCTCCCAAAAGCCTATGTTGCAAATTTGGTGAAAAAATTTCAAAAAGTTACTGTGTTATGAGCGTGCATTGCGCAGTTTCCAAGCACACTTGTAACTTCGAGAATTTGAAATATTTTCACTCCAGATTTTCAACACTGGCATTTTTTCACACCTCCTTATGAACAGTGGAAGGGAAGTAAATGCAGATCTAGGGGCTTTCATTATTACTTCTTCGCATTGATATTGCATTGGGAAAAGGAGGAGTAGGAGTTTGAAGAAGGTTGTGCAATAGCTACTGAAAGTCTCATTTTGAGTGTGGATAGGAAGGATAGGAATATAAAAAGCAGTTGCTCAGTATATCTAAATGTGTGCAACAAAGGAGGTACAGGAAATAAAATGTTTTGCACTGATAGAGGGAGGAGAGGGGAGACTTGGGGGAGTGTTTGGTATCCTGCACCTGGAAGGGTGGGGGGGGTCACTGATGGGCAACGACAGCAATGGGTAGGGTGGTAGGCTGCAACAACTGCGGTGCACCAATCTTTCTAAACATTGCCTGGAGTGTGGAGGATGTTTAGTGTGCAACCACATAGAAAAACTTAGAAAGGAGATTGAGGGTTTGCAGGAGGAACTAAGACAGGCAAGGCAGATTGGGGGGGGGGGGTTAGCCCAGTACTAGAATGAGGAAGAAGGGGAGATGAGGGGGGGCGATTTAAACCAACAGTGGTGAGAAGAGGGTCAGAAGAAGGGAGGCAGAGACAAAGGGGACCAGGCCAGAAAGAATGATTGCCGGGGAAACCAGGTCAGGAGACAAAAGACAAATGGAAGGAGGAGATAGGGACTTGTGAGGGGAGGTGAAAAAATGGCAAAAGTCATGGAGTGGAAAGGAGAGAACAGGTTACTATGAAGAGAGAGGGAGCAGGTATTTGTGAAGGGTCTTCAGAAAATAGTTTTGCAGTGCTAGAGAGGAAGAAGGTGGAGGAGGGAAATGATAAAATTAGAGGAGTAATTGATAAATGCCTGGACCAAACTGGAGCGGGAGGAAGTTCTGCTGGGAGAATTGCAACAGAGGGAAATAATGTGCAGGAGGAAGAAGAGGAGCTGAAAATGAGAGAGGGAGATGAATGGAAGCAAGCAGGGAGTAAGAGGGGTGGAATCTTAGTGCTGAGGGACTCAATACTAAGAGGAGTCAGATGGGGTAGCAAGTGGGAGAGGCATAGTGGCATTTGGGTGGAGGCCATGCCAGGAATGACAGTGGAAAGGGTGGGACAATCTGTTCTGAAATATGCTAGAAGGGGTAGGGACAAGCCTCATTTAATTATACATCTTGGGACAAACGACCTGGCTGACAAGACAGTAGATATAGTCCAGAGGAGGTTTGAGGAACTAGCACAATTATGTGAAGGGGCAGGAAGATCAGTAACTTTTTCAGAGATACTTCCGGTGCCAAAGGCAAGCACAACAAGAAAGCTGAGAATGGAGGAATTTAATGGATGGCTAAGAACCTGCTGTTGTGCTAAAGTGTATGGGCTGTTGGGGGGGTTGGGAGAGACCTGGGAGGACAGTAGTCTCTATGCCAAGGACAGACTGCACTTGAGTGAGGAGGGAAAGAAAGTGTTGAAACAGAGGATGGAGGAGTACATAGAGGAAGTTGGGAATTTAAACTAGGAGTGGGGGGTGGCAGTTGGAGAATAGATATGCAGAGACCACAGGTTGGGAAACCGTATGAGCTTACCCCCCATAACAGTGACAAAGGACAAATGGCAAGTACTATTGGTGATGCTAGGAAAGGAGGGCAGGATGGGAGGGGGGGAAGGGTGGAAGGTGGTTACCCTTAATGCTAGGAGGCTTCGGAGGAAAACTGCAGAGTTACAGGTTCTCATGGCAGAGGGGAGAGGTGGCCATTGCAGCCATCACAGAAACATGGGCCACCCAATACAATGACTGGGACCTGTCTGTACCAGGGTACAGGTTATTTCGTAGGGACAGCATGATTGGGAAAGGAGTGGGGGTGGCACTATATGTGAAGGAAGGACTGAAGTGTGTAAGGGAGGAAGGGGAGGAGGGTAGTACGGAGTCACTTTGGATGCAAATCCAGGATTCCAAGAATAGGATTCTTAGAATGGGAGTGGTGTACAGACCACCATCTCAGACGGAGGAGTTAGACAGGGAACTAGCGGGACAGATCAGGAGGACCTGCGAGAAGGGTAGTGTGGTGATTGTGGGGGGACTTCAACATGCCAGGAGTGGACTGGAGCACCCCAACAACCAGGAACAGAAGGGAGCAGGTACTGCTGGATGCCTTCCAGGACAGCTTCCTGCTGCAAATGGTCAGTAAACCAACCAGGTTAGGGAATACCCTTGACCTTGTGCTGGCAAATGGGGACTTTGTGAGAGAACTTACAGTGGAGGAACCGCTGTCAGGGAGTGACCACCACTCAGTATGGCTCACATTGGATATGGGCAAGGAAGGAGTGGAATCTGGCACTAGAGTGCTGGACTTCAGGAGGGCCGACTTTGGGAGGATGGGGGAAGTGGTAAAAGGGTACCTGGCTGGAATTCAATCTAGTATGGACACTAACCAGAGGTGGGAGCTCATAAAGCTGGGAATAGTGGAGGCAACCAAAACCTGCTGCAAAGCCCAGAGCAAGAAAGCTAGGGCTAAGAAACCGAGCTGGTTGAGCAAGAAGGTCAAGGAAAAGGTAAGGAGGAAAAAAGCTGCCTTTAGAAAGTACAAGAAAACAGGGAGGGGGGAGGACAAGGAGGAGTACTTGACAGAATCAAAGGAGGTGACAAGGGCAGTAAGGGGAGCCAAAGCATCTACGGAACTCAGGCTGGCACAAGGCATTAAGAAGGGGGAGAAGGACTTCTTTAAGTACATCAGGGAGAAAAGGACCTGTAAGGACCACATAGTAAGGATTAGGAAGGGGGGTTGGGTGGAAGCAGGGTGCGATAAGACAGAAGCACTAAATGAGTACTTCTGCTCAGTATTTACTAAAGAGAAGAGGGGGGTGACACCCAAGGGGAGAGAAATGGCAGAAGCAGGGGGGGAAGTGGTGACAGATGGGGAAATCAGGGAGGGCAGAGTTTGAGAGGGTTTGAAGGCACTGAGGGTGGACAAGGCGCTAGGCCCAGATGGCATCCACCCCAGGGTACTGAAGAAGCTGGCAGAGGTCCTTTGACAGACCTATTTAATGCCTCACTACTTTCGGGGTGTGTACCTCAGGACTGGAGGGTGGCTCATGAGGTGCCCCTCCACAAGAGTGGCCCAAGGATGAACCGGGAAACTACAGACCAGTGAGCCTCACATCCATCATGGGTAAGCTAATGGAGACCATCCTGAAGGAGCGGCTGGTGACCCTCCTAGAGGCCAAGGGACTACAGAACAGCAGAAAGCATGGCTTCATACGTGGCACATCCTGCCAAACCAACCTGGTCGACTTCTATGACTGGGTAACTAGGCAACTGGACAGGGCCCATGCAGTGGATGTTCTGTATCTGGACTTCAGTAAGGCATTTGACTCGGTGCCACATAGAAGGCTGGGAAAGAAGGTAGTAGGCACAGGGGCGGGTGCAAAGCTGGTGAGATGGGTAGGAAACTGGCTTCAGGGAAGGCAACAGAGGGTGGTGGTGGGTGGGGAGCTCTCACACCCAAGGGCAGTGACAAGCGGTGTTCCACAGGGCTCAGTGTTGGGACCAGTGTTGTTGGGGATATTCATTGCAGACATATCATTGGACATCAAGAGCAAGATCAGTCTGTCTGCTGATGATACCAAGGTAGGCGCAGTGGTGGGTGACCTAGGGGAATGGCAGGGGTTGCAGGATGATCTGGCAAAGCTTGAAACCTGGTCAGACACCTGGCAACTGGGGTTTAATGCCAAAAAGTGCAAGATGCTGCATTTTGGGATGAAGAACCCAAGGAGGAGTTACCAGCTAGGGGAGTGCAGCTAGCCCAGACAGAGGAGGAGAAGGATCTGGGTGTGCTCATTACAGGGTCAATGAACAACTCTACACAATGTAGGAAGGCAGCTGCAAAGGCCAACAAAATGCTGGGTTGTATTGCAAGGGGTATATCCTCGAGGAGGGAGGTGGTGATTCTGCCACTGTATGGGTCATTAGTTTGACCACACCTGGAGTACTGCGTGCAGTACTGGCCTCGATCTGAAGAGGGACATTGTTACTGGAGGGGGTGCAGCGCAGGGTGAAAAAGATGATCAAGGGGCTGGGGGACTTATCATATGAGAGGAGGTTGAAGGAGCTGAACATGTACTCACTGGAGGAGAGGAGGGACAGGGGTGACATGATTGAAACTTTTAAATACATGAAATGAATAAACAAGACGAGTACAGAGGGGCTGCTCAAAGTAAGGGAGGGGAGGGCCACCAGGGGCCATGATATGAGACTGGAGGGAGGAAGGTTCAGGAGGGAGATGAGGGGGACACTTTTTTACAGAGAGGGTGGTGGCTGGGTGGAATGCGTTACCTGCAGAAGTGGTATGCAGTAGAACAGTGGACTGCTTCAAAAGGGGATGGGACAGGACAAGGGGGAAGGTTAATGTAGGGGAAGAGTGGAAGGTGGGGCAGCTGCAGAATAAGGGGTACTAGCTGCACATTTCAGCAGACTTGATTGACCTCTAGGCCTTTATCTGCTGGCAAATTTCGTATGTTCGTATGTTCGTAGTACAGCTGACATTTTTCACCTCCTGGCTGAAATGTGTTTTTGGCACATCCAGCGCACAATGGTGTTGTCACAGTGAGAAATCAATGCTCAGGACAGATTATGAAAATCACAGTGACACTGTTCATGAGCAGTGGTCCCAAAATGCCTATGTTAAAAATTTGGTGACAAAAGTCCACAAACTAACTGTGTCATGAGCGCTCATTGCGCAGCTTCCATGTACGCTCGTAAGTTCAAGAAATTGTTGTATTTTCACTCCAGATGTTCAACATTGCCATCCCTTCACACCTCCCTATGAATGCTACAGCTGTCATTTTTCACATCCTGCCCAAACTGTGTTTTTGCACATGTGGAGCAGAATGGTGTGGTCGCTGTGGAAAATCAACGTTCAGGACAGATTAACAAAATAACAGTGCTACTGTTCATAAGCAGAGGTCTTAAATGCTTTTATGAGGTGGGGGTAACAAAAAGGTCATGCTGAAAATTTGTACTGCAAATACCAGCAATTGCACAGTGCATTAGGGTGAAGCACCATATGTGCCAAACACCACTGCAAATACCTGCAAACAAACGTCCGGCATTGACAAATGCTTGTTCTACTTGTGATGCCCCGGTCTATGCATCCCAGTATCCCCCTGACTCTCCTTACTGACTTCTCACATTGCTTACCCACCTTTAGATCATCTGATATGACTACCCCCAGGTCCCTTTCCATTTTTGTTGTTGTTAGTACCTCCCCTGCTATTGTGTACTCTTCTCCTGGGTTTTTGTTTCCCAGGTGCATTACTTTGAACTTCTTTGCGTTGAATCTAAGTTGCCATATGTCTGACCATTCCTCCAACTTTGACAAGTCTCTTCTCATCCTTTCTACCCCCCTTGTGTATCAACTCTGTTACAGATCTCTGTGTCATCTGCAAAGAGGCATACCTTTCCCTCCAGACCCTCTGCAATGTCACCTATAAAGATGTTAAAGAGGACTGGACCTAGTACTGAGCCCTAAGGTACTCCACTAGTGACCCCCCTTTTTTCAGAATGTGTTCCATTCAATATTACCTTATGTGTCCTGTTGTGCAGCCAGTCTGCTACCCAGGATACTACCCTGGGACCCACTCCTAGGCTGGCTAACTTGATAATCAATATTTTGTGTGGGACTGTGTCAAATGTCTTGCTACTTTATTACTATAGTGTCCTCTTTAATTTTCCTTTTCCCTCTCAGGTCCTCGTACAGGGAGGTTATTGTGGTGACCTCTGAGCTGATGTAAAACAACAGGCTGTGTTCGTTGTTGTTGGATTTAGTATGCAATGGCACTATGTCATAAAATACTTTACTATGTATATATCTTATGTGTATAAAACCTGTTAATTTTGAAAATACCATGGCACTAGGTGTTTTTGATAAAGGTAAAAAGTTACTAGAGGACTGTATTATAAAAATTAAGTTGTGCTATTTAAAATGCATGTAAATTGATGTCATTCGAAAAAGTCTGAAATTTCACGGTGATTTGCATATATCCCATGATACGCTGCATTATGGAAGTATGTGTGATGTGTTTCCTTTGAAACCTGGCTTATTGTCAATGCCCTTTGGGGTAACCCTTGTTTCAATGCTTCTGCACTGAGGTTCTTTGTCTTTAGTTTGTTTTTTTTTGTTTTTTTATTTGAGCCCCCACCACCCAAGCAAACAAAGCCCACATAGGGGAGGCTAAATCTCAACAGATGAGTTAGATCAGAGATCAATGAGTCAGTAGGTGCTAGCTAAGTGCAGAGGAAGGATATGCATAGTCCGTTGCTGCAAACTGATGTACTAAAGAAGGGATGTGCCATTGCTTAAGGTTATCTTCTGCATTTTGAATACCAACATCACACAGAGATTGTGTGTTGAACCTAAAGTTTGGTGTCTGGTACATCTGTTTTCCCACAACTCCTCCACAGACTTGGTGTCAGAAGTGTAATAACTTGCTGGAAGTGTCTGAACTGGCCAAGGAGGACATTTTCCAGTGGCTATTACCCAGATATCTCAGGTGGACCAATGCACCAGGAGTTGCCAGAGGAGAACCCAAAGAGGAAAGTCCATGGAATTCTGAACAGAACTATGGCTGACAGATGAAGAGAAGCTGCTGCCTGGACTGGACCTGGGAGCTTGGAGGAAGGCCAAGTCTGAAGATGATGAAGAGATGCAAAGGGACAAGGAATTACCTTGGGGTCGAGGCAGACCGACTACCCAGAGACGTGGCACACTGATGCCAGGTGCTTGAAAGGTCCCTGCCAGAGAGTTTGGATAAAGAATCTGAGGAGGATTTTTCATGGGCTCAGCTGGTGGATGACTCTCTGACTGAGCAGGATATTCCTTTGTTTCCTGTGTTCCCAGGATGTTACCTGTTGGAGGTTGGAGATGCAAGATGGAACTTGAATGTGAGACCCCAGATAAGACTGTGCCTAGTGATATTGTGCTGGGGTTGAAGACTCCAAGCAAGCAAGAAGAATCCTATGAGGCTGAATGGACTTTTTTTGCATTTTTATAGCTAAATCTATTAACAGTATTGACTGGGGTATACTGCCGGCTAAAGATTCTAATGTTGCCAAACTGTTACAGTATGTTAAGTTCAAGGAGGGTATGCAGATTAATGGTGGTGTGGGGGCAAAACAGTGTTGGTAGTATGAACTGAAGAAGGGTGTTCTGTGCCACATGAGGCCCAACCCCCGTACAAAACGTGTGGATGCCCAGGTAGTGGTGCCTGAGGCCTACAGACAACAAGTGATGGAGGCTACTCACTTTAGTCCCTGTGGGCATCTGAACTGTGGTGGGGTCTTAGTTCGAGTAACCCCATATTATTATTACTGGCCAGAAATGTTTATGTGCAACCAGACAGAGGTACCTGCTGGGGACAACAGACGAACTAGTACCCGGGGTGTGGAAAGAGTGCCCTAAAGGGTAGAGGTCATTAAAGAAAAAAATGGCACCCCTGAAAAAAGGGAAAACTCTCATAAAGGTCACAGGGTACTAGATGGTAACAGATGACTGACAATAGCACAATGATTAAAGGGATGTTTATTAAGACACCCCAAACTTAAAAGGTTTAGGAACCTGCTGTTTAACATTGCAGGGTGTTCAGCATGGAAGGTTTCTTGGCTTCCTGTAGGTTTCTGTAGAGACCTGCTGATGACCAAGGATTTGGGGTCATAGGTTATCATAGATTGAAATAGGAGAATAGACGCTACTGTTGCTTCTTCCATATTCTTGCAGAGACTTTGTGTAAGACAGAGGGGTCAAGGTAGTTGCAAGCAAGACCAGATGTGGCTCTGCAATGGTCCCTTTCTGTAGGAAAAATTGTAGCATGTTTGGTCAAGGGGCAGGCCTGATGTCAAAGAAAGAGGTACCCAAGGGCAGACAAGGAGTCTGAGGTGGTAGGTGTGTTTTATTCTTTACTGAGAGAAAACCTACCAAGGAGGAGGTATGTGGAAAATGGATTGGAACCTGTGCTGGGGTAACACCTGGAGTTTCTACCCTCAAGTCTCTGTATCAGTAGTAAGTAAAATGAATGAATCAAGAGACACAGTGGGTTTATGTAGAGGGGTTGAACCTAGGACTGGGCCCCTGCTTAAAACTGACATGTCTGGTGGGGTTGGAGCAGGTAATTACTCACCCCAGAGAAAGTCTTTCTTTGGTACTGGACTTTACAGCCATCCAGATTTTCGGTTAAGAAATATGACGGACTTTCCCTAAAAGGAGATGGGAAGGTAGCATTAGTCTCGGTTGAGAAATGTGTTAATGTCTCATGATAAAGAATGATGATATCCACTATGTTTATGATGGAATGTTTATCATTAATATGGACCCTGAGACAAAGATTCTGAAGATGGATGGGTGGAAGCTCCATCCCTTCCTGGGACAGGAAGGTGGTAAGCAGTCTGCAATAACTGCTTCCCTCGTAAGATGGGGGATATGTGACAGGGAGCTCCTGCCACTCATAAGAACTGACATTTTCTTAACTTTGTTGCAGCAGTTTTTCTATTTCTTAGCCTAATCTATTCTGTACAATTTCTAGTCCATAAGGTTGGCCACCTATGGGCACCCCCTTGCCTTCCCTTTCTTGATTATGCTGTAGTGTCCAATTTAATTTTCCTTTTCCCTCTCGGGTCCTCGTACAGGGAGGTTATTGTAGCGACCGCTGAGCTGATGTAAAACAACAGGCTGTGTTCCTCCTTGTTGGATTTAGTATGCAGTGCACTATGTCATAAAATACTTTAATGTATATACCTTCCGAGTATAAAACCTGTAAATATTGAAATTAGTAACTGATGAAGGTAAAAAGTTACTAGGGGACTGTATGATAAAAAATAAGTAAGTTGTGTGAATTAAAATGCATGTAAATTGCTGTAAGTTGAAAAAAAGTCTTACATGTCATGGTGATTTGCATATATCCCATGACGCTCTGCATTATGGAAGTATGTGTGATGTTGTGTTTTTTTTTAAACTTGGCTTACTGTCAGTGCCCTTTGGGGTAAGCTTTGTTTCAGTGCTTAAGCACTGAGGTTCTTTGTCTTTAGCTTGTTTTGTCTTTTTTAATCTGAGCCCCCACCACCCATGCAAACAAGGCCCGCATAGGGGAGGCTAAATCTCAACAGATGCGTTAGATCAGAGATCAGTGAGTCTATAGGTGCTGGCTAAGAGCAGAGGAAGGATATGCATTGTCTATTGCTGCAAACTGATGTACTGAAGAAAGGATATGCCATTGCTGAAGCTTATATTTTGTATTTTGAATAAACATCACACAGAAATTGTGTGTTGAACCTGAAGTTTGGTGTCTGGTCCATTTTTTATCCCACAACCCCTCCACAGACTGGTCACTAATAGAGATGACAGAGTACATCAGGCTGGGATGCTGGCAGACTCAATAAGTGGTCACTCCTCCACGTACATTATTTGGCCCTCTAAGACTACACGCTCGCATCCTCCCCCCAAGTACCTATTTTTTTCATAATTTAAACTGTCCTGATGCCTCTCTTGTTCTGGATGACGTTAGGTCCATGAACTGGCAGGGCCTCTGTGCTCTAATTGATGTGACATACTAGCTGTTACCTTTTTCACAAATGCCCTTCTGGCTATACAGGACCGCCACTTCCCAATCATGACTAGAAGAGTGAGAGGTGGGTGTACATGCTGGATCACTAAAGAACTCCTGACCATTATGAAAGCTAGGGACCATAAATGGACTGCCCACAAATTCTCCCCCTTCCCTGCCCAGTGGAATGATTGCAGGCATCTGTGAAATCAATGTAAACACATGACCAAATCACTGAAACAGAACTACTACCATAACCTCCAGAGGGTCTCCATTAGCTCCCTTCTCAATCCCCACACAAACAGTACCAATATCCAGTTAAGTTCCCCTAATGGCCCTCTGACTAAGCCATCTGAGGTAGCCTAGGCTTTCAATATGAAAGTCATCGACCTCTCAGCTCACCTCAGCAAGCTTTCTGCCAGTCAGTTCACTCACTCTGGAACCTCCACAAACTCCCCGGCCTCATCCTCCTCCCATCATGCCATCCCCCTTTCTATTTTGGGTCTATCTCCCAAAAGGATACTTCCAGATTCCTACAAAGTCTACCTAAATGGGGTAGCCCCAGTTCAGATAGCCTCTCCCCTGTCCTGCTCAAGCTCATCTTCCCTGCTATCTCCAAACCCCTCACTTTTATTTTTAATCTGGCCATGTCCACTTCCTCCATGCCAGACCCCTGGAAATCTGCTAAGGTAGTACCCATTTTCAAAGCTGGTGACCCCACTCTTCTAATAACTGTTGACCGATATCTTCCTCCTCCACCTAAGCAAACTTCTTGAAAAGATTGTCCATCTCCAACTGTCAGAACACTTCAAGAAGCACAACCTCTTGTGTAGCCAGCAGCATGGCTTTCACACAAACCACAGCAGTGCGCTACATCTTCCCCCAGACACCCAGTCTAGAACCGGGGTCGGCCCTTGGGTGCAGCAGCCATCATTGAGCAATGGCCGAGGCTCTCTGACTTTTTCCACTTTTTCTCCCTCCCACCAATGCAAGCATGTTGGTAACATGCCTCCTGACCCATACTGCTCTCCGTCCATTGCCAGGGGCAGTTAGTGAGTGGAACAACACAGCACCCTCCCCCTGACAGAGGAAAGCAGTCCTCTGGATGCTTGATCCTTTCTCCCCCCTGCCAACCCCTGGTGGCCCGAGCGTGTTCCTAAACCTGGGTCGCTGGTGTGGTGTGCGGTGTGATGTCCATTGTCTCAACCCTCAGTGCCACTGGGCCGGCTGCCATACTTGTTTTTAAGTTACATGATGAGACTTAATTCCTCTTTATGGAAAAAAATCCATACACGGTCAGATTGTTTTATGTAGTTATAACACTGATGTTTTAGGTGTCAACATGAGAGAAAAAGAAAATGTGAAACAAGGATAAATCATTGGTCATGATGTTTGCTTCATTTTTTTCACAAACACAAAAATAAACAGTAAATTACCACTAATATGACATCCTCTTGAACTAACACTCCCAAAAGTGGGGAAAAAAGTTATATGTTTTTATGCATAAAGCCATTTCAGTCCTATGTCATTTTCATAAAATGTTTTGATAGATGGAGAATATGGTTGTGAATATAGCAAAACAAAAAAATATATAGGAGTTGCCTTGCTTCTTTTTGTTATATCTGCTTTCAGAATTGCAGTTTCAGATGTGGTCAGCTCAGGACAAAAATAATTGAAAAATCCCATTAACAAAGAAAACTTGCCAGACAGCTAGTCGGACAATTTAAAAATACATGCAGAATGCTAAGGACATTATAGTAAAAGAAACAGAGTACTAAAGACAGTTACATATGCAGGTAAAGCAACTTGAATGATGACAATCACTGAAACCGTGTGAGGTTATTTTCTCTCTGCTATCCTGTATATATTCTCAGCTGGACATGACATCATAGAATAAATCATTAATCTAATAATACTTTCATATATTTAAGAATGTACTTTTGTGCCAGTTAACAGCCTTGAAAATGTTTTCAGGTGCATTAGAAAAATGGAAATTTGAAACACCAGGGAATCTCTTTACTTGAGTAAAGAGTTAAAAGAAAGATTAAAGTGTCACATGAGTTTGTTTTCACTTGTAATGCTGCCTAGTGATTGGCTCTAAGACAAGGGCAGTAAGAGGCCCTTTGATTGAAATAAGTAGGTGAAAAGTCAGCTGTAGTCTGTACCAAAGCAAGGGTTTTCACTTATGAACTGTGCAGTCATGGTGACCGAAAGTAGCACTTGCCAGAGATAAAGCAGCACTGCAGGATTTAGCAATGTTCCTCAGATTTCTTTTATCCCCATCAAGTCTTGTAGTTAATGGCAAGAAAGATTTCTGTACTTACTGTATTTAACTGCTGCTGAGTTGCTGCAGCGTTAAATTCCTGCCATTCTTGTTACTTTAGTAGGAATAAGGACCAGTCTCAAGCGGAAGGTGCTTTGCAATTTTAACTGTGTTTTTCTCCGATACTCCACCACTTTTTGTCTTGTGAGATATCTAAACAGTATTAAATAAAACTGAACTGAATTTAAGTAACTCTTTCCCCTTCTAGTCATCTGAGCATATCTGTTGTCATTTTGACCCAGATTCACAAAGGAAAGGAATACCAAAGAAATGCTGCCACAGATGCAGCAAACTGTTAGACCGCAAAAAGAAAATTGGATTTTCGTCCCATGAACTGAATTTCCACAGTCTCAGGGCTTTATAGTTATTTATTTAGTTTGCATATTGCAGTAGGTTCATTGTGACAATTTTGTTTGGAAGAATGCCCAGAACAAAAGTACTAAACAATAAACACATAAATGGCGTCAAAATAGCCATGCATTATACATTACATAAAACGTACAAATATTAAGTCTTTATAATGTATCATATGCACAGTGGTGTTGCCTGATGGTGACATCAGGCTGTTGCACATGCTTTAACCCCCTTACTGCTGCACCCCCTTATATGTATTTATTTATGTATTTATGGAACAATTTGAGACCATCCAGGGAAAGCACACTGAGTTGAGGCGCATTTCCAGATATGACCCGGGAAGGGAAGGGAATAAGGAGTATTACCCCTGTTGTTTACATATTTTATGGTAACAGCCCTTTAACAGCTAATATTTTTCCTAGTCAAACTATCTCTTGTTGGGTGCTGCAATACTGAACATAGGATTTGCAAGAAAGCGAGTTGTGCTCACAACAGAGGGAGGGTAACCTTTCAATTGTCTTTGGTTTGTAGCAGATATACTGCAGGTGGAGGCTGCTTCTAACTGAAAGGTGAAATAAGGAATTTACAATTATCAGGAAAAGACAGTCTTGTTACAATTCTTAAGATTTTCAGTGCAGGAAGAGTTCAAAGCACAGCTGACTTATTTTGGACTGACTGCTTTCAGAGCACAAACCACCAGGCTGTTTTGGGGCTGGGGAGGTTTACCTGCGCCTGACTTGGATGTCTGGATTTTTCTCTGTTTGATTAGCAGGGGATTTTCTCTGTCAAATTGTTGTGTATAGTATCTTGCAGATAGGAAGGCACTCATCGCAGGGGTGGGTCAGAGCTCTTAGCTGATTGTTTTGTGAGGGCACAGTTTAGCCCAACCCCTTCCCACCCTCACCCCACCCACCCCTGGAAATAGTTCCTTTATACCTGGGGTTCTGACATCATTTCCTCAAGAGTGCAAGGTGCATATCAATGTCATATCCTGTCTAGCACACAGCACTGAAAATATACACATACACATTGTATGATATATATATATTTCTGTATAACAAACCAATCACACACACACACACACAAAAAAAAAAAAGTACATAGTCATGTGGGGAGTAGTGCAATGTAATGGCTGTGGGGCAGCAGTCTTCCGGGAGTCTTTCTGGAGGCTGAGATGCTGCCCTATTTGCAGACAACTCTCTGCCCTGAGGGAGGAAGTTGCCTGTCTCAGGCCACACTGGACAGCAGTAAGAGAACCTTCCCCAGGCCAGACTGGATGGTAGAATGGAACCCCCCATCCAGGGAGCACCAGAGCCACCACCACTACCTCAGAGGTTGCAAAGAAAGCACAGCAGTTGGACCACAGTGGGCTCAGGGAGGGTGAGGAGGGTGGAACAGAGGCACACCCAGTCAGTTGTTCCACTCCACAATCCATACACCATTCTGGGGAGCACAGCTCCCTATGGATGCACCCACGGAGGAGATTAAGGAGGCTGAGGACACCTGTCACAAGGAGGCCCACAGGAAGGAGGCAGAGGATGCCACAAGGAAAGGAAGCAGCTCCTGGTGGGGACTCAATTATTAGGGGGATAGAACTGGGGGGAGCAGGGAAAACTGAAGTAAGTTGCCTGCCTGGTGCCATGGCTTGTAGGGACAGGAAGCGCATCCTCAGGATCACGAGAACAGCTGCACGGGAGTCTGAGCTGGATGTCATTGTCCACCTAGGGACAAATGACTTGGCTCAACATGAGATTAGAGCAGTGCAGAAGGACTTTGTAGAACTGGGAAGGGGCCTAAGACAAGTAGCACACACAGTATCCTTCTCAGAGGTGCTGCCTGTAAATGGCATGAGTGAGGCAAGGGTACTTTGCACCATGCAGTTTAATGAGTGGTTGAAAAAATGGTGTGGAGCACAGGGGTTTGGCTTCATTAGGGACTGGGGTTCTACCTCGAGGGACACCAGCCTATACTGGCAGGATGGTCTGCATCTGTCCAGGAAGGGAACAAGTCTTTCGAGCAATCGGTTTAAATGCTTCATTGGCAAGCTTTTAAACTAGTCAAGGGGGGAGGCACTGATAAGCAGCAGGAAAATCCCAGCCTCTCCCTACAAAACAGGGTACTAAATGGGAAAAAGACCGAGGTAGAAAGGTCAGTGGGGGATGCTGCAACAGAAAGTAAAGCCATCAAAAAATGGAAAGCAATGAGTACCAATGCACATAGTCTGAGTAACAAGCTTCCTGAATTAGTGGCCTTGATGGAGGAGGAACATCTGGATATCGTGGCAGTCACAGAAACATGGTTCGCACAAAACCATGACTGGGACGTAAACATACCAGGATACACTATCTACAGGAGAGACAGAGAGGGTAAAAGAGGAGGAGGAGTAGCTCTTTACATAGGGAAGGAATCAAAGTAACAGAACAAAAGAAAACAGGGAGGAAGAAACACTGTGGTAAATTTGGAGACCGGCAATGGCACCACAATCCGCACAGGGGTTGTATACAGACCCCCTTCTCAGGGGGAGGAAATGGACAAGGAAATGATAGAAAGTATACTTAGTATGGCAGAAAAAGGGGAGATATTGCTGATGGGTGATCTGAATATGCCAGATGTTAACTGGAGTGCAGTTGCAGCAGCCACTTTGAAGAGTGGGGTTATTCTAGATGCCCTACAGGGGGCATGCCTTAGACAACTAGTATTGGAGCCCACTCGAGAGGGAGCAATCTTAGACCTGGTTCTCTCAAATGGAGATGAAGAGAGGATCACAGATGTAGAAGTGGGTAGCCATCTGGGAACTAGCGACCATCGAACAGTATGGTTCACAATAAACACAGCAATAGAGTCATGCCATACAAAGGCAAAGGTACTGGACTTTAGGAGGGCTGACTTTGCCAAAATGGGTAAGTGCCTAAGGAATGCACTAGCAAATGGGCAGGAAGGAGGGGTGGAAGAACAATGGGGAATAATAAAAACTGCCATCACAGAGGCAACAAGCCTTTGTGTGAAGCAAATAAACAAAACAAAACGATGTAAGAAACCACTATGGTTCTCAAAGGAAGTGGCAGTGAAGGTTCAAGAGAAAAAGCTTTCAGGAAGTACAAGGAATCACAGAAGGAGCAGGACAGAGAACTGTATCAGTTAAAGCAAAAGGAAGCTGGGAAGGCAGTCAGAACAGCAAAGGCCCAAACCGAGGAAAAGATAGCCAACTCAGTTAAGAAGGATAAAACCTTTATAGGTACATCAGGAGGCGAAGGAAGACCAAGGGAGGGATAGTGAGGCTTAATAAAGGGGAGGGTGGCAGAGGGAGACTGTGAAAAGGCAGAGATACTAAACAAATATTTTTGCTCAGTATTTACAAAGGAAGAGGGGGTACCTAGAACAAACAGTAGAAACACACTGGATACAGAAGTTGATACCAGCCCATTTACAGAAGAAAGGGTTCTGAAAGAACTCTTAAAACTGAAGGTGGACAAAGCAATGGGGCCTGATGGGATTCATCCCAGAATTCTAAAAGAACTAAGGGTAGAATTAGTGACACCACTGACTACCCTGTTTAACAAATCATGGGAGGATGGGGTGGTACCCAGGACTGGAGGAGGGCAGATGTGATTCCCTTCACAAAAGTGGGAGCAAGGCAGAAGCAGGAGACTACAGACCTGTTAGTTTAACCTCAGTGGTAGGAAAATGATGGAATCACTTCTGAAGGAAAGAATTGTCGAGTATCTAGAGGCCAGAGGGCACAGGACCCAAGGCAGCATGGATTCACAGCAGGAAGGTCATGCCAGACTAATCTGATAGATTTCTTTGACTGGGTGACCAAAGTAGTAGATCAGGGAGGGCTGTGGACATGGCCTACCTAGACTTTAGCAAGGCATTTGACACAGTCCCACACAAAAGATTAATATACAAGTTAGCTAGCCTGGGAGTGGGTCCCAAGATGACAGCCTGGGTAAAAATTGGCTGGAAAATAGGACACAGAGTAATAGTAAATGGAGTCCACTCTGATGAAAGGGGGTTACTGGTGGGGTACATGAGGTTCAGTATTAGGACCAGTCCTCTTCAATGTCTTTATAAGCAACATTGCAGAGGGACTGGAAGGAAAAGTATGTCTCTTTGCAGATGACACAAAGATCTGCAACAGAGTTGATGCACAAGGTGGGTGGAAAGGATGAAAAGGACTTGGCAAGGTTAGAGGAATGGTCAAATGTATGGCAGCTTAGATTCAATGCTAAGAAGTGCAGGTAATGCACCTGGGAAACAAAACCCAGGGAAGAGTACACAATGGGGGTGAGATACCAACAACAACAAAAATGGAAAGGGACCTGGGGTAGTCGTATCAGATGACCTAAAGGTGGGCAAGCAATGTGACAGGGCAGCAAGGAGGGCTGGGGGATATTGGGATCCATAGGAGAGGCATCACCAGTAGAAAACAGGAAGTTATTATCCTCTGTACAGACAGCTGGTCAGACCCCATCTGGAGTATTGTGGCAGTTCTGAGACCCAGTCTTCACAAAGACATAGACAGGATGGAAGCTGTCCAGAGGAGGGTAGCTAAAATGGTGCAGGGTCTGCACCGAAGACATATGAAGAGAGACTAAAGAAGCTTAATATGTATAGCCTCGAGGAAAGGAGGGAGAGGGGGACATGATAGAAACTTTCAAGTACCTCAAGGAATCAACAAAGTCCAAGAGGTAGCATCTTTCAAAAAAGAGGTGTGCAAGAACAAGGGGTACAATTTGAAGATGGGGGCGGCTCAGAGGTAATTTAAGGAAGTATTTTTTCACAGAGAGGGTTGCGCATGCATGGAACGGCCTTCCGGAGGAGGTCGTGGAGTCAAAAACAGTGGTGGAATTCAAGCATGCATGGGACAGTCATAAGGCAATTCTAGGGGATGGGGGTAGGAAGAAGTAGGCTGCTGGTTAACTAGGATCTGCAGCTTATCCGGTAGGCAGGGAAATGGGCAGACCGGGTGGGCCAAGCGGTCCTTTTCTGCCGTCAAATTCTATGTTTCTTAACTCACCTGGGCTGCTCTGGGACACTTGGGGTCCACATTACACACACCTCCGAGGGGGACGGCCAAGGTTCACAGATCTGCAGGAAAGAGATCTGCATGGTGCCTTCACCTGGGGTAGTGATTGGGAATACTTGTAGACAGATTGCAGGCTACTATCCCCCAGGAAATACACGTTAGTGTCACCCCACGACACTTCCCCACACAATAGCAATCCCCTCCTTGCAATGATTCAAAGTACCAGAATATACTGTGCACAATCAACAGTGTTTATTTTGGGGATGGGAGAGAAAAGGGATGAAAACAGAGCAACAACATTTATAACTGTCTCAACAATGTGACCCATGCAATATCCCACCTCCCACTTGTGGGTGCACCCATCTTCCCGCTGGCAGCTGCACAGTCACTATAGCCCCAATAGTGGGTATGATACTGCGATGCATTCTTCGACACTGCGGATCTATTGTTGGGGTCCAAATTACCTTTTTCGGTTGCAACCTTTAAAGCTACTGCCTGGGCGCAGCTTTATACTGGATGCATACAAACACATGAAAAATGCCAGCATATACAGGCTTCAAGGTCTGTCGAGTCTGCTCAATTGTGCAGCTAGCAGTGTGTTACTCTGCAGCAGCCCACCCCCATCCAGTAGAGACCTTCCCCTTGACCCTGTTCCACCCCTTCCTAAAACTGGCCACTGACTTTAACATTACCACCTCCTCCGGGAGTGTGTTCCACCCATCCACCACCCTTTCCATGAAGTAATGTCTTCTCATTTCCCTCTTGAACTGTCCCCCCTCCAATTTCAGAGTGTGACCCCTAGTGTTTCTTCCTCCCTTTAATCTAAAAATCCCCTCTGTACTAACCTTGTTTATGCCCCTCATATATTTGAAGGTTTCAATCATATTCCCTCTATCCCTCCTCCAGGGAGTACATGTTGAACTCCCACAGTCTGCTCCCATAGGGTTTGTCCTCCATTCCTGTGATCATCCTGGTAGTTCTGCGCTGGACCACCTCCAGTAACCTGACATCTTTCTTAAAGTAGGGCCGCCAGAAGTGCACGCAGTACTCTAGGTTTAGTCTCACCAGTGACCTGTGCAGTGGTAGGATGTCCTCCCTCCTCTGTGAGGTGATGCCCATGGTAATAACACCCCAGCATCTTGTTGGCCTTAGCTGCTGCCTTCCTGCACTGTGCTGAGCGGTTCATCTGCCCTGTGATTATCACCCCTTGAGCCTTCTCCTTCTCTGTATTGGATAACTGTACTCCCCTCCCCAGTCTGTAGCAGAACTTGTAGTTTCTGGCTCCAATGTGCAAAACCTTGCACTTCTTTGCATTGAAACCCAGCTGCCATGTGTCCGACCAGTGTTCTAGTTTATCCAAGTCCTCCTGCAGTCATAGCCACCCATCTGTGCTGTCCACCAGTGCTCCAGTCATTGTGCCATCTGCAAACAGGCTGATCTAGTTACTAACTCCATCTGCAATGTCAGCAATGAAGATGCCGAACAGCACTGAACCCAGCACTGATCCCTGTTGAGTTTCCCCCTTACAACTACCCTCTGCTGCCTATTCCGCAGCCAGTTCTTGACCCACTCCACTATTCTCTCCCCTACCCCCAGATGATCCAATTTGCTAATCAGCCTCCCATGTGGCACTGAATTAAAGGCTTCACTGAAGTCCAAGTACAGGACATCTACTGCTTGGCCCCCTGTCAATAGCCCTTGTTACCCAGTCATAGAAGTCTACCAAGTTTGTCTAGCAGGATCTACCAGTGACAAATGCTTGCTGCCTGCTGTCCTGGAGACCATTCTCCTCCAGAAAGGTTACACGCTTCTCTTTGAGGATAGTCTCCATGAGCTTCCCATGATGCAGTCCAGTCCCAGACTTACCCCATGTAATCTAACTAGCTAACTAAGAAAGACTCCTCACAGCTGCAGCTCAGGGGTACTTCAAGGTTGTAGGAGGTTTCGTCGTCTGGATTTGAGGATCATACGGTTCTGTAGAGGTATCTCTTGTAGAATGCACATTAGTAGCAGCAAACCTGGCTGAAGAAAGTTAAAGAATGCTGGTCTTCACGTGCCTGGCCTTGCCAACTTCACCTCAGAGACCTTTGTAAGTGATTTTCACCAGGCAGGCCTCTTGACATCTCCCTCATCAGTTGTCATCCTCTTCAGTTTAGGGACAGGGCGGGCATAGTCCCCTAGACCCCTCTATTGCACATCCTTTCCAACACTCGGAGTGTCCGGGCATTAGCTCTGACTCTGACCCCAGCATGCTCCATTTGTTCTTTATGCAAAGCAGTGACTGGGCTTTGGCACAGACTCTGCCCTCTGCACACTCAGTTCATTTGCAGTGCCTGGCATTAGTTTTCCATTTTTTAGCACTGCCTGTATGGGACTCCAGGAAAACCCTCAGTGTGCATGCATGCATGCATGCATGCATATGTGTTGCACATCATTGGCATCCCCACCAGTTCCATGGCTCCATTTGCACTGCCAACTAGGGTGGCAGTAGCAGAGTGGAGTCCGTCAACTCTCTCTCTCCCTCCCTCCCCAATGTGGAAAGCATCCTCTGGAATGCTCATTGTACCTCCTCAGCTGGCCTTCCGCCAACTTGGGCTCATTCCTGAACCTGGATCGTTGATATCACGAGCGGTAGCACTACTGCTGTGCCAGAGGGCAGCCCGTAGCCTTTCTCATTTAATTTCTGCCACTGGGCAGGTACTCAGCATGGTAATGTGGATTTTGTTTCTTGAGAGGGTAGGTCTCCGATGACCCTTACCAAGCATGGCATGGGCACAACTCCGAGGGGGAGGGTTTCTGATGAAGTGTATGTCCATCACACTCCTTTCACCCATGAACCGCTTCACAAACCTGCAACACAGACAACGCAGATTTTGACAATTGCTGTAGTGGGATTTGTACCAAACCCCTTTTGCTTTAAAGCTGGCCCTTTAGGATCTCACAGCACTGGATGGTCAACTTATTACTATCTCTCAAGGGGAGGGAGAGTGTTAACAAACAAAACTTAAGCCCCAAAAGGGGAGAGGGTAAACAAGCAGAAGGAGGTTTTCTGTTTCAGTTAGATGGAGTCAGAGAGAAACTGATCTGCAAGAGTATTTTTTTTTTTTTTAAACTGAAAACAAGCTGTTTGTTTCTTTTTCAGTTGCTGGAAAAGTAAAACAGATTTCATTTGATTTAAACTGGTGTCTAGAGCATTTTTTTTTTTGGTCTCAGCTGGGACTTGAACCTAGGTCACCTGGAATACCATTCTGGTCATGTTAACCAGCTGCATCACCAACGCCCCTAATCTATGACCCCAAAATGTCCTTTCTCGCTCCTGAAATGGAGGTTTCTGTTCCCGAAGATGAGGGATTTGGAAGCACTGAAGCTGCAGTCTAGTATCCAGTCTACTTTCAGAAAAGATTATCTTTTATTAACAGCTTTCAGGGTTAAAAACTAGCAATAGTGACATGGCATCCATGATTCTCATCTTTTCCCCCCTGATTTTCTTTTAACTCTTATCCATGATTTATGGACCAGAAGGTTGGGAAATATGAAGGAAAACATAGCAATCAACAGAGAATTTGCATAAGTAACCAAAACGAAGTATCAGTTTAAGCAACAGCTTAATCTGGTTCAATTTCAGTTGCTTACCATCTGTATCCCCCCCCCCCCGGTCACCCCTGAAAAAGAGACTTCTAGGCCCAGTGGGCTTACCGGGTCAACAAAATTCAACAACAACAATGCAACTGGAACCTGTGCTGTCACAGAGCACACATTACTCCTTCTGTAATGCACAACCTGGTGCTGCACAGATAATTACTACATTTTCAATCACGTGGGTGCAGTGTGCATATTTTTGAAACACATACAGAGGAGAGAAAGAAATAGGTGCCTCAGTTGGGACTGGAACGCAGTGGTCATTTCTGTTAGCCCCCTCTCTCTTTGAAACAAGAACAGTGTGGTGCAGTCATACCTCTCGACCCCTCTGGCATATTGGTTAAGGTTAGTTCCATGTTGCCGTTTTTCTATCCAGAGTTTCCTGGTCCTGCCTTGTGTCTGCCCCCATCATTTCCATTCTTTCCATAGTCTGCAGCAGCCCCTGAATTTCATGAAACAAATCCACAGTGCTCACCTCCCTGTCACTGTAATCCTCTCTGTAATCAATCAATCAATCAAAATCTTTATTTATCCAGGCAGGCACCATTGAGCAATGCTCATTTGCAAGGTGGACCTGGTCACGAATACATCAAAGTACAGTACAGAGGCAGGTATACAAAAAGCAATAATATACAAGGAAGAAAAAGTGTATACAGTACAGTACAAGGTTGAAATAAATAAAAAAAAACAGCATTATTTTACAATTGAAGAAGTCAGAAGTACAATCAACCATAGGCATACAGGTGTTATAAGCAGAGATCTTTTGAGTGAGGCAGCCGGCAAGTACACATATAGGGGAAAGAGGCCATATATGGGGTGGTAGGTTGGAGAGGTAAAGAAGAGGGGGGATATATTACTGACGACTGGGGGAAAAATTGGGCTAAAACCACAGAAAGTGATGATGGCTGTCGTGTACTTGTTTATTATGATAATGATGGAGGAGGGGTAGATAATTGGGATACTACTATGGATGTGGTGGGACTTTAGCCAGGCTGGAGTGGACAGGGAAGGGTGGGCGCAGCAGGAAGAGTTAATAGGGAAAGAGTAAGAGCCGGGGTAGAAACATGGTGAGCGTCAGGATGGAAACATCACTGGGGTTTCTGATGCCTTCGATGGAGATGTTGTTGCAATTCGATTATCACAATGCGATTGCAAAGCTTTCATGAGTGTCATCATTGCTGATGGATAGACACCACCGTCAAAAAAAACCAAATACACCTCTTTGCAGATGACACTGCACTCTATGCCTGTGGCCCCTCTCCAGATGTGGCATGTACAGCTCTCCAGGATGATTTTAACTTGTTGCAGCACCAGCTCCTAAATCAAAAATTGCTTTTGAACACCAAGAAAACAAAAGCTATGAACTTCTCACCCTTTCCCAACATACCAAACCCAGCCTTGGCTGGGTCTCTCCCTTCAATATCCACTGCCCTGGGCGAACAGTTGGAATACGTAACTCATTTCAAATACTTGGGTGCATGAAACATAGAAACATAGAGGTTGACGGCAGATAAGGACTGCAAGGCCCATCCAGTCTGCCCATTCCGCACGGCCTGGATGGACGGTATGGCTTGACAACAGACTCTTCTTCATATAGCATATAGAACATTTGACAAAGAAGCTTTGTCAAAGGCTTGGCCTCTTTTTTAGGATAAAAAATCTCCTCCCCCGCCCAGGTGCGAGGACAAGACTAGTCCAAACTACCTTTCTACCCCTGCTAGATTATACAGATTTCCTTTATAGTCGTGGATCAGTCGGCACACTTTCAAACTTGACATGCTCTATCATAGAGCTTTAAGGTTCATAAAAGATCTTCCATACTCCACCCACCACTGTTTGTTGTATACTGCTATAGGCTGGTCTTCTCTTACCCTCAGATGACAAAGAAATGCCGCCATCTGGGCATACAAAGCTATTATCAACAAACTGCCTGACTATATCTCTGTCTGCTTACCACTTTGCACTCTAAGCAGATATGCATTGAGAAGTGCCTCCTGTATTACCTTAAAGGTAACAAAGGTCAGATCCCACTTTGGCTGGGCATCCATCAGCCATGCGCTTCCCCAGCTATGGAATAACCTGCAAAAAACTCTGAAATTAAAGTTTAAAGTCAGCATCACAGCCTTCAAAACACTTTATCTTCAGCACAATAAAGAATCCTGTGTTTGCTACTCCTGATTAATCTACTCCCCCTCTCAGGGTGTCCCCTTATCATTCTTGTCTTGGCCTCATCTTAGATTCTGATCCTAGCTGGTGCATGGCCCTCCCCCCCCCATTCCCTCTTCTGTTGCTTCTTTCCATCTCTTTACCCCCTGGTCTTTTTTCACTTCTCAGCCTTTACCTGGCCCTCTCCTTTCCCCTTCATCCTTTCTTCTCTCCTACTTTTGTTTACCCACTGCTCTTGTCCCAGTAGTATACCCACTCTCCTCCCCTGCACCCCTGTCTAATCCCCTTCATCAGGTTTCTCACTTACCTCAGCACCCCAGTTCATATCCCCCATTGGTCTCTGATCTACCGCCTCCATCTTCTCCCTGCCCACTGCCTCTATTCCATCCCCCTACCTGTGCCCCAGGGCCCATTTGTTCTTCATGGTGCTTCAGGGTCCCCAGTCTCTTCTCCATGGCTCCTGTCACCCCATCTTTTCACTGTTGCTGACCTTATCTGTATTACTGTTGTTAGCCCAGTTTCTTATCTGTAAACCATTGTGGCACTTATCCTGCATTTCCTTACAATGTATTGTCCACGCTTGTTTTTGATCATGCCTGTGTACCGTTATTTCTGTGTATTACCCTGTTATCTTGTATTTGTGTTCACCCAGGTCCACCTTGAAAAGGAGCTCTGCTCAATGGTGTTCACCTGGTTAAATAAAGATTTTGATTGATTGATTTACTGTAGTTGCTGCCAGTTTCATGACTTACCTATAGCTACTTATTCCAATCAGTTTTGAATTGTGGGCTCTGTTTTAATTAAACATTTTTACAGTATGTTTATTTATTGAAAGTTTTACCAGGAAGAACATACTGAGCAGCAAGTGCTCGTTTCCAGATGTGTCGGGGGGGGGTAGATACAAGGCATACAGAATAGGAACATACAATACAGCAGAGATAATATACATTGAATTCAAGTACAGATAAAAAATGTTTTTTTTTTACATTATAGTACATAAGTGAGGTCAGAGACTTTTACAAGTATTTCAGTGTAAACGCATGGTATGTGGGGAAGCTAATGCCCTATGTGACAATTTGCTGGAGTGACGTCACTGGAAGTCCTCTCAATTTCTTCCATTTTTGTTGAGAAATAAATCATCCAAGTTTTTCTCAGAAATCACAAGGAGTTAAAATCTGAAATTTGGCAGTTTGTTAGGGTTTGATTGTACTTAGAAACTGTGTAATAAAAACATAGAAACATAGACTTTGATGGCAGATAAGGACCGCTAGGCCCATCTAGTCTGCCCATTTCCCTACCTACAGGATAGGCCGCAGATCCTAGTTAACCAACAGCCTATTTCTTCCTACCCCCCACAAGAATTGCCTTATGTCTGTCCCATGCATTCTTGAAATCTCCCACAGTTTTAGACCCCACAACCTCCTCAGGAAGGCTGTTCCATGCATCCACTACCCTCTCTGTGAAATAATACTTCCTCACATTGCCCCTGAACCGCCCTCCTTCTATCTTTAAATTATGTCCCCTTGTTCTTGTAAGTCTCTTTTTCTGAAAGATGCTACCCTCTTAGACTTTGTTGATTCCACTGAGCTACTTAAAAGTTTCTATCATGTCCCCCCTCTCCCTTCCTTCCTCATATTAAGCTCCTTTAGTCTCTCCTCAGTGCACCCCATGATGTTCATTCACAAATCTGGACTGTCATATACGGTATGGGCTCCGCCCATTAGCTCTTACTCTGCACCAATGGGCGTGCAGCCTCTGGCTGATCAGTCGGCGGGTGACGGGGCGGCAGGTGGGTGGGATGCTGCCGCCCGCTGCCGCCGGGGGAGCGGTGGGGCCGTGGGTGGGTGGGTGGGGACACTAGCCACCAGGGCTATGTTCGGGGGGGTAGGTTTTTTTTACACATACTGCCCGTGATCGGGCATTTCGGTCCATTGGACCACCAGGGCTATGTACGGGAAGGGGGTGGGATTTTTTTACACATACCACTCGCGATCGGGCATTTTGGTCCACTGGACCACCAGGGATATGTACGGGAGGGGGATGGGATTTTTTACGCATACCGCCCGCGATCGGGCATTTCAGTCCACTGGACCATCAGGTATATGTACGGGAGGAGGAGGGGGAGCTACATTGCTGCCCGCGATCGGGCTGGTGGGGGGGGAGAGTACACTATGCCCGCGATCGGGCTGCAGGGGGCGTCGGTCCCCGACGGCCGCTGCCTGGCAGGGCGCCAGGCGCAAGTCCTCGGGGATCGGCACACCTACATGCTAATGGCATGCAAATGGGGACATAATCACATGCAAATGGCCCCCCCGCGCCTTGCGTGAATTATAGCCCCATTTGCATGTCACCTTTTGAATATCGTGATTTTGCACATGGGCGCCAATGGTACTTGCGCCACATAGATGAATGCTCCCTCTGTCAACTTGCGGTGGTGCAAGATTCCACTGGAAGCCATCTTGGCTGTAACTGGGGGTGATATTCAAAGGGTTGCTATCAGCAACTCCTCTTGAATATCGCCCAGGACACACCCCTGCGCAACTATTTTGCTCAGCTCAAGGGCTTGCGCCTATGAATGGCGCAGTTTGAATATCCAGCCCCCAGTGCCTATTTCAGGCACAACCTGGGAGAGTGTAGACTGCACGACAAACACAGGATTGTAAAATATAGCAGGTAGAGCACATATGTGTAATGCAGAGAATTAAAGATGATGCAGCAAAGATGCTGCAGTTATAGATAATAGCAATTTATTATCTTTACAAAAAGCATGAATTATCAAATTATGTACAAAACAGACAATGTGTGTAGAAGATATTTGTAATGTGATAACATTTTCTCTCATTTTGGTTTACAAAGTAAACAAATTTAGTATCTCACTTGGGAGAATACACCACTGTGGTTTACACCTGTGAACTGGCTTTAGATTGCAACAATGCACTCATTCATACCTTGGCTGTCTTTGCATTGCATGGTGTTAGTTGTTCACACTGTACAGAAAATTAAAAAAAGTAGGGCTGGTGGCTAATCCAGTGGTGGCATGTTGCATGTAGATTGTCTAAGTTCGATCCATGACTGCCGATTACCGAATGCTGGCGTCAGGGGTGAAGTGCTGTCCAGAGACAGTACTGTCCACCCAGGTAGAAGGAAGCATGTCATCCTGTGCTCACAGCAACCCTTGTGGCCAGGCTAAGAGACATCAGACAGCGGGCAGGTAGTTGGCATCCTTTGGCACAATAAATGCTGACTTTATTCAAACTGCTTTGCTTCAGTCCTTTGATTGCCTCTCATTTTTCTATTTTTGTACCTTTGGTTTGGGCTACCTTGCGGTCACCAGCTCACTGTCTCCTTGTGTGTGCTGTCCCTTTCCTCTTTTAGTCAAGTGAGATTAGCCACATTACATGCCGACATCTCCAGTTGCAGTGTCATAGAATGGTAGATGCATCAGGCCATAGCGGGGATGCTCCAAACATGCATGCACCTTTGACCAGGAGCAAGCATGGTGGAGTTGCAGTCAAGAGGGGTAAACAAAGGCTGCCCAATGACCCAGTGGAAGTGCTATACACTCCTGCACCAGTGACCCAGGTTCGGGACTGAACTCAGGAGTCTGGTTGGGTGGCTTGGTGGCAGTGCCATGCTGCAGCACTGCTAGACTGGGAAGGGTTCCGTCTAGGTTCCAGAACCACAGTGACCCCTGTGGTGGGTCAAGGGAGCTTGTCTTCCCCTCTCCAAAGCCTCACTATGTGTGTCCGAGGGCTCATGCGTGTGGACCCACAGACTGCGCCAGGATACCTTGGGAGGCAGGAGGGGGGGAAAAGCAAAAAACCTATGTCTCCCTGCTGCCAAAGCATGACTGCCTCTGACGCTCTTGGGCCCTGCACCATGAAGATCCCCACTGGCTAGATGGTGGGGGATGGGGAAGTTAGGGCTAGGGGCAGCCGATACCAAGACCCAAAGTAAGGGGAATGGTGGTGGCAGAGGAACCAAAAGCTATATGAAAAAGGAAGTCTATTCAAGTCCCACTACAAGTCATATGCAAGGCTACTAATTGTAAGTTTGGTTTAGCCTATCGCGCTAAAAACTGCCTCACCCCTGCCGCCCGTGTGGCCCTAATTAGGGGGATCCTCCTCCCCTCACTCTGTTACGGACTTGTAGCATTTGCACCAGTTCCCAAATCCAGCCTCTCAAAATGGGACACGGCCTACAACAATGTTTGCCACTTCACGCTTTCCGCCCCTTCCCTCACCCACCGTTGTGATCTATACAGCCGGCTGGAGTGGCTTCCCCCTGAGAAGCATCGCTCCTTCGTTCTAGGTAACTTCATTGACAACATCATCTGCTCTGGCATCCCTCCAGCTCTAGCTCTTCACCTTAAACCTGGTGCCCCATCCTACCACCTACGATTTGAGGCAACTCAGGAACGCCTGGTTCCTAGAACACGCACCCTTGCGGGGGATCGGGCCTTCTACACTTATGTCCCCAAACTCTGGAACTCACTTCCTGAGCTCACTCGGTCCTCCTCCTCCCATCCAAGCTTTAAAGCCTCCCTCTGGAACTTCCTGAAACCTTCTTCCCCCTGCTCCTGCTCCTCGTAGTCCTACTCCCCTGCCCCTCCCCACCCTCCAACCTGATTGGATGGGGGGGCCTCAGCGCTACTTGCACTTCTCCTTCAGGAACTGGCCATGAATCCTGGACTTACCACCTGCCTAGGGCACTCCCCTTCCCCCTTGCAGGCACTTACCATTATCTTTGTTCCTGCTGTTCACCACCTAATTATATCCCATCTGTCCCATCCTACTTTAATGCACCATGCCAACCTTGTCCTAGAGCCAGCCTTGAACTGCCTGTTATTTTAGTTATGTTTCTTGTCTCCTCAATTGTACATGTATGAATTTTGTGCCAACCTTGCCCTAGAGCTAGCCTTGAAACTGCCTGTGAATTTCTTATGTACTCTTTTCTGTTCCTCAACTGTTCAATGTATGCCTACCTTGCTCTAGAGCCAGCACTGAATTGCCTGTTATTTTCCTATGTATTCCTTATGCTTCCTCAATTGTTTATGTATGAAGTTTTTACCTGTAACTCTTCCGGGTTGCACCTGAAAATAGGCACTTGGCTGTCTAGTGTGCTTACCCGGTTAACAAAAGCAAATAAATAAATAAATAAATAAATAATGACAATAGTAAACTATTCCTGTTCCCCTGGATGAACGTCATACCCATGGGTACCTGTACTGTCCTTATGCCTTGGCCCTTATTCTTAACTCAGTATTACTCAGTGTTACTCAGTATTGAAGGCAAAAGGAGGCACAAGGCCCATCGGGATTGTCTTCCCCACACAGTGTGGGGGAAATTAACCAGACATATAAAAAATATATTTATCCAATGCTGTCTTAAAGTTAGTAATTTCAGGAATGGCCACAATACTTTGTGGTAGGGCATTCCATAATCAGCAGGACTGAATAGTGAAGTAGCGATTTCTCTTATTGGTTATCGCTCTCTGGATATAAAGTTGCCTATTGTAAGAGTGTAAATTAGGTGGCTTGGGGCAAAAGTAATGTTCAAGTCCCTTATCAAGTCTTGATCATGTAGGATTTGAGAATGTCTCCTCTGTCCCTACGCATCTGAAAGTCATACAGGTTTAAGGCCTGTAGCCTGTCTGAATATTGTAGTCCTTTTAGTCTTGGTACCATTTTGGTGACTCTACGCTGGATGTTGTCTAATACCTTATCTTTTACTAAATGTGGGGCCCAGAAGGAGGCAGCATAACCAAAGTGCGGTCTCACAAAGGCTTTATATAGTGGTATCAGACATAATTCACTCTTATTAATAAAGGACTTGTGGATAGATGTAATAATTCTGTTTCCCCTTAGTGCAATCTTCCTACACTGGTCCCCTTGTGTGAAATTGTTAACTATTGTTATACACAGATCTGTTTCTGATGTAACCTCCCTCAAGATAGTACCATTTAAAGTGTAGCTATACCATCTGTTTTTTTGGGGGGATTTGCCCAAATGAATAACAGAGCATTTATCTACATTAAAGAACATGTTATTGTTAGAAGCCCAGTTCTCTATCTTGTGTAGATTCTTTCTGAGTGTATTATGTTTGTCAATGTTATCCACTTCAAAACCTAGCTTCATATCATCTGAAAATTTGATAATGTTACACTTGAGTGTCTGGTGTAGGTCACCAATAAACATTCCGAGCAGAACTGGGCCCATGACCGAACCTTGGGGAACCCCATTAGTTACTTCAGTTTCCTCGGACAGGGTATTAGAGATCTTGACTTGTTGAGTTTGGCCCTGTAGCCATTCCTCAACCCACCGTATGATGTAAGGATTTAATCACAAGTAGATCATTTTAAAGGGGAACTGTCATCAACAGGGTTTCTTAATTCTGAAAGTCCATAAAAAGCTAATTTGAGTGAGCCATTGTATTTATCTGTGAGTTTTTGCAGTCCAGAGTTACTCATATGTAAATCAGCCTGTAATTAAGGGCTGGGGGCAGCCATGTGTTTTAGGCTCCTGACAGGCAATGATGTCGCCGAGGAACTTGACCCTCCATTTACAGTAGGTTAAATAGGAAATCATCTGTGGTATTAGGTGTGTTTTAAGGTGTTATTACAACACTTTCTACATTTATAATAATTGTTTTGTATACGCATTGAAACTAGTGAGTTACCACCTTTACATTTCAAACTGTTAGTAAAAATAATCCATCTTTAGGATTGCTTTAACCTGTAGGCTATACTGCCAGCTGATCATTAAAAACTGCACATCTCAAGGCTGACTCTGGTGTCAACAGGTATTGGGGCACCATACTGTATCAGGATTTCTAAACTCTAGCTGTGTTCATGTCATTGCAGATTTCTGGGGCTGCCACAGCACCAGCTTCTGTCTTATTTCATTTTCTCTCTTACAATTTTGGATGTGAACTCAGGTCTACAAGATGCACATGTGGCTATGTACCTACTGGTCTGGCATCATAGGGCCAGCCTTGAAATGTGTAGTTTTTGATTAACAGCTGGCAGCATAGCCTAGAGGGTAAAGCAAAGAGCTGTGAACAAGCTTTGTTTATCCAGCAGAATGGGGTTTGATTCCAACATGCTCTACTTTATTTATTTATTGATCGGGTAAGTGCACTAGACAAATTCTGCCTATTTTCAGGCATGACCTGGGGGAAGGGGATACAGATGAATGCCAACTGACTTTGAACCAGATTCAGCTGTTGGTGGTATTTTTAGTGAATGGGAAGGGCACCGGAGAAATTCCCCATCTCTTTTAGAGAAGTGCCATGGGATCTTTAACATCCACCTGAACTACCACCAGAACAGGCAGATGGGACCTCGGTTTAACGTCTCATCCGAAAGACGGCACCTCAGGAGTGCAGCACCTGCCTCATGCTGCACTACAGTGTCAGTTTTGGGATAGTAACCCAAGTGCCTGGTGTGGGGATAGAACCCACGACCTTCTGATCTCCCAACCTCAGATGTGAGTGTGCTACCTGCTGAGCCACTGACACTGACAATACTTGTATATTGTGTGACCAGAACAAGTTACTTATACTCTCTGTGGTCCCAAAACACACCCAGAAACAAGCTGTACTGTAGTCATATGCCTTTCCCGGACAAAGACAGTGAAAACAATCTGAGCATGTTGACTTGAAAAGAAAAAAAATTAGGACACCATTAACTGTTTATTAATTGCAAAAACACATAGAAGGACAACACTGTTAAAACATGCATAACCTGAAATGCATTATTAAAAGAGTATTTTACTTTTTTTTTGATGAAGTTAAAAGTATAACAGTTTCTTACTGAAATACTTTGGATGGAATGGGATTTTCTACCATAAAGGAAACAAATGAATCTGGTTGATCTTGCCGCTCGTGCCCTTTGAGCGTGTCTTACATGCTGCAGCTCTGCCAATGGACCACAACTTTCCAGAATGCCATTCCCATTGTAATGTAAAAAAAGAAAGAAAGAAAAAAAAGGGTGAGACAGGCTGTGTGTGTGTGTGTGTGTGTGTGTGTGTGCGCGTGTGCATGCGCGTATGCACATCTGTGTATGCGTGCATGTGTCTATCTCTGAGAGAAGTGCTGCACTAATTGAACTGTTGCTGAAAGGGAAAAAAAATATCACCATTAATTAAATAAAATAATATATGGGTGGGTGGGGAAAAAACAGAATTTTGCACACACCCTTGGTGTGGGATGTTTTTATAAACCCCTTGGACTTTGCCCTTGGGGTTAATGTAGCATCCCATACCTTGTGCGTGTGTGTAAAATTCTGGTTACACACACCCACCCATATATTATTCTATATTTTAATAATGCAGTTCAGATTATGCATGTTTTAACAATGTTGTCCATTTATGTATTTTTGCAATTCATAAACTATTAATTGTGTCCCATTTGTTTTTCTTTTCAAGTCAAATCTGGATAGAAAGAGCATAATATTTTCAGAATCACAGCACATGCTCAGATAGTTTTTATTGTCTTTGTCCAGGAAAGGCACACAACTACAGCTTATTTCTGGGTGTGTTTGGGGACCACAGGGAGGTTAAGTGACTTGTTCTGGTCACACAATATACAAGCAGAGCATGTTGGAATAAAAACCCATTCTGCTGGATGAAAGAAACTTGTTCACAGCTCTTGGTTTTAACCTCTAGGCTGTATTGCCAGCTGTAAATCAAAAACTACACATTTCAAGACTGGTCCCATGATGCCAGGCCAGTAGGTAAGTAGCAACATTTGTATCTTGTAGACCTGAGTTCACACCCAAAATTGTAAGAGAAAAGACTATAAGAGAGGGAATGGAATAAAACAGAAGTCAGTGCTGTCAGCCCCAGAAATCTGTACTGACATGAACACAGCCAGGGTGTAGAAATCCTGATATGGGGCCTCAATACCTGTTGACACTACAGAGTCAGCCTTGAGATGTGCAGTTTTTAATGATCAGCTGGCAGTATCGCCTAGAGGTTAATGCAGTTCTAAAGACGGATTATTACTAACAGTTTGAAATGTAAAGGTGATAACTTACTAGTTTCAATGCACATACAAAACAATTATTATAAATGTAAAAGAAAAAAAGATAAATAAATGTAAAAAGGTTTAATCCAGCCGACATTTTACAGGCTATAAAGAAATTAAAAAAGACCACTAGCCCAGGTATTCACCCATGGTTTCTGATTGAAACCTCAACAAATATCTCTATACCGTTGTCAATTATCTTTAATAAATCCTTACAAGAAAGTATTGTACCAAATGATTGGCGCTCAGCAATAGTTACTCCCATATTCAAAAAAGGCAATAGAAGTTCTATGCAAAACTGTTGCCCCATTAGTCTGACCTCAGTGGCCTGCAAACTAATGGAAAAGGGTAACAAAAGTCCTTGATTGATCAGGAATGCAAAAAACTAGGTATCAACGATCTAATCCAGCATGGGTTTACTCCCAAATATTCTTGTACCGCTAACTTGATATCGTTTTACAGCAATATAAGTGCTTTACTGGATGTAGGTATCCCTACTGATGTTATTCTTCTGGACTTTAGCAGAGCCTTTGATAAAGTATCACATGAAAAACTGATTACTAAAATGCACAATCTAGTCTTGTCAACTAATATTGTCCACTGGACTTCTAATTGGTTAACAAATCACTTACAGAAAGTTACAATTAATGACGCCTTGTCTGAACTGGGTAGAGTGACAAGTGGTGTACCTCAGGGGTTAGTACTGGGACCAACACTGTTAAATCTTTTCATTAGCGATTTAAAAACTGGGCCTAATAATTTCATGGTTAAATTCGTAGATGATACTAAACTGGGGGGCATGGTTAATAATCAAGAAAATATTTCCTCATTAAAAGAGGACTTGGGAAAATTAATATTTTGGGCAAATCAAAATCACATGCAGTTTAATCAAGATAAATGCTTGGTAGTACATTTTGGTACAAAAAACCCTAAAACAGTATATCACATAAATGGAATTCCACTTTACTCATCTAACTGTGAGAAAGATTTAGTATTTATATCAATAATAAACTGACGTCAAGGGATCACTGTGTAAGAACTGCTTGTATGACCAATAGATTATTGAGGCAAATTAAATGTACCTTTATTAACCTCACCGAACAATGCCTCATCCCACTGTACAGGGCATATATTAGACCATACCTAGATTACAGCTCCCCTTTTTGGAATCCAAACTTAAAAAAAGATATTGCAATACTCGAACAAGTCCGGAGGAGAGCAACTAAAATGATTCCCAGACTAACAAACTTAGACTATCATGCTAGGTTAAAAGTTACCGGTCTCTTCTCTCTTCAAAATAGAAGATTAAGAGGTGACATGCTCATGGTCTATAATTTAATAAATTCACCAGATCTCATGGAAAAATGTGGTCTAACTTTCTCCAAAAGGAGGCATGTTCCAAGACTGCATAACAAACAGCTTGAGGTCAAAAGTTATAGAACTAGTAAGAGGGGAAACATTTTCTCAATAAGGGCATCTAGTGTATGGAATACCCTGCCACAGGATATAGTTGAGGCTTCTAGTGCCACAACTTTTAAAAACTAATTAGATATTTGGATATGAGAAACTTTTATTAAATAATGTCCCACACTGTGTGGGGAACAGTCACGATGGGCCTTGGCCTTCTTCTGTTCGATTGTACCAAGTAATACCAAGTAACACCTTAAAACACACTTAATAAAATATATGATTTTCTATTTAACCTGCAGTAAATGGAGAGCTAAGTTCCTCGGTGACATCATTTCCTGTCAGGAGCCTAAAACATATGGCTGCTCCAGTCCTTAATTACAGGCTAATTTACATATGAATAACTCTGGACTCTAAAGACTTACACATAAATACAATGGCTCACTTAATTTAGCTTTTTATGGACTTTGAGACATTAAGAAACACTGTTGATGACAGTTCCCCTTCAAGTATTAATTTGGCGTGGGGCACCATATTAAATGCTTTACAGAAATTGAGATAAATTACATCCACAGTGACACATCGATCAAGACTATTACTGACGTTCTCATAGACTGACAATAAATTTGTTGTACAAGATCTCCCCTTAACAAAACCATGTTGTGTTATATCTCCAAATCCTCTTTTTATTATTTCCTTCTCCAGTTTGATTTTTAGTAGTTTTTCCATAATCTTACAGACCACTGATGTCAGGCCGATTGGTTGGAAGTTACTATCTGATGATCTTTTGCCCTTTTTATAGATCGGGATGACAATAGCCTTCTTCCTGTCTGTCGGTATAAAGCCAGAACTTAGAGATTTGTTGAAAAGAATTATAAGCGTTAGTGTCAAATGATCTGCACATTCTTTAATGAACTTAGAGTTTAGGTCTGGGTCTGATGATGAAAGATAGTTTAACTGGTTAAGGGCTGTATTAACCTCTTGTGGTAAGACGGTTTCATACGCACCTATAAGGTACCTTAATGTAGCTATATGATGTTTTGTGTCAGATTGTATCAATATGCACTTTACTTACTTGTACTGTAATCACTTTATGCTATTCCTTGTACATAACTGTATAGTTATACTTGAATGTGTTCCAGTGCTCGGTATTGTACTTGAAACTCTTGTTGTACCATCCCCATTGTATTTTATGTCATCTTCATGGCACAGATCATGCCTGAAAACAGTCACTTGGAGCAGTGCACTTATCAGGTAAACAAACAAACAAACAAATAAATAAATAAGTAAACAGGAAAGCAAGAAAAATTTAGCTTCACCTTCAGGTGGTCCTGCTGTTCATGCCCCTCGCCCCTCCTATGCCTTGGGACCTGACTGGCAACTTCCATTTCAGGTCCCTTCTGCTGTTTGATGGGAGAGCCACACAGTGGGGAAGGGGGATCGTACAGCTATAGAAAGCCCTGCCCAGTCAAGGCTGTGGTGGTGGGTGGATTAGAGGCACTGAGTTGCTGATTGGCAATAGCACCACAGGGGAGGCAGGAGGGTAAATAGAAAGTAAATAAGTAAAAGTAGTTGATATCATTGAAAAAACTGTTGCTGAAACATCCAAAGGACTAGTGGAGGTGACCCACCGTATGACCGACCTCGAGGAGAGGCTCACGGACGCCGCTGCTGCGGTTCAAAAACAAGACTTGGCCATCTATTTTCTATTGAAGAGGGACTTGGAGCTCACGGGAAATTAGATGGCCTAGAGCTCTGGTCCCACAGGGACAACTTATGTATCTACAGACTCCCTGAGAACACGGAAACTGGCCGCATGGAAGAATATCTGGAGTCCTTCCTACAAGAGATCTTAGGGCTGCCAATGGATTCTCCTCTCAATATAGTAAGAGTACTCAGGGCCCTTGCCAAAAAAACATCACACCCTAAAGTTGCTCTGAGGTCAGTAGTCCTAAAGTGTTTGGACTACAGAACCAAGAACTTAATACTACAGACAGCTTGGGCTAAAAAAGTTAACTTTGGAGTTGAGAGGCTATATTTTGATCATGATTACACTCCATTGATGCAGCAAAAAAGGAGAGCCCTATTGGAAATTAAAAAATCCCTAGCAGAGAGCCGGCCTGGTGGTGCTGAGGGTTGAGGCACTGGATGCCACACCCCATGCCATGTCAATGACCTGGGTTCAGGAGTGAGCTCAGGTTGTCATGGATCAGCTGGGGGGAGGGCACAGAGCTGGATTTAACTGCCGACAGGCAGGTCTTCTCTCCCAAAGAGGGATCTGGAGTCTCCTGGGCTCTTGGCTGCCACTGAGTTGAGGCTGGGTGGTAGCACCAAGCCCAGTGGGAGACTCAGCACTACACCAGGTGTGTGAAGAGGCCATCACCAGAGCCACAGGGTGTGTGCTCACCTCTATGGGGACACACAACCGTGTTCTGGGGCCCCGGGAATAGGGAAGAAAACACCAGAAAATGCTGTGTCTCCCCATTGCCGAAGCAGGTGGGAGGCGGCAATGGGGAGCAAAAAGCTCTATGGAAAAAGACACAACTTCCTAGCAGCAAAAGAGGTGAAGATGCATTTAATCACTCTAGCACAATTTAAGCTTTTCCTGCTGGAAGGCCCAGCTTTTTTCTGTATGTTAGCTGAAGCGAAAACAAGAGCTTCTAACTGGGTGTCCCACAAGCCTAGCTCTCCCAACAGAATTCATTCAATATGGAGTACCTGACTTCAGAAGAACCATGGGCCACAGTCTTTAATCCAAGGAAGCATTCCAGGATAGCCAATCTAGCAAAGCAAGCTGCTCAGCAGAGGGATACAGCATCGGCACCGACTTCCCCGACTTGATAGGAGAGAACAAGAGCTTTTCAATGATGCAATTTTTGGACTGATTGAGTCACTGGATGGGATAGACCAGCCCATGGATTTTTTGTGAGGGCTGGAGAGCTATGGTGCAGAGAGTGTTCAAGCGGGAAAGGTGCCATCTTGCTGGAAGAGACAACAACATCCAAGAAGGACTACATGCACACACACAAAAAAATTAAAAATAAATCCTTTTTAAACTGGACTATGCTGTGATTTGACCTTAAAGTGGAAATGTTTATTGTGAAGGCTTGGGGGGGCTTGATCAGGGTAGATACCAAGGTGGAGGGGAGAGTGTACAGGGGCAGGGCGTGAGGGCCTTCAGTGGAGCCTGAATTACATATGGGTAATAAAGGGGGAAATGTTTTGCTCCCTTTCTGTTCCTCGATTTGGCTCTCCCATTTTTTTTCTGACTGCTCTTCCCCTTGCCTTTTTTCCCCTTCCAGGCATGACCCAGCGGTTCCGATGTGATGACAGTGCCCCCCCCCAAAAAAAATGGAGCCAGGTTTGAGGAGCCTGCAGGGTCTTTGAACTCCATGGAAAACAGTACGTAACACGACCGAGGGACAGTGATAAAGGGCCTTCCTCCTTGGACACCATCACCTTGGAGGCTCAAATAGAAGATTCCCTGGGCAGGTTATCAAAAACTTAGCTGAAAGGATGGCATGCAGTGAATTCTGAGCTGCCAAGATGCTTTGCACCGGGCAGCAGAGAGCGGTAAATCACTCCTCTCCTATACTTTAGCCAGATGCCCTCAGGGTTCGTAATGGAGAAGCAGGTATGACTAGGGGGGAAGAAGTTATAAAGATGGTACTACTGGCAATAGATAGAGCTTAGGGCCACAAAGTTACTTGAAGGCAGCCACCATGGAGGGAAGACACCGATGGGCTGGGGTCAGAGGGGGAGACCTGGTGAGACGGAAGGGATCCACAGCTGACCCAAGGCTGAATCGGCTGTGAAAATGTTTCCCCATCTAGAGACCTAAGTTGCTCCCACCTCATGGCACATGCCACAAATGGAGATGAAACCCATGGTGGTCTCACCAGTAATAGGTTCCTAGCCAGAAGTTATAGTACAGTGAATATAGATCACCAAGCCCCCTGGTGAATACTAATATACAGTAACTTAGAAGTGCAAAAAGTGTACTGCTTTGCTGTCTTTACTTAGAATTGTTTTTGGGCTGTTGAAAATTTAAAATGTAGTGGTGGTGTATTTCTTTGCTGTCTTTAATTGCTACAAATTTAGTCTTGGCTTGTCTGACTTGCCCTGTAGTCTGAGTGAGGGGTGCTAATTGTCTGGACTCTGACCTCAGCTACGTGATAACTGGAGGTGGGGCTTAGTCAGAGTTGAGGTAGCAAGTGATTTTTGTTTTCTCAGAAGAAGCCAGAAGGGGAAGGAAACAAATTCATTTCAGTGCTTTACAGTAACTGGTAATTGCTATTTTTGTTATTAAACTTAGATTGTGGGCTTTTAGTGACACTGTCATTTCTTTGCTGACTTTACTTAGAATTGTTTTTGGGCTGTTGAAAATTTAAAACGTAGTGATGGTGTATTTCTTTGCTGTCTTTAATTGCTGCAAATTTTTGCCCCCATTTCCCCCAACTCTTAATTATATGCCCTGTTAAATCTGATTGACAGGGGATAGTAGGGGGTATGGAGTAGGAGGAGCATAAGGGGAAGAAGCCCACCCTCAGCACGACAAGTGTTTTGACTCATTTATTTATTTTCTTTTTTTAAAAGAAAAGTATCTGAGGATCAGTGGCAGGATTTTTAGGACAGTAGATTAATAAAAAGGGAACTAGGAGAGCTTCAGTAACAGACAAGTAGTGGAATAGCAGTATAACTGCAGTATAATGTGGGGAGTGGTGCAATGCAGTAGCTGCGGGGCAGCTATATTCAGGCAGACCTTCTGGACACTAAGGTGTTGCCCTATCTACATGCATCTCTCTGGACTGCAGGATGAAGTAGCCAGACTCAGAGTGGAAGCAAACTGGGTCAGGAGTACCATCACCCCTATCCAGAGACCACTCAGTCCAATGCCGCTGCCTCAAAGGATGCCGAGAACGAGGAGCACTTGGATAACAGTGGGTTCAGGATGGGTTAAGACAGTCAGGCAGAGGCACATCCCAGATCCTATTCCACTCAAGAACTCATATGCCACACTGGCAAATGGGGCAACCAAATAGAGGTACCCAGAGAAGTGGAAGGAAAGGATGTGGAGGTTAGCCAAGGAGGTGACCTCAGCAGGGAAAGCAGTGGACCCCAGAGGAGAGGAAGCAAATCCTGGTGGGGGACTCCATCATAAGAGGGATCCAGCTAGGAACACCGGAGGGGAAGGACAGGAAGGTGAGGTGCCTACCAGGTGCCACGGCATGGAGGGATGGAAGAAAGATCCTGGGGATCGCTGGGAAAGCAAGACAGGAGGGTGAGCTGGATGTCATTATCCACCTAGGTACTGATGACCTGGCAAATGGAGAGCCAAAGGAAGTTCAGGAAGAGTTTGGGAAATTGGGGAGGGGTCTCAAGCAAGTAGCTACTTCTGTCTCCTCAGAAGTACTACCTGCGAGAGGCATGGGAGAGCATAGGGGTGCATGCACAAGCAACTTTAACTCATGGTTGAAGAACTGGTGCTGTGAGGAAGGGTTTGGATTCATTGGTGACTGGGGACCCACCTGGAGGGATGGAGGTTTGTTCAAGCCTGACTGCCTCCATCCATCCTGGAGGGGAATCCAAGAACCCAATGATAAGTTTAAATGCTACATTGACAAGCATTTAAACTAGCCAAGGGGTGTGGCAGGCCAGCAAGGAGGGTACCTACTTGCTCACCACCCACAGCTAGCAGTGGAACCAGTGAACTGGAAGAGTGGATATCTCAACAAAGTAGTGTGCAAAAGATAGAGATTAGCACCCAAGAGCTGGATAGGCAGAAAAGGGGCAAAAATCAGCAGAAGGGCAGACAGCAAGGAGAACCAGGGATAAAGGACAACCAGGGAAGGGGCTGGAGTAGAACAGCTAAACAGTCTAGGGAGGTCAAATCATGGAAAGCCATGTGTGCCAATGCCAGGAGCCTTAACAATAAGATGGAAGATCTGGAGGCTGTCATGGTGCAGTCACACCTGGACATTGTGGCCATCACAAAAACCTGGTGTAATGATAACCATGACTGGGAGATGGCCATTCCTTGCTGCAACATATTCAGAAGAGACCGGGCAGGTAGGAAGAGAGGAGGAGTGGCACTGTATGTGAAAAATGACATAAGGGCCACAGAAATCCAGGAGGAACAAAATGGGAGAGAGATACTGTGGATTAGGCTGGAAAGGAAAATGGGGCCAGCCATCCGCACAAGTGTGGTCTATAGATCACTGGCCGAGGAGGAAGAAACAGATAAGGAGCTGATGCTAGCCATCCAAAGGATGGCAGACAAGGGTGAGGTAGTACTGGCTGGAGACTTCAATATTCCAGATGTGGACTGGAGCATCCCAGCAGCAGCATCAACTAGGAGCAGATTTATCCTGGACTCCCTTCACGGTGCCTTCCTCAAGCAACTGGTCATGGAACCAACTCGGCAGAAGGCAATACTGGACCTTGTGCTCACAAACAGGGAGAGTGTGATGGGGGTAACAGTGGGGGAGCACCTGGGTAACAATGACCACCAGCCATTGTGGTTTGAAATCACAGAAGGAGCAGAACCAAACCACACAAAAACACGTATCCAGGATTTTAGGGATGCAGACTTTGGGAAAATGGGGAGATACTTGAAAGAGGCATTAAGGGGAATGGGGCAGGAATCAGGGGTTGAGGAACAGTAGGCAGTATTTAAAATGGGGATTACAAGAGCAACAGAATTATGTGTAACCCCCCTGCAAATGGGGGTTCCAAAAAGACTTCCAGGAGCTTGCTTGAATGCTCCAAGCCTGAATGGTGTTTGGCGATTAAGCCATTTATCTGTGAGTGTTTTTAGAGCCTCTGGTACTGTCTCTTTAAGAGCTGTCTGCTTGCAGACATAATTAGTTTGTGTGGGGGGACTGTGTGTTTCTCTGCTTGAGTACCACTTGAGCTGCTGCCAATTCACTCCATTTTGCAGTCACTAGGATTGCAAAGGAACCTATCTGAAAGATGTAACTGTTTGCCAGAAATAATTTAGAGTAATAATGAAAATACAGTTTGTCTAACCTGCTTTCTTTGCAGTCAGAACTGTGTTTGCCTAGTTCCCCATTCTAGTTTTGAACTGCTGAGCTGGACCAATCAGTGTGGGTTAAGGTAGCTCTAAAATGGTGCCTTGACGAATCAGAACTTGGACTCATAATCTGAGCCAGCCACAAGAGGATTGTGGGCAGTGACTCTGGGAGATGTAGTTTGGACTTGGCCTTTTTGGACCAACAGGGGCAGTCTATTGTGGTGACAGCCAATCCAGCCAAGAACTGGGAGGAACTCAAAGGAAGTGCCGGTTTTGTCTGCTGGAGTTTCAGTTGAGCTCTGGCAGTGAAGAGGGAAGGAGCCCTGTGCTTTTCGTGTGCATTTTAGTCGGAAATGCAGTAAGGCCCCGAGTTCCAGTCTGCAGCTTGTGTAACTGCTGTTAGGACTGAATCCGTCCTGTGAAGAGAATCAAAGGATATCTGAAGAGTAGAAACCAGGCTCACCCTGTAGAAGACTGGAGAAATTGTTGAATTGCGCCGGTCTGTCAGGAACTGAATCTGCTGTGTGTTCTCCCGGTATTGTGCAGTAATTGCATCGGATAGAGAAGCAGCCTGCCTGGTATAGTACTTTCTTTTACCATATAAATGTGTGAGGAGGCTTGTGTAGCTCAAGTGAATCCTGCTGCCATTAAAGGACTTTTGCCTGTGACTGTTTACCATATAAATGTGTGAGGAGGCTTGTGTAGCTCAAGTGAATCCTTCTGCCATTAAAGGACTTTTGTCTGTGACTGTTTGCCATATAAATGTGTGAGGAGGCTTGTGTAGCTCAAGTGAATCCTGCTGCCATTAAAGGACTTTTGCCTGTTACTGTTTACCATATAAATGTGTGAGGAGGCTTGTGTAGCTCAAGAGTAGCCCTGCTGATGTTGAAGGACCCTATCTTGTTTGGAGGTCGTGAGTACTAATTCAGGGTCGCTTCCTGTTGAATTGCCACATTGAATCCAAATGGAATTACTGTACTGCTGACTGTTTAACTAATTTTTCTTTTCTCTGTGTGAAAGGGCCCTACCAGCTGCCATGGTTTGGACTAGCCACTAGGCTTGGGTACCCAGGGACAGTAACTGGTAGGGATAAGCCTGTGCACAGAGCCATAGGTAGATGAGTAAAGTGATAAGCTAATTAACCTGATTTCCCCCTGTCCTTGTTATATCCCCCTAAATAAATCAGAGCTGCTTGTTTCAGCAGAGTTATACTGCCTGAGGTATTTGTCTATGTTAAAGTATTGTACTGTGATTGTTGCATTGTATCTTCTTATTTTACAGGGGGTCCCAGTGTCTGAACCAGTCCTGGGGGTAAGTGTATACTGTGAAGGTAATTCTGATATACTGTGTGGGCCACTAGTGGGAAGAAAGGGGGGTTACAGTGTCCCAGGGGGCTGTAACCAAGTTAGTTTAACTATTGCAAACCCTGACCTCTGGGTGGAGGCACCTGCCATCGGATCCAGGCCCCTCAACCTGTTAGTGACAAATCAGGCAGGGTAGTAGCCCTGGGATAGCGCATCTAGGGGTTACATCTTGGAGGCTCACTGCTGGGATTGTGTGTCCTCTAGTGGCCATATTCTGAACCACTGTTAAGAAAAAAATGGGTACCCGACAGAAGTGGCTGTGCACCGGCTGGTGGAGTGTGTACTGGGGAGGAGATCGACCCCCAAAATGCTATCTTATCCTGGACATCCCTGGGTATCAATACGGACACTGTACAGGAGTACTTTCCAAGGTGAAAGGTTTACAAAACCCTGTGGTGGTGGGTTGGCATGCTAATCTGCTCACCCACACTTTCCTGGCCCTAGTAGAGTTTAAGGATCCCATAGATAGCTCCAAAGTGCCACAGACCATTACCCCAGGGAGCCCTCACTGCCTGGAGAGTGATAACTAAGGACAGTAAAGACCCGGGGAAATGCCCTCACCACTGTCTGAAACTTTGAGGAGAAATTTGCTAAATGGTTGCTGGGGAAGGGAAAACTGTGGAGGACTTGAAGAAACTATTCTTGCCACCTGGGGTGTTCCTCCCCAGCACTCTCTCCGTTCCAGTACCCGTAATGGTGGCTGAACCAATGCACACCCTATTCTGCACCTGCCATTAGTCACGACTCTCACCGAAGGTTGAGGATCTTCTGGCACCTCCCACCCCCAAGGAGGATGACTGGGAGACCTGGATAGACTATGTTGCCCCAAGTGCTAGAATGGCAATGCTCGGAAGCCGAAAAGTGAAAGAGGGTCAGTGAGAGCCTCCGAGGTCCTGCCCTGGCTACCATTCGTGCTAAACGGGCCAGTAACCCTGAAGTGACTGCACAGGCCTATCTTGAGGCCTTGGAGAATGTGTATGGGAGCCCAGATTCTGATGAGGACCTATGGTGGAGAGTAAGAAATGCACAACAGTACCAAGGGGAGTTGTCTGTGTATGTACCTCGGCTGGAAAAATTGTTGCAAGAATGCCTCAGAAAGGGTAGTTTGCCAGCGATTGAACTGGACCGAACCAGGCTGGACAGGATCCTTAAGTCTGCCCCCTTCTCAGAACTGCTGTTGCTTCAGTTACTCCTGGCAAATCGACTGGAATCCCCTCCCTCCTATGATGAGTTAATGAGAGAAATTCGAGGAGTTGAGAAAAGGCGACCTCGGGAGGGACCTGCACCAATAGCTGCGGCTATGACCCGAGTGACTGAGGGTGACCCATCAAGTGAAGTTCAGGGGCAGAGGTTGGCAGTCAATGAGTGCTCTGACAAGGAAAAAGATATGCCACAATGGGGTGAACTATTGAGAGAATCCGAATTCAAAACAGTCCTTTATGAAGAGGCCACGCCTGCAAGTATGGGCCCCAACTATATCCGACTGCATCTGCTATGGGGTGGGGGTACCCACCCATGTATCTCCTGCTGATAACAGCTCCAAACTCAGTTCCTTGACCATGGAAGTGGAGAAACTGACGAGATGTCTCCAAATGCTTATCACGCCGCAGACAAAGGTGGCACCCAGGTTTTCAGTTAATAGTACCCCCACCCTGGCTCCCAGTGTGGCGCTTCGGCCAGCTCAAACTCCAGAAAGTATGTTTTGCTATAATTGTAGGAAGGATGGGCACATGAAGAGGGAATGCTGGTCCCCAAAAGACACTGACAAAGTTGCATATAGGCTACAAGGAGAGCTTCGGAGAACAAATCAGTGGTTAAGAGGTGCACAAAATAATCCCAGTGAGGGCACCAAAAATGCTAACTCATGTCCTTTTGTGGCAAGGTCAGTTGCCCAGGCCCCGCCACCGCCTCCAGACTGGTCCAGAATAGTGGGTCCTCCATGGAGACCACTGTAAAGGTGTATGGAGTGTCTACAAGAGCTGTATTAGACAGTGGCTCCCAAGTGACAATCATGTTCCAGGATTGGTATCAGAAGCATTTGTCAGACGTCCCTTACAACCATTAGAAGGACTGCATGTATGGGGGTTAAGGAGAAGGCCTACCCCTATTCCGGTATATCGAATTTGGCTGTCTTTCCCCACCTCCGTGGCTGGAGTGGCCGAACAAGTAGAGACCCTAGCCTTAGTGTGTCCCCCCACTGGACGTATGATGGTGTCCCTTTGTTGATTGGAACAAATGCTCATATGTTCGGAAGGCTGGCACAGTTGTGTTATGAAAAACAGGGCTCAAAGACTAGTAGAGCTTTAAGAGTTCCGGCTTTAATTAAGAAGGCCTATGAGGCACAGAGAGATGCTGAAAAAATAGAACCAGAGGAACCAGTCGGAATTGTATGGAAGAGGGATCCTGAGTCTCTGATCCTGGTGCCAAATGCCCAGTGTACGTTACAGGGAGAGGTCTGTATCAGAAAGGATGTTAAGAATAAAATATTAGTGTTGGATGCACCAGGCGATGGAAAATTGCCAGAGGGACTGCTCGTCAAGCCTAGTATGTTGCCCGCTAGAGCCCATGCTTATGCCAGAAGGATAATGGTCCAAGTTCATAATGTGTCTGAAAGAGACATTTGAGTAAATAGAAGTTGCATCCTGGCTAATGTGCATTATGCAGACACTGCAGTGCTACCCAGTAGCAAGAGTTCGAGGAAGAGTGACAGAGTAACGCCTGACTTGTTTGATTTCGGCGACTCCCCGTTGCCAGCTGAATGGAAAGTGAGGATCAGTGAGAAGCTTGCCCAGAGAGACCAGGTGTTTTCTTTAAAGGAATGGGACATAGGATGCGTGCAAGGAGCTGAGCACAATATCCGGCTGCATGACGAAAGACCATTTTGTGAGAGGTCTCGACGCCTGGCACCTGCTGACACAGATGATGTGAGACGGCATCTGCAAGAGATCAATCAATCAATCAATCAATCAAATCTTTATTTATTCAGGCGAACATCATTGAGCACAGCTCATTTGCAAGATGGACCTGATAAGGTCAAGGTTCAATAATTGGTACATGTATAGGAAGATTTAAAACACGTATATACTTATATACAGTAATCAAGGTTCAATAATTGGTATATGTACATGAATAATTAAAACACTTGTATACAGAAATCAAGAACAGAAATTGTTTAAACATAACAGGATATGGTAGGAACATATGAGATGCACTCTAGGTAAACCAGTATATACATATCAACATTGGCAGTAAACATGGCATACATTCAACATGATATACCCAAGATTCCAAAGATCCAAGGGAAGTCAATGTGGACAAAGAGAAATAGTGATTGGATGACTGAAAGAGGTGGTCATAGACTGAGACAAGTGACATGGTAGGAAGGGGTATGCATGACTAGAGCAGGGGCTGGTGCTAGAATTGGGAGGTGAAAGGCAGTGATAAGGGCTAAGGTAGGAGCCTGGAGTTAATGGGAGAAGATTATAGCCAGGGGGTGAGGTATCTGTGGAGATGAATTCTAGGGAAGTGAATTGCCATGATATGATGGCAGCCTGAGAGGGGGAAGGAAAGAACTGCGAATAAACTAGAACTTGTGGAAGCAATTGCATTTTTCAGGGAAGAGACTTAGGTATAGATGCTTGAAGGATGCTAAGGATACCCGGTTGATCAGCTTCAAGGACTTTTGAATTGTGTTCCATGATATAGCTAGATTATAGCTGATAGCAGATCTCCCATGCCGGGTGTTGACTTTAGGCACTTTGAGCATAATGAAATTGTAGCTTCTTAGGGCGTAGGTGCCAGCTGTGGCCTGTGTGAAGCAGTCTAATATATAGTTTGGAAGCATCTTAGTCAAAATTCTGTATGTCCACACTGCAGCATTTCTGTTTCTTCTGAGATGTAGAGATGTCCAACCGACTGCTGCATAGAGAGAGAGCAATGGTGAGTGTTAAATGGTAGATCTGTTACGAACCTCAGAGCTCTGTGGTATAGTGTATCCAATTCGCATAGGTAGGAGATAGGGCAGTGACTATAGAGGAAGTCTGCATAGTCAATTACTGAGAGAAATGTGGCCTGGACCAACCTCATTTTGGAATCTCTGTTTAGAAAGTGCCTTATTCTAAAAAATAGACCAAGTCTCTGGCGAAGCTTTTTTAAAAGTTTTTTTTTAAAAGAGATGTTAGCTGCTGGTGTAATACAAGAATCCAGAAGCCCTTATGCTTCCCCCATTGTGGTAGTGAGGAAAAAGAATGGGACAGTAAGGATGTGCGTGGATTATCGCACCTTAAACTGGCGGACTATCCCTGATCAGTACACAATGCCCCGCATTCAGGATGCTTTGGACTGCCTAAACGGGAGCAAGTGGTTCTCTGTGTTGGATCTCCGCAGTGGGTACTACCAGATCCCGATGGCCCAGAGGACCATGAGAAGACAGCCTTTATCTGTCCGCTTGGCTTCTATGAATTCATGAGGATGCCTCAAGGATTTCAGGTGCCCCAGCCACTTTCAATGATTGATGGAGCGTGCAGTGGGGGACATGAACTTACTAGAGTGCCTGGTATACCTAGATGATGTTATTGTGTTTGGCAGCTCACTGGAGGAACATGAGAGCAGATTATTTAAGGTATTGGACTGACTGGAGGACTTTGGCCTTAAACTGTCCATTGATAAGTGTCAGTTCTTTCAAACATCAGTAAAGTATGTGGGACACATAGTATCCACCTGAGGAATAGAGACCAACCCAAGTAAAGTTGAGGCCTTGACCACCTGGCCACAGCCCAAAATCTAAAAGAACTGCAAAGATTCCTGGGATTCTGTGGTTATTATCGGCATTTCATCAAGGACTATTCAAGAGTGATCCGCCCTTTACTTAACCTTACTCAAGGGTATCCCCCAACCCACAAAAAATACCAAAAGTCAGCATCCCTCAAGACTAAAAGAGTGTATTTTTGTCCGAGTGAAGTATTTGGGGCCTGCTGGACTCCTGATTATGAGACTGCTTTTCATGAGATCATATATCAACTTACCCATGCTCCAGTGCTGGCCTATGCCGATCCAAGAAAACCTTCGTCCTGCACTGCATGCTGGCTTGCAAGGGTTGGGGGCTCAGGTTGTACCAAGAGCACGAGAATGGCCTGAGACCAGTGGGCCTTTGCCAGTAGAAGCCTCGACTCCCATCCGAAAAGAACTATCCTGTACATAAGTTAGAGTTCCTAGCTTTGAAGTGGGCTATTGTTGACCAATTCCATGAGTACTTGTATGGGGCTAAAATACTGGTAAAACTGACAATAATCCTTTGACCTATGTGCAGACCTCAGCTAAGTTGGATGCCACTGGCCATAGGTGGCTTTCTGCATTATCTACATATGACTATGCTCTCGAATACCGAGCAGGTCTGAACCACATAGATGCTGATGCTCTCTCCCGGAGGCCTGTTCCCCAGAATGATTGGGTCAGATTGGCAGAACCTGACATTCGGGCACTCTGCCGGAAGTTTGACAGGGAGGAACAAATGTCCACGGACGCAGTGGACTGCATGGTGGATTGCTTGGGACCCTCTGAGAATTGCATACCTGCTGCTTATTGCCATTTTTCTGCAATAGACATTGGTGCACTGCCTCAGCTGGACAATGACAGTATTCGGCGGGCTCAGTCCCGCGATCCCATGAGCAAATCAGCTTTAGAAGCCCTCTGTGCAGGAAAAGATATGTCCAAATTATGCTCCACTGATTTGAGAACTGCACTGTTATACAAAGAAGGTCCTTAGTTGAAACTGATCAATAAACTGTTATACAGAGAAACAGTAGACAGAGGGGGACAAGTAGACAAACAACAACTAGTGCTGCCCACTGCCTTTCGAGACTCAGTATTGAGGTCCTTGCACAACCACATGGGGCACCTTGGTATAGACAGAACACTTGACTTGGTGAGATCCAGATTCTATTGGCCTAAGATGGGGGCTGATGTGGAGCAACACATTCAAACTTGTAGTCGCTGCTTACAGAGGAAAGCTTTGCCCCAGAGGGCTGCCCCTTGTTAACATCACCACCAGTGCACCCATGGAGCTGGTCTGTTGATTTTCTGAGTTTGGAGTCAGATCAAAGAAATATCTGTAATGTGCTGGTGGTCACTGACCATTTCACAATGCCCCAAGCTTTCCCACCAAAGACCAGAAAGCATCCACTGTGGCCAAAGTACTTGTAGAAAACTTTTTTGTTCACTATGGGGCTCCACAAAGAATCCATTCTGATCAAGGGAGAGACTTTGAGAGTCATCTGAACAAAGAGATGCTTTCTCTGTGGGGAGTGCGAAAGTCCAGAACCACTCCTTACCACCCCCAAGGGGACCCACAGCCTGAACGTTTCAACCGCATTTTGCTAGATATGCTAGGCACCCTGCACCTAAAGGACAAGCCTAGATGGAGCCAACAAATTAGCACCCTGGTACATGCTTATAACTGCACCAAAAGTGATGCCACTGGGTTCTCCCCCTACTGCCTGATGTTTGGAAGAGAAGCTTGACTACTGGTAGATGTGTGTTTTGGGGTCTCTCCTGATGGGGTTCAAGCTGACAACTATTTACAGTATGTGCAAAAGTTAAAGGCCCAGCTAACTTATGCGTACCAACTGGCTCAAACCATGGCTGCCAAAAGAAATCAGGCCAACAAAGAAAGGTATGATAAAAGATGAAAGCACAGGAACTCCAGGAGGAGATCAGGTATTGCTAAGAAATCTGGGACTGCATGGCAAACACAAGATTGCTGACAGATGGCACCATCTCCTCACATTGTAGTGGGCAAACTAGATGATCTGCCAGTGTACAAAGTAAGGCCTGAGAATAATTCAAAAGATGTAAAAAAATGCATAGAAATCATTTACTGCCCATTGGACAAATCTTGATTGAGTCTGAGCCCCCAGAAGATGCCCCCTCTGGACCAGTGACTAGAGCTGCTGCTAAGAAAAGATCAAGAAAGTCTGCACCTACAGAAGCAGAGTTAAAGTGCTCCCCTCCACAAGTCCCAGTTGAGCATGACTGTCAGTGCATATCAGAAGAAAGTGAGAGTGACTTTGAATACTATCCTTCTTACGAATTGAGTCAATTGTTTCAGGGTAATCCCGTAGTCAATACTGGAGATGAAGCTGGGCCTTCTGGACTGTCTAAGCCCCCAGGTTCGTCCCTGGAGCCAATGCTCCCAGAAAGTGAAGTGCAAAGCATCAGATCAGATGAAATGGAATCATTGTGCATGGTTGAACTGTTTGAGCTTTCAGGGGAGGAAAATGATGGATTAGGGCAGACTGGTGATACACAGAACAAGAAGAGTATTTTGAGTGCCCTGACAGTCCACTGCCAGTGTCCAAGAAAGCTCTCCATGCGAGCCAAATGTTGTGGACTCAGAAACTGTAACTCCTGGAGCTGAAAGTGCCCCAAGTTCTAGCCTCTCTACCCCCCATGGAGACTCCCCTGACAAGTGAGGACAATGCTGAAAATGAGGCTCAGAGTGCAGAGACTGTAACAGTTCCCCCTAGAAAGACTGGTCGAGCTGTAAAGCCTGTTGTGCACCTCAGTTATGATTCCCTTGGGAGGCCTGTGGACCTGCCTCTCAATGTTGTCCATAAAAGAGTGTATGTGTCCCGAGCTCATTGCCCAAACTGAGCATCAGTGCTAACTCCAAGTTACTTGTGTTGCCCTCTAAGTATGGTGCCCTTGCCCCGTCCAGCCCCAAGGTAACTGATAGGGAAGGGCCCCCTCTCTTCAGGTTTCATGCACAAGAGGTACAACTTGAGTTATGGTGCAATGTGTGTGTATACTGTGTAAAGAGTGACGACTGTAATGTTTTCAGAAAATGTGTTCTTGGTAAAATTATATATTGACTGATGATTACATGTGTGAGCCTAATGCAAATGTATATGGTTGCAGTTGAAACTTATGGGGTACTTGCTTGACGCGGACGTTAAGCTTTCCCAGAGCCAGGAAGGTGTAACCCCCTGCAAATGGGGGTTCAAAAGACTTCCAGGAGCTTGCTTGAATGCTCCAAGCCTGAATGGTGTTTGGCGATTAAGCCATTTATCTGTGAGTGTTTTAGAGCCACTGGTACTGTCTCTTTAAGAGCTGTCTGCTTGCAGACATAATTAGTTTGTATGGGGGACTGTGTGTTTCTGCTTGAGTACCACTCGAGCTGCTGCCAATTCACTCCATTTTGCAGTCACTAGGAGTGCAAAGGAACCTATCTGAAAGATGTAACTGTTTGCCAGAAATCATTTAGAGTAATAATGAAAATACAGCTTGTCTAACCTGCTTTCTTTGCAGTCAGAACTGTGTTTGCCTAGTTCCCATTCTAGTTTTGAACTGCTGAACTGGACCAATCAGTGTGGGTTAAGGTAGCTCTAAAATGGTGCCTTGGATGAATCAGAACTTGGACTCATAATCTGAGCCAGCCACAAGAGGATTGTATGGGCAGTGACTCTGGGAGATGTAGTTTGGACTTGCGCCTTTTTGGACCAACAGGGGCAGTCTATTGTGAGTGACAGCCAATCCAGCCAAGAACTGGGAGGAACTCAAAGGAAGTGCCCGGTTTTGTCTGCTGGAGTTTCAGTTGAGCTCTGGCAGTGAAGAGGGGAGGAGCCCTGTGCTTTTTCGGTGTGCAGTTTTAGTCGGGAAACGTGTAAGGCCCGAGTTCCGGTCTGCAGCTTGTGTAACTGCTTGTTAGGACTGAATCCGTCCTGTGAAGAGAATCAAAGGATATCTGAAGAGTAGAAACCAGGCTCACCCTGTAGAAGACTGGAGAAATTGCTGAATTGCGCCGGTCTGTCAGGAACTGAATCTGCTGTATGTTCTCCCGGTATTGTGCAGTAATTGCGATCGGGATAGAGAAGCAGCCTGCCTGGTATAGTACTTTCTTTTACCATATAAATGTGTGAGGAGGCTTGTGTAGCTCAAGTGAATCCTGCTGCCATTAAAGGACTTTTGCCTGTGACTGTTTACCATATAAATGTGTGAGGAGGTTTGTTAGCTCAAGTGAATCCTGCTGCCATTAAAGGACTTTCGCCTGTTGCAGTTTGTCATATAAATGTGTGAGGAGTCTCGTGGAGCTCAAGAGTAGCCCCTGCTGACGTTGAAGGACCCTATCTTGTTTGGAGGTCGTGAGTACTAATTCGGGTCGCCTCCCTGTTGAATTGCCACATTGAATCCAAATGGAATTACTGTACTGCTGACTGTTTAACTAATTTTTCTTTTCTCTGTGTGAAAGGGCCCCTATCAGCTGCCATGGTTTCGACTAGCCACTAGAGCTTGGGTACCCAGGGACAGTAACTGGTAGGGATAGGCCTGTGCACAGAGCCATAGGTAGATAGTAAAGTGATAAGCTAATTAACCTGATTTCCCCCTGTCCTTGTTATATCCCCCTAGATAAATCAGAGCTGCTTGTTTCAGCAAAGTTATACTGCCTGAGGTATTTGTCTATGTTAAAGTATTGTACTGTGATTGTTGCACTGTATCTTCTTATTTTACAGAGGGTCCCAGTGCCTGAACCAGTGCTGGGGGTAAGTGTATACTGTGAAGGTAATTCTGATATACTGTGTGGGCCACTAGTGGGAAGAAAGGGGGGTTACAGTGTCCCAGAGGGCTGTGACCAAGTTAGTTTAACTATTGCAAACCCTGACCTCTGGGTGGAGGCACCCGCCATCGGATCCAGGCCCCTCAACCTGTTAGTGGCAAATCAGGCAGGGGTAGTAGCCCCTGGGATAGCGCCATCTAGGGGTTACATATGCATTAAGCTGGTTAGCAAGAGGAAGAGGAAAAGGAAGAGGAGGCCGTTATGGTTTTCCAAAGAGGTAGCAAAGAAAGTGAAAGCCAAAAAGATTGCATTCAGGCAATACAAAAAGACACAAGTTGAAGGGGATAGGAAGAAGTACCAGGATAAGCAAAGGGAGGCAGGGAGGTCAGTAAGGGAAACCAAAGCTCAGACAGAACAGCACATAGCAAAATCAGTGGGTAGAGGGGACAAAACCTTTTACAGGTACATAAGTGAAAAAAGAAAGGCTAAGGGAGGGATAGTGAGACTGAAGGGGGAGGATGGGGGCCACATGGAGGATGACAACAGTAAAGCTCACATACTGAACAGGTATTTCTGCTCAGTATTTACAGAGGAAGAGGAGGGGAATGCGTCTGAAGGGAGTACAGGAGGTGAGAATGTTGCAGAAATGGACACAAGTCCCTTTACACGAGAAAGGGTCCTGAAGGAACTGGAAGTAATAAGAGTTGATAAAGCAATGGGGCCAGATAGGGTGCACCCCAGGGTCCTTAAAGAACTAAGAGAGGTGGTGGCTGAACTTCTGGCTATCCTGTTTAGCCAATCACTGGAAAAAGGGGAGGTACCCAAAGACTGGAGGACAACAGATGTAGTCCCCTTATACAAAAGTGGGAACAAAGAGGAAGCGGGGAACTACAGACCAGTCAGCCTCACCTCAGTAGTGGGGAAGATCATGGAAGCACTACTAAAGGAGAGATTGGTCGAACATCTGGTTGTCAATGGACTGCAGGATCCAAGGCAGCATGGTTTCACCAGGGGGAGGTCGTGTCAGACCAACCTCATTTAATTTTTTGACTGGGTGACTAGGGAAGTGGATTGGGGGACGGCAGTGGACATGGCCTATCTGGACTTCAGCAAGGCCTTTGACACTGTGCCACATAGAAGACTATTACACAAACTAGGGAATATGGGTGTGGGCAGGACAGTAGTGTGGTGGTTAGGTAACTGGCTGGGCAGTAGGACACAAGGTGGTGGTAAATGGCTGTCACTCCACAGAGGGAAAAGTGACCAGTGGGGTACCACAGAGATCAGTGCTGGGACCTGTCCTATTCAATATCTTCATCAGTGACATTGCGCTGGACCTAGAAAGCAGAATTTGTCTTTTCGCTGATGACACAAAGCTCTGTAACATAGTAGACACACCAGAGGGTGTAGGCAGAATGAAAAGGGACATGCAGAAACTTGAAGAATGGTCAGGGGTTTGGCAGTTGAAATTCAATGCAAAGAAGGGCAAGATAATGCATATGGGGCACAAAAACCCTGGCACAATATATCAGTCGGGGAGGTGAGGATACAGCATGCACCAAGCAGGAAAGGAATCTTGGGGTTATCATCTCTGATGACCTCAAGGTAGAGAAACAGTGTGACAAGGCAGCAGGTAAAGCAAATAGGATGCTGGGATGCATAGACAGGGGCATCACCAGCAGGAAAAGGGAGGTCATGATTCCACTATACAAGACACTAGTGAGGCCCCACCTGGAGTACAGTGTACAGTTCTGGAGACCTTACCTACGTAAGGACATAGACAGGGTAGAGAAGGTCAGAGGAGGGCAACAAAGATGGTACATGGATTGCATCACAAGTCCTATGAGGACAGGTTATGTACTCCCTAGAGGAGGGGAGGGAGAGAGGGGACATGATAGAGACATACAAGTATCTTACAGGGAGGAACAGGGTGCAAGAATACACTATTTTTAAGCGAAAAAGATGTTCGAGGACTAGAGGGCATGGGATGAAGTTGGAGGGAGGATGATTCAGAGGAAATGTGAGGAAGAATTTCTTCACAGAACGAGTGGTAGACAAGTGGAACACCCTGCCTGAGGAAGTGGTGGGGGCTGAAACAAACACGGGATTTAAGAATGCATGGGATAGACATAAAGGAATTCTGGAGGTCAGGGGTAAGGGGCAACAGAGTTCTAGGAAAACATAAACTGAAGTTACAAACTCAAATGGGCAGACTAGGTGGGCCATAGGCCCTTATCTGCCGACACTGTCTATGTATCTATGCTGCATTGTAATTGGAATGGACAGTAAGTTTCATGCTTGCAAGAACAAGGGGGCACAATTTGATGATAGAGGGGGGACGGCTCAGAGGTAATGTGAGGAAGTATTTTTTTACAGAGAGGGTTGTGGATGCATGGAACAGCCTCCCTGAGGAGGTCGTGGAGTCAAGAACAGTGGGGGAATTCAAGAATGCATGGGACAGACATAAGGCAGTCCTAGTGGGGGGTAGGAGGAAGCAAGCTGTTGGTTAACTAGGATCTGCAGCTTATCTGTTAGGTAGGAAAATGGGCAGACTAGGTGGGCCAAGCGGTCCTTATCTGCCATCACATTCTATGTTTCTATACATTCAAACTATTGCTGGAGGGTTTGGGGCTTATGGCTAGATGTATCTCGAGTGTGGCCACCACGAATGATGAAAAGTGAGGGCGTAGTAATTGGTGCTGTTGCTGGTGCTGTGGGGGAGGGGCATGGGGGCTGAGAGAGAAAGAAGTGATAGCAGACACCACGATTCAGAGCCAAATAGGTTTGAAACAGAGGTGCTGCTCCCTGTCAAGAATAGACATGCCCAGTTTCACAGAGTAGGGAACACTCGCCAAATGGGTCTGCGGTGGCCGCACCTAGAGGAGAAGGCTGAAAAGAGGTGACAACATAAATACAGAACACTGGCACTTGGCAGCTATCATTAGGCAGGTACTGAATGGCCCTACAGAAAGATAACAAGGGTACTGTGCTTCACGTGGCCTGGGGAGATAAATGGGGGGAGTGGGATGAATGTTGTTACACTGATCAAATAAAGGTGGAGACAGGAGGCAAGGTCAAGCCCCAAAAGGGGCTCTGTTGAGCCTCTTAGAACTCTTAGAAGGGAAGATTGCCAGTGGAGACACTGTATGGCTGGAGGGGGGACAGAGAGGCAAAGGGATACTCCTGGGGCACACTGTTAGTGGGCCATTGGAGGCAGAAGGAAAGCTAGCATATAGCATGTTGGGGGTGGGAGGGGTTCGGTGGAAAAGGGCTTTGGAGGGATCACCCCTGCTGCCGTGCTGGGTGCTCTTTCTCACTTCCCCAAGACAGAACATTGCTTCCACATGAGGGGAGGAGGAGGAGGAGGAGGAGGAGGAGAAGAACCCACTCCACACCTTTGGAGATACAGAGAAGCCAGAATTCATGTAGAGTTGTCTTGATGGAAGAGGGAGTGGTAATTCAAAAGCACAAGATTGGCACAAGGCCCACTAAGTAGCAGCCTCACCCTGGCAGCCTAGTTACATCAGTAAGGCTTGTAGGGTCGTCATCCAACCACAGAAGCACAACAGTTTTGTATATAGTTTAAATACCACCCTTTGGACGCTAAAATCGCAGTGGGTACACTAGCATCCTATAACATAAGGGGATTAAATGGCCCCATCAAGAGTAAGAGGGTACTTAATGAACTAAAGAAGTGTAGGACAGAGATTGTCTTCCTGCAGGAGATGCACCTCACACAGGCCAAAAGTGAGAAGCTGAAGAGGGGATGGGTCGGGAAGGCACATTATGCCTCCTATCTGGAACACCCCCACGGGAGAGGGGTGGTGACATTAATTCATAAGGGATGCCCCCTGGAGGTCACAGACTCCCAGCAGGATCCGGAGGGAAGGTACCTCTTGTTAAGGGGAGTCTATGGGCCTACACGCTGTACTCTCCTGAACATTTATGCATCCAATCAGGATAAAGAAAACGCCCAATTTTTAAAGAATGTCATCCTGAGGGCAGCCCTCCCACCATGGGAGCTATTTGTAGTTGGGGGAGATTTCAATACATCGTTGGATCCACAAACGGATAGAACAGGGCCCTCTCAGGGGAGCTACCCTCAAGCAACCAAACATCTGAAAAAAAATTACCCAGGAGCTGGGGTTGGTAGAGGCATGGCACCATCTGCACCCCAAAGTAAGAGACTGTACTTGGTCCGTGCCCCACCACATTGACTCCAGAATCGACCTCCTTTTTATTTCCACAGATGGGTTGCATAAGGTACAGCAGGCCAAAATCTACCCCAGAACAATTTCGGACCACAGCATAGTTGCAGTGAAGCTTCGGCCTGCCCCATGAGCGGGCAACTCTACTTGGAGACTAAATGTTTCCCTACTCAATATGAAGGAATTTAAGGAACTGGTTAAGGAATGTTTGGATGAATGCAAGGGCTCAAATTCTCCACATGATACCACATCTGAAATATAGTGGGATGGCTTTAAGGCAGTAGTCACTGGGAAACATAAGTTTCACTTCGGGGTTAAAGAAGTCCACAATGAAAAAAACAATTAGAGTTAGAGTCAAAAATATTCAGTCTTGAGGATGAACATAAAGTAGAGCTTAACCAGACAGTTAATAATAATAATCAATTTTATTTCTAAAGCACCTTTCAAGTTTTCAAGGTGCTGTACAAACATAACAAAACACAGATAAAACTTCAATCTCATCAATAATATAACACAGTCAATAATCCAAGAAGGCAGACTGATACAAATGAGTTTTTAAACCCCTCTTAAATTCCTCCATGGAGGTGCACTGCCGCAACCGATGGGGTAGAGAATTCCAAAGAGTGGGAGCAGCATAGAAAAAAGCTCTGCGACCAGATGAATTTAGGATCACTCTTGGAATCTCTAGAAACCCCTCATCGGCCGAGTGGAGCAAAGTTAAGGACCAACTGGAAGACCAGTGGGGGAAACGTAATAAATTATTGGATGAAAAAATAGAACCATTGAGATATTCAAGACAGAGATATTATGAGGTGGGGAACAGGGCTGGTAGACTCCTGGTGTGGCAGCTCCGGAGGGAGGCTGCATCCAGATTGGTCCTCATATTTAGAGAGAATGCGGGCCATGCTCAATACACCACTGACCCAGCAGAAATCACCCAAACCTTTCGGAAATTCAGTCAGAACCTATACAATCAAGAGCCTAATGAGAATCACCAGATGAAACGCTACACCTTTTTTGCAAAACTCAGTCTTCACAAATTATCCCAAGAGGAAAGGGAAAGTCTTGATGCCCCCATACCCCAAGCAGGGGTTACCAATGCGATCTCGCTGCTTAAAACAGAGAAAGCCCCAGGCCTGGATGGCTTAATGTTAGAGTGGTACACGACTTTTAGGGATGAGCTGTCCCCACACCTGGGACAGGTATTTAGAGGGGTCAAGGAGGGATACACAGCTCCACCTTCTTGGCAATACACCCAAATATCAGTAATACAAAAACCAGGTAAAGATCCTACCCTATGCAGCTTGTACAGGCCAATATTTTAATAAATGTCATCCAAAAAATATTTACATTCATTCTGGTGAGTAGACTCTAGGTCAGTGTGGGTACCCTAGTCACCCAAATTAAATGAGTTTCATTAATGGTTGTCTCATTGGTGACAACATCAAAAGGCTCCTGAACATAGTTTCATGTCAGCAAAGCTTCTGGGCCCCGACCCTGTTCATGGATGCAGAGAAGACCTTTGGCCAGGTGGACTGGAGGCTTCTACACAGGATGCTGGAGTGAATGGGATTGGGCTCTAAATTTTGGGATTTAGTCAGCTCCCTGTATGCCTTCCCACAGGCTATGATTAGAGTCAATGGAGTTACCTCTAATAGGTTGCACCTTGAGAAGGGAACAAGGCAGGGATGTCCACTGTCACTCTTGCTGTTTGCACTGTGCATCGAGCCACTTGCTGAGGCAGCGAGGGAAAATGACAACATCCAGGGTATTTGGGCAGGGGACAGATATCATAAGATCTCCCTGTATGCCGATGGCTCCCTGTTTTTCATTACATTCCCAAAAACCTCGATCCCGGCACTCCTCAATGAACTAGAGAAGTACAGTCAAATTTCGGGATACAAAATACATTTTGATAAGTCAGAGGCAATTGGAATAGGAGAACCCACCCATAGAGAAGTGATGAATAACTTTCTCTTTAAATGGGCTCCCAGCAATACAGTACGGTACATGGGGATCCACGTCTCTCTGAGACTCTCTACACTCTTCAAGCTTAAGTATGAAAAATTATGGACAGCAGTAGAAAGTGACCTGTCCCGTTGGGGCATAATGCCCTTATCCCTAATTGGAAGGACTGACACAATCAAAATTAATGTTCTGCCCCACTTTCTCTTTCTATTCCAGGCCTTGCCCATCCAAATACCAGAATACTTCTGGAAAAAAGTTAACAAGGCTCTCACGAAAATTGTTTGAAAAAGAGGTAAGCCTAGAGTTCGCACACACATCCTGACACAGCCCAGAGAAAAGGGAGGCGTACCCATGCCAAATCTGAAGTTGCACTATCTATCTGCCCAGTTAGTCCCATTGATTGCCTGGGTCAGGCAAAGAGGAGATATGGGCTGGCAGGAGTTAGAAGCTAGTAATTCCTGTTTCATCCTGCTGTTCACTCCCACATGCCCCATTACCCCGGAAGTGTGGAAAAGACTACCTAACCCATGGACAAGACATACATTAAAATACTGGTCAGGGTGAGAAAACTCACACAGACCCTGAAGGGTATAGGGTCCCTAACCTCAATTATTGGTGACCCCAGTTTTTCACCCCAAGGACTGATATGGGTTTCACTAGATGGAACAGAACATAACTAGTCAGGTTTCAATCCCTGCTTCAAAACAACACCCTGGCCTCCTTCACACACTTTCTAGGATGATTCCCCCTGCCTCAGGAGGACTTCCACAGATATAGGCAGATCAGACATTACTTGAATTCTGGCTAGATGACTCTAAGGGTTACCAGAGACTTAACCACACTAGAAAACGTTTTGCATTGCTAAGTTAGATTAGAGGGGAGAGGGAAGTTGGTGTTAGGAGCAAATAAAGTCCCGCAGGGTATGGGTGACCAGACCCTGCAGGAGCTGAAGGGAAAAGTGGGAAAAGGAATCAACAATCCCAGTCCCACAGGAAGGCTGGAGATGGGCATGGGCAAGAGGCTGGAAAACCATGGTCTCCCTCGGATGGAGGGGGTTCTGGTGGAAATGTATGTCCCATTTCTTCCACACGCCCTCAGTAACCAAACATTTTGACAGAGGCAACTCTGAACTGTGCTGAAGGGGATGCAGCAAACTGGGAACTCACACACACACATTCTGGGAATGCCAAAAAATAACTAGATTTTGGTCCCTAATACGTAGACAGTTAAGCCAGTTATGGGATGTACAGATCCCATTTGAATTTATCATGCAGATCGTTGGTCTACAAGTCCGGGAAATCAGCCTCAAACAGCAGTCATTGCTGCGAATTCTATGCCTTGCAGCACAAAAGGAAATCACAGCAAACTGACTGCAGGAAACCTCACCGACAGTGGAAACCTGAACCTCCAGAGTTTCAACCATAGAGAGAATGGAGGGTCTTACAGCAAAATTAAGACTCACTACAGATAAACATACCGAGGTTTGGGCCAGATGGACAACTGCTAACACCACACAAATCTAGGGGGTGAAAGAGTTCCTTGTTGAGGGGTTGGGGTGGAGGAGATGGACCACTTTCCTTGGACTCCCCATCCCAACAAAAACAATAGGGGATACCCCCCGAACATGCCTGTCCTGAATGGCATTCAGAGGAACTTGGGATCTTGAGCCTTAGCTAAGAATGTATTGAGCAAGACTTAGAGAGACTTTTGAACAAATTAACATACAAACATATGAAGAAGCCAGCAGAAGAAGGCTATTTGGTCTATCAAGTCTGCTCGTGTTGCAGGGTTCACAGCTTGAGCTACTGTCCCTGCCCCCTCTCCCCACTCCTCCCATCCTCCCTACCCATGACCCTTACCCTTCCCCTATACCTGCCCCAGCCTCTCTTAAAGCTGCCCACTGTCTTCAATGAGATTACCTCTTCTGGCAGCACATTCCAAGTGTCCACCACCCTCTCTGTGAAGAAGTGCTTCCTGACCTCCCTCCTAAACTTCCCAACCTCCAGCTTAAGACTGTGCCCCCTCATATTATAGTTGCCACTCAGCTTAAAGAGACTCTTCTTATCAATCTTATTTATCCTTTTCAAGTACTTGAAGGTCCCAATCATGTCTCCTCTCTCTCTCTCCTGTCTTCCAGGGAGTGAATGTTCAGTGTCCTCAACCTCTCCTTGTATGCCTTACCCTGCTGACCAGCTATCATTTTTGTAGCCATCCTCAGGACCTTTTCCACAGGTTAATGTTCTTTTTGAGGTGTGGGAACCAGTACTGAACTCCATACTCTTGATGCAGCCTTAGCAGTGACCTATACAAGGGCAGTATAACCTCCTCTCTCCTACTACTGATCCCCCTAGATATGCATCCCAGCATCTCATTTGCCTTTGCTGCTGCTTTCTTGCACTGCATGGAGTGCTTCAGGTCTCTAGTGATCATCACTCCCAGGTCCTTCTCCTGCTCTGATGCAGATACTCGGACTCCACTCAGGTAGTACTCTGTCCTAGGATTCTTGACTGCAATATGCATAACTTTGCATTTCTTGGCATTGAAGCCAAGCTGCCAGATCCTGGACCACCTCCCTAGCTTTGCCAGATCTTCCTGTAGGTCCTGTATCCCTTCAGCTATGTTTACTCTCCCACAGAGCTTGGTGTCGATTACAAATAGGCACAGTTTGCCCTTAATGCCATCTCCATTGTCATTGATGGAGACATTGAGCAACATTGGCCCCAGCACAGAGCCCTGCGGGACCCCACTGGTTACCTGTCATGTGCCAGATAACTCTCTCCTCACAACCACCCTCTGGGTTCTGTTCTTCAACCAGTTTTCCACCTGTCTGGCCATCTTTTTCCCAACCCCGAGATCCACTAACTTCCTGATCCACCTTTGTGAGGCACAGAGTCAAAGGCCTTGCTGAAATCAAGATAGAGGAAGTCTACTGCTTGGCCCCTGTCTGCTGTCTTAGTGACACAGTCAAAGAAGTCAATCAGATTTGTTTGACACAATCTCCCCCCTCCCATGAACCCATGCTGCCTCGCATCCTGAAGAACATGCTTCTCTAGATATTCCACCAACCTTTCCTTTAGTATGGTTTCCATGATCTTCCCCACATGTAGGTCAGACTGACTGGTTTGTAATTCCCTGGATCATCCTTGGGACCGCTTCTGTGGAGGGGCACTACATGTACTGTTCTCCAGTGCTGTGGTACTACGCCTGTCTCTAGTGAACTATTAAATAGGTCTGCCAGTGGCCCTGCCAGCTCCTCAGCCAGTTCCCTTAGTACCCTTGGATGTACTCTGTCTGGACCTGGTGATTTGTCCACCTTCAATGCCCTGCGCTCACTCTATCCTCCTCTATCACTACATCTGTGTTCCCCTCCCCCCTGCTCCTCTTATCCCTCCTGAAGGCACTGGTCCATCCTTCTCCCTGGTGAAGATAGAACAGAAGTATTCATTTAGTAGATCTGCTTTTCCCCCCATTATCCTCCACCCATTCCACCCCTTTCTTTAGCCTAACAATCCCTTCTTTCTTGTCCCTTTTGTCACTAACATAGTGAAAGAAAGCCTTCTCCCCCTTCTTAATTCCTTCAGCTATCTGCAGCTCCTTCTGTGCCTTTGCTCACCTGACTTTCTTACTTGCCTCACTAGCTAATGTTAGGTAGTTTTCCCTATCCACCTCTCTCTTGGTCTTCCTGCATTTTCTATAGGCCAACCTCTTTTCCCTTGCTGCCCAAGCAACCCCAGAACTGAATCAGCTGGGCACTTTGGCCCTTGTGTTCTTACTCCTGAGCCTAATGCACTCATCTCTGGCAACTGGTATTCCTTCCTTAATGATGGTCCACCCCCATATCTGCTCTGGTGCCCACCAGATGGCTCCTTAGCACTTCACCCATTTTCCTGAAGTCTGCCCTCCTGAAATCCAAGATTTTGGTCTTAGTCGGGATGCTTTCCCTGCCCATGTCCAACTGGAACCACACTGTGTAATTGTAGGGGGAAAAGACTGAGGCTGGAGGGGAGTGATGCCGAGGAAGCCACAGACTCCATCCAGGTACCTTTTTCTTCATGTCCATGCTCCCCATGTCCTCCATCCTGCTTACAATGCCACCGACTGCTCAGGATGACCACTTCCCAGCTCTTTTGTAGGGCAGGGGAGGTCCTGGCCTCCAGCCAGGGGATTGGGTGCACACGCCCTGCAGGGAGGGTCTCCTGCCTATGACCCCTTCCCAGCACTGAGTGGCATGAAGAGACAAAGGACTGGGTGGGTGGGGCATGTAGGGCTGCAGGTCGGGGGGGGGTGGGACTAGTGGGAGAGACCAAAACATTGCTGAAAAAAGGAAAAGTGTCCGTGTCAGGGAAAAGGGTCCCTGTTTCTTTGTTGTGCCCCACCCCAACTTTGGGGTACTACAATCTGCCCCCCCTTAAACATAGATGTCCCCATATATGGGGTCAATTATTACGTAACATTTTTGTACTATGACGTATTTACCTAGTCAACATGAAAACACTGAAGTTGGACTGGTCTTTACTGTAACAATTTTAACCTACCGCCACAATAACCCAAGAAAAGGAATGGACAGCCTTGAGGTGCCTTTTGAGAGTGGTTCCTATCTCTCCTTGTTGATCCATCCATCTGTCCTGTCAGGAACTGGGCAGGACCTTAGATGCATTCGGTGCATTGGCCTTTGTGTCCCGTCTCTGGCTTGGAGCTGGTAGCTATGCATTGTAGGGAAAGGGGTGCCCACTATGACGTACGGGTCGGGTTACCACCTTGGAGATGACTTTTTGTCATCCCAGCACCTTACCAGCACTCGCCCTGCTATGGGTAAGGATGTCTTTTGGTCATAGGCATCATCCGACTCCTTTTGGTCGGGTTGGTGACCAAGGTTCTGCTCGAGGAGAGGTCCTTAATTCCTTCTGATGGTGAGGCTCCACTGTCAGAGCTCAACGCTGGCTGGGGGTGCAACTTGTATGCTTTGACAGCTGACATCCGTTACAGTGACCCAAACAGGATCCGGTTCATCAGGTTTGTTCTTTAGGACCAAGGCAATTTCAGGAGCCTCTGGATGCAAATGCTGGCTGGGGGGCTCCTTTACCACTACCAGGGTGTCAAGTCCTGAGGGCCCTTGCAATTTCTGGGGGCCTGCAGCATTCAGCTGGGCGCATTCCTCCTTCCAGAAGGATACCTGTAGTTCCACCATGTGTCTGCAGAGCTCCTCTTTTTCTTGCTTTGCGATGAACAGCAACCAGTTCAGGTCTTCGGTCATCATGTTGTAGCCTTGGATGATTTTGTTGCACTGGTCTGCAGCCTCTTTGTGGCGGAGGACTTGCTCGGCCTGATTCTTAATTTGTTGATCTCACTGAATGAGAGTCTTCCTGAGGTCATCACACTCTTTTCGTAGCTCAGTATTTTGCTTGGCATTTGATGCAACCTGCTGTATAAGCTCCTGGTGCTGGGCCTCCCTTTTGGCATTCCAATCTGGGATTGACGGCCTCACATCACAGGTGACATCACTTGCCAAGTATACCGTTTTCTCCACTTGGGCCTCTGGACCCTTGGTTGGGCCTCCCGAAGGTGCCATGACAGCTTGGCAGTACCGCTTGATTCTCCCCATCTCCCGTTTAGTGTCCTCATACAGCTGGTGCTGAGCTCTCTTGACGTCACCACTTCTGGCATTATTCTACTCATACGGTCGTTGAGCAGGCCACACGGTCTCTTTGCCAGTGTTCATTGTCTTGCCCTGCTCCGCCCATCGACGCGTGCATCTTCGACCTCTATTTCTCCTTCTCCTCCCAGGCCGATGTAGATGCTGCCTGTTCTGGGGCTAGAACCCCTTGCTTTATCTCTGCGATGAGTGATGCCAGCTCCCACACCTGATATGCCACATGGGTCAGTTCCTCTTGCATAATCTGGCGGGAATCCAACTCCATTTCTTCTCTTGCAGGCATCTTGGTGTAGGTAGCTTTGAGCTGTGGACTTCTTGATGTTATTTATCCTGTCGACTACACCAAATGTAGGGGTCTGGAATGGTTCACTAGATAATTACAGGACAGGCCAGACGAATCTGGAAGGAGAGGCAGGAAGCTTACTCACTGACCAAGATGCAAACAGTTTATTAGCAAGGGACAATAAAAATGAGAGCACTGTTTTTTACAACAGTACAGGATAATAAACATAAACAGCAAACAAAACAATGCAATTGGGACCAACAATTGGTCAAACCAAGAACAGGGGGTTAACCCATTTTAGTCCAAGTCCTGTCTTCACTTGGCCGAGATGATGAAACAACCGATGAACCAAGCTTGGGCTTTTCTCTGCATTGGCTGATCAGCAGGTGGGCATTAGCCCCACAAAACGCTTTTGTAAACAGGCCATAACGGGGCGTCCCTCAGATAAACAGAACCCAACAAGGAATACTGCCCGCTGGTCAAGGAAGAACTTGGCAGTCCTCTGCAGCTCCAGGGGAGAAGCTGAAGACTCTTGGTCGGCCGACGGTTCCCTGGATGATTAGCAGCAATGACCACTGGCTTGTCCCCAGCCCCGGATGACCTCTCAACAAGGTGACTGTGGACAGGATGATCTTTGGGCTGCCTTTGCAGAGTGACACAGGCACGCACACCCTTACAGATGGCCGACAAAATAATTACAGGGCATGCAAAAAGTCAACTGGGGCCCCTCAAGCTCGAGCCGAGGTGGCTCCTAACCTAACTCACTGCTGGATACCTCGCTAGCGGCTCTCTACCCCTTACCATCGCTGGGCTGATGCTGGAACACTTGTGGTGGGACTTCGGCACAGGCTGGTGTCACTGAAGGTGGTTCTGCTGCAGATGGTGGATGGGCTGGGGACCTCCCTGGGTCAGTGGCAGGCTCTGGCAGAGCTGGTCCGGCAACACAGGTGAAGCCGGACGTCAGGTACACCAAGACGCAACTCAATGACACAGTTCAGTAAAATGCAAACAATTTAGTTTTTGGCCGGCAGTTTAGTTCTTGTAGGAAGTACAGTCTCTAGGGGGCTCTAGGCAGGCAACAGCACAGTTCAGTTTAGGGTACTGGGCCACTTAGGCCACAGGACTATTCCCCCCCTTTTCCCAAAGGTTGCTGCCCCATATGGATCTTCCCCTATCCTGGCTATCTTTGAAGATCTACCCCACTTTGTTAATGGTAATAGCCATTCTGGGTCTTGGGTAGGGCCTTGCCCACTATTTTCTATGCTTGAGGGCCTGAATGCTGGACCCTCACAGCTAGCCCCTCCTTTATGGCAGCCAGCCCAGATGCTTCCACCTCCCAGTCCTGCACTCTGGCACAGAAAGGTGCCGAAGGAGGGGACGGGGCCTTAACCCACCCCTTCTGGGCATTTGGCCCACTGCCACTGGCTTATCCCCTCTCTTAGGGCTCCCCATCCTCCCTGGGAGCTCACTATACCTCCCTTCTCCTTGTTCTCGTGCTCCGGCCCTTTAACTCCTCTCTCTTAGCTTGCCACTCCCCCACTGTCTGCCTGGCCCTGTGGGAGGGATCCACATAGGCCCTGCTTTCCCCAGGGTACTGATCCAGCACCCTAGCTAGCCTCCCCTGGGGTTCATGCCATGCGGTTCCCCTTTCTGCTTTGGGGGTACTCTTCCATCTTTAATCTAGGAGGCAGTGTAGTGCTGTGGTTCAAGTCTCCGAGCTGCCAACTTGGAGATCTGGGCTTCAATCCCACAGGCCCACCTGCACATTTTGTAACCTTGAGAAGGCCTCCCTAGTTCTTCTAGGGCTCCAGCCCTCTAAGTAATTTTCTTGGGCACCCTGCCCGTTTTTCTTCTCTTCCCTTCCCCTCCCCTCCCCACTTCCCCTAGCACCTGTGGCCTGAGTGAAATAAAGACTGGGCGCTTAGCCCACTCACCCACATGGGCTCAAATCCGTTTTCTGCTCTTGGGAAGGGTCTGGAAGGGGCCGGAGAGCCATGCTCCCACTTGGCTCTCCTCTGGCCTGCACAACTGCGGGGTGATGGAAACTAAGGTCCTGGGTGCATTCTTCTGCCCGGACCTATTTCCTGGTGCACCCCTTTGGTCCATCTGATGTCTTCTTCCCCCTTGCCAATCGGGGCTCTGCCCAAGGGGAACGGGCCATGTCGGGAAGCCGCAACTCCACCCGACTGACCCTGCTGCCACCACCAAAAGGACCGAGGCTGGAGGGGAGCAATGCTGAGGGAGCCATGGACACCATCAAGGTACCTTTTTCTTCTGATCCACATCCTCCACCCTCCTTACAATGCCGCCGACTGCCCCGAATGACCACTTCCCAGACCTTTTGTAGGGCTGGGGAGATCCTGGCCTCTGGCCAGGGGATTGGGCATGCAAGCCCAGCAGGGAGGGTTTCCTGTCTCACGATCTTCCTTCCCAGCACTGAGTGCCACAAAGAGAACAAAGGGACTGGGTGGGTGGGTTATGTAGGGCTACAGGTCGGGGGGGGGACTAACGGGAGAGACCAAAACATTGCTGAAAAAAAGGAAAAGTGTCTGTGTCGGGTAAAAGGGCACCCATTCCTTTGTTGTGCCCCCCAACTTTGGGGTACTACACAATGATCACTTCCTCCCAGTGGCTCCCTGACCATTATTTCCTGTACATGCTCCCCATTTGTGAGCACCAGATCAAGAATTGCCTCAGCTCTTGTTGGTTCAGTGATGCCCTGAGTCAGGAACCCACTCTGCAGTCCTTCCAGGATCACCTGGCTCCTAGCACATGTCATGGATGGTATGCTCCAGCCACCTTGGGCAATGTTGAAGTCCCCAACAATTACCACCTTTCCTTTCCACGCAGCATCTGATACTTGTGACCTCAGTTCCCTGTCCCTTTCCTCATCCTGACTGGGTGGTCTATAAACCACCCCCAACCTCACCTTTCTCCCTCTATTGGACCTTAACTGAACCCATAATGCCTCCACCTCCCCTTCCTCCGACTCCTCCCTTGTGCAAGTTTTTCCCTCCCTGATATAAACTGCCACCCCTTCCCCTTTCCCAACTACCCTGTCCCTCCTGTATAGTTTATATCCAAAGATCGCAATGTCCCCCAGTCATGGTGTGATGTTGCCCAAGTCTCAGTTACTGCAGCTATGTCCACCCAACTTTTGATAAGCACCTCTGCATAAGTTACAATTATAAGCTGTGTTTGGGTTCTGTGTTTTAGAACGTTAGTTTTGTTTTTTGAAGAGTGAGTTCTGTCCCTAATAACAAGGATTTATAATTTATGTAGTGATAATGGGCATCTCAGCTAAATAAACAAATCTTGCTTATTTAGTACAGATTTATGAAGACACAGGTTACCTTGAGGAAGTGCATGCTTATTATGCAAGGAATCATCACCCACCCTACGATCTTAAAGACTTGACGAGCCAGTGGCGCCAAAATAAGCAGACAAGTTAATAATGCAAATTTAAAGAAGTAGTCAGTTGTAACTTTTTATTTCTAAATTATTTTTCTTTTTCCTTTTGCTCATCAGAAAGTCTTCTATGTGATAATATTGTGCTGGATGTATGGAACAGCTCTTAGCCTGGCTGCTGACATGTCTAACTCTACTGCCCCACACTACATCACCAGCATTATTATCTCACTGACATTGACATCACAGGTGAATGACCTGGCAGTCACTCACTTGCTGTTGCTAAGTAACAGTGCTGTCACAGTCAGTGAGGTCACATCCTAAAGATGTAGTGGGGGCAGTATTGTAAGATATGTCAGCTGCCAGGCTAAGAGCTGTTCCACCCATCACACTTACTAACATCAGGTAAACAATCTTCTAATTAAACAAAGGGAAAATAAAAAGTACATCAGATGTAAAAGGTAATGTTTTGCTGCTATGGAACTCTAATATTAGTCAGTACACTAGCTCTTTAAAATGAGGTTTAAAGTGCAGACATGTAAAGGTGACAACTTGTACAATGTTCACCTGGTGGCTGTCTGTGACACTGCCTACTAAATCATGCCTTTTTCTTGGGATTGTGCATTTTCTCATAAATAAAACCGAAGTTTAAAAAAACAGTAGTTGATATCAATATAAATGACACTTCTCACACTTGTTTTAAAAGGACTCAAATGTGTTTCTGGAAAGCTGGCAGATGATGCTGACTTGAGTTTTTCCCCCACAGATGGATGATGGATCTGCAGCTCCCTCTAGTGGACATCAAAGACACTGCACCTTCACAAGCAAGGACACAGCTGCAATACTTCCCCTGCATAATGAAGCTGTCTGGTTGGAGTGAGCACTGTGACTAATAATATCTGATTGCAGTACACTGTCTGGAAGAAGGCATCTTATCCAAGTTAATGTACCAAAGACATCCTGATGAAGCCCAGAAGTTCGATGATGGTTGTAAAATGGCCCTTGAAATGAAATGTTCCAATAAAAATGACAGGATACACTTGCAAAAATAAATAAACAATTGGAGTGCTGTGCTTCAGCTTCTCTTTATGCTACTTCTATTTTGCATTATCTTTTTTTTTAATTCAATATACTTTATTCAAAACCAATAATACCATACCATAGACAATAGAGCAGAGTATACACACAATTGGTATATTACAAGTACTCAGTGAAGTACCATTTTAGATATAAAAAGAACCTCCCCAAACCAAAACTCTACCCCAATAAACCCTCCACCCCTCCCCTTCCACTAATCTACCACCTCCCTTCCACCCACCCCATCCCTAAAAGCTAGGGTTGTACTATTCTTAACATATACAGAAACCAATAAATAGAACACTTGTTGCAACCAGCCTATATATTTCAATTGAATATAAACTAATGAGAGACAAAGGAATAAATGTAAAAATCACAATACAATACAGCATTAGGGACCCCAGGTACCTAACACTTGGTGCCGGGAGGCAGGGGGAAATCTAGACAATGCAACTTAAGGGGCAGAGGTAATGGACCAAAGAGTTTGAAGCTTTTCCCACCTTTTACGGTATTGGGGCATTGTACCTCTGATATTAGCGATTGACTTTTCCAACCGTAAATTATAGAAACATTCTTTGACCCATTCTAGGTAAGTGAGGACCTGCTGATCTTTCCAGTGCCTCAAAACTAGTCTTTTCACAGAGAAGGATATAAGGGTAATGTGATACCGTCTCTCTTTTACTGCAATTGAAGAATATTCACCCAGCACACAGACACTTGGAGTAAACAAATCTTGAAGTCCTAAAAGGGGATCCGCCCTGGACTTAATTAAAGGCCAAAGGGAAGCAACCATGGAACATTTCCAAAATATATGCAGAAGCGACCCCTGCTCCCAGCAACATCTAAAACACAGGGGGTCCTGCAGCATTCCAATTCCATACATTTTGGCTGGTGTAAAATAAATACTATGTATGATATAAAACTGCACTAATCTTAGCCTGTCATTCACTGTATATTGATAGACACCCTGCCAGATCTTGTCCCACTGAAATGGGCTAGAGGGAAAGTCCTCTCCCCAGTAAGAGGATTGTCCTCCAGCAGAAGAGTGAAGTTTACTAAACAGGGTCAACACTAGACAGGATACCAAGTGGGGTCAGAAAATGCCCATCTACAGCCTCAATAATGAATATTGATGGAGCACAGAATACAGTAAAGGTGGCTGGAGTCCTACTACTAGGATTCATACTAGGACTGTATAGATGTACAGGGGGCTATGGGCCCTTAAATGTACATCTCCCACAAGGCGGGCTTAACTCCCATTTGTAGTGTCTAGCAGGAATCTGTCTAAATTTAAATTGAAGTTTATGAAAGTATTTACTTCTACCACATCACTTGGAAGGGAATTCCACAGTGGAATAATTATTTGTGTGAAATAACTTCTTCTTGTATTGTTTTTGGGGTTAGTTAATGTCAGCTGGTACATGTGGCTTCTAAGTCTGATTTCTCTATGTGCAAATACAAGCCCAAGGTCTGATAATAAAGTTTTATCTTTAGAGATTTTATACATCATAAGGAGGTCCCCTCTTGATCTCCTGAGTTCCAATGAGTACAAGTTAAGATCATTAAGTCTATCCTCATAACTAGTATTTTAGCAACTGCTAATCATTCTTGTGATGTGCCTCTGAACCCCTTCCATTTTTTCACATCTTTACGTAAGGTGGGGGTCCACAACAGAGAACAATAGTCCAGCAATGGCCGGACATATGCTTTGTAAAATGGCATGATACATCCCCTGTTTCTAGAAGCAATAGATCTCTTTATGCAGGTAATAACTCTATTTGTTTTCACTGCTAGTTCTGTACAATGTGTACCAAACTTTAGGTCATTAGTAATAACTACACCCAAATCTTTTTAATTTGTCACTGGCTTTAAGCTCTTTCCTGCCAGAGTGTAGTCATTACACTTGTTATCGTTACCCAAGTGCCTGAAGTGATAACACATTTATCAGGATAAAACATCATTCCATTTGAAGTACCCACAGTTCCAAATGTGCAAGGTCAGTTTTCAAAATTTCAACTCCCTTATCTGAACTAACGTCAGCAAGTATTTTAGTATCACCTGTGAATTTGATGGCAGAACTACTTACTTATTTAAGTCTTTGGTAACCGGGTAAGTGCACTGATCCAGGGGACCATTTTCAGGCACGACCCGGGCCACACAGGCGGCACTTACAGAGGTACAGTAGTGACAAGTGATACAATGAGTACAAGCCATGGGGATATACAAACATCATTGGTGCACAAAGTGGAAATACAGACATCATTGGTGAACAAAGAAAGTAACATAGGAAAGAAAATTAATGAGAGCCTGGAAAAAAAACAATCAGTACACCATGATAAGCTACAATTATTATACAAGTATTTACAAAGGATAAGTGCAAATTAATGCATGCTGTAAAAAGGAAAAAAACACACAAGACAATAGTCAAGTGGGAGTGCCCGAGAAGCAGGTAGTGAGGGATGTAAGAAAGAAGTGCAAAGAAATGAGAGAGAGGAGGGGAGGCCAAGGCAGCACAAGAGGAAAATGTCAGAAAGGTGGGGGTGGGGTTATCCAAGCTAGCAATGGCAGGTGGCCTCATCAAGCAGCCAGGATTTGAGATGTGTCTTGAAAGTGGCACGGGAGTCCAGAGAGCAGATGGCCATGGAGATGCTGTTCCATAGGCTGGGAGCAGCTACAGCTAATGCTCTGCTACCCATAGCCAAGGAGATTTTTGGGATATCTGGGCAGTGGGGGCTGAGGATGCACACAGAAACCTCAAGGGAGTTCTGGTCTTGAGGAGAGACATATAAGGGGAGGCTTCACCATGCCTGATGATGCTGTCCAGGAGGCACCCAAGCCCATAATCAAATCTGCAGTGTAGTGGGAGGCAGCCAAGAGTCTGGTGGAGGTGGCAGTGGTGAGTGGAATATGGTGCCAGGAGAGTGAAACAACATATATTGTTGTATGTGGAGCAGAGGTGCGCACGTAAGGCTAAGAATGTGTGTGAGTTAATAGGGGAGCAGTAGTCAATCAAGGGTAGCAGGTTGCCTTGGGCAATGGCTAAACTGGCTTCCCTGGTCAGGAGTAATTTTATCCAATAGACCGCACCAAGTTTCTGGTTAATACGGTGGATAACAGAGGAAATATGATCGGGGAAAGAGAGGGATGGGTCCAGGATAACTCCCAGATATTTGAAAGTTGGTACATTTTCAAGTACAGTGTTGTTTGATGAGACTACTGAGAGGGTGGACCCAGCCTTGGCAACCTTAGATAGGAAGGGTTTAGATCCAAATAGCATGGATTAGTTTTTTGCATTAGCAATTAGGTGATGTGAATGGAATCAGGTGTGTGCTGCAGAGTAGTTAGCGAATAAAACCTGGATATATTCTCAAGAGCCTTGTCACTAGTGAAAGGGACAAGATCATCTGCATAAAATAGGGCATCACAAGTGAGACAGTCAGAGGAGAGAGAGTTTATAAACAGGGAGAATAAGAGTGGGCCCAGGATGAAGCCCTGGGGTACACCGATAGCAACTGGGAGGGCAGGGCAGGTAGACGGTCCTACACATACTGACTGAGATATGTCTGAAAAGTAACTTTGGAACCACTGCGTGGTCTCAGTAGAGCAGCCAAGGGTGCAGAGGGAGGAGAGCAACAGGGTGTGGTTGACCAGGTCGAAAGCTTTAGACAGGTCGATGAAGACAGCACCCACTGCTCTCCCAAGGTCTATGTTCCTAAGAATATGACTGATAAACAGGGCGAAGGCAGATGTGGTGGAGTGATGTTTATGGAAGCCATGCTGCTGTCTGGACAGTAGGTTGTGTGTGTCAATATAGTCAGATAGTTGTCGGTGGACAATCCTTTCTAGGAGTTTACTAAGGTGGAGGAGCAAGGATATAGGCCAATAGTTATCTGGGGATAGCGGGTCACCAGTCTTAAAAATCAGGACCACCCTGGCATGCTTCCAAGAGTTGGGCACTGAGGAGGTAGTCAATGCTAGGTTAAAGAGGTAGGTGAGTGGTTTTAAGATGGCAGGTGATATAAGTTTAAGCATAGCAGGGAAAAGACCATCGCTGCCCAGGCTGCCCCGGCTAGGCAGGCTCTTCAGCGTTGGCAGTGTCCCTGGGGGTGATGGTCCAGAAGTAAAAGAGGGAGGGAGGAGCTTGAGGGGTATGGGTGGGTGGGGGATGATCAGAAAGACCAGTGGTCACCAGGGGTGGCAGCTTGCTAAGGAGGGCAGACAGGTCTGTGAATTTTTATTGAAGGCCTCTGCCACAGCAATGGGGTCGGCCAGACATCTGGAGTGAGTGTCAAGGTGAATAATGGGGTTATGAGTTTGAGGGTGGAGTACTGAGCCAACATGGCCCCAGAAGTGAGAATACTTAGCTTTGTACTGAGATCAGAAATAAAGAGAGAGAACAATGAAGGTCCCAGAACCGAACATTGAGGTACTCCACTTGTTACAGGCCCTGTATCGGATGTAAGACCTCTAATTCTAACCACTTGCTCTCGATCTGAAAACCATGCCATGACCCAGTCAATAAGGGATTTATGTATACGAAGTACAGTACCATAATTTTATCAATAAGGGTAGCATGAGGGACTCTGTCAAAAGCCTTGCATAAGTCTAAATAGATAATGTCAACCGATTTCTTGTTCTAATAATGCACTAACTTTAGAAAAACAAGCTGTAATTTATTTATTTATTTCAATCTAGAATTACAATACCTTTGAGCTGAGGCTCTTTTACAAAGGTTCCACGTCAGCGTGTGCAACAGCCATCATTTTTAGTTACAAACATATAGTCATTAACTTACAGACATGTAATAACCAGTACAAAGACTTGTGCTATGAGCAAGACAAGGGAAGGGTGGGGTGGGTGGTGGAGGAAGTGAGGTAGGAGATCGGGGGGAAGGAGGTGCAGGGTTAAGGGGATGCACGAAGGTGGTTGGGGCAGGGCAGGAGTGCGATGTACGGGGGTGGGCAAGGGTGGAGACAGTGCAGCCAGGGGCATTGTCAAGGGAATATGACAGGTAAGGTGCTAGGGGTGCAAAGACTGATTGTAAGTGCTGGGTGCTGGGGCATTTGCAGTTGAAACGGTGGAAATTTTAAGATGGGCAATTGCAGGATACAAGCAGTGAGAGGCACAGCTTGGACTTGAAGAGACCGAGTGTTGGAGCGGTCGCTATGTCGCTGCCAAGAGAGTTGAGCCAGTCGGATGCCCGATAGGCGAATGATCTTTGTCCTTGGGTCATGCAACATTGTGGGATATGTAGTAAATGAGAATTGGATCTCCTTGTACTGACATTACTATGTCTAGGCTTAAGGAGGGCACAGACACCAGGTGGGGCCAGACCCATTATAATATTCTTGGCCAAGATGCAAGTTTGGTATTTTATGCATTTGTCCAGTTGAAGCCATCCAGATTGGGAATAAAGGTCTCATGTGTGGGTACAGCGATGTGAGCCAGTGATGAGACAACAGGCCTTATTCAGGGAGGTTGCGATACATTTGAGAGCAGAGGTAATCGCAGACCCATATATGATAAGACCATAATCTATGATGCTGATGATGGAGCTTTGGACGGCCACTGCCAGTGCTTCTGGGGTTAGGTGTTTCCTGTGCCGGAATAATGTGCCTAGCCTCGCATTGGCAGACTTTGCAACATTGCTGATATGGACAGCATATGAGAGGTGGCTCCTTGTTTGGTTGCAATGGACAGGTAGAGTTGTTTGTTTTTGTTGTGGGGGCTGCAGAAGACCATAGGCTTGTTTTTTTTTCTGATTGAGAAGTAGTTTATGATTTAGAAACCAGCATTCGATGGAGGAGAAGGCCTGCTGAAGTATATTTTGTAATTGGATTGGATCGGGGTCCAAGGTGAGGATCACAGCTTCGTTGGTGTAGAGAATTATTTGTTCTGGGTAGCTGTCCAGTAGTGAGTTTAAGAATAGGAAGAAGAGGAGGGGTTCCAGAATGGAGCCCTGGGGGACTCCCGTGTGGACCGGTTCTAGGGTCCGAGAGTATATCAGCGATTCTTACTGTTTGGGACCGTTCTTCAAGGTAGCTCTTAAACCAGCCAATGGAGTTGGTTGACAGCCCAGTGTTCTGAAGCTGGACAAGCAGGAGGCGGTGACTGACAGTGTCGAAGGCTTTAGTTAAGTCAATGTAGATTGAGCCTAGTAGTTCACTGGAGTCAAGTGCGTTGTGGATTGCGCCGGTGAATTCAAGTAGGGCTGTGAAGGTGCTGTGATCTTTGCGGAACCTGTGTTGTTGCCTGCACAGGATGTTGTACGTATCCAGGTATTCTGTGAGCTGGTCCGAGACAATGCATTCTAGTGCCTTGGAGAGTGGGGATAGTAGGGAGATAGGTCTGTAGTTATCGTGGGCAGTTTTGTCACCACTTTTAGGGATTGGGGTGACAGTGGCAGATTTCCATCTGTCTGGGAACTGGCTAAAGCTGAGGGAGAGGTTGAAAATTCTGGTCAGAGGACTAAGCACATCATCAAGTGTGACAGACAGGATTTTGAGATCGAGGGAGTCATTACTGAATCTTGATTTACCAAAGGCTTTGGTTACATATTTGTGTACTTGGTTAGCCTTGACTGCTTTGAAGTAGAAGTGGGGGGAGCTGGTGGGAGTAGTGTTCATTGCGGACAGAGGGGCTTCACCATCTTTGAAGTAGTCTTGGGGTAGGACAGCGCTGAGGTTGGTAAAGGTTTTGTTAAGGTATCCGCAACGGTTTTTGGGTTGAGGGTTGTGGTTTCGTTGATGTGGAATATTGATGAGGGGGTTTTGGGTGGATTCCCGGTGATTCCTTTATGTTCTTCCAGAATTCCCGACCATTGCCCCAGGAGTTTGTGAGGGCATGCTTATAGTAGGCGGACTTCATTTGCCAGGTGGTTTTGGTGCAGTCATTGCGGGCACGTTTGTAGTTTTGGATGTCATTTTTCCTTCCAGAGTTTCTGGCCAGCTCCCATAGGTGGTCTCTTGTTTTTAGCATCCTGAGGAGGTCACTTGTGAGCCAAGGGTTACTGAGTGATTTGACTTTGCGTTTCTTAATAGGAGCATACGAATCACAGGCCACAGTGAAGATGTTTATGAAGTGGTTAAGGGCAGTGTTTACGTTGGCTGCATTGAAGATAGAGGACCAGTCTTGATGGAGGAGGTGGGATTTGAGTCGAGGAAGGTGACCACTGGGTAGAACCCTGCTGGTGATAGTTTTTGGTGGTTGTTTGATGAATTTATTTGATCAGGTGCAGCTAACAGGGGAGTGGTCGCTGAGAGTCAGGGAGGACATTAGTGTTAGATATCCACGATGGGTGACTGGTAAGGATCCAGTCCAAGCATGTGCTGGTGCCGGTCCTGTAATTTTTTCTGGTTGGTGAGTCAACCATTTGTGTGAGGTTTGCTGCAGCAGTGGTATCCCTGTGTGCACCAGCATCAGCCGCAGGCCAGTTGATGTTGAAGTCGCCTAGGAGGATGGATTTGATGTCCGGTGGGAGTGACTTTACAAAGTCAAGAACAGCTGTTAGACCAGTTCCCTGTTCTGTGGGAGGGATGTAGATGGTGGCAACAGTGAGGATTTTGTTTTGGGCTCCAAGGAGGATTCTCACTGGCAGTATCTGAGCAGTTGTGGGTTGGAGTGAGGTAATGATGTGGTGCCCCTGTATGGAGTCTTTTAGGTAGAGAGCACAGCCCCCACCTCTTTTGGAGAGGCAATCCAGCCTAAAGACATTGTAGCCAGGAAGGCTAATTGCATGCTTCGGTACTGATAGCATGAGCCAGGTTTCGACAACCGACAGGATGTCAGGGCTGTGCTGGCTGGCGAAGGCTTGTAGGGCATCCATTTTAGGAAGGAGGCTGCAGATGTGGATTGATATGAATGAGAGGGCACCCGAAGGCTTGCTCAGATTAATGACTTTAGAGCAGAATGGGCCAGGGTTTGGGTGCATGTTGCCTGACAGCATTAGGAGGAGGAGGATTAGCCTCAAGGAGCTGCGGTGTATTTCTTTAAGGGAAAGCTTTCACCTGCTAGCATCTCGGGAAATTGCCGAGCATCAACAATAGTGGGTGAGGGTAAGTGTAGACAGGGGGACCAGAGTGGAGGGCTAGGGCAGTGTGGGTGTAGGATAGTTTTATGGTGGTAGGATGGATCCTGGGCAAGGGGCAGTGACCAGTGTGCAGCGTGCCTAAGTGGAGGAAGGATGTAGGAATGTGGAAGCTGTGGGGGAGGGAGGGAAAGCAGGCTTTGGGGGCATGCAGTAGGGGAGGAAGACAGGCAGGGAGAAATAGAATAGGGGGTAGGGAATGGTGGAGGTGCATGATAAAGGTAAGATTCGGGGTAGGCGGAGGGAGGGGGTTAAGACAGGCAGGGGGGGCTAGGAGAAGGGGGCCGAAGAGCAGTAGCTGGATCAGTGGGAAGTGAGGATACATCCAGGAAGGCCAGGCAGCCAGGGACTGTCTTTCAGAAGGTATACTTTTTTTTTTTTTATGAAAGACCAAAAATTCCTCTAGTGGGAGGTCTGTATAACCTGCTAATGGAAAACTAGCCACTAAAAAAAAAAACCTCTATTAGACACTTGAAATGTGCTTAGTTCTATCTAAAATCTATTTGTAAAAAGTGCCAGGTGGCAGAGGCAGGAGAAAAGTCCTGGCCAATCAGAGCGGGTTTGCTGGAAGCACCCATGTTCCGATTGGCTGTGATGTCCCGTACCTTCCAAGGAGCTGCAGGTGGGCGTCCTGCTCTCGGTCAGTGGCTGGCCGGGTGCCGGCTGACTGTGGGGGAGCTGAAGCAGCCCTGTTCAAGGGCAGGCAGCTGGAGAGAAGAAAAAAGAGCAGGGCTTAAATGGCATAGAGGTAGGATGGGTTTAGATTTGAGCAGTTTTGCACGACAAAGGAGAGCTAGACTTTTCGGTGCCAAGGCAGAGTGCTTGGATGGGGGGGTGCAGGAGGAGCACTGAAACAGAAGAGGTGTAAGCACTTTAAAACACTAGTAGAAATTACAATCCAGCTAATACAGTTGAAAAACTTCTATTAGACACTTGAAATATGCTTAGTTCTATCTAAAATCTATTTGTAAAAAGTGCCAGGTGGCAGAAGCAAGGGAAAAGTCCTGGCCAATTAAAACGGGTTTGCTGGAAGCGCCCGTGTTCAGATTGGCTGTGCTGTCCTGTACCTTCCAAGGAGCTGCAGGCGCGTGTCCTGCTCTCGGTCGATGGCTAGCTGGGTGCCTGGCAGGCCGTGAAACTTGAAGCAGCCCCGCTTCAGGGCAGGCAGCTTCCAAGGAGCCCATGGGAGTCCTGGGTCCCAGCTGGGTGGCTGGCTGGGTGCCGGCTGACTGTGGGGGAGCTGAAGCAGCCCCGTTCAAGGGCAGGCAGCTTCCAAGGAGCTGCAGGTGGGTGTCCTGGTTTCGGTTTGTGGCTGGCTGGGTGCCAGCCAACCGTGGGGGAGCTGAAGCAGCCCCGTTCAAGGGCAGACAACTTCCAAGGAGCTGCAGGCGGGCGTTCTGGTCTTGGTCGGTGGCTGGCTGGGTGCCGGCTGACCGTGGGCGAGCTGAAGCAGCCCCATTCAAAGGCAGGCAGCTTCCAAGGAGCTGCAGGCGGGTGTCCTGGTCTCGGTTGGTGGCTGGCTGGGTGCCGGCCGACCATGCTGGAGCTGAAGCAGCCCCGTCCAAGGGCAGGCAGCAGAATGGTCAGTTCTCCTCTGGGCCCAAATACCTCATTAAATCCATCTGGACACAATAGGTAGAAGAACTGATATAGCAAAGTGGCAAAAAATCATATTTAATCCACACAGTATGGCAGCACACCAGCATACAGGTACATAAAACAGGTCGAGCCAGGTTTCGTAGTTTGCTCAGGTGTGCAAAGGTGGAGTATGAGATGTCCTGCAAAAGTGAAGCAGACATTTTTGTGTTGCACTTTAACTTGCATTTTGCACTTTAAATCAGCTGTGACTGTAATTTTTACTGTCTCCTGCACCTGGCCCAACCTGTTTTATATACCTGTATGCTGATGTGCTGCCATACTGTGTGGATTAAATATGATTTTTGCCACTTTGTTATATAGCTTCTTCTACCTATTGTGTCCTGATGGATTTAATGAGGTATTTGGGCCTAGAGGAGTGCTGACCATTCCACTGTGTTACAGCTTGTTTCTCAAATATACTTCACCTTGGTAAATGCACCCTGAGCTTGTAGACGCTAAAGTCGTCTTATGAGCCACTGTCCTTTTGTTATATTGTTTGATAATGCACTAACTTTCTCATAAAAGACAAGCTTGGCAGTTATACATGATCTCTGGGGTCTAAAGCCATGTTGAGAGTTATCATTAATGTTCTCATCAGTCAGTTCTTTTTCAATCGAATCTTTTATTATTGATTCCATCAGTTTAACTATAATACTAGTCAGACTGATCGGCCTACAATTAGTTGAGCTACTATGGTCACCTTTCTTGAAAATAGGTACCACCTCTGCTTGTCTCCATTCCTTAGGTGCCTCACCAGTGTTCAATGACAAGTTAAATAACCTATATAGAGGTTCAACCAACCATGATTTAATTGATTTCAACAGTTTTGGATGCAGTGAATCTGGACCCGGGGAAGTGTTGGTTTTTAAATTATTAAGTTTAGAAATAATCTCTTCTCTTCTGATTTCAGGTAACTGCTCATTATTATCTTGACTTGTGGGTGTTTTGTTATTTGATTCAAAAACAGAGCAGAAGTATTTATTGAATGCATTCAGCATTTCTTCAGGGTGTATAACCTCAGTATTGTCAATGTGTAGGGGCCCGAAGGTATTGGATGTGCATTTCTTTTTGTTTATGTATGAGTAGAAACTTTCTCCACCATCCTTCATGTGGGCCAGCTTAAATTGTATTTTCTGTTTTTCTTTGTGTATAGTCGCTTTACATCATGTAGAGACAGTCTTATATTTGTGTTTGTTGTAGTCATTATTAAGGATCACGTAAGTTCTTTTTTAACCTTATTAGTAAATCATATTGGAACTTTCCCTTTTTTGTTATACAGAATTCTGTTTGGTATATATTTATCTGATAGTTCGATGATCTTAGTTCTTTTTGTCTAAAATTGGTTGGGTGAAGTAATGTCATTTTCCCAGTCTCACATATATAATTCCTATAGTATCACCTCAAGGTTGGCCTTATTAAAATCATTTACCACAGTTCTACTGATCGCTCTAGAAATGTCTAAATTAAAAGAGAAAGTTATAAGATTATAATCACTATTAATCAAAGGATCGTGTATTTCAAGATTTTTCATTTTATCTGGAATATCAGTGAAGACTAAATACAGTATGTTGTTCTCCCTTGTCAGCTTGTCTACCATTTGACATAGTCCATTCATTATGATAAACTCTATCAGGGCTTGCTCTTGTGATGTAGAGGTAATGCTTTCTTTCCAGTTTATCCCTGGAATGTTAGTCACCAAGAATCAAACTATCTTTGTGGCTCAATTTATCCCTAATACGACATAATATTTCATTATGTACAGAATGGCTCACATCCAGAGGCCTATAGCATACCCCTAGAACTAAATTTTTTATTATTTTTCATGTCCATTTCGACCCAAATAATTTCATTGTCGTCAAATGAGTTGTCAGCTACTTGTCGAAAACTGATATTATTTTTCAGATAAATGGCAACACCGCTTCCCGTTCTTTCATTCCTGTCCTTGTGGACAAGATTATAGCCAGATATACTTTTATTCCATGAAGAATTCCTACCCCACCACATTTCTGTAATAGCTGCAATATCTATGTTGTTGGTAGAGAGAGTCAGTTCAAGTTCATCCTTTTTCATGTGATAGAGACTTCTTGCATTGGTTCACAAAAGGTTGAGATTAGAGTGAGATTTCAGAGTAGACAGATTTTTCTGTTGCTCCCATTTTAGCTACTGTGTCGTTTTTGGTCCCCATTTGCCCCTTATTACTTATTTTTTTGTTCATGCGCATACTTACTAATGGCCTGATGGAATATATTTCTGAGCACTCTAGTTCCATTTTTGTTTAGATGGAGACCATCATATCCAAAAGAGCAAAATTATTGTCTAATATCTACCACGTCCTTAAACAAGTTAGATTATTTTCAAGGCACCATCTGCGAAGCCAGTTATTAAACATCTTGATTTTGTTATTTTTGGCTCTGGAAGCCTGGGGAACTGGTAGGATTTCTGATAAAATTATTTTTGTGTTTTGGTTTCTTAAGGTCGTTACTGCCCTAGTTATATCTTTAACTACATGCATCACCTCTGCTTTGTTGAGGTCATTCATTCCTTCATGTAAAATGACAGTTTTAGGATCATCCACTGCCTGCAATATACCTAGCAACATAGTATTTATATATTTAATGGTTGCCCCCCCCCCCCATAGCTGCAGCTTGTCACATTTAATTTATTATCTTTCATTGAATATCTATAAGTAAATCTGATCATGGAGTAACTTAGGATACACAGCTGTTCATTTATGACATTTACCTCTTTTATTACACTGTTTTGTGAGATAGTTTGCATAGTGACATCCCTCACAGCCATAGAGCTAGGTTCTTCAGGGCCACTGGTGATAGTTTCAGTAGGGTTGGGAGGCTGATTTGTTTCTAGCAACTGTGTAGGAACTGAATTTATACTGATTGGGGGTGTAACCATAATCAACATTTGTCCTGATGAACTAGTACTAGGGAGGAAGATGTGTGGTTCAGTGTTGGCACATGTGATAGGTTCATTTACACTAGGATCCTGTTAATCGAGGATCAAGAGAGCTTAATGGGTTGAAAGTGTTTAGCAGAGGTAATGCAAAATGTTCGGCTTTCCTGCCCTTCTTTGCTGCTCTTCTGATTTGTATTTGATACCATTCATCATCACTACAGCCAGTAATGTCTCCCTCCCTACTTCTTTTTTTATTTCCACTACCAGCGTTCTTTGAACTTGAAGTAAGAGGGTGTATAGGTACATTTGTGTTCATCAGAACTGGGGCATTCACTTTATTCAGATTGTCTTGCCTAACTACATTGTACTCTATACCATGGACCTTCAAGGAAGGCTGCACTGGAGCTTTTCCTTTATTTATTTTGGATCCTTGTCTTTCTGCAAGTTTTTTAGCCATATCTAGCTGACTGTGTTCAACTGCTAATAGTCTAGCATTTATAGCGGTTAGCTCTTTAATCATAGCCTCATTTTCTAGGCATTTTCTTGTCCCAATTGTTTAACAAGGAGAGACACACTAAGCTGAAAGCTTCTTTACAGGTATGACCTTGGAGCACAGGGAAGTTAAGTGACTTGCTCAGGGTCACACAGTATGCAAGTGGGGGCTGTGGGATTCAAGCCCAGGTCTCCAGATTTGCAGCTCAGAGCCTTAAACCACTGCACTATACTGCCTTCCTTTGGTACATGAGAAGGGCATTTCAGGCAAGGGAGGAGACATAAGGGCTTACATTCTACATAAGAAACATTTGACCCCCACCTCCCCCTCCAGGGTCATAATAGTATCAGCCACTGATCCACAAATATTCTGTCAATACTTATAGTGCAAGGGGATTACCGTCTGCTGGTGCAAGTATGCTGGAAGTTAACTATATCTTCCCACCTCACCTGCCAAACATGCTAAACACACACCAGACGTGCGTGTTTGTGCGAGCGGTGACCGTACACATGCTCCGCTTGTTTATAGCCTGAACCTGGAAGCATGTATGCAGGTCACATGACCCATTTGGCACTCCAACCACCCACCCACTTAGTTCCAAAACTGCACTAAATATCTAAAATGGTATATCAGGAGTACCCTTGTCTAACAGGCAATTTCTCCTGTAAGTACAATTTCAATAAAAGAGCAAATGTAGCAAATGAGGTACAGGAAGTGTTGTAGTCCACAGAGTTTACAGGACTACAACTCCCAGTCAACTTCCTGACACCCCGACTAGTCTCAGAGGACAAGCACAAAAACGAGCAATCACTCCAGTAACGGTGACACCCCAGCCAGGTCTGTCTCACACCAAAGTGTAGCACACCAGATGGACTGGGGATGCAGCATGATTTTTTTTTTTTAAGTATAAAGAAAGTGTGATGTCATAAAGACAATGTGACTTACCTATTTTAGCTTATTGTTCACAAACATTGAGTATTTAACGTCTCTGTTTCCTTTATAAACATGCATACCAACATGAAATACAGATCACTGCCCTTTTCACTGGCTACTTGTCTACAGCTGGCATGCATATCCGCTGTTCATGGTATTATACAATTTCCACAGCATGTTACCAATCACTGATGTCACAAGTAAAGGACTATGATTTTAGTTGTAGACAAGCTCTAGGGGACAGTAGGGCTTTGAAAAGCAAGATTTATGACCACATTTCAATTCATATTGCAAATTTTTTCTGTATCAGCTTCTACTTTTTCACAGAAACATAGAATTTGACGGCAGATAAGGACCGCTTGGCCCACCCAGTCTGCCCATTTCCTTACCTGATGGATAAGCTGCAGATTCTAGTTAATCAACAGCTTACTTCCTCCTACCCCCCACTAGAATTGCCTTATGCCTGTCCCATGCATTCTTGAATTCTCCCACTCTCCCTGACTCCACAGCCTCCTCAGGTAGGCTGTTTCATGCATCCACAACTCTCTTTGTGAAAAAATACTTTATAACATTACCTCTGAGCCGTCCCCCCTCTATCTTCAAATTGTGCCCCCTTGTTCTTGCACATCTCTTTTCTGAAAGATACTACCCTCTTGTATCTTGTTAATTCCCTTGAGATACTTGAAAGTTTCTGTCATGTTCCCCCTCTCCCTCCTTTCCTCAAGGGTATACATATTAAGCTGCTTTAGTTTCTCCTCGTATGTCTTCTGGTGCAGACCTTGCACCATTTTGGTTGCCCTCCTCTGAACAGCCTCCACTCTGTCTATGTCTTTGAGGAGATGCGGTCTCCAGAATTGCACATAGTACTCCAGATGGGGTCTCACTAACTGTCTGTAGAGAGGGATAGCAATTTCCCGTTTTCTACTGTTGATGCCTCTTCCTATGCATCCCAGTTTCCCCCCAGCCCTCCTTACTGCCTTCTCACATTGTTTGCCCACCTTCAAGTTATCTGATATAATTACTCCTAGGTCTCTTTCGATTTTTGTTGTTGTTATTAACTCACCCCCCATTGTGTACTCTTCCCCTGGGTTTTTGTTTCCCAAATGCATTACCTTGCACTTCTTTGCATTGAATCTGAGCTGCCACATATTTGACCATTCCTCCAACCTTACCAAGTCCCTTTTCATTCTTTCCACCCCACCTTGTGTATCAACCCTGATGCAGATCTTTGTGTCATCTGCATACCTTTCCTTCCAGGTGCTCTCCAATGTCACTTATAAAGATATTAAAGGGGACCGGTCCCAGTACCAAACCCTGCGGTACCCGCTAGTTACCCTCCTTTCTTCACTGTGGACTCCGTCTACTATTACCTTTTGCGTCCTGTTGTCCAGCCAGTTTTTTATCCAGGCTACTATCTTGGGACCCACTCCAAGGCTGGCTAACTTGTATATTAATCTTTTGTGTGAGACTATGTCGAATGCCTTGCTAAAATCTAGGTAGGCCATATCCACAGCCCTTCCCTGGTCTACTACTTTGGTCACCCAGTCAAAGAAATCTATTAGGTTCGTCTGACATGACCTTCCTGCTGTGAAACCATGCTGCCTTGGATCCTGTGCCTCACTGGCCTCTAGGTACTCAACAATTCTTTCCTTCAGAAGTGATTCCATCATTTTCCCTACCACTGAAGTCAAACTAACTGGTCTGTAGTTTCCTGCCTCTGCCCTGCTCCCACATTTGTGAAGTGGAATCACATTTGCCTTCCTCCAGTCTTCAGGTACCACTCCATCCTCCCATGATTTGTTAAAGAGAGTAGTCAGTGGTGTTACTAGTTCTACAGTTAGTTCTTTTAGTATTCTTGGGTGAATCCCATCATGCTCCATTGCTTTGTCCACCCTCAGTTTCAAGAATTCTTTCAAAACTCTTTGTTCTGTGAATGGACTGGTGTCCCCCCCATTCAGAGTTTCTCCCTTGTTTGCTTTGGGCACCTCCCCCTCCTCATCTGTTGTGAATACTGAGCAGAAATATTCGTTCAGTATCCCTGCTTTTTCAATGTCACCCTCTGCCCACATTCTCTCCCCTTTATTAAGTCTCTGTATCCCTCCCTTAGTCTTTCTTCGCTCCCTAATATACCTATAAAAAGGTTTATCCCCCTTCTTAACAGAGTTGGCTGTCTTTTCCTCAGTTTGTGCCTTCGCTGTTCTGACTGCCTTTCCTGCCTCCTTCTGCTTTAACTGATAAAGTTCTCTGTCCTGCTCCTTCTGTTTCCTTATATTTCCTGAATGCTATCCTTTTCTCCTTAACCGTCCCTGCCACCTCTTTTGAGAACCATAGTGTTTTTTTCCTTTGTTTTGTTTTATTGATTTGCTTCACACAAAGGCGTGTTGCCTCTGCGATGGTTGTTTTGATTATTCCCCATTGTTCCTCCACCCCTCCTTCTTGCCCATTTGCTAGTGCTTTTCTAAGGCACTCTCTCATTTTCCCAAAGTCAGCATTCCTAAAGTCCAATACTCTTGTTTTTGTATGGCTTGACTCTATGGCTGTGTTTATTGTGAACCACACTGTTTGGTGGTCACTTGTTCCCAGATGGCTTCCTACTTCTAAATCTGAGATCCTTTCTCCTTCCCCATTTGAGAGTACCAGGTCTAAGATTGCTTCCTCCCAAGTGGGTTCCAACACTAGCTGTCTGAGGCATGCTCCCTGTAGGGCATCAAGAATGACTCTGCTCACGGATGTGCCTGCAACAAAGGTACTCCAGTTAACATCTGGCTTATTCAGGTCCACCATCAACAATATATCCCCTTTTTCTGCCATTTTAAGGATGCCTTCTACCATTTCCTTGTCCATTTCCTCCCCCTGAGATGGGGGTCTGTACACAACCCCCATGTGGATTGTGGTGCCATTTCCTGTCTCCAGGGTGACCCACTGTCACTCATCAACTTCCTGTTTACTCTTTAGTTCTGTTGCTTTAATCCCTTCCCTTATATAGAGAGCTCCTCCTCCTCCTCTTTTACCCACCCTGTCCCTCCTGTGGACTGTGTATCCTGGTATGTTGACTTCCCACTCAAGGTTCTCTGTGTACCATGTTTCAGTGACTGCCACAATATCCAGGCATCCCTCTTTCATTAAGGCCACTAGTTCAGGGAGCTTGTTGCACAGACTACGGGCATTGGTAGTCATCACCTTCCATTTATTTTTTATGGCCTTACCCCTTTTAGCCCCATCCCTGTCCTTAACACCTTTTTCTGCATTTATCCCTGTCCTGCTACTTATTGACTTCTCTGCCTTGGAGTTTACCTCTCTAACTACTGTGCTTTATGGAGGGAGGCTGGGATTTCCCTGCTTCTTTTCAGTGCCTCCTTCCTTGGCTAGTTTAAATGCTTGCCAATAAAGCATTTAAACCTGTCACCTAGGACCCTGGATCCCCCCTGGACAGATGCAGACCATCGCACCAGTATAAGCCTGCATCCCTCCAGGTGGCTTGCCAGTCCCCAATGAAGCCAAAACCCTCAGCGCCACACCATTTTTTCAACCATTCATTGAATCCCATGGTGCAGAACACCCTAGCATTATCTTTGCCATGGACAGGCAGCACCTCCGAGAAGGTTACCATACATGCTACTTGTCTAAGGCCCCTCCCCAACTCCACAAACTCCTCTTGCACTGCTCTGATCCCATTTACAGCCAGGTCATTTGTCCCTAGGTGGACAATGACATCCAGCTCCCTCCCTCGTATGGCTACTCCCACGATCCTGAGGATTCGCTTCCTGTCCCTCCAAGCCGTGGCGCCAGGCAGGCACCTTATCTCCCTATCCCCTTCCTCCCCCATGTCTACCCCCCTAATGATTGAGTCCCCCACCAGGAGTTGTTTCCTTCCCCTGTGGGGTCTTGTGCCACCCTCCTGTGGTTCTCCTTTGTGGAGGTTCCCAGCATCCTCCTTGGTCTCCACTGCAGGTGCCTCCATAGAGGAACCACTCTTTGCCAGAACAGTATATGAACTGTGGAGAGCTCCAACTGGAGGGATGCACCTCTGTTCCACCACCCACTCCCTCCCTGAGCCCACCTTGGTCCAACCGCTCCTCTTTCTCGCAACCTCTGAGGTAACGGTGGTAGTCCTGGTGGTCCTTGGGTGGAGGTAGAGGTTTCAAGAATCCTAGCCAGGTCAGTCTAGAGACAGGCAACCTCCTCCCTCAGACCAGAGAGGTGCCTGCAAACAGGGCAGCATCGTAGCCTCCAGAATGTCTCCCAGAACACTGCTGCTCCACAGCCATTGCACTGCACTACTCCCATCTTGACTTATTTTGTGTCCCCTCTCCTGTTGCTTTGTATGCTTATTGTCTCCTCCATCTATGTATTATTACACTTACTTTCCTACTGCCTATGTGCCCTTACAACACTCACCCTTCCTGTTCTGGGACAGAAACTTCCTGTAGTCTTCAGTAGTCTCCTTCCTCCATGCTTGGATTCAGTCCTCCAGCAGCCGGGGGTAAAGATTTTATTTTTTTTAGGTTCCTTCAAGGTTGCTGAAACTAATGTGTCTCAGTGATCCTTCCCTTCCTACTGCCAAACAGGAAGTTCCTGTTGTCAGTCAAATTCAGTGGCTATAAAACTAGAACTGGCTTTGGGTGGGAAGGAGGGAAACTAGTAAACAATCTGTAGTTCTGGACTTTTGTTTCTTGCTCTGCAGCCAGTTCTCTACTGCTAGAAACAGCTGGAAGCTGTAATTGGAGACAGCTGCTTTTGTACACCTAAGCTGCTAAGCCACACCCCAAATTAGATTAACTCTCTGCTCTCTGCAAATTAAGGTGATACTGCCCCCTTCCTCAGAAAAAAACACTTTTTTTTTTACTTAAATGAGACCCCCTTCTTCTAATAAAGCATCTGTTTGCTTAATCCAAACAGGTACTACTCTTGCTGAGACAGAAGTGATTAATTGGTAAAAAATCTGTAGTTCTGGACTTCTGTTTCTTGCTCTGCAACCAGTTATCTTCTGCTAGAAACAGCCGGAATCTATAATTCATTCATTCATTCTAACTAAGCCCCAATATGAGTTGAAATGTGGTCATAAATCATGCGTTTTAAAGTTTTTTCCCCCTCTGATGACGGGGATCTTTAAGAATGATTCTCATGTGGCCTGTCAGCCCAGCAGTAGGCTACCATTCAAAGCGCTGGTGACCTGGGTTTGAGAACGAGCCTGTGTCATCAGATGCTGGCCGGGAGGAGCACTGAGCTTCACAGAGGACGTCCTCCAAAGAGGGGGGAAGGCAGCCTGCTTTGCTGTGATACTGCCACTTGTGTGACCACAGGTGGTAGTGCAGTCAGGAGTGGCTACGTGGGAGTGGGGATACTGGCTGGTGTCATGCTATGCAATCTTGCATGCACACACATGCACCCTTGTTGCCGGCATCCTGTGGGCAGGCGACCTGAAAACAGAAAATATCCTGACCAGCAAGGATGAATGCCAGTCATATAAGAGAATCTTGGCAGCCAATGAAAAACTAAGTTATCTGGCTCTTAAAAGCTGCATGGCTCAGTTGGTAGCACATCTACCTGTAGGCAAGAAGGTTGTGGGTTCTAGTCTCACACCAGGGTTGGGCTTATGCTTAGAAATGCTGGCACCCAAGCCAGCCTGGTGGCTCAGAGGGTTGAGGTGCTGGATGCCTTACCTCGTGCTATGCCAGTGACCCAGGTTTAGGAATGACCTCAGGTCACTGGGGTGCCAGCTTGGGAGGGAGGGCAAAGCAGAATTGAGCATGCCGGTGGGCAGCTCTCCTCTCCTGAGGGTAGGCAGGCAGGTAGGTAAAATTTTTATTCATAAAATAATGTATATGGATAACTCCCCTGAACCTAAGCTCTTTTACAGTGAGGTTCAAAGTGCCAAATCCAGTTACTCTTCATATCAATTATACATTAATCATATCAAAAACAATAAATACAACATACCACACTAAAACTAAACATAATAACATTAACATGGACAGCTACATATACATATATCTTTACACTAACTTAACAGACAATACAATCAGTATATACAAAATAGATCCAAAGTGCAGATTTTCAGGATTCCATTTTCCATACTTTCTTCTAAACTAAATCCCCTTCAATATTTATATGCTCAATGAGCCAATCCTTTATTGAATTTAACTGGAATTCTCTGTTCAAGGGTCTTAACTTCCCAGGTAAGTTATTCCACAGAAGGGGTCTAATACTTGTAAAGTGATTATTTCCCCTGGAACATTCTCCATTTTGGCATCTTACATTCCAAACTATTTGCAGAATGTAGTCCCCTTATAGGATTCTTTAGTTCAATACTCTCAAAAATATACCCTGAATCTTTCCCGGATATACATTTTATCATGAATATAATTGTACTCAGCCTCTCCTTTGAGATAAAGTATACCAGTCCAAGTCCCTATACATTTCTAATCTATGTGTCATCTTTGGCACACCTAATAATAAATCTTGCCAGTTTGTTATACATACCATCAAGCTAATATAGCTGCTCTTTTGATGCACCCATATAAACCAAATTCCCATATTCTAACATGGGTAATACCACCACAGTAACTACAAGTTTTCTGACTTCCAAAGATATGCTGTTTCTTATTCTATACAAGGATCCTAAGCACTTTCCTACTTTTGTCAAAATATTCTCAATATGACTATCCCATTTAAGCTTTTTATCTAAGTAAACACCCAAATATCTATATTTATCAACTTGCTGCAAAATACCCCCAGTATAAGTTTTAATTTGCAATCCATCTTGTTTCGAATTAACCCCATTCCCCTTGTGGAATACCATTACCTGGGATTTTTTTTTTCATTTAAAACTAATTTAGACCTCAACAAAAAATCCTGTAAATAATCAAAATCCTGCTGTAATACCAACTAAATAGGTACCACTGATGAATCAGCCACATAAATAATTGTGTCATCAGCATAAAGATGATATTGCACCCCCGTTGTGCAAACTTTAAATCATTCATGTAAAGATTATACAATATGGGACCTAATATGGATCCCTGTGGCACACCCGAGACGATCACTTTTAAACCCGAAGACCACTCCTTGATGGTTACTTGTTGCTGTCTTGAATCCAGGTAATTTCTAAACCAATTCACCACTGAGTCAGATATACCACAGGTTTTCAATCTGGACAGGAGGATGCCATGGACCAAGGTATCAAAGGCCTTTGAAAGATCAACAAAAATGGCCCCCACTGGCACCCCCTGTCCAGATCCTCCACAATGTCTCCTGTAACCTTCAGTAGAGCCGTGGTAGTTCCATGTTCTGGTCTAAAGCCCGATTGATATTTGTTAAGGACAGCTTTATCTTTTAAGAATGCCTATAATTGTTTTGATACAATCTTTTCCAACATTTTTGATATTGTTGGTAACAGGGAAATTGGTCTATAGTTTTCCATGAGCATCCTAGATCCTGACTTATAGACTAGCACAATCCTTGCTGTTTTCCAAATTGAGGGTAATTCTGCAGAAAAAAGAGACATATTGAATACATTTGCTAAAGGTTGATCTATAATGGGGGCTGCAAACTTTAATAAAGTATTAGGGATCCCATCCATGCCTTCCACTTTATTTATGTTAATTTTAAATAATAATTCCCTAACTTCCCCTCTTGTTATAGGGGTAAATTCAAATTCCACTTGTTCATCATATTGTACATTTTCTTTACCTGATTTGTCTAACTCAGTGTTGCTTTGTAAAACCTGATTCATATTATTCCATCCAGATTTTAATGCATCCGTACCCATATTAGTAAAGAATGTATTAAACTCATTTACTACTTTATTTCCTAGATCCAATTTGTTTCCATTAATCAAAAATTGATTGGGATAACCCATATTTTGACCCTTATGTAACTTATTTATTGTACCTTAAAATGCCCTTGGATTCTCCATCATTTCTTTGGATAATTTTTTGTTACAATAAACCTGTCTAGCCTTCCTAATTTCTTTGGTATACAAATTTCTTAGTTGTTTATACTTAATCCACTCCTGATTTCCTTTTGTTAGTTTAGCTTTTTTCCATGCCTTATCTCTAGCTCTTTTAATTGTAAACAATCTGGAATCATGCCATGGTGCATTATTTCATTTAATCAACCTAGTTTTTATTGGGGCATATTTATCACAAATTTGTATCAAATCCTTTTGGAACATATCCCATGCATCCTCCACATTGGGAATTAACTCTAACCTTTCCCAATTATACCCTTTTAATTCCTACATAAATTTGACATAATCAAAATGTTTATATACCCTGGTATGTATAATGTTCTTAGGTACTTTCCTAGTTTTTTGATTTCTTATACAACAAAATATCTGATGATCAGACATTGTATCTGGCAACACCCCACCCTTTACATACTTATTAGGATTTGAAGTAAATATAAGGTCCAGAATAATGGAACTGCCAGGATTATTTGCATTTAACCTAGTTTCTTCTTTTATATGTTGTATTGAATTCAAAGTTGTGGCCATATCAATTAAACTATGATGAGCATCTATTGTTCCCCAATCAATATTTAAATCCCCAATTGCCATTAATTCATATGAATTTAAATAGTTCTTCAGTATATTTTGCATTTCATCAAAAACCACAAAACTACTTTTGGGCAGATGGTATATACCAAGCAATGATATAGGTTTAGAGTGTGGTAACTTTACTTCCCATGGTAGGATTTTTACTTCAGTCCAGTCATTTAAACTATCCTGTTCCTTAATATCGATCCAATTTCTAGCATAAATTACCCCTCCACCCCCCTTTTTAGATCTATCTTTCCTCCACACATTAAAATGTTTTAATGCTATATCATTGTCTTGAATTCTTGTATGTAACTATGACTCAGTAATTATTAATATATCGGGTTTGTAGCGCATTACCCAATCTCTCAGGTGATCAATTTTTTTAAACAAACTACAGATGTAATATGCACAATCCTCAACCCTTTTTCATTTAACATTTTTAATGTACAATCATTGTTTAAGTCAGATGCAGGCCCAGGATTTGGATGAACATCCCCACTCATCATTAACCCCATAATTACTATCAGTTTACTCAATCTGTACATTTTGGGATTTATTTGTCTTCCCTTCCTTATATTTTTTCTTATATTAGAACCTACTAAAAGGGTATTCCGGCCCCAACCACTTAAAATTTTACTAAAAATACATACCCACTTAATCAAAGTGGTCTCTGTATATTTATCCAATAAAGTAGCCTGTTTTTCCCTGTGCCATCCTACTAGTACATCTATCTTTCCTGGCATGGTACTCTTATGCTCAATTACTATATATGACTGTGCTACAACATCTTTCTCCTTCTGGATAGGGTCTACATTTAAAAAGAACTGGCACCCCACTAATAGGATTCCCCACCATAGTATGGGTGGGGGGGTGGAGGTCCGGTGTGTAGTACAGGTGGAGAGGGGGTGGCAAATTAACAGGAGGTGGAAGGGGCTGAGTTGGCACCTCGGGGTGCAAAGTGTGCCTCCACACACTCGCATGACTGTGTGGCAGGGCCTCGGGGGATCAAGGGAGAAAACCTACAAAAAAATGTGTATGTGTCCCCGTCGCCAGTTGGAGGAAGGAAGCAATGAGGACCAAATAGCTACATAAAAAAATAAATAAATAAAACACTGGCACCTGAGTGCAGTACTGGGGATGCTGTGCTGTTCTGTTCAGGCATGCCATCCTTTGGATGAGACGTTAAACCAAGGTCCCTTCTAGCCATCTCTGATGCTGTCCTGGTGGGTGTCAAGGTGAAAGTAAAATAACCCAAGGCACTTTTTGCAAGAGTAGGGGACTTCCCCCATCTCATAAAACTTTTTCTTGCAATTGTCCAAGGCTGCATGTGGGTGTTAAGTTATGAAATGACTGCCACTACACATTCAGTCACTTCACTACTCATCTAGAATTGCTTGTAAAACACTTTCAGATACAATATGTATGAAAAGCACTGTGTAAATGCTGATTCATCTTCTTCGTCTGCAATACAACCAAATGTGGCTCCCATTTATAAATAGTTTATCTCCTGCTATTTTTTCCCAGTCCATACAGAGAATTATTTATTAGTTATGTCACATGCAACTATGATTTGTGTGACCGTATTTAATGTAACCATCCTTGTACTGTACTTACCTTTTGGGAGATAGTGGAGATTATCAGACTACCGATGGACCTACGCTATTAGTATGGGGTCAAGTTACACTGCTTTCTCAAATCAGTCTTTGGGTTATTAATTTAATAGTAGTTTTGTTGAGTTGGTAGGCTTCACTCACAACACCCCAGTAAAAAAAAAACAAAAAGGTGTGTGTGTGGGGGGGGCAAAGCCCCCCAACTCAAACAAACTGACACAAGCAGGCACTGTATACATGAAAGATTTACGCTACTTGCATAGCTCTGGTCCAATGATCTCCACTATCACCACCTTGTGTACCATTTCTTTATGGTACCATTCATTGTTTATGTAGAATTTATTTTATTTAAAAATTTCAATAAAAATTTATAAAGTAAAAAAAAGATGAACAATTAAAGTTAAGAAAAGGATGAATACCAGCCTTTCACAGGCCCCACATTGGTGACTTTGGCACCTCTTCCTACTAGATCCAGAATTGTGACAGGAGTTTGGAAGCCCTACGACCCCGCCATGGAGAGTTAGCCATGGGGGAAAGGGGCAGAAAGGTATGTCCAGGAAAAGCTGAGTGTCAGGTCTTAGGACGCCGGCCTGAAGGGGACATGGTTGCTGATGGGAGAAAGAAACCAACTACTAAAAGAATAGTTCTCATGCACTTTATCTGGTCCTCATCACAAAGTAGTATTTAAATATTTTATACATGAAGCAAGTATTCTTGACTCGGCAGCCCTACTCCACCACCGTCCCCCACCTTGGCCCAAAGGGCTTTTCAAAAGTAGCCCCACCAACCACTCTGTTCCTTTTTACCTTAGGTTGTTGCTAGGTAGAATATGTGAGTTTGGTAACACAGGCTGTGTATCTTTGAATGAATCCAGGAAGCACATTTATTTTGAAGGAACCTATGCAATTGTGGACTTTTGTTTTTAAAAAGTGGAAAAAATTTTATTTTAACCAGCCTGTCGGCACAGCAGTAGCACTATCGCTCATGATGCCGGTGACCCGGGTTCAGGAATGAGCCTGGGGAGTCAGAGAGCCAGCCGGTGGGGAAGAAGGCTTGAGCATCCTTGGACCACTAGCCTTCTCCGGGGAGGGAGGGGGATGAGGCCTGGTGCTCCACTGACCTCAGGTGGAGGCCTGGGATCCAGCAAGTGGTCAGTCATACAGTGAGGGGTTGAGTGTGATGGACGTTGCTGGGTCCCGTCTTGATGTCTGGGCGCACGGCACACCTGGGAAGAAATGGAAAAAATAGCTCCCTGCACTCCAGGAAGACGGAGCACCAGCACAGATCCTAAAGGTCCCCTGCCTGTCCCGAGCGGTGGCCTCCAATGATAGGCAATTGTTTGGGGTGTACGGGCCCCACCTCGTTCTCACCTGGGAGGAAACCAAGGTTACATGGGGGGGACTACCACGGGGCTCCAGGCAGAAAGGAACGGGGACAGATGCCAGGTGCTCCAGATGAGATGGAGTGCAGGGGGCAGAAGGAGCATACATAGAAAGTACAAACAAAATTATTTTAATGTAAGATGGTTTCCTTTTTATTTAGTTAGATTGTTGCTAAGTAGATTAGCACATGCTAGTGATGGACTGCTTCTACACCAGAGATTAATGAATAGTCAATAATGTGTTTAGACCAATTAAGTTCTAGGTTTCTGATACACATTTTATAAGAGGGCAATAACACATGACAGGATGTGTACATTCATTAAAGTGATTTATTGAAGTTTGCCATAGCAAATGGGAGTTGTAACCTGTAGGAGCTATGAATCAGCCTTGCACCATTTAAACTGTCAAAAAGTGCTGTTTTCCATGAAAAAAATCCTTTCGTTTCTGTGCTCTGTTTTATAACTCTGCTCCATTTTTTTCTCAGTGCTGCAACCCCCAACCGTGACATCATTCAAGGGAAACAAAGTTTTTAAAGGGACACTGTCAGTTTTAAGCTGACTCTTTACATTGTTTACAAGTAGCTGTATCTAACATTATAACGTGTAGAAAAATTAAAGCAATTTGATTGGCTGAAAGCAGCTCAGAGCTGTGTAATCATTGACCCATAATTACACTCCTGAACTACTTACAACCGTTCAAGCCCTATAACATAAACATAAAAAAGTATCATCACACTCCCACATTCTGACAGGAGGTGTCACTTCAAACTGTCACTTCACCAGCAGGCAATAAAAGTGAAACAACATCTACACAGCATGGAAAATTATCTTTTTGACCTACCTGCATCACAAAAACATTTTTCCAGAAGCTTTTCTAAAAACTGTACTGCTGCAAACACTTCTGAAATAGAAGAATACACTTTGATTAGGGAGACAGAAAAATGCAGCTATTTACTGTACCCACAATGCCTCATTATATAACTCTGTATACAGACTATTATATTTCTGTGATCACTGCAGAAATAGGAGATTACATCTCTCAGCAAAGAAATATTGTCAGCTAGATACTATATTCCTCCCGTACGCTTCATCCAGACGATGCCCTCTCTCACCCCCTCCTTTGACGAGGCACAGTCTCGGTTGACCACCCTACCCAGCTCTGTCTTTTTGGTTGACCTACCATCCAGTGAACACTAAGACTGAGTACTACCCTCCTCTCCTTTCCTAATCCCTTCTCTGGCACCACTGTAATAAAATGTATATAATTGCAATATACTTGCCTATGTAAATTGTTTCCCTGTTTTTCTGTATACTTTGTACTATCTGTGATGTTTGTTCATCATTGACTTGGAACCTTTGAAAATGAACCCTTGACTCAAAGGCATTAATCCCAAACTAAAATAAATAAATAAATAATACTGTATGCACAATGCTTTGCTTTGAAAATAAACATATGAGAGCGTATATTGTTGAAGCCACTACATAAATATGAGACTGCACCTCACAGTGAGGAAATTGGAAAACAACTTCTTTTTGTACCAGCAATTCCTTGCTATGTACTCATATTAGGTGCTACGCTGCAGTCACCACTACCAAAATAAGAGCCTGCAGCTCTGAGTAAGGAACATTTAAGTCAACTTTATAACATACCCAAAATTCCTAGTTGCTGTATGTGAAACATTGACAGCTTCCCTTGCATGACATCATGGGGGTGGGGTACAGAGAAAACTGAGAGCAGCCAGAAACAAAGCGCTGATAAAACATTAAAAAAATTACTATCAGATTTTTTTTACAAAACAAGTTGCAGCTTCAGCATCTGAAGCATGGCTGGCAATGACATACTATGTAAAAAAAAGACATTTGGGAAACTTCCATAAATCACTTTAAAGTGATTTTTGCAAGTTTGCCATAACAAATGGGAGTAGTAACCTGTAGGAGTTGTGAATCAGTCTCCTACCATTCAAACTGTCAAAAATTGTTTTCCATGAAAAAAAATCCTTTTATTCCTGTGTTCTGCTTCATTTGCTTAACCCTGCCCATTTTTTCTTAGTGCTGCAACCCTGAATTGTGACATTATGCAAGGTAAACAAAGTTATTAAAGAGACACTGTCAGTTTTTAGTTTTAGATAGAAAAATCAGCTATTTACTGTACCCAAAATGCCTCACTATGTAAATTAGTATACAGGCTATTATATTTCTGTGCTTACTGTAGAAATAGGAGACTACATCACTTGGTAAAGAAATCTTGTCAGCTAGATACTGTATGCACAATGCTTTGCTTTGAAAATAAACATATGAGAGCTTATATTGTTGAAGCCGCTACAGAAATATGAGGCTGTACCTCACAGTAAGGAAATTGGAAAACAGCTTTTTATTGTACCCACAATGCCTTGCTATGTATATCTACATATTAGGTGCTATACTGCAGTCACCACTACCTAAATAAAAGACTGCACCTCTGAGTAAGGACCATTTAAGTCGACTTTATTTTTTACCCAGAATTCCTTGTTGCTGTATGTAAAACATTGACAGCTCCCTTGTATGACATAATTCTGGGGGTGTGGCTGCACAGAGAAAACTGGACGTCAACCAGAAATACTGTGCTGATAAAACATTAAAAAAAATGATTATGACAGGTTTTCTTACAAAACAAATTGCAGCTTCAACATCTGAAGCATGGCTGGCAATGGCATACTATGTGAAAACGGCATTTGGAAAACTTGAATAAATCACTTTAAGATATATAGCTACTCATCTAGTGTGTGCTGAGGCAGGAGGCCACAGGCCAAGTGCTCCACTTCACACTCCGGAGGAGTGCCTTCAGTATATCTGACAATGAACACAGTGCCCTGGAGTGTATTATTGCACTTACCGGCATGGCAGGTAACCTGGTTCATCCAACCAGAGAGCAGTGTTTGTGGTGGCTATCTTGACCCATTTTGTAACTGCAGAGTAGGCCTAGCTGTCACTTGGTGATGATGTTCTTTGTAAACAGAAAAAGGAACCACTTCTCTTAGGAGTTTGGCATTGTCACCATTTTGTTTTATTGTTAATGAAGCTTGGGAGGCAGACACAAGGATTTCTAGAAAATCAAGAAAAGTATGGACTAAATATAGGGTGGTGTGAAATCTGCCAAAAATTGAAATTGCAAACATTGAACTTCAGCCCAGGCAAAATTCATCATAATCCAAATAGGTTTAAGTTACTTCACATGGGTTGGACTGTAGAAAACCAGTTTTGCAATTAAGATTGAACTGTGAGATCATTTCACTTCTGCCAGGCCACAACAGGAACACATAACAGCAGAATAATACAATGGAATACAGTGAAGGCTGCTGGTTCCAAAAGTTATGTCTGGTCATCGCTGACAAACCTTCTAGACATGGAGTAAAGTTAGGATGAGGATAGACAACGTGCTGTGACAGAAGTGTTGGACGTAGAGTAGTCAGCTAAGTTTGCCCCAAAACTCAAATGTTTGTATAAGGCTTAACAGTTGAAATCTGAAGCTGACAATGCTGTAGCAGCCCACAGTGGAGGCTATTGGTTCCAGAAATTGAGTCAATTCATCACAAGCATACCTCTGGAATAGTTAGGCCAGGATAGACAATGTGCTTTGACAAAAGTGCTAGACACAGAGTAATAGGTTAATTTTCACCCAAAATGTATATAGATATAGATATACAGTATGTATGTTTATGAATATATGTAATAAATGTTATTTTCATACAGCAAATACATACGAACATATGAATGTGCCAGCAGAAACAGACCACCCAGTCTATCTAAGTCTGCTCGAGTGTGCAGCCAACACCCCTAGTTTGCAGCTGCCCCAACCCCCTCCCTTTTGTCATCCTACTGCCACCCCCCATCCTCACTCTCCCCTGTTTCCTGTCCCATGCCCTTTTGAAGCTGTTCACAGATATACATGATACCACCCATTCTGGTAGGACGTTCCATTTTGCTACCACCCTCTCTGTGAAATAGTGTCTCCTCATTTCTTCCTAAATCTTCCCTCAATTCTTAGCCCATGCCCCCTGATGACCCTCCCCCTCCTTAGCTTAAAGACTCCATCTGCCCCATCCTTATCGATTCCCCTCAGATACTTGAATGTCTCCATCATGTCCCCCCTGTCCCTTCTATTCTCCAGGGTGTACATATTGAGGTTTCCCCTCCATTCCACATATCATCTTTGCTGCCCTCTTCTGCACCCCTCCATCAGCCTGATATCACGCTTTAGGTATGGTCTCCAAAACTGCACACAATACTCTAAGTGTGGCCTTACTAGTGATCTGTAGAGGGGCAAGGTCATCTCACTTTGCCAGGACGAAACACCCCTCGCTATGCACCCCAGCATTTGTTTGCTTTTGCAGCCACTCTCCTGCACTGGGCAGTGTTGTTCACGGTCCCCATTATCATTACCCCAAGGTCTTTCTTCTCCTCAGTGATCCCCAGCTTAACCCCCCCAGCTAGTATTCTCTCCTTGGGTTCTTCACCCCAAAATGCATACCCTTACACATCTTTGCATTGAACCCCAGCAGCCGCCTCTCTGACCACTCCTCTAGCTTGCTTAGGTCCTCCTGCAGCTGCTTCCACACCTCCTCTCCATCCACCACTGCTCCGATTTTGGTGTCATCAGCAAACAGACTTACCTTGCTCACCACCCCATGTCTAATGTCTGATATGAAGAGCCCAAACAATACTGGCCCCAACACAGAGCCCTGTGGCACCCCACACATCACCGGCCTTGGAGTTGAGAGCTCCCTTCTCACCACCACCCGTTGCAGCCTCCTACTCAGTCAGCTTGTAATCCAGTTCATCATTTTTGCCCCTACTCCTACACCAGTTAGCTTCCCCCCAAACCACCCATGAGGCACCAAATCGAAGGCCTTGCTGAAGTCCAAGTAAAGAACATCCATCGCGTGACCCTTATCCAGTTCACCTGTCACCCAGTCATAATATTGTATCAGGTTGGTTTGACAAGACTTCCCTGAAACAAACCCATGCTGCCTCACATCCTGGAGGCCATTGTCCTCCAGGTACGACACCAGTCTTTCCTGTAGTATCATTTCCATGAGTTTGCACACTATGGAGGTGAGACTTACCAGGTGACAATTACCCGGTTCATCCCTTGGCCCACTCTTGTGTAATGGCACTACATGTGCCATCCTCCAGTCCAGTGGCACACATCCCAACTCCAGTGAGGTGCTGTACAGATCCACCAATGACTCTGCTAACAACTCTGCCATCTCCCTCAGCACCCTGGGATGGATACCATCTGGCCCTGGTACCTTGTCTACCTTCAGTGCCCTCAGTCCCTCTAGAAACATAGAAACATAGAATTTGATGGCAGATAAGGACCGCTTGGCCCACCCAGTCTGCCCATTTCCCTACCTGATGGATAAGCTGCAGGTCCTAGTTAACCAGCAGCCTACTTCTTCCTACCCTCACCCCTAGAATTGCCTTATGACTGTCCCATGCATGCTTGAATTTCACCACTGTTTTGACTCCACAACCTCCCTGGAAGGCTGCTCCACACATCCACAACCTCTCTGTGAAAAATACTTCCTTAAATTACCTCTGAGCTGCCCCCCTCTTCTATCTTCAAATTGGCCCCTTGTTCTTGCACATCTCTTTTTTGAAAGATGCTACCCTCTTGGACTTTGTTGATTCCTTGAGGTACTTGAAAGTTTCTATCATGTCTCCCCTCTCCCTCCTTTCCTCGAGGCTATACATATTAAGCTCCTTAAGTCTCTCTTCATATGTCTTCCGTGCAGACCCTGCACCATTTTAGTTGCCCTCCCTCTGACAGCTTCCATCCTGTCTATGTTCTTGCGGAGATTGGGTTCCAGAACTGCACGCAGTACTCAGATGGGGTCTCACTAGCTGTCTGTACAGAGGATAATAACTTCCTGTTTTCACTGGTGATGCCTCTTCCATGCATCCCAGTATCCCCCAGCCCTCCTTGCTGCCCTCTCACATTGCTTGCCCACCTTTAGGTCATCTGATATGACTACCCCTGGTCCCTTTCCATTTTGTTGTTGTTAGTATCTCACCCCCATTGTGTACTCTTCCCTGGGTTTTGTTTCCCAGGTGCATTACCTGCACTTCTTAGCATTGAATCTAAGCTGCTAACATTTGACCATTCCTCTAACCTTGCCAAGTCCCTTCTCATCCTTTCCACTCCACCTTGTGCATCAACTCTGTTGCAGATCTTTGTGTCATCTGCAAAGAGACATACTTTCCTTCCAGTCCCTCTGCAATGTCGCTATAAACACATTGAAGAGGACCGGTCCTAATACTGAACCTGCGGTACTCCACTACTAACCCCTTTTTTTCAGAGGGACTCCATTTACTATTACTCTCTGTGTCCTATTCTCCAGCCAATTTTTACCCAGGCTGTCATCTTGGGACCCACTCCCAGGCTGGCTAACTTGTATATTAATCTTTGTGTGGGACTGTGTCAAATGCCCTGCTAAAGTCTAGGTAGGCTGATGTCCACAGCCCCTCCCTGATCAACTACTTTGGTCACCCAGTCAAAGAAATCTATCAGATTTGTCTGGCATGACCTTCCCCTGTAGAATCCATGCTGCCTTGGGTCCTGTGCCCTCTGGCCTCTAGATACTCAACAATTCTTTCCTTCAGAAGTGATTCCATCATTTTCCTACCACTGAGGTTAAACTAACAGGTCTGTAGTTTCCTGCTTCTGCCTTGCTCCCACTTTTGTGAAGAGGAATCACATCTGCCCTCCTCCAGTCCTCGGGTACCACCCCATCCTCCCATGATTTGTTAAAGAGGGTAGTCAGTGGTGTCACTAGTTCTACTTTTTAGTTCTTTAGAATTCTGGGATGAACCCATCAGGCCCCATTGCTTTGTCCACCTTCAGTTTTAAGAGTTCTTTCAGAACCCTTTCTTCTGTAAATGGGTTGGTATCAACTTCTGTATCCAGAGTGTTTCTACTGTTTGTTTTAGGTACCTCCCCTCTTCCTTTGTAAATACTGAGCAAAAATATTTGTTTAGTATCTCTCTGCCTTTTCACAGTCACCCTCTGCCCACCTCCCTCCGCCTCCTATCCCTCCCTTGGTCTTACTCGCTCCTGATGTACCTATAAAAGGTTTTATCCCCTTCTTAACTGAGTTGGCTATCTTTTCTCAGTTTGGGCCTTTGCTGTTCTGACTGCCTTCCCAGCTTCCTTTGCTAACTGATACAGTTCTCTGTCCTGTTCCTTCTGTGATTCCTTGTACTTCCTGAATGCTTTTTTCTCTTGAACCTTCACTGCCACTCCTTTGAGAACCATAGTGGTTTCTTACCTCGTTTCATTTTGTTTATTTGCTTTACACAAAGGCTTGTTACCTCTGTGATGGCAGTTTTTATTATTCCCCATTGTTCTTCCACCTCTCCTTCCTGCCCATTTGCTAGTGCATTCCTTAGGCACTCACCCATTTTGACAAAGTCAGCCCTCCTAAAATCCAGTACCTTTGTCTTTGTATGGCTTGACTCTATTGCTGTGTTTATTGTGAACCATACTGTTCGATGGTCGCTAGTTCCCAGATGGCTACCCACTTCTACATCTGTCCTCTCTTCATCTCCATTTGAGAGAACCAGGTCTAAGATTGTTCCTCTCGAGTGGGCTCCAATACTAGTTGTCTAAGGCATGCCCCCTGTAGGGCATCTAGAATAACCCTACTCTTAGAAGTGGCTGCTGCAACTGCACTCCAGTTAACATCTGGCATATTCAGATCACCCATCAGCAATATCTCCCCTTTTTCTGCCATACTAAGTGTACTTTCTATCATTTCCTTGTCCATTTCCTCCCCCTGAGAAGGGGGTCTGTATACAACCCCTGTGTGGATTGTGGTGCCATTGCCGGTCTCCAAATTTACCCACAGTGCTTCTTCTCCTCCCTGTTTACCCTTTTGTTCTGTTGCTTTGATTCCTTCCCTTATGTAAAGAGCTACTCCTCCTCCTCTTTTACCCTCCTGTCCCTCCTGTAGATAGTGTATCCTGGTATGTTTACATCCCAGTCATGGTTTTGTGTGTACCATGTTTCTGTGACTGCCACGATATCCAGATGTTCCTCCTCCATCAAGGCCACTAATTCAGGAAGCTTGTTACCAGACTACGGGCATTGGTACTATTGCTCTCCATTTTTGATGGCTTTACTTTCTGTTGCAGCATCCCCACTGACCTTTCTACCTCGGTCTTTTTCCATTTAGTACTCTGTTTTGTAGGGAGAGGCTGGGATTTTCTGCTGCTTATCAGTGCCTCCCCTTGACTAGTTTAAAAGCTTGCCAATGAAGCATTTAAACCGATTGCTCAAAAGACTTGTTCCCTTCCTGACAGATGCAGACCATCCTGCCAGTATAGGCTGGTGTCCTCCAGGTGGAACCCCAGTCCCAATGAAGCCAAACCCTGTGCTCCACACCATTTTTCAACCACTCATTAAACTGCATGGTGCAAGTACCCTTGCCTCACTCATGCCATTTACAGGCAGCACCTCTGAGAAGGATACTGTGTGTGCTACTTGTCTTAGGCTCCTCCCAGTTCTACAAAGTCCTTCTGCACTGCTCTAAGCTCATGTTGAGCCAAGTCATTTGTCCCTAGGTGGACAATGACATCCAGCTCAGACTCCCGTGCAGCTGTTCTTGTGAGCCTGAGGATGCGCTTCCTGTCCCTACAAGCCATGGCACCAGGCAGGCACTTTACTTCAGTTTTCCCTGCTCCCCCCAGTTCTATCCCCCTAATAATTGAGTCCCTCACCAGGAGCTGCTTCCTTTCCTTGTGGCATCCTCTGCCTCCTTCCTGTGGGCCTCCCTTGTGACAGGTGTCCTCAGCCTCCTTAATCTCCTCTGTGGGTGCATCCATAGGGGAGCTGTGCTCCCAGAATGGTGTGGGGATTGTGGAGTGGAACAACTGACTGGTGTGCCTCTGTTCCACCCTCCTCACCCTCCTGAGCCCACTGTGGTCCAACTGCTGTGCTTTCTTTGCAACCTCTGAGGTAGTGGTGGTGGCTCTGGTGCTCCCTGGATGGGGGTTCCTTCCGACCATCCAGTCTGGCCTGGGGAAGGTTTTCTTACTGCTGTCCAGTGTGGCCTGAAGATGGGCAACTTCCTCCTCAGGGCAGAGTTGTCTGCAACAGGGAGCATCTCAGCCTCCAGAAAGACTCCCGGAAGACTGCTGCCCCACAGCCATTACATTGCACTACTCCCCACATGACTATGTACTTTTTTGTGTGTGTGTGTGTGCTTGTGTGAGTGATTGGTTTGTTATATAGAAATATATATATATATATATATATATATATATTATACAATGTATGCGTGATATTTTCAGTGCTGTGTGCTAGAGAGGATATGACATTGATATGCACCTTGCACTCTTGAGGAAATGATGTCAGAACCCCAGGTATAAAGGAACTATTTCCAGGGGGTGTGGGTGAGGGTGGGAAGGTTGGGCCCTAAACTGTGCCCTCACAAAACAATCAGCTAAGAGCTCTGACCCACTCGCTGTGATGAGTGCCTCCTGTCTGCAAGATACTATACAGAGCAATTTGACAGAGAAATCCCTGCTAATCAAACAGAGAAAATCCAGACATCCAAGTCAGACACAGGTAAAACCTCCCCAGCCCCAAACAGCCTGGTGGTTTGTGCTCTGAAAGCAGTCAGCCCCAAAATAAGTCAGCTGTGCTTGAACTCTTCCTGCACTAAAAATCTTAAGAATTGTAACAAGACTGTCTTTTCCTGATAATTGTAAATTCCTTATTTCACCTTTCAGTTAGAAGCAGCCTCCACCTGCAGTATATCTGCTACAAAGCAAAGACAATTGAAAGGTTCCCCTCCCTCTGTTGTGAGCACAACTCGCTTTCTTGCAAATCCTATGTTCAGTATTGCAGCTCCCAACAAGAGATAGTTTGACTAGGAAAAATATTAGCTGTTCTTAGCTCTAGGACTCTACTTGCCTCAATTCTTCCATCTGTCACCTCCTCTCCTGTCCCCACCTCCCAACCCATGCTGGTAGTAGTCCACCCTTTTCCATGAACATGGAACAAAAGTATTCATTCAGTGCTTCTGCCTGCTCCTCCCCCTTTTCCATCCACTCCCCACCCCTTTTTATCCTCACTATTGTCTCCTTGCACTTTCTTTTCTCCCTGATGTATCTGAAGAAGTCTCCCCCCATTAATTCCCTGTGCTAATCTCAGCTCCCTCTGGGCCTTGGCTTCTCTCACTTTTCTGGTCACCTCCCTGGACCATCCTGCATATTCCTCCCTGTCCACCTCCTTCCCTGTCCTCCTAAACCTCTGATGAGCCACTTGTTTTGCCCTCACCACCTCTACAACCTCACTGTTCAACCAGCATGGTTTTCTCGCTCTGCTTCTCTTACTCTGTGCCTTGGTGCAGGCTTCTGTTGCCTCTGTAACCCCCTGTTTAATAATATCCCATTTCAGCTCCATGTCCATCACACGCCTTATGCCCTCCAGTTTCTCTCTCAGTACTTCCTGCATCCTCCCAAAGTCCACCCCCCCTGAAGTTTACCACCCGAGTAACTGATTTCTCTGCCTCCCCACACATAGTGATATTAAACCACACCATTTGGTGATCGCTGTCGGATAGTGGGTCCTCTACCTTTATTTCCCTCACTGCCTCCCCATTCGACAATACCAGATCTAAAGTGTTCCTTAGCATAGTAGGTAGAGTAACCAACTGTGTCATGAGACCCTCCTGAATCGCATCCAGAAGCACTTGCTCCCTAGCACTGGAGTTGACCGGAATGCCCCAGTCAACCCTCGGCAAGTTGAAATCCCCCACGATGACCACCTTTCCGTTTCTACATACCTTTTTGATTTGTCCCGCTAGCTCCCTGTCAAGCTTCTCAGACTGGAATGGCAGCCTGCATACCACCCCAAACCTTAGTTTCCTACCCCTTGAGTCTAGGAGCTGCAGCCAGATTGCCTCTGTTCTCCTTTCTTCTCCCTCGACCCTTGTGCATTTGATCCTATCCCTCATATAGACTGCCACCCCACCCCCCTCCCACGGTCCTTCCTGTATAATTTGTATCCTGGGATTGCCAGATCCCAGTCCTGGTGCTCAGTTGCCCACGTTTCTGTGACAGCTGCAATATCCACCCTCCATACTGCTAAGAGTGCCTGTAGCTCAGCAGATTTGTTTCCTAGGCTTCTTGCATTCAGTGAGACCACCCTCCATATAGCCCCTTCCCTTCCCTTCACTAGCTTCCATATCATCCCTTCTACTCCCTCTTTTTTTGGCCTCCCTGAGGCCTTCCCTGCTAGCCTATGGTGTAGGCTGTGACTCCACTCTATCGGATCCTTGCCTACCTGCTGTCCACTTGCCACCCCCCATCTAGTTTAAATCTACCCTTGTCACAATATTCCTCTCCAGTCTTTGCTTTAATACCTCCTTCTCCTCCCCACTCAAGTGCAGCCACCTCTGCAAACAGATTGTTATTATGCCAGCTGCCTCAGCTGCCCACAACCCCATACCCTTGGTTCAACACCATTCTACCAACCATGTGTATAACTCTAATCCTCTCCTTTCTCACTGTGCTTGCACAGGGTACTGGGAGCACTTCGGAAAAGGCCATAGACTCCCCAGTCTCCTCACACAACCTTCCCACTTCCTCAATCCTCTCCCTTGTTACCTCCACCATTACCCCCGCTAGGTCATTTGTCCCCACATGTACCACAATGTGTGCTTTCCTTCTACCCCTCTTTACATACCTTAGGATTGCCTGTCCTGCCATGTCTGCCTTTAATCCTGGTATGGACTCCACCCATATCCGACTGTGCCTCTTCCCCTTGCCACCCCATCTGATCCCCTTGAGTATGGAGTCCCCCAACACCAGTACACCCTCTTTCCTTGTGCCCATCACCACCCCCACCCAGGTTCTCATTTTTGGAGCCATTCAAGACTGTGTTTTTACCATGTGCCCCAGTGTCTTCCCCCCGTCCCTCCCAATTAAGACCCCTCCCTCTCCCCTTGTTTGACTGCCAACCTCTCTCTCCTTTCTCAGCTCTCCAAGTATTATCCCTCCCCGTCACACCATGCCCAATCTCTCCACTAGTAATGCCCCTCACACCCTCTTCTTTGTGAGTGCTATCCCTTGTGCAATCACCTCCTGCATCCTCTTTCCCATGTGTTTCTAGCAAAGTAAACATGTTCCCTATCCCCTTTGCCTTACTATGTGCTTTCTCCTCCCTTCTGCATACTGTTGCTCCTCTTTTTCTAGGTTCTACTAGAGTCCAACTTTCATACGCTGGCTTCCTATCTAGTTTACCCCCTTCCTTGACCCACTGTTCCTTCTCTGTGGTGCCCCCATCATACTCTCAGATGACAGCCCTCCTACCAATGAAATCCTCCCCTCATCCCTCAACCTCCTCAGCTCCCTGCCCAGCCACTGAACCTCTTCCTCGAACCTCCTTATCTTGTGGCATATTGGGCACCCTCCCAGCCTCCAGAGTATATTCATCTGCATTGCTGCCCCACAATCATTGCACCCAACAATCCTACCCATGGTCCACACTACCTATACAGCCTCTGCACACTAACTATCCCTACAGCAAGTAGAATTAAGTAATCCTAGCACAGCCTCTAACAGAAATACCTGATATACACATTTGGGCATATGCCTATTTTCAAAAGTATTCCCGTTACAGCAGTTACATTTCAGATATCCATTACAACAGACAAAAAAAAAATCCAAAGCTAGAAAATAGTATATAAAACAATTACAGACCTACTCCAGTCCTCCAGACATAGCGTTTTGGAAAAAGTTTAGTGTCAGTTAGTTTTTTTGTTTCAATATGCAACCTATTCCAATACATACTGGCACTGAAATGAGTGCTCATTGCACAATAGCTTGTGAAAGTTTTGGGGACTTTTAATGTCATAGTCTTAGTACTTTTTGTATCATGGTCCAAGACATGTAAGGCTTATGTGACCCAAAAACTGAAGATAACCGTGATATAGCAGCCTACCGCGAGGGCTACCAATTCCAAAATGTGCACATGTATTTTTCAACTTCTCTATTGACCCCAGGAAATGACTGGAAATTGGCCAGTGGCTCAGCCCACTTTCATGCTAAACAAATAAAATAGTTAAAGCAGAAATATAAACAAATAAAATAAAGATAAGACAAATCCACTTCCATTTATCACTGACAAACCTTCTGGACGTGGAAGCAAAGGTGACTGGCTCAACTAATCCTGTATGTGTTCAGTCTCCAAATTGGGTTTCCAAATATAAGACATTGGGGACCAAGTTCGTAGGCAGAGATGGGACACTTGGACAACCCCATCATTTCTCTTTCTCATGGTCCTAGGAGAGTGACAAGCATGGCTCAAGAAACCTCCCGTATTTAGGATTATTTCTATGTTCACTGTGTTTTCCGCTGTATCCCATTACTGTAAGTTTGCACGTCGAAGCCTGACTTCGAGGGCACAAGCGAGACCCTTATTGGTGCTTAGTGTAAACCAAACCACAGAGATGAAAGCTTCTAGCATGTGTTCCTTTACTGGAGAATAGAGTGCATAAGTTCAGTTACAAATGGCTTTCAGATCCAGAGATCACAATTTCTCAGGCTATAGGTTTGGGCATTCATTCCTCTTTCAGAGTTTCCATAATTCCCTGCTCCTCTTTCAGAGCTATGCGTAGTGTCCTTCCTAGGGGCCCTGGCAAACTCCTGATCTGACTGTAGCTGACCTCCAAACACAGCCTCTGCTGAAAAGCATCATAACCCTGTCTCTTCTCAGTGATTTACATTTTATGCGAACATATTAACACATGAAGAAGTGAGCAGAATAAGGCCATTAGGTCCATCTAGTCTGCTCATATTGCAGGGTCCTCAGCTTAAGCTACTGACATATGAACATACAAAGAAGTCAGCAGAAGAAGGACATTTGGTCTATGTAGTCTGTTCGTATTGCAGGGTCCACAGCTTGAGCTACTGTCCCTGCCCCCCCTCCCCACTCCTCCCTCACTTCCTCCCTACCCATGATCCTTACCTTCTCCTTATGTCTATCCCAGCCTCTCTTGATGCTGCCCACTATCTTCATTAAGACTACCTCTTCTGGCAGTGCATTCCAAGTGTCCACCACCCTCTCTGTGAAAAAGTGTTTCCTGACCTCCCTCCTAACTCCCAGGCTTAAGATTCTGCTCCCTCATGTTATGGTTACCACTCAGCTTAAAGAGGCCCTCCTTATCCACCATATTTATCCCTTTCAAGTACTTGAAGGTCCCAATCATGTCCCCTCTCTCTTTTCTTTCCTCCAGAAAGTACAGGTTCAATGCCCTCAACCTCTCCTCGTATGACTTACCCTGCTGACCTGCTATCATCTTTGTAGCCCTCCTCTGGACCTTCTCCAGCAGGTTAATGTCCTTTTTGAGGTGTGCGCACCAGTACAGAACTCCATACTCTAGATGTGGCCTTACCAGTGACCTGTACAAGGGCAGTATAACCTCCTCCCTTGTTCTACTGATCCCCCTAGCTATGCATCCCAGCGTCTTTTTTTCTCTTGCTGCTGCTTTCTTGCACTGCCAGGAGTACTTCAGGTCACTAGTGATCGTCACTCCTAGGTCCTTCTCCTCCTCTGATGCAGATACCTGGACTCCACTCAGGTAGCACTTTGTCCTGGGATTCCTGGCTACAATGTGTATAACTCTGCATTTCTTAGCATTGAAGCCAGACTGCCAAATCCTGGACCACCTCCCCAGGTTTTCCAGATCATCCTGTAGGTCCTGTATCCTTTCAGTTGTGTCTACTCTCCCATGGAACTTGATGTCATTTGCAAATAGGCACATTTTGCCCCTAATGCCATCCTCAATGTCACTGATGAAGACATTGAACAACACTGGTCCCAGCAACGACCCTGCCCCCCTTCCCAATCTGCCCATCCTCTCCATCTGCCCCTCCTTTGACCCTTATTTTTCCCTCAACTCAATCTCAGTCTCTCTTGAAGCCATAAAACCACTACTTCTGGAATCACATTCTAATCTGCCACCATACTCTCTCTGAAGAAATGCCTCCTAGCTTCTCTCCTAAACCTCTCCCCCTCCCACTTGAGACTGTCCCCATATGTTTTGGTTTCCACTAAGGTTGAAGAGACCCTCTTTATCCACCCTATTTATTCCTTTCAAATACTTGAAAGTCTCATTCATGTTCCCTCACTCTCTCCTGTTGTCTAGGGAGTACATGTTCAGGGTCTGCAACCTCTCCTCATACATCATACCCTGTTGGCCCATGATCATTTTAGTTGCCCTCCTTTGAACCATCTCCAGCAGGTTAATGTCCTTTTTAAGGTATGAGCACCACTACTGTACACTGTACTCCAGATGTGGCCTCACTAATGACCTGTACAAGGGCAGCATTTCCTCATCTCGCCTGCTGCTGATCTCTCTGGCAATGCAATCCAACATTTTATTTGCCTTTGCTGCTGCTTTCCTACAATACATTGTGTGGAGTGCTTCAGATCACTAGTGATCATCACTCCCAGATCCTTCTCCTCCACTGATGCTGACACCTGAACCCCACCCAGGCTACACTCAGTCCTCAGGTTCTTGGCTCCAATGTGCATAACTTTGCATTTTGTTGCATTGTAGCCAAGCTGCCAATTTCCCAGACCAGATCTCTAGTTTTGTAAGATCTTTCTTTAGGTCTTGTATCCCTTCCGTTGTGTCCACCCTCCCACAGAGCTTAGTTTCATCTGTGAATAGGTACATTTTGCCCTTAATGCAATCCCCAATATCACTGATGAAGACATTGAACAGCACCAGTCCAAGCACCAAGCCCTATAGGACCCTACTGGTGACCTTCCTGGTGCCAGATAACTCACCCCACCACCACCATGCTCTGGGTCCTGCCCCCAGCCAGTTTTTCATCCATCTGGTCAGCTTCTCTCCAACCCTGAGATCCACAACTTCATGATCACCCTCTTAATGGGTACAGAGTCAAAGGCCTTGCTGAAGTCCAGGTAAAGGATGTCCACCGCTTTGGCCCCTGTCCACTGTTTTAGTGACGCAATCAAAGAAGTCAATCAGATTCATTTGACTTGACCTCCCTCTCATAAGCCCATGCTGCCTCTAATCATGGAACCATGCTCATCCAGATACTCTATCAGCCTTTCCTTAAGTATGATCTCCATAAGCTTGCACACAATTGAGGTCAGACTGACCAGTCTGTGATTTCCTGGGTTGTCCTTGGGACTGCTCTTGTGGAGGGGCACTACATGTGCTGTTCTCCAGTCCTGTGGTACCATGCCTGACTCTAGTGAACTATTCTGCAGAGAAGGTGAATGTCAAACTGGGGGTAATACTCAGGAAGATTTCATTTCTGCCAAAAGAAGATCGAAATAAGGTAGCACAGCAATTGTTATTGCCAGTATTAGAATACAGGAGCCTGATCTACCGACATGTGACAAAAACTGAGTTGGATAAGTTAAATAAAGTATATTTAAATATAGCTAGATTTGTTTCAAAATGTCATTTCAACCCCCATTTTTGCAGTCTCCTTCAGAGGCTAGATTGGTATCCTCTTAAAATTTGGAGAAAGAAGCGACTGGGGCAAAAAGCGTATGTGGAATTTGGAGTGGTAAATAAAAATGGAACCCATTATGCACTTAGGTCAACAAACAAATACCCTCTGAGAGAGATCCAAAATAGGGGCCTAAGGATTCCCATAGTTAAGAAAAGGTATAGTAAGATGCAAAGGAGGTATTATCTTCCAAAGATATGGAATGAATGAAATTTAGAGACCAGAAATGCAAGTAATTTGGTACAGTTTAGAAAAGGTTTAGACCAAATGTGGAAAGTAAACTGCCAGAGTTTTAGGTCGTAGGGCAAATTGCCATGAAAAGGGCATAGTTTAAATCTGTAAATTGCTTGATTCAATTATGTTTTTAGTCCTAAGTGTATTTTGTTGGAATTACTGCATCAAAAGTGTTATCTTAAGTTACCTTTAGTCTTTTATATTGATGCCTCCATTTAGAAATATAACTTTAGGTATTGTATGTGACAGCCCATATTCTGTCCACTCAGAGAAAGTTAAATGTGATAACTCTATGGCTTCTTGTATGTAAATTGTCCAAAGTGTGTTCAGCTCCAAGTGTATGGTTACTGGAAATATTACATAAAAAAAACCAAAAAGTTAGTGTGTTTGTTGAGTTGGCTGAAGTGAAATCTTAGATGGCGGAAAGGGCTTGTTATCTATTAATCTATTAAGTAGGGGGAGTGGCTTAGCTAGAAGGAAGCCAGGTTACAGCCAGATTTAAACACTGCCTTAGATAGCTTCTGCCAGAGACTTGGCAGAGAACACCAGGAGGAAGGAGTTGCTATGCAACTGGACTTCTACTGGGACTATATTACCTCCTTCTCCTCCACCCCCCACCCATAGGCACAGGATTTGACTGAAAACAGAATTTCCTGTTTGGGAGCAGGAAGTGAGTGACCACAGAGCCACCAAAGATTCACCATCCTAGAAGGACAAGAGTAGCTCTCTGTCCCCCGTCCCCCAGCTGCTGGAGGTCTGCCTCTGAGCAAGCAAGGGGACTACTGAGAAATATAGGATATTCTTGTCTCAGAACAGGAAGATCAGGAGCTTAAAGGGCACAGAGGCAGTAAGTAAGTAAGGAGAGAAAAACACAAAACAAAACAAAATAAAACAAAAAAAAAAACAGACGAATGAATAAGGATTCCAAACAACAGTGAACTGGCCAGAAATAAGACATGATGGGAGTGGTGCAGTACAGTGGCTGTGGAGCAGCAGTCTTCTGGGAGGCGTTCTGGAGGATGCAGTGTTGTCCCATCTGCAGGCACCTCTCTGGGCTGAGGGAGGAGGTTGCTCATCTACAGGCTGAGTTGGCCAGAATTTGTGGGACCCCCCCCTCTCCCATCCAGGGACCACCAGGGCTACTGCCGTTGCCTCAGAGGTTGCCAAGAAAGAGGAGTGGTTGGACCACAGTGGGCTCAGGGAGGGTGAGGGTGGTGGAACAGAGGCACATCCCTCCAGTTGTACCTCTCCCCAATTCTTATGCCATTCTGGCAAAGTATGGTTCCTCTATGGAGGCACCCATAGTGAAGACCAAGGAGGATGCTGGGAACCTCCACAAAGGAGACCCACAGGAGGGTATCATGGGACCCCACAGGGAAAGGAAACAACTCCTGGTGGGGACTCCATTGTTAGGAAGGAAGAACTGGGGGGAGGAAGGGGAGAGGGAGGTAAGGTGCCTGCCTGGTGCCATGGCTTGGAAGGACAGGGAGCGAATCCTCAGGATCGCTGAAGCAGCTGCACAGAGGAGGGAGTTGGATGTCATTGTCCACCTAGGGACAAATCACCTGGCTATGAAGGGATAAGAGCAGTGTAGAAAGAGTTTGTAGAGTTGGGAAGGGGCCTCAGACAAGTAACACACACTGTAACCTTCTCAGTGGTGCTGCCTCTCTATGGCATAGGTGAGGCTAGGGTGCTCAAAACCATGGGATTCAATCAGTGGTTGAAAAACCGGTGCAGAGCTCAGGGGTTTGGCTTCATTGGGGACTGGGGGTCCACCTGGAGTGATGCAGGCCTATACTGGCATGATGGTCTGCATCTATCCAGGAGGAGAACCAGGATCCTAGGTGATAGGTTTAAATGCTTCATTGGCAAGCATTTAAACTAGCCAAGGAGGGAGGCACTTGAAAAGAGCAGGGAAATCCTAGCCCCCCATAAATGTCAGGGTAGTAAGTGAGGTAAACACAAAGATAGAGATGTCGATAAGAAGACAGGCGGGGTAAATGGAGAAAGTGACAAAGGCAATAAGGACAGAGATGGGGCAAAAAGGAGTAAGGCCATCAGGAAATGGAGAGTAATGAGTACCAATGCCCGTAGTCTGGGCAACAAGCTCCCTGAACTGGTGGCCTTGATGGAAGAGGGATGCCTGGATATCATAGCAATCAAAGAAACATGGTACACAGAGAACCATGACTGGGATATTAACATACCAGGGTACACAATCTACAAGAGAGACAGGGAAGGGAGAAAAGGGGGAGGATTAGCTCTCTAAGTAAGGGAAGGGATAAAAGCAACTGAATAGAAGAGTAAACAGGGAGGAGAGAAGGCACTGTGGTTCACCTTAGAGACTGGAAATGGCACCACAATCCTCACAGGGATTGTATACAGGCCCCCATGTCAGGGGGAGGGAATGGACAAGAATATGATAGAAGGCATTCTCAGGATGGCAGAGAAAGGGGAGACACTATTGACGGGAGACCTGAATATGCCAGATGTTAACTGGAGCACATTTACTGCAGCCACATCCAAGAGCAGGGCCATTCTTGATGCCCTACAGGTGGCAGGCCTCAGACAGCTAGTTTTGGAACCCACTCGTGAGGGAGCAATCTTAGACCTCGTACTCTCAAATGGGGACAATGAGAGGATCTCAGCTCTAGAAGTGGGTAGCTATCTGGGAACATGTGACCATCAAACAGTGTGGTTCATGAGAAACTCAGCTACAGAGTCAAGCCATACAAAAGTGAGGGTACTGGACTTCAGGAGGGCTGACTTTGTCAAGATGGGAGAGTGCCTTAGAAAAGCTCTAGCAAACAGGCTAATAGGAGGGGTGGAACAATAATGTGGAGGCATCAAATCTGCCATCACAGAGGCAACAAACCTTTGTAAGAAGCAAATAAACAAATCAAAATAATAATAATAATTTTATTTATAAGGTGCCTTTCGATTACCAAGGCGCCGTACATAAATAACAAATCAGAACAGTAAAAGAAAAAAATCATTAAAGCCTGCAATTAAAACAAAACAATCATGACAGTCAGTGTTATAAAAATGCAGTTTCCCATTAAAAAAGTCTTCAGACCTCTCTTAAAGCCCTCCACAGAAGTGCACTCCCGCAACAGATGGGGTAGAGAGTTCCAAAGGGTTGGGGCTACATATTCAAATGCTCAAGTACCCGAAGATTTCAAATTTACCCTTGGAACCTCTAGCAACCCCTCGTCGGCCGGGTGGAGTGATCAATTTGGGTGATAAGGAACCAGAAGTTCTTTCAGATAATCTGGGCCCATATCGTGTAGAGCTTTAAAAGTCAGCAAGCTGACTTTAAATGTGATCCGTCACCGAATTGACAGCCAGTGCAGTTCACGCAGCACCAGCGTAATATGACAGGATCCGCTAGAACCCGTCATAAGCTGGGCTGCAGCATTCTGCACTAGCTACAGGTGATGGATTTCAACCCCAGAAAGCCCTAGGTAAAGAGAGTTGCAATAATCCAAGCGCGAGGACACGAAGGCATGAACTAACGTTGGTAGGTCAGCAGACAGAACAAGATGCTGGATCCTGGCAATGTTCCTAAGATGGTAAAAGGAAGTCTTAATGACTGCCAACACCTGCGAGTGCAGTGTCAGCCCATCGTCAAGAACCACCCCCAGGTTCCGCACCTGTTCAGAGGTAGGGAGAGAAACGCCTCCAAGAAAAATTCCGGAAGGAGCATCAACACCTGACCTCCCTATCCGATGACCCGGTTCCACAACCAGTACCTCAGTCTTATCACAATTCAGCCTCAGCCTGCTAGAATTCGTCCACTCCTGGATTTCGGTCAGGCAGCTATTAAAGACCGAGAGAGCTCCAATCTGGTCAGGGGCAAAAGAAAGAAAGCCACCATGGTTCTCAAAAGAGGTGACAGGGAAGGTCAGGGAGAAAAACATAGCATTCAGGAAGTATAAGGAAACACAGAAGGAGCAGGACAGAGAGCTGTACCAGTTAAGGCAGAAGAAAACAGGGAGGTAGTCAGAATAGCAAAGGCCCAAACTGAGGAAAAGATAGCCAACTCGGTTAAGAAAGGGGATAAAACCTTTTGTAGGTACATCAGGGAGCGTAGAAAGACAAAGGGAGGGATAGTGAGGCTGAACAGAATGGACGGTGGGTGGGCAGAGAGGGACAATGAAAAAGCAGGGATACTGAACCAATACTTCTGCTCAGTATTCACAAAAGAGGAGGAAGGGAAGGTGCCTAATCCAAGTAACAGAAGCACTCTGAATGGAGGGGTTGATGCCAGTCCTTTCACAGAAAAAAGGGTTTGGAAAGAACTAAAACTGAAGGTGGACAAAGCAATGGAGCCTGATGGAATTCACCCTAGAATTCTAGAAGAATTAAGGGGAGAACTAGTAAAACCACTGACTACCCTTTTTAACAAATCATGGGAGGATGGTGTGGTACCTGAGGACTGGAGGAAGGCAGATGTGATTCCCCTTCACAAAAGTGGGACCAAGACAGAGGCGGGAAACTACAGACCTGTCTGTTTGACCTCTGTGGGAGAGAAAGTGATGGAATCACTTCTGAAGGAAAGAATTGTTGAGTACCTAGAGGCCACTAGGGCATAGGACCCAAGGCAGCATGGATTCACAGCAGGAAGGTCATGTCAGACAAATCTAGTTCAATTTCTTTGACTGGGTGACCAGAGTAGTAGACCAGGGAGGGGCTGTGGACATGGCCTACCTAGACTTTAGCAAGGCATTTGACATAGTCCCACACAAAAGATTAATAGTCAAATTAAGCAGCCTGGGAGTGGGTCCCTGGGTGGTAGCCTGGGTAAAACATTAGCTGGACAACAAGACACAGAAGGTAATTGTAAATAGAGTCCACTCTGAAGAAAGGGGGTTACTAGTGGGGTACTGCAGGGTTCAGTACTGGGTCCAGTCCTTTTTAATGTCTTTATAAATGACATTGTCGAGGGACTGGAAGGAAAAGTATGCCTCTCTGCAGATGACACAAAGATCTGCAACAGGGCTGATACACAAGAAAGCATGGAAAGGATGAGAAGGGACTTGGCAAGTTTGGAGGAGTGGTCAGAAGTATGGCAGCTTAGATTCAATGCAAAGAAGTGCAAAATACTGTACCTAGGAAACAAAAACCCAGGGGAAGATACACAATGTGGGTGAGAGGTAGTAACAACAACAAAAATGGACAGGAACCTTGGGGTAATCATATCAGATGACCTTAAGGTAAGCAAGCAATGTGAGAAGGTAGTAGGGAGGGCTGGGGGGGGGATACTGGGATGTATAGGGAGAGACATCACCAGCAGAAAACGGGAAGTTGTTATCCCTCTGTACAGACAGTTGCTGAGACACCATCTGGAGTACTGTGTCCAGTTCTGGAGAACCCATCTCCACAAGGACATAGACAGGATAGAGGCAGTCCAGAGGAGGGCAACTAAAATGGTGTAAGGTCTGCAAGGGAAGCCATACGGAGAGAGACTAAAGGAGCTTAATATGTATACCCTTGAGGAAATGAGGGAGAGAGGGGACATGATAGAAACTTTTAAGTACCTCAGTGGACTCAAGAAAGTCCAAGAGGGTGGCATCTTTCAGAAAAAGAGATGTGTAAGAACAAGGGGACACAATTTGAAGATGGGGGGGTGGTTCAGGGGCAATGTGAGGAAGTATTTTTTTGACAGAGAGGGTGGTGGACGCATGGATCAGACTTCCTGTGGAGGTTGTGGGGTCTAAAACTGTGGGAGAATTCAAGAATACATGGGACAGACATAAGGCAGTTCTAGTGAGGGGTAGGAAGAAATAGGCTGTTGATTAACTAGGATCTGCAGCTTATCCTGTAGTTACGGAAATGGGCAGGCTAGGTGGGCCAAGCGGTCGTTATCTGCCATCAAAGTCTATGTGTCTATGTAAAGGTGCTATCTCAAGCCGACCTTAGTTTTGTATACTGGCGCCACCACTAGAAACATAACCTTAGTTACCATATGTGACAGTTAAATGTGATAATTTATGACTCCTTTGTTTGTAATTGTTAAAAAGTGTTTGATGGTGTAGTTCAATGTTAGTTTATGTTTTTATGAAACCTTGTTAAGATTTGTACTTCTTTTTGTAACCATTTGCTTATACAGTACAACCTTTTAAAACAGGCTTTACAGTCCTAAAGGTTTATTTTCCTGTTAAAAAATAAACATTTTAGGCTGGCTCATCAGCGTATCAGTTGGATTTCCGCTTGCGACGCAGGCGACCTGGGTTCGGGAACGGACTCAGGTTGTCGGAGAGCCAGCCAGGGGAGAAGGTTGCAGCGTCTGTAGACAGTCCGCCTTCTCCAGGGGGAAGGCAGGGATGTGAGCGGGCACATGCTGGCCCCTGGCGGAGGTCTGAAGCATAGCAGAGTGTCAGGGCTCAAAATATCTGGGGGAGTGATGGACATCGGCGTTCGCCATGACGTCACCTGCATCACTCTCCAAGGGAGAAAAGTGGAAAATCGGCTCTCAGGCTGGCCAGATGATGGCTGTCCGGTCGCCTCGCTGCTGTCACAGCCCCACGGCCTCCCACCCCAGCAGCACCTGGAGCTGATGCTGCAGTGTGCTGGACGACCCCAACCGGTGCCTTCCCTCTTGGAGGAGGGGGACCCACCCAGCAAAGGGTTACACCGGGCTACTCCAGGGGGCTGCGATCTGGGGCTGAGGTAGGTCGTTGGGATGGTGGATAGACCAGGTAAGGACCTTGAGGGCCTGAAGGAGGTGCTAGCCGGGGAGCAGAGGAGGAGGAAGAATAAAAAAAAAAAATAATAAACATTTTTATCTATCTATCTATCTATCTATCTATCTATCTATCTATCTATCTATCTATCTATCTATCTATCTATCTATCTATCTATCGCACAGGTCAGCCAATAGATCTGCAAGCTCTGCCAGTTCTCTCAGCACCCTTGGCTGATTGCTGTCTGTTCCTGGGGATCTGTCTACCCTCAATGCTAACAGCTCTGTCCTCACCCTATCCACCCCCATTAAAACATCTGTGCCACCAACCCACCCCAACTCCTCTCTTTCCCCCTGGTGGCACCAGCCTGTCTCTCTCTCTCTACTGAAGATGGAACAGAAGTGCTTGCCCCCATTCTCCTCCACCCACCTGTCCCCTTTCCTGAGCCTAATAATATCATCCTTCTTGTCCCTTTTCTTGATAATATAGGGGAAAAAGTCCTTCTCACCTTTCTTAATTCCCTCAACTAGCTGCAATTACTTCTGAGCTTTAACCCACTCAACTACCTTTCCTGCTATGCTAGCCATCTTCAGGTAGTCTTCCCTGTCTTCCTCCCTCTTGGTTCTCCTGAATTTCTTGTAGGCTGACTTCTTATCCCTTACTGCCTGGGCAATCTTAGTACTAAACAAGCTGACTGCTTTGGCCCTATGATTTTTCCCTTTGAGCTTAACACACTCCTCTATGGCAACCATTACTCCCTCCTTGATGATGGACCACCTTTGGTTTACCCACATATCCACTTATATGCTTGCCAGGTGACTCCTTAGCAACTCGACCATCTTTCTGAAGTCTACCTTTCTAAAATCCAGGATTTTAGTCTTAGTGGGGGGCCTTTTCCCTTCCCATGTCCAACTGGAACCACACTGTGTGATGATCATACCCACCCAGGGGCTCCTTGTTCATGTACATCCTAGTACTGTCCTTTTTCAGCATGCCTGTTCATACCACATGGACAGGCTTATTCATGTCTGCCAGACCACTGCTCTGTGTCCTGAGACCCTCTATTGTGACAATAGTTGTAAATGGCAGTACTCAGTCAGTTCATGCATACATGCCACCTAACCCAGCTTATGGTGCATTTCCCTTAGTGATTTTGATTTTTATCACTCTTATGACTTTTTCCTGTTACAACACTGTGCACTGTGATGGTGCAAACCATACTTTGAAGCTCAATGTCTGCCAAAAGAGGCAGATCAGAAGTGCAGTGCCTTTCTCACATGGCCATCCTCTGACACTCTGCCTGTCCTAATGCAAGTGATGGTCTGCTTTGTTAGTACTACACACTGCTGTGTGTTTCCTTTCATGTCCATTGACCAGCATGCATGGTCCTGCTTTACTGTGGCTCAGTCCTTCCATGTACCCCGGAGATGAATCTCCTACCTTGCCTGTCAGCTTTCTCCTCTGCTGCAGGCTCACTTGCCACTTCCAGATGCTTTGTTGCCGTAAACACCTATCTTTGGGATTGCTTCTCATCAGGGTCTCCCTTGATGTCTTTGAGGAAATGCACCACAAGCAAGCTGGCCACTGAGTTATGTCCCTTAAGGAGGAACCCCACAGGGGTTCCCACACCCTCCCAGTGGTCTGACTAGATAGTTCCCAACTATGGTAATCTGCACGTAAATGCCTCAGATCACAGCTCCCAAGGATCTGTCCCCAGTGTTAGAGGTCCCTCCTTTGCAATGTAGGAAAAATTAGGCTAAATACTTAATGATTATTATAACTAATTATTTAATAATAGCGAATACTCTGAGTTTATTATTTATTTTATTATTACACATTATGTCTTGGCAAAAGTATTCTGATTAAGGAAACCCTGTGCAAACATGCCAAAGGGCTCATGCAATCCATTTCTGCAAGCTGGCTGTGGTGGGAAAAGGCTGCAAGGGGAAGGACAGTTAAGACATGTACAAAACAAAGACCCAGGAGAAGAGTACACAATAGTAGGGGAGGTACTAACAACAACAAAAATGGAAAGGGACCTGGGAGTAGTCATATCAGATGACCTAAAGGTGGGTAAGCAATGTGAAAAGTCAGTAAGGAGAGCCAGGGGGATACTGGGATGCATAGGAAGGGGCATCACAAGTAGAAAAAGGGAAGTGATTATCCCTGTATACAGACAGTTGGTGAGACCCCATCTGAGTACTGTGTGCAGTTTTGGAGACCTCATCTACGCAAGGACATAGACAGGATGGAAGCAGTCCAGAGGAGGGCAACTAAAATGGTGCAGGGTCTACATCAGAAACCATATGAAGAGAGACTGAGAGAGCTTAATATGTATACCCTTGATGAAAGGAGGGACAGGGGGGACATGATAGAAACGTTCAAGTACCTCAAGGGAATCAACAAAGTCCAGGAGGGTAGCATCTTTCAGAAAAAGAGATGTGTAAGAACAAGGGGGCACAGTTTAAAGATAGAGGGGATGGCTCAGGGGTATGTGAGGAATTTTTTCACGGAGAGAGTGGTGGATACATGGAACTGCCTTCCTGAGGAGGTCATTGGGTCTAAAACAGTGGGGGAATTCAAACATGCATGGGACAGACACAAAGCAATTATAGTGGGGGGTTGCAAGAAGCAGGCTGTTGGTTAACTAGAATCTGCAGCTTATCCAGTAGGTAGGGAAATGGACAGACTGGGTGGGCCAAGTGGTCCTTTTCTGCCATCAAAGTTTATGTTTCTATGTTTCTAAGTATGTCAGTGTGAGGAGGAAAGAGTTAACTACATAAAAATAAATGTCTTCAAAATACATCAAAATAAGTCCTTTATCCAGTGACCTGTGCTGTCCCTGAGAGTTGTACCACAGAGAGATGTGACTCAAGATCATTTAACAGTCATAAGTTAAGGGGCCCATTGACATTTGGAATGTTTCCTCCAACAATCAGAAAACCACTGACTGGAACAAAGTCCTGCTAAAGATTCTTCTATGGAAGAATGATAAAACTTAAAGTATTTTGGTGTCTTATGAAGGCATGTCAGATGCCACAAACATTTAAACTCACAGTATTTTAGAGGTGTTGAGACTGTTATTAAAATATGGTCAGACTAAATTCTCACGCCCTCCTGGAGGTTGTGAGGGCCCTGAAGCAGCCCTCCCCTGATCACCCACAGACCCCCCCCGAAGCAACAAGGTATGCCACTATGCCCAACAGTTAGAGCCGCTTACTCTCTGTGAGGATTTTTGGTGCCAATTTTAAAATCAGATTTGGACTTTGCAGACTTTTAAGTCGTCGTAGGAATGGTGATTGAAATGTGTAGCTAATATTTCCTTCTGCATTGCCTCATTTACAGATTAAATTGTATGCTACCTTAAGTCAGTCTGCTACCTTAAGATAAAACAATTGCCTGATTTTCTTAAGCTTTGTCTGCTGTTCCAACAGCTGCCCTAAACCCCTCTGGGATAGCTCTTTTTTACCAAATTTCCTTTAGTTGATTTCCATTCTTTATTTCTATCCTTGTACTGTTTTCTGCTGTGCCTTCCCTTGATTTGTTTCGGCTAATTACATGAGCCCAGCACCATTTCAGCACCTTGCTAGCTTTGTACAAATAAACTGTGGTACTGGCTTCTGTTATTTAGCCTGTAGTACCACGATAGTCCTAGCTGATTATAATAAATTAATTACGGTGCTGGCTAAGTATTTCTGGTCTCAGTAGCTGGTGTAGGAATTTCACTGTTTTACTGCCTCCCTTTTGACATTAATTCAGTCCTCCCCCCTTGCTAGGCCAGCCCCCTCTCCTTTACCTGCTACTTAAGTGCTCACCTCTGCTTCTTTCTCCACAGCTTGCTCCCTTCCAGAGGTCATGAGGACCCTGAAGCAGTCCTCCCCCAATCGCCCACAGAACCCACCAAGCAACAAGGTACGCCACTATGCCCGATGGTTAGAGTTGCTCACTCTTTGTGAGGATTGCCCTGCTGATGCTGTATGTCGGCTACCCCACCGCTCCCATCACCACCCTTGGTGATCCACTTACTATATAGTTATGGTCATGCGCTTGCTGAGCCAATCCATCAACTTTCCCCCTTGCATGTTATTTTCTCCCGCTGCTAGTGGCTGCTATTACATGTTAACCAAGCAAACCACTAGATGCAAATCTTAACCTGCAAAGCCATCTCTCCCTAGCTATAGTCACTTCTTTCCTACCCTTAGTGTCACTCCCCCCCCCGCCAGCTGCCCTAATGAGCAATCGGGTAAATTGGAATGTAGTTTCATGCTTGCACTGGAGTGAAGCCAAATTGTGTGACTTCTTCCACTTTGCCCCCTACTGCGCCCCACCCACCCTCATAGATGACTGGCCACTCAGTCCTACTACCCAGTTCTCACAACTGTCTCCTAGCTCTAAATACACCCACGCGGCGTTACCTGGCAGTGTCCACACAGCCACCCTCTACTAACAGCAACCCTCATTGGGCAACGCCTCTCTCCAAGCTTTTGACAACACTTATACTCCCTCTAGCTGGGGACGTCAGGCCTGACCCCAGGCCCTCTACTCCTCCCCTCAATTTCTACGGCACCTAAACATAATACACCTTAATATCCACAGCCTATTGCATAAACTAGCCTTGCTGTAGCCAACTGTTTTATCCCTAAGGCCAAATATCTTGATTATTTCTGAAACATGGCTAAAGCCTCATACAAAGGACACTGAAATTGCTGTCCCTGGTTATACTGTTATCCGCCATGAACACTCAGGCAATAAGAGAGGTAGCGTTGTAGTTGTGTATATCTTGTCCTCCCTCCAGTTTTCCCCTATAAATATTCCCCTACCCGTGCAGACCATTGATGCCTTGCTGATCAAACTCTCCTTCCCCCTCACCATCCCCATATTCATTGTTGGGTTCTACTGGATCCACCCATGCAGTGAATGTCCTGTATCTGGACTTCAGTAAGGCATTCGACTTGGTGTCGCACGGAAGGCTGGGAAGTAAGTTAGAAGGCACAGGGGCAGCTGCAAAGCTGGTGAGATGGGTAGGGAACTGGCTTCAGGGAAGGCAACAGAGGGTGGTGGTGGGGAGCTCTCACACCCAAGGGTAGTGATGAGCAGTGTTCCACAGGGTTCACTGTTGGGGCCAGTGTTGTTTGGGATATTTATTGCAGACATATCATTGGACATCAATAGCAAAATCAGTCTATTTGCTGATGATACCAAGGCAGGAGCGGTGGTGGACAACCTAGGGGATGGCAGGGGTTGCAGGATGATCTGGCAAAGCTTGAAACCTGGTTAGACACCTGGTAAATGGGGTTTAATGCCAAAAAAATGCAAAGTGCTGCATTTTGGAATGAAGAACCCAAGGAGGAGTTACCTGCTGGGAGGAGGAGAAGGATCTGGGGGTGCTCAATACAGGGTCAATGAACAACTCGGTACAATGTAGGAAGGCAGCTACAAAGGCCAACAAAATGCTGGGTTGCATTGCAAGGGGTATATCCTCAAGGAGGGAGGAGATGATTCTGCCACTGTATAGGTCATTAGTTAGACTGCACCTGGAGTACTGCATGCAGTACTGGCTCCCATATCTGAAGAGGGACATTAAGTTACTGGAAAGGGTGCAGCACAGGGCAACAAAGATGATCAAGGGGCTGGGGGACTTATCATATGAGAGGAAGCTGAGGGAGTTGAACATGTACTCACTGGAGGAGAGGAGGGATGGGGGGACATGATTGAAACCTTTAAGTACATGAAAGGAATAAACAAGACAGGTACAGAGGGTCTGTTCAAAGTAAGGGAGGGGAGGGACACCAGGGGCCGGATATGAGACTGGAGGGAGGGAGAAAGGTTCAGGAGGGAGATGAGGAGACACTTTTTTACAGAGAGGGTGGTGGCTGGGTGGAATGCATTACCTGCAGAAGTGGTATCCAGTAGAACAGTGGACTGCTTCAAAAGGGGATGGGACAGGACAAGGGGGAGGGTCAATGGAGGGGGGGAAGGAAGGGGCAGCTGCAGAATAAGGGGTGCTAGCTGCACATTCGAGCAGACTTGATAGACCTCTAGGCCTTTATGTGCTGGCAAATTTCGTATGTTCGTACTGTCCCCCTGAAACCCCCATGCCCTCACTCCTAGACCACTTAAGCACCATAAAAGCTTGTGCATCAAGGGGTGAGCTCCATATCCTTGGAGACTTCAATCTGAATTGGCTCCTGCGTGCCACCTCCAACTTTTGTAACAAGGTGACTGCCCTAACCCTAACCCAACTGATCTCTGAGCCTACATGTCTAAACACCAAATCACAGAACCACTCCCTACTGGGCTGGGCCCTCACCTCACCTCACACCAACACCAGATAACCACCTCAGGACTCCTACCTGACTCCCTAAGTGATCATCACATGATCTATGTAGTACGGAAAATTTTCCAGACGTAGGCTTCCCCTCTCAGAACAATTCTTACCCAGTTATACACTACTAATAGCTTGGCAGAAGACACCAGAAGAAAAGACTGCTGTGTAACTGAACTTCTCTGCTGGGACTAAAGTAGAAGAACTTTTGTATTTGACTTTTAATTTAGGGTAAAAAACTAACATACAAAAAAAAAGTGTGTTTGGGTTAACTGAACTGAATGGGTATCTGAAGAGTTATCTAGGTGTAAATCTCAGGTGACTGAAAGGACTTAACTGCTGTGAGGTTTAAATTACTTGTAGAAAGATCTGGTAAGTAGGGGGAGTGGCTTAGCTTGAAGGAAGCTACATTTAAAGACTGCCTTAGAAAGTTTCTGCTAATAGCTCGACAGAAGACACCAGGAGAAAGGACTGCTGTGTGACTGAACTTCTCTGCTGGGACTATATTGTCCTCCTTCCCTTCCCTCCACCCAAAACTAGTTCTATTTTTATAGGCACAGAATTTGACTGACAACAGGAACTTCCTGTTTAGTTGCAGGAAGTGAGTGATCACAGAACCACCAAGGACCCACCATTCTAGAAGGGCAAGAGTAGCTCTCCGGCCCCCTCTAGCTGCTGGAGGTCTGCCGCTGAGCAAGTAAGTGGTCTACTGAGAAATATAGGATATTCTTGTCTCTGAACAGGACAATCAGGAGCTTAAAGGGCACACAGGCAGAAAGTAAGGAGAGAGAAAAAAAAACAGAGGAAAGGGTAAGGATTGCAAACAGTTAAGGGGCCAGAAATAAGACATGATTGGAGTGGTGCAGTGCAGTGGCTGTGGAGCAGCAGTCTTCCGGGAGATGTTCTGAAGGATGCGGTGTTGTCCCATCTGCAGGCACCTCTCTGGGCTGAGGGAGGAGGTTGCTCATCTCCAGGCTGAGTTGGCCAGGATTTGTGGGACCTCTTCTTCCATCCAGGGACCACCAGTGCCACTGCCGTTGCCTCAGAGGTTGCCAAGAAAGAGGAGCGGTTGGACCACAGTGGGCTCAGGGAGGGTGAGGGTGGTGGAACAGAGGCATCCTCCCATTGTACCTCTCCACAATTCCTATGCCATTCTGGCAAAGTGTGGTTCCTCATGGAGGCACCCACAGTGGAGATCAAGGAGGATGCTGGGAACCTCCACAAAGGAGACCCACAGGAGGGTGGCAGGGGACCCTGCAGGGAAGGAAACAACTCCTGGTGGGGACTGGGTGTTAGGAAGGTAGAGCTGGGGAGGAAGGAGAGGGAGGTAAGGTGCCTGCCTGGCGCCATGGCTTGCAGGGACAGGAAGCCAATCCTCAGGATTGCCGGAGCAGCTGCACAGGGGAGGGAGCTGGATGTCATTGTACACCTAGGGACAAATGACCTGGCTAAGAAAGGGATTAGAGAAGTGCAGGAAGAGTTTGTGGAATTGCGGAGGGGCCTTAGTCAAGTAGCATGCATGGTAACCTTCTTGGAGGTGCTACCCATCTATGGCATAGGAGAGGCTAGGGTGTTCCGCACCATGGGATTCAATCAGTGGTTGAAAAACTGGTGTGGAGCTCAAGGATTTGGCTTCATTGGGGACTGGGGGTCCACCTGGAGTGATGCAAGCCTATACTGGCATGATGGGCTGCATCTGTCCGGGAGGGGAACCAGGATCCTAGGTGATAGGTTTAAATGCTTCATTGGCAAGCTTTTAAACTAGCCAAGGGGAGGCACTGAAAGGAGCAGGAAAATCCTAGCCCCCCAAATAATCATGGTAGTAAGTGCGCAAACATCAACATAGAGGTGTCGATAGGGAGAAGGACAGGGTAAATGAAGAAAGTGACAAAGGCAAGAAGGACAGGGATGGGACAAAGGAGTAAGCCATCAGGAAATGGAGGGTAATAGTACCAATGCCGTGGTCTGGCAACAAGCTCCCTGAGCTGATGGCCTTAATGGAAGAGGGATGCCTGGATATCGTAGCAGTCACAGAAACATGGTACACAGAGAACCATGACTGGGATGTTAACATACCAGGGTACATAACCTACAGGAGAGAACAGGCAGGGGAGAAGAGGGGGAGGAGTAGCTCTCTATGTAAAGGAAGGGATAAAAGCAACTGAACAAAAGAGTAAACAGGGAGGAGAGGAGGCACTGTGGGTCACCTTGGAGACTGGAAAGGGCACCACAATCCGCACAGGGGTTGTGTACAGACCCCCATGTCAGGGGGAAGGAATGGACAAGGATATGATAGAAGACATTCTTAGAATGGCAGAGAAAGGGGAGATACTGTTGATGGGAGACCTGAATATGCTAGATGTTAACTGGAGCACATTTGCTGCAGCCACATCCAAGAGCAGGGCCATTCTTGATGCCTTACAGGTGGCAGGCATAGACCGCTAGTTTCGGAACCCACTCGTGAGGGAGCAATCTTAGACCTCATACTCTCAAACGGGGGCAGTGAGAGGATCTCAGATCTAGAAGTGGGTTGCCATCTGGGGACAAGTGACCATCAAACAGTGTGGTTCACGTTAAACTCAGCTACAGAGTCAAGCCATACAAAAGTGAGGGTACTGGACTTTAGGAGGGCTGACTTTGGCATGATGGGAGAGTGCCTCAGAAAAGCACTAGCAAACAGGCTAGAAGGAGGTGTGGAGCAACAACGGGGAATTATCAAAACTGCCATCACAGAGGCAACAAGCCTTTGTGTGAAGCAAATGAACAAATCAAAACGAAAGAAAAGCCACTATGGTTCTCAAAAGAGGTGGCTGTGAAAGTCAGGAAGAAAAGATAGCATTCCAGAAGTATAAGGAAACACAGAAGGAGCAGGACAGACAGCTGTACCAGTTAAGGCAGAAGGAAGCAGGGAGGGAAGTCAGAATAGCAAAGGCCCAAACTGAGGAAAAGATAGCCAACTCAGTTAAGAAGGGGGATAAAACCTTTTATAGGTACATCAGTGAGCGTAGAAAGACAAAGGGAGGGTTAGTGAGGCTGAATAGAATGAACAGTGGGTGGACAGAGGGGACAGTGAAAAGCAGGAATACTGAATGAATATTTCTGCTCAGTATTCACAAAGAGGAGGGGAAGTGCCTAATCCAATTAACAGAAGCACTCTTGATAGGGGGTCGATCCAGTCCTTTCACAGAAGAAAGGGTTCTGCAAGAACTCCTAAAACTGAAGGTGGACAAAGCAATGGGTCCTGATGGAATTCACCCCAGAATTCTAAAAGAATTAAGGGAGGAACTAGTGAAACCACTGGCTACTCTTTTTAATAAATCATGGGAGGATGGTGTGGTACCCAAGGACTGGAGGAAGGCGGATGTGATTCTCCTTCACAAAAGTGGGTCCAAGACAGAGGCAGGAAACTATAGACCTGTCAGTCTGACCTCTGTGGTAGGGAAAGTGATGGAGTCACTTCTGAAGGAAAGAACAGTTGAGTACCTAGAGGCCAGTGGAGCACAGGACCCAAGGCAGCATGGGTTCACAGCAGGAAGGTCATGTCAGACAAATCTAATAGATTTCTTTGACTGGGTGACCAAAGTAGTAGACCAGGGAGGGGCTGTGGACATGGCCTACCTAGACTTTAGCAAGGCATTTGACACAGTCCCACACAAAAGATTAATAGTCAAATTAACCAGCCTGGGAGTGGGACCCAGGGTGGTAGCCTGGGTAAAACATTGGCTGGACAACAGGACACAGAAGGTAATTGTAAATGGAGTTCATTCTGAAGAAAGGGGGTTACTAGTGGGGTACCGTAGGTTCAGTATTGGGTCCAGCCCTTTTAATGTCTTCATCAGTGACATTGCAGAGGGACTGAAGGAAAAGTATGCCTTTTGCAGATGACACAAAATCTGCTACAGGGTTGATACACAAGGAGGCGTGGAAAGGATGAAAAGGACTTGGCAAGGTTGGAGGAATGGTCAGAAGTATGGCAGCTAGGATTCAATGCAAAGAAGTGCAAAATAATGCACCTGGGAAACAAGAACCCAGGGAAGAATACACAATGGGTGGGAGGTAGTAACAACAACAAAAAGGAAAGGGACCTGGGGTAATCATATCAGATGACCTTAAGGTTAGCAAGCAATGTGAGAAGGCAGTAGGGAGGGCTGGGGGTATACTGGGATGTATAGGGAGAGGCATCAGCAGCAGAAAACAGGAAGTTGTTATCCTCTGTACAGACAGTTGGTGAGACCCCATCTGAGTACTGTGTCCAGTTCTGGAGACCCCATTTCAAGGACATAGACAGGATAGAGGCAGTCCAGAGGAGGGCAACTAAATGGTGCAGGGTCTGCAAGAGAAGCTTGATGAGGAGAGACTAAAGGAGCTTTATATATGTATACCCTTGAGGAAAGGGGGGATATGATAGAAACTTTTAAGTACCTCAGTGGAATCAACAAAGTCCAAGAGTGTAGCATTTTTCAGAAAAAGAGACTTGCAAGAACAAGGGGACACAATTTAAAGATAGAAGGAGGGCGGTTCAGGGGCAATGTGAGGAAGTATTATTTCACAGAGAGGGTAGTGGATGCATGGAACAGCCTTCCTGAGGAGGTTGTGGGGTCTAAAACTGTGGGAGAATTCAAGAATGCATGGGACAGACATAAGGCAATTCTTGTGGGGGGGGTAGGAAGAAATAGGCTGTTGGTTAACTAGGATCTGCGGCCTATCCTGTAGGTAGGGAAATGGGCAGACTAGATCGGCCTAGCGGTCCTTATCTGCCGTCAAAGTCTATGTTTCTATGTTACCCTGGACCTTGCTTCACGCCTAAGTGACCTGGCAGCCACAGACTGGTCCTTCATTCCCCGGGCTGTCTCCATTGACTCTGCCCTGGGATATTTTAGGTCCACATTCCTTGCCATCTGGGACCACTATGCCCCACTCAGGCGCACCCGAGTGACGAGCGCTCACCTGCCTTGGATCACAGCCAACATTATTTCTCTCATGAAAGCCAGGGATAAGGCATGGAAGTCATTCCAATCTGCCACCTCCCCCCCCGAAGGGCATGCAAAATATCACTCCTTATGCAATGCCTGCACTAGGTCAATCCATCAGGCCAAGGCTAACTATTTCAAAGTCACCTTCCACTCCAATCTAAATCACCCAGCAACATTCTGGAAGGTGGTCAAATTGCTCCTCCTCCTCTTCCCTCCCTCCCAGCCTCCAACCCCTGTTTTAAATATAGGCGGCACTTCTGTAATGGACCCGCTTGAAGTGGCATCTGTATTTAACTCATTTTTCTCTAATTGCACCCCCTCACTTATGTCCCCATTTCCTCCTTACCATCAAAATACCACCCCCCTCTTCTGTCAATGTGCATGCCCCATCTACTGCCCCCTCCTTTTCCTTTCATCAGGTCACACCCTTAGAAGTTTACAATGTCTTGTCTGCCCTCAACCCTTCTAATGACAAATGCCCTTTGGGGTTGGATGTCAAAATGTTATACCTGGCTGCTCCTGCCATTGCCTTCCCCTTGGCTGCTATCTTCAACCTATCCTTCTCCCTAGCTTCTATATCATCTGAATGGAAGCTTGCAACAGTCATCCCACTCTTAAAAGGTGGCGACACCTCTGCCCCTGGAAACTACCGCCCTTTTTCTCTTCTCCCCGTACTGGCGAATCTCCAGGAGCACCTGGTACTGGCGCAACTAACCTTGTTTCTCAACCCCTCCTCCTTCTTCTCTCCCTACCAGTCTGGATACAGGAAATCCCACTCCACCGCCACTTCCCTTATATGGGTCACGGATTCCATCCTTGTTCGTATGGACAAAGGTCACATCACCTGGGCCATTTTCATTGACCTGGCCTAGGCATTCGACACCATCTCCCATGCTTTCCTCCTTAACAAACTCTCCCTGGCAGGGCTCTCTACTGAGGCAACCAGCTGGTTCCACTCCTACTTGGTAGGCAGGTCCGAATCTGTTAGGATTGGCAGCTCCACATCTACCCCCCTTCCAGTCCCTACTGGTGTCCCCCAAGGCTCAGTCCTTGGCCCGCTCCTTTTCACCATCTTCCTAAATAACCTGCCTACCACTTGCCCACAGACCTCCATCCATATGTATGTGGATAACATGGTTTTGTATACATCAGACCCCTCTACCACTGATGTGGCAACCAGACTACAACAGGACTTTAATGATGTTCGGCTTCGGTTTCGCGCAAATTAACTTTTTCTTAATGCCAAGAAGACTGTCTCCATGACCTTTGGCATGAGGCAGAGACACTCTCTCGGCTCCACTCCACCCCCTCTTTCCAAACCCTGAATGGGGCTACTCTGGAGGCTTGTTCCTCCATTAGATACCTTGGGGTCTGGCTCAACCAGCACCTCGATTTTTCTGTACAAGTTGATACCATCCACAAAAATCTCCACCCTAAATTAGGTGTCTTATATCGCAACCGTGGGAGCATCCAGCTACCGGCCCACAGCGCACTTAAACAGAAAATGATTTTCCCTATCTTTGACTATGAGGATGTAGTCTACAGTATCACCCCAAAGTCCACCTTAACCAGACTGGACACACTTTTCCACGCTTTCTGCCACTTCGCTCTTGATTGCCCACCCACTACCCATCACTGCTCCCTGTACTGGTCACTTGACCTCCCCTCTCTTCAGGATCATAGACTATCCCACTGTGTGAGCCTTACAGCCAAGTTTTGGTCCCAGTCCCTACCACACTACCACTCCTCGGTCCTATCAGCCCAGACCAGTCCAGCAATACTGCCTTAGATATTTCGACACCCATCTCCTGGTAATACAGCGCATGTGCTTCTCTGTTGGTCAGGCTGCCTTTAGAGATAGAATGCCTAAATTAGGGAACTCACTCCCTGCTGACAACTGGCTCATGCTGCCACCTCAGCAACTCCACCAACTCATCAAAATGCACTCCTCCTCCCCGTATCTGTGACTCCTGATAAATGAATATGCCCAACTCTGCAGATCCTGTTCCATCAAATGTCTACCCACCATTTTACTATCTTACTGGAGGACTTGATTGTTTACTGATACCCTGTCTCATTACCCTATTCACTGTGAATTTGTACTGATTATACTCTGTTCCTGGGATATGTACTGTTTGTAAAATTATGTTCCTGTGTTATTGCGATGACTGTATTTGAATTTTTGTATCTCCACTGTCCCCTCCACCAGGACACACCTGGAATCGAGCAGTATTCTTCTCAGTGTGCCTTCCCAGTAAAACTTTTAAATAAATAAAGGTCTGGTGAAGATATTTGAACTTTTTATAACACAACTGAACTCTCCATTACTGGAAAGGAAAACAACCTCATGAATAATACATGGGGGGCCTTAGCACTTAGAAAAGTAGACCATATTTTTTCTATGTGCTTTTTCTTGAGATAGATAGACAAAGAGTTCTCTCAGACACAAAGCTCAACCTCTCCCTTTAAACTGCCTATAGGATGATACTAAAAGAAAGGACATTTGAACACTGCCTTGGATGCCTCTTAGCTTCTCGTCACTGAAATGAGGAACACAAACACTCACACTCAAAATGAGGGTCAAAAAGGGACCAATCTTCAAACCTGGAGATACAAGTTTAGAACATTGTAGAACCATACCTCTCAACTGTGCCTGATTTTCAGGGACATCCCTAATTTGGCCTCAAAATCTTTCTCTGTCCCTCATAAAATTTGTATTTTTGTGACAGAACAGTGGAGATTAAAAGCACAAAATAATGTCAAGCATTATAGTTACAGACTTGTTTTCCTTCAGAAAATGCATCTTAACACACATCCCTTTATTCTATCAGCTTTCTGAGTGAATAGTACCAGTTTTTAAGATGTGTCCCTGATTTTTTTAAGCCTTATCTCTGATTCATGAGGCAAGAGGTTGAGAGATATGTGTAGAACACTATGGAAACTAGTGTGTTCAAAAAGGAATATAACATCTAGGGAAAGCAAAGTCATGATGCCATTATATAGGGCATATGTGCACCCACATTTGGAGTTTGCTAGTTAACTCTGGAACCCTTTAAAAAATGAAATAAATAAAATACAGAAAGTTCAAAGAAAATTTACAAAGTTCATAAAAGGTCTGGAGGGACAAAGTTATGAAGAAAGATTGCAGTCTATAAACCTAATGTCTCATGCCACACGACATATAAGTGGGATGTTCTGCTTACATATATCATATCACGCAGGATTCAGTATTCATTAATGATTTAAATATTGTATATATATATATATACAAGAATATATAAGAAGGGCATATGGAAACAAGAGGTCATCCATTACAAATTAGGGGAAGTAAATGTTTACATACTCAAAGAAAGTACTTTTACACACTGAGAGAGGTGAATGTATGGAATGATTTGCCTGTCAAGGTAGTGATAAGTAAGAACAAAACTGAGTTCAAAAAGAAACTAGATGCTTTTATACTAAATGGGGGCTGTTTGAAGTATTATTGAAACGGACTATAGGAGCAATAATGGGCACATGCCCTGTAGCTCCTGACAACTCTTAGTATGAACCTTAGTATTTGTTTAAAGTTTGTTTTTGGATTTAGCATCTTAGAAGATTATCAATTTATGCTCTAAAGCCATAATTCACAGCACATTCACTGTGGGGACAGCACCTTTTCCTTGAGGGACAGATGAGGTACAGAGCAGTTTTGATAAGTAAAATGAGGAATGTCCCTCATAATCCAGACAGTTGAGAGGTCTCCTGCCACGTATTGCCAGCAGACACAGTCTTGTAATTATGAATGTTTGCTAAAATCCTGGAAGATGTTGGACCAATAACCAATGCTAGCTTCCTTAGGTTACCACCTGTCCCAGATTTAGACTGGATAACCTGGTTTTTTAAGGTCCTTATCTGGTTATCCAGTTTTGCTTAAATGTAGTCCGTTTATTCTCTGGGCTATTTTTCACATACTATTAAAACTGATTATATCCAATCATTCACTTTTTGGCTGCATGTTCAAGTAACAAAGTTCTGATGTCATAGACCTTTGTCTGTAAAGCCAGTTTGTCTGGGAGATGTGAAATATGGCCATTAAGACCATTAGCAGTAAATCAACCTAATCTTTTCCACTCTGAATTTTAAGTACAGTCTTTTACTGCTGTGGTAAAAACAGTTGTTATACCTTTATATGCTCTTGTGTGTTCCTTTTTGTTTGTCCTATATTCTGATATATTTTAGACCTATTTTGGTAGACGGCTTAGCAAGGAGTTCCTAGCCCAACTAAAATCCTGAGAGAGCTGTTGTACTAAGTTTAAATGCTCTGGACGACTGGCTAATCTGCAAGAATACTGATCAAAGACAAACTTCTGTAAATGAACTATTCATCTAGCCAAGAGCACCTACTGTAAAAACCTACTGATCAATGCTGCCGGTGAACGTAAAACATGCTGGGCTTATATTAAGAATTTCACAGGGGAGGTGCTGTTGCAAGATGGCTGCCTTTAGATAGAGCTCTGTATCTCCTCAGTCTGAGATTAAGTTAAAAGTTACTTTTCTGGGAAGAAAATTATTTTATTTTGCAGTGAACTATGCCTCAGGATTTACTTAACAAAATGAGTAACCCTCAAAAGGATAAACCTACCTTGAATGGAGCAAAATCAAAAACTCTCCTGGGTGCTTCAACCACGAGGTTCAACCAAGGCTGCGAGCTGAGAACAGCAGAAGTAGCGGGTGAAGAAACCCTGCAAATGTTATGAAGATAAATCGCCTTATGTCCTCGGTAGCTGGGCTCTCTGACAAGTTTGACAATTTAACAAACAGGGTAACTGGAATAGAAACATCGCTGGAATCGGTTACCCTGGCCACTTCTAAAGCTACTAAGAGAGCCAACACTGTTATGGGGACAGTAACATCTGTGATTAAAGAAAATACACATTTAAAGTCAAGGCTGGAAACTTTGGAGAACCAGGCTCGTGCCTCTAATGTAAGAATAACTGGCCTGCTGGAACAAGTTGAAGGGAATTATTTGCTGTTATACCTAAAAGAATGGCTCGTACAGCATTTGGGTGAAGAAGTACTACCCATGACCCAAAAATTTCAAAAAGCCTATCGGATTACTTTCTGGGGCCGTCTGGATAATCTAGAAGCTCCAAGGGAGGTCATCATCATCACAGATGGTGTGGGAACCCATGACTACATTTGGCTATGGCGTGGCACAAAAGAAAATCCTGTGTGACAGCCAGCCCATTCACTTGTTCCCCAGCTACAGCCATGCCACATGTTAAAAACGCAAGAAATCCGACAGAGCCCGAGCTATGCTCTGAGAGGCATAGCTTTTCCAGCATGACTCCAGATAGTGCATCGTTGGAAGGTATTTCTGTATTCCGACCCCACAGAGGTTTTTAAATGGTGTCAGAAAAATACAGCCAAGCCCCAAGACATGAATAGGGATAACACTTTATCCAAGGAGGAAGAAGCCTGAGTGGGTAATGTTGTTGAACTGCCTAAGAGTCCTGAAGTACTCTGAGTTGTAAGAGGGCTACTTCTCAGGTCTGGACTTAACATTGTGCTAATAGTGCTGAATAAAATGATTATTGGATTACCTTTGAAGGGTCTGGATGTACAAAACTTCCCAACAGAACTCTGGGATCAGTTAGTAACTTTGGGCAGGATTCACAAAAGAGGTGCACCCAGTGCATCCGAGATGTGCCAGTGCATCCCCGACTTGTGCACAAGTGCGATTTTGAAAGGGCAGGAATGCGCCGGTGCATCACAGATGCACTGCACACTACCCATAATATTATGCGGTGCAGCTGGAGGGGTTGTGCGGGGGCATGCCCGTGCATATGGTGAGCAGCCCTACTCACAACCCAACTTAGAGGCACATCTCCGGAGTAAGTCCAGTGATGTGCCTCCAAAAGATAAGTCTGCAACATGCAGACTTACGTGGGTGTCCACCCACAGACAGGCTGCCATACTGCAGACAGCAATATGGCAACCTGCCTACTCTGGCAATCCAATGGCCCCTCCCACCTGAATCCCTGAAAGAATGAAACCCGGCAACATCCAGGTAGTCCAGAGGCACCCCCCTCCCTGCCCGCATCCCCGGTAACATGGAATGCCCTGCAGCATTATCCCTGGTAGAGAAGTAGAACCTCCCTCACTGCCCACATCCCTGGTAACATGTACTGCCCTGCAGCATAATCCCTGGTAGAGTAGTAGAACCCTCCCCCACCCTGACCCACTTGCAACCCCAATGGAAATCCTGACACCCCCTGGTGGTTCAGTTGACCACCACCCCCCCAGCCACTCAGGCACCCCCACCCTGCTCCCCCTATCCCAGCACTGTCCAACTGCCAATGGGCAGTTCAACCCACCTGCAAGCCACCATGGCTGCCCACCAACAGAGCCATCTGTGAATGACAGCTACTGTACTACTGTAAGCCCACACCATTCACAAAGTTGTGCATCACAGCTTACAGTACACACTGCAAGCCCATTGGTTGACATGGTCTATCAATGGTCTTAAAGTAGCTGCCATTCACAGATGGCTCTGTCGGGCGGGCAGCTGTAATGGTTTGTGGGTGGGTTGAGCTGTTCACCGATGGCTGGACAATGCTGGGATGAGGGGAGCGGGGGTGGGAGTACTTGAGTGGGTGGGGATGGGGGCTACTGGACCACCAGGGGTCATCGAGAGTTCCATCGGGGTTGCGATTGGGTCGGGCGGGCAGGTTCAACTACTCTACCAGAGATTATGCCACAGGGCAGTACATGTTACCAGAGATGAGGGCAGGGAGGGGGGTTCTATTGCTCTACCAGGGATACTGCCACAGGGCAGTCCATGTTATCGGGGCTGCGGGCAGGGAGTGGGGTGCCTCTGGACTACCCGGGATGTTACCAGGTTACATTCTTTCAGGTATTCCGGTTGGGGTGGCACTGGACCACCAGGCATACTGTGTGGTATGGACCTCAGTGTGTGATCAGGTTGGGGAAGGGTGAAGGGATCACTAGACTACATGGGAATCTGTGTGTGGCTCACAGCCCATGCAGGGTGCCTGGAATATTCTGCTGGGCACATCCCTGCAGGACTCATGCAAATGGGGCCATAATGACATGCAAATGGCCCCATTGTGCCTTGCATGCCTAACAGACCCATTTGCATCTTCGTGGCTGTGAATCCCAACCTTGGGTGCAGCGCATCTGAAGATGTGCTTCCCCATTGGTTTCCAAGCCTGACCAGAGAGTTGCGCCGGCACATCTTGGGATGGGTGCAACTGTGGTATTCACAGAAGGGATGCACTGGAAGCATCCCCTGATGCATCTTCTGAGACTACCACAGTTTGGGCACAGCACATCTTATTTGCACTGGGGCAGGAGCTGAGATGTGCCATGCACACATGCTTTGAAAATCCTGCCCGCTATGTTTTGCATTAGGTTTAAACAGCTGATGTGGATGTAATGTGCCTTGTTTACAGTCATCAAAGTTTATACACTTAAAGTTAAGCGTGTAAGTTTACAATTTAATAGTTGAAATATTTTAAATGTTACTCATTTGGCAGTTTCATAAATCTTTAGTAAGTAATTTCTCTGGGGTATAACTGTGTTGTAGAATGTCCCTCAGAATTAAGTTTGTTTCCTGAGGAGAATGTAGAGTTCTCAGATCTAATAGTGGATAGCACCATAAGTGCAAATATTTTAAGGGACAACATGGTGGTTGTTTCTTGCCCTTGTAATCCCCAGGCCACTTGTTAATAAGTTAGCACCCTCCCCCCATTAAAATCTGGAACACTGGCACCCACATACTGGCATACCATTTACTTTGCAAAAAGATTGGTACCACTCTTGGTGTTAGGATGTATACCTGACTCATTTTCTAGAGGAAGAACGGAGTGGGGGTACAGAAACAAAACAACATGAACCTTGTGTAAACATTACAACCCAGGGCCTGGGTGAAGGCAGCTAGGCATATGCTAGAGCTAACCTACTGAGGAGGCCCCAGTAAATCAACACAACCAGAAGCAATAATCGGAATCTCCAGGACAATAACTGCAATTGTATAGTATGGCTTTATTCAACAGATGGAAATTTAAATCAAATCAAATCAAACTTTATTTATATGAAGGCGCTTTTCAAGAACCAAAGCGCCTGTACAAACATTTCTAAAACTAATCCAATTAAAATTCTAAATCATAAAGTATTTCATTAAAATTAACAATAAAATTCAGAACAAGTCATGGTAAGCCAGCTCAAATAAATATGTCTTTAGTGTGGATTTAAAAGATTCGGTGGACAAGCACTCTGTCACCCAATGAGGTAGAGAGTTCCACAAGGTCGGGGCCACGAATTCAAAGGCTCTGGCCCCAGAAGTCTTCAAACGGACCCTGGGAACCTCCAGCAATCCCTCATCAGTGGAACGGAGTGGTTGGTGGGGACAGAAGGGACAAAGGAGATCTTGCAAATAGCATGGTCCCTGTTCATGTAGGGCCTTATAGGTCAGCAATGCAACCGTGAAGGTGATTCTCCATTGCACTGGCAGCCAGTGCACTTCCCAGAGCACAGGCGTCATATATGAGTGACTCTTGATGAGCCAGTCAATAGCCTCGCAGCTGCGTTCTACACAAGCTTCAGGTAGCAGATCTCCACCCCCAGAAGCCCTAGGTAGAGAGCATTGTAATAGTCAAGGTGGGAGGACACAAAGGCATGGACTAATGTGGGAAGTCCTCAGGTGGAACAAGGTGTTTCACCCAGGTGATGTTCCTCAGGTGATAAAATGAGGTCTTGACAATGGCCGACATCTGAGCCTTAAGCATCAGTTCAGAGTCAAGAAAAACACCCAGGTTACACACTGGTTCGGTGGCCCTCAACTGGTCACCCTAAGTATAATACCAGAAGGACAACCAGGAGGAAGCCCCGCTACCCAATGATCTGGGTCCACAACCAACACCTCAGTCTTCTACGGGTTAAAGCAGAAGTGGACCCCCAAGGATTGGTCGAGGCAGGACAGGTACATTTCACAAACTCGCCTTGCATGCAGTACAATTCATGAACACAAAAACGAACATCTTTTTCACAATTTTCCAATGGTGCATTTAGTGGACACCTGGCCACACACCTAACATTTTCCTCCCATGAGTGTCATTTAGTGAATCTAAGCCACACACTCAGAACTCCTTGTCAAACATAGGTGCAATTAAGTGAAACTCAGCCAGACACCTAAACCTGCAGCTTGGCCCTTGCTCAGGTATAACTGGTGCTCCTTACAAACCAGGAAGCCCTGCCTTGTAAGCTTTAGATGGCATTCCTCCTACCCTTTGCCCAAACTGACAGTCTCTGCCATTCTTCAGGGTTACACCATTGAAACCCCCATTTCCCACTGAAATGCTAGAGGTCCCACACTTTAAATTCGTCACTCACTGGAGTGACCAAAGAACAAACTGCACTCTCTTGGGTGAACAGTTTAATAGAACATTCACTCACTTGGGTGAACTAGGGGAACTGACAGGTATGCTCCTGCCTTATCTACAGGCACATACACCCTAGACCAATAGTTCTCAGACTTTGACACAGTGAGCCTCCCCAAATCCATGGAAAATATTTTGAGCCTCCCCCAAAAACTGAATAAACTTCAGCCTCCCCAAAGAAAAATAGCATACTGAACTTTGCGCACTATACCATGAATAAATTGAAACCCCTTTGAGTACTTGGCTCACATTCAGTTATTTGTCTCATACTGACATGGAACCTTTGAAAAAGAGCTCATGTGCTCAAAGGTGTTATCTGAATAACAAATAAATATTATTATTCAGCTTATTGTAACCCCCCCTTCAATAGGCCAGCCTACTTGCTCTGCTGTTTTCATTCTTGAACCATTGTTACCCCTTGTTGCAGTGACTTCATGGGTCAGACTACTTTCTCTATTTTCTTGCTGTATGAAATAACCTTCCTACATACTTTGCCTCTCCCCCTTCTTCACTGCTCCTAAGCAACTTCTTGGGGATTACTTTGCTCCTTCCTGCTGTTGCTCTTAGCACTTCTATGCTCATTCCTTATGTTTGGGCTGTCCTGCCATCAGTCTACAAATTGATCAATTACCACCGCTCATTACTAGTTTATTGTTCACATTTGTTTGCACTATTGTTCACTGCATATTTCTTGATTGTTTTGCAGTTACCTTTGGAAATGTATTCACTACCTACCCTTCCCTGGGTACACCTGAAATGAGCCTTGGCTCATTCACCTTCCTTTGTCACCTATTAGTAAATAAATACATAACATTCACCTACTACTATCCTCTTTCAGTTTGCTTCATCTCATCACACAAAATATATAAAACTCAAAATTTAAATACAGTACTTTTTCAGACTTGCTTGAGCCTCCCCTTGAACAGGCTGGGGCCTCCCCAAGGAGGCTGGCCTCACCATTTGAGAACCCCTGACCTAGACTATGATTCCCCTAAATTATGTGGAGATTGTGTCTCCTAGACAGTATTCACAACTGGCTGTCCTGTCCACTGGGCATGGAACAATGAAAGGAAAAATGCATTCTCCTGGGTAGTAGATCAAACAGTCCCTCAAAAAGTTCCTTTCCAAGGCAGTTGAAACACACACAGAACCTTCAGGGGATTACTCCTTGAGTCCACTGAGAACAAGCAGTTCCTTTCACTTCACTGGGAGTAGAAATCAGGAAATCCTGCTGTAGCACTAGTCTCCATCTCCACCACTTCACTGGAAGCTGGAAATGACACTCCACTGGAGTGAGAAATGCTAAGCCCTCACCTCAGAGCCCAACTGGAAGTCCTTCTGCCACTCTCACCTCCTCACTGAACAACTGACAACTACAGACTGAACATTCTAAGCTCCCCCAAGCAGCTGTCCACACAGTGTGGCTTATGCTGCTGCAAGAGTTCCGAATGACCTAATCATTCTTCCCTCAGGCTGAGTAAACAATGATGTCATTATGCAAGAAGCCCCTAAGAAGCTCCCTACCAGCTGCCTGCTACCTTCCTAACAATAATACTCCTAGGATTCTAGTAACCCCAGGGGGCTGGGTGGTTACACCCTCATTTGGGGGGGGGGTGAAGCAAAATGGACTGCATTTTCTAATAAGACTTTTTGGTAAATACCATGCAGCTCATGGGCTTACCACACAGCATCAGTGTTTGTAATAAATCTTAAGTAATGATTTTATATTTGGAATTTCTCCCCATATGATGTATCGTTTTAGCTTCTGATGGATAATTTTGAATGTATTAAGGGGAGTGGCACTCTCCTGGTATTATACTGTATTTTGTTATATCGAAAGCTAGTGATCAAACTGTGTATTTGTTTTTGCAAAATAATAAACATAAAGTTTAAAAACAAACAAACAATGTTTCTTGTTCCTTCTTCCAGGAGGTAGTCCAGATCTTGGCAAAGTCCATGACTTGTGCCTCGGGGAGTGGGTGGTGGGGGTTGATTTCAACTGCGTAACAGGCACAGGTCTGGACAAGTCTAGGGTGGTTGTAAGAGAAATCAGTAGGTCACATGCAACAAAGGCTCTGACAATCTACAGATGGAAGCAGCCATGCAGGTTGTCTGGAGGTGGCAACACCAGAAGGAAAGATATTTCATGTACTGTTCCTACCTGCATGGGACATACAGTCACACAGACCATTAGTACAGCCTGATTCCATATCTGTACTGAGTGCTTAACACATGAAGTTACAGTATAGATCTCTCGGACTATGCACCGGTAACTATGACCATAGACATAGGAAGCCACCAGAGAAGAGTGACATGGCACCTTAATGTGGGACCACTAACAAACTCTGCCTTTCAGGAAATGGTTAAGGGAACTTTAGAGGAGCATTTTACACTACATAATATGGAAGAGGTTAATGCCACAGGATTGTGGAACATAATGAAACTGGTAATTAGGGGCAAAATTATCTCATACCATATCCACCAAAAGAAGAAAAAAGTTAAGAAACAACTAGAGTTGGAAGATAACTTGAAGAAGTTAGAGCATATACATATGTCAAAGGGAGGGGAGCTGTTGCTTAATTGAAGAAGTTCACCAACAACTACTACAGATGACAATATATAGAGAAGTTGTTGAGGTACCCAAAGTACACTAATTATTCTTAGATTATTCTCAGGGGGCAAGGCAGGGAGGCTGTTGGCCTTACAGTTAAGGAAAGAAAGGGCTTCAAGGATAGTGTGAAGAATTATGCATAACAATGGTCAGGAAGGCTTCCACACTACCTGGAGATTTTGTGGACTTTTTAGTAAGTTCTACCATCAGTTGTACAATACAGAGGAGACGTTGACAGATGCCTCTAGTCTAGTCACATTCTTAGAAGGTCTGTAGTTACCAGAGTTAAATGAGCAGAATAAAGAGATGCTGGATAGGGAAGCTACATAGAAGGAGATCAGGTAAGTTTTGAAGGGGTTAAGCAATCAGAAAGTACCTGGGAATGATGGCTGCCTGGCTGAGTTTTACAATACATTGCTGAACATTCTAAAACATCCCTTGTTGGATGCAGATATATTTTAGTTTAAAAAACTCAAATTTCCCCAATGGATGGAAGTTAGCAGTTATTACAGTATTGCCTAAACCAGAGAAATGCTCAGAAGATTGTGCCTCTTACAGGCCCGCCTCTAATGAAACACTGATACATAAATCTATACCAGGGTGATGGTCAAGTCCAACAGGCTACAGGAGGTGGTACAGAAATTGGTACATCACAATCAAATGGGCTTCATACTGTGATGCTCTGCCATCTGCTTATGGTTATTGTATAATATTTGTATTATAAATCAATGGTCTGTGTATGAAATTGTCTCACACAAGTTAGCAGTTTGGCTTTTAACCTTCAAGTTGTCTGTGAGTATGTCATTAAACAAACCAGGGAAACTTCATTAATGCTTTCCTTCCAGAGGGATAGTTTATGGCCCCTTATCAACTGCTGCTGCTTTGATGTTGGTTCCTGAATATGAATTTTAAGACATCAGGAACAGACGTAATTTGGCTGATTTCCCTTGGCTTTCTCATACCTTAGTGACAGATTGTGGGGTTGTAAAACTTAAAAGATAAATGTTTGATTAAAGACTGTCATATGTAGGAAATGGCTTTTTTCTGATGCTCACATTAATTAAAATATCTCCTGGTAGAAAATTGTTAGAATTAAATCTAAGGGAGAATCTAGCTGACTCACCAAAAGGGGGTGAGGAAAGATAGAGTTAAAAATGAAACACTGCATCTGGGAAATGTGGTATATGATTCTAGACTCTGAGAGAGATAGTTCTCTGACTTGGAAAGCGCTTAGAAAGGCAACACATAGAGCAGAATTAAGTGTTTGTGTTAGGAGTTTGTATTCTGTAACTTTCCTTTTTATTTATAGATGACTCTGAGATTTGTGATATAATTTGTTCTGTATTTTATTTTTCCTGTTTTAAAACTTTTTAGTAAACAACATTTTCTTTAAAATACTACCTGTGCTCTTCTCTGTTATTTTACATGTGCTTGCTGAACCTATATTTGAGGCTGACAGCTGTTAAAAGCTGGATTGTGTTACTGAGCTTGCTTAAAAGGTAAGAAATTCCTAGGTCTCATATAGAGTTCTAAGGGTACATTTTGGAAAACCTGGCTGGGTACCCCTTGGCGAAGAACTGTACCACATCCCCAGAAGAGGGTACATATCTGAGTCTGTTAATTGGGTATGCTAGCATAAGGTTCACAGTTTGAATCCCTCCAGAATGTGAGGCTAACAGGTGATTCAGACCCAAGGCAGACAGGAGGGTTACCTTGTCTGTTACCTGTTCACACTATTGCACTCTGAGGTTGGCATTGTGGGAGCAGAGGGCCTGACCTGCAGAGTGTGTTTGTGACAGATTTGGTGGCAATGGTGGGATTTAAAGTATTTGGTAACACAAGCTTTAACAGTTCAGTGTGTCAGCTTAATACTGTACAGCTCACGTGCAAAATAAGGCAGTCATTTATTTTTTAAAAGTAAACAGAACTACATAATTTTGCTTACAGTCAAAGTTCCTACTTGTTTACCTTGCTCCATGCTGGCAACCAGGGTTCGGTGATGAGCTGGGGTTGGCAGGGGGATAGAGGGATTGAATGCCCAGCAGTGGTTCTTCCTCTCTGGGGAGGGTTCTGTGACTGTCTCGCAGCTCTACTGCCATCTCTCAGGTGAAATTAGGATTGGCGGTGCAAGTCAGGACACGCAATGGGAGCAGCAGCCGAGAGCCATGGGAGGAGTTGTGTCTCTACACATAACTCCCAATTGGCTCTCCTAGAGTACTGATGACTGCAAGGACTAGAACAAGGAAAATGAAGCCCATCACTCCTAGGTGATGACCCCTCTAGCATCGAGCGCATCAACAACCACCAATAGGGCAGACTCTGCTGTGTACCACCCGCTTCACCATTGTTTGGGGAGAAGGTAAGGGGAACTTCTCCTCGCCCCACCTGGGGGGGGGGGTTAAACCAGGGTACCTATGGCTACTGAGGGAATGGCCACTCTAGCAGCAGACTCCTGTGATGGGAGGGTGAGGTTGTGAAGGCATGTAGGGGCTCTGATTGAGAGGAGTGATGAGGTAAAAAAGGTGGCAAAAAGAGAAATGTAAAAAAAAAAAAAAAGTTCCTACCTGTTTTATTTTTTTCTAACGTGCAAGTTAGAGTAGCTGTAGTTAGGGAAGAATATGGCTTCCAACTACAGTGGATACACTGCAGACTACCTGAGGCAGTTGTGCTAGGACAGAAGTGTCCAGCATGAAGGGAAAGTCAACAAGCAGAACCTCGTGGATGTTCTGGTGGCTGCTGATGCCCAGAGCCTCAAGTCACAGTCTGTGACCAAAAAGGACCAAACCTTGGGTATCGAGGGGCAGAGTCCAGTGCAGTGTCTAGATCCAGTGAGGAGGACAGCAGGGCCAGTGCAAGCCAAGGGCTATAGCAGCAGGGGAATTTCACCAGCATTCTGGAGCCAGAAGCAATCAGGCTGCAGATGGAGTTGCAAAGGATGGATCTGGAGTTTGGACAGAAAATGTTCCACCTGCAGATGGAAAAAGAGGAAAGAGAGAGAGACAGCTTCATCGAGAAGCAGAGCGAGAACAGCAAGAAGCTGAGCGAGAACAGCGAGAAGCTGAGAGAGAGAACAGTGGGATGTCAAAAGAGAAGGGTTACAGCATCAGCGAGAGGCTGAACAAGAGGAGAGAGAGTGCTAGTGGAGATTTGAACTGGAGAAGCTACAACTCCCAAGACCAGCACTAGAGCAGGTAAGTGGCCTGGGTTTAATTGGAACTACAGGAATGTGTTACAAATTAAATTCCAAATTTGAATTTAGAGAGGGGAAGGATATGGATGCCTTTTTAAATTATTTTGAAAAAGTTTGTATTCAGGAAAATATTCCTAGAGAGTCCTGGAGCTTCCAGCTATCCCCGCTACTTACTGGGAAAGCTTGGAATGTATTGGGTCAAATGGACAATGAGGACAGTAATGATTACAGTAAACTGAAAAGTGCACTTTAAAAAAAGTATGATTTAACTGCAGACGCATACAGAGCTAAATTCTGTAAGCTCAGGAGAAGTCCTGACATGAGTTACGAGAAGCTAGCCATGAAACTTCAGTTTTAAAATGTTATTTGGAAGGAATTGAAGCAAACTCTGGAGATAAAATTGAAAATTCTGTATTGTTAGAGCACTTTTTTGGGGAGCATGCCCAGCAGAGCTGAAAACCTGGCTGGAGGACCAAGATCCAAAAACAGTGCAAGAAGCTGAGGAACTCTTGGACTGCTATGCCAGGAGCAGACCTGAGAGAGAATGGGGCTGGTGTGGCAGTGCAGAAAGGGAAAAGTGCACCTTAAGGGCAACTAAAACCCTCACTGCCTCCACTGAAACCAGGTAGCCCCAAGTTTCAAAGAAAAAATTTTCCTGAGAGAAGAAATTAATTTTGGATTTGCAAAGAAACTGGACATATTGCCAGACAGTGTCCCAAAAGGACAAGTAGCACCCAAAGTGGTGCTCGGAAAGAAGTGGGTTGTTTGTGTGTCCCTGAAAGCGTGCCAGTCAACATTTGGAAACACATGCACCCGGTCACTGTGAATGGTGTACAGACACACGGTTTAAAAGACACTGGGGCATTCCTGACTTTGGTAAAAGGGGATCTGGTAGAGCCTGGTCAGCTTATACCCAATCAATCTGTGACTGTATGAGGATTCACTGGGGAGGAGAAAACCTTGCCACTTGCTAATGTCCTCCTAGACTGGGGTGAGACAGGGGGGACTGTACAAAAGGTTGCCATAGCTGAAACTTTAGCTGTTGATGTAATTATTGGCAGCAACCTCAGACAGGGGATGGTGTGTGCAGTTACCCGCAGCCAAGCGGCAAAGGAAAGTTGTGGTTCCCAGACCTCATAGAAGCCACTGTGGAAACCACTGGGAGTCTGGTTCCCCAGCCTGGATCTCCTGAGATGGAGACTAATGAAAGGGGGGGTAGAAATTTCTCCAGTAGCAGTTAATCCAACAGCTACAGAGGTTGCTCCAAGGCAGAAGGGGTGACCCATTGTCAGAGGGTTGGGGATGGCAGTGATCCTGAGTGCCCTGACGCTAGAGCTAGGTACCCTAGTTTAGACACTGAAGGGGACCTGTCCAATGTCTTGGGAATGTGTAAGGAGTTTTCAGTTGCTTAGTAAAGTGACCCTAGTCTAAAGAAGCTGAGGGCTTGGGCAGACTCTGATGGAGCACAGGAAGGTGACAGGAAACATAAGGTTTATTGGGAAAATGGACTGATGTATATGCAGGAAGCTAAGACAGAGGGAGGGGTGATAGGCAGGCAGTTTGTCATTCCCCAGGGGTACCGTGAGCAGTTGCTCAAGACTGCACATGATATTCCCTCGTCCGGTCATCTGGGAATCACACACACTATGCAGCAGTTGGTCCAGAATTTCTATTGGCCTAACTTCACCCAGCAGGTGAAGGAGTATTGCAGGTCTTGTCACCGGTGCCAAGAAATAGGGAAGGCAGGTAAGAAAACCCAAGCCACTCTAATTCTATTGCCCATAGTGGAGGAGCCATTCCAGAGGGTGGGAACTGATATTGTGGGGCCTTTAAATACCCCCAGCTCCTCCGGGAAAAGGTTCATCCTGGCTGTGGTGGATTATGCCACCCGGTATCCAGAGGCAGTCACCCAATCCTCACTGAGGACAGACAAAGTAGCAGATGCCTTACTTGGGATTTCCTCCCATGCTGTGTTTCTGTAGGAGGTCATCACTGATCGAGGGGGTTCCTTCATGTCAGACCTGATGAAATGTTTGTGGGAGAAGTGTGGGGTGGTGCACAGATGCACAACACCTTATCACCCACAAGCCAATGGGCTTGTGGAAAGATTTAATGATACCCTTAAGTCAATACTCCAAGCATTTGATGAACAGCATGGGAGGGACTGGGAGAAATACCTTCCCCACCTGTTATTTGCATACAGGGAGGTGCCCCAAGAGTTGACAGGGTTTTCCCTCTTCGAGCTCTTATATGGATACCAGGTACGTGGGCCCCTAGACTTGATCTGGGAGGACTGGGAAGGCAAGCACGCCACCCAGGGATCTCCCACAGTGGATTATGTCCTTAGGTTTAGGGAACAGCTGAAGGAGCTTATGGGGACAGCCCAGAGTAACCTGGCAGCAGCCCAACAAAAACAAAAGGTATGGTATGACCGCAGAGTCAGAGCTTGCTCGTACACGGTGGGTCATGGTCCTAATTCCAGTCCGGAAAGACAAGCTGCAGGCCGAGTGGGCAGGACCGTAAAAAGTAGTCAGAAAGGTAAATGATGTGAACCATATTAAAGTGTTATCTGACAGAAGACATACACAGAGAATGTATCATGTCAACATGATGAAGCCATATGCTAATAGGGTTGATGTGGTATTTGCAGTATGTAGTCCTGGGGAGGGGACGGATGAAGGAGACCCCCTTCTGGACTTGCTAGAAGAAAGCAAGTGGGAGTCCTCTGTGGAGGCAATTAAAATGTCGCCCCAGTTGACCCCAGGCCATGTCCAGGAAGTAAGGGAGGTTTTAGCAGACTTTTTCCCAATGAGCTCATTCATTCTGCAGTTGGCGGCCAGCCGTGATGATGTGAGGAGGGCTGAGCCAGTTGCCAGCTTGCTTTGTGACAGATGGGTAGGCTGAGCGAGGACGGCACTACCGGGTGGGGGGGAACCACTAGACTGCCAGGGATAAGAGTTTTTCTATTTGGAATGGGTGTCAGGATACATGCTGGGGGTGGGGACCACTAGACTACCAGGGATAAGAGTTATTTTCATTTGGAATGGGTGTCGGATAGGTGCTTGGTGGTGGTGGGGGGTCACTAGACTACCAGGAAAAGGGTTTATGTTCATTTAGAACGGGGTCGGGATACGTGCTTGGGGGTGGGGGACCACTAGACTACCAGGGATAAGAGTTATTTTCATTTGGAATGGGTGTCGGGATAGGTGCTTGGTGGTGGGGAGGCCACTAGACTACCAGGGAAAAGGGGTTTATGTTCATTTAGAGCAGGGGTGAGGATATGTGCTTGGGGATGGGGACCACTAGACTACCAGGAAATTGAAATTACTTCAGTGCACACAGGTCAGGATTGTACAGGGGTGAGACTACCAGGAAATTACTTTAATTTGATTGCAAACCGTCAGCATTCATGCAGGGGGCGGGGGACCTATAGACTACCAGGGACATTACATTTCATTTGATAGCGAACAGGTCAGGATTTATGAAGGGGTGGGGGGCACTAGACTAACAGGGAAATGAATTGTAGTTTTATTGTGAATGGGTTGGGAGCATACCTCTCAACTGTCCCTGATTTTGCCTCACAATATTACTCTGTCCCTCCTCACAGTTGTGTTTCCATGGCTAAACAGTGGAAGTTGTAAGCGCAAATTAATTTCAAGCATTACAGTTACGGACTTGTTCTTCTTTAGAAAATGCAGTTTGCACTAAGCCCCATATTCTACCAGCTTTCTGGGTGGATATCTCTAATGTTGAAGATGTGTCTCTGATTGTGGTCCGTTGTCTCTGATTTGTTTAAGCCTTGTACCTGATTCAGGAGGCAAGGGGTTGTGAGGTTGTGAGGTATGTATGCAATGATTGTGCCTGGCAGCACACAGTTCCTTCTGCTTCCAGCCTGTGCTTCTATTCCGACCAACAGGGGATGCTGTGGGTATGCCTTGGCCTGCAACATACATCCTGTACTTCCATTCTGACCAAAAGGGGGAGCTTTGTGCTCCATTCAGTAGCACCAGGCAAATTGCACGGTAATGTATGCTAAGCAGCACTTAATGAGATGCAAATGTACCTGTTTGCCCACAGATTACCTAAGTAGGCTCATTTGCATGGGAGCTTTGAATATAGCTCCCGTTTGCCCCAGGCTAACCAGTTTGCACTGGGCTAATGTGTTAGCACTGTGCAATCAGGTTAGCCCTGCGCAAACCTCACTTCAGCATAGCAAAGCACAGTTCTGTGATGTGTGTCTTACATTGCTGTTTGCAGTAGATGTCAGACATCTCTGTGCAATCACACACAATGTTCTCCACCTGCAACACTGGCTTGCTCCAGAGTCTAATGAGCTGCAGTTGCAGTGTGCACTTCCCTGTTACTATATTCAGTGCTGTCTTATTCCCAGGCAATTTGTGCCCTGCACTCCTGGCCCTGTTTGCTCAGCTTCTTTTGCTTGCTCTATTCAGCAGGATTAGCACCAGGCTATTTCCTTTTGAATATAGCTTGCTTTGTGCTCCGGGCTAAGTTTACCTGCCAAGCAGTGCTAATTTAGCCCCAGGGCAAAGTTTTGAATATCTGGCCCCAAGTTTGTTAATTGGGTATGCTAGCATAAGGTTCACAGTTTGAATCCCTCCTGAACTTGAGGCTAACAGGTGATTTGGACCCAAAGTAGACAGGAGGGTTACACTGTCTGTTACCTGTTCACACTATTGCACTCTGAGGTTGGCACTGTGGGAGCAGAGGGCCTGACCTGTGGAGTGCGTTTATGACACACACACACCACAAAATAATTCTTGCAACAACAGCTGAAGATTGTTGAATGTAATGCATGCTGCTGAAGGCCTGAAAGAGACTTTTCCAGCAATCATTATTGATGCTTAGAAAATGGGTAGGGAGAAATCTCTAATCTGATTGGGTAAGGCCACCAACCAGCCAGTCTGGTATCAGGCAACAGAGACTGGAAAATAACGAGTTCCAGTATCTGTTGCCTAATGACATTCTGAAATCCTTGTACCCATGGAATTTTAAGTTTGAATTTGCCACCATGTTGTTGTCTCGCTTAGCAAGAGATAAACCCCACTATCACTCACGATTAAAAAAAAAAACGCCATGCAGTGTCCCCCCCACCACTGTAGCAATAATAACTATTGTTTTATTTGAAAACAAGTCATTAACTGCTTCTCTTAATATAACATGAAAGTACCTTCATTTTATAACTGACTGTGCCATTGCTGACCACTTTCACCAACTATGATAACTGTATTCATTGCCAGAGACACATGGCATCTGAAAGCCATTGCCATCATGCTTTCCAGTCACAGCAGCAAATATATTAAAATAAAATAGCCACCATTGTTTTTTAACTTTTGATTGCTTCAGCTTAGGCCCCACTCACAAGACACATACAACTATTTACAAAAGCCAGCTACTGATCAGTGTGTAGCAGTTGGTCCCGCCTTCTGCATCAGCATTGCGCTGCAACTGCCTGCACTTGACTGCAACCACAACTGACTGTGGCTGAAAATGTTATAAAAAAAACAGGCTGTTACTCTGGGTGGAATCAGTGAGTTTGGAAGGGACAGCAAAGTTATTTATTATTGTCACAGTGGGGGAGAGGGAACAAAAGTGAAAGTACAAAACAAAACACAGCCTCTCAAAACAGCAGCACCTTCTACTGGCAAATATACCAGTAGAGGGACTACTTTACCAATAAGTAATTTTCTTGTTCTTTATTTTCAGTCATTTTAAGGGGCTTTTTTTATTTGTAATTGTTGTTTTTTTACAGCTGAACAAATGACCCATTTTCTAAGTGCAATAATACCCTCTAGGGTGGGTGGTATTGGGCTATACTGGACCTTTCAGGGGCCATAAGGCCCTCTGCCTGCAGCATTGGGTCTCATTATTCCACTGGGTAGTCTGGTATAGCCAATACTACCCACCCTAGAGGGTATTATTGCTTACAGAGAAGGCCTTCGACAGGATACATTGGCAGAATCTAAAGCATGTGTTGATGGTCTTCAGGTTTGGCCCCAAATTTACACAAAACCTGCTGGCCCAATATAGGGGCTCCAGAACTAGAGTAAGAGTGAATGGGGCTCATTCTTTATATTTTGAACTCAAAAGGAGCACCCTGCAAGGTTGCCTGTGTCACCCCTGCTCTATGCTCTAGCAGTGGAGTCATTTGCAACTAAAGTTAGACAAGAGGCAAGCATTAAGGGGATATTAGTAGGGACCAGGGCCCATCCGATAGCCACCTATGCAGATGATATCCTCTTCTTTGTATTAGACCTGGCAACATCAATGCTACCTTTGGTGGCTCTCCTAAATAAATTTAGTGCTGTCTCAGATTTCAAAGTAAATTTTAGCAAAACAAAAGCCATGTTGCTCAGTGGCAAGTATGACCCACTAAAGGACAGGCTCTTCCCATTTCCATGGACAAGGGAAGGGTTTCATTATCTAGGCATCAGCATTCCAAAAAGGCTATCTCATTTGTTTAAGGTAAATCATAAAGCAATACTGACTATAGCAGAGAAGGAAAAATTACTCACCTTAGTAATGTTGTTTCTTCTAATGGAGTCTTGCTGTATTCTGACAATAGCAGCAGTGAGTCCCAACCTTCGAACTGCCCCGGAGATGAAAGAGTTAAGTTTCCATGCCAGGCATGGAACGCTGAGCTCGAGCTCGCTTGAGACTCTGTCTGTTGCTGTTTGAACTCAAACCATCAGCTCTTTACGAGCTAAACTCACTGAGGTCCTGTGTGGAAGCTGTAAATCTACACTAGCCAACTGGCTACTAAATATAATAACACATTTTTTGGTCTCAAAACAAAGACTCAAGTCAGGAAACCCAAAAAATGAAATAAACACAACACCCATTCACCCAAAGAAAAGAGGGTGATAATGAAAAAGGTGGGGCACCTCCTAGGTGCTAACACTGCTACTGCCCACCCACATCCCAAAAACAAAGGTTTTGAAAGAGGAAGGCAGGGGGGAAGTCAGAATACAGCAAGACTCCATTAGAAGAAACAACATTACTAAGGTGAGTAATTTTTTCTTCAAACAACATGAAGTCTTGCTGTATTCTGACAATAGCAGACTACCAAGCAGTACCTCCATGGAGGAGGGACAGAACCTACTTAGGAAATAGGCTCTGAAGCACAGTTTGCCAAACCAAGCATCACTCCTAGCCTGGATATCCAGAGAGTAATGCTTGGTAAAAGTGTGAACTGTTTTCCAGGTAGCTGCTTGGCATATCTCTAAGATAGGAATATCCCTGGCAGCAGCCAGGGAGGCAGCTGTACCTCTAGTAGACTGAGCCCTCAGGCCTGAGGGTGGAACCTTGCCTAGTTTTTCATAGCAAAATTGAATGCAAGAGACAATCCACCTGGCAATGGATCTTTTAGTGGCAGGTTTTCCTTTACCAACCTCACCATAAGTGAGGAACAGTTGGGAGGGAGTCAAACCTGTGACCCTTGGTACGCTCTATGTAGTAGCTAAGGGCTCTTTTCACATCTAAACTGTGCAGCCTCCTCTCACCAGAGGAGGAATGGTCAGTGAAGTACACAGGAAGAGACATAGATTGGTTAAGGTGGAAGTCTGAAACCACCTTAGGTAAAAACTTCCTGTTAGTCCTGAGGACCACCTTATCTCTATGAAAAGAGATAAAATCAGGCTCCACTGACAGGGCTTGTAACTCACTTATTCACCTGGCAGAAGTGATGTCTACCAGGAACACAGTTTTCCAAGTCAAGTACTTAAGCTGTGCTGAGGACAAAGGCTCAAAAGAGGGGGTTGCATAAGCTGAGCAATGCAAACGTTAAGGTCCAAAGCAGGGGCAGGGTCCCTGAATGGTGGATTGGTATGAAGCAATCCCTTGAAAAACTTGGAGAATACAGGGTGAGCTGAAAGAGAAGAGGGCTTACCTGCTGAAATAAAAGCAGAGACAGCTGCCAGATGCACCCTTAGTGTAGCTGGTCTGAGTCCCAAGCTATTCAGATGGACCATATAGTCAAGGACTGTGGGCAGATCAGCAGACTCTGGGGAAATATGCTTCCCAGAGCACCATATGGAAAATCTTTTCCACTTGGAATTATAAGTAGTTCTGGTGGAAAGCTTCCTAGAAGCCTTTAGAATATCCATAACACCTTGGGAGAGGTGTAAATCAGCAAACTCTAACTTTTCAAGAGCCAGGCCTTGAGGTTGAGAGATTTGAGATTTGGGTACCAAACCCTCCCCCTGAGCACAGGTTACCAGGTTGTAATTCCTGGGAAGAGACAGGGGAAGGTGGACTGCTAAGGACAATAGGAGAGGATACCAGGGCTGTCTGGCCCAGTCTGGAGCAATAAGGATCACCTTGCGGTCCTTATCTGCCGTCAACTTCTATGTTTCTATGTTCCATTGCAGGGTTGAGATCTGATTTTGACTAGCACTTTGAATAGGAGAGGAAAGGGGGGAAGCATACAGGAACTTCCCTTCCCAACTGAGAACTATGGCATCCAGGGGGACTGAGCCCAACATTGAGGGCCTGCAACAAAACAGGGGAGGCTGGTGATTGTCTGGGGCTGCAAAAAAGATCTATCTGTGGGGTGCCCCATCTGGAGAATATCACTTCCAAAACCAGGGGATCCAGTGACCATTCATGATGGCCCTGGGATATCCTGCTGAGAGCATCTGCCAGGACATTGTCCTTGCCTGGGAGGTGTACTGCTGTGAGGGAAGTGTTCAGGGAATAAGCCAGAGACCACAACTGCATTGCTTCTGTGCGCAAGGCCGTAGACCGAGTGCCTCCTTGCTTGTTGATATACCACATTGTGGTGGTATTGTCTGTTCTGATCTGAATAACTTTGTTCTGAACAGACTTGGAAAAGGCTTGAAGTGCTAGAAATACTGCTCTGAGTTCCAGCAGATTGATGTGAAGCAGAGATTCCTGAGAGGATCACAACTCCTGAGTGGTCAGGTCTCCCAAGTGGGCCCCCCACTCCAAGAGGGTGGCACCTGTAGTAAGGATTAAAGAGTGAGATTCCCTGTCTTAGATTGTTCTGATCCTGCCACCACTTCAAGGCCTAGATCAGGGTTTGAGTCACTGGGATCAGTTTGGTCAGAGGGTCCTTTTTCTGAGACCAAAAGGCTCTCAAGTGGAACTGAATGTCCCTCATCTGAAATCTTGCTCCCTGCACCACTGCTGTAGAAGCAGCCATGTGCCCCAGGAGCTGCAGAAAATGCCTTGCTGGTCGAGACACCTGAAGGGTGAATGAAGAGGCCAGTGTGATAAGGGTCCTTGCCCTGTCCAGGGGAAGGAAGGCTCTGGCCTTTTCTGTATCTAGCTCTGTGCCTATGAAGGTGAGTAGCTGAACAAGCTCTAGAACTGACTTTGAAAGATTCAGAACGAAACCTAGAGAGGTGAGCAGTTGCTGAGTTACCTGCAGGTGTAACCTGACTTGGTCTGGGGACTGGCCTACTATGAGCCAGTCATCCAGGTATGGGAAGATGGCAATCCTTTGCCTTCTTAGAGAAGCAACTACTACTGCCAGGCATTTTGTGAACACCCTTGGAGCAAAGGTTAGGCCAAAGGGCATTGCTCTGAATTGGTAATGGCCTGAGGGCAGTTCGAACCTGAGGTACTTTCTATGGGAGCTTCTGATGAGAATATGGAAATAGACATCCTTGAGGTCCAGGGAGACTAGCCAGTCCCCTGGCCTTAGAGAGGGTAGAATTATTCCCAGAGTCACCATTTTGAATGTTGGTTTTAAAAGGTGCTTGTTTAAGTATCTGAGATCCAGGATGGGCCGCTATTCTCCTGTCTTTTTGGGGGTAAGGAAGTACCTGAAGTACAATCCTTTGCCCTGGTGTAGGGGTGGAACCCTTTCCATAGCTCTGAGAGCCAGGAGGGAAGAGACATCTGCCTCTAGGGCAAGTGCCTCTGAAGGATTTGCAGGTGGAAAGGATCTGGTTCTCAGCTTTGGAAATTTTTTGAAGCTGAGAACCAGTCCCTGGCTTACTACTTCCAGGACCCACTTGTCTGATGTTAGATACTCCCAGTCCTGGACAAAGTAAGCCAGCCTGCTCCCTACAGGTAGTGGAGAATCGGCTCTGGCAATCCAATCAGGGTGCCTGTTTGGCAGGGGGTTTAGGCTGAGGGGTGGAAGCAGGCCTACTTGTACCCCTTCTGCCTCTCCCCCTAAAGAACCCCCTCTGAGCATAAGCAGAAGAGGAGGCCTGGGCTTGGTAGAAAGGCCTATGAAAAGGCCTGCCCCTGCCCCTGGGATGCTGCCTTTGAGGAGTGGCTTGCCTTTCCTTGGCCTGGACACTCCTATAGGTGGTCCTATACTCATCCATTTTCTTAATGTAATTCTCTGTTTGCTTCCCAAGCAGAGAATTCCTACAACAGGAAAATCCATGGCCTTAGTCTGGGTATCCTGTGACAGGCTAGTACATCTGAGCCAAGCCATTCTACGAAGTGCCACAGATGTAGCCATGACTCATGAGGTAGAAGACTTGGTTTGCTGGCCAAGGCACTTAGCTTCACCTGAGCTCTTTCCTTCTAAGACTGCTTGAAAGGCAGAGTAGAGAAACTTACCAGAGCAAGGGAGAAGGATTAAGACTTAGTTTGGCTAAGCAGATTTACTGTGTGGTGGTGTTTTTATTTTTTACTCACAGGGATTGCTACTGTTTGTTGCTAACATTTCATTGCTTTATTTTTTTCTCTGATTCAAATTGTTGTTGCTGGTATACTTTCTTCTGCATTATTACAAGGTGTGCCTACAGGTGTGTGCTAACAGATTACTGCTGTAATCTTCTGATTCAAATTGTCTTTTGCAAGGTATATCTTCTGTTACTGCTTTATTTTTCTCTGGAGCAAAGTGTTTCTTACAGGGTATATCTTCTCTGAAATTATTACAGGTGGTGCTTTACAGGTTTTACAGTTTTAGCTAACATTAGGATAAGCTTTCAGGGTTACTGCATTTGTTGTTGACTGATTGTTTCTGCTCTTACCTCCTTGTTCTTTCGTCCGTGGTTCTTCTTTTTAGGCAGGGGAAGGGTCCAGCCACCCACCCCCATCCCCAACCACCCCACGCTACACTCCTTTTATAGGGTACCACAGTTGTGACATTTCCTGTGGCAGAGCAGGAAGGGGCGGATCAGTGGGGCCTCCACAAGGAGATCTCATTTACAGGGGCACTAGTAATTTAACTTGTTATAACAAGTTAAACAAAGCACAATTAAACCATTACTTGCATTTTTTTCCTTTTTTTTCCTTCTAATTACTCTGACTAGGTTACAAACCCAGCAACTTATTTGGAATGGATTTCATTAACTGCAGGTACTGTGGAACAATTTTCAGAAGGACAGTCTTACAGGATTTAGGACACTGTCCTACATGCTGGGCCTTTGGAGATCTTAGGGCTCAGCTCCGGGCAGCATGGGCAGAGATTGCATGCCTCAAATTTCATATTGAAGAGGAAATACATTATAAGAGCCACCTGCCATTTCCCCAGCATCCAACAGAAAAACCTCGACCGCAGAGGGTAGTTGGTCCAGGAGGTTGGCAGGTGGTTAGGAGGAGCAAATCAGGTGCCCCATCACTCTCTGCTCTCCAACACATTGCCTCCAAAAACCATATAATCACTACAAACAGGTATCTGCCTCTATCTCTGAAATCAAATAAAGAGGCAGAAGACACTGCAGAGCAGGACACTGCAGCACAGGAGCTAGCACAACAAAACTCACCCAAATCAGGAACCAAAACTAAACAAGCACAAAGGAAATCCCAAAAACTTCTGATCATAGGAGACTCCATGATTCAGGGAGTTGATACCCATCTCCAGCCAGGGGTGATGGTCAGATGTCTCCCAGGTACATCAGCATGGAGAGACACTGACCGCATTGCTAAAATTGTTCACTAAGCAGGAGAAAACATTGATGTCCTAGTACACATAGGGACTAATGATCTCGCCAGCCAGTCAGTTGTGGAGACCAAGGAACACCTGACTAGGCTGGGTGACAAACTATCATCTATTTCGTCTGGCATCTCCTTCTCTGAGATCCTGCCAGTCTGGGAGAGGGAGCAGATGGATGGAAGGTCAGAGAAGGGGAGATAGGGAGCTAAACACGTGGCTCAAGGACTGGTGCCAGGAAAAGGACACAGATTTGTAGGAACTGGCAACAGTTCTGGGAGCGAAAGTTCTTTAAATTTGATGGACTGCATCTGACTAAAGAGGGAGTCAGTGCATTGGGGCAGAAGTTTGACGTCTTTGCAGAATATTTAAACTAGCAAATGGGGAGAGGGGTGCAGCACCCCATACGTCGAATGGGAAGAACACCCCTCCCCCCTCAGCTAGTGGTCAAACAGGAATTCAGCGTGTTTGCCGTTCATTTGCATCACCAGGTAAGAAAAAAGGTTTGTCTCCCCATACGATGCACAGGAGTAATGCCAAACTTCACCCAACAACTAACACACCAAAATCTGGCCAATGGAAAATCATGTACACAAATGCTCACAGCCTGGGAAATAAGATCCCAGACCTGCAGGCAATAATGTCAGAGGCTAAACTGGACATAGTAGCAATTAGTGAGACATGGTTTACCAGTAACCACACTTGGGAGACTTCAGTACCTGGCTATGTATTGTTCAGAAGAGACCGAGGTGCGAAAAGGGGGAGGAGTGGCCCTGTATGTTAATGAAAATATCAAAGCTACAGAAATTCAGAATACACATAAGGAGCCACAAGAACTGTGGGTCACCCTGGAAACAGGAAATGGGACAGCCATAAGAACTGGGGTTGTCTACAGGCCCCAGACCAGGGGGAGGACATAGACACATTACTGTTAGAAGATATACAAAACATGACAGCTAAAGGGGAGGTTCTGATAATGGGAGACTTCAACACGCCAGATACAGATTGGTCAATACCAGCAGGAACATCTGCCAGAACTAGACTCATAGTGGTTCCCTGCAGGGAGGGCCTCAAACAACTGGTACAGCAACCCACAAGAGACAGGGCTATCCTAGATCTAGTACTGACTAACAAAGAAGGGATCACAGATCTCCAGGTAGAAGGTCACCTGGGGCCAGTGACCATCACATGGCATGGTTCAATTTGGCTACTACATCTAAATCATCCCATTCCAAGGCAAAAATATGGGACTTCAGAGGAGCTGACTTTGATAAGATGGCCAACAGAGTTAAGCTAGCCCTGGCAAAAAGAAACACAGGTGAGGGGGTACAGGCAAAGTGGGCAAGCATTAAGGATGCAATACTTGAAGCAACATCCCATTGTGTTAGACAGAAAAGGAAGTGCAAAAGAAGAAGGAAACCACTTTGGTTCTCAAATACAGTTCTATAGATACATTAGTGAAAGGAGAAAGTCCAGAGGGGGTATTGCTAAGCTTAATGGAGAAAAGGGAGCATGTGAGGAGGAGGACCCTGTAAAGGCATCTATCCTAAATAGATACTTTTGCTCAGTATTTACTGAAGAGAAGGTAGGGCAGGGCCCACAGCTCAGCATCATGGACACAGGGGGGAGGGAGGTGAGCACTACTCCCTTCACAAAAGAAAGGGTCCTACAAGAGCTTGCTAAGCTCAGGGTGGATAAGGCAATGGGACCTGATGGCATACATCCCAGGGTACTTAAGGAGCTAAAGGAGGAACTAGCAGAGCCATTAGCAGAATTGTTTAGTGAGTCTCTGAGCACAGGAGGTCCCAGAAGACTGGAGAAGGGCTCATGTGATCCCGCTCCACAAGAGTGGTAGCAGAGGAGGCGGGGAACTACAGACTGTCAGTCTTACCTCAGTAGTGGGCAAGATTATGGAGGCACTCCTTAAGGAAAGGATAGTGCAACACCTGGAACCATAGGGGCACAGGATCCAAGACAGCATGGGTTTACAAAGGAGGTGGCTGTCAAACTAATCTCATAGATTTCTTTGACTGGGTAACCAGAGTGGTGGACCAAGGGGAGCAGTTGATGTCGCCTACCTTGACTTCAGCAAAGCTTTGACACTGTTCCACATATAAGATTGATAAATAAGCTGGGTAGGCTCGGGTGGGTCGAAGTTGGTCAACTGGGTGGCAAACTGGTTGACTGGCAGAAAACAGAGAGTGGTGGTAAATGGTATACAGTCAGAAGAGATGCAAGTCACAAGTGGGGTACCTCAGGGATCAGTCCTGGGGCCAGTCCTATTCAACATCTTCATTAGTGACCTTGCAGATGGACTAGAGGGTAGGCTTGTCTGTTTGCAGATGACACCAAGATCTGCAACAGAGTAGATGAGCCAGATGGGGTGGGCAGAATGAGAAGAGATCTGGATAAACTAGCAGAATGGTCTGAGAAGAGTGGCAACTGGGATTTAATGCAAAGAAGTGCAAAATCATGCACATAGGGAAGAGAAACCTGAAGCCACTTATAGGCTGAGGGGAGTTGCTTGCAGTCACAAAGGAAGAAAGAGACTTGGGCATCATCATCACTGATGACCTAAAATCATCAAGCAGACCTCTAAAGCAGTAGGTAAGGCTAGGGGTGTTAGGGTGTATTAGTAGGGTATCACAAGTCGTAAGAGGAGGTAATAATCCCTCTGTACAAGACATTGGTTAGCCCCATCTGGAGTACGTGCAGTATTGGAGGCCACACCTTCACAAGGACATTAACCAAATTGAGGCAGTCCAGAGAAGGGCAACCAAAATGGTGCAGGGACTGCATCAGAAGACATATGAGGACAGATTAACGGAGCTCAATATGTATACCCTTGAGCAAAGGAGGGAGAGAGGTGATATGATCGAGGCATTCAAACACCTTAAGGGCATAAACAAGGTGAAAGAGTCTAACATGTTTAAATATAAGAAAAATAGCAGGACAAGAGGACACAGCATGAGATTAGAGGAGGCCGATTAAGGGAATTGAGGAAATTCTTTTCACAGAAAGGGTGGTGGATGCATGGAATGGCTTACCACAAGAAGTGGTGGCTATGAATACAGTGCAGGGCTTCAAACAGGCATGGGATAGGCATAAGGGAGCAATACAAATGACTATGAATAGATAGGTCACTGACAGAGCAAAGACCGATGGCACATTTATAAGGTAGAAAAAAGAAATGGGCAGACTGGATGGGCCTTGCGGTCCTTATCTGCCGTCAACTTCTATGTTTCTATGTTTCTAGATGAAACATCATTGGAGTCCACTGCAGCATGGAATTGCACCTTGGATGCCTCAATACCATCAGCAGCCACCTCCTCCAGCTCCTTGGCAAACTGGCCGGGGACCTGTTTTGCTAAAGTCATGACAGTGTCCCATCTAAATTTCTGATACCTAGCAGTATAGGCCGTATAATTGGCCTGTCTGAGTCCCAAGGATGCTGCCATGTACTGTTTCTTTGCCATGGCATCAATCCTCCTGGAGTCCTTGTCTGGGGGGTGTGAAGCCAAGGGAATATTAGCCTTATCACAGGCTGCAGCCTGCACTACCCCCAACATGGCTGCATTGTTGTGTAAGGAACTCCGTATCTGAGCCTGACAGAGTATACCTCTTGTCCATTCTTTTATCCACAGGAGGTATAGTATTAGGAGTCTTTAAAATCTTAAATGTCTGTTTCCCAAAAGATTTGTGTAAGGGAATAGACAGCCTCCTAGACTCTGGGATATCCATCATTTCCACATAGTCAGGCTCTTCCTGGTCATCCACAGCTTCTTCTATAGGAAGCTGAAGTGTTTTGGCCACATTCTTATAAAACATAAAATGGGAGGGGGACTCAGAAAGCCTAGGAGGAGACACTCCTGAAGGTCTGTCTGGGGAGATGTCCGGGTCAATGGGCACATCCAGATTTTCAAAACCACATTCACTTTCCTCATACTCCTCTTCCTCCTCCTCCTGCGGTTCATAATATTCCTCTAAATCATAATCTTGAACCGGTGGAACCAGCCAAACCGAGCGCCTTCCTGATGGTGCCAGTTCGGTCGGAACCCGGGAAAGCGACTGCACAATTTTTATCGCTTTGGCTATTTCCTCAGCGGTTGGAGAAGAAACTTTTGGATCTACACCAGCTGATTTTTCCTTTCTTGTTCTCTTAGCTGGAACCGACTCCTCAGAATCGGTTCTCCTTTTGCCCGAAGAAGTCTCGCCCTGGTCAGAGAGCACTCCTTCTGGTTCTGTTTGAACCGAACTGGGCTGGCCTTCCAGTTCAGCAGACTTTTTGGCCTCCCTTTCCCTGAGCCTACCAACTCTCTTCTCTAGGGTAGCTGCAGGAAAATTTTACAAATCTGGCAGTCTGCATTGAGGTGGTCAAACCCCAGACAAAAAACACAGGTGGTGTGGGGGTCAGCCTTAGCAAAGACTTCCCCACACACACTGCAGTGTTGAAACCCAGTGGGCCAGTTTTTTCTTTTGGGTTTCTCAGACATAGTGCCAGTCCTAACCAAACTTACCCTTTTAATGGCAATCCGCCAGGCAAGACACTCTTATCGGTTCCTGACCGTGTCACAGGTCGTGGAAAAAAGTAATAAAATCTGTTTTTTTTAGAACCAATAAGAACCGGTAACCACACTCTAAAAGTACAGATAAAGATTTTACAACAACTTTATTGGTTCAAACCGAACCGATGAACCGTTTACAAGTTCCACACAGAATAAAAAATCAATATAACCTATCTACTACTCATGAATACCACAGACAGAGACTGAACTGACAGGTTACGGTTTAAATTCGGTCGAAAACCGAGAAAAACGGTACCTTAACTGACAAATTGAACTGAGCAGAAGGAGAAATCTCCGGAGCGACTGTTCAGTGAGGTGGAGTAAAGAATCTGATGGTTTGAGTTCAAACAGCAACAGAGTCTCAACCGAGCTCGAGCTCAGCGTTCCATGCCTGGCATGGAAACTTAACTCTTTCATCTCCGGGGCAGTTCGAAGGTTGGGACTCACTGCTGCTATTGTCAGAATGCAGCAAGACTTCATGTTGTTTGAAAGATTTTGAGAGATGGAGCGAGTTCCTAATATCCTTAGGAGCAAGGGTTGAATCCATCAGGATGAATGTCCTGGCGTGCTTCCTAAATGTTTTTAAAATGCTTCTGGTTAGCACTCCATCCTCCCTGTGGAAAAGAGTAGATCAAATATTTACCAAGTTCCTCATGAATGGTAAATACTCTAGGATGAAAAAATTAAATCTTACCAAATAAAGGGTACTGGGAGCCTGGCCCCACCTACTTTAAAAGAGATCTAGCAGCTCAAACTCCACCCTTGCTTGCTTGGATGAAGAATAAAAAGGACACATGCTGGACAGAAGGGGAGCAGAAACAGCTCTGAGGCTGGGACCTCACAATAGTTCTAGTATTATTATCCTGCAGTGTACAGTTTATTAAACCTACCAACCCATGGCCCAAACACACCCTACAAGGATAGATAACATTTAGGAAAAAGGCCGGTCAGGTGGACTAGACAGGCACCCTAATTCCTATTAGGGGAAACACAGTTTAATACCAGGGATTACTTTATATTTTATTTATTTTACAGTTTTAGGCCAGGAAAGACACACTAAGCTGAATCTTGTTTCCAGGTGCATCCTGGGAGCACAGGGAAGTTAAGTGCCTTTCTCATGGTCACTCAGTATGCAAGTGGTGACTGTGGGATTTAAATCCAGTTCTCCAGGTCTGCAGCTCAGTGCTCTTAATCTCTACACTATACTGCCTCCAGATCCTTACAGCCTTACAGATCCAGGGTTCAGGGTTTCTTTTTTGGGGGGAGGTACGACTCCAATAGGAATCCTCTTAGAACAAGATAAAATAGGTATGCTCCTTCACGTTAAGCAAGAATATAATTTGGGCAGGGAAGATTCAGCACAGATACTTACAGCTTTGCAGCTACCTGTAAACGCCGGAGGTAACCAGGGATTGGGCCAGGTCCATGTCACCACTAGGGGTTACACTAGATTCGACAGGACATGGCAGGTGGAATCCCACCAAATCTCAAACCTTTACAAGACAATGAGGGAGGGAAAACCCAGAATACACAGCAAGTTTGGGAAAAGTGGGAAACAGAAGCTGGTGAGAAAATTCCCAGGCAAGTACATGCTGTGGTCTCCCACCTCCACCCTCCATTCCCCAGTCCTGTCTAGAAAATAAATACTCCTGCTCTCTTCCTCTGTGTGCTGTCCCAGCCTCATCTGGTGTGTGAAAAAATAAAAACCCTTCTGCTCTCTCTCTCATCTTGCTCTCCTGCCCCCACCTTCCATTCGCCATCCCATGTAGAAAATAAACCTGAGTGCACAATATAAAACCAAATTCCTTTCTTCCTGTTATCCCTGGGTAAGCCTGAGCTAAACTGGAGCCCTAACACTGGATATAGCAGTTAAAGTAACAAAAAAAATTCAAAGCTATCTATGCTACATATCAACTGGACAATCATACTTCCATTGGGATCAGGCAGCAGTAGAAACGTGACCTTCATCTGCTCTGGCTTGTTTTAGAGGGCAGGCAATTTATGGACATACAGTAGAACTTTTGTAGGATGTCTCACCCTCTCCCTGTAAGGGATCACTGCGTTGGTTTAGGCCCTGGTGGCAGCACCCATCCAGTTTGTTGTGGGTTTGATGCCAGCCAGGTTTATAAGTAGCAGAGCCTAGACAGTATGCAACAGATACAGCAATAGGAAACCTAAAGTGCTGGGAGTCCACAAAACAAGATATTAGAAAGGAAATGAAAAGGCATGAGAGCTGCAAACTGACCCTCCCAACCCTGCCTTGGCTGCAGTCCAGCAGCTCAAAACACCAAGCCTGATCAGGTGTGGCATGAAATATGCTAGTCCTTGTTGCATCTGTTATCAGTGTCTATGTACCCAGATGTTCAGAATGTAGTGTTAAGGTCAAATCAAAGTAATAAGCAGACCATCCCACCACACTATGCTAAACAGCATCCCCCCATCATCTTCCTTCCCTGTTTCCAAGCCATTGTTTATTGCTTAAAGGTCCTCTTTTTTCACATCATTCCATGACTTTCTGTAATGTGTGCATGCATGCATGCGTGTGTGCATGTGTGATAGAGAGAGAGCAAGAGAGAGAGAGAGAGAGAGAGTGTGTCACCTTGCTTCCTATATCATTGGGGTCCCAAATATTTAAAACACTGAGTGAGATTGGGTTGCATGTTGCTTCAGTGTTCCTATGGGTTTTGGAATAGGAATGGGATGTGATGTTCTGAGAGATAAGCCTACATATATATCTCCGTTCCACGTCCCAGTGTAGGAAATCAACCCTCCCACAGCATCCATATGCATGCTCTCCCACCCCCATCCTCCTTTCCTAGTCCTGGTCTAAGAAATAAAAAACCTGCCACTCCCTCTCTACGTGCTCTCCCACCCCCACCGTGAATCCTGGTGTAAGAAATGAACATCTTCCCACTCCTGTCCCCTGTCTGCTCTCCCCCCCCCTCCACTTAAGGTTCTGGTGTGAGAAATGAAAATAAAAACCACTCCCTGCCTCTGCATAGTCTCCCACCCCCACCTTTTCTTCCTGGTGATAGTGTATAAAAACCCTCCTACTCCCTTCCTGTGCTTGCTGTTCCACCCCCACACTCCATTCCAAGCCCCAAAGACCAATGTCAGGAAAAACATAAGCACTGCACACTTACATAGTATGTAAACAAACAGCTCACCCCTTACATTGTACTGAGCTTGCCTCTGGAATACTGATGTGTTTAGCCTGGAACCACGAAGCAGTGATCTGTCTTAAACAGCATGGAAGCAAATATGTTCAGCATTGACCATTATTTGTTTATTATTGAGGTAACAGAGGTTGAAGGATTACATTACAACTAAAATAAGTTTAAACTGGGGAGGGAGACTGCAAAGTGGAGTCACCAATCAGGGAGGCTGGAAGGTCTCCAACCCAGACAGGCAGGACAGGAGGGAGTGGAATCTATCAAGGAACGGAAGCAGGGATGAGGGATGGGGGAGGAGGGGCAGGGGACACAGTGGAAAGTAGTATCCTTGAATGCAAGGAGCTTAGCAAACAAGTTAACAGAATTTGTGGCGACAAAGACTGGGAGGGAGGGAAGGGGGGTAGCTATGTATGTGAGGGATGGGATACTATGTACCAGGGAGGAGGGGAAGCCAGAAGCAATATGGGAACAGCTCCAAAATTCCAAGGGTAGGGAGGTTAGGATGGGGGTGGTGTACAGGCTTCCCTAACAGAACAAGGAAATGGGAGTTGGGAGAGCAAATCAGGAAGGTCAGTGGCAGAGGGAGTATAGTCATAGTGGGCAACTTGTCTACATGGGATTGACTGGTGAACTATGACTACCACGAATGCCAGGGAACAGGTACTGCTGGAGGTCATCCAAGATAGCTATCTAGTGCAGGGGGTGACAGAGTCCACTAGGGATGGTAACATATTGGACATTGTGTTAGCAAATGGGGACCAAGTCCAGGATGTAGCCGTACAGGACCCTCTAGCAGGAAGCGATCACCGCACAGTGTGGTTCTTTCTCCAAACAGGAAGGGAGTCATCCAGGATCAGGATGAGAGTGGTAGACTTCAGGAAGGCAGATTTTGCCAGGATGGGCAGCATCCTAGGGGGGCATCATGCTGAAATTTGCCCAGGGATGGATGCTGAACAGAAATGGTCTATCATAAAGAGGGGTCTGACAGAGGTCACAAACACGTGTGTGAAGACACAGAGTAAGCAGTCCAGGTCTATAAAACCTAGCTGGCTCAGCAGGGAAGTGGCAGGAAAAGTGAGGGAGAAGAGAGTGGCCTTCAACAAGTACAAGAAATCTGGGTGGGGGGAGGACAAGGAGGAGTATTCGAAGAAATCTAAGGAGGTGAGTAGGGCAGTCAGGGCAGCAAAAGCAGCAAGGGATCTGAGATTGGCTCAACAAATCAGAGAGGGGGAAAAGGATTTCTTCAAGTACATAAGAGAGAATAGGAGCTGTAGGGATGAGATTGTCAGACTCAAGTGGGAGGGGGGTTGGGCAGAAAAGGGGGAAGACCAGACAGAGGCACTCAATGAGTACTCTTGCTCTGTGTTCACTAAAGAAAAGGATGGACCCGATACCACAAGGAAAGGGAGGGATGGGTGGGGGCAGAGGTAATGGATGGGGTCATCCAGGTGGACAGGGTTCTAAAAGGCCTTAAAGCCTTGTGGGTAGATAACCCACCGGGACCTGATGGAGTACATCCAAGAGTCCTGAAGGAATTGGCATAGGTGTTGGTAGGCCCACTGGCAAACCTGTTTAATACCTCTTTAGAAAGACGGAGCGTGCCCATGGACTGGAGGATGGCTTGCATGGTACCCCTCCACAAGAGTGGTCCCAGGGATAACCCAGGCAATTATAGACTGGTAACCTTGACTTCCATCATGGTGAAGCTAATGGAGATCATTCTAAAGAAGTGGTTGATAATCTTCCTGGATTGTAATGGATTCCAGGACGAAAGCACAAGTTTGTTTTGGAAAGATCATGTCAGACTAATCCAACTGACTTCTTTGATTGGGTCACAAGCATGGGTGCCAACTATGGAGGTCTGAGGCTCCCCCCTGGAAGTTCAAGCAAGGCCCCCGGGCCGGACCATTTTTTATTTAATGTATCCGTGTCTGTCTGTAAAACTGGAATCTAGCTACAGTCAGTCAGGCGCACATGCACAGCAGTGACGGCCTTGCTGGGGAGGGGGGAACCTTGCCTGCCTGCTTGGCGCTGGTAGAATTCTTATTTGTTTAAATTTAGGGAGGCTTGGGTTCTTGGTGGGCTCAGGCAGGGGGCTGCTGGCATGCCATGACTGACTGCGAAGTGCTGTGTTAGGACAGGTGGTGGTGGGTTGGGGGTGTGTTCTCCCTCCCTCCCGAGTCCTGACTCCCATCATGTGGCATGCACTGCACAGCGCAGCAGATCTTTGGTGCCAGTTTGTCTCCCTAATTGAGCCAATGGAAGCCACCATTTTCTGAGACAGCCGCCCTGTGCCAGTGCTGTGCAAAGTTTGCTTCAGGGGGCTCAGCAGCTCCAGGCTGCTTGCTTGAGCCTCCTCCATCAATCCCCATTCCCATCCTTTGCAGAGTTCGCTCAATTGCTTGATTCCTTCGAGTTGGCTCAAACCCTCTCTCTCTCTCTCCTCTCCGTCTCCCTCTCCATAGTGCAGCAACAAGAAAGAGCCAAGGGACCCAACCGGCAGCCTGCATCAACAAGTCCGAGTCCGACGATGAGTCGACGACAAGAGCACAGCAGCACACTGCCCAGCCATAGGGAAGACAGACATCAGGTGATCAGCAGCACAGTTGCACACCCACCCAGGCACTGACTGTGGTAAACAGGTGTGCAAAACATTAACTTTGTGACTATAGGAATGTACCAGAATGTTATAGCGCTACTAACGGTTTCTCTGCTCTATATGCTCTATGATGTTTTGTAACCCTTAATTAAGTGTAACCCCCCCCCCCCAACACCTGGGTCAATTGTGTGAACTATTACCATGTATTTTGGTTACCCAATTATTAGTTTTCAGACAGAGCCAGATTCTAGCCATGTGTGACCACTGCCACTGTTAAAAAGAGGAGCATGGCACTTTTTTTGATGGTGTGGTGTGGCTTGGAGGTATGGATAAGGTGTGGGCTGCTCAGACAAAGGGATCCTGATTTGCCCTTGCAGGCCTCTACTCCTTTTATTTGGATAATGGAAGGAATGGAGGCAGGAGTGGGTGTATGCCTTCTGGTGCTACTTGGAGTTATGTTGAAAGGGCCCAAACTTCAGTTGTGTGTGGAAAGATCCTACTTACAAGCATGACTGGAAATGTGGAAATGCATCTGCCTGGGGTATACAGTTCTAACAAAGTGTCATCCCCATTTTCATCAGGTGCAGTGGCCACCATATAACTGGGTGCCAGAAAAGGGCTGTCTGTCAGGGGGCCCTGAGCCAGACCCATAAGCAGTGCCCATACGTCTTGCTATCCCTCAGAGAGTTTGAGTCTCGGGGTCCTGTGGAGGACAGTATGTGAAGGAGTGGTGGAGTTTGGGAACCTCATTCAGGGTACACGGTCATTTTGACAGAAGCTGGCTGGGAGAAGCTGCCAGTATGTTCCCCTGCCATCTGGAGTGAGATCAATATATATACAGTGCAGAGAATATGTCTAGCTTTAGGACTTTTTCCTATGATCTGTACCCATGGGCTGTACACAGTAATCTGGGAAACTGCTAGAATAGGTTTACATCTCAGTGTTGGTTATCTGTACTGGGTATTTATGCTGATAGCCTGCCAGTCCCATAAGAGAGAGGGAGCTGTAAATACATTTGCTGTATGGCCTTGAACTTGATTTCAAGTTGTGGACAATCAGCTTTATTACTTTGCGGCTAGAGAGGGGTGATCATAAAGCCTGAGTGCTGTACAACCCCAAGTCCAGAGTAGTTCTGAAGTGTGAATCTACCTACCCCATTAGACTCCAATTAAAATATGATAGCACCTGGTCCAGCCAAAACAGAACAGACATAGGAGCATCAGCAGCCTCATGTCCCTCACCCTCCAGTCCCTCCTGAGTGACTCCCCGGGGCTCCGCGTCTGCCTCCCTCCCCTGTGGCCCTGCCTGCCATAGACAGAATCAAAGAAAGGTAAGGGGCTGCTGGCAGCAGTGTATCTGCACTAATTTTTATAGCTCGCGAGTCATGGCTCAGGGGGATTTTATTATTATTAGAGCTAGCTGCACTTGCTTTTTTAGGATGCAAATTGGTGCTCTGGAATGCATATTTGGGTTGGCTGCAATATTCCAACACAGATGCATGATCTTTTGATGTTTTGGTGCTATTTTGGGCACAATTGTGTTGGCTAGTGGACCTTAAGTGGGTTATTATTGAAAATTAACATTGTGAGGGGCTGTCTGATGACCCAGTAAGTAACGTATTGTGCTTCTGTACCAGTGACCTAGGGGGTCCAGAAGTGAACTGAAGAGTTATGCCTTCTGGTGTAGCACTGCTGTACAGCTGTGCTCCCAGCTGGGAAGGGATGGTGTTGTGGTTCTGTCGTGCTGTGGTCTGAGGAGCTTGCCTCCTCTGCAGGGATGTCATCATGTCACTGTATGGGTGCAAGGCCTAATGGGGCACCACCCAGCACTGGGGCGGTGTGAGGGTCTAGGAAATGGGGAAAAGAATAATAATAATAATCAGCTTTTATATAGTGCTTTTCATACACAGTGTATCCCAAAGCGCTTTACAAGCAATGCTAGACTGGTAGTGAGGTGACTGAATGCGTAGTGGCGGCCATATAGCACATCAACACCTACACACAGCCTGGACAATTGCATGAACCGGTTTATGGGAAGGGGAATGTTGGCCAGGAGTAGGACACTGGGAATGTCCCCTACTCTTTGTGAAGAGTGCCCTGGGTTCTTTTACTTCCACCTGGACACCCACCAGGACAACACCAGGATGGGTAGAAGGGACCTTGGTTTAACGTCTCATCTGAAGGACGGCACACACCAGCAGTACAGCACACCCCAGCAGTACTGCATTCGGGTACCAGCATTTTAGGTGCAAGTCCAATCCTGGTGTGGGATGAGAACCCACAACCTTCTGGTCCAGCAGTGGATGTGCTAGTACCAACTGAGCCTTGGTAGCTAAATTCAGACACATTCGACATCCATCTGCTTGACTCATCAGGAAACAGCGGGCTGGCAGATCAGGTTGCTAGGCAGCAGCCACTAGCCAGGAAATAAGTGTTTTGCTTGCTACATAGTTAAAACACAGGAACCAAAGTTGCTGCATTCTCTCTCCTGTAACTAAAGCAAGTTGTTTGTCCACCATTTGCTGCACAGAATGCAGCACTTTCTTTACTAGCAACCAGATGGCACTCTGGAGGGGCGGGGCTGGGTGACAGAAGTTACTGTACAGTTGTATTTGTTCACACAAAACAAGTGTTTGATGATGGTGAAGAGAAGCTGGGGGTAGACTGAAAAGGAGGAAATCCATTCCTGCTTGGTGTAGCATTGAGCACTGGGGCTAGGGGAAGGCCTTGGGGGGTAGTCTGGTGACTTTGGGGGGGGGGTCTAGCTACACAGAGGTTGCAGAGCATGGGGCTGGATGCTGCTGGTCCAGATACAGTGAGGTTGGTCACTGACTCACCTGAGTGCAGAGGCTGAGCTATAGGGTGGTGTAGCTCCAGGGAGGTTGCCCAACTTGGTACCATTCTATATTTTTATGGTGCTGTTTATACTGTGCGATCTGTTAAATATAACCCTCAAAATGCACCACAGAACACCAAAAACCCCAGAGCTTCTGGGGGCCTTGGCAGCCCCCAGACCCCGGCCATTAGCTGAGCCCCCCCACCCTGGGAAAACAAAAGTCAGCTCCTATGGTCACAAGAGTAGTTGACAGAGACCATGCTGTGGATGGCCTGTATCTGGACTTCAGCAAGGCCTTCGACTTGGTGCCACTCGAAAGGTTATTGGGCAAGCTGAGGAACTATTGGGGTGGGTTAGGAGCTGGCTGCAGAATAGACAGCAGAGGGTAGTTGTAATGTGGGAGACCTCCAAGCCAAGACCTGTGACTAGTGGGGTACCAACGGGTTCAGTGCTAGGCCTCGTTTTATTCAACATCTTTATCGGGGACATTGCAGAAGGGATCAAGAGTAAGATCAGCCTGTTCGCCGATGACACAAAGATATGTGCAACAGTGGACAGTGAGGAAGAGAGACAGGAACTCAGAGAGGATCTAGCAAAACTTGAGCACTGGTCAGGTGTGTGGCAGTTGGGGGTTAATGCTAAGAAGTGCAAGGTCATGCACCTTGGAGCCAGAAAACCCAGGACCAGCTATTGGCTGGGAGAAGTGCAGGTATCAATTTCCGGGGAAGAGAAGGACCTTGAAGTACTTGTCACATGGGACATGAGGGTATCAGCGCAGTGCTGGAGGGTGGCAGCAAGGGCAAGTCAGATGCTGGGGTGCACTGCCAGGGGTATCACCGCTAGAAGATAGGAGGTTATCCTGCCTTTGTACAGATCACCGGCGAGGCTGCACATGGAGCACTGTGTGCAGTACTGGTGCTCTTACTTAAAAAAGAACATAAGACTACTGGAGGGGGTGCAGTGCAGTGTGACAATGACCCTAAGTCTAGGGGATAAACCCTATGAGGAAAGACTGAGGGAGTTCAACATGTATTCCCTGGAGGACAGAAGGGAGAGGGGGTACATGATAGAGACCTTTAAATACTTAAAAGGCATAAACAGTGTCTAAGCGGAAGGACTGTTCCACTTAAAGTGAGGAAGGGTCATGAGGGGGCACAGTCCGAAGTTGGAAGGGAGTAGCTTCAGGAGGGAGATGAGGAGGCAGTACTTCACAGAAATGGTGGTGGCTGGGTGGAGCCGCTGCGGAGGAGTTGCTCAAACTAAAGACAGTGGAAAGTTTTAAAAGGGGATGGGATAGAGTCAAGGGGAGGGTTAGTACAGATAAGAACAAAGGGGGGGGGAGAGTCTGGGGGGAGTGGATGATGGGAATGAGAGTGGGGCAGCTGCAGGAGAAGTAAACTGTGAGCTGCACACCCGGGAAGACTTGACAGACCTATGGGCCTTTTTCTGCCAGCGCTTTCTTATGTTCATATGTTTATATGATGTCATTTTCAGGAAAACAGGATCTTTGCTCCTCAAGAATTCATCTATTCCTGTTGCTTTTCCTCACCTTAGGCCATAATGCACTGCTTGTGACATCACAGTTTCTCCCATGGCAATGGGTTGTGATGTAACAAAAGAAGATTATGACTTGAAGCAGGGAGTAAGCTATACAGGCAGATGAACTCTAAGGGACAAAGATCAAGTGATCATTCAAATTTCCCCAGTAATAAATAACGGGGAGGAGAAATCTATAGAACATAGACAGAATACAAGGTGAATTTTACTTAAATATCATGTTTTTCAAAGTTTTCTTTGAAGTGTCAGGAGCCCTTTAAAAGACCACATATACAGTAGTGCTTCTCAAATCGCAAATTTCATTTGGGTTGCAACTGCAATCCTTTCAGGTACAGTATTTGAAATCTTTTTTTTTTTCTATCAGTATTTTATCTCCTTACTGCCAAACTGGCCCCACTTAGGACTGCCCCCGCCCATCACCTGGCTTACCTAAAGCTTACCTTGCTTGTTGCCCATAGCCCTCAGCCAGATTATGTTGAGAGAGCCCATTAATAGGTATGGGGCCTGAGAGAGACCGGTCCACCACCCTGCCATGGTCAAGGATGTTCCACCTTGATTTTCCTTCCTGAGTGCAATGACATACTGTCCGCAATTCGCCTCTGTGGAGGCAGCCCCAGGCATCCAATGGGTGGGGCATCTTCCCTGATGTTCCGCTGCACTGCCACCTAGAACCTCTAGGTGGCAGTCACTGAGTGTGACATCCTGCCCCCACCCCCACCCCAAGGAAGGAGAGCTGTCCTCAGAATGCTCAATCCTCCCTCCCAACCCAGCCGGATCCTGAGTAACCGGCATCTGTTTCTTTTTTTTTTTTTTTCACATAGATTGTTTTCACTAGGGGCACTGTGGGCAGCTGAGATCAGCCCTGTTACTGCCTCCCAGGTCTGTCTACTGCCTCTCCAACTCTGTCAAGCCCCATTCTCCCATGGGCTTCTGCTCATGGCAGGACCGGGTAGGGGACAGCCATCCTCCCCCCCCCACCCAGTAATCCAGAATCCAGATTGGAGTATCAGCAAGCCAGCGACAGAGCAGGATGAGGGCAGGCAGGGCTTCATGTAGCCCATGATCACCATTTTACCATGCTTTTTCTCCCCAAGCCACGGTGGCCGTAAGTGCATGCGCGTGGAGGTGCACATGTGTTACATAGCCACGGCCCCTAGTGACACTCGATCCTATCCCTCCCACGTCGACCCTGGCAACCCAAGCCTCAGCCCTGTGTGCCACTGGACCGACAAACCTGCATCTGTTTCTGAATCTGGGTCACCGGCATGGCAGGAGGTGAGGCACCTAGCGCCTCAAACCTCCGTGCCACTGCAGTGTTTGAAATCTTGAATTATTTAAACCCTCAACTTCCAGCTTAGATTTCACTGCTACCGACTGGGCATTTTATTTGCATATTTAAAGTCCAAAACAGTTTTACACTGAGCATCTTGGCCCAAACACTAGGAGCATCCTGCACTCAAGAGGCAGCCTGGGGGGGGGGCAACTCTCAATTAAGGAGCTGCTCTGGAGGTGACTTTCAGCCTCCATTAGGACCACAATCTAGTAACATCTCATTCATTGAGCAGCAGGCCAGCATCTACTTCTGACTGAGCAGTAGGGCAGCTACTGGGTTTCCTACTCTCCAGACTCACACCTAGGTTAAATGCATGGGGCTGAAGCCACTGAATGTGAAACACCTCAACCCTCACATTGGGGGAATTGAGGTCACAGGTTTCAAGCGACAGTTAAAACGTTGTTCTCAAGACTTAACCCTCAAATTCCTCTCAGACTAAAGTCTTTCCATTACTTATAGTTCTCACACGTGTAAAGGCGTAGGTAGTTTGTGCCCCTCCAGGGACTGCTGTATGAACATCCTTTGCCAAAATTAGGACAGGCTGGGGTTGCCTTCTCCCTTCAAGTACTGGGTGTGGAACTGGCCTTAATGAGGTGCAGGCAGGACTCTGCTCTCTCACCAGCTGTGTCAGCAGTCAGGGTCAAGTGTGGCTTATGTTGTTGTGGTATGCCCCACCTTCTGACAGTGACACCATTCCCAGCTTGGGAGGTTAACCCTTTAGGGTCTGAAGGCTCAGATATGTCTTACAGGGACCCACAGGAGATCTGGGGCTTACATAAGTGATTGGTGATATTAACTGGAACCATCTGAAGGTTGCACTATGTGGCTAAATACTTAAAATGCACTATGCTTGAAAGTGGCATCAAGATGATTGTCGTTGAAGCCCTAAAATTAGATATACGGTAGCCATAGGGCTGGATGGGATGCACCCAAGGGTGATCAAGGAATTGGCTACAGAACTGGCTGAACCTCTAACAGGGCTACTCAGTAGCTCAATTCAGACAGGGGTAGTTCTAAAGACTAGAGGGTAGTGGATGTAGTACCGCTACACAAGGTGGGAGGGTGGGGGAGACAAGGAGCAACTGAGATATTACAGACCTGTCAGCCTTACCTCTGTAGTGGGCCTTGTGGACTACCTAGACACCAGTGGTCTACAAGTATGTAAACAGCATGGGTTTGTGGCAGGGATGTCTTGTCAGACCAGACTGATAGTTTTCTTTGACTGGGTAACAGAGGTTAAGGGCCACACTGTGGATTTACTGTACTTCAGTTTCAGCAAGGCCTTTGACTTGGTGCTACACAGAAGACTATAGAAGAAGCTAGAGGACCTGGGCATGGCTAGGGACTGAAGGGGTCTCCAGGGACACAACTCTTCCCCTTCCCCACCCCATCCTTTCCTCTCCTCTCCTATTCCCCCTTCTCTTTCACATAAGTACTTGATTACTTATTAACCCAGCACTTATTATTGTCCATTCTTTCTATATATTATGCGCAACACTGTTTTAACAGTTTGTAACACCTGCCTTACAACTGTATGTTAATGTTGATCTTGTAACTTGAATATTTAATGTCTCACTCCTGTTGTACCCCTTCCCTCCAGGTCACACTGGGAGACGAGCGACTTGTTCCTCAGTGTGCCTTCCTGGTGAAAAATTTAAATAAATAAATAATAAATAGGGACATAGTTAGATGGGTAGGATGGTGGTAAATGTGATCAAATTAGAAGAGAGGCAGGTCACAAGTGGGGTGCCACAGGGATCTGTCCTGGGTCCTGTCCTCTTCAATATGTTCATTGGTGACATTGAAGAGGGCATACAGGGCAAGCTGTGTCTCTGCCCAGATGACATGAAGCTGTGTGGTAGGGTAGATAGCAACAAAGGGATCAGGGAGTGTCGCAGGTAAGTGGGTATAAAGATAACACTGGACACAGTAATATGGTACAACACACCTGCAGTGTGTTTTATTTTATACAAAAGTAGAAAAAGTAAATAAAATAGAAATAAAACAGTTCAAACAGAACAAGAAAATAAACAATAGCTCAAGGTTATTTCACCTTACATCAGGTATCTCAAAACAATTCAACTTTCCTACTGTTAGAGATAAATTCCTGTTTAGGCACAGGTATTTCTGCTTACCTTCCTTCAGGTAAGTGAGACTGGCTATGCAGCTAATCTGACTCTTGGTGTTTGAGGAGGGCTTATATAGCCCTTCCACTTATGGGAAAGTCCCTCCCATAACATCCAATTAGTTCTAGACTGGTCCATAAATAGGGAAACTCCTCCTCTGTTACATAATGAGGTTTTACTTATGGGAAATCCCTCTATAGGAAATCCCCTTCCTAAGGTCTTGCTAACAGGCCAGCACCTATTTTCTATATATGCAAACAGTGTAAACATTTATTGTATTTATACACGTGCTGTATTGTTAGACACAAGCCTTTTAATCTAATATCTCAGGGCTCTATACATAATGGAGCTCCTTTAGAGACATGCAGTGTCTCTTTATTCTTTAATTTGTTTATTTTCTTTATTGTGTTTAGTTTATCTTGCATCCCTCTCCTTATTCTGAGGGCTACTTCAACTGCATAGGATTTCCACGTACATAGGGACATTCCTGTCCCTTTAAGTTGATTTTCTATGTTCTAGCAGAGTGGCAGACTGCTAGACAATCATACGAACATACGAATGTGCCAGCAGAAACAGGTCTATCTAAGTCTGCTCGAGTGTGCAGCCAACATCCCTAGTTTGCAGCTGTCCCAACCCCCTCCCTTTTGTCATCCCACTGCCACCCCCACCCTCACTTTCCCTGTTCCCTGTCCCATACCCTTTTGAAGCTGTTCACAGATTTACATGATACCACCCATTCTGGTAGGGCGTTCCATTTTGCTACCACCCTCTCTGTGAAATAGTGTCTCCTCATCTCCCTCCTAAATCTTCCCCCTTCGATTCTTAGCCCATGCCCCTGGTGACCCTCCTCCTTAACTTAAAGACCCCATCTGCCCCATCCTTTGATTCCCTCAGATACTTGAATGTCTCTATCATGTCCCCCCATCCCTTCTATTCTCCAGGGTCTACATATTGAGGTCTCCCAGCCTGCTGTCATAGTCTCTCCCCTCCATTCCACATATCATCTTTGTTGCCCTCCTCTGCACCCCCTCCAGCAGCCTGATATCACACTTTAAGTATGGCCTCCAAAACTGCACACAATACTCTAAGTGCAGCCTTACCAGCAATCTGTAGAGGGGCAAGATCACCTCTCTTCACCTGGATGAAAAACCCTTCGCTATGCGCCCCAGCATTTTGTTCGCTTTTGCAGGCACTGGGCAGTGTTGTTCATGGTCCCCATTATCATTACCCCAAGGTCCTTCTCCTCCTCTGTAATCCCCAGCTTAATCCCCCCCCCCCAGCCAGTATTCTCTCCTTGGGTTCTTTATGCCAAAGTGCATAACCTTACACTTCTTTGCATTGAACCCCAGCTGCCACCTCTCTGAACACTCCTCTAGCTTGCTTAGGTCCTCCTGCAGCTGCTTCCACCCCTCCTCTCCATCCACCACTGCTCTGATTTTGGTGTCATCAGCAAACAGACTTACCTTGCTCACCACCCCATGCCCAATGTCTGATATGAAGAGCCCAAACAATACTGGCCCCAACACAGAGCCCTGTGGCACCCCACTCATCACTGGCCTTGGCGTTGAGAGCTCCCCTCTCACTACTACCTGTTGCAGCCTCCCACTCAGCCAGCTTGTAATCCAGTTTATCATTTTGCCCCTACTCCTACACCAGTTAGCTTCCCCCCAAGCCGCCCATGAAGCACCGAATTGAAGGCCTTGCTGAAGTCATAGTATCATAGTTGGCACAAAGAATATATAGACTTTCGTCCTTGTCTGCTTGCATAAAATTGTATTATCAACAAGTGAACTAATTAATAAACTAAGGACTTGGTTCTACTATAATCATCCAATCTTATTTTAAAAATATCTAAAGTTGGACTACTAATTATATCATAGGGGAGATAATTCCACCTTGAAACAACCCTCTGACTAAACCACTGTTTTCTTTTTTGTGATTTCCACTTTTGTTGTTTAATTTGTCTACAATGAGCTCTTGTATAGTAATTTCTGACAAATAATTCGAGTCCTAAATCTTCTCTGAGGATATTATCTTGAAATGATCTATAGACTAAAATCATATCACCCCCCCCATCTTCTATAAGCCAAGGAATACAGATCCAAATTGTCCGACCTCTCCTCATATGTCATATTTTTAAGTCCCATTATTGATCGGGTAGCCCTTCGCTGCGCTCTCTCCGCTCTCGCTATCTCACCCTTAGTGTAAGGGGACCAAACCTGGGAACAGTACTCCAAGTGGGCTCTAACCAATGATCCATACAGCGGGATCAAAACCTCTCTACTTCTACTTACTGTATGCCTCAACATACAGTGGGGAGCCCTATTAGTGTTTTTTATAGTTTGATCACAATGGGCAGTAAAAGAAAGGTCATTTTGTATAATAACACCCAAATTCCTTTCCTGTGTCACTTGTTTTAATTGTTTATTATTGATAGTGTAATTGAATTCCAAATTCTTCTTGCCCATGTGTAGGACAATACATTTATCCTCATTAAGTTTAAGTCTATGGTCTACTGTCTATTTCTCAATATACTGTATTTGAGTGCTTCCTGAAGTCCAATATTATCTGAAGATGAATCTATTACTGCTCCCACTCTACAGTCATCAGAAAACTTAGTTATCCATACATTTCCCTTATTATATTGTATAATGATGATATATATATGTTGAACAGGCAGGAGCCCAACACTGAACCCTGAGGGACCCCACTTGTAACCGAAAGCTAATCAGACAACAACCCATTAATTATTACTCGCTGCCTCCTATTCTCCAACCATTCTGATATCCAATTTACAAGGATCCCATTTATATTTAGCACAAGTAGGGATTTAATTAATTCTTCATGTGGTAATTTATCGAAAGCTTTTGAATAATCTAACTGAATTACATCCACTGACCTACCATGATCCAAAAAACTACTAACTTTTTCATAAAAACTCAATAGGTTAGTTTGACATGATCGTGACTTTGTAAACCCATGTTAACTGCGATCTAAAAGGTTGTTTACAATCATGTGGTCCTGAATATGATCTTTTATTATGCTTTCCAAAATTTTCCCAAATGTAGATGTTAAAGTAAAAGTCCAAGTAAAGAACATCCACCGCATGACCCATATCCAGTTCACCTGCCACCCAGTCATAATATTATATCAGGTTGGTTTGACAAGGCTTCCCTGAAACAAACCCATGCTGCCTCATATCCTGGAGGCCATTGTCCTCCAGGTACGACACCAGTATTTCCTTTAGTATCGTTTCCATGAGTTTGCACACTATGGAGGTGAGACTTACCGGACGATAATTACCTGGTTCATCCCTTAGCCCGCTCTTGAGTAATGGCACTACAAGTGCCATCTTCCAGTCCAGTGGCACAAATCCTGATTCCAGGGAGGTGCTGTACAGATCTGCTAGTGGCTTCGCCAACACCTCCACCATCTCCCTCAGCACCCTGGGGTGGATACCATCTGGCCCTGGTGCCTTGTCTACCTTCAGTGCCCTCAGTCCCTCTAGGACTCTACTTGCCTCAATTCTTCCATCTGTCACCTCCTCTCCTCCTGTCCCCACCCTCCAGCCCATGCTGATAGCAGTCCCCCTTTTCTTCTGTGAGCACAGAACAAAAGTATTCATTCAGTGCTTCTGCCTGCTCCTCCCCCTTTTCAATCCACTCCCCACCCCTTTTTATCCTCACTATTGTTTCCTTGTACTTTCTTTTCTGCCTGATGTATCTGAAGAAGTCTTCCCCCCATTAATTCCTGTGCTAATCTCAGCTCCCTCTGGGCCTTGGCTTCTCTCACTTTTCTGGTCACCTCCCTGGACCATCTTGCATATTCCTTCCTGTCCACGTCCTTCCCTGTCCTCCTAAACCTCTGGTGAGTCACTCGTTTTGCCCTCACCACCTCCAGAACTTCGCTGTTAAACCAGCATGGTTTTCTTGCTCTGCTTCTCTTACTCTGTGCCTTGGTGCAGGCTTCTGTTGCCTCTTTAACCCCCCATTTAATAATATCCCATTTCAGCTCCACGTCCATCTCATGTCTTATGCCCTCCAGTTTCCCTTTCAGTACTTCCTGCATCCTCCCAAAGTCCACCTCCTTGAAGTTTACCACCTGGGTAATCGATTTCTCTCATTACCTAGCCGCTCTGCTTTGTGGCTCTGCATAGCTTTGGTCAGCTCCTTTTTAATTATTTTTATACTGGGTTGTAGCTTTCATGTCTAGGGACAGCATAGTCCCTTTTTATTTTCAAGCACTCACTTTTCAGAGCACACAGATTACTCGGGGAAGCCTGCCTCTGTAGCAGCATGGACTGGCTGCACACATGCCATGGACTCCTCCACAGCTAGCTGGCACAATTCTACAACACATTTTATACAAAGCCAGCAGCTGGGAGTCCTAATAATACAGGGGCATCAGTAATTATTTACACAGATACTGAGCGGCAGTAAAAGTAAAAGTTAAAGTTTGCCACTTGGTTTAAACAGTTCCTGCTTTGATGCAGGATTTCTTTGGCATAACATTCTACATAACAATGGAGCAGCAGCAAAATAATTTAAACAACATAAGCATAATGCCGCTTTGTTTGTATCCATAATCCACGTATCACAGTGGAAGTTATTTTGTATTTATGTTTTTTTATACTCCTTTTACTGAACAAAGATAAACATTTGTGTACAGTTTACACTTCATTACAGTAGTGTTTTAACATAGTTTAAGAAAGCATACACCATATTATATGCCACTGTAATGACATCAGGAATATCACAATTAATTGTCCAAACCTAAAACAAAGAAAACCTTGGGCTAATTAATCATACTGTTTAAACCAACAAAGGAAGAATCAAGGAAGGGGGAAAAAAGCAGAAACAGGTTATCTTTGTAATTTATCACCTAGAATATCTATGAGGTGATTTTAGTTAAAGTTTTACTTGTATTAAATACCCCAGGGAGGCTGGGTGCTCCCCCCCGGCTAGATTCTTAAGATCAACATCAGAAACATGTACAATTTTATGTATATAAAGCATCGCAAGTTCCAGGTTACTGGATCTGGTTCTGGTAGTGCTCCCATCTTGCCCACCGGGAGAGAAATTACTCCATTCTGTTATGAGGGGCATAAGATAGTTGCTCACTATGCTGGATACTGGTGATTAATGTTTTCTAGTTTAGTACTGATTGGGGATCCTCCTGCAGCCACCTCTTAGTTATTGCTTTATATGTGGCATAAAGCAGGATCAACCATAGATAGAGCGTATCCTTCCCCCTCATTCCACCCGGGGGGATGCCCAACAAACAGTGTTCCCCATTCAGGGGATATAGGGTATCCAGCATGCCCAAAACATGGAGATTTGGGACCAGAAATTATGCAATTTAGGACAAAGAAAAAAAATATGACTGTGGGGCTACCTGTGCCCCGCATTTTCTCCAAAGGCTCGATGGGGCTCCTAGCACCCTGTGTGCCACTACTGTGGGAACCAGGAAAAATCTAATCCACACCCGCCACATAAACTCCCTCCAAGTGGGTGAAGAGGAAGTGGACCATACGCCCCTCTAGATCTTGGACCATTCTGTTGCGTTTATGGTTGTGTTAAGCTCTCGTTCCCAGCTTGCTTTAGCTTGCTTTAACTGGTTCTGTATGGTGGGAGAGTAAAAGGACTAGGAATTTGTATATTTTTGAGATGGCCCGTTCCCCTTGTGCTGAGATCCATATTTGGATATAGGGGGTGGGGTCCTCCCAGATCTGAGAACCAGCCTCCTGTTTTTTGAGATGATTGCTGATATAGGCTCTCATTTGATAATAATACAATCTTTCTCCCATCGTCTGACCATATTTAATATGACCTTCCTCAAAACTGAGTACTACACTCCCCATAAGGAGTTACCAGGTAGCAGTTAGACCCCTGCCCGCCTGCCTGGTATGCCAGTGTTAGTGCTGTTTAGAAATAAATGGCACAGAGTCTATAAACCACTGGTACTTCCATAGATGTTTCTGGACTGCCCTACTGTGGAGCCCCTCTGCCAACCCTCCAGGACAGTAGCCATAGTACTGGTAATTAATTGTTTGGGTTGCTTTAGTAGAGGGAGGGTGAAAAGGGAAGCCTGCAAGGGTTGAGGCAGCAGTCTTGCCAGATCAATTTTTTTCCAATGAGCTTGGTAGTTATCATTCCCCCACAACACTGCTAATCTTGTTTGTGATGCTATCCAGTAACAAAGCAATGATGGTAAGGCCATTCCCCCCGAGTTCCTTTGTTTTGGTTGATTCTGGGTTTCTTACTGTTCCAAAGGAAAGCAAGAAACACCTTCTGCCAGGATAAAATTTCCTTTGGGGTTATTATACAAGGGACACATTGAAAAAGATATAGGAGCCTGGGTAAGGCATTCATTTTTGAAGAGAGTATACAGGAATAAAAGGGCATTGGGAGGAGATTCTACCTCCTCACATCATGTTTTATCTTTGTTATTAATGGAGTACAATTAGAGGAGAAGAGTTGGAGTAGGTCTTTAGGTATTGCAATCCCCAAACATTTGAGAGCCTGCTGATCCCACTTAATCTTGAACTGGTTTCTTAGGGGAGAGGAGGGAGTAAAATTAAATGGGAGGGCTTCAGATTTGTTCACATTAAGGGAGTACCCTGACAGTTCAGAGAAGTCTCTAATTCTTTTAAGTAATTCTAGCATTGAAGTTTCTGGGTCAGATAGGTAAAGAAGAATATCATCAGCGAACAACGCCAGTTTATGTTTGGTGTCCACTAAAAATACTCCCTTTATATCCATAGATATTCTAATGTACTGTGCAAGGGGCTCTATATAGAGGGCAAACAGCAAGGGGGATAAGGGATATCCCTGCCGCGTGCTTCTGAAGAGGGGGAAACTTTCAGAGATGTGTCTGTTTCATCTAATGTAGCCCTTTGGGGTCTTATAAAATTTGAATATTACATCTGAAAATTGTGTCGGGAAACTGAAGGAGGCAAGGATCACATGCAGAAATTCCCAAGATACCATATCAAACACCTTTTCGGCGTCCAAACTTAATAAAAGGGCTGGATGGGGGTTGGTTTAGTATATGCTCAAAAAGATAGCTGGTATGTCTAATGTTGTCTTGGGCTTGTCTTCCTGGAATAAATCTGCATTGATCAAGATGTATTATATTAAGGGCAAATTGAATTAAATGACTAGCTAAAATAGAGGTAAATATTGTATACCATAATCTGTATTTAAAACCAAAATAGGCCTATAAGAGGAGCATAAGGTGGGGACTTTGCCTATCTTGGGTATAACTGAAATTATAGCATCATTCTAGGAGGGGGGGGTGTTTCCCTCTTTGGAGGATATAAAAGAGAATACTCTCTCTAATAAGGGTATTATAGCACTAGGGATTGTTTTATAGAATTCTCCCGGGAGTCCATTGGACCCCGGGCATTTCCCTGTCTTCAGAGACCCAATCATAGTTTCTATCTCATGGGCAGTTATGAGCTTGGTCAGCATAGTCTACTGTTGTTCTGTAAGAGTGGGCAAGTGGAGGCTAGAGAGGAAATCAGAGATAGACTGTCCTGAGACCCTAGGGCCCGGGGCGTACAATCGGGAGTAATAGGATAAGAAAGCCTTTGAAATGCCTGAAAAGGTATCCATCTGCCCCTGGGAGGAAGGGTCTCTAATCTTGAGGATAGTAGCTTTGGCCCCTTGGTTCCTCAGCGGACCAGCTAACTGTTTCAGGGATCTAGGTCCTCCATCATAGTATTTATGCTTTAAATAAACTAATTTTTGTTTGATGGAGTCATCCAATATACTATTTAATTATTTCTTGAGTTTAGCTAACTGTTGATTCCTAAGCCTGTTCACTTGCTGGCATTGCTGGTCTTCAAGTTTTTAGTTTTAGCTTCCAGTAGAGTTCTCTTAGCCTCCTTCTGTTTCTTTTTATGGGCAGAAATCCCTATTAGTTTCCCATGTAGAATGGCTTTAATAGTATCCCATAGGATAGCCGGTGTGGTATCCTTTGTGTCATTGTCCTGCAAGGTCTGTTTTATAGTATCCTCTATCTCTCCTCTCACCTCTTCATCCCTGAGAAGAGATAAATTCAATCTTCAAAAAGTATTTTTCTTAGATGAACCTGTTTGCACCTTTAAAAACATTGGTGAGTGGTCAGAGAGAACAAAGTCCCCAGACCAAATACTTTATGCTCCCAGGAAGGTAGGAGGAAATCTAAACAAGAGTAGGAACCATGAGCTTGGGAGATAAATGTGTCTGGGTGTGGAGCCGTTTAAGTGGTGCCAAGCGTCTTCATACCCTAACTCTTTAAGTAATTTCCCCACTTCCCTGGTAATTTTGGTGACTTTACCACTTCTAATCTGAGGCCCCACCAACAGAAATATTAAGATCCCTACCACTAATAACATGGCCTTCCGCCCACTGTGCCAGGCAGAGAAAATAGGACTTGTAAAAGGTTAATTCCGTGGCTGGGTGAAAGTGGAGGCTATGGTCACCTGCTGGCCATCCAAAGTGCCCTTCACCATAACATATTACCCCTCCTTATCTACTACTCAATCTTGTAATTCAAAAGGCATGCCCTTCTAATTAATATGGTTGTTCCTCTTCAACAGCCACCCCTGTAGGAGGAGGCAACCACATGGGAGAATCCAAATTTCTCAAATTTCTTATGTTCTGATTGGGATAGGTGGCTCTCTTTAAATATTGGAGTAGTTTGCTCCATTTTATTGGATTGGAAATTCCATGCACATTGTATGTGCATATTGTGTATGTTTGCACTGTAATTTGATGGTCAAGGATCTCCCACTGTGGTAGCCCCGGTCGAAAAACCAGCTCTGTCTCCTCCATAGTTTTTTTAACCCTTTTGCTTTTGTAGACTAAAAATAGTAAACTGCAATTCCTTTAGCCTGTAATAACATTGCAGTATAGAACTTGCCAACAAGGCAACAATAAAAACAATAACACAAGAGAAAACTTTTTTTACAACTGTAGATACAGTATGCTTCCAAGGTTGGATGCTAATAAACCAAATTAGCCTCTGTGCTCCCTCAAATTTGATAAGATTGTGGAGGTGTGCTTGCGCTTCCATTCCTGGAAGACCTCTTTCAGAGCTAAGGTGTAGTAAAGCTCCGTATAGAATGTAGCAATAAGTACAGCTAGTCACAGAGTGTATACTAGGTCCATCGCTCACCCGAACCCCAACTTTAATAATCTTAATTTAGATGTATTTATTCATAGGGCAGAACATGTCAGTTCATGGGCTTACTGAGACCAACAGGAGGGTTATTTTGTATTTAACTGCCTTTTTAAACATTTCCAAACATTCCTGCACCATATACATAAAAATGGCATAAGCATTAACTTAGTTAAGCACTGCAGCACTTTAAACTCCTAATATGGCACAAAATGCACTCTATTTATTCTTATGCATTTTATTCAACCAGCACCTTATTTCATTCCTACCAGCTAGCTTTAGCCTGGTGCATGATTTGGGGGAGTTCTTGGTTAAGGATGGATATATAGAAACCAGAAATAAAAGTAGTAGGAAAAAAGTTTTAGTGAGAGATAGAAAAAACTGATGTAGGTGACCAACCTACATCAGGGGCGGAAAAGGGTAAAGTATAGTATAAGAAGAGACTGTCGTGCAACAGATTTTAGTAGGGAAAATAAGAAGATAGAAAAGGTATCCCTCCACTAAGGTTATCAGCCTGGCGGAGTGCAGTTCTGCCACACTCCTCCCGCTTTAAGAAAAAAACAATAACTCTTACAATACTGGTTTTAGCAACAAACCCCCAGAATGTATGTACATTCCATACTGATGGGTTTGGGTTGGAGCTTCCACCCACCCATGCTTTAGAAGCTCCACCCAGGGTCCCTTTAAACAATAAACAAATTACAGTACAGTCTTTTTTTATACTTATATTTTATTGAGTTTATGTAACACACAGCATTACATTTCAACACCTACAGGTAGGCACATATAGCCAGTTTTTAAACATCAGTTTTACAATAACATCACAGACAATCGCTCACCATGTGAAAGGGCTAACATCCCCATCTGTAATCAGCAATAATAAAGACATATGCAGCCAACCCCACAGATCACCACTTCTGGTTTACCCAAAATAAGAAAACTTGTAAACACACTTAACTATGTTAATTACAATTAGTAATGGCATGAAAAACCACATAAACAATGGCCTTATATTCAGATCTGATTTTAGCCATATGGGCCAAAACTAAATAATTAGAAGTGAGAGAAAAAACTCTTGTAATAATGCAACATTTAAACAGAATATTCCCCAACCCAGTCCGTCCCTGAATATGAAAAGTCCCTCTTCCAGAATGCTTCATCCTACAGTTGTTCGATAGATGGGCACTGCAGGGAAAAGGGGGACCGCTATTTCAACATTTTCTGTAGACACAAAACAGTACCTTTTTCTCCGCACTATCTCTCATATTAAAGTACAGCAAAGCAGGTACCCAGTTCATGTTGCCAGCTCCTCTTCAGAATCGGTAGCCTCCTCCCTTGCTGCAAATTGAGTCTCTATTTTATCTAGGAGTTTGGAAGCTTCCAAAGACTCAGAGAATTGATAAGTTTTACCACCATAAACTATCCTGAGGCTGGCAGGCATCAGGAGTACATGGTGGACCCCCGGGGCATGTAGCTTTTCCCTTATACCCTCAAAGATTTTCTGGCGCATTCTCATGGCATAGCTTAAATCCAGGAATAGGTGTATCCTGCAATCATTCCAAGACAAAGGAGTAAGATTTTTAGCTTGTTGCAGCAGAAAGTCCCTCTCTGCCGTGGTATTAAAATCCAGCATGAGAGTATGTGGAAGCACAGAACCAGTTGCAGCCCTATGACGGCCACCATGAGGGTTGATCTGGTAGGCCTTAGTTAGTTCAAAGGGCTGTGATGTTTGTAACAAGTCCTTTAGCCACATTTGTAGGAAAGATATCAGTTGCCCCCCTTCTGCCTCTTCTGGTAGCCCCAAGAGACAAAGGTGTGTAGATTGGGCTGCATTTTCCAGATTCTCCAGTCATTCCTGAAGTAGGTAATTTTCTCTGGTAAGGCCCGCCATCACCACGAGGCCCTTGTCAGCTTTCCAGGTTGCTCTCTTTGCTTCTTCAGCAACTATATCTACCTTAGAGTGGAGTTGCTTCATTCGGACCCAAATTCTTCAAGTTTCCGATTCAACCCCTGGATCGCTCGCAAGAGTGCTGCATTAGATGGCTGGGGCCCTTTGTCTTCAGGTGCATAGAGGTGGAGATCCTTACTGCCTCCTGCTTTCATCTGTCTCTGGCGGGTTCCTTCCAAAGGTGCTCCCACTTTAATGGTTCAGCACATGATCATCTTGCCGAAGGTCGCACAGCAAAAATATTTATATCGAGTTGTAGCTCTTATGTTGTTCTACCATTTAAGGCCAGTGAAAAATGGGGTTTCCTGTAGAAAAAGTCAGTTTACAGCCTACAAAGTTGCTCAGATGTGGAGCTGTGGAAATAAGCTGCTCACAGCTTGGCTGCTAGCCACTCCCCCACAGTACAGTCTTTACTGTAAGCACTGTAATTACTTCATTACCCTGGGGTTTAAAACACATTGCACTATTAACCATCACAGTACATCATTATAACAGTTCAATATATACAAGCATAATCATGTTTCATTCTCCTTTACTATATCTGCCCAATGTCACGACAAAAAAATCAGTGTTTTTGTGTTGACTTCCTGACCTATGTTTTACCGCAAAATGATAAGGTTGCAATGTTAGGTACCACCATATGATGCGGGCATTTTGATCTTTCATTTGATTTATCCACACAAGTGGATTGTGACCTGTAAGGAGAGTAAACTCCACACCCCACAAATAAAAGTGCAAAGCTTCTATCGCCCACTTAATGGCTAGGCATTCTTTTTTGATGGTGGCATACTTTTGCTCCCTATCATGCAGTTTCCTGCTGATGTAACTGATAGGGTGCTCCTCTCCTTGAATGGTCTGACTCAGGACTGCTCCTATCCCTGTCGCAGAAGCGTCTGTGTGCACTTCGAAAAGGGAGACTAAAATCAGGGCACTTCAATATAGGTGAGACACACAAGGCTGCCTGTATAGCTCTAAAGGCCTCATCGTGCTCAGGACTCCATTTTACTAGGTTACTATACCTTTTCTTTGTCAGGTCTGTTAATGGTGTAGCTATAGAGGCAAAATTAACTGGCGATAATATCCAGCTAGGCCTAGGAATGACCTGACATGTTTTTTTGGTCTTTGGCACAGGACTGTTAGCTACTGCCTCTACTTTCTCTATTTCTGGCTACACACACCCATTTCCCTAAAGAAATCCAAGGTATCTGGTCTCTGACATAGCCAGTACACATTTTGCTGGGTTAATAATGAGTCCAGCTTTCTGGATGGAACACAACACAGCGGTCAACTGTGTGATGTGCATTGACCAATCTGGACTATAGATGACAACGTCATCCAGATAGGCGGCACAGTGGGCAGTGTGTGGGGTCAGGATCTGATCCATAAGTCTCTGGAATATTGCAGGGGCTCCATGTAGACCAAAGGCCATGGTAGTGAACTGGTATAATCCAAGTGGCATGCTGAATGCTGTTTTTTCCCTAGACTCAGGGGATAAGGGAATCTGCCGGTATCCCTTAGTTAGATCCAGTGTACTAATGTATCTAGCATTGCCGATGTTGTCTATGATGTCATCTACCCTGGGCATAGGGTATCCATCAAAGTGTGATACATTTGTGACCTTCCTGAAGTCTAGGCACAGTCTGATGCTACCCTCCTTTTTATGGACCACCACTATGGGAGATGACTAAGCACTAGTGGATGGTTCGATTATGTCAAGTTTCTCAACTTCTCTATCTCCTGTTTGACCCCTTCCCTGACTTTTTCCGGAAGCCTATAGGGTTTCTGCCTGATGGGTCTGGAATCAGTTCTAATATAACGCTGTATCCCAGCTGCCTTTCCCGGGACACTTGCAAACATGGGTGCAAAGGTTTTTAACAGCTGTTGTATGCCCTCTTTCTGCTGTGTTATAGCTTGGGGTTGATTTTTATGTTAGAGAGGTTGTCCCTTTCCTCTAATCTTTGATAGGCCATTTCTAACTTAGAAATGTCCTTCTCTGGGAGTATGCACATGGTCCTTGTAACTTCCTTTTTCTCTACCCATTTCTTTAAAAGATTGGCGTGGTAAATCTTTCTCCCTGGGTATTTATCTGGTGTCTCCACTTCAAATGTTACTGGTCCTGTTTGTCTTATGATTGTGTATAGCCCGTGCCACTTCATTAGTAGCTTGTTCTGGGTGGTTGGGAGTAACGACAGCACTTTCTCTCCTGCCTACAACTCTCTGGGTTTACAATTCTGATCATAGTAGGTCTTCTGCTTCGCCTGATACACAATACTATTTTAGTTTGCCCTTTTTTTGTAATCTATCAACATTTTGCCAAGCTGGACCATACAATCAGTGGTGTTGGCTTGTCCCACACTGGTTCCCTCTTCCCAAAACTCTTTTACCATGTCCAGTGGCCCTCTGGGATTCCTTCCGTATAGTAGGGAAAAAGGGGAGTACCCTGTAGCTGCTTGTGAGGCCTCTCTGTAAGAAAACAACAAAAGGGGGAGGTACCTATCCCAATCCTTTCCCTCGTCATGTACCAATTTCTTTAACATACGTTTCAGTGTCTGGTTGAAATGTTCAACCAATCCATCTGTTTGTGGGTGGTAGGGCGTAGTTCTTATTGCCACTACCCCCAACAAATGTACAGTTCTTTAAGTAATGTAGCCTGAAAGTTACTGCTTTTGTCAGTCAATACCTCCTTAGGTATCCCAAGATGGCTGAAAACCTTAACTAGCTCCACTGCTATTTGGTGAATAGTGGCTGTATGCAATGGTATGGCCTTGGGGTATTTTGTTGCAGAGTCACAGATGACTAATATGTATTTGTATTCTCAGGCACTTTTCTGTAAGAGGCCAACAATGTCCACTGCCATTCTTTCGAAGGGCGTTCCTATCTATGGGCAAGGGTACCAGGGGCACTACATCCTTTTGGGTTACCTTGGCCACCTTCTGACACTCTGGACAGGCTCTGCAGTATTCTGCCACTTGCTTGTTGATACTGGGCCAGTAAAAACATTTTAATAGCCTGGCCAGGGTTTTATCCCTACCTGCATGACCTGCCCATGGTAAGTCATGGCTTAAATACAAGATCTGGTTCCTAAACTGTTTAGGGACTACTAGCTGTTCAACAGTTTCACCTGTACAGGGGTTATTGCTTATCCTGTACAGTAGGTTGGTTGTTACATTAAAACACAGGGGCCCCTGGTGGTTTCTTCTGGTCCACCTGTTGAAAAAAAAAACAGCTAATGTGTCATCCTTACGTTGTTTCTTGGCAATATCACATTTAGCAAACAGTTTATCTACAGTGTCATTAGGCAATCCAGTTTGAGCTCTCCATATCTTCTGCGCTTTCTTCTTTTCCTCCTTCGATCTCCTGTGGGCACTTCATGTATCAAATACATCCCTCTCAAAAGGAAATGTATATCCAAAGGTTTTTGCCTTGGTCTGCGACCTGATGGTCATGGCTGTCACATTTTTAGGGGTCTACAATGCTGAAAAATGGGGAAAGTCTTGCCCAATAACCACAGGAACTGGCAGCTTTGGTACTATTCCAACTACCATTTCTGCTTCCTGTCCATCAATGTTTAAAGTCACCTTGGTGGTGGGATACCGATGAGTGTCCATATGCACACAGATGACTAAAGTGTAGACATCAGAAAATGAGTCCTTTTCTAGTACATCTGGGTGTACTAATGTCTGTTGACTGCCAGTGTCAATTAAACCCATCATTTTCTTCTCTCTGATGGTGACTGCTGTTGAAAAATTACCCCAATTAAGAAGGACCAGATGGGTAGCCTTGCTCTTTTTCTTGTAACAGAACCATTCAATATGACCTTTACCATTACAGTATCTACAGATAATGTCTGGATTATATGGCCTACCTCCTCTGCCTTCTTGTCTACCTGCATTTCTCCCAGGGGGACGTGATGGAGTAAAAGAAGTTGGTTTTGCCAGTTGCTGGGTGGGGGTGATGGTCGAGTCCGTTATCCAGTATCCCTTCCTTGTTGGTTGTCTGGCCGCCAGGAAATCCTCCACCAGGGTGATTGTAACTTCTGCCGTTTCCAGATGGTGTTCCCTCAGCCTGATCTGGAGCTTTACAGGTAGAATCTGAAGAAACTGTTCCATGACTACAGCCTCAATTATATCCAACAGTGTCTTCCCCTCTGGTTGCAGCCATTTGTTGCAAAGTTCGTTCAGACGTGTATACATCTCTCGGGGAGTATCATTCCCTTGGTGATTCAGGGTGTAAAAACGCTGCCGATAAGTCTAGGTATTAATATTGAAGCATTTCAAAATTTCCTTTTTGACAAGGTCATACTTCTCAGCTCTTCAATGGTCCATGTGGCTGTAGGCCAGTTGTGCTCAACCCGTTAATTAGGGAGCCAACCTTACCACCCACTGCTCTGGAGGCCACCCACACACCTTCGTTACTCTTTCAAAAGTGGTTAGGTATGCCTCGATGTCATCTGTAGCTGACATCTTGGTCTTTAGGGAGGGCATGTGTACCTTCGCTGGACTTACTGGTCCCAATGATCTGTAGGGCCCTCTGTGTGTCCGCTCAATGCTCATCTTGCTGTCTTCTTTCCCTCTCTCGCTCCTGGCTGTCCTCCTCCCAAAACTGATCCATCTCTATTTGTTTCTTTACAAGCCACTTCAATAGCTTGCTCATGTCTTCCAGTGGTTCCTCGGCTCTCACTTACTCCAGTCCTTCTTCTCCCTCTTCGCCGTCTTCTCCTCCAAAGGAGCCTGTCGACTGATACTTCGGCTTGGCTCTTGGTTTTCTGTCAAACTCAAGGCCTGGGAGCAACTGCTCACCTGTCAGCTCGGCCTGTGCTCTGGTCAGTGCCGGTCATACAGGGGTCGTCATGATGACAAAAACATACCACCATGCCACAGGTTACCTTGGTATCAGGTCTGACACCTACTGGAATCCACCTGTGGTTAGGACTTCCAGTATCCCACTTCTATAACCATATGTCGTAGGTACGTGGGTATAAAGATAACACTGGACACAGTAATAGGGTACAACACACCTGCAGTGTGTTTTATTTTATACAAAAGTAGAAAAAAAGTAAAATTGAAATAAAACAGTTCAAACAGAACAAGAAAATAAACAATAGCTCAAGGCTATTTCACCTTACATCAGGTATCTCAAAACAATAAATCAACTTTCCTACTGTTAGAGATAAATTCCTGTTTAGGCACAGGTCCTTCTGCTTACCTTCCTTCAGGTACGTGAGACTGGCTATGTAACTAATCTGACTCTTGGTTTTTGAGGAGGGCTTATATAGCCCTCCCACTTATGGGAAAGTCCCTCCAATAACATCCAATTAGTTCTAGAATAGTCCCTAAATAGGGAAACTCCTCCTCTATTACATAACAAGATTTTATTTATGGAAAGTCCCTCTATAGGAAATCTCCTTCCTGAGGTCTTGCTAACAGGTCAGCACCTATTTTCTATATATTTATTTGAGTTTTGGTGACTGGATAGGATCACTGAGACAATTACAGTCCCTTTTTCAGGGTCGACCTGGGGACATACATGGTACAGTATAGCAGAGCATTTATACAGGGAGTCAGTACATTACCGTATCAAATTTGACATACATTGTACAGTGGATACAATAACGCAGAGCTAGTTATATTCACCATATTTACATATCTATAAATTCTATATACATTAGGATTTTTAACTTTACATGTGCAACAGAATGTCACATTTTGAGCACAAAAAGAACAGGGAGAGTAGGCAGACAAAGGGAGGTGGGGAGAGGTGGTATGGGTCAAAGGTCAGGCAAGGGGGAGGTTAAGTACTTTAGCGGAAGCAGAGGCAGGAGGGAGAGGCAGTGAGAAAGGCATGCAGATTGGACTTGAAAAGAGGAAGAGAAGGACAAGTCAGGATGTGGGGAGAGAGGGCGTTCCAATCAGAGAGAGCATCAAAAGAGAAGGACCTCCTGGAGAGGGATAGCCATAGATAGGGGGACTAGCAGGGGGAGGGAGGAGGAGGAGCGTAAGGTGCGAGGTGCCTGCCGGAGGTGAATCAAATCTCTAAGGCAAGGTGGAGTAAAGAGGTGGACAAGTTTAAACATTAAGCACATGGAGAAATACTTCAATTTAGCTTCACAATATAAGCAAACAGTGCAAACATTTATTGTATTTATACATGTGCTGTATTGTTACAGTATAGACACTAGCCCTTTAATTTACATCTCAGAGCTCTATACATAATGGAGCTCCTTTAGAGACCTGCAGTGTCTCTTTATCCTTTCGTTTGTTTATTTTCTTTATTGTGTTTAGTTTATCTTGCAGTCCTCTCCCTATTCTGAGGGCTACTTCAACTGTATAGCATTTCCACATACATAGGGACGTTCCTGTCCCTTTAAATTATTTGTTATGTTTGCTTGCACACATGTGCAAGAAACATAGTGCCACCATACAAGAATTCGTAGGTGTGCCTCCCCCACTTCCAATGCCCTGCTGCCTTTTGCAGGCGCGATCACACTGCGCCAATGAATGTAGGAGCTGTCTATGACAGCCGGTCAGATGCAGTGGCATACAGTTGAAAGCAAAAAAACGCTGCAATCAGTTGGGAGCCCACCCCAGCATGGCAACAGTCCGTAAGGCCAACGGGGGTGCCCAATCCCCGTCGGCTCCACTGCCCCCCAAACAGCCTTCCAGCTGCCACCCTGGGAGCCCACCCAGCGTGGCAAAAGTCCCATTGTCTTTGCAAAAAATGCCCTGTAAGAAAAACGGTCCCCGCTGTCTTGACCCCCTGCCCCACCCCGCCCACCCTCTGCTACATCTCTTCCTCCGCACCCACCACCTCACCCCATACTTACCTCCGAGTCCGTGTGACGATTCTTCGTGGACCGGGAACACGCCTGCACTCTTCAAAGCCAACGCGAACTGAGGATATGCCGGTAAGCTGTATAATGGAATAAATAGGTTTTTTTCAACTTTGATGCATATCTCAGGCATTTTTTGGAATTTTTTCACCAAATTTTCAACATGGGGTTCTTGGGACCCCACCTCATGAATTCTGTCACTATCATTTTGTTATTCAGTCCCGAAAGGTGATTTCGTGGTCACTATGTGGAACCACATTTTGGGACCGACTTATGAAACGACAGTGTCACAGTTTATGAGGTAGGCCCCCCAAAACCCCTATGTTGAAAATTGGGTGAAAAAATTCCCAAAAATGATTGTTTTACGAGTGTGCGTTGTGCAGTTCCTACGCACGCTCATAAGTTCGCAAATTTTTTATATTTTCATTTCAGATTTTCAACATTGCCATTTTACCACACCTCCTTATGAGCAGTACAGCTGTCATTTTTCACATCTCGCCCAAAATGTGTTTCCGCACATATAGCGCACAATGGCGCAGTCGGTGTGCTAAATCAATGTTTGGGACAAATTAAGAAAATCACAGTGACACTGTTTATGAGCAGAGGTCTTAAAATGGCTATGTTAAAATTTGTGACAAAAGTCCATAAAAGGACTGTGTTACGAGCTTAGCATTATGCAGTTTCCACACACCCTCATAAGTTCATGAATTTGTAATATTTTCAGTCAGATTTTCACCACTGGCATTTTCCACACTTCCTAATAAGACAGTACAGCTGTCATTTTTCACACCATGGCCGAAATGTTTCGCAAGCATGAAATGCATTGGTCACTTGTAGGGAAATCACTTTTGGGACAGATTAAGAAAATCATAGTGACACTGTTCATGAGCGGAGGTCCCAAAATGCTCTGCTTGGCAATCTGCTGTAAAAATCCCCAAACTAATTACATTACGGATTGTGCGTTCCACAGTTTCTCATGCCTTTCGTGACTTCCCAGTTTTTAATATTTTCACTGCAGATTTTCAACATTGCCATTTTTTACACCTCCTCACGAACAGTACAGCTGTCATTTTTCACATCCTGTTCGAAATGTGTTTTTGCACCTGTGGTGCCAAATGGCGTAGTCACTGTGCAATATCAGCTTTTGGCTAACAAACTGATATTGCCACTGTTCATAAGATGGGGGTCACAAAAAAACCCATGTTGAAAATTTGGAGTGAAAATACCAACAAACGCCTGAGGCGTTAGGGTTTCCGACCATAACGCCCCACCCTGTAGAGACTGACAGGCATCAGGGGTGTGACTTGGGATTGTCGCCTGTAATGCTCATACCATTCCACCCCCACCCACACCCTGCAGCCAGTGAGAGGCATTGAGGTATGCTTTGGACTCTTCAACCCTAAAGTTCACCCCAATCTCCTATACTGCACCCATCTCGCCATATTTCCTGATGGAATGGGGTGAGCATAAGGGCCAAAGACCCCAAGGCACACCGTGACACTTGTTGGTGTCTGCAGGGTAGGGTGTGGTGAAATGGTGTGGCCGTTATGCCTGATGACCCAAAGGCACACCCCAATGCCTGTCAATCTCTGCAGGGTGGTGGTGCGGTTGGCTTCAGTTCAATACTTCACTGACTTTCCTATTATGCAGCTCTCTAACTCCTACACTACCAATGCCAGCAAGCAAACATTTGGCATTGACAAATGCTTGTTTTCTATGTTGTAGCACAGCGGCAGACTGCTAGACAATCATTATCTAGCCACTCTGCTTTGGGGCTCTGCATAGCTTTGGTAAGCCCCTTTTTAATTATTTTTTACTGGGTTGTAGCTTTTATAACCAGGGAACAGCATAGTCCCTTTTTATTTTCAAGCACTCGCTTTTCAGAGTGCACAGATTACTCGGGGAAGCCTACCTCTCTAGCAGCCTGGACTGGCTGCACATATGCCACGGACTCCTCCATGGCTAGCTGGCACCATTCTACAGCATATTTTATATAAAGCCAGCAGCCGGGAGTTCTAATAATACAGGGGCATCAGTAATTATTTACACAGATACCAAGTGGCAGTAAAAGTAAAAGTTAAAGTTTGCCGCTTGGTTTAAACAGTTCCTGCTTCGTTGCAGGATTTCTTTGGCATAACATTCTACATAACAACGGAGCAGCAGCAAAATAATTCAAACAACATAAGCATAATGCTGCTTCATTTGTATCCATGATCCACCTATCAGAGTGGAAGTATTTTGTATTTAACTGTCATTTTAAACATTTCTAAACATTTCTGCACCCTATACATAAAAATGGCATAAGCATTAACTTAATTAAGCACTACAGTACTTTAAACTCCTAATATGGCACAAAATGCACTCTATGCACTTTATTTATTCTTATGCATTTTATTCAACCAGCACCTTATTTCATTCCTGCCAGCTAGCTTTAGCCTGGTGCATGATTTGGGGGAGTTCTTGGTGAGGGATGGATATATAGAAACTAGAGATATCAGTAGGAAAAAAGTTTTAGTGAGATAGAAAAGACTGAAGTAGGTGGCCAACCTACACCAGGGTCGGAAAAGGGTAAAGTATAGTATAAGAGACTGTCGCACAACAGATTTCAGTAGGGAAAAGAAGAAGATAGAAAAGGCATCCCTCCTTTGCAGTTATTGGCCCGGTGGAGCACCGTTCTGCCACAGGGAGCTGCAGAGGGATCTACAAAATCTAGAGAGGTGGTCTAAAGTTTGGAAGTTGAAATTCAGTGCCAAAGAGTTCAAGGTTATGCACCTAGGAAGCCAAAACCCCAAGACAGTGTACTGGATGTGAGGGGTAAAACTGAGCACTACAGCAGAAGAAAGAGATCTGGTAGTCATCATCAGTGACTCCCTCAGACAATCAAATCAGTGTAACAAGGTCTATAGTAAGGCTAATAGGATGCTGGGGTATATCTGAAGGTATACTGATAGCAGGAAAAAAGAAGTACTACTATCTCTAGATAGATCACTTGTGAGGCAGCATCTGGAATATTGTGTTCAGTTCTGGAATCCTCACCTAAGGAAGGACAGGTACAGGCTGGAAAAAGTGCAACACAGGGTGACCAAGATGATTCAGGGCCAACAGGGCAGATCTTATGAAGATCGTCTGAAGACACTGAACATGTACTCACTGGAGACCAGGTTGGGGGGGGGGGGAATATGATAGAGACCTTCGAGTTCCTGAAGGGCATAAACAAGGTGAACGGCAGTGAACAGTTTAGCAGGAGTACAGAATCAAGAACCCGAGGTCATGAGTGGAAGGTGGAGGGGGGAAGTTTTAAGAGGGATGTGAGGAAGTTCTATTTTACGGAAAGGGTGGTGGAGCCATGGAACAGTCTGCAAGCAAAGGTGGTAAGCACCAAGCCCATAAATCATTTTAAGCATGGCCAGGACAGAGTGAAGAGTTTGGTGATTGCTCCAGAGGGAGGGAAACGTGGGTGGACTGGCAGGGATAAAACCGCATATAGACAATAGGTCCCAGGGCAGATAAGGAAATCTGGGCAGACTAGATGGTCTGCTGTCATTGTCTATAAATGCTGTGAGGTATCCTATGTATGTGCCTGAGTTCCTTGTTGTAACTCTTTCCCCACTTGGGAGAGGGTGTGTGTGTGTGTGTGTGTGTGTGTGTGTGTGTGTGTGTGTGGTACTAAGCAAAGCCTTTTGTATGCCCAAGGAACTGTTGCCCCTGGGACCTTTCCTTTTGTGGGGGCCACCAAAGCAAAAGGGGGTGGTCTAGGGCCTGTCTCCACTGTGGTCCCGTGGTGGGAAACACTCAATAAGCCCTAAATACTGTAATGGAATCTGTTGCTGAAGGTTACATGAAGGGAGATGCTTCATGCTCATTGCAGGTACCCCTGCAGTTTCTGCTGAAGCTGTGTTTTGATCCACTGTATTACATAAGGATATCAAATAAAACTCCACTATAATACACAAGTAATTTGTTCTTTTATTTCTATTTAATCCCTTTTTTTATTTAGTGACCAAACCCACACACATACAAAAAAGGCTCTAACGGTGTTCAGAGTGACTTTTGGGACATTCATAGGTTCAGTACTGAGATACTCTTTCCTTGACTCACACCTCTTAACTGTCTCTCATTGCGAGGGACGTCCCTCATTTCCCCCCCTCAAATTGTTCTGTCCCACATCTATCCTACATGGGAAATATGCTGCCTACACAGAGTAGCCGCTGTAAACTTAGGCTATCTAATGAATTAATTTATTTACTTAAAATTAGTTACCGGGAGAGGCACACTGAACTGAGGCCTGTTTCCAGGTGGGACCTGGGGGAAGGGAAGAAGAATAATTACAAACAAAATACAGCCAGTCTGATGATGTGGTTTTAGTGGCAGACATAAAGAACATAAGTTGATTGCTGTCCAGACAAAATGGCAAACATTGTATACTGATGACAAATAAATTAGCATACAAATCATTTGTGCAAATTGGGCAAACTCAAAAGTGAATAGTGCCAGAGTGATGGGAGGCTGAGCTGGTGCTGAAAGGAGGAGGCAAAACAGGTTGATAAACTAATGCCATGTTTACATGGCGGAATCACTACAAATGTCTGACCGCAGCAGAGCTATCCCCACCACCTGCTAGTTGAATCTGCCTTGTCTACATGGCCCCTCTCTACATCACTACAATCTGCGCTAGTGAGGGGCTGTGCATCAGAGGGCTGGACAGGTGCTTGCTACTGTAAGTGGTGACGTAAACACGCATGTGAATGCGCATGCCCGAAATCACAGAAGTAGGGTTCTGTGCAGAATTTAACATGTTACAGTCCTCAGTTTTCAATAGCAGCTACTTTACTGCACTCATGGAACTGTCTTTTTGTTGGATAACTATTTGCCTGGGAGCACTTGCCAAAAACGCAGACTCTTCATGCACGAGTCTATGCCACCTCAGCTGTGCACGCATCAGAGCAGCTGGGTTGCCACGGCGCAGACAGTCCACACAACAGTTTAATCCACTGTAAGTTACTCACTCTGCTCAGCGTTCCCAGCTTGCCAGAGAACCTGGGAGCGTATTGTTGAGTGGCTTACCCTGATTGGGTAAGTGTGCACATGGAAGCCTTTGCACTGGAACAACCTGTGCAATCGGGTTACTCCAGCCAAATGTGACTGAGTAAACAGGGCTTAAATGAGGTAAGGGAAGAGGGAGAGGTGTGGGGTGGGGTGGTCAGAAGCCAGGCAATGGTAAGGAGGGGTTCAGGAAGAGGGTTGGAAGGAGTGAGGGGTGGGGGAGGAGTTTTAGTTGGCATCTAATGGAGGGAAGGGGGGAGAGACAGATGCAGGAAGGTAAATGGTTCCAGAGGGAGGGGAGGCAGTATGAGAAAGCAGATTTCCCAGTTGAGGAGTGAGGGCAAGGAAACGGGAAGGTACATGGGTCCCTTGCATGCAAAGAGTAAAAGGAATAGGGGAAGGGGATGGGATAGGTATGAGGGGAGTGACTCAAACCAGCCTTTAGAGATGAGGGAAGCACAGTGTGACTGGCGACATGAGGGGAGAGGGAGGATGGACAGGGAGGAGTAAAGGCAGCAGTGGTGGGTGTGAGATGATGAGTTGGTAGCAAAGCGGAAGAAGGCATTGCAGAGGGTGTTCAGTCTGGCAAGTTAAGTGGAGGGGCAGTGCTATAAACCACATCGATATAGTTAAGAACTGGGAGAACCATTTTGGTGAGCAGCTCCCGGAGGACCCAGGGCACTGAGTTTGGGGTGGAGTTTGGCATGGACGGCATCAATGTGGGCAGAGAAGTCAAGCCTGCTATATAACCACACACCGAGGTACTTGAAACCACTTCACTTCAAGCAGTGTGCCATCCATCGTGGAAAAGGGGGTGGGAGGGCAAGCTGGATCAGCTTCTAGCTGGTACCAAAGGTCATAGATAGTTTTTTTTTGTTTTGACCTGAAGTTGGTTGGACTGGAACCAGTGCAGAACATTGTAAAGGTCTTGTTGGAGTGCGACATCCGGAGATGCAGTCAAGGGACCAGAGATGTAGAGAACTGTCATCTGCATACATGCGAATATGTCAGTTGACACAGGTGGAGGGGAAGTCATTTAGGAAGATGAAGAAGAGGGTTGGACCAAGAATGGAGCCCTGTTGGATCTCAGCCTGGATAGAGAGGGGAAGGGAGATGGCGCCTACTACCTGTACCAACTGTTGATGGTCTGAGAGGTAGGACACGGGGACTGACAGGCCAGCAGAGCTCAGCTTATCCGGGAGGAGTGAGTAGGACACCAAATCAAAGGCTTTGGCCACATCAATGAAAATGTCTGCTGTAATGTGCCCCTGATCCATCCCTGAGAGGATGAAGTCTTTGACCTTAAGCTGTGAGTAGACTAGTTTCTCCTGCAGCTTTACAAGAGAAGAGAGGAGGGAGATAGGACAAAAGTTGCTTGGAGTGGAGGGAGCACCCCTTTTGTTGGGGGGAGAACCTTGGAAATCTTCCAAGGCTGAGGGACAGTGCAAATGGTGAAGGAGAGATTTAGGAGGTGAGTAAGGGAGAAGACAATGGCAGGAGCTGATAGATGGAGAAGTTTAGGGTCCAAGCCTTCTGGGCTAGACTTAGAAGGGTTGAGTGAGGAAAAGGTGATCAGGGTCTCCTGGGAGTGATGGGGGAAATTAAACCATAGAGGGGTGTGAGGTGAAGGGGAGAAGGTGGGAGAGGAGAGGAGCCAGGAAGTGGGAGGGAGGGGAGAGCACAAGTGGAAAAAATACTCATTAAAGTGAGCAGCAACAGAGGAGGGTCAGACACTAGTAAGTCATTAACTGTGAGGACCCAGAAGAAAACCAGGCTGGGGGGGTCACAAAGAGAGTGAATCACCTTCCAGAATTTGGCTGGGGAATTAAGATTACTCTGGATGTTAGCCTTGAAGTAGAAGGACTTGGCAGTACAAATGGCCTTAGTGCAAGAGTTCCCTAAGTGACCTGTAGGACTGGTGGTCCAACAGGAAGCAAGATAATTTATACCTGGCCCAGTCTTGGTCACGGCTCTTGCACAAGTCAATGACCTCAAAGATGATCCAGAGGTGGGGAGTGAATTTAACCCTAGATTTCCAGATGGGAGCGTGCTCGTCCCAGACAGAAGTAAATACTGAGTGGAAGAGGGAGACGCCAAAATTAATGTCTGGGGCAGTGAACATGGGGACCAGCTAGTTGCAGTCACGTCACCCAGTAGAGCTTCTTTGCTCAGCAACCAAAGGGACATGAACCAGATGTACTTTGGGGAGGAGGTAGGGAGCCAAATTCTCCTGACACAAAATGTCATGGAATGGTCACTGAATGTATCTGGCAATATTACTGCTGCAACCATGCAGTGATGGTGGTGGCGGGGGTGAAGCAAGAACCTAGTCCAGGAGTTTACAGTTTGATGACTCGGATTGAGTCAGGTGGGTTCTGTGATGATCTGTGAAGGGTTAAAGGGACTCAGTCCTGTGGGTGGTTGGCCTGGAGGTTGGGGAAAGCCAGTTAATGTTGAAGTCACCCAGGAGGATGAGCTCACCAGCAGAGAAGTGTAAGAAGAGAGTGGAGCATGAGTCCACCAGGGAAGAGGGGGAAATTCTCGGTGAGGCATAGAAAACACCAATAAAAATCAGTAGTGAGGAGCGAAAGGAAAGTTTGGCTAAAATAATCTTATGGGAGGAAGGTGTAACTTCCCTGACAGTGATGTTGCAAGAGAGGTTCTGGTGGACATATAGGGCTACCCACCTCCTCGTTTACCCCTGTCCTGCCTAGAATGGTGGTAGTACGAAATGGCCCAGGCCCAGCTGGAATCAAGAATCCTAGACGAGAATCAGGAGTCTGTGATGCAGAGGAAGTTTGGAGAGTGATGAGAGACCCCTACAGTGAGGAGATCCAGTTTAGGGAGGAGGCTCCTAGCACTGAAGTGAAAAACACTAAGGCCTTGAGGAATAGGGGAGGGACCAGGGTTGAGTTCCATGTAGCCAGCAAGGAGGAGAAGCAGAGTAAGGAGGCAGAGAATGGGATAGGACTTATGTCCCTTTGGCTGGGAAGGAACCGGACGGAATGATGGAAGAACTGTAGGTTAAGGGAGGGGGGCAGGAGACTAGGATGGATGTCCACTCCAAAGAAAGGGGGATTACTAGTGGGGTACCACAGGGTTCAGTATTGGGTCCGGTCCTTTTTAATGTCTTTATAAGTGACATTGCAGAGGGACTGAAAGGAAAAGTATGCCTCTTTGCAAACAACACAAAGATCTGCAACAGGGTTGATACACAAGGGAGGGGTGTAAAGGATGAAAAGGGATTTTGCAAGGTTGGAGGAATGGTCAAAAGCATGTCAGCTTAGAGTCAGTGCAAAGAAGTGCAAAGTAATGCACCTGGGAAACAAAACCCAGGGAGGAGTACACGATGGGGGGGGGGGGTATTAACAACAGCAAAAATGGAAAGGGACCTGGGGGTAGTCATATCAGATGACCTAAAGGTAAGCAAGCAATGTGAGAAGGCAGTAAGGATGGCTGGGGGATACTGGGATGTATAGGGAGAGGCAACACCAGTAGAAAACAGGAAGTTGTTATTACTCTGTACAGACAGTTGGCGACACCCCATCTGGAGTACTGCATGCAGTTCTGGAGACCCCATCTTCGCAAGGAAATAGGATGGAGGCAGTCCAGAGGAGGGCAACTAAAATGGTGCAGGGACTGCAACAGAAGCCATATGAAGAGAGACTAAAGGAGCTAAATTTCTATACCATTGAGGAAAGGGGGACATGATACAAACTTTCAAGTACCTCAAGGGAATCAATAAGGTCTAAGAGGTTAGCATCTTTCAGAAAAAGAGATGTGCAAGAACAAGGGGACACAATTTGAAGATAGAGGGGGGACGGCTCAGGGGCAATGTGAGGACATATTTTTTCACAGAGAGGGTAGTGAACGCATGGAATGACCTTCTTGAAATGGTCTTGGGTCAAAAACAGTGGGGGAATTCAAGAATGTATGGGACAGACATAAGGCAATTCTGGTGGGGGGTAGGAAGAAGGTTGTTAACTAGGATCTGCAGTTTATCCAATAGGTAGGGAAATGGGCAGACTAGGTGGGCCAAGCGGTCCTTATCTGCCATCAAAGTCTATGTTTCTATGGATGGGGAAGGGAAGGAGAGGAGGGGGTAGGATGGGTGAAGGAAAGAGGAGGGGAGGGTGGAGAGGGGGTGGGAGAGTATTGGAGGACGGAAGGGGAGTATGAGAAAGCAGAGTAGTAGTAAATTAGCAATTCATAGTATTCTAATCTGCTAAAGCATTATTAAAAGTTGCACAAAAGGTACTGGTTTCACAGCCTTCTGCACTTGTTACTCAATGCCTATGTCCATCATTATGAGGAGCTAGCGTCCTACATTTTGAGTCGGGAGATTGCAGGATATTCAAGCGGGTTCGCCATGCGGAACCCACCGATCACTTGATGATATTAAATGGGGAATATGCAGCAAAATCCCATGCGCCTGGGCTCATTGGTAATATATGTGGTGCAGGTAAGGGGGGCGTGCCCATGCATATCCTGATATTCAGCCCGGGATGTGCTGAGAATATGCAGGCCAAATCCCTACATGCACCGCACACAGTTACGCCAAAAAAAATTGGAGCAACAGCTGTCCACCCACAGGTGAGCTGCCATTATGCAGGGCACGACACAGCAGCTGCCAGCTGTGGGTGCCCAACCGAGCTCTGGCGGCACTGTCCGATGGTGTAGTGCCCCCCATGCCTGATCACGGGCTGTCATAACAAAGAACCTCTCTGGTGGTCCAGTGGACCTATCTCCATGCCTGATCGTGGGCTGTAATATCAGAAACACTCCCTGGTGGTCCAGCAGTACTCGTACCCCCTCCCAACCTGCCCACTCTTTCCTGCCACTCCGCTCCCCTCCTTGGTCAGCGGTGGGCGGCAGCACCCCAACCGCCGACTGACAGCGTACAGTACAGCTGTACGCCCATTGCTCCAAGCGTGGGCCAGTAGGCGTGCGAGCCGTACTAAGCTACAATCCCGATACATGAATGGATCCATCCGCCGGGACTGTATGATAAAAAGCGGTCTGCCGCATCCGTGTACGCTGTCTAACAATACTGGCACGTACTATGCGCTGTCCAGTCAGTGAGCAGCTGGCATGTGGGCTGCCGCCACCACGCCGCTGACCCGGGGCGGTGGCGGAAAGGGTTTACTGGGCGAGGTTGGGAGGGAATGCGGTACTGTTGGACCACCAGAGAGTGTTCTCAATGTTACAGCCCACGATCAGGCATGGAGGTAAGTCCACTGGACCACCAGAGATTCCATAATTCAAAACAGCCAGCGATCAGACGAGAGATAGGAATCCACTGGACCACCAGGGGATTATTTACTAATTCGGCCCTTGATTGAGCCATTAGTAGCGTTACGGCGGTGGGGACAGGCGCGCCCGATGGCGCGGCAGCTGCCTGGCAGGGCGCCAGGCGAAGTCGCCGGGGATCACAGAGCCCAGATGCAAATGGGGCCATAATGACATGCAAATGGTCCAATCTGCTCCTGCATGCATTATGGCCCCATTTGCATGTCCACCGCTGAATATAGCAGTTGATGCGCCTAAGCGCAATGGCATGTGTATCCCTGATCTTCTCTGGCCACTTGCGCTGGCGCAGTGACACTGCGCCATGCGGGTGGTACGAGCGATATTCAACGGGTGCTGAGCCATGGCGAAAGCACCGTTGAATATCACACTGTCACTGTCCTGGCGCATCCCAGTTGCGCTGCGCCCAGGCTTGCGCCACAGCCTAGCGCAGTCTGAATATCCCACCCAGTGTGCCCAACATTTAAGTGACAAAAGTTGGTGAGAGTTAAGTGTGCCTCTTGCTGTAGCTTAAAAGAGAGAGAGAGAGAGAGCATGCTGTACAGTACAGCATGCTCTCCCTCTTTTAAGGTACAGCAAGAGACACACACAGCCTGTTTAGCTCTTTCTAACTCAGAAACGAAAATGCAGGTGCGTTCCGTTTCAAGAAAGAATGAGGACTGTCATCGTCACATTCATACCTCTCTGTCCTTGAAAACCAAATATGGGACACCTGGTTCAATCACAAATACATAACCAATCAAAACCAAAATATGGAACACCTGGTCCTATCACAAAGATATAAGCTCAGAACACTGTAAATGTACGTTTCAATGCTCATGAAGTTTTCTGTTTGAGCAACACATTCCTTGTCCAGACTTCTGTTTTCAAATTTCTGTCTAAAATGTTGGAAAGTACCCACTCAATGTAGAAGAAAGAGTTTCTCTGAAGTGAAATGAGGAATTGTTCCTCCTAATGTGGGACAGTCCAGAGTTAGGGACCCACTAAAATGTATATGCACAAGCAGACTAAATGGCGCAAGTGCGTCTATTAAAAGCTCTCCCCCAAAACAAATGCAGAGATCACAAAACTCGAAACAAAACGTCCAAATGTCCAGTTCGGTGGCAGAATTGCCACTCCCCCAACCCCTCCGTAGGCCGCAGTGCGCCTGCGTGGCGCTTCCTAGTAAGTGTTCCGGGTGAAAACAAGCGAGGGGAAAGCTACGAGTTCTGCGTCGTTGGAGAGGGAAAAGAGGGCAACCTCTGAGAAATTACCCACGCAGGTACGGAATTCCGTCGATAGAAGGGGCATTCCCGGAGCGCTGGGGGTTGTTTCTGTTAGCATTCTGCTGGGAGATGGTTCGGTGGTGTCGGGTTGTGGAATCCTGAGGTGAGACACGGGAGGATATCGGGCCCAACCAACCTCAAAGGAGATGAAATAATTAAATGGAGCGGTCCCTGCTCCTTTTTTTTTTTTTTTCTTTCTATTGGTTCTGTTTTATTTGCTAACGGTTTTGTCTAGGTAATCGTAGTGTGTCTTCCAGTACCCATGTTTTTAAAGTGATTCCTTTGTTTGCCTGGAGAGTGGTCAAAACAAATCTTTCTAGGAGTTAAAAGTTGGGGCTTGGGTTTGTATTTTTTGGGGAGCGGGGAGAGGAATGAGCATGTCTGTTTGTTATAAAAATGTACATCTAACTGGATGCTCTTACCTCTGCTGTGTAAGAAAATGAAGAGAGACAAAGTTTTGGTAGGCCGTGTATGTCAGGATAATGTTAGTTATTCTTTACCTAGTAATGTGCTCAGGAATGATCCTTGAGTTGGAAGAGGTCGTTTTTCTATCTTGGGTTGGGTATACCCTGTCCTCAGTTGGCCTTCATGGCCAAAAAGTAGTTGCTGGATAGGTGTATGTCCCCTCTCCATCTGGGGTTTACCATTGGGCTTACCTGCCTCAGCATATTCCTCACTCAACCTCCACACAGGAGGTCCCCCACCCCACCTCCCACAAAGTCTAGGGCTTCCCTTTGGACTCATGTGCCTCAGCATGTTCCTCCGCCATTCAAGAGGCCTTCTCACCACTCTGTCCCACTGCGGAATTGCTGTGTTGGGGCTGGATAGGCACTGTGCTGGCAGTCAGGAGCCTAGGCTAGGAGTTTAGCCTTGACTGCTCGGACGCTTCATGGCTGCTGCCGACTCAGTGGCCTCAGGATTTTGCAGCAGGAATGTGAGATGGAAAGCATCACTGAGCACAGGAAGCGTGCTTCCAACATCAGTACAGGCAGCGGGATTGGGAACTAGGAAAACTGCTGGCGTCATACACCTATGCAGCAGTGCTAGGGAAGTTGGAGGTGGAGTTTTTTTTTTTTTCTTTCTTTCCCCCCTTCAAATCAGGCCATGCACCCATAGTCCCAATAGATCCTGGGCTCCAGGATAGGCAGCAGTGCCATTGGGCCTCTAGCCAGGGATTTCCCGGCCCCAAGGCAGGCAGTGGGTCTAAGAAAAGCGAATAGCCTGGTGCCACTATGAGCACTACAAATGCATGACAGCACCAGAAGCTGAGCCAGAACTCTGATCAATCTGGTGGTAGGACTGGCGATGCGGGTTAATACTAATCATTTACAGAAATGCATAGCACTGCGTTTTTTTTTTTGGTTTGTTTGTTTTTTGAGTGAGACTATGGCACAGGAGGCTACATGAATAAAGCTGTTTTTTTTCTTAAGATGTTGCTGCTCAATCTGTGCCAAGTGCTATGCATTTTCATAGCTGATTAGTGCCTGGACTTGAACACTTGCAAGCTAGAAGCGTTCCTTAGCTGGTGAGGAATTTTATTCCAGGTGTCTGCTGCTCCAAATGTAAAGACCTTTGTACCAAATTCACGCTTCATCCTGGGAATTAAGAAGGTAAGTGCTGCTGTTGAACGGAGTGAGTAGGCACTGCTTGACTGTGTGAGGAGGGCTAGGAGATACTCAAGGGTATTTACTTGTGCACGGAATGTACACTAAAGAAAGCTGGGAGTAGTCATGTCTGTGTGTGGGACTTGTCCAGTTATGTTGGTCATCACTGAAGCAGCAAGCGACTTCCCTGGCATAAAAAAGTGTTTAAAAATGTAAGCAAACATGGCTTCTTCCATGCAGCCAACAACTTCCAGACTCCGCAGGGACTGTTGGGAAGGAGTCTGGGGCACCTCGGGAATTTGTGGGAAGCTGCAGCCAGTCACTTAGTGGCAGCAGGATGCTGGCAGCCAATTGGCCATCATGTTTCAAACAATATTTAAAAAAAAAAAAAAAAAAGGGGAGGGGCACTTAAATTTTGTTCTAGCCCTGTGGCTCAGAGTGCTTTACATAAAAGCATAACAAGAACAGGCAAATACACAAAAATAGAAATCACAGCCAGAGGTACAACACAATTATTCCCCATCCATGCAATTCACCAGATCTAATGGATAACATTTTTAGCCCCATTTACACACCTTCACCAAGAGAAATACGAAGTTGGAAGGACAGGGAGTTCATATTGTTGGGGCTGCCACAGAGAAGGCTCTATCATTGCAGAGAAATCTGGGCTTGGTCCAGGACAGTCTGTCAGCCAGTAGGTTGTGAATGGGAGACTCCAAGAGACTACAGCTACTCTGGCACTGTGGGCCTAGAAGGAGCGGTGTGCCTGATATCTGAACTTTGAAGATTATTTAACTGTAGACTGAGTGTGCCTTCCGAGAAGCACAGAAAAGAGGCATTTGTTGAAAAAGACAAGAACTGCTTCAGAAGTTTCCCAGCCAGGGATCTTTAAACATCAGCCAGCCCAGAGACTGAGGGACCATACATCTGACCAAAGAAAGGGTTTGCGCTGGAGACCTGGAAGAGCAGAGGTTAGAGGCGCCTTTAGCTCTACCTCTGCCTGCAGTCGATGTGGAGAGCCCATGCTAGCCAGCCTTGCAGCAAAAGCGCAGGTGGCTGACTCTTCACGGATTGAGGCCTTGCCAAGAAGGAGGGTGTGGTGCCATGGCCTGCGCAGCTCAGCTGTATCCATCCTGAAAGTGCAGCAAAAAGCCTGAGAGGTGAAGTGATCCAGACTGGTAAGAGTGAGCTCGGCAGAGGTATTCAACTGAACCTGACCCACCAAATCCTGATCCAAACCAGTGAGCGAGATGGAGATGCAGCTCATCCAGAAGGTGGCCACATTTCTTCACTGCAGTCACAGAGGAGCTGTCCAGAAGAAGAATCAGCATTTATATAGCGCTTTTCATACACAATGTATCCCAAAGCACTTTACAAGTAATGCTAGACTGGTAGTGAAGTGACTGAATGTGTAGTGGCTGCCATATCGCACATCAACACATACACAGCCTGGACAATTGCATGAACCAGTTTTGTGGAAAGGGGACTGTTGGCCAGGACACTGGGTAAAGTTCCCTACTCTTTTTGCGAAGAGTGCCTTGGATTCTTTTACTTCCACCTGGACACCCAACCAGGACAGCAGCAGGATGGCTAGAAGGGACCTCAGTTTAACGTCTCATCCAAAGGACAGCACACCCCAACAGTACAGCACCCCCCAAATACATGGAACCTGTCCTTCAGAGGTCATCAGAACTGTGTAACTACAGGATCTTGGCCCTGCAACAATATAGATGGCTTGAGGCTTACGTTAAAGTCCTTGCAGGACGACACCAGATGTTTGATAGGCACCGGCAGAAGTCCTGCAGTGGCCAACTGGCTCTTTCCAGTTGGATTATAAATACGTACCCATCTGTTGTATAAAATTGTTTAATGTATGTGACTGTTATCTACTACGCATGCCAGCAGGCCCCAACTCCATGCTGATGACCACCTTCACAGGGTCACGAGAACAAACTTGCTATCTTCTAAGCTTCATCCGATCTGGCTGCTTGTCTACAAGTGACATATTTATCTTCCTGTGACATTACATTTATTCTCAGCAACATTACGTCGCAAACAGAGGATTGTGATATCTGTTGCAGATAAGCAGCCAGCCCTGATGAAGTCTGGGGGAGGGGGACAGAGATTCTCTATTCATATATATGTACCTAGTCGTAAAAAATAAAAAAGGGGGGACCTAACTACAGAAAATATATAAAATGCAAAACAGAAATTTGTCTAAATATTGTATTTTTTTCAAAGGGTTCCTTGAGATACCAGGGGCTATTTAAGGTCTCTTTATCCCGAACTGTGGAAGGTGGGGCAGAAAATATATGATATGCTAAAACAACCAACAAGGGATGCATATGTGCGATTTTTCTACTGATAAATAGGCACAGTATGCGCCATATCTGGAGCACTGAGGGTATCCATGGGGGGAGGAAGCCAAATTATTGAGTTGTGAAATTGTTTACCATCATTGTTGGTGTTTTTGCAGAGCTGCTCTAGTTATCGAGGCCCCATCAGTTGCAAAGAGGCCCCAAAGAGCTGCAGAGACTGCAAAGCCTGTGTGTGTAGGGGGAAGCTCCACATGAAGTAGACCAGCAAGGGGAACTGAGGTGGTGAGAGAATCAATAGTAAGGGGACAGAAAAGGTAGTAGGAGTTGGTGGAAAAGAGGGGAGACATGAGCCTTGCAACCTTGGGGCAGTGACTGGGAGGGTAATAACCAGGCCAAGGAGACTGGTGCGAGACACGGGACAAACTATATAGCAGATTTCACGATAGAGGAGGTGAAGGCTGGTTTTTGCATATTAGGCTGAATTCTGAGGAAGTACGTGATCTCTGACCTTTCAGAGGTACTTTCACTCACAGAAAGGGGAAGGAAGAAACTTGAATCTTTATTATACAGTTGAAGGACTGGTTCAGGGTTGATGGCTTCAGATACATAGGGGCTTGGAGTGTGTCTTGGCAGGACAGGAGGCTCTTCAGGAGGGTTGACTGCAGCCAAGTGAGGAGGGGACCTGACATTGGGGCAGAGTTTCATTGCCTTTATAGATGAACATTTAAACTAATTGGAGGTGAATCTAGGGCCCTGAAAGCTGTGTGCAACACCTTGCGTGTGGGAGGCCTGACTGGAACTCCCTGGCTAGTGATCAGGGACTAACACAAAAGGTAGTAACAAATGGCATGTCTGTTGGGGTGTGTAGGGGGGAGGTGGGCACAGGTAAGAAAGAGTACGGATGGCATGGGGGAATGATGGTTGTAAGGCAGTGCCTGAAAAGGATGGGGTGGGAAAGCAGGCAGGGAAAGACGTGAGAACAAGGTCAGTAAGGAAATGGAGGCAAGACTGGGGGGGTAGGGACAAAAAGTGGTCCAGAGGAAGGAAGAGGAACTTGGGCAAATGGGTCATGGAAAGCAGTCAGTCTGAATTCCAGAAGCCTGGCTGAGCTTTAGACAGTAATGACAGAGGCCAGCTAAGCGTAATTGCTGTATCTGAAAACTTCATGTCTGATAATGGCAACTGGGACCTTGCTGTCCTGGGACACACCATTTTCAGGAAGCTAGGCAGAAGGGAAAAGTGGTGGGGACTGTTCTGAACATTAGGGAAGGCATAGAAGCTAGCAAGGATAGCTAGGTGGGTGAGGAGAGTGGAATCAGTCTTTGTGGGAAGGAAGAAAATTCGGGTGGGAGTATTATATAGATCACTAAGTCAAAATGAGGACAAGGGCACTGGGAAATGAAATTGGCAAGGTATCAGCTAAGGGTGACATGGTGCTAATGAAAGACCTTAACCTTATGGGACATGGACTGGGCGATCCCAACAGCCACGCATGCAAGAAGTGCAGCATTTGTAGAGGTGCAGCAGGATTGTTTTCTTGTGTAAGTGGGTCAAGGGACTGACCAGAGCGGGACTGTGTTTGATCTGGTACTTTCCAACGGAGATACTGTCTGGTATTTTGGGGTGATGAAACCTCTAGGGTCCATTGACCACCGTTTTAATGTGGTTTCACATAGCCCTTGCAGGGGTTGACTTTAGCACCAAAAACCTGGTGGCCATCGGGCTAGTGAGTTGACTAAAATGAATGGCCCGCATAAAATGTTGGTGGCCTGCCAGGATGATACTACTGGCTCGATAACAGGACAAAGGATAAATCTGATAATGACATTTATTTTTTGGGGGTGGGAGGGGAGAATGAGTGTAAGTTTCCAGGTAAATAAATTGAACACAAGTGTTCATGCCTAGGGAAAGAAAACTGGCACAGAGACTGGTTTACCAAAGAAGAGCCCAAATTGTGACACACTAGTTACTTATTACAGTAGATTAGTACCTTACTAACAGAGGATCACTCTGAATTTAAAAAAGATTGAGCCTATAATATTTCACTGGCAAACTGTACACTGATGGACTTCACTTATTTTTGAGGAGTGTTACTGTACACAGCTACAGTTCAACCACTTGGTAGACATTTATAAATACCCTAAGCGTCTTAGCGCCTAAACTGTTTCTGGTTTAGGTGTATGTATATAGTATGCAAGTAGCCTGCATATTATTTTGCCTAACTGTTATTTGATTTTAGGTGTTTTGTATATGTATGTTTATATGCCCTCTGTTTGTATAAGTTCACCCTTGTCCCCGGGTCGCACCTGGAAATGCGCCTTGGCTAATTGTGCCTTTCTCAGTTACCAAATATTAAATTAAATTAAATTTATGTAGAGAAATTTTGTAGAAAAGAGAACTCAATTTATTTGAGAGGCTGCAAACTTGCAGTAGTCCCCTTCCCAGCTAATGAATGAATTCTCACTGCTTCTTTTAAACCTGTTTTTTCACCCACAATGAATTTGAAATATTTGTTGGCTAGAGTTTGTTGTTTACATTAGTAATTGCACCATGCTCTGGTCAGATTAGCCTGCTGCCCAGCTGTGCGTGTTCTTCCGCCTGTCCCCAAGAAGCTAGTAGTTACATGATCGGTGTAGGAGCTCCATTGCTGTCCTATTTGTCCAACCTGCTGTTCCCACCAGTGATGGGTTCAGCTGTTCGCACCAGAGTGACTGCTCACCCTGACTTGACTGGCCCTAAGGTTCCCACTATGTACAGCTGTGTGTGTCTGTTTGCAAGTGATTACAGGTCCAGTACATCAGTTCGTGCGCAAGCGCATCAGTCTCCATAACCAGGAAGTTGGAGATTCCCAGCACTGGCAACCCTTCATTCCTTAAATGTGCAGTGCAGTATTTACTTTAAAAAGCTGCTGGCCAAGCCAGCCCAATAGCATAGAGGGCTGAGGTGCTGGCACCTTACCTCTGGCTTCGCCTGCAACCCAGGTTCAGGAATGACCTCTGGTTGCTGGGGTGCTGGCTCGGGGAGAGGGTTGGAGCGGGACTGAGCCGCGGCTCTCCCCTTCAGGGGGTGGATGCCCGCCCGTCTGTAGTCCCACTCCGACTGGGTGGAGGTTCGGTGGGTGCATAGGTGGCACGGTGCGGCGACAAAAGTCAGGGGAAGGGTGGAAGGGGCCACCAGATTCTGGCGTGTGCCTCCACACATGTGTACACCGTTGGGGTGGTGGTGGTGGTGGTGGAATGAACAAAAAAAAAAAGGTGATGGCCAATCAGGCCAGCAAAGTATGACATCCTCTGGCCTGCCTTCAAATTGGCTGACATTGGGCCACCAGGCCACAAAGTCGATCCCTGCCTTGAGGCCCTCCACTCCAACTCTAAAACAAGGGTCCTACACCTCAGAAGAGTGAACTTTGAGACAATGACTGAGTTGCTAAGGGAAAGTTTAGCAGAGGTAGTGAGAATGGAGGGGGCAGATGCCAAATTGGAAATCATTAGGAGGGGATAATAGAAGCAACTGATACTTCCTAGTCTTTTCTACCTGCCTCATACAGGTATTACAATGTGGTTCTCCAAAAAGGTTGAGGAGGAAGTTTAAGCAAAATAAGCAGCATTCTGGAAGTACAGGGCTTTTCGCTATATAAGTGAGAAAAGGGACAAGAAGGAAGGATTGTTAGGCTTCAGAAAGGGGAGGAGTGGGTATAGGATAGTGGGGGGGGGGGCAGAGATACTAAATGAATACTTATGTTCTGTCTTCACCAGGGAGAAGGATGGACCAGTGCCTTCAGAAGGGAAAAAGAGGAGCAGGGAACACAGATGAAGTTATAGAGGAGGATAGAGTGAGGGAGGGGCTGCTGACATTGAAGGTGGACAAATCACCAGGACCTGGACAGAGTACATCCAAGGGTACTAAGGGAGCTGGCAGACCTATTTAATAGTTCACTTGAGTCAGGTGTGGTACCGCAGGACTGGAGAACAGCACATGTAGTGCCCCTCCACAAAAACGGTCCCAAGGATGACCCAGAGAATTGCAGACCTTTCAGTCTGACCTCCATTGCTGGCAAACTCATGGAGACCATACTAAAGGAAAGGCTGGTAGAATATCTAGAGGAGCATGGTCTCCAGGATGTGAGGCAACATGGGTTCTTGGGGGGGAGATCGTGTCAAACGAATCTGATTGACTTCTTTGACGGTGTCACTGAGACAGTAGACAGGGGCCAAGCAGTAGACATCCTATATCTTGATTTCAGCAAGGCCTTTGACTCTGTGCCCTATAAAAGGTTGCTTAGGAAGTTGGTGAATCTCGAGGTGGGGGAAAAGATGGCCAGATGGGTGGAAAACTGGATGAGGGGACAGAACCCAGAGGGTGGTTGTGGGGGGAGAGTTATCTGGCACCAGAGAGGTAACCAGTGGGGTCCTGCAGGGCTTGGTGCTGGGGCCAGTGTTGTTCAGTGTCTTCATCAGTGACATTGGGGATGGCATTAAGGGCAAAATGTGCCTATTTGCGGATGACACCAAGCTCTGTAGGAGAGTGGACACAGCTAAAGGGATACAGGACCTACATAATGATCTGGAAAAGCTGGGGAGGTGGTTCAGGATCTGGCAGCTTGGCTTCAGTGCCAAGAAATGCAGAGTTGTGCATATTGGAGCCAAGAATACTCGGTAAAGTCAGAATATCTGCATCAGTGGAGGAGAAGGACCTGGGAGTGATGATCATTAGTGACCTGAAGCATTTCACACAGTGCAAGAAAACAGCAGCAGAGGCAAACAAGATGCTGGGATGCATATCTAAGGGGGATCAGTAGTAGGAGAGAGGAGGTTATACTGCCCTTGTATGGAGTTCAGTACTGGCGCCCACACCTCAAAAAGGACATTAACCTGCTGGAGAAGGTCCAGAGGAGGGCCACAAAGACTATAGCGGGTCAGAAGGGTAAGGCATATGAGGAGAGGTTGAGGGCACTGAACATGTACTCCCTGGAAGATATATGGGGGTTGGGGGACATGACTGGGACCTTCAAGTACTTGAATGGGATAAATAAGGTGGATAAAGAGTCTCTTTAAGCTGAGTGGCAACCATAGCACGGGCCACAGTCTTAAGCTGGAAGGTAGGAGGTTTAGGAGGGAGGTCAGGAAGCTCTTCACAGAGAGGGTGGTGGATGCTTGGAATGCGCTGCCGGAAGAGGTGTTCTCTAAGACAGTGGGCAGCTTTGAGAGGCTGGGATAGGCATGGAGGGAAGGTAAGGATCATGGGCGGGGAGGATGGGAGGGCAGTGACAGTAGCTCAAGCTGTGGACCCTGCAATATGAGCAGACTAGAGAGACCAAATGGTCTTCTTCTGCTGGCTTCTTTGTATATACAAGGGGGTGCAAAATGATAGCAACAGGGAAGGCCATCTGGAAAATCTGAAATAGGTTAATAGGATAGTCGTTAAGCCTATGGCAGATAAAGAGCTGAGAATTACGGAAGAGGCCTAGGACAGCAGAATGGCTTCATGTTATATGAAGGAAAAGAGAAATACAAAAGAGGGAATAGTCGTACTTCAAAGTGAAGAGGAAGGAGCGTCGGACAAAGAATGGGGGGACTGAGCGAGCCAAGCGGCCCCTGTCTCCCATTAGATTCTATGTTTCTGTGTTAGAATTGAGGAAGTGGGGCATGACCAGCAGACATGCTTTCCCTATGGAGGACCAAATAAATGACTAAACCAACAATTTTAACTGCAACTTTCTTTTTTTTTTTTTTTTTTTGTTAAGGGCGTTAGATTAGAGTATTGGATGGAAAAACTCTTGGTGTTGTTTTGGAGCACTACTGGAAATGTGAAGTCCTTGAAAAGGTGCTGAAGGAGGAGAATGGCATGGCCAGCCAGCAGGGCATGGTGGCAGTAATTCAGAGGCTGGTGCGGAGGCACCCAACAGTACTGATCTCCTGTGGGTGATCCAGGCTGTGGACAAATGGGTGCTTGTATTGGATCACAAAAATGGATGATTTCAGTTTCTGTGTGGTGGTTGGTGAGACTTCAGCAACTATCTCATTGTCTGAAGCCAAGGATGCTGCTACAAGGTTATTAAAAGAAAATAAGATGCTGCGATATCGCTCTGAAGCCCTGGAAAAGCCAGACTAGGGTATCCAGTATAAGAGTGCTGGGACTACCTGAGACATATGAAAAGGGAAGAGCCTGTGGGCCTCGCATGGTCTTGGCTGGGTTCAGATTTTATTTATTTTATTTTTTTTATTTAAATTTAACCAGGAAAAGACATACTTAACTGATGAAAGCTCATTTTCAGATGTGGCATGGCGGCAGTGGAGATTAAAGAGAATATTTAAACAATAAAACTACAAAAGAGGAGTGCAAAACAATATTAGTATGCGAAACAAACCATTAATATTATAGGCAATTTAATACATAAATGCATGCAGGATACACATTTTTAATATGTAAAGATGGGGTGGGGAGAGAGAAATGGAGGAAAAGCATAAACAGGGCAACTAGTGAAGAGTATGAAAGGAAAGGGTCATAGACAGTTGCATGTAGAATAACAAGTTTTTAGCCCAAAACCAGCCCTGATGGTGTTTCAGGCCATTCCGAGCGTGCTGTGGAATAGAAGGGAGAATGAAAGCACACCGAAGACTCTCTTGATTACCCTGGTAAGTCCGCATGGAAGGGATTGTGTCTTGGATGCTGCACAAAGGATGGGACCTATAACCAGTCCTGAGGAGGCAAGATCTCACTGTATCCTTATAAAGTTTTGTGATGAGGGAATGGCAGAAGTCTTGATGGCATTATATTTCCCCTGCAGTCCCTTGCAGTCTTTCATACATTGCAGTATCCTGCTAAATTAAAAGTGGTTTATGCAGGGAAACAATACTTAAACAGATATCCTAGGGATAAAAGAGTTCTACTACAACAGATCAAAAGAAACGGTCACAGGATTAAGTCGAGGAACAAGGCAAGTCGGGCTGAAAAACTTTGTTTGGCAGTCTGTGAGTAACTGACTTCTGGGGCAGGAAGGGCTTGAAGTTGGGAGCTTAGTGTACCACACATCTGTGGGACGTAAGGCACTGGATGCCTAATGGGATACAAATGTTATTTTCGTCTTTAATGGAGTTGTAGTCCCTCATATCCTTTAAATGTTCATTGTTTCCTTGTCAACAGACAACTCTTTCCGTGTAGTTGTTGGGGATAAACGTGTTTGCCTTAGTTTGTTTTCACTGTTCATACTAGTCCATGTAACTATCCTGGGGGGTTTCCATTTTATGGTTGTTGAAATCTCGTTGTGCCCGAGAGCTGCAGTAGTATGAGAACATGATGTGTCAGCACCCTTTAGACTCCACAGTATGCTTGCCTGTCTGCTTAATTGCAGTGCAACAGAAAAAAGTTGCAGGAAGGTGTGAAATGCTACATTTACCTTCGGTTAGTTTTCTGTATCTTGGATGTAATGAAGTTTTTTTCCCTTTAAATTGCATTCAGTCTTGTTTCTTTTTTTTTTTTTTTTTTCCGGGTTATGTGTACTTTCAGCATAGAGATACATGGTGTAAATGGGGGTCTGATATGCTAATGAGGCTCTCTGAGACAATGGCATTTCATCAACCAAGACATGGAGACCCCCAGGCTTGTTATAGGAGCGAGTATGAGCAGTGAAAACAAAAACATATGTCCCCAACAGTTACACAAAGAGTTGTCTGTTGACAAGGAAACAATGTTTACAAGATATAAGGGGGTGTACTACTCCTTTAAGGGGCCTTTTGGAACGTTGCTTCCTTTTAACTCCAGAACTGTTTCACACAGCAGACATAGCTCCTGCCCCCCCCCCCCAAAAAAAAAAATTAGGTCAGGATTTCTGCAGATCTGTATGCTTAGACTACCATTCAGTCCAGTTTGATTGCTAGGATTCCTGGATTCCTGTTTTCTTCTAAATGTGTTTAGAATGAAGTTGCAGGACACTTTGTTTTGAAAGTTTGTTTTTTCTGTAGTTGGTTGCAGGTCTACAGATGCATGTTGCCACTTTTTTCTTTGCAGGCTGTTATCCATGGCCAGGAACCCCTTTTCAGTGTATCAAGAGGACAGTTTGTTGCTTTTACTGTTTTTCCAGGGGCTGCCTGTAATTGTTTTATGATCCTAGTCTGAGGAAAAGCAGTTAGTAATACAACAAATGCTTCTGTATGTATCTTGGGTCATGTAAGACCTCATAGGCTTTTATCATAACCTGTTCACACTCTGAGCAGTAATTACTATAACACTTTTGACCATTTTATGAATGTAGTAAGTGTAACAGTCCACTCCGGGTGTGCGTCAGTGCAGTAATAACCCCACTTCCTGGGTGGATGAAGGCCTTCGGTGCAGGTTGTTCAGTTATTACAATATTGCTGCACACCTCACCGTGGGCTATTCTTTATGTATACCACCCAAGGTTTTTCTCTGTTATGGCATTATGCTGACTTGAGTACACCATTTTTTTTTTTTTTTTAAATGTGCTTGTATTCCCATGTGGTAAACCCCACCCCAATACAGGTATAAAACTATGTGATATAATATGGTGTCCTATTATGAGAATGATGAATTTAACTGTATGTGCAGTTTGCATCTTGCTGTGGCTCAGATGTTGTAAGTTTTACTTATAAACGAATAAAAAGGTTGGCTGCCCGTATTTCAAACAGTTGGTAGATTTGGAGAAAGAAAAAAAAAATAAAACTGGCACTGATAATACAAGTAAATTTGCTTTAATTACAAATAAAACAAAGTTACAGCACCAGACATTGGTAAGGTGCCTGCTTGTGTGAAATGTCGGAGGCCAGGACACCACAGGTCTGGTGCTGTAACTTTGTTTTATTTGTAAGTAAAGCAAGTTTATTATTGATGCCTGCAACTACTTGAAATATGGGTAGCCAAGCTTTTTTCTTAAAACGTGTGCACCTTGCACTGTGGCTCAGTATTGTTCTCACTCTGAGCGCCTTGTTTGCTAAAATTGAAAGGTGAATATTTTTGCCAGCCCGCTGGCACAGTGGTAACGCTGTTGCTTGTGATGCCATTGACCCAAGTTCAGGAGTGAACTCCTATGTTGGACTGGCCAGGGGAAGGAGGCTCGAATGTCTGCGGGACTGCTTTCCTCATCCAGGGGTGGTGGGACACAGAGCCTGACGTATGCCTGACAGTTGGTGGAGACCAATGGTAAAACAGCCCGAGGGCCGTCAAGACACACTGGAGGTGCAGTGATCAGATTGGCTGGCAGGTCGAGTGCCTTTTAACACGAGCGAGAAAGAGAGACTATAATCGCACTTCCCTGGAGTGTTTTAATTGTACTTATAAGAAAAATCACAGCAACTAACTCTTCTTACACATAAAGTAAAAAAGTCGTTTGGATGGGGAGGTGTGTGTGTGTGAGTTCTATCCTGGACCATGCAGCTCTGTCGGTAGTACAGCTCTCTCTGTGTCTCCAACAGTTTTTCCTGTGTCGCTTCACATTGTCAATGGAGAGTTAATACAGATGGGTAATGAAAACCCCTACTGGGGTAGTGGCACAGCCCAGAAGTGTCAGTCAGCAATAGAACCTTGAGCACATGAGCATTCTGAGTCCGCTAAGGAAGTGTGATCTGCTGGAGGTTTTTTATTCTTTCTAGTTATGATTTTCTCTGCAGCCAAGGGCTGCTGCTGTGTCAGCGCTCCGAAGAGCAACTTTGTTCATTGACCACATGCTTTTATTTTATTTATTTTTTGGTTTTATGTTTTTAACTTGGTTTCATCTGGAGCCAGCAGACACAGTGTCCACACTGAGTGCTGCTGCAGCATGTGCACTCAGTACGGCAGCGTAGTGATATTTTAATTGTTTTCTAAGTTACAGAGGCTGGCATCTTGAAAGAAGTGTGGGCTTGTTATTACATGTGCACATAATTACACCACTGTACTGGGGGTTTAGCTAATCACAGTACTTGATTTTATTTCTCACACATGTTAAATAGCATCACACATCACGGGTGTGTGTAAAATCTCGTTATAAACCCCCTACATTAATCTCTGTTTTTATCTAGATCAAGATCATATCCATAAATTATGCACAAAGCCTTTCTTTGGATACTTTCTAAAGTTCATTGCTCTTGTTTTGTCAGAGAGGAATCCTATACCTGGCAACCATATTCTAAGACTGATCACACAGTGGATTTATAAGTTACCAGTAAATCACCCTTGGGTACCCTGGCTCCTTTTAGAGATGTAAGGTAATAACTCTTTATTTGCTCTAACATTTTAACGTGTGTATATGATCAGCCCAATTTAATTTTAGAATTAATCTTAACTCCCCCCAAAAAAGTCAAAGTACTTTTCGTAAGGAACTTCTCCTTTAGCTATCACGTTCCTTTTTTTTTTTTTTTTTTTTTTGTTTTGGAGGATAAAATCTGATTTTTTTTTTTTTTTTTTTTTATTTTATTTAGTTGAATACCATTTAAATCTGTTCAGTCAGTCACACCAACTAATACACGCTGCCATTCCGATTGTCCAATCCCTTCAATCCTTTCTAGGACTGCAGTGTCATCAACATATTTAATGAAGATCATTAATAAGAAATAAACTGGGCCCCAGTTTAATTTCTTGGCTAACCCCACCTCTAGCATTACTCGTATCTGATTAGAAACTACCAGCTTTAAATTGAAAAGGTAGCTTGCCTGCCCCAGGGAGAGATCCGTGAGGGAAACATGTGCAGTCATACTGGATCCAAGTGAACTGGTCACGACCATGTGGATAGCCTTGCTAGTTTAGCAAGGTGTGCACCTTTGTGAAAGGAACAATTTTAGTACAGGTCCAACAGACCCTCCAGATCGCCCCCAATTCCATGAGGTCCAGTCCATTCATATCCACTGTGGCTGCATGCATTTCCCTCCTAGGTCTCCACTTGTGGCAAGTTAGCTACCTTTTTGATTTGGTGGCCCAAATGAGACTTTGCACAGACCAAAATGGGTCAGAGCAAAATGGTTTCTGTTACATACCCACTTTAACTCTGTCATCTATTTGATAGAAAGGATTGGACCCATGGGATTAGTGCAGGGTGAATTCAAATTTATCCAATTTAGAAAGAACAGTGTAATGATTAATTTAATAAGATCAAAAGTTTTTAAGTCTAACAGGACAGCCCTGCAGGAGAAGCAGACAAATTTGTTTTTGTTTTTTTTTTCTTTGTTTTTGTAGCTGTGCTCATTGGGTGTGAGTAGGTGCTACTTTGCTGGGTGGTTTTGTGCTTTTTGAATCATTCTTACACCACTTCAGCCAGTCACATTTGTTGCCAGGAGCATTTTCCTTTGCGGGCTTGCTTGGTGTTCAGAGGGGAGTGTTTGTGTCCGCTGTATGTTGCTCACAGTGGGGGCCTGCTGTCAGGTAATTTGTGACTGTGGTCACGTGGTTGCTTTGAGAGGATCTGCTGTTTGTGCTGTGCCAGGGCTCTTGGGGACAAGGGGTCTTGTGACCTTAATGCCCCAGCAGATCATTGTTATGCATGTTTGTCATTCTGGAGCGTCTCCAGTATGAATTGACTGCTTCTTAGGATGCACAAGCTGCTGCCTGTTGCCTACACACACTGTAGCGGGCATGCTTTCAAAGAGGCTCTAATGGTGTACTGCTTGACTTTCAGAATTTGGTCCTGGACCCCCAAATGTTTTATTTTGGGGGTCCTAATACCCAAGAGGAGAAAGCTGTCGAGAGGCCTGTGTGCTTTCTCTTGTGCTGGGTGGTATATTCAGACTTTTTTTTTTTTTGTTTTTGCGCATGCAGTGTTACCTTTCTGGCTGTTCGAATATCCCTTCTTCATCTGTCATTCACTGTTTGGTTAGCACTATCTCCAGTTTGTAATTGTTTGTGAGCACTGCCAAAATGTTACCCCGTTCCCAAGTTTTTATTTATTTTATTTAGTTAGGATTTTTTCTGTTACTTCCATGTCTTAAAAGTTTATCTGGTTGATCCTGACATTTTTCAGTACCTGCCCCTCCATTGGTATCCTAGTATCCCCCATGGCTGATTTCAGTGCCAGGTTGCAGCCACAGGGGATTCAGATGTCTGCTATGCATGTAGCTTTTTAATGCTCTGATCCACTGGACACCGAATGACCTGTACTTATCTGCACTTAGCCTCAGAAATACAGCAGGACCAGTGACTGGTGGATCAAGCTTTAAAAAGATTCTCAATACAATACAGATAATTAAACCCTCACTGCTGATGCCATGTGAACATTGAATGGACCCTGTCTATAGAAGGAGCACTAGAGGCCTCTCCACTTATGGGAAGATAGGCATAGTTTTAGTTGGAGAATGGGGAAATCCTGGCCTGATGATGGCCACACACACACACACACACACACACACACACCGCGACACATTGAGACTTCTGGACATTAGAACTCCCAAACTACTGCCAGGACATAAACGGTCTGCCCTACCAAGCTCTCTGATGATCGATAGACAGTTGGGGGGGGGCTGGAGTGTTCCCTTGAATAGAGCTACTTAGATGCAGCCAAAGAAGTGAGGTACTGGGGGGCAACTGTGGGATCAGAAGAAATCAAAACATAAAAAAAATGTGTCTTGGGAGGGTGGGAGTAGGGAATCTAAAATGGAGTAAAATGTATGGGCCCAAACTATCAGGGGTTCAATAAGTTACCCTTTAAGAGATACTGATGATCTTGTTTGACTGAGTGTTTGGGAGAGCCTGAACTCGATTCTCTTATTTCTTCAGGAGAAATAAATCGGTAGAGAGCCGTTCATCTCATCCTGACAATTTTCCACCAGAGTTTCTCCAGAATGCCAGCCGCACTCGCAGGTAGCAGCCAGATTATCTGTGAAGTCTGGGCCAGCAATCTGGAAGAGGAGATGAAGAAAATCCGAGAGCTCGTCCACACTTACAACTTTGTTGCTATGGTGAGGAGCTTTTCTCTGTGTTTACATCTTTCATGAATCCCATCTTAGGGTTTTACTTGGAAATGGATCTGTGTATATTGTAGCCTCTGTTGTCATCTATGGAAGGGTTCAGCTGACTCCAGACCATTGACTCATCAATATCTCAACTGCTTCATGGTCAACTCAAAGCAACATTTCAATATTGCATGAACACTTTAAAGAGCCACAGACGCCTCAAGAAGAACTCTGAAGAACATAATATTTAAACACAAAGCAGCTTATATTTCTCGTTCTGTATTTCTTATCTCTGTTATTTATTACTGAGGTCAGATGCATGAAAACAGAAGAGTTGTTCCCTCAGGGTTCATTAGCTCGTATTGCTTCTTTTCAACTTGATGTCCTGCTTGTGGCAACAGACTGATGTCACAACATAGCTTTATGATGTCAAGTAGACAGTAAATTATAGAGGCAGATGAGCTCTGAGATTATAATCCTGTTTTTATGGGAATTTTTTCAGTAACAAATAATGAAGAGGAGAAATCTATAGAACATATGTGCAATACAAGCCGAATTGTGTTAAACTTTTATGTTTTCCAAAGTTTTGTCAAAGGTGTCAGCTGCTCTTTAACAGTGTGTTTGTCAGAATTCATGTAATAGATGAGGGCGTGTTGGAGAAACTTGACTATGATGTATTGCAGTACTTCATTTGGATTGGGTTAAGGCGTTCATTCACAGCAGATATAGGGCCACTGATTTTCAGTAAAAAAAAGATTCTCCATTTTTAAATACCCTACCCCGCCACACACAGTGTCAATTTTTCATGCAAAAAACCTCTTTGCATTACATTCTTTTTTCACTTTCACTTGTTCATTTTTATACTTGTAAGCTAATGAGCATTACTGCCCTTTTTCATTAGTGACAAGATCAGGGCTTGAAATAACTGGCTGTCCACCCGTCCCGGACAGCCGGTTTCCAGCTGGGACAGCCATTTGTTAAAGACCGCCTGTCCCTTGGACAGGCGGTTTTGTCAGCGAGAGAGACGCAGCGAGGGAGACAGTGTTGTGCTGGGCACTGGGACCCAGCGGCAGACGGGAGGTTTCCTCGGATGACGCCGACAAGTAGCTCGGCCGCCTGTCAGTCTTCCTGCTGGCACTGAGAGGGTCAAGGACTGCAGCTCCTAGTGTCATCTGGACCTCTCAAGGAAGGGAAGACTGACTGGCGCTGACTCGCACTCCTCACTCTCACTAGTCTGGCCATAGGGTGAGGAGCGCGATTAGGAGAGCGCGAGCCAGTGGGGGAAAAAAAAGACTTCTGCAAATTCTCAACAGCCCTTCTCAGGGCTCTAGCATTTAGGGGCTTAGTTTGTGTGAATCAGTCCTGCTGGTACTTGGAGGAGGAGAGGGGAGGTGAACAAGGGGGATTATTTAGTTTAAGTCTCAAAGTGAAAAAAAAGACTTCTGCAAATTCTCAACAGCCCTTCTCAGGGCTCTAGCATTTGGGGGCTCAGTTTGTGTGAATCAGTCCTGCTGGTACTTGGAGGAGGAGAGGGGAGGTGAACAAGGGGGATTATTTAGTGCAAGTCTCTAAGCAGTCAGGCACTGTACCTGTACACCTTTGAATAAAACTCTGTCAAAGCCAAAAGAGACCATGTGATCTGCAAGTCTCATCATCTCTGACTCTGAATAAAAAAATATATCTTGAGTGTGCAGAGAGGTGAAGGCAAGGCTCTATTAAAGCTTATTGTTCACTCAGCCTGTGTAAAACCTTCCAGAGCTTGAACCTTGAAGATAGATACTGACGGACTTACTGTACTACTACTAGTACTACTAATTTAAACTAGCCCCTGTCAGCCTGCTGTTGTGCTCTGCCACTGGACTAACTGAATAAAAGTAAAATTGAGTGACTGACAAGAAGGCACTGTCAAAGGGAGAGGAGGGGATTAAATTACAAAACAGGTTGACAGCAGGATACCCCTCAGGTTTTAGTTGTGAAATCTGAGCGGGAGGAAAATATAAATATAAAACTCCTTTGTCCGGGGTTTTACAGGGAGGGAAAGAAAACTAAACAGACTGTTCACATCTTCTAATATCTCTGATCATCACTTCACTGTAGTGTCCATGTCTTCCAGAGTGCTTACTGTACTTTAACATTACTGGCTAAGATAAACCAAAAGGGAAAAATGTCTTTGTTAAAGTTTGGCTTTAAAAAATTACAGGAAAGCCTTCAGTTTCAAGCCAAGAGGAGGAGAAAGCTGGGTTCTTCTATGTGTACTGCTTCTCCATTACCTGATAGACTCAGTAGCACCAACAACTCACCCCCATTGTGGCCACAGATGTGACAACTTGTAGTGCCAGTGCTGATGCCAGCAACTCTGACTACTGTTGAAAGTGGCGGAGTCCCGTGGCAAAAAGAAAGGGGTTCCAGGAGACCTGGAAGAAAATAGGGAGTGGCTACTATATGAGCCTGATGTGGGTATGACCTGCTCATACTGCAAAAAATACTTAAGGAGACAAACATCTCATGAGTGGCTGTAAGAGCATGAGACTCTGGAAAATGTACGTGCTCATGAACTCTCCAAACCTCATAAATTAGCCAATGAAAAAATATTGTATAACACTGAACCTCCAACTTAGCAATAGAACGAGGAATAATACAATGAAAAAATGAGGCGAACAAGTAGAACATTTGTTTAGAACAACTCTTTATTTGATTAATTCAGAATGCCCATTCACAGATTTCCTGGCATCTTAGAATTACAGCATGTAAATGGTACAAATGTGGAGTCAGTTATAGAAGTGACAAACAGGCAGCAATGTTCACATTTTATTTCAGAATCAATAAGGATAAAAGATGCAAAACTGGTTAATAGTAACACTTTTATCTCTGTCTTATGTGACTCGAGCACTGATGCCTCAGTAATAGAAGAGGAGGCAGTCTATATTAGGACAATGGAAAATTTCCGTCCAGTTAACAAATTTGTTTCCCTTCAGCCAGTCTCTATTCCAAATGGTGAAAGCATTTATAACTCAATAGGTGATGCCTTAGAATTCACTTTGGACTGTAAAGACTGGAAAGAAAAAATTGTTGCCTTTGGATCTGATGGGGCACCCATCATGTTGGGTAAAGTGACTGGGGTGTTTGGCAGGATTTTGAAAGACATACCTCATTTGTTAGGGATTCAGTGCAGTGCCCACAAGTTGGAGCTAGCTATAAAGCAATCAGCAACATCTATTCCATACATAGAAAACAACAGATGAAGTCTTAATGGGTATCTATAAAATATACCATAAGTCTCCAAAAACTGGGCCAGTCTCAGAGAGTTAGCCAGCTAATATGAGGTACACCATTCACAAACCAGTTAACGTGTCAGGGACCTGTGGGTTGCACAGAGAAAGGGCTCTGTCTGTTATTCTGTCCAGCTACAAGGCCTTAGTTGTACATTTACAGCACATTGCTTCCACACCAGGGCAAACAAAAGATCAGGCCAGTGGGTTGTTCAAAACAATAAGTACTGTGAGATTTGTCCTCTTTTCTCAGTTTCTGGCTGAATACCTTTCTGTCATGATGGCCTTCAGTCTAACTCTACAGAGAGACAGCTGAACAGTAGAAACAATAGTCAGTAAGGTTGAAAGCACAGTGCTCTGGCTAGAGAACTACCCTGCGCAGGATAAACTTGACAGTCTGTAATGAATTGCTGTTGCTCCCTGACTCTGACACAGCTGACAGTGACACTAGCACAAGTTGACTGACAGGCTTAGCCAGTACTCAGGTTCAGTTCTGTGGATCTGATATCTTCCTTAACTTAGAAAGAGGATATTCTATAGATAGAACCAAACAGGCAGTGTTGCGTGATGTTACAAGCCTTCTTTCATCAACAATTGAAAGTATTAACTCACGATTTTCCAGTTTTAAAAATTCAGTATATTTAACCCATTACAGTTACCAGATAGTGACCAACTAGCCCTTTATGGCAATGAGGAAGTCAGAACCCTCACAGAGCACTACAGTGACCTACTGAAGAAACACAATAATAATGTAAACTTGATTGAAGCGCAATGGTTAGAGCTTAAACCACTTATGAAAAAATCACTGAATGAGCTGTCTCCGAAATTTCACTATTTGGATTTCTGGCAAAAAATTCTCCATAATAATACTTACAAATATTTGGGAGTCCTGGTTGATTATCGTCTTTCCTTCTCAGGGCATATTTTGTTACAAATAAAAAAGTCAATCAAAGACTGGGGGCATTAAGAAGAGTGTCAGGATGCTTGACTAGGGATGTTAAGATTAAATTGGTAAAACAATTGTTGTTACCTGTCTTAGAGTACGGTTTACCATTATATAAACATTCATATAAAAAATTTTTATACAAATTGGACCAGACTTATTATAGAATGGGAAATTTTATTTTAAATAATGGGCCTCGACTCCATCATTGTGTAGTTTATCAGGAACTTGGTTGGTTGCATCCAATAGCTCAAGAGAATATATATGGCTTATTATATGTCATGGTTTAATATACCTAAAATGCATCCTTTACTTAAATTTGATATGTCAGAACTCAGATTCTAAATATTCAGACACATTTAGGAGGTCTACTAAAAAATTGCCCATGACACAAATTATGAATCGTATGGGGGATATGGTGTTACAAAATAGTTTAGCAAGGACATGGAATAAGTTACCTTGCCAAATGATTGCAATCTCTGACCAGTATATTTTTAAATTGGAATTGTATAATTATTTAAATGTTTGTTGTTGTTTTTAGGTAATTGTGACTTTGTACTGTGTTTCAATTTGTATTGTCTTGTCTTTATTGTAAATTTCACAGGTATTTGTTGTAAATGGGGATTTTTTCCCCAATCAGATTAACCTGTATAAAAATAAATTTTAAACAAACGATGCACATGAACAGCGATTCCCTGATATTCTGGTCTTAGTCACAATAGCTCTACTGATCCCAACCCAAACTGCAGTAGTTGAGAGAGGATTCAGCTTGATGGGCAGAGTGAAGTCTGACTGGCGGTCCTGTCTGTCTCCTATGACTACATCTGAACTAATGCGTGTCAAGCTGTCAGATGCTAAGCGTTGCTACATTTGACCTGCAGGATGCCATAACACTATGGTTCAAATCTGGAAAACAAAAGAGAAGACCTCATGTGAGACCATATGGCTGCAGACTAGATTCAAGTTCTGATTCAGAAATAGACTAGACTCAATCAGTGTTTTACCTTGAAAAATAACCCCCAAAAGCAACAGTTTTCTCTATTTCCACTTTACAGTCCATTTTATGTTTTAAGTTTAAAATTCACCTCACAAAAATGTGGACAGGTAAAACTTTGTCCGGACAGGCAACATTTACATTCCACCTGTCCCTCGGACAGGCATCTCAAAAAAATTATTTCGAGCCCTGGACAAGATCAAACATGGAATACAAACAGTATGAAAATACATACAATAATAAATGTAAAATACAATTATCTTGCACATTTACAAATGCTACGCTGGATTAGCTAAGATTTCAAAGTAGCTTTAAGCACTGTGATAGTAGGGTAACTCACAAGTTCATCTGGACGCGTGTTATAAAAGTGGGGGTCCCTATGCAATAATGACTCTGAGTAGGAATCATAAAAGACCTGATGTTCCTAATTATGGACCCATCCCAATTCCCCACTCTTAAAGAAACCATCTTTGGACCCGGAGGTCAGGGCAAATTACCAGCCGATCTCTAATCTTCCCTTTCTGGCGAAGGTAGTGGCGCTTCAGGTGGAGGAGCACCTCATGACCCACGAGTCATACGAACCTTTCCAGTTGGGATTTCAGGCAAGGCATAGCACAGAAACCACGCATGTTCGGGTGCTGAATGATGTCCTCGGGGCAAGAGATCGAGGAGAAAAGACAGTTCTTGTTCTCCTGGATCTCTCCTCAGCTTTTGACACTGTGGACCATTGTGTGTTGCTTGACCGCCTTAGGGATCTCTATGGACTCACTGGCACAGTCATCTGCTGGTTTGAGTCCTTCTTAACAAATAGGAGGTAACAGGTTGTGATGGGGAATTTTTCCTCTTCCCCTATCCTCCTATCCTGCGGAGTCCCTCAGGGATTGGTATTGGCCCCAATGTTGTTCACAGTGTACATGCTACCCCTCGGAGGGCTCATTAGGAAGTATGACTTGGGTTTTCATTGCTATGCTGATGATACCCAGCTATATCTTTCCTTTGCCCCAGGAACATCCAACGCGGTAGATGTGCTGAACAACTGCCCTGCTGAGATTAAAGACTGGATGGCCTCCAGCTGGTTGACGGAGGTATTGGTGGTGGAGTCGAACAGAGTGCATGATAGGATGGCCTCTGAATCAGAGACTGAACTTGTTCTAGGATCTGCTTCATTGAAGACCTCCTCTAGGGTGTGAAATCTTGGTGTTATTCTGGATAGGTGTCTGACGATGGAGGCGCAGATATCCTCCACTGTCCACTCCTCCTTTTTCCTTCTTAGAAATGTTGCCAGGATAAAGCCCCTTGTTCCACTTCTGGACCTCCCCACTTTGATGCATGCTTTGGTTACATCAAGGCTTGACTACTGTAATGCACTCTACCTTGGGGTCGCGGGAGGATCTCTCTGCAGACTGCAGCTAGTGCAGGGCACAGCTGCCCGGTTATTAACTGGGCAGCCAAAATTCTGCCATATTACACCGGTGTTGTGTGAGCTGTACTGGCTGCCAGTCAGGTGGAGGATCCTCTTCAAGGTGGGTCTTCTCACCTATAAGGCCCTTCACAGTCAGGGCCCTGGCTATCTGTCTGACCTTCTTGTACCTGCTGTCTCTGTTCACCCCCTCTGTTCCTCTTGTGGAGACCCCCCTTGTGATTCCAAGGACAAGGTGGAAATCTGCTGGCGACAGGGCTTTTAGTGTCGCCGCTCCTGTCCTTTGGAATTCGCTGCCCTTTGGGGTTAAGGAGGCCCCTACTTTAGAGGTTTTTAAGGCCCTCCTATTTGCTCAGGCATTTCTTGATTGAATGGTTAATTTATTAATCTGATTAGATTATTAATTTTATATCTTGTATTATTATGCTAGGTTGCTAAAATTCTTTTTTTTGTATTTAATGATTTTATTTCTGAAGATGTGTTTACTGTTTGTACAGCGCCCAGAGCCTCCAGGATTGGGTGTTTAAAAAAAAAAAAAAATAAAAAAAAAAAAAAAATAATTTTGCCTTGCCTAATAAACAAAGCAAACCAGAAACGGATTCCGGAAGAAAGTGCAAGAGCTCCTTATGCGTTAGTACCCCAAAGCAAACTTTGCAGCCGTCTTCTAAAGAGAGGCAGCCCACAGATGAATACAGAAAGCAATGATGATGAGTTCTAGGCAGACTAGTGAGAAAACTTCAAATGCTGTTATATACAGTCTGGACCTTGGTCATATTAGCGGAATTTGCTGCAGTGGAAATTGGTAGCCCATAGTCAAGAATTGAAAGTAAGAGACTATAGGCTAGCAACTTGCATGATTCTTGAATTAAAATTTTCTTAACTGTAAACCGTTTCCATAGAAATCCCCCACTTGGTGCTAGCATTCTACAGACAAAACATTTTGGGATATTGACACCTTGGCATCATAGTACCAATATTTCAGCTTTATCCTTCCTAAAGCCTGTGCTTATTTATTTATTTATTTTTTTATTTTATTTTACAATTTTTGGTCAGAAAAGACACACTAAGCCAAGGCTTGTTTCCATATGTGTCCTGGGAACAGTAGCACAGGGGAGATAACTATGCAAGTGGTGGCCGTGGGATTCAAACTTGGTTCTCAAAGCTTGCAACTCGGTTCTCTTAACCACTCCTGTGTACTTCCTCCCAAAAATATAATACACAATGCTTTTTTTTTTAATTGAACAATGAAGGCAGCGGAACCATTACTGGAATAGACCAGAGTGACAGCAGAACCAGTGTGAGACGGTATCTGCACTGGTTCAGTGCCTCCCACCCCAACAGTTGGGGCCTCTGCAGCCATACCCTTTCTCTGACCAGGGGAGTGAGTGAGTGAACGAACGACTGCCTTCACAGCTGATGCGAGTGCTGCTTTTTGGTCAGCCAGCAGAGAGATATGCAAATGCTGGGCAGCCTACACCCTCCTTCCCAATCTTGGAGCCTAGCTCCTTTCCTTCACGATGTGCGTCACTGTGGATGCTGGACAGCCTGTACACTGTCTCCCTCTCGGTGAGTTCAGCACCTCCCCTCTATGATATGCTTCTCGGTCCCCAGCTAGTCCAGAGTTGGATGTGTGCTAATACATTAAATCCGGTCTCCCATCCACACCACCACTGGGGCCGGCCAGGAGTGCCATTGCTGGTTTTATATACAGTAGCATCTCAGAATGCTTGATAGTGGTCCGTTAGACAGGAGTCCAGGTTTGGGTTTTGTGTACAGTGTCATGTCCTGTAGTGCCTGTCGTATAACTGTGAGCGCTTTATATAGTAGTGAGTCAAACACAAGTCCAAGTTGGAGGTTTATATAGTACCTTGTCTCAGAGCACTTTATACAGTAGTGAGTTACACAACTCCTGTGTTGTTTGTAGAATGCCTTTCATATACACAGTCTCGGAGCACTTTATGAAGTAGTGAGTTAAACAGGGCTCCAAGTTTTGGTTTTATGCAGTACCTTTCATATAACTGTCTTGGTGCACTTTATATACTAGTGAGTTGGGTACAAGTATAAGTTTGTTTTTTATACAGTGCTTTTCATATACACAGACTGTGAGCACTTTATAAAGTAGTTTGACATGAGTCCCTGTTTGGGTTTTGTAGAGTGCCTTGCATGTATCCTGTCTGAGAGCACTTTATATGATAGCAAGATAGACACAAGTCCAAGGTTGGGTTTTATGTAATGTCTCTGAGCACATCATATAGTAGCGAGTTAGACTACAGTATGTTTGTGTTTCATATAGTGCTTTTCATAAGTCTTGGAGCACTTCATATAGTTGAGAGTTAGACAAGAGTATAAGCTTGGGTATTGTGAAGTACCTTACACTTCTGTCTCTGAGCACTTCATATAGTTGTGAGTTAGACTCTTACAACTTTGGGTTTTATATAGTGCCTTTCATATACAGTATAACTCACTGAACTCTGTAGAACTAACAGTATTTTGTATAGAACTGTTTTATTCAGCCCTTTGACCATGTGCAGTGACAAATTATTTATATATGTGTGTGTGTGTGTATATGTATGTATGTATGTATATATATATATATATATATATATATATATATATATATATATATATATATATATATATATATATACATACATATACACTTTATCCTGTTCTTTGATTGTGTGCAGTAACCTTATCCTGTTGTGCTGTACTTGGCTGTTATGCCCCCCTCAAATGACTCTGTAAGTTATGCACCTTAATGAGGTGATGTGCAAGATTCCAAAGCCATACAAAAAAATCAATATCTCCAAGTGCTTTTATTGAACACCGTAGGTATGATACATCAGTATAGACATCCACTTTATACATTTTGCATAGAAGAGAAAGAAAAAAAGAAGAAAAAAATCACAGAATTTTGTTATAGAGCCTTTTGCTACGTATTTGGTGTCAATGACATTTCATTATGTAATTACAGGATACTGCAGGTAGGTTGTGGAGCCCTCTGTGGCTGAGCCACCCTCGTTCCCCAGGTGAGAGTATGCCATGGTTCATAGACTTCATTTCTGAGATTTGGCTAAGTGGCAGATCTATGGGATGAAGTTGGGGCCCCTCTCTCCCAGGTACACTACCGATCTCAGCCATTTAGCTGTGAAGCATGATATACGTTGGTGTACCTGGAATGTTTTCTGTGCCATATGGTAACTCTCTCCAGTAATGTCTGTCTGGTTCTAGTGAGTTGGTGGGTCTGATTTCAGCCAGCATCTTGTTATGGCCTTTTGTGCTGATGCCAGTAACATGTCATTGATACATGGCATCATTGCCCCTCACTCTGTCTGGTAAGAGAGCAAGGATGACGTGCATTATTGTTAGTGGGGCATCCAGTGTAAATAACTCAGTAAGAGTCTCTCCAGTCTGAGTGCTTTATGAAGTAGTGAGTTAGATACAGGCAGTGCAAGGTCTGTACACAGACCAACGCAGCAGCCATTGGATCAGCTGCAACCCTTAAACAGCCATAGATAACTGCATCAGAACTTGCTGTATTTTATTTATTTAGTGATTCTGAAAAAACTTTCGCGCACAAGCTCTTTTAACAAAGGTTCCATGTCATAGATTGCAAAACAAAGTACAATAGGAGAAAGCAAAGGTGCATTACAATGAACAATACAGCTTGGATTCAGAACTTACAGAATAACTCAAAATATAGATACAAGTTAAATAACAAGAAAAAACACTTTATGAGGGTTGGGGATGGAGATAAGCAGCCACAAAGTGCCTTGTCAGTAGTTCAGAGGGACGGGGATAGATGGCGGGGGGTGAATAAGGGAGGTGCGAGAGAGGTAAGTACTGCGGTGGAGGTGGGGAGGGGACGATGAGGTATAGGGAGAAATGGTGAGGCGAGGGAGGCTGAGGCGGAGAGGACATGCTAGAGTAAAATGGTGGGGTGTGAGGGCATGGTCAGGTAGCCAGCATTAGTAGTGACTGTTTGGGGAAACTCAGGGGACTGTGAGTTGGGGAGGGGGTGGCAGGTGCGAAGGAGCATGACGCAAACTGATTGCTGGGGCAAGTCATGAGAAGGGACAGAGGGAAGGGGGTACCGAGGCTTGCCTAGTGCTTGCTGGGGGGCAGAGAGAGCAGGTTGGCTGGACTCAGGGGCAGGTGCACTTAGAGAGTGTTATTAGGTGCTGTTTGAGGTCAGTTTTGAATTGTGCCAGACAGTTGGTGGCCAAGAGGTTCCTAGGAAGTTGATTCATCCATAGGGGGGTCCAGTAGGCAAATGCACATTGCACAAGTGAGGTGCCACGGAAGGGGATCACCAAGGCCCCTCTAGTCTTCCCTCTGGTGACCCGTAACGAGTTGGCCGCCTTGATCAAACTGCCTACACCAGGTGGTGTTTTACCCAGTAGAGCTGCCTTCCCTAGGATGCAAGTCTGGAATTTGACCCTGTTTCTTAATGACTGCCAGTTTGCACGTTCATACAGAGTACAGGTGTGAGTGCCACGCTCAGCATCCAGGGTGAGTCTGCAGGCTTTGTTGAGCGCAGTCTGAACCCTCTTGAGCACAGCCGCCTCATAGACCACTAGTCCATAGTCAATAATAGATATAATTGAGCTGTAGACTGAGAGGTGGAGGGCCCCTGGAGAGAGGTATTGCCTGTGCCTGTACAGGACACCAGTCTTGGTATTGACCGTCTTGTCCAGAGAGTCAATATGTTGTACAAACATGAGGGTATCTTCTATTATGACCCTCAGATACTTGAACAAGTGAACTTGTTCGAGCGGCTCACTGCAGGAGTTGGAGATGATATGGGGATGGTGCTTATTTTTGTTGTGGGGGGCTGGACATAAGCAATGCCTTGGTCTTCTTGTAGTTTAGTAGCAAATTATGACTACAGAACCAGTCCTCTAGTTTGGAGAAGGAATTCTGCAGCTCAGATTGTAGGGCAGCTTGAGACGTGCTGCTGCTCAGGAGCACAGCATCATCTGCATACAGTATGAGTTTGGTGTCGCAGGCTGTGGGAAGGTAATTTAAGAAGAGGATGAAGAGTAGGGGCCCCAGTATTGATCCCTGGGGTACCCCTAATGATACCTCTCTTGCACTGAATACTGTTTACCCAATTTTGACACGTTGATTTCTCCATATCAGGTAGACTTGGAACCAGCAAAGGGCATTGGACGCCACACCCATGTTTCACAGTTGGGTCAGCAACAGGGGTGGTTGACTGTATCGAAGGCTTTGGTGAGGTCAATAAAGATGGACCCCACCAGTTTATCTTCATCCAGGGCCTTATGTGCATAATTTGTGTAGTCCAGCAGGGCAGTGGTGGTACTGTGATTTTTATCTGAAGCCATGCTGGTTGGGGCATGGTAGATTATACTTACTGAGGTAGTCGACCCGCCACAATCTTTTCCAGTGCCTTGGACGGGGGGAAGAGGATCGAGATGGGTCTGTAGTTGGCTACCAGAGACTTGTCACCTCCTTTATGCACTGGCGTAACTAGGTCCTGCTTCCAAACCGCCGTGAATTGGGCCAGGGACTTATTGTACAGCGTGGTAATGGGCACTATAAGAATGTCCAGGGTGAGGGATAGAAGTTTCATGTTTATCCCGTCACTGCCCAGTCTGGTCTTACCTAGTATTTTCTTGACCACAGTAAGGGCCTCCTTCACGGTCACCCTTTTAAAGTAGAAGGTCGGGTGAGAACACTGGGTAGATATGTTGTTGGGAGTGGTTCAAGCCAGGCTGAATATAGGCAGGTGGTAGCACTGGGGTAAGATCGGTGAAGGCCTTATTGAAGGCTTCTGCAATAGCTAGATGGTCTGTAGTGGGGGTGTTACTGATACTGAGCAGCGGAGGGCGTTTCCTGTCCTCCTTTCCAAGGATACTTTTGATGTTATCCCAGAATCTTTTCCCATCACTCCAAGAATTGCAAAGCTGGGCATTGTGATAGTTAGCTTTGGCGAGCTGGATTAGCTTGGTGCAGCTGTTCTGTAGCACTGGTAGTCATGCTTGTTACCTGTGTTTCTGGTCTTCTCCCAGAGTATATCCCTTTATTTCAGTGGGAGAGGAGCTCCCCATCAATCCAGCCATTTGCCTGCCCCCAAATTTTTCTTTTCGTGAGCGGGGCATAGATGTCATAGATGGAGCTAAAGCCCTTAATGAAGTAACTGAGGGCCTGATCAAGGGTAGGCGCCAGGTCAATAGGAGTCCAGTCATGCAGGGCAAAGGCTGATTTGAGGGTTCCAAGTTTACTCTTCCTCAAGATTCTGCTTTCAGTGAGGATGGGTGGGCTTTTGGTAAATTTATTAGACCACAGAAAGGTGATTAGAGAGTGGTTACTTAGCATGTCTGGGAGAACCTTGATCTCAGAGATCCGGGATGGTGAGCTTGCTAGGACCCAATCAAGGAGGGTACTGTTTCCTGTCTTATAGTTCTGCCTGGTGGGGCAGGTGACAAGTTGTCAGGTTGGAGGTGGCTATCAGATCCCTGAAAGGGGCAGCCTCCTTTCCATCCCAGTTTGTTTAAGTCCCCAGTAATGGCAAGCTCCATCCCCTTTGGAAGGGTGCCGATAACATCCATAATTGTGGAAAAGTCTGCTGTGGCTTTCCTGGGGGGTAGGTAGATTGTGGCAAGGATGAGAGTTTTGCCATTCTGGCCAACCTGAGTCTTTATCACTATTATCTCATGGTCCTCAGCCACCCTGGTTCCAAGGAGGACCGTGCACTGCAGAGAGTCCCTGGCATAGATGAGGCATCCCCTACCCCTCTTGCCTATTCTATCAATCCTGTATGCTTGGAAGCCTTTGAGGGCAACTTCGCTATCTTTAATCCTACTGGTCAACCAGGTCTCCGTTAGGCATAGTATGTCAGGGTTATGGAGGGCCATCCATGCCTGTAGTTGGTCAGATTTTGTGGTTAAACTGCAGATGTTCAGGGAGGCTATTTTTAGGCCTTTAACCTTATGAACACCAGGGCCAGTTGAAGTGAATGGGCCTCGGTTCGAGTGAATGTTGTCAAAGAGGAGCAGGAGCATAAAGATGACCTTTCTGGAAGAAAGGTTTATGCTAAATTTGGCTCGTACCTTCCGCCGTCGAAGTTTCAGATGATTCAGGTGGTTGGACACTGGCTTAATTATTGGAGTATAGCTAACCGTTACTACCCTTATGTGAGGGGAGGGCATGTGGCCACCGGTGTTTGTAGGGTAAGGCCGAATGAGTCGCTGCCCACAGCCAAGTGAGGCAGTCTCTGAGGGTGCGTTTGACAGCCATGCACTACCCAGTAGTGGTTCAGAGGGGGGTAGCAGCTAGCCCAGCTAGGCATCTGGTGCCAGCTGTACCAAGCCAGGTTGCAAGAAGCAGAAGTAGATAGCACCCTTTGATGGGGTACATGGCAGCTTTATTCAGTCGTCAAGCCTGACACACTGGTGCCAAAGAGAGGCTGTACAGTTAACCACTGTACCTGGTGGTTTTAGAGAGAGCTAGAAAGAGGAATTACACTAGATAGGGAAACTGCTTCACAAGTGACAGTGATGCTGTCACTCAAAGCTTGAGCAGCTGGCTGGCAGAAACCTGTAGGAGTGAGCTAGTAAGCCGGGGTGGGGTTTAATTAAGTGTATTTAAACAGGACCGGAGGTGGGTGGTCGGGCCGAAACATCAGGCAGCTAGGGCTCCCTTCCTGGAGGTAATGAGTCCCCGGGTGCGAGTCCGTACCTGAGCTTCTGTGAGGGGCTGATGGCTTCAGACCTGGACTGCGGATGGCAGTCTGGCAGGTCGGGTTCGTCGTTAAGAGAAGGAACGGTGGCCAGGAGGGACTCAAGTTGGGCTAGGAGGGTAATCCCCAACTGTTCAAGTGGCAGGGGGTTGTGTCTCATCTGGGCAACCACCAGATGTGAGCAGAATGAAACTTCAGTCACATAAGGAAAGATTACTTCCCAGTGGGTTAGAATGCACTCTGTGGATAAAGTAACTGCAAATCTCAAAACTATTTAGCCCATTAAAAAATTGCCATGTCACAGTATGGATAGTTCAGAAATGTATTGATTTGTACATTTGTTATCTGTGACATAAAGCAGTATTTCAGCAGGCACATTAGAAAAAAGTGCTATGCCCCGACAATTTCTTGGTGGGTGGGTGGGGTGTAATTCATATAAAATGCTGCCAGAAAGTGCAAAAAGCAGTTACCTAACCCATATGGTACCTAGCCATATGGAGCCAGCAACTAAACTAGAAGATGTCCAACACTGGCTTGCTTGCTGGAACTAAAAGGCTGGAAAAATTTTCCGTATCCGCGACCATTAACCAGAAACAAGGGCACGGCATGTTTTGCTGCATATTGCTTAGAGTGAGTAGAGATAAATTAGGGTGCAGGGAGTAGGTGTTTTTTTGGTAAAATATACCAGCAACCAGAAAAGAATGTGTGGATGACCTTGTTTTATGTAGGGGGAAGTTGTTGGCTTTATTGGGATTGGACGCAGTATCAAACAGAAAACAAATTAGTAACAATTTATAGAATCATAGAATTTGACGGCAGATGAGGATCGCTTGGCCCACCTAGTCTGCCCATTTCCCTGCCTAACGGATAAGCTGCAGATCCTAGTTAACCAACAGCCTACTTCCTCCTACCCCCCACTAGAATTGCCTTATGTCTGTCCCATGCATTCTTGAATTCCCCCACTGTGTTTTGACACTACGACCTCCTTAGGAAGGCCGTTCCATGAATCTACAACCCTCTCTGTGAAGAAATACTTCCTCAGATTACCTCTGAGCCGTCCCCCCTCTATCTTCAGATTGTGCCCCCTTGTTCTTGCACATCTCTTTTTCTGAAAGATGCTAACCTCTTGGACTTTGTTGATTCTCTTGAGGTATAGAAACATAGACTTTGATGGCAGATAAGGACCGCTTGGCCCATCTAGTCTGCCCATTTCCATACCTACAGGATAGGCTGCAGATCCTAGTTAACCAACAGCCTATTTCTTCCTAACCCCCCCAAGAATTACCTTATGTATGTCCCATGCATTCTTGAATTCTCCCACAGTTTTAGACCCACAACCTCCTCAGGAAGGCTGTTCCATGCATCCACTACCTCTCTGTGAAAAAATGCTTCCTCACATTGCCCGGAACCGCCTTCCAATCTTTAAATTAGTGTACCCTTGTTCTTGCGTCTCTTTTTCTGAAATATGATACCCTCTTGGACTTTGTTGATTCCACTGAGGTACTTAAAAGTTCTATCATGTCCCCCTCTCTCCTTCTTTCCTCAAGGGTATACATATTAAGCTCCTTTAGTCTCTCCTCGTCTGGCTTCTCTTGCAGACCCTGCACCATTTTAGTTGCCCTCCTCTGGACTGCCTCTATCCTGTCTATGTCCTTGCGGAGATGGGGTCTCAGAACTGGGCAGTACTCAGATGGGGTCTCACCAACTGTCTGTACAGAGGGATAACAACTTCCTGTTTTCTGCTGGTGATGCCTCTCCCTATGCATCCCAGCCCTCCCTACTGCCTTCTCACATTGCTTGCTAACCTTAAGATCATCTGATATGATTATCCCCAGGTCCCTTTCCTTTTTTGTTGTTGTTACTACCTCCCCCCATTGTGTAATCTTCCCCTGGGTTCTTGTTTCCCAGGTGCATTATTTTGCACTTCTTTGCATTGAATCTTAGCTGCTATACTACTGACCATTCTTCCAACCTTGCCAAGTCCCTTCTCATCCTTTTCATGCCTCCTTGTGTATCAACCCTGTTGCAGATCTTTGTGTCATCTGCAAAGAGGCATACTTTTCCTTCCAGTCCCTCTGCAATGTCACTTATAAAGACATTAAAAAGGACTGGACCCAGTACTGAACCCTGCGGTTGCCCACTAGTAACCCCTCTTTCTTCAGAGTGGACTCCATTTACAATTATCTTCTGTGTCCTGTTGTCCAGCCAATGTTTTACCAGGCTACCACCCTGGGACCCACTCCCAGGCTGGGTAATTTGACTATTAATCTTTTGTGTGGGACTGTGTCAAATGCCTTGCTAAAGTCTAGGTAGGCCATGTCCACAGCCCCTTCCTGGTCTACTACTTTGGTCACCCAGTCAAAGAAATCTATTAGATTCGTCTGACATGACCTTCCCGCTGTGAACCCATACTGCCTTGGGTCCTATGCCCCACTAGCTTCTAGGTACTCAACTATTCTTTCCTTTAGAAGTGATTCCATCACTTTCCCTACCACAGAGGTCAAACTGACAGGTCTGTAGTTTCCTGCCTCTGTCTTGGTCCCACTTTTGTGAAGGGGAATCACATCTGCCTTCCTCCAGTCCTTGGGTACCACACCATCCTCCCATGATTTATTAAAAAGAGTAGTCCGTGGTTTCACTAGTTTTCCCCCCTTTGATTCTTTTAGAATTCTGGGGTGAATTCCATCAGGCCCCATTGCTTTGTCCACCTTCAGTTTTAGGAGTTCTTGCAGAACCCTTTCTTCTGTGAAAGGGCTGGGATTGACACCCCTCTCTCCCCCATCAAGAGTGCTTCTGTTAATTGGATTAGGCACTTCCCCCTCCACTTTTGTGAATACTGAGCAGAAATATTTGTTCAGTAGCCCTGCTTTTTCACTGTCCCCCTCTGCTCACCCACCATTCATTCTATTCAGCCTCACTATCCCTCCCTTTGTCTTTCTGCGCTCTCTGATGTACCTATAAAAGTTTTATCCCCCTTCTTAACAGAGTTGGCTATCTTTTCCTCAGTTTGGGCCTTTGCTCTTCTGACTTCCCTCCCTGCTTCCTTCTGCCTTAACTGGTACAGCTCTCTGTCTTGCTCCTTCTGTGTTTCCTTATACTTCCTGAATGCTGTCTTTTTCTCCCTGACTTTCCCAGCCACTTCTTTTGAGAACCATAGTGGCTTTTTCTTTCGTTTTGATTTGTTTATTTGAAAGTTTCTATCATTTCCCCCCTCTCCTTCCTTTCCTCAAGGCTATACTTTAGTCTTTCTTCATATGTCTTCTGGTGCAGACCCTGCACCATTTTGGTTGCCCTCCTCTGGACAGCCTCCACCCTGTCTGTCTTTGCGGAGCTGGGGTCTCCAGATCTGTACACAGTACTCCAGATGTGGTCTTAACAACTCCTGTTTTCTACTGGTGATGCCTCTCCTTATGCATCCCAGTATCCCCCCAGCCCTCCTTACTGCCTTCTCACATTGCTGGCCCACCTTTATGTCGTCTGATATGACTACCCCAGGTACTTTTCCATTTTTGTTGTCAGTATCTCATCCCCCATTGTGTACGCTTCCCCTGGGTTTTTGTTTCCCAGGTGCATTACTTTGCACTTATTTGCATTAAATCTAAGCTGCCATACATTTGACTATTCCTCCAACCTTGCCAAGTCCCTTTTCATCTTTTCCACCCCACCTTGAGTATCAACCCTGTTGCAGATCTTTGTGTCGTCTGCAAAGAGACATACTTTCTATTCCAGTACCTCTGCAATGTCATTTATAAAGACATTAAAAAGGACCGGCCCCAGTACTGAACCCTGTCGTACCCCACTAGTAACCCCCCTTTCTTCACTATGGACTCCATTTACTAGTACCCGCTGTATCCTGTTGTCCAGCCAGTGTTTTACCCAGGCTACCACCCTGGGACACATTCCCAGGCCGGAGACACACCGGTCCTTCGTTAAAGGGTAACTTCATCGACAACATTGTCCGATCTGGTTCCCCTACTGCCCTTGCCCTTCCCCTTAATCCTAGGGCCCCATCCTACCACCTCAGGCCTGGGACAACCCAGGAACGTCTTGTTCCTAGGACCCGCACCCTCGCAGGTGATCGGTCCTTCCACATTTATGCCCCCAAACTTTGGAACTCGCTCCCTGAACTAGTCAGGGCCTCCTCCTCCCATCCAAGCTTTAAAGCCTCCCTCTGGAATTTCCTGAAACCTTCTCCCCCCTTCCCCTGCATCTCATAACCTACTCCGTTGCCCCCTCCCTCCCCCATCCTGGTTGGGTGGGGGCCTCTCCCTCCTCCTCACTTCCCCGCCTCTGCCCTACTTGCACTTCTCCTCTAGCTCCGGCCCCAGCAACCTGGTCCGCCCCCCCCCTGCCCCTTTGGCACCCCCTGCTTGCACCCTCACCATTGTCACTGCTACTGTTCACGCATAGCGTTTACCTTGTCCTAGAGCTAGCCTTGTAACACCTGTTGTGCTAGGTTACCTTCTTGTCTCCTCAAACTGACTAATTATGTACTCTACCAATCCACGTTTTTGAGTTATTTCCTATGTTATTACCTGTTCTCCTCCCATGTATTTTCACAATTACAGAGCCACCTTTGTAATGCATGGCTCTCCTATGGACTTTTCCCTATTCTGTAACTGTTAATGGTATGATGTCTGACTCCGGTAACTCTCCCGGGTCGCACCCATTCTGTAACTGTTAATGTGCAATGTATGACACATGTAACTCTCCCGGGTCGCACCTGAAAAATAGGCACATGGCTGTCTAGTGTGCTTACCTGGTTAACAAAAGCAAATAAATAATCTTTTGTGCAAGACTATGTCAAATGCCTTGCTAAAATCTAGGTGGGCCATGTCCACAGCCCCCCCCGGTCTACTACTTTGGTCACCCAGTCAAAGAAATCAATTAGATTTGTCTGACATGACCTTCGTGCTGCGAATCCATGCTGCCTTGGGTCCTGTGCCCCACTGGCCTCTAGGTACTCAACTGTTCTTTCCTTCAGAAGTGATTCCATCATTTTCCCTACCACTGAGGTTAAACTGACAGGTCTGTAGTTTCCTGCCTCTGTCTTGCTTCCACTTTTGTGATGGGGACACGCATCCGCCCTCCTCCAGTCCTCCGGTACTACACCATCCTCCCATGATTTATTAAAAATGGTAGTCAGTGGTGTTACTAGTTCTTCCCTTAGTTCTTTTACTATACTTTGTTTTACCGTGAGAATCCTGATAAAATGGCTACTGTCCAGATGAGTCGTTGGACAGTTCCTCATTGGGTTGTTGTAAGTCAGCCTGCCTGTGTAAAGCTACTTGTATCATTTGGCAGCTTGGTGAACATGTTTGATTAGTCTTAGCAGACAAATATTTTGTTCAGTAATTTAAAATCCAGTGGAACCCACTTGTATAATGTCGTCTGTCTTGTCCAGCAGAGATTGCCACTATCTCAGGAGTTTTGTCATACCGGGAGGCATTCCTCTTGGAGTCTGTTGCGTCGGGCATAACAAGAATGTCATTTTAAGTTCCACACTCCTGGAAATGAGATTGCTTTCCCAGTTGAGTTCTGTAATTTGTTAAAAAGTATAACGAAATAAGCAGAGCCTCACCATGTTGTTATAGGAGGGCTGCAAGTTATTTTGGGTTGGGCCAGAAAGTTACTGAGCTCCCATTTTCCCCATGCAAAACTCCATATTTCTTTTTATGTGCTTGTGTTGTTTTCAGGATACAGAGTTTCCTGGAGTTGTAGTAAGGCCGATTGGTGAGTTCCGCAGCTCTGTGGATTACCAGTACCAGCTGTTGCGCTGCAATGTGGACCTCTTGAAGATAATCCAGCTAGGCATGACGTTCTCGAATGAGAAGGGGGAATATCCGCCAGGAACAGCCACGTGGCAGTTCAACTTCAGGTTCAATCTCACGTACGTATAGTGCCATTTTTGTTTGAGGATCTAATTTGTTTACTTCAAGGCCCCCGGCCCCCACTGATTGGGCATATACCCCAGCAGAGGGCTATCCTCTGTTAAGAAAACTGCTAAAAATAGAAAACTGCAAATATGCAGAGGGGACTGATTCTAGTGCAGGCATTTAAAACATATTTTTTTAAGTTTTCTAATTAATTTACATTTCCATATGGAATACATTTTATCAACATCATAAAATCGGTGTGTACACACATACAATTAGCATTTAGTGCAATTGTGATTACAGTTGTATACAGCAAGCATATCTCAATAGCAACCGCATCTAAACTACATGAACATTTGAACTGAAACCAAACGGGATAAAGTTCACATGTGAGGCAACAACTAGGCCATTGTAACCAGTCTGGGGCAGAGGGAGGGTTGGTGTACTGCCTTTTTAGTAGGCAATATAACTAAACTGCAGTAAGTTCTTTCCATTAAATGTCATTAACGGTTCTGAATAATAGCATACACTGTGCAACTGGCCCGATGGGGGTGCTGCTTGCTACGCTAGTTTGCTGGTGATCTGGGTTCATCCAAACTGAAAAAAATACCATGGGGGAGGTGGTGCTCATGATAACAGTCAGTAAATTAATGATGTAAAACTCTGGCACTTATCACCTCCTTAAAGAAGAAATGCCAGTCCAAGGATATTTTCCAAAAGTGCTCAGTGCATCTTTTATTAAAGTACTACGTGGATAAAACATTCCATTAGACAATCGCTGGACACGTTTCGGATTTTATACAATCCTTTTTCAAAAGCGATTTTGAAAAAGAATTGTATCAAATCCGAAATGCGTCAGGTGAATGTCTAGCAGAGTCTTTTATCCACATGGCACTTTAATAAAAGATGCACTGAGCAGTTTTGGAAAATATCCTTGGAGTGGCATCTCTTCATTAAGGAGGTGATAAGTGCCTGATTTTTACATGATTGAACGATCTGGGTTCATCTTGCAAGCCCAGTGTGTTGTTTCTTGTTCTGGACAGCGAGAGAAGGCTAGACCATTTCACAGGCTGCTCTACTAGAAGGAGTAGAATCTGGGCGCATTGCAGAGGGGAGAGGATTGAGACTGCTTGCTGTATGAGTGCCTACCAAAGGCTGGGTTTGAGTTGTCTTGCTGGCCAGAGTGGTCATATGACTACGCTGGCTGACATGGAATGATGCTAGGAAGTAGCTCCAGTGATAACGTGGAGTGTCCTAATAGTGACGAGAGTCCTCGGGCAGTAGTCTGAAAGCCTCAGCCTTTAATTTAAAAAAAAAAAAAAATTTTAATTGAGCAACCAGCCAACCTGTAGGCATTGCTGCTTGCAGTCCTGGTGACTGGAGTTTGTTTCCTAAGCTTTGAAGCCCTGGCAGGAGGAAGAGGAGGAGGATTAAGTGTCCCAGAGGATGCTTTGGGGGGGCTGTGCTTTTTGCTACTTTGCCACTACTCAAATGACAGTGCAAAGTGTTAGTGAAAGCGGCACGAGTGAATTGGAAGAGTATTCGAATCTTGGAGAGCCTGGCTTGCTGGCACTTGATGACATCCACGCCTGCACTGTCATGTGGGCAAAAACTGAAAAGTGCAGTTGTCAATTGGATAGATGCTTTCCAGGCTGCCTCCCCTTCCCCTATGGCCAACATGTGTTTTACTCCCCCACCTCTGTCATGTCTTTAGGACACCTCTGCTTCCACGGCCAGTAGTCAGCTTTGGGGACTGCATTTGCCATGGTGCTGAAAGGCAGGATCCCAACTTGGGGCAGTCTAAAGTGGTATCAGGACTACATCAGAGTTTAGTATCCTGAAGGAGTAGCGACTCGATGGGTTTCTGTGTCCTGAATGAAGGCACTTGGCTGAGACTGACGTAGGTTCTGATCAGATGAGCTAAGGAGATTAAAACGCATTTAAAAACTGATTTGAATGGGGGTGGCCCAATGGTGCTGAGGGTTGAGGTGCTAGATGCTCCACCTCGCACCACACTGGCGACTTGGGTTCGGGAATGAACTCGGGTCACCGTGGGTCGGCAGGGGGAAGGAGGATTGAGCATCCCAATGGATGCTCTCCTCCTGGGTGGGTTTCCAGTGGTGCTTCAGGCACCCGATGTCCCTGAGGGTCGGTGGGAGCACCGACTTTTGGGGCTTTGGCGGCTCCTATGGGGATGGAGTCAAGGAGGGGAGGACGCTGTTAGGCACTTGGTAGCAACGTGCGTCAGCACGTTGCCTGCCCAGGCTGGCGTCCTCGGGTGGAAGGGAAGCAGAGAAAAATGGAAAAATCCTCATTGGTCCTAGATAATGACTGATCCATGCTTCCCAGCCACCGACCCATGGGCAGACCCCATTGTGCAGGCTGTCCTCTGAAGGTTGAGGAAGGGGGTCCTTCCTCGCCCCACCCGGGGGTTATCAGGGCAACAAGGCTGCAAATGGAGAAGCCTAGCTCTAGGGGCAGACGCCGTGATGATGGTCTGGGAGGTTGACCAGTCCGAAGGCGTGGATGGTCGAAGATAGGGTAGGCTGATAAACAGCAAGTTAAAAAAAAAATGATTTGAATGAGAGTGCATTAACTCAGCAGGCCATGAACCCCACCCACCATGCTTAGGTTTTGAATTTCCAAAATCCTGCTTACTTCAGTCAGGGTGCTTGCCCTGATGCACATTTTGGGAACAGACATTAAACAAATCAGGTGCAAATTAAAAAAAATGAGGGGCACACCATCTTTCAAAGTAATATTGGCTCAAGAATCTGTAACTGAGGCTCCCATGTTCTGAGATGCGCACTAGCGCATGGCTGGCTGTGAGCTATATTCGGCCAGTAGCATGCACTAACTGATTGCACAAAAAAACTGATTATTCGGACATGTTGATGCAGTGCTAAGTGAATCTGTGCTCTGCTGACACAGCCCAAGGCGCCCATATGACCCATAGAATGGCAGCCAAAACTGCATAGTGCTCCTGTGGGCTGTATGTATAGACCTCTGCCAAACTCTTCTGGGGGTGAGAGGGACAGTGAGCATCTGAGCTCCTTGTCCACACACATACGATTGCAGACCCCGAAGAACAGCTTTCTTGGCCACCAGGATCCCTACAGAACAAACCCGGCCTCCCTCCAGCTAGTCCACACGGTTGTGGGCAGGGCATTGTTTGCCCGCCAAGATTTGAATTTATTCTTCTCGAACAGAACAGACCTACACTAGACTCTCTTGGCGGCAAGAGGGGACAGTGAGGATCTGAGCTCACAGTCCACCCCTCACAAGATTGCCAGCTTGGAAAACCAGCTTGACTCACCACCAGGAGCCCTACAGAGCAAACCCGCCCTCCCTGCCTTCCTCCAGCCAATCCACGCAGTTGTGGGTGAGGCATTTGCTTGTTTTAAATTTACTGAGGTATTAGCTGTCCTCTGTGCTGCGGTCCAGAGCATGAAGGACCCACAGCGCAAAGGACATCAACCAGGAGTCAGCCGGCCACGCTGCCCTACAGTTCTGCCATCCACAAGGCTCCCTCTGCTCTCTGGTGACTGTAAGGTTTGCTCTTCCTGCTGCACTAGTCTCAAGAGACCTTTCTACCTACTAATGTGACTCTTTGCCAACTTGGTATACTACCAGGTATCCCAGCTGCACCCTATCTGGGTATAGCCTTATTTCTAGTCTCCTTAGCAAATGTTTTGCATTGCATTGTTTTACCAGTTGCACTCACCATTGCATGCCTGTTGTTTTTGCTAATAGTCAGGTATCCTATCTGGGAATAGCCTTATTTCTAGTTTCTTTGCAATGTTTTTTGCACTGCACAATGTTACGTCACCATTGTATACCTGCTGTTTATGCTAATAGTTAATTAACAGGTGTCCTAGCTACACCCTATCTGGGTGTAGCCTTATTCCTTTCAGCGTTTTTGCATGGCATCGTTTTATCAGTTGCTTGCACCATTGAATGCCTGTTGATGTTGCTAATATTCAGATATCCTAGTTACACACTGTCTGGGTATAGCCTTTTTACTAGTTTTCTTAAAAAATGTTTGCATTGCAGTTTTATTTATCACCATTGTGTACCTGCTGCTTTTGCCAGTAGTTAACAGGTGTCCTGATTGTACCTGACAAAATATGCTCCCTGCCCTCCTCCTCCTGCCTTCTCCCTGTTCCACCCCATTCCCACCCTCTCCCACCTCTCTTCTATTCACCTCCCTATTCTTCACCCCCTCCTGTCCCTCTCCTGTTCACCCTGGTCTCCTTCCCTCCTTTGCCAGTCTAGCCTGTCACCTCCCCGTCCCTCTCCTCCTGGGCCTAGGGTACGTAAGTCACACTCATCCTTCTCCTTTCTGGCAATGTGAAGAGCCTTCTCCCTAAAATGGATCAGTGTCTGGGTTTCTCAACACTCTCCTGACTTCCTCTGTATTTCTGAATCCTGGCTGTCCTCCAGAATATCTGACTCTGCCTTGGCCCTCCCTGATTATCTTCTCTTCACGCAGGACCACGGCAAATGTGGTGGTGTTGCCCTCTATGTCTGCCAGAGCCTGTCCTGTGCCATCTCTCTCAGGGAGCCTGTACCCTCCTCCCATGAGTTTCTCCTTGCTAAACTTTCCTTTCCCTTCACCTTACCCGGTATAGTGCAGTGGTTTAGGGCTCTGAGCTGCACACCTGGAGACCTGGGTTTGAATTCCACAGCCCCTAGTTGCATACTTTGTGACCTTGAGCAAATCACTTAACTTCCTTGTGCTCTCAGGTTGTGCCTGGAAACAAGGTTTGGCTTAGCGTGCCTTTCCTGGTTAAACAGTTGTCCTTTCCTTTCCCATCATTTTATTTTTTTGTTTTTTTTTCTTGCTTCACCTAAAACCATCCCCTCGTTGCTGATTGACTGACTCGCTGTCTACCATCTCCCCACACTTCTCCTCTGGTGAACTCGTCCCCCTTGGGGATTTCAATATTAATTGGCTCTCTCCAGCCTCCAAGCTGACCTCCCTCAGGATTGAGTCCCTTAATCTCTCCCAGCTCATTACTGAACACACCCGGTTCAATTCTCACTCCTCTAATCACACCTTCCTGGACTGGGTTCTTTCCTCCCACCCCCTACCCCATCGTTGCAGCTTTGAAAGGCGCTCAAGAAATAAATTTTACTTTACTTACTTTACCTGTGTTCTGAGGACACCTTCTGCAACCACTGCATGATATTCTGTGTCAAGAAAATGCAGCACCTTCCATTCTCCACGAAGTACATCTGGTCTAGGTCCCTCCGGTTGCTTAACACAAATGCTCTACAGAGTGACCTTGCTGTAGATGATTGGCCACCCACCCCCCCCATCCTCTTCGCCTCTGACATGGACCTAGCCCTCTCCCTGTTCTATTCCATATTTTAATTCTGTCTGGGACAAGCCCATCCCTCTCAGAAAGTCCAGGGTTAAATCTCCCTGCAACCCCTGGATAAATACTGATCACATTGATAAGTGCTGATTACGTTATCAAGTCTGGGACCAGTTCAAATATCTCACTCCCTGTCTGACTTCTTCTCTTACAGGGCGCTTTGAAATACGTGCACTAATGCTGTCCACACTGCTAAATCTTCTATTTTAAGGCCAACCTCAAGAACAACCTTAATTCCCCAGCCAAATTCTGGAAAGTGTTGCATTCACTTTTGACCCTCCTATCTAGTCCTCATGGTTAATGGTTCTCCTGTCTCTAACCTTCCTTCTGTAGCTGCTCACTTCAATGAGTTTCACTACTTGTTCCCTCCCCCCCCCATCTCCACCCTCCTTTCCAGCCCACCCTTCCTTGAAGCTTCACTTCTCCCATTACTGCCCAGAAAACCCTGCTTGCCCTTTACTCACTAAACCTGTGTAAATCTAGCCTTGATGGGCTGGACCCTAAACTTCTCCATCTTATTTATTGAAATGTTTCACCAGGTAGGGTACACTGAGCAACTTAATGCTCATCTCACGGCACGTCCTGGGTGAAGGGGGAGTGGGATGTACAACATATTTAAATGATACAAAACGAAGCATAGTACAGTACAGAGACAGAAGTATAAAATACATGATAATCAATTCAAACATAGTAATACAGTGCAATTGTACTGGGATTGACTCAGTACAACAAGGTCGGTTATCAAGTAACAAGACACATATAGTAAGTGCTAGGTAAATTAAGAGCGATAGGTGGCGGGAGGAGGGGTGGGAGGGTAGAGCAGTAAACAACGAGGGGGTCAAGAGCAAGAACAGTTAGGGAACAGATAATTGAGTAGAGCTGTAGTGAGGGAGTACAGAGATGAGGAGTGGCGGATTTGAGAGGGGAGAGCATTCCACAGTTTTGGAAGATGGTACGAAAAAGCTTTTTGGCCAGGGGATGTAGATCTGTTGGGGATAGAGAATGTGTGTAGGTTGTCAGATCTCTGAGAGTAATGGGTGGGAGAGGGGGTACTAAGTGAGGAGGAGAGGTAAGAGGGGAAGAGAACCAAGACAGTATTTCGAGATAAATTTGGCACCGTATAGCATACGACGATTTTGGAGCGTGAGGAAGTTTAGGGACCGGTAGAGGTCACAGTGGTGGGTGAGGTGGGGGGCATCTAGGGCAAAGCGGCAGAACGAGTTATAGAGAGAATCCAGTTTTGCTAGGGAGGACTGCGGGGCAACGCCATAGACTCTGTCACAATAGTCGAATATAGGCAAGATCATCTTCAGTACTAGCTCACGCCTGGCCACGAGTGGGATACAGCTGCTATTTCTGTATAGGGCACCAAGCTTAGGCTTAAGTTTTTTCTGAATGGCCTCAGTGTGTGCTGAGAAGTTTAGGGGTCTATCAAGTCAGACACCGAGATACCTGAATGAGGGGGAGTCATCTAGTACAGTCCCATCCAGGGTGTGGAATGTGGGTATGGAACTTAGCCTAGCGAGTCTCTGCTTAGTTCCAAAAGTCACAGAGATGGTTTCTTGGCATTTAAAAAGAGTTGATGTGAGTTAACTCATTACCTCCAATAGCTCCATATGAATTCCAAACTGTCCACTGTTTACCTGACGCACAGTGGACGCCCAGGAGGTAACGAGTTAAACCAGTGTTGGACTCTAGCGAAGTCAGACTGGAGCCTGGTAGTGACATCAGCGACCGATGCTCCAGATGTATACAGAACCGTGTCATCAGCATAAATGTGGATGCTGGAAGTAGTGCAGATCAGGGGGAGATCGTTTATAAAAAAAAAAAAAAAAATGGAAAACAAGAATGGGTCCGAGAACCGACCCCTGGGGTACACCAGTAGTTATGGGCAAAGGGGAGGAGGTGACATCGGCAATTTTAACTGATTGGGACCTGCCAGACAGATAGGCATTGAACCAGCTTATGGCAGAAGGTGAGAGGCCAGCGACTGAGAGGGAGTTCAGGAGGAGGTAGTGAGAAATGGTGTCAAAGGCTTTTGCCAGATCAACAAAGATGGCTGAGGTAATATGACCTTTGTCAAAGCCAGAGAAGACTGACTCAGTTAGTCTTAGCAGAGAAGTGGTAGTAGAATGTGACTTCCGCAATCCAGATTGGAACGGGGTGAAGAACCCATAGTCGGGTAGGAAGGAGGAGAGCTGATTGAGGACTATGTGTTCTTCTAGTTTAGCTAGGTAGAAGAGAGATAGGATCATAGTTGCCAGGGCGAGGAGTCACCTTCCGGGAGCGGGAGCACAACTGCAAGTTTCCATACAGAGGGAACAGAAGCTGTCACGAAAGAGAGGTTTAATATGAGAGAGAGTGGGTAGGCAATAGCAGGAGCAGAGAAGGAGAGGTGTCTAGAATCCAGTCCATCAGGAGAGGAGCTTTTGGTGGAATTGAGGTCAAGGAGTGCCTGGAGGGTGGTGACAGGGGAGACAGGAGAAAAGGAGAACTGAGAGGGGGCTGGAGGAGGTAGGGAGGGAGGGAGGGGGAGGATGGTGGAGTGCAGCTAAGGGGGGGAAGGAAGAGAAGGCTGAGAGGAGACGTGAGGGGCAATTGAGAGGAGAGGAGAGGACACCAGACCATTGGAGGGGCCTGGTAGTGAACCCAGCAGAGAAGAGGCATAGGTAGAAAAGTGAGAGTTAAAGCATTCAGCAATAGCCATAGGATCAGAAACGATAGATTAGTTGAGCTTGAGGGTAGGGGGTGGAGGGTTAGTGGACGGAGTGAACAACCTTCCAGAATTTGGCCGGGTTATTTGTATTAGAAAGGAAGTTAGATTCGAAGCGTTCAGTTTTAGCTAGGTGGATTGCTTTAGTACAGCCATTCCGAAGTTCACGATATCGTTGGAGATCTTGTTGGCCACAGGTAGCTTTCATCTAACGCCACGCAATGTCACATGCACATTGGCAGGCCAGGAGTTCAGGTGTGACCCAGGGGAGATGCGCACCACGGACCCTTGTTTTGCGGAGTGGGTCACGGGAGTTCCAAATGTGGAGGAACTTGGTGTTGAAAGAGTCGAGGGCTATGTCAGCTAAGGCAGCTGAGGTGAGGGGGGACCAGTCAGTGGAAGTGAGGTCATAGAGCCGAGCTTGAAGTTCAAGAGATGCATAGAATCTAGTGAGAATTATTTTAGGTGGGTGTTTGGTCCTGTGGATCTTTCGCACCATGAAGGTGATGTGATTGTCACTGTAGAATATGGTAAGAGACCAGAGGATATTATTCTGTGCGGGTGGGTAGTGAGGACAAGGTCGAGCAGAGAGTGGTTTAATGTTTTGTTTAGGCAAGTAGGTTCTTGGATAAGTTGACTAAGATTCAAGGCTTCGATTGAGGTATGGGTTGGGGCCAGTTAAGGGGCCAGCCAGTTTAAGTTAAGGTCACCCAGGATAAAAAGTTCGCCCCCGATGGCCAGGGTAGTGAGCTTCGCTAGAAGTGCAGTGGCATTAGCGTGAGGTTGCCCTGGACGGCAATATACAACAGAAACGAGAATAGGAGCAGTGTTGGGAAAGGAGATTTTAATAAGAAGGGCCTCATGAGAAGCATGGGTAGAATCGGTAAAGGTAGGGGTAGACTGGAGAGAAGAGGAGGTGTAACTAGCCACTCCACCACCTCTCCCACTCCTATCCTGTCTAGTGATAGTAAAGCCTGGGATAGAGACAGCATGATCTGGGATGTTATGTGATAGCCAAGTTTCAGAGATCACGATGATGTCAGGGGTATATAAATGCACCATGGATTCTGGCTGAGAGATTTTGGGAGCAAGACTTTTATGTTTAGGTGGATTATTTTAAGGCCATGAGGGAGTGTAAGCAGATTGGTGACAGGTTGGGCGCCAGATGGCTGCATAGTGGTACGAGGTCCAGGATTTGGGTGAATATCACCAGTAGCTAGGAGTAGCAGCAGTAGGAGAAGATGAAGGTGTTCGTTTGTTTTGTGTGGGCTATGGGAAAATCTTTTGGAGGTTCGAGATAAGGGGAGTACCAACCTGTTTTACTCACCTTGTTTTAGGAAATACTCTTCAGAAAATGTTTTTAATGAGTACCAGTACTCACCCAACATTTGTAAATACACCACACTCCAAAGAATAGTGCTTCATAGCATAACTGGTGATTCAAAAGGAGCAATTTTTTCCAGATTTACAGCGCATGTATGTATTCCGATTTTACTTTACTTACTATATTTTAAAACTGCTGAGTAAATTATTCCACATGTCAACATTATCTTAAGCATTGTTGGCACTTGATCAATTATCTAAAAAAAAAAAAAATTTTTAAATGTACTCCTCACTCCGCTCTCTCCAGACATTTATATGCATCTGAATTTGGTTTTACTCCCCGCACTTTCAAAATGAGGAGTACAGTACTCGTCCCAAAAAATCTTATCTAGAGCACTAGCGAGAGCCGAACATCAGAGAGGCTGAGAAGCTGCCAATTTTAGGAGGGTAGGGAGACGTTCAGGCACAGAGGTAATTGATTATCGGGATATCAGGATAGTGAGGGAGGAGCCCAGCATCAGGGAAATGATGGGTTCCAGTGAAGGTAGCCATATTGTTTACCACTGCAGTTGTAAAGGTCATAGTAGGGGGGCCAGCGTGTGGCTGTGTGAGAAGCGTAGGCAGCATTAATAGGATCAGCGCCAGGAGTGGATACCTTTGTTTAACAGCCTGCCAGAGTTCCATGACACAGGCCAGGAAGGGAGAGTAGTTGGAGAAAAGGTGTGCTCAGCTATCTGAGACTAATGTTAGCAGCTGCCATCTCTCAGCTCCTGTCATTGCCTTCCCCCTTACTCACCTCCATAACTTCTCCTTCTCCCTCTGTGCTGTTCCCCAGTCAATGGAAGATTGCCAGAGTTCTCCCTCTTCACAAAGGGGTGACTCCTCCTCTGTTAAACATGAAGAGTGCAACACTGCACAAAAATGGCTCCAAAATAAATGTTTATTGCACTGCTTCCAACAGCAGGCCCCGGTGCTTCGAGGGAACAATCTCTCTTCATCATGGGTTGGAGTCAACATAACATTCACATTTAAATAGCATAAAGTGGATGTTGCATATACATCAAATGACTTGTAACCAGGTGACTCAACTAATTGTACAAATAAACCAAATAAATACAATCGTATGTGAATAATCAAACTCAAATGCCATCTTGAAAAATGTGAGCAAACTAAAAACAAAAAAATTCATCAGCGGCAGCGTAGACTAATGGGCATTAGAAAATAAATATCAGTTTTACACTTCTGTTCAGGGGTGTGCAAATCCATTTTTTTAGTACTTGCCCCAGGACAGGTGGTGGTATAAAATTATTTGCACAAATTATTTTTCCTTGTCCACCCCTGAACAGACAGAGTAAAAAATAACACTGAAGCAGTTAGTATGAAACGCTCAGAACCATGAGGAAACACCTTTTGAAATGAATGGGCCCCCAGTCATTTCAATGTTTTTTTTATTTTTTTCCTGGGCATAACTTTCCCACCTTTTGATATTTTTTAATGACAACACGTGATTTGTGATAGGGGATCCAAATGACACCTCGATAGCAAGAAGTAGACAAAAATATCAAAAGGTAAGAAAGTTATGCACATGAGGAAAAAGTCACCATTGAAATGAATGAGCCCATTCATTTCAATTGCGTTGATTTTCTCATGTGTATAACTTTCTTACCTTTTGATATTTTTGTCTACTTTTTGCTATCGAGGTATATATTTAGATCCTCAGTTACAAACACAGGTGTTGTCATTCAAAAATATTAAAATATAAGAAAGTTACGCCCAGGAGAAAAAGGCATTGAAATGAATGGAGGCCCATTCATTTTGATGTGTGTGTGTTTTTTCTCCTCTCTGATCGGCGCCTGTGAGCCATAATTTCCACATTGGGGGGGGTAAAAATAGTGCTATTGTGGCACTCCCCCGACCTGACAGATATTTTAGGTCAGCCTCGGGCAATGGGATTGCACATTTTCATTGATCTGGCCAAAGCCTTTTGATTCAGTGGCCTATCCACTCCTGGACAACCTGAGCTATTATACTGGCCTCTCATCCCCAGCTGTTGACTGGTTCCATTCCTTCCTCTCTGGTTGTTAGCAGTTGATACAGGTAGTAGTTACTAATTTAGGCTGGGGTACCACAGGGCTCCATCCTAGGTCCCATCGTCTTCTTCATTTTCCTTAACAACCTCCACTCTGCCTTTGCCAACTCGCATATTTATATGTACGCAGATGACAGTTATTTACGCTTCTGGCCCCTCGACCACGGCAATGGAGGCTTGCTCCAGCAAGACTTCCACAGTGTTCTTTGCTGTTTCCACTCAAACTAACTCTGGGTCAACACTTAAGAAAAAAAAGTGTCCTTGACCTTTGGTACCAGCCAGAAACTGGCAAGGCTCATCCCCTTCCCTGCCTTTTCCGCCCTAGATGACACCCCTCTTGAAGTGGTTTCTTCTTTCAAGTATCTCATAGTGCGGCTTGATGGTAGGCTTAACTTCTCCTCCCACGTTGATGCCCTCTACTACAAGGTCCACACCAAACTCTGTGCCTTGTACCACAACAGAGACTGCTTGTCTCACCAGATTCGCTGGGAGCTGGTTACCAAAATGGTGCTCCTAGTCTTCAGCTCTGCTGATGTGGACTACAGCATTACTACCTCCTCTTCCCTTGACAGACTGGACACCCTCTGTAGCATCTTTTGTTCCTTTGCTACCAACTCCCCCCTCGTACTCATCACTGTTTCTTGTACTCCACACTATCCATCCATCCCCTGCCCACACGTCTCGAGTCCCCAGTGTGCCTCCTTCATCTCCAAATACTGGTTTGGGTGCCTACCCTCTTACCTAGCCTCACTTCTCTCACCCATTCTCTCTGCCTTATACTCCTTCTGCCCCAGGGATCCTTGCACTTTCTCCCTTCCCAGCCCTCGCTCCTCGGCTGGGCAGTCAGCCTTCTCCTTTCGCCTTCCATCCCTCTGAAACCTGCTCTCTGTCTCTCCTCCTGCCCCATCTCCCTTTGGCACCAGCTAAAACTCATCCCTACACTGCTCCTATCAGCTCTCTGCATGACCCTCACCCTTGGAGCCCTTTCCATCCTGTTGTTTGGCCTCCTTCTGGGTTCAGTCATTTTCCCATCTACCACTGCACTGCCATGTTTCAGCCTGCTTTTGTCACTTTAGTTGCGCATTGGAGTTGCTCATAACACCAGTTTTTTTTATTGCACTTGCACCATGTTGAATTGTACACTGTTTGCACTTTATATTGTACCGTTTCATTACTGCTATGTATACCTTATGATTGCATTCCCTTCCCCGGGTCGCACCAGAAATGAGCCGTGGCTCAGTGTGCCTTTCCCGGTTACCAGTTTTTCAAATAAATATTCAGTCCATGCATGCAAATTGACTCATTGGGCACGCAGGGCATTGAGTGACCACCTGCATGCTCATTATAGGCCCATTTGCATAGACTCAGTAGACCCCTAGTGCCGATGCAGGGTGGCAGAGGTAGAAAATCTCTAGTGGTCTAGTGGATCACCTCCCTCCCAATCGCCCCTGTCGTATGGTAACTTCACATTTCCCTGGTCACCTAGTGGACCCCCTCCCCCCTTCTCATAAATGTCAAAGCAGCGTTACCTGGTGGGCTAGCGCACCCCCACACAGGGTGCCACTGACCCTTCCCATCCCAGTTGACACCTGCCCACCCTGAGGACCCCCACTCCCCCACCCTTCATACTGGTCAGCACACAGCGCGAACTCTGGTCAGATCAGTGGCCAGCACAGCCCTCCGCTCACCTCCTCGTTAGCCACCATCTGACCATCCCAGATTAACTATGCCATTGCGCTTTGTGACTGTCAAGATGACCGCCAGCCAGTTAGGTGAGCAGAGGGCTGTATCGGCTGCTGATCTGACCACAGACATTCAAGTCATTGTTGACTGGGGGTGTGCAGGGGGTCCTTAGCAAATGGGGGGTGTCTGTTGGAGGGGGGGGCGTTGGTGGCACCTGTTGTGGGAGGGGAGCATTAGCCCCCCAGAGAACAGTGATATGACATACATGGGAACCTGGGCAATTAGGGGAAGGAGACCACTAGACTACCAGAGAATGTGAAATAACCATATGACAGGGGCTGGTGGTGGTGGTGGTCCACTAGACAACCAGGGAATGTGAAGTAACAATATGACTGGGGCAATCAGGGGGAGGGGGTCCACTAGACTACTAGGGAATGTGAAGTAACCATATGGCAGGACCGATCAGGGGGAAGGGGGTCCACTAGACTACCAGGAAATGTGAAGTAGCCATATGACGGGGGCAGTCGGGGATCCACTAGACACAGGAGTGTACGGCTGTATTACAGCTGCCCAGCTTTTGGGGGCAGCATTAGCACTGCGTTAAGATGGGTTTCTCAACAGCGGTAAACAGCACTGACGGAACCATTTGAATATACTGCGCTATTACGCATGAGGGACTCCCTCAGTTGCAGTGATATGGTTAGTGTGATCATGCTACCGGACTTGGGCAGCGGTCTGGGGGCCTGTGAATATGGCCCAACCTCGAGCGCCTGCTCTAAACCAGGTTAACACAGGCACTAACTCTGTTTGTCCTGTGCTAACCTTTTGAATATGTGGCGTAAGGTGTTTTGTGTGAAAAGTGTTTTCGGATAGAAAACTAGCCTCTTGACACTAATGGCTGGCATAATTTTATAACTCCAGTACCTACTGTTTAGTGTCTGAAATGGTAAATTTAGGATAGACTGTTGCCCAATTTGAGGCAAAACCAGGGACCGTTGAGAGGGATGGGGATGGGTTGCAGCCCTGCTGGTATATGCTTGTGTTTCTGCTGCCTATTTAAGTGCATTTAGGTATTAGATATACTTTATTCCCCCACTTGCTCGGACTGTGACATTTTTCTTTTTCTGCCCTGACCACCTGCCTGGCTCAATAATCCTGGTTCTCTGGCTGGGGCCCTTGTCTGTGTGCTTGGGATCATAGGTGTAGCTGGTGAGGTGGGGCAGCTGAGGTGCTCTGGCAAGGTGGGGGCAACCCCCCTTCAAAAAACAAAAACAGGTGCACAAATTGATCTCTAAATACTAGCTAGGGTCTTATTTTCTAACGTTTTGTATGTAGTATATTTAGTAAAAGAGTTTTTGGAAGAGCTGCTATCCAAATCATTTTCCTTATTCAAACAACATGAAGTCGTGCTATATTATGACAGTAGCAGTTTGTCCCACCACTAGAACTGCTCCGGAGGTGAAATGGTTAATACCATTCCAAAATAGAACTTTGAGCACGAGCTCTAAGAAGCAGCTCTATCTGTGTAATTTCAAACCTGAACTGTCAGATTCTTTACTCCGCCTCAGTGAACAGTCGCTCGGAGATTTCTCCTACTGCTCGGTTCATTTCTCGGTTTTAAACAGTGTTTTCTCGGTTCGATTCAACCGAGAATAGTTTTATTTAACACGAAAACCGTTCGGTTCAAGCTCTGTCTGTGTGTAATGTAAGTAAATTAAAGGTTTTGTCTGTGTGGAACTTGTAAGTTTATCGGTTCGGTTTGAACCAATCAGCTGGTTTAAATCTTATTAACTTTAAAGTTTAACATTTTAGAGTGTGGTTCCGGTTCTTATCGGTTCTAAAAAAAAAAAACTGATTTTATTACGGTTTTTTCCAATACCCGTGACATGGTTAGGAACCGATAAGGGTGTCTTGCCTGGCACTGCCATTTAAAGGGCAAGTTTTTCTGGTTAGGCTGGCATTATGTCTGAGAAACCCAAAAGAAAACCGGGCCCACTGGGTTTCAACACTGTGATGTCTGTGGGGAAGTCTTTGCCAAGGCTGACCCACACACCACATGTGTCTATTGTCTGGGGTTTGACCATCTCCAGTCAGACTGCCAGATATGTAAGAATTTCCCTGCAGCCACCCTGGAAAGAGATTGGGGCAGGCTCAGGGCGAGAGGGCCAAAAAGTCCGCTGGCCGGATGGCCAGCCGGTTGGGGTACCAGCGAACGGGAGGGAGTAACCCTCTGACCAGGCGAGACTTCCTCGGGCAAGAAAGCTGGTTCCTGAGGAACCAATTCCAGTAAAGAAAACAAAAAGTCAGCAGGTTTGGGTCAAAACCCCTTCTCCAACTGCTGCAGAGATGGCAAAAGCCATTCAAATTGTCCAGTCACTGTCTCAGGTTTCGATCCGAACCGCCACTATCTGGCAAAAGGTCGGTTCGTCGGTTCCAGTGGTTCAGGAATATGATGTTGAGGAATTTTATGAACCAGAGGAGGGGGAGGATGATTATGAACAGTATGAATGTGGCTGGGAAGGTCTGGGTGTGCCCATTGAACCGGACATTTCCCCAGACAGACCTCTAGAATCTCCTCCTATGCTATCTGAGTCCCCATCTCATTTTATGTTTTACAAAAAAGTTGCTGAAACCCTCCAGCTTCCCTTGAAAGAAGCTGTGGATGAGCAAGAGGAGCCTGATTTTGTAGAAATGATGGATATTCCAGAGTCTAGGAGATTGTCTATTCCTTTGCATAAGTCTTTTAGGAAGCAAACAATAAAAATTTTAAAGCTCTAATTCTGTGCCTCCTGTAGATAAAAGATGGACAGAAGGTACACATTGTCAGGTCCTGATACAGAATTCCTTTCTCAGCAATGCAGTCATGTTGGGGTAGTTCAGGCTGCAGCCTGTGATAAAGCTAATACCCCTGGCTTCACATCCTCCTGACAAGGATTCCAGGAAGATTGATGCCATGGCGAAAAAACAGTATATGGCAGCATCTCTGGGACTCAGGCAAGCAAATTATATGGCTTATGTAGCTAGGTATCAGAAATCTAGATGGGATACTGTTATGGAATTAGCCAAGCAAGCCCATGGCCAGCTGGCTAATGAACTAGAACAAGTGGCTGCTGATGGCATTGAGGCTTCTAAGGTACAGTTTCATGCTGCTGTGGATGTTAATGATGTTTCCTCTAGGGTCATGGCCACATCTGTAGCTTTTCGTAGGTTGGCCTGGCTCGGTGTACTAGTCTGTCACAGGATACCCAGACTAAGGCTATGGATTTTCCTGTGGTGGAAAATTCTCTGTTTAGGGAGCAGACAGAAATTACATGAAAAAGATGGATGAATATAGAACTACTTACAAAATTGCCCAAGCTAGGGCGGCCAAGCCACTCCTCAGAGGCATACCCCAGGGGTAGGGGTAGGCCTTTTCACAGGCCTTTTTACCAGACTCAGGCCTCCTCTGCCTATGCTCAGAGGGGCTTCTTCAGAGGCAGAGGCAGACGAGGGGTGGGCAGGCCTGCTCCCACCCCTCAGCTTAAAGCTCCTGCTAAGCAGGCACCCTGATGGGGTGCCCAGGGCCGATTCTCCTTTACCGGTAGGGGGCAGGCTGGCTTACTTCAGTCAGAACTGGGCTTCTTTAACCTCAGACAAGTGGGTTCTGGAAATAGTAAGCCAGGGTCTGGTTCTCCGCTTCAAAAAGTTTCCCAAGTTGAGAACCAGACTTTTTCTACCTGCAAGTGCTTCAGAGACCTTTGCTCTGGAAGCAGAGGTCTCAACCCTGTTGGCTCTCAGAGCAGTGGAAAGGGTTCCTCCCCTGCACCAGGGCAGGGGTCTGTATTCCAGATACTTCCTTACCCCAAAAAAGACAGAAGAATGGCGGCCCATATTAGACCTCAGATATCTGAACAAGCATCTTTTGAAACCAAAGTTCAAAATGGTAACTCTGGCAATGATTTTACCCTCCCTAAGGCCAGGGACTGGTTAGCCTCCCTGGACCTCAAGGATACCTATTTCCACGTCCTAATCAGAAGCTCCCTACGAAAGTACCTCAGATTGAACTACCCTCAGATCATTACCAGTTCAGAGCAATCCCCTTGACCTTACCTCTGCCCCAAGGGTATTCACAAAGTGTCTAGCAGTGGCAGTGGCTCACTTAGGAGGCAAAGGATTGCTGTTTTTCCCCTATCTAGGCGATTGGCTCATTGTAGGCCAGTCCCAGAACAGGTAAAATCTCACCTGCAAGTTACCCAGCAGCTTCTCACCTCCCTGGGCTTTCTGCTAAATCTACAAAGTCGGTTCTGGAACCAGTCCAGGTACTCACCTTTATAGGGGCAGAGTTGGACACAAAGCTAGCCAGAGCTTTTCTTCCCTTAGAAAGGGTGGCAATTTAGTGACTCTGGCCTCCTCCTTCACCCTGCAGGTCTCTCGACCAGCAAGACACTTTCTGCAGCTCCTGGGACACATGGCTGCATCCACAGCTGTTGTGCAGGAGCAAGATTTCAGATGAGAGACATTCAGTTTCACTTGAGAACCTATTGGTCTCAGAGAAGAGACCCCTTTCCAAGTTGGTCCCAGTGACTCGAACCTTGATCCAGGCCCTCCAGTGGTGGCAGGATCAGAGCAATCTAAGATTGGGGGTCCCCTTCATTCCCCCTGCTCACAATTTGACTCACTACAGATGCTTCCCTTCTGGGTTGGGGAGCCCACATGGGCGACCTTTCCACTCAGGGAGTGTGGTCCCCCCGGGAATCTCTGCTCCACATCAATTTGCTGGAACTCAGAGCTGTCTTTTTAGCTCTTCAAGCATTTTCTGCATCTGTCCACAACAAGGTGATACAAGTCAGAACAGACAACACCACAACAATGTGGTACATCAACAAACAGGGGGGCACTCGGTCTTCGGCCTTGTGCACCGAGGCAATGAAGTTGTGGTCTCTGGCCTATTCCCTGAACACTTCCCTCATAGCAGTTCATCTTCCAGGGAAGGACAATGTCCTAGCGGATGCTCTCAGCAGGATTTCCCAGGGCCATCACGAATGGTCCCTGGATCCTCAAGTGCTGGGGATAGTCTTTGCCAGATGGGGCACCTCTCAGATAGATCTTTTTTTCAGCCCCAAACAATCACAGACTTCCTCTGTTCTGTTGCAGGCCTCCAGTGTTGGGCTCAGTCCCCCTGGATGCCCTTCTTCTGGATTGGGAGGGGAAGTTTCTTTATGCTTTCCCTCCCTTCCCTCTCCTATTCAAAGTATTAGTCAAAATCAGATCTCAGCCTTGCAGGGTGATTCTGATTGCTCCGGATTGGGCCAGGCAGCCCTGGTACCCACTCCTTCTGTCACTGACAAACCATCTTCCACTTTGCCTCCCCAGGATGCACAACCTGTTAACTTGTGCACAGGGAAGGGTTTGGTATCTGGACCTCAAATCCCTCAACCTCAAGGCCTGACTCTCGAGGAGTTAGAGTTTGCTGATTTACACCTCTCTCAAGGTGTTCTTGAAATCCTAAAGGCTTCCAGAAAGCCTTCTACTAGGGCTACTTATAGTTCTAAATGGAAAGGTTTTCCATTTGGTGTTATGGGAAAATATTTCCCAGAATCTGCTGATTTGCCCATTGTATTGGATTACATGGTCCATCTTAATTCCTTGGGTCTCAGACCAGCTACCCTGAGAGTCCATTTGGCAGCTGTATCTGCTTTTGTGTCAGCAGGAAAGTCATCCCCTCTTTCCACTCACCCTGTGTTTTCCAAGTTTTTTAAGGGATTACTCCATACTAATCCACCCTTTCGGGAACCGGCCCCTGCCTGGGACCTTAATGTTTGTATTGCCCAGTTAATGCAACCCCCTTTTGAACCTCTGTTTTCTGCAGAGCTTAAGTATCTAACTTGGAAAACTGTTTTTCTGGTGGCTATCACTTCTGCTAGGCGTACAAGTGAGTTGCAAGCCTTGTCAGTGGAAACTGACTATTTCTTTCCACAGGGATAAGGTAGTCCTAGGACTAATAGGAAGTTTTACCTAAGGTGGTTTCAGATTTCCATCTTAACCAATCTATCTCCCTTCCAGTATTTTTCACTGATCACTCCTCTTCTGGTGAGAGGAGGTTGCACAACCTGGATGTTGAGAGCGCTCTTAGTTACTATATAGGCTACCAAAGGTCACAGGTCGAATCCTCCAACTTTTCTTACCTATGGTGAAGTTGGGAAGGCAAACCTGCCACTAAGAGATCAGTTGCCAGGTGGATTGTCTCTTGTATCCAATTTTATCATCAGAAACTGGGCAGAGATCCCCTCTGGCTTGAGGGTTCATTCTACCAGGGGTACAGCTCGTCTCTAGCTGCTGCCAGAGACATCCCTATATTAGAGATATGCCAGGCTGCTACTTGGAAGCGGTACACACTTTTGCCAAGCATTACTCCCTGGATGTCCAGGCCCGAGAGATGCTCCGTTTGGCACAGCTGTTCTTCAGAGCCTATTCCCTAAGTAGGTTCTGCCCTCCTCCATGGAGGTACTGCTGTGTAGTCTGTTACTGTCATAATATAGCAAGACTTCATGTTGTTTGAAGAAAAATTACTCACCTTAGTAATGTTGTTTCTTCTAATGGAGTCTTGCTATATTATAACCTCCCCAGCCTGCCCCTCTCAGAACTTCTACTTGGGTGGGGTGTAGGCAACTTAATTAATGGGCACTATTTTATGCCCTTTAGCGTTTCTCCCTTTTGGGAGTTTGGGTGTGTGTGTTTTATTATACTGTTGTTTTATTCTCATGTTGTTAGAATTGTGTTAGTAGTTCTGGTCCCTGACTTGAGTCTTGGGTGTTGGGACCAGCAATGGTTGTTAATATTTAGGTAGCCATTTGGCTAGTGTAGTTACAGCTTCCACACAGACCTTAGTGAGTTTTTGCTCGTAAAGATCTGACAGTTCAGGTTTGAAATTACACAGATAGAGCTGCTTCTTAGAGCTCGTGCTCAAAGTTCTATTTTGGAATGGTATTAACCATTTCATCTCCGGAGCTGTTCTAGTGGTGGGACAAACTGCTACTGTCATAATATAGCAAGACTCTATTAGAAGAAATAACATTACTAAGGTGAGTAATTTTTTCTTCTCTTCCTTATTAACCTGAGGAGGCATCACTGTTTGTTTTTTAACCCTAGAGAAGATATGTACTCTCAAGATTCCATTGACCTCTTGATGAACTCGGGACTGCAGTTTCAGAAACACGAGGAGGAAGGGATTGACACCTTGTACTTTGCGGAGCTCTTGTTGACATCGGGAGTCGTGCTTTGTGAGAAAGTAAAGTGGCTCTCCTTTCACAGGTTAGCAGCGGGGCATGGGGGTTTATAGGTCAGAGGGTGTAGAAGCAGCAGAGCAACTTTGGGTGGGGTAAAAATACAGACTGTAGTAGTTGTTTGTTTTTACTAAGATGTCTGACCCGATCTGTCATTGTATGTTCCCTTAGTTCCAACATCACTTTTTTTTTCCTCTCAGTTTTTTATCCTATTTTTCCCCATCTCAGCTGCACCTCTCTTCTAGGTCACCCCCAAACCATGAACTGAGGACTTCATCTCCTTGATCTACCAGGCCATCAGCTTGCCTCGGTGTGGGATTTTGAAGCTTGAATCAGTGTGGGATTTTGAAGCTTGAACATGAACCACCACTAGAGCAGCAGTGCCGTCATTAATAAATAAAAAAACAAAAAAAAATTTTCATGTTTTTTTTTTCTGAAGAAATGAAAACTAATTGCTATCTGCCTTGTTTGTTTCCCTGTCCCACTGCCTTCTCCATTAGTTGACATTGAAGTCCACATAGCACAGTGCCCACATCAGGGCAGAGCTGTCCGAACAATCATGCATTGACCCATATATGCCACAGTAGGGCCCAGACTGGTGGTACTGCTGTTAGCGCACTGCATGACCACTGAGAAGATCTGGGGTTATGCCGCAGAGCCTCCCCCATCTGGCCGGTGGTGTCTGGGGGTACACGGGCAGCATGCTCTGGATGAATGTCCCCCCCCCCCACCAAAGGGTTGTGGAGCAGCATAAGATACTGTAGGTGGCCACGTGGCACCCTTCCCTCCATTCCCCCAAGGAGCAGTGCAAGTGTGGTGGTTCACTTTTGGTGGGCCTTTGTTTTTATTTCTTACAGCTACTGCTGTTTATGTCCCCAGTCTCTGGTCGGACCCCTCATGCTCGGCGTGCCTCAGCCCCATTACCCTGACGTTCCCCAGCTCTTACCTTCACACCCTGTTTATTCTCCCAGAGATTAACCCCCCTCTGGCAAGGGTGGTGGAGATTCTTGCAGTCTCTGCCGCAGAACGAATTCAGTGGAGGCTGTGCCCGAGTGGGTAAGTGTGGGGCCTGCAGGGGGCCAGTGTCATCCTGCCAGCCGGGGTATTAATGCTTTTTGTCCTGTGACCCCTTAAGACATCAGTGACGAGGGTGCGCAGGCGTGCTTGGTGTTGGCACCAGCCAACATCCTTCCACCGAAGAGCCCCGCCTGACTGCACTGCCACCCTTGGTCACTCAGGTGGTAGTATAGCTGCAGAGCCAGTTGCCCTGCCTCCCCAGAGGAGGAGGAGAGTGTTCCCTGGGATGCTCCATCCTCCTCCTCCCTGGCCGGCCCCTGATGGCCCGAGTTCGTTCCTGTACCTGGACTGCCAGTGTCATGAGCAGTAGTGATGCTTCTGTGCTGGTGGTCTCACAAATTGGGTGGGCTTTTAAAAGGAAACCATGAGCACCAGTGGGGCTTGTCCCAAGGTGAACTTTGTGTGCGAAAACATTTTGGTTTATTTACTGAAGTATAGTAGATTGTATCGGATTAATTTTGCTTAGTCCAAGGCTAACAGCCTCTGTCACTAGAAATCCCAGAATCCCATGCAGCTGACATCAGAGCAGTAAGCAGCGGTGGGAGATTCAATAGCCTGCAGTGCATGTTAGAGTTTATATAAGCTCCAATCTTTTGTTTGCTGGTCCTGCTGACTAAATACAATGACAGAGGACTGTACTTGGCCCCTGGAGAAAAGCAAACCCAGAATATATCTGATCAGGGATTATAAAAGTTCTAGCATGCACTACAGGCTATTGAATCTCCCACACTGCTGCCTACTGCTCTGATGTCAGCTGCAAGAGATACTGGGATTTGTAGTGATAGAAGATGTCAATCTAGAACTAACAAAATTAGTCTGATACAATCTAATATACTGCAGTGAACAGTAAGTAATCCAAAACATTTTTGCACATAAAGTGCACATTGGGGACCAACCCCTCACTTGAGTGTGGGGGCCCTGTGTGCTGACAGTTTCCCTTTAAAAAGAATACTGTCATGGTGGACAGGATGAGACTTGAAGACTCAGCCATGTACCAGTGGAGTGTTGTCTAACCCAGGCCTCCTCCGGCCCGATACAGTAAGATTCTGAGGGAGTGGTGGTAACATACCACTGTGGGGGGGACACATTTTGCAGTGGTGCGTGCAGCAGAGAAGTGGCGTGGAAAGTGGTGGGAGCAGCAGTGTCTGCAGGTTTCTGGGTCCATACCAGTAGAGATACAGCTGTTGCCACTTGGGATAAATATTTCTAATAATAAAAGAAAAAATGTCTTAGTGGGCTACAAAAGAGCAGAGTGAAACAAAAAGTCATGAAAATAAAATAGATTGCATAGTTATAAAAGGTGTGCTAACTGTATTTTTTTTCATTAATCACACTTAGAAACATACCTATTTTAAAGTTTCATTGCTTCTTTTTGTTTAAGAAAGAAAAATGGGATCTTGCTTCGAGATACAGCTCTTGCAGCAGGTTACACCATTAGGACTGAAGCCGGCAGGTGCCAGGACCCCACAGAAATTTTCTAGCTAGCAGTCTTCAGTGGGGACCGCCTCCATCGGGCGTAGTAAATAAGGAGGCAGTCTCCCCATAATCCTCAGTTCTTTTCCCGCCGTCGACTCTCCAGTATCGGCCTTTCGGTCTCCTTTTCTAGTGTGCGACGACCATTAGAACTACGACGATTTTGGTCTATTTTTCGACTTTTGAACAACTAATGTCCTCTCCAACCACTTCTTTGAGAGTCACCATACAGAAGTCGCCTCACGCTTAGGCTTAGATCCTTTCAAGGATCCACATTTGGCCGGTGTGCACGCTGTCTGTAGGCCCGGACCACGACACTAAGGCCTGCTCCTTCTGCCAGGACTTCAACAGTCGCACCAGGATCTGCCGCCAGAAGGCACTTCAGGCATTTCTCCTGGAGGAGAAAAGGAAGGATCAAGGTCTTCTGCGAGGGCCTCGGACTCCCGAAGCTCCGGCTTGAAATCGGACCGCTGTCCCTCCAGGACTCTGTCGCAGCCTCCCCCAGTCCAGGTCAGGTCATCCAGCGGCTCCTCTTCTCTTCAGCCTCTGAAGACTTCCAGGCTGTCTGCCTCTTCCACTCCTTTTAAGGCCTCGTTGAAGTCCGGGGAGCGCCATAAATCTTCCTCCCGTCGATGGGACACTGACGCCGGGTCAGTTTCCCAGCCTCCCGTGGTTCGGATCCGGTGCCCCATAAAACCAAGGACTGATGTCCCTAAAACGGACGTCTGACCCGATGTTGGCCCACCAGATGGCCAAACACCACTGGCGCTCCCAAGAGCCGGCGACACCTAGACACCTGTCGCCGTCCAGGCGTTCGCCTTTGAAGATGTCGGCCAGGGGACCGACGTTGGCTACCCCTGAGAAGAGGACCGCACCACCATCGCCGGCGGACGCCGGTCAGAAGGAATCATTTGAGGAGGATGCCACACAGCCCGATGACTAGGCAGGCGACACCGGAGACGCGGGCTCCCACGAAAACCTTCCCAGGAGTGGGAGAGCCCCGAGGACCCGACCCCGGCGACAGGCCACCGGCGCCAGGCCCGTTGTCGTGTATGAATCTGGCAGAAGTAAAAGAACTTTTTACCTTCTGGTGGGACACCATCAAAAAAGATGTGGTCACCACACGTACTCCGACTCCGCCTACTCCTTCACCGCTTATGCCCCCTCCTCCACCTAGGGGGCCCGTAGGATGACCGCCAACCCCCAAGGAGCAGACCCACCTCCTAGGGGCAGATCTTCGGAAAGGAGAAGGCCTCCCTCCAAATCTCCCTCAGGGTCACCCAGCCCCAAGAGACCCAGACGACGCCAGTACACTCCGGGAGGATTCCAGATCTGACACTTCGGAGTGTTCCAGATCACCTTCTCCTATCAGCATTCCCTCTCCTGACCCACACGACCTACCCAGGTCTCTTCCGGATGATCTCTCCTTCACAGAGATCATGAGGCACATCCAGGAGAACATGGGGTGGGATGCTGAGGAGCTTGACCCCAAGAGACAACGCCATGCCCGCTACCTTCGGCAAAAAGACCCGAAGCCTGTGGTAGTGCCGCCCTTGGTGGATACCTTCGCGGACGTCACCAAGACTGCCTGGAAACATCTGCATTTCACTCCCATGGTGCCGAAGAAGGCTGACCGCCTATACAAGGCCCCTAGGGAGGACCAGTATCTGGCAAACCATCCTCTGGCTGACTCCCTGGTCATCACTGCTTCACATGACCGGTCTCAGAGACCTCAGCATTTGAGCACCCAGCCACTGGACCAGGAATCCAAGCAATTGGATATCCTGGGAAGGCGCACGTACACGGCCGCGACTTGCGCCGTCAGGTCACTGAACTACCTCACCCACATGGTTCAGTTTCAGAACGCACTGTGGGAACAGGGTCAGGACCTGGTCGAGAAGATGCCCAATGGTGACCACAAGGAGGAGCTCTTGAACCTCCTCCGCACAGGTTCAGATGTGGGGAACCAAGTGCTCAGAGCCGCATACGATTCTGCAAACTCTTCAGCCAGAGCTGCAGTCTCAGGCATGTGTCTCCGGAGACACTCTTGGCTCCGTGTCACCGGCTTTACCCTGGACGTCCAGAAGAACATCTTAGACATCCCTTATAACGGCGAGGTCCTATTTGGTGAAGCCTCTGAGAGAGTAATCACCAAACTCCAGGACGCAGGGAAGGCAGTCTGATCTGTACAAGCTATGTACAGATCTTGGCCTAGTTCCTTTCGTAGGAACCAGAGCTGTTTTCGCGGCCGACTACAAAGGCAACAGCAACGTTCCAGCCAGCAGCAGAGGGGCACTTTCACCCACAAGGCCCAGGCCAAGTCATCCCCAGGCAGAGGCCAACGATTTTCAGAGTCGGCCCAGCCTGCCGGATCAAACTCTGCCACAGCATGACACCTTCCCGACCCCTGTCCCTCCCCAGGATCAATGGGAAAAGAAAGTCGGGGGTCGCATCGCACGCCACTTCCCAGGATGGCAGTCAATCACCACTGACAGGTGGGTTCTGCAGCTGGTCAAAAAAAAAAAACATTATATAGAATTTGTAGGCAGCCCACCTACACCTCCCCTGCTCTCCCGATATTCGGGTCAGCATGCCCTGCTCATAAAGCAAGAAGTGCTCACGCTTTTGGAAAAGGAAGTCTTAGAGCACGTCCCAGAGAACCAGAGAGGACTAGGGTACTATTCTCACTTCTTCCTGGTTCCAAAGAAAACAGGGGACCTCCGTCCAGTATTGGACCTCAGCTACCTCAACCTTTTGGTCATTTACAAGCCCTTCCGCATGGTGACCCTTCTGGGCCTAATTCCCATGCTGAAGCAGGACGCCTTTCTGGCATCTTTGGACATGCAGGATGCCTGCCTGCACATTCTGATTGCTCAAGCGCATCAGAGGTTCCTGCGCTTCGAGTTTCAGGACCGCCATTATCAGTTCCGCGCTCTTCCCTTCGGGCTGTCATCGGCACCTCGCGTATTCACGAAGTGCATGGCGGTCGTAGCTGTGTCTCTGAGGAGACAGGGCCACTACGTGTTCCCATACCTGGACAACTGGCTTCTCATGGCGCCCTCCAGGGAGGCCTTGATGACGGCTATTCACTGCACCCAGTCTCTTTTTCAATCATTGGGTATTCTTGTCAACTACGAGAAATCACTTCTGGTTCCGTCTCAGAAACTGTAGTTTATAGGAGCAGTTCTGAACACCATCAGAGGGAAAGCTTTTCTTCCCTCAGACAGAGCGGAACACATAAGATCCCTCACCAGGGAGTTGTCGGTGAAGAAGACCGTCCCGGCCAGACTGGTCCTTTGCCTGCTTGGACACATGGCTGCGGCCATTGCAACAGTCCCCCTAGCCCGTCTCCACATGCGGGTAACCCAGTGGATGCTACTGGTACAATGGGACCAAAGGCAAGACCATCTGCAGCCTCCAATCCGGATCACGAAAGCTGTAATTCGAGATTGGCAATGGAGGCAAAATCCAGGGAACCTCTCTGCGGGGGTTCCCTTCACAGCACCATCCCCAACTGTGACCCTCTCCACAGACGCCTCGGGGCTCGGGTGGGGAGCACACCTAGATGGTGTTCAGTCTTGGGGCCTGTGGACAGCCCCAGGAGTCTCATCTCCACATCAGCATTTTGGAAATGAGGGCAGTCCTTTACGCTCTGCAAGCCTTCCAGTTGGAGATCCCACCGGGTACACTTCTGTTACAGACAGACAATACCGCTGTGATGTATTACCTCAACAAACAAGAAGGCACTCACTCCTACCCGCTTTACAGGGAGGCCATGAGAGTGTGGGAGTGGGTATTGCAACACAGCGCAAACCTAATTGCAGTACATGTCCCAGGAGTAGACAACACCATCGCAGACAGCCTGAGCCGCTCTCAGGCCAGAGTCCACGAATGGGAACTTCGGCAGGAGGTGGCAGAGGATCTGTTTCACAGATGGGGCACTCCAGAGTTGGACCTTTTCGTGTCCCCATCCAACGCAAAACTGCCCAATTTTTGCTCGCTAGATCCAGGGCCTGGTGTTTTCTGGCGAGCGCGTTGTCCCTCTCCTGGGCGGGCAGATTCCTCTTTGCCTTTCCTCCTTTCCCGTTGATCCAGAGAGTTCTCTTAAAACTTTGCAGGGAGCAAGCGATGCTCATTCTGATCGCACCCTTCTGGCCCAGACAGATTTGGTTCCCTCTTTTACACCAGCTATCCCGGGAACCTCCAGATCTTACTTCGAGAGGGCTCTTGCAGTAGGTATTTACATATAGGACTGACGCCGGCAGGCTGCAGGACCCCACGGAAAAATTTCTGGCTAGCGGTCCCTGGCAAGGTATCACCCCCCGTCAGGTGACGGCGTCAGGAGGCATTCGGTATAAAGGCGGTCCCTGGCGCCCGCCTTCCAGTTCTTTCCTGCCGTAAGCTTGTGCGGCGCCTGGTGGAAAAAGTTTGTGCTGTCAGTCAGCCCTATCTTTGCTTTTTTTTACCAAAATAATTGCTTTTTCGACTAACGTCAAGTACCATCGTCTATGTATATACGTCCCCCTACCCTCAAGCACAAAAATAAGTGCGATTAAATTATGATGCCAGCTTCCGCTCAAGGATGGCCATTCCTGGGCCTAGTTCTGCCTAGGTCTCCATCACCGGGTCAAGAAGTGCCAGCACTGCCTCAGCTTCAACGCTGCTACCCGGAAAAGGCGGCAGCAATCCCTGAAGCCCATATTCTGAAGGAGAAAATTAGTTCAATGGAAAGGAGTTCAAAAACTGAAGCAGGCGTCACTTCCCTGAAGGCCATTGGAAAGAAGGAGGCACTGGGACAAGGGCTCCTCTATCGCGTCTCCTCAGAGTCGCTAGGGTACAGAATAGCGTCCCTCGAGTACCGCTCCTCGGCAGCTGCCTCTGAGGTTTCCGAGGCGTCTGGCTCGCCCGGGCCTTGCGGGCGCCTCTGGGCAATTGGAGGCCTCGCCCGGTTGCGCTGCAGGCTTGCGGCCTACCACTGCGGTGACTCCCGGTAAGTTGGCGTCGGCCTCCGCCACCTGAGAGGGCTGGTAAGATGCCTGACCGTTCGGGCGGCCTTGTGGCCTCACTCACTGGACCAGCCCGTCCCTCTACTCGACCTTCCTCCGGTGATGGCTTCATAAGTCGGACGACGGCTCGTCCGCCTGCACGGCTGGTGGAGGAACAGATGACGGACCCTCCCACGTCCGTCAGCACTCCGTTCCCCGCAGCCTTCGCTGCCATCTGGGGACCCAGAATCTCCCCAGCCCGACCCAGGGATTTCTCCCTCCATCCCCAGGCGATGCTGGGGATCTTCCTCCTCTGTCAGTGCCTTCCTCCACCTGGTGCACCGGATCTGGCGCTGGCTCTCTGAGCGCGGCTCAACGCCGACCCCTCGGCGCGGGCCTCCGGCGCGGTCCTACTGACTCGGGAGACATCCTGCTCCCGTCGAGCCCCTCCGGGCCCTCAATGTGGAACGCCCGTGAGGCCTGGCTACAGCCATCTGCTCAGCCCCCGGCTCCTGGGTACCCTCTGTCCTGTCCGCCCGGTATACCGGGACCGCAGTATCTGGCGCCACAGTACCCGTCGCCTCATTACCTGATGCCGGGCTACCCGCGGCGGGTTTGGATACGTTCCATACGGTTATAACCGTATCTTATCCCTCCTCCTCCTCCTCCTCCTCCGCCCTCGCGGCCGCGGTGGACCTGCAGGGAACTCTGGCCACCTGGTGGGGCTGAGACAGAGCTCAGCTCCCAAAGAGGTCGAGCACCGCCTTCAGGCGACTGTGCCATCCCAGGTTCCCATCGTCCGAGTGGCACTCCCTCACCACCTCCGGATTCCAGGGTTCTTCCGTCTGGATCCAGAGAAGGGCAGGACACGCTTCCCCGGGGACTTCCCAAGGGGCCCGTTCCTCCCCCAGTTCGGGAAAGGGAGTCTTTTCCTCTTCATCCTCCTCTTCATTCTCGGATTCTTCCGACGGTTGCTCCGAGAGATGACGAGCCACGCTCTCAATTGAAGCCCAGGCCAAGGACCCCTCCGAGGTCTCCTCAGGAGGATCCTTCTTTTACGGAGTTGCGTAGGAAAATCCAGGAGGTTCATCAGTGGAACTCCCTGGAACCAGATCCTCAGCGTCTGAAACTCGCTGAACATCTGGATCTCCCTGTGACAGCTCCTACCTTGGTGCCACCCTGGATAGAGCCTCACGCCGACTTCGTTACCACAATATGGAAACAGCCGTCAGCTTTAGCCCCACTTCCTAGGAAGTCGAACAGGCTATATCAGGCTCCAGAGGGTGTTGACTTGGTCGTGATTAGCGCCGCTCATGGCCGGTCGGCAAACCCCAAACTGTAGCTCCTCACCACCACCTGATAAGGAATCGCGTCTTCTGGACCAGTATGGGAGAAAGATGTACGCTTCCTCCACGCTGGGGATCAGGGCCCTGAACTATGTCGGCCTTATGGGGGACTACCAGAAGGCCATTCTGACTCGGGTGGAAGCCAAATTGGGCTCCCTGCCTGACTCCCAAGTCAAGCAAGAGTTGGCTGATCTTGTCCGCTCTGCTCGTTCGGCCAGTCGACACATGCTTCGTGCGACATACGATGCAGTGGACACTGCTGGGCGGAGCTCAGCTTTCGCTGTAGGCCTATGGCGTCATGCTTGGCTCCGTGTGTCAGGGTTGGTCCTGGAGGTGAAATCTGCTATCCAGGAAGCACCCTTCCGTGGGTCGGTGTTTTTCGGGGTGATGTCAAGGACATCATCACCGATTTAAGAAAGAAGAGACGGCACTGAAGTCAGTTGATTCCATGTACCATCCCCATCAGCAGCAAGTAGTCCCTTCATAGTGGGAATAGCCAAAGCGAAACCCCAGGAAAGGCGGGCCACAAACACGGGCCCCCACAGCTGCTTCCCCCCCCCAAAAAGCAGCGGGTGCTTCAGCTCGGCGCTGCTCCACCACCGACTCCTTCCCTCTCCCTGCTTCCGGACTCCCCGGAGGAACCAGTAGGAGGGAGGTTTTCCCTCCACCTTCCGGGATGGGAGAGGATAACCACAGATTCTTGGGTGCTCCAGCTCATAGCAGAAGGACACTCGATAGAGTTTCTTCAGAAACCACCTCTCACCCCCTCTGAAGTCGTCGTATTCATGGGAACATCTTCTCTTGGTCCAGGAGAAAATTTCAGCTCTCCTGCTGAAACGAGCTATAGAACCCGTTCCCCCTTCATCTGCAAGGGATGGTTTACTATTCCCATTTCTTCCTGGTCCCAAAGAAGACAGGAGATCTCAGACCAATTTTGGATCTCAGTTCCCTGAATCTTTTTGTAGAATACAAAAGGTTCAGGATGCTCTCTTTGCAGAGCCTTCTGCCCCTCCTCTGGCCAGGTCAATGGCCGTGTGCTCTGGATATGCAGGATGCTTACCTGCACATTCCCATTCGCCCGTCTCCTCGCAGATACCTTTGTTTTGTGTTCCAGGAGGACCACTACCAGTTCAAGGCACTCCCGTTTGGTCTATCCTCGGCCCCCCGAGTGTTTAGCAAATGCCTGGCAGTGGTGGCGGCCCACCTGCGTACCAGGGGAGTGCAGGTTTTCCCGTACCTGGGCCGATTGGCTCCTGGCGGCCCTCGTCAGGGAGGAACTCCTGTGTTGCCTCTCCCTTACCCAGCAGGTTTTGCCTGCCTGGGTATTCATCAACCATTCCAAGTCTCATCTGGTCCCATCCCAGAGACTACAGTTTATTAGGGGTGATTCTCGACCATGGGCAAAGGCCTTCCTGCCTCCGGACAGGGCTCCACCCTCAGACCCAAATAAGTCTGCTGTCCGACCGCAGGACGGTCTCTGCGAGGTCGGTCCTTCACCTTCTCGGGCTCGTGGCGGCTGCTATCCCGACGGTTCCTCGCGCTCGACTCCACATGAAAATTTCTCAGTGGACTCTACACTCCCAATGGGATCAGCTAGTGGATGACCTAGATCACCCAGTTCTGGTCTCCTCGCCGATGCTTCGAGACTTGCAGTGGTGGATGGTTTGAGAGAACCTGTTTCAGGGAGTTCCTTTCTTTCGTCCTCCCCCCTCCCAGACTCTTACCACAGACGCCTCGGGCGAAGGTTGGGGAGCCCATCTAGGCCCTCTTCGGACCCAGGGCTCCTGGTCCAAGCTAGAGCAAGCTGTTCACATCAGTGTGCTCGAACTTCGGTCAGTGTTGTACACTCTCCAAGCCCTTCACCAATACATCCTTCCCAGCCACCTAGCCATCTAGACGGACAACATCTGCATGGTATGGTACATCAACAAACAGGGAGGGACTCGGTCCTACCCTCTTTGCAGGGAAGCAATGAGGGTTTGGGATTGGGCAACACAACATGACCTTCACCTCACTGCAGTTCACGTTCCAGGAGTCGACAACATCCTGGCAGACAAGCTAAATCGCTCTTCTGCTCTGACTCACGAGTGGGAACTGGACCAAGGGGTCCTAGACAATATCTTCCGACTTTGGGGAACACCACAGGTCGACCTGTTCGCATCCCCTCTAAGCATAAAACTTCCTGTCTTCTGCTTTCGCTCATTCCAGAGCGAGGCGCTTTCTGGAGTGATGCTCTGTCTCTAGACTGGAAGGACAGATTCGTCTATGCCTTTCCCCCAATTCCACTTATCCCACGAGTCTTGCAGAAACTAGCTTCAGAAGGAGCACGAATGATTCTGATCGCTCCTTTCTGGCCCAGGCAAGTTTGGTTCTCTCTTCTACAACAATACTCGGAGGATCCTCCTCTTCCTTTTCCTCTCTCTCGAGGTTTACTGACCCAGGATCAGGGGACCGTGGTCCATCCAGGCCTCAAATCCCTTCAACTGCATGCATGGCTCCTGCAGACTTGGCTCAATCCCGTTTTGGAGTGTCTCCCAAAGTGGTGGAGATTTTGGTGGAGGCCAGAAAACCCTCCACCAGATCCACTTATGCCATGAAGTAGGAAAGATTCACTATCTGGGCTGCTTCCAAGAACGTGGAACCCTTCTCCTGTTCAGCGGGGCTTCTGCTGGAGTATCTATGTCATCTGTTTGACCTGGGTCTCTGTCATTCTTCTCTGAAGGTACACATGGTGGCCATCTCGGCCTACCATGTTCCCTTCACAGACAAAGCTTTCGCTCAGCAGGAGGTCTCTAAGACGTTTCTCAGAGGGGTCCTCCATTTAAGGCCCCACATCCGTACTCCTGCTCCCCCTTGGGACTTGAACTTTGTCCTCGAGAAACTTACTCTCCCTCCCTTGGAACCTGCAGCTTCTGCAGATTTGAAGTTCCTTTCATGGAAGACTCTCTTCCTGGTGGCCATTACTTCTGCTCGGAGAACTTCCGAGCTCCAGGCCTTGATGTACAAAATCCCATACTTGATTTTTCACAAGGAACGTGTTGCTCTTCATACAAATCCTGTTTCTTCCTAAAGTAGTAGCAGAGTCTACTCTAAATCATTCCATACAGTTACCTGCCTTTTTCACGCAGTACCATAATCAAGGGGAGTATTTACTCCATACTATGGATGTTCACCGGATTCTGAGATACTACACCAACAGGATGAAGGATCTCAGAAAGACTGATCAATTGTTCATCTCTTTTGCTCATAAAAGGGAAGGCAATGCTGTTTCCAAGCAATGCCTTTCTAAATGGTTGGCTCATTGCATCACTTTCTGTTATGACAAATAAAACAAGACCCTCCCGGGTCAAGTAAGAGGCCACTCCACCAGAGGAGTAGCTGCCTCAGCGTCTTGTTTCAAGAATGTGTCTGCGGCAGACATCTGTGCTGCCGCCAGCTGGACTTCTGTCCATACCTTTACTAAACACTACAGTTTGGATGTTGCCTCTCGCCGTAGAGCAGGCTTCGGGCTGGCTGTTCTGCAAGGCCTCTTATCTCGAGGCTTGCACAGCTAGAACTGCTTTTTGGAGTAGTTTCCTCCTCCCGGTGCCTCTTTGTTCCAGACTGCTTGGAATTCAGTCCTATATGTAATTACCTACTGCAAGAGCCCTCTCGAAGTAAGATAGTACAGTTACGCAAGAACTTACTGTAACAGTAGATCTTCGAGAGAGGCTCTTGCAGTAGGTAATACCTTCCTGCCCTCCATCCCCCTAGGCTTTTTCAGCTCCTTTTCCAGTGAGGGAAATATCCGCTCCGCTCTCGTCCGGCCTTTCTGGCCTGTGGTGGGAAAGAACTGGAAGGCGGGCATCAGAGACCGCCCTTTATACAGACGTCTCCTGACGCCAGTCACCTGACGTGGGGGCGGTCCCTCGCCAGGGACTGCTAGCTAGAAATTTTTCCGTGGGGTCCTGCCGCCTGCCGGCGTCAGTCATATATGTAATTACCTACCGCAAGAGCCTCTCTCGAAGATCTACTGTTACGGTAAGTTCTTACATAACTGTACTTTCCTTTGCCAATCAACTCCCATCTATTGTCTCAGGAGACGGGTTCATTGGTCCATCCGGACCTACGCTCATTGAACCTGCACGCCTGGCTCCTAGAGACATAGCCATGATGCAGTACGGGGTCTCGCAAGAAGTGGCAGAGGTGCTCTCTGCCGCCAGAAAACCGGCCACCCACGCAACTTACGCCATGAAATGGCGTAGATTCTGTTTGTGGGCTCAAGCGCGTGGCTTTCTGCCATTAGATTGTCCAGAAAAGCTGGTTCTGGACTACCTGCTTTCCCTCTTCCACTCCGGACTGGCTTACGCCTCGATTAAAGTGCACCTTTGTGCCATTTCGGCTTACCATGCCCCCGTAGGCCATCGGACGGTGGCCCAGCTGGACACTACTTGTGCCTAAGGGGCGTCCTTCACCTTAGGCTTCCTATTAAAGATCCAATCCCTCCTTGGGACTTGCCTTTTGTCCTGGAGCAGCTCACGCTGCCACCCTTTGAACCAACTGCGGATTGCGAGCTACGTTTTCTCTCTCGGAAAATGTTATTTTTAGTTGCAGTTACTTCTGCCAGAAGGATTTCGGAATTATATGCTCTTCTGTGCAAAGAGCCTTATTTGGTTTTCCACCAGGACAGGGTATCCCTAAGGACAGACCCAAAGTTTTTGCCTAAGGTGGTCTCAGCTCTCACCCTCAATCAGGATATCGATCTACCAGTGTATTTTCCAAGGTACTATAATCGAGGAGAAGCCCTTGTGCACACCCTAGATGTTCACAGGTGCCTCAGATACTACCTGACCAGAACCAAACAGCTTCGAAAGTCGGACCAACTTTTCGTCTCCTTTGCTCACAGGATGAAAAGGATCCTGTCTCCAAACAGTCACTTTCCAGGTGGCTCATCCAGTGCATTACTTTCTGTTATGAGAAGCGCAATAAACCCTTACCGGGCGCGGTCAAGGGTCATTCCACAAGAGGGGTGGCTACTTCCTTTGCGGCGTTAAAGAACGTCTCCACCTTAACTATTTGTGCTGCAGCTACTTGGAGCTCTGTGCATACCTTTATCAGGCATTACAGTCTGGACATTGCATCGAGGCAGAGAGTGGGGTTCGGTCTAGGTGTCCTTCAGGGACTTCTGTCCTAGGCTCGAGTTATCTCGAGGTCTCTACCTTTCTTCCTCCCAATGGTGCATGATTGCCACTACTGCTTGGAGATCAGTCCTAATGGTGTAACCTGATGCAAGAGCTGTATCTCGAAGTAAGATAGTACAGTTACGTAAGAACTTACCGTAACAGTAGATCTTCGAGAACAGCTCTTGTAGCAGGTACCTTCCCTCCCGCCATCCCTGCTGGAGGTAGGTCGGAGTCAAGCACCCATCTTATCAGATGGGACATGCCTTTTACTTGTTTTTGCCATCTGGTGGCAGATCCTTGGTCTTCTGTTCTGATGTCATCTAGCGGCCGGGAGTCTCTGGCGGGAGAACTGAGGATTATGGGAGGGACCGCCTCCTTATGTACTATGCCCGACTTCGGGGGCGGGACTGACGTCGGAGGCGGTCCCCGCTGAAGACTGCTAGCTAGAAAATTTCCGTGGAGTCCTGGTGCCTGCCGGCTTCAGTCCTAATGGTGTAACCTGCTGCAAGAGCTGTTCTCGAAGATCTACTATTACGGTAAGTTCTTGCGTAACTGTACTTTACTCACCTGTGACAATAGTTCTAGAAGTGGTATATGGTGTTCACCCACACTTTTGTCAGTTGCCTTTCCCTTTAAGACTTGCCGGAAACATCTTCAAGCTGGCTCCCCCACCCCTGCTGGTAACTCCCTCTTCGCCACATGACGCCAGATCTTGCCTGCTGGAAGCAGTGGTGTGTGCCAAGGACAGAGGAGGTTGGGTGGGTCCATGTGGATGAACGTCATGTACCACTCCTAGAACTACTGTTGCAGGTGAGTAACCTGTTTTTCTAGGGACGTGGATATGAAGTTCTGTCCACACTTTTGGCAGACTCCTAGCAGTTCTCTGGGAGGAGTGAGGCAAGGCGTACACCCCTTACTTGGGGAACAGACATTGGACAGTCAATGCCACAAAATCAGCGTGCCTCAAGGTCAGTATGGTAATGGAAAATGAAGGTGTGTGCTGACTTCCAGGTTGCAGCCCTGCAGATTTCCTGGATAGGGATGTCCCTGGAAGCAGCCATCGGTATGGCAGGTGGAATGAGCCCTTAGCCCTCCAGGAGGCTCCCTACCCACCAACTGATAGAGGTCGATGTAGGATACAATCCACCTGCCAGTTGTCCGCTTAGCTGCCAGTCTGCGGCTTCAGCGTATGACACATAGCTGGCGAACCTCTCCCCGAACTCCAGCCATGCGCTCCTTATAGTAGGCATGCGCTCTCCACAGATTCAAAGTATGGAGCTTGTGCTCGGCCTCCAAGATGTGATTGGCGAAGTATACTGGAAGTTTAATCACCTGGTTACGGTGAAACTCTGACACAACCTTTGGGAGGAACTTCGGTTGGGGTGCAGGACAACCTTGTCCCTATGGAAGACCAGGTAAGGAGACTCCACTGAAAGCACCTGGAGATCACTGATCCTTCTGGCTGACGTGATAGCCACCAAGAAGGTGGGCTTCCACGACAGGTGAGACATGTCACACCTGTGCATCAGTTCGAATGGCTTGCCCATGAGCTTTGCCAAAACCAGAAGCAGGTCCTCCGGTGGTGGTGGTTCATGCACTGGAGGGTAAATGTGGTCAAGGCCTTTGAAAAAAATGCTAGACCACCTTCTCTTGTGCCACTGACTGCTGACTGGCCTGAACCTGGTAAGCACAAATGGCTGTCGGGTGCACCATAAGGGTCGTCGACTGAAAGCCCGACTTAGAGAGGGGACCACAGTTAGTCAAGGATGCTAGCCACCAGACAGGACAAGGGGTCAGCCCCTTGCCCTGCACCAAATGGGGAACCTTTTCCACTTGAAGGCATAACATTTCTTGGTAGACTCCTTCCGAGATGCCTCCATAACAGTGAGGATATCTTTGGAGAGACCCAAAGTCTGGCACTCTAGCCGCTCAGGAACCAGGCTGTCGGGTGCAGGGATTGAAGGCCTGGATGGAGTACCTTCCCCTGATTGGTGGAGAGCAGGTCTGGGTGGAGAGGAAGATGCCTCGGGAGTCTGCTGCTGAGACTGAGGAGATCGGGGAACCAGAACTGGCGGGGCCAGTCTGGAGCCACCAGGATCACCTGTGCCTTGTCCCTCTTGGCCTTGAGCAACACTTTGTGAATCAGGGGAAATCAAGGGAAGTGGAGGGAAGGCATAGAAGAGGCCTGGGGTCCAGGGCCTCGAGAAGGCATCACCCTGCAGCATTCCCTGCGGAAGGGGATGGGCACTAAACAGCCTCAGCTTTGTGTTCTCCCTGAGGGGTGCACCACTGGGAGAACAGATTGTGTACTACGTCTGGGTGGAGAGACAACTCATGAGATGCCTTGCCCAGACAGCTGAGAGCATCCGCCAGCTGGTTGGAGGCACCTGCCACATGGATGGCTAGAAGATTGGCTCCAGGCTGTGCTCAAGGGTCCAGTGGAAAGCTTCCTTGCACAGTGGCAGGGAGTACGCCCCACCCTGTTTGTTGAGGTAGTACATGCTTGTGGTGCTGTCTGTCTGGACCTGGACTACCTGACCCTGGATGTGCGGAGTCAATGCAGTCGGCGCCAGCCGAACTGCTCAGAGCTCCAACAGTTTGATGTGGCACAAGGACTCCTCAGTGGTCCAGAGCCTGTGAACTCTGTGTTCCTCCAGGTGGGCACCCCAGCCCATGAGAGAGGTATCGGTCGTCAGGATGACCGACTCTGGCCGGACAAACAGGATCCCTTCCTGCAGATGCTCTGGGACTAACCACCACCTGAGGGCATCTGACATCTGCTGGGTCACAGTGACCAGCTGGTCGAAGTGCCCCCTGCACTGAGACCACTGGCTGGCCAGCTTCCACTGCAGGGATCGCATTCTCCAGCGGGCTGCCATGTAACCCAGCAGGCACAGGAAGTCCCTGGCAGGGCGCAATTGTCCAACCCAAAATGATCGAGCAAAAGAGGAGAGAGCCTCCGTCCTGTCCGCTGGGAGCCAGGCTGTGGCTCTGCAAGAGTTGAGCTGCGCCCCGATGAATGGTATCACCCGCGAAGGTACGACTTCTCACTTGGCCTCGTTGACCAGGAGACCAAGTGAGACGCAGGTCTGGAGGGCCAGGTCCTTGGGCCGCTCCACCTCCTGCCTGGAGGGACCTGTGATCAGCTAGTTGTCCCAGTAGGGGTACACCTGGACCAGTCGGCGCCTCGGATAAGCTGCCACCACTGCACTGCACTTGGTGAAGACCCTGAGGGCCGAGGACAGATGGAATGGCATGATCTAGAACTCGAAGAGGGTTCCCTCAGCTCGGAAGCAGAGCAACCTTTGGTGAGATGGACGGATTGAGATGTAAAAGAATGTGATTTTGAATATCCAGGGAGCAAAACCACATGTCTTGCTCCAGAGATGGTATGATCTGAGACAATTACCATCCAGAAGGTGCGCGACTTGGGAAACTTGTTCAGGTCGTGCAGATCTAGAATGGGGCGTGCCAGCCCCCAGTCCGCTTTTGCACCGGGAAGCACCTGGCGACATACCCTGGGTGTTTCGGAGGATCTGTGACAGGAACCACAACCTACTTGCAGAGGAACTGGGCTGTGTCATCTCTGAGAGCTGACAGAATGTCTGCTGATACCAAGTTCTCCCGTGGGGTGCGGGCTCAGCAAGGGGGGTACTGCTCAAATTCCAGAGGTTAGACCCTGACGCACCACCTCAAGAACCCACCTGTCTGTGGTGACAGTGGACCAGGTGGAAAAGAAGTGGCGGAGCTGGCCTCCCATGGGAGGACCCGGGGAGGTGTGGGGGACATGAGGGAGGCACCCATCACCCCGTCATGGAGTAGGCTTGGAGGAGGAGGGGGGGCTGTGGCTGAGGAGCCCCTGGAGCCTCTCCACCCAGGCTTAGGTATGAACAAGGCCACCGACTTAGGCAGAGGTCTCCATGCTTGGGCCTGCTGACCAGCCTGGGGCTGGCCTTATTTGGCCGCAGGAGTACAGGTGGACCGAAAGGGCTTCAGTTTCTGCTGCTGCTTGGAGCCCTTAGGGTCCTTTTGGGCAGATGTCAGAGTCTAAGGTGGCATCGGATTTCTCTATGTGGGTGAGTTGGCCCTCAACCCCTGGCCCCAACAGGCTGGTGCCCAAGAAGGAAACATCTGCCAGCTTGTGCTGAGTGTCCGCTGTGAAGGTCGAGATCCTCAGCCAAGCCCTGCGGTGCTTAGCCACTGAGGCCTCCATGGAGCAGGCACAGGAGTTTGCAGTTGCTGTCTGGAGCTGCTGTTTTGCTACAGCCTGGCCCTGGTCCTGGACCTGTTTGGCCGTGATCTGGCGGTCCGCCGGCAGATGAAGAAGCACCTCATCTATGGTGCTCAGCAGGGCATGGGAGAAGTGGGCCATAAGGAGGGCCGAGCTCACCTGGCGAAGATCAAGCAAGGAGGCAGCGTAGACCTTCTTAGCCGTGTGGTCCAATTTTTTGGACTCTTTGTTGGGTGGCTTGTCGAAGTCCCTAGTATTGCCCGAGCGCCTTAATACAGAATCTGCCATCAGTCCCTCGGCCGAGGGGTGTTTAGTGAATCCTGAGAGGGAACCAGTAGGTACCACATACTTGCAGGCCATCCGGGAAGAGGGCGCAGGGCAGGAAGTGGGGCGCTGCTAGAGATCCAGGGCAGGACCAAAAATGGCCTCCACCACTGGGAAAGCCTCTCTAGGAGAATCCCCCAGTTGAGGATCTCAGTCATGAGTAACAGGCCCATTTTTGGATGGGTTTTATGTTAAGACCCGTGGACTCCGAGATCAGGTGGAGAAGACCCATGAAGAAAGTAGGGCCTTCATCACTCGAGAGATTCCCCGTCGACTCCACGTCGACTGGATGGGAGTGCAAGGAAGAACCCTCAGACTCTGAAGAGTTGTCCAAAGAGTGGTCGACCGCCCGAGTCCCCACTGACCCTCCGGGGATGGTCAGGGGTGACGGTGACCAACAACCGATGGGTAAGCCCCTTGGCTGCCCGAGACTTGTTGGCCGGAGCGCTGGATGGTGACTGTTTAGGTGGTGGCTCCACGGGGATCGGTGGAGATGCCAGTTGTGTCTGAGCCGGGACTGTCTTGGTCTGCTCCTTAGGCAGAGAAGGTATCGGTCTGTCAGGTGAAAGCCAGGTGATTGCCGGTGTAGGAGCTGGAGTCTGCTTCATACCAGCTGTTACCACAAGGTCCTTGTGGCATCTGTACAAATCGTGCCGAGGCCTCTCCTCGCCCGAGGAGGACGAAGATTAGTGGCATTGCTGTTTCCCGTGGTGTTGGGAGCGCCAGCGTTGATGGAGAGCTGCTCAGCCCACAGGAATAAGGGAGTTGGCGAGCACCAAGGCTCCTCTGGGTCTTGGTTAGAGACCAGAGGCAGTGGGTCAGTGGACAGATCTGTCCCTCCAACGGTCTGAGTCAAGACCGGCATCCTGGATAAGGAAGTGTCAGCTTCTTCAGTTAACTGGTCAGTCGTTTCAAGAAAAATCTCAGCCGGGACTTCAAGCAGCGTCTCTACCAACTGGCTAGATGGGGTTACCATGAAGCCGGCAGCCTGGGCCGAGGATTCGACCAAAGTCTGATCCAGAGAAGTGCGGGAATCTGAAGCTGTTGACTGAGAGCACTCCTGATCCCACGAACGACAGAGTCCTCTTTTTCTTTTTTGGACTCTCTTCTTGGATTTAGGTTTGTGCCCAGAGGGTCCCTGACCAAGGGTTGGCAGGGACTGGCACAGTTCCTTGAAGGACCCCATGTTCCTAGAAGGACCCGGTGAAGGTAAAGCCCAGCTGGAACAGCATGAAGACAGAAGCTGCAGAGGAGTGGGATTCAGCCTGGGCCGCCACCTTCTCGAACGCCACAAGCTGTTCAGCGGAACCTGCAGCCATGGAGACCACACAGTGGGCATCCTTGGATTTGACCGGTGGGTTCCATTGGACTGAGCGGTCTAACTTGAGTCAGGCGAGGCGGTCCTTGAGAATGGTCGGGTGAAACGAGCGACAGAAATCACAGAACTGGGGGTTGTGCTCATGCCTCAGGCAGTAGACTCGCACGGAGTGTGGGTCCGTTTGGGACATCTGCCCGCAAGGGCACTGGTGGAACCCAGGAGCAGACTTGTCTATTGCAGTTGTGACAAGCGAGCTGAAGAGAAACTTGAAAGTAGAATTTGGAAGAAAATCTGGAGATTTAACAGCAAAGGGCCTATTCAACACAGGAGTGGTAAGGAGGGAACCTGCTGCTTCCAGCAGAAAGGAAGATCTGGCATCATGGGGTGGAGCCGAGGGAGTTCCCACCCAGGTGGGTGGGAGGAGCAAGCTTGAAGACATTTCTGGCAAGTCCTAAAGGGAAAGGCAGCTGTCAGAAGTGTAAATAGATCATATCCACGTCCCTAGAAATGATGATTTTGAAATATCTTTTGTATGTTTAGAAGTATGGTATCTATTTTGCACAAGGGTAAATCTGATGGACAGAAAGTGATTAAGGTGTTACGACACAGTACATTGGGCTGTAGTCCTAACAGACAGCAAGCCAGTGGAAAGGGATAGTCTGCCCTTTTTAAAACTCCCAGAAATACCACTTGTTTTGTCAGCTCTGAAGATTATTCAGGTTACTTGTTTCTTGGTACTGGGTATGCAGCATTCTGAAAGCTAGGAAGAGTGGTGAGGATATAATTCAACTACCTCGCAGATATTTAAAGTAAATGCACACATGCAAAGAATTAGTATTCCGGAGCAACAGTTCCATGTTAAAACAAAACCACAAAAATCATGAGTTTGTTTTTTAAGAAGGGGTGTTTTGGGCTGGCTTGAAAGCACCTCAGGATAACTGCTGCTTGCCATGTCAGTGACCTGGGTTTGTATGCTGATCCTGGGTTATCAATGGAGGCTGGCAGTGGAGTGATCTGGTATCCCATAGGTACGGTGCACCCCTGTGGACCATTGCCCTGGTGTACGCATTCCTTCCAGTGGGCGCAGTAGTGAACTGAGAGGAGAATGACGTGTGGGCTGATGTAATACTTTCATGTACAGTGGCGTGAAAGAGTATTTTCCCCTTCCTGATTTTCTCTATTATTGCATATTTGTCACACTGGATGTTTTCAGGTCTTTAGACAAAATGTAATATTAGATAAAGGGAACCTGAGTGAACAAATAACACTTGTTTTTTTTTTTACTTATTTCATTTATTTAATGAAAAATGTTAACCAACACCAACTGGCACTGTGTGTTAAAGTAATTGCCCCCTAGTTAAATCAACCCAATTAAAGGGATAATTAGAGTCAGCTGATTGAACACAGCCAGGCTTGATTACAGCCAGCCCTGCTCAATATAAACCTCACTTATGTTGACCCTTACCATCAGAGTCACATTGCCAGCACAAAGATTCAACAAGCACATTATGCCACGATTAAAGGAAGTTCCTGAAAAGATCAGAAAAAAAGTTGTTGCTGTCTATCAGTCTGGAAAGGGTTACAAAGCTATTTCTGAGGCTCTGGGACTCCATCGAACCACAGTGAGAGCCATAATCTCCAAATGGAGAACACTTGGAACAGTAGTGAATCTTCCCAGGAGTGGGCAGCCTGCCAAAATTACTCCCAAGGGCGCAGCATAAAATCATCCAGTATGTCTCAAAGGATCCTAAAACAACATCCAAAGAACTGCAGGCTTCTCTTGCCTCAGCTAAGGTCGGTGTTCATGACTCCACAATCAGAAAGAGACTGGGCAAAAATGGGCTTCATGGGAGAGTAGCAAGGCGGAAACCACTGCTAACCAAGAAGAACATAAATGCTCGCCTCTCATTTGCCAAGAAGCACCTGGATGATCCACAAGCCTTTTGGGAAAATGTTCTATGGACAGATGAGTCCAAAGTGGAACTTTTTGGATGACATGGATCCCATTATGTCTGGTGTAAAGCAAACACAGTATTCCACAGTAAGAACATCATACCAACAGTCAAACATGGTGGTGGTAGTGTGATGGTGTGGGGATGCTTTGCTGCCTCAGGACCTGGACGACTTGCCGTAATTGAAGGAACCATGAATTCTGCTCTGTACCAGAAAAATCTTAAGGAGAATGTCCGGTCATCCATCCGTCAGCTGAAGCGTAGTTGGGGTCATGCAGCAAGACAATGATCCAAAACACAAAAGCAAGTCCACATCAGAATGGCTGAAAAGAAGTAAAATTAAAGTTTTGGAGTGACCTAGTCAAAGTCCAGACCTAAACCCAATAGAGATGCTGTGGCAGGACCTGAAACGAGCAGTTCATGCTCGAAAACCTACCAGTGTTACTGAATTAAAGCAGTTCTGCGAGGAAGAGTGGGCTAAAATTCCTCCACAGCGATGTGAAAGACTGATATTGAATTATAGGAAGCGTTTGGTTGCAGTCATTGCAGCTAAAGGTGGCGTAACCAGTTATTAAGTGTAAGGGGGCAATTACTTTTTCACACAGTGCCAGTTGGTGTTGGTTAACTGTTTTCATTAACTCATTCTATCTGATGCCGCCATTTTGGGTCAGGTTAATCAGTGGATGGTTCTGATGCCATATGACGCTAATGGGTACAATGGGTTAAATAAATGAAATAAGTAAAAAAAAAAAAAAAAAAAGTGTTATTTGTTCACTCAGGTTCCCTTTATCTAATATTACATTTTGTCTAAAGACCTGAAAACATCCAGTGTGACAAATATGCAATAATAGAGAAAATCAGGAATGGGGCAAATACTTTTTCACGCCACTGTACATCAGCCAATGCCTTGGACAAACCTCGGGAAGGATTTTGAGGGAAGGAAAAGATGTGGAAGTACCCAGAGGGATGACATCTAAGCATCCCCCCTTTCTGGGAGGGTCTGCTGCTCTCAAGCCCCCCCCCCCAACTTCGTGGGGCCAGATTTGTGTGGAACTGTTAGGAGTTGGAGTTGTTAGGATGGGTGTACGTGGATCTAAAGGAGGCTTCACAAAGTAAAAAGAAAGTTGATTGAAACAAGGGATGTTCTTGCATTGTGTGGTGGTGGTTCTCTGACCCTGGGTCAGTAGGTTCCCTCAGCATTAGTGGGGGAGGACCTGGTGTTAAAAATGCAGCTAACTGATTGTGGGAAGAATTTGCATGCTTTGCCTAGAGTTTATCAACAAGACCCATTACTTCAGCGGTTGTAAATATTTCCATGGTTTGTTGCAAGGTACATAAAAAAGATTGTCATGTGGTCTTGAAAAACCAAAAAGCATACCAAACGTTAAATTTCTTTTGGGTTTTTGTAGTGGCTATGACTTTGGTTACATGGTGAAGCTCCTGACTGACTCTGCCCTACCTGAGGAAGAGCAAGACTTTTTCCAGATCCTGAACCTCTTCTTCCCAACGATCTACGATGTGAAGTACCTCATGAAGAGCTGCAAAAACCTCAAGGTATGTCAGATCAGGCCTTGGTGCTGCCCACTCTGTGAGGAAGTGATTGGCATATGGATGTCTCCTCTTTTTTTGTTTTTTGGGGCGGGGGGAGTTTCTGAGCATTCGGATGAAGTAGAAACCCACTTAAACAAGGAGGTGCTAGTTTGGATAAGATACTCCGAAATAAATATTGAATGATAAGAATATTTAGACCTGCTTGCTTACTTGTTTTAAAAGACTTTCTAGTGCTTGTCAAAGACTAAAATCCTTGGTTATCAACTGACAAAATGCTAGAAATGTTCTGTACTGAACTGTGTTCTGGTGTGCTCCTCTGACACCTTGCTCAGGTTTTAGTCCCCGACCCCCTTGCATGACTAGAGCACAGCCATGCAAAACCATATAGCTGTGTGTAAAAAGACAGGAAAAGCCAAGCTATCCTTCTAGTTGGAAACCAGAGAAAATATATCGGGCGGGGAGGGGATGGAATAGTTTGCTTCACACTCGTAGCAAAATTGTAAGGAAAACTATTTATATTTGTTCTTGGTGAAACTTCAACAGTTGATGTACGTTTTTCAGTTTCCAGCCAGAAGGATGTAGCATACAAGGAAATGCAGACACATACACAGACACACATATTTGTCTTGGAGGAGTAGTATGAGCTCTGGCTGCCTAGGGTCATGCTAGATAGCTATGACAGTTTGTCGCTGTGTGCGTGTTGTAGAGGTTGGGGGTCCATCCCTGCTGCCAGTGAAGAATGTTCTGCACACCTCCCCTGCCCACCCCGTGAAGCTGCAGTGCAGCTGAAGAAGAAAGTCCAGTGATCAGGTGCCCATCTTTTGTCAGTGAAAAATCCCCCCCTGTGACGGGATTCTGAACTGGGACTGCTGGCACTGGGAGGAGAGAAGGCGGAAAAGCAGCACCTTTTCACACAAGACTTCTTGAGGCCCTTTCTGAGGATACATAGCAATTTCTCCAATCCTAAATTCCTGACACATTTCATACCCTACATTTATTTTTGTGAATAGAAGGTGGATTTATTCAAGACCCAAAGGAGTGTTGAGAGTTGAATATTATTAATCTTTTAAGAGCCTGTGTAGTTTGCAAATAATAAGGTATGAGACTTGCTTTGCACAACTAATCTGGATGTGTGTCTGTGTCTGTTACCTCGCTTGGCAAAGCAGTCCTGCTGCAATAACTAAAACTGTTTGCACACTTTACAGAATGTCTGAGCAATGGAATCTAGGACACCAGACATTCCAACAGCAAAACGTTTCCCACATTTAAAGTTGGTTCATCCACAATGCTGTTTTGTGTATCTGTTTAAGTTGATTGCAGTCTTTTATAAAAATACTGCTGCAGAAACAGTATTCCAACAATATGGTGTAAGGAGTTCCATTAAAAAAACACACACTATCCTGCTAGATAGTATCATTAGAGCATAAGACATTATAGTTCCTAAAAGGAATGAGCAGTCAGTACTCGAATACCAGTGCGCTTCGAAGGCATACTGCCTCTTTGTCGGGGACTGGGGTTGGAGAGACCAGGGTACCACGTTACAGAAACATAACCTACTATGCCCCTCTTTTCCCTGCCTCTTCTGCCACCGTAGACTCTACCTCGTATCCACCACCTTCTCCCTGCTTTGATAAGTTTTGCTTTGTACCTGTCCCGTGCATGCTTGAAGCCCACCACTGTTTCCGGCCCTACCACCCTCACTGGAAGATTTTCCAGGCATTCACCACCCCTCTCAGTGAAGAAATACTTCCCCACATTCCTCCTTAACTTCCCCCTTACAGCTTTCACCTTTCATGTCCCTTAGTTCTTGTACACCATGTTGTCTGAAAAATGCTCCCTTCCTCTACCTTACTCACCCCCATGAGGTATTTAAAGATCTCTGTCATGCCCCCACACCACCATGTAGGTCTTTATTTAAAGGTACATACTCATAATATGAGGCCACATTATGTTGATCTTTATTTAAAGTTATATACATACTTATAATCTGAGACTTATTTTTTAAACTCCTGCTATTCAGTGTGGACCAGAAGTAGTATGGAAAACACACCAGTCATAAAAAGTGGCATTGTAAGTGGACATATGCTATTTCGCATACTCTACAAATACTAATACCACCTGTCAACTAAGGCTAAAATATATAACAACGTACACGAAGTATAGGACTAGTTATGTACAACATTGTGGACATACTGTGTTTAACGAAAAAAGTGAAGCAACGAGAAACTGACCAAGCTTTAAGCACCTCCCTCCTCCACATATGATAATCTGCCACAGAAATTCAAGGGAACATTTTCTGCGATCCAGTTGTGCTGGAGGGTATGGGCATGCCTAGCAGTCGCCTGGTACTGGGAGACTAGGAAGAGCTTTTGAGGAAAGAAAATATTGCATAATCATGTGGAACCAACATTGCAATCCATTTCAGGTCAATAAGTTATTTTAAATGTGGTTTCAAATCTAGATTGTCATTTGACCCCAGTGGCTTCATTCCTTTTAATGCAAAGATGCATGTGCTTTCATTTTTCAGTAGCTGATGTACCCTATCCCCACCTCGATAATGTGAGTGTTCCAGTGCGAAACATTGGTGATTTTGTTTGGGAGCACTGCTGGGCTGTAAAATTATGTTTTGTTATTTTAGAAAATGTCTTGTTCACAAAGTCGTGGCTAAAACTGTTTTTTTAACTGAACCTACGGGTGCCCAGCTGTTTGTTTTTTAATTTTTCTCTTTCCCTATCCCCAGCCTGCCTTTTAGCCTGAATGTGCTGGATACTCATGAATTTGATCTGAGCGGGATTCAAATAGTGTTCCTGTAGGAAAAGTGCTCCTATCGGTGTGTCTACATTCCCATTAACTGTGCTTTGAACATGTTCTTGAATTCACTGGTTTAGCATTTGAATTTTCCTTCCAATATAGATTTTGCCACAAGGGTACCAGGGAACATAGGCTACAAAATGAGTGCTGCAGTTAATGACATTTCTTATCTCCGAGTCGACGTTTCTGTACTACTTGGCTCTAAAAACACTATACCTTTTACCCCAGATTTACATACATACGTGCATAAATCTGGAAAGGTGATCCAAACTCTGGCAGTTGAGCTTCATTACCAGAAAAATGCAGAGTGATGCACATTGGCAAGAACCACCCATGCACCGTGTGCTGGATGGGAGGAGTTCAGTTAGCCTCAGTGGTGTAATAAAAGGATCTGGGTGTTGTCATGAGGCACAGTCTCAAAGCCTCATGCCAGTGCAACAAGGCATATACTGTAGCAAGGCAACGTGGATGCTGTGTTGTATAAGGAGGGGATTTAAAAGTAGGAAGGAGGGAGGTGATAGTGCCCCTGTTCAAGGTACTGGTGAGGCCCCACTTGGAATATTGTGCTCAGTTTTGGAACCCACATCTGAAGAACGTCAAGGACAGGCTAGAGACAGTATGGTGCAAGGTCACCAGAATGATCCAGGGTTAGCAGTGCAGCTCACACGAGGAATGTCCAGCAGACCTGAATGTGTACACGCTGGAGGCCAGGAGCAGTATTATGAGACATGCAAATTCCCGAGGGGGATAACAGTAGTTGACAGTGTGGACCTGTTCCCCAGGAACAGGGACGCGGTGACTGGAGGACATGGGTGGAGACTGTTCAGGGAAATTTAAGATGCATGCGAGGAAGTTCTTCACTAAAAGGATGGTGGAATAGTGGAATAGATTGCTGAATGAAGTGGTGGAGGCTGGATCTGTAAATGGCTTCAAGGTCAGCTGGGACAGGTACCGAGACTGCATGTAGTACCGGGGGGGGGGGGGGATAGTAAGTGGAGGGGGATAAGCTAAGGACATTGCTGGTTAGATCTCGGGGTAAAAACTCTATTCAGTAGATCAGTGGGGGATAGGTAGGAAACTGATTTCAGGGGTATTTTTTCCTGCTGTCATTTTGTACGTTTATACTGCTGTAATTTTTTTGTGTTTGTATGTAGTGTAGTTTTGACAAGTAGAAATTCTGTTGGTGCGTTCAAGGGAGACCAGATCTTACTTCAAGGATAGCTCCTGCAGCAGGCAACACCTGTAGGATTAAGCCGCCAGGCACTAGGACCCCACAGAAAACTTCTAGCTAGCAGTATACAGCGACCCACCCTCGATGTCTGCTAGTGGTATATGAGGAGCTGTCCCCCAGCCCTGCCTGAGTTCTTTTCCTGCCGTCGACCCGAGCACATCAGCTCCATTTTGCTAAGTCAACTGCCTGTTTTATCGCATTACCCACGCTTTTCTGTTTTTCTAGTGTTCAACATGTTCCAATATGACTTCTTCATCATCATCATCATCTTCAGGGAAACATCTGAGCGGCCGGGGCTACCTGGGCCACCCGTCCACACCACCACTGCTCACCGCCAAGGAACCCTCCTCTTGTTGGTAAGCTCCCAGGCCAAACTGGGAAGTGCTGAAAGGCTCCCTTTGGCTGCTGCCTGTTGCTTCCAGCTCCTCTTGTGCTCCGAGCGGCCACTGATTGGCCCTGCAATCTTGACTGATTCAAACTGTTTTGCTGGGCTCTGCGCCCATAGACTTCAGTGGGTTTCGGAAGAAAATTTTCGCCCACCTCCCCTCCCCCACCTTAATTAAATAGGCCTTAACTCCGCCCTCTTCTGCCTAGGGAACCGCCCTTTCGTTTCCTATTGGATACTCTCTCTCCTGTACCTCCTCTCTTAACTGCCCACTCTTCCTCCTCCCCCCTGCTCCTCTTCCCCTCTGCTAATCAACTCAGTCCCCTCACTGCCCCTGCCTCCCTTCTGTGCCTGACACCTTCTTGTATCTCCTAGTGCTAGTCCATCCAGTGACTGACCAACCCCTTGGCATTCCGTAGCTCCCCTGCACCCTTTCACTCCTGAACTCTATTCTAGAGCTGCTACCTCCTGTCTCCCTGTCTTGTTACACTCTTTAATGCCCCCCCACTATCTCTCTGCTACATCCTCCTCTTTTGCTACTGCCCTTGTCTCCTCACTGCCCCACCTTCTGCCCATTCTCCCTAAGCCACCTGCTTACCTAGTTTCCCCTGCCCCCAAGCCTCCACCTCACTGCCTACCTCCTGCCACTTTCACTAGCTGCCTCCCACCTACCCAGCACCCTGTGTCTGCCCCCCCATTCACATTGAATCATGTATGACACCGGTACTCTATACCCCTTTCTCCTCACCTTATTTGCCCTCTTCCCACTCCTACATCCCCCCTGCTCATGTTTCCCCACTGTCCCGAACATCTATCAACTCACGCTCTCTCACCCCCTCCATGGTACCCTCCCTCTTGATCTCATGTTCCCATCTTGGGCATCTCCAATCACTACGAAATGGCCCTCTCCCCCAAATGGCCGTTGGGTACTTCCCGTGTCCACTGCTACTGCTGCCACGCTTTACCCATAGCTCCACCCGTTTACTTGCCCTGATGAATCTTGGAGTTCTCTGGCCCAAAAAAATATGTGCCAGTCATGGGTATCTCACACCAGTACTCTAAAACTTATACTTCTTCTCCTGCTATTGTCAGGAAACATTCATCCCAATCCCGGACCAGCTCTTACAATAAGAACTCAGACCAATCAACCAGGATCCCTCTCAATAATCTCACTTAACATATGCAGTCTTCTTCACAAAATTGACGCCCTTCAGACTTTTGCCTGCCAGCATAACCCAGACATACTAGCAGTTGTAGAAACCTGGCTCTCGCCTTCGGTTCCTGACCATGCTATCACCCTCCTTGGGTATAATGTCTACCGGCTTGATCGAACATCAAAAAGAGGTGGTGGCTGCGCCCTGCACCTTAAGGACACGATCCGGGGGCACTTCATCAACTTAACCCCCCAAACCACCACTGCACAGATTCTTCCTGTTAAGATCCTTCTTGGTGCACACAATAAAGCCATCACAGTTGTCGGTCTACATTCCACTGAGAGAGCAAGGTAATGGGCTTAATGCAGTCCTGGAGTTTACCAAATCTCTCTCACCTGATTCAGAAACCATCCTCCTCGGTGACTTTTAATATTAACTGGCCTGCTGCAAAGGCAGGGGCATACAGGGACTTGACAGCGGCAGCAAACCTTTCTCGGATGGTTAGCTCCCCAACCAGGACAAACTATAAAACGGGTACCAGCACCCTTCTGGATTGGATCATAACAAGCCATCCCTCCAGGATCACAAACACCACTGTCCTCCCTGACACACTTATTGACCACTCCCCCGTCATCTGCTACTGGTCCAGTAAATTCATCAAGCCCCCAAAAAAAAAATTACTAGCCGGGTTCTACCTAGAGGCAAGCTACCTCATCTCAAAACCTTCCTTAGTCAACAGGATTGGTCCCCAGTTCTCACTGCAACCAATGTGAACACCGCACTTGAACACTTCATCAGGATCTTCAACCAAGCATGCAACATATCTGCACCCTTCAGGAAGCGCAAGGCCAAAGCCCTATGTAACCCCTGGCTCACCAGAGACCTACTTAGACGACTAAAAGTTCAAGACCACCTTTGGGAGATTGCCAGGAACACCGGGAGACAAGTTGATATTGCTAACTATAAACGTGCACGAAATGACCGCACCAAATATATCCGGGATACGAAGACCACCTATTTCCATAATGTTCTCACTAACTCATGGGGCAACGGTAGGGACTTCTGGAATGACATTAAAGAAGTCACTGGGAAGCAATCTAAATCACCCCCGTCAGTACTTGGCATAAATGGTGAAACTACACTTGACCAGAAACTCATTGCTGATACATTCAATGACACCTTCACGGACCTCAGTGCTGTACTCCAACAGGGTTTTTTCAATGAGGTGGTTTCCCCTTGCCCCCTCCAGCCATCCTCCCTTCTACTTTAAAGCAGTAAAAATGCATCAAGTCTGCAGCTACGTTACCAAAGCTATTTGCAACTCCAGAGCCAGCAGTGACTACCTCGACCTCAAACTGCTATCACTCACACTTGAAGAAGTACTCCGACCACTGACCAGAATTTTCAACCTCTCCCTCTCCCTCAGCCTCAGCCAGTTCCCCGACCTTATGGAAATCTGCCACGGTAACCCCAATTCATAAAAGTGGTGACAAAACAGCTACTGAGAATTACCGTCCAATTTCCATCCTACCTCCACTCTCCAAGGCCCTAGAACAGATTGTGTCAGACCAGCTCACCGACTTCCTAGACAATCACAACATCCTGTGCAAGGAGCAGCATGGCTTTAGAAAAGGTCGTAGCACCTCCACGGTGCTACTTGAATTCACTGATGCAATCCATCACTCACTCGATAACAGTCATCTTACTGGGTCCACCTTCGTCGACTAACTAAAGCCTTTGATACCGTCAACCACAATCTCCTACTTGCCCAGCCCATTGTGAGGGCTTTCACTAACTTCGGTGAACTGGTTCAAAAGCTACTTAAACAACCGCTCCCAAAAGAGTGAGAATTGCTGGCACACTCAGACCAACGACCAGTCCAGTCCGGTGTCCCACGGGGCTCAGTCTTGGGCCCCCTCCTTTTCAGCCTTTTTCTGAACTCACTGCCAGAATCCTGCCCTGAACAGATCCTACTCTATGTGGACGATGCTGTCATCCTGGCATCCCACCATGATCCAGTCCGTCTACAAGGTAACCTCCAACAGGCCTTCTCTGCAGTTGAAAACTGGTTCACAAAACACAGACTTATACTTAACCATAAAAAAACGAAGACCATGATCTTCTGCAGCTCCCAAAACAAACACAAACAATATCAGCTCTCCATTAAAACCAAGCAAGGAATCACCCTCGAACAAGTTCATACCTTCAGATACCTCGGCCTCTCCCTCGACTGTAATCTCTCTTATGTCCCACACATCAATAACGTGGCAAAAGTAACCAACACCAGGATGGGCCTACTATTCTGACATAGGAAACATCTAACCCCAGAAGCTCTGTCCATAGCTGTCCAGCGCTCCATCATCAGCATCATTGACTACAGTCTCATTATCTATGGATCTGCCACAACCTCCCCTCTCAGGTGTGTTTAGACTTCCCTCAGTCAAGCCTGCCAACTCGTTACTGGTTCCCACCGACTCACCCACACCTGCGACCTCTACTCTAAAACAGGCTGGCTGCAACTGAACAACCGAATCAAATACCAAACCTGCATCACTGCTAAAGAAAATCATGATGGGAAAGGCACCACCAGGAGTCAGCACCCTCCTCAAACCCAAAATCACCAACCGCAACACCAGGAGCTCTAAGCCCCAAATCCTTCAAATCCCTGCTGCCGCACTTCCCAAGGCCAAAGGTCATTTCCATACAGGGCTCCGTGTTGGCTGAATGAGCTCTCTAGTGACACCTCATCCACAGCAACGCTTGGAGCGTTTCAAAAAAAAAAAAAAAGCTTTGCCACTCCATAACTGACACCTCCACCTGTGCTTGCACCCAATAACATCTTCATTCCCTACGCTGCTTCTGACCTTATAGGTGTCAATTTCTGCCCTCTCTTCTTGCACTTACCTGTCCAATGCAACTTCTGATGCACTTGCCCTGTGTCTGTCCTGACAAGGCCCCTCTGCTGCCTCACCCTGACCCTCTACACTTATGCCTTCCCCTGCCCTCAGCCCTCTCCCCTTCTTGCCCTCTTTCTCCTAGTGTTTCTTGAGTTACTCATCGCTCAGTCTGATTTTTGTCAAGCAAAATTACTGTCTAAAACCATGTACCTGTAACTGTTTTATGTTTTAGTGTCTGTTACCCTGTAACCAGCATGACGTGGAAGCTTTGTAAAAGAGCCTTGGCCCAAAGGTACTTTGTAATCCTAGACACAAATAAATAAAAAATAAAAATCTCCAGAGCGGCAGATGAATGTGTGTGCCTGCGGCAAGCAGATTCCGTTTGTTCTGCCTGGGCCCCAACCACAACACTGAGGCCTGCCAGCACTGCTGCAGCTTCAGTCGGAGGACTAGGATCTACTGCCTGAAGGTCCTAAAGAGCTTTCTGCATGAGCAACAATTGGCCACCATGGAATCTTCTAGACCCACTGGGACATCATCCTCTTAGAGCAGTCACCGGGAGAAGTCCCATAGGAAGCACTCTCACCGGGATTCAGCAGCCCCCCGCCAGTTCGATTCTGGCTTTGCCAGACTCGAACCTAACGACTTCCGAGTCGCCTAATCCTCGTCTTCGCTAGCCGGTCCTTCAACTTCTGCAGTGCCGATGCCAGAAAAGCTCCGGCCTCCAGACTTGACGACACCTGGCAACCTGACGCCAGGCACCCGGCATCCGACCTTTCAGGGCCCGCAGACCCGACAACGCCTCACAACCTGACACCGAATCCATCAGGGTAAGTTCCTCAGGGTGCAGGGACCCCCTGATCCCCCTTGTCAGAGGTGGGGGCCCTTTTTATATCATTGTGGAACACCATCATGGGGGACTTGCTGCCTCAAGGACCTGAAATTCCCCCTAAAGAGCCTCAGCCAAGGGCTCCTACTCCTCAGTCTAGGCAGCCGATCGCTCTGTGAAAACCCTCACCTACACCAGAGCCCAGCCAGTCTAGGTCCCCCAGGGGTATGAAAATGCGCTCTTCCTCTAGGTCCACCTATAGATGCCGCCACAGCTCCCACGACTGTTGGTGGCACAGGTCCTATTCCTAGTCCACTGAATCAGGGAGCTATAGTAGAAGCTCCCATTATGACTCTGAATCTTCAGAGGATGGGTTTTCTTCCCACCCCAGTCCATCCTCTGGACGTGCCTCGGTCACCTCCTGATGACCCCAGCTTCATGGATGTCATGAGGCACATCCAGGCACTCAGTGGCTGGGACACTGAGGACCTTGATCTGGAAAGGTGCCGGCTGGCCGAACATTTGGAGTTGCAGCATCCCAAGTCGGTAGTCTACCTCCTAGTTCTTTCCTACTAAGACCTTACCATGTTGGCATGGAAGCACACTTCTTTGGCCTCCGCAGTCCTGAGAAAAGCTGACCGGCTCTATAAAGCCCCTAAGAACCAGCCCTTTTTGGCAGAGCAACCCAGAGCCATGATTCTCATGGCAGCCCATGGTAGGTCCCAGCTCCCATACAAGGAGTCCAAGCGGCTGGATCAGCTGGGCCGCAAAGTTTACTTCTCAGCCACATGCAGCATCCGCTTGCTCAACTTCTTGGCTCACATGGTGAAATACCAGAACACCTTGTGGAAGAAAGCCTTAGAACTGGCCTATGGTCAACCTGAGTCCCCCTAGACTACGGAGCTACTGGATATCCTTCAGATAGGGGCAGACACAGATAAGCACGTCTTGTGTTGTGCTTACGATTCCACTGACACTTCAGCTCGGGCTGCTGCTACAGGTGTCTGTTTATGTTGTTACTCGTGGCTGAGGATCTCCAGAAGGGAATTTTGGATGCTCCCTTCCAAGGCCCAGTGCTTTTTGGGGAACCTACCGAAAAGATTATTCTGGGACTCCAGGATTCCGGGAAAGCAATACAATCTGTATACAGAATCTACCACTCTGAGCAGGCTTCCAACAAGCGTCGGCCTTTTCTTCGCTCTCAAGGGCAAGCAATTTCAGGGTCAGCAGCCTACAAGTACCTTCAGGAGGAAGGCCACCTCTGAGCTAGGAGGGGTTTCTGGTCCAACAACTGCTAAGACTCCCACCAGCCTCCCCGCCCCACTTCCAGTGCCTCTGCCTGACTCTTGCCTGGCCCCAGTGGAGCATCTGGGGAGTTAGTAGGGGGTTGCTTCTCCCATCTACCTCAACTGGTGGAGAAGCATTACGTCGGATCAGTGGGTCCTACAGCTTCTCGAACAGGGCCGTATTCCGGAATTTATCGAGGTCCCTCTGTACAACCCCCCCATACCCTCTTGTTACCCTCCCTCTCATCTTCATTTGATTCGAGTGGAGATCCAGTGTCTGCTGTCCAAACAGGCCATAGAGCCCGTTCCTCCCTATCAAAGGGGAAAGGGCTACTACTCTCACTTCTTCCTAGTCCAGGGGACCTAACGCCCATTCTAAACCTGAGTCAACTGAACCAGTTTGTGGAGTACATACGGTTCAGAATGGTCACCTTGCCAGACCTACTCCCCCTCCTCCATCAGGGGGACTGGATTTGTTCTCTGGACATGCAGGATACATATCTGCACATTCAAATCTTTTAGTCCCACAGGCGGTTCCTGCGGTTCCGCTTCCAGGAGACCCATTATCAGCTCTGAGCTCTTCCCTTTGGCTTGTCCTTGGCTCCTTGTGTTTTCACGAAGTGCCTAGCCATGGTGGCTACGGCCTTGAGAAGGAAGGGACACTACGTCTTTCCTTACCTCGATGACTGGCTACTGGCAGCTTCTACTGAGGATCATTTTCTGAGGACTCTGGCAGAGACCTTCACCCTCTTCCGGTCTCTGGGTATTACCCTGAATCTTTTCCAAGTCCTCTCTGTGGCCCAGTTGCAGAGTTCAGTACATAGGCACCATTCTGGCCTTTCTACTGGAGGACAGGGCGGAAAGGTTCCAGTCCTTAGCCCACCTAGTCTCTTTGTCTCGTTGGGTTCCAGCTCGAACATACCTCAGCTTTCTGGGCCACATGGCGGCCGCCATTCCCACAGTCTCTCTGGCGTGCCTTCATATGAGGGTACCCCAGTGGATCCTTCAGGTTCAGTGGGACCAGCGATTGGATGACCTGGAAGCAGGTGCAGTCCAGAGAACACTCACATGTGACTCGACTTGCCCAATTTGATGAAGGGGTCTCCTCGCAGGACCCACCTGCTGAATCCTGACCACAAATGCCTCCAGCAAGGGCTGGGAGCCCATCTGACCGACAAGCAGACTCGGGGGGATGTGGTCTTCACTGGGTGAGATCCCACATCAGTGTGCTGGAGAGGAGGGCGATCCTTTATGCCTTGCTGGCTTTCCAATTGGATCTCCTTCCAAGCCCCTTTCAGATTCAGACGGACGTGTCCGTGGTCTTTTACATCAACAAACAGGGGGCATCCACTAGTATCCTCTTTGCAGTGGTCATTGTCACGGTACCCCTAGTCAGGCTGCACATGAGGATACCTCAGTGGACATTAAGGGTCCAGTGGGATCAACGCATCGATGACCTAGAACAGCAGCTTCTTGTCACTTTTCCCGTCAGGGAAAACAACTGAAGAGGAGGGGGCGGTACCTAAACCAAACAAGAGAAACACTCTGAATAGGGGGGTCAATACCAGTCCATTCACAGAAAAAAGGGTTTTGAAAGAACTCTTGAAACTGAGGGTGGACAAAGCAATGGGGCCTGATGGGATTCACCCAAGAATTCTAAAAGAACTAAGGGTAGAACTAGTAATGCCACTGACTACTCTCTTTAACAAATCGTGGGAGGATGGGGTGGTGCCTGAGGACTGGAGGGGGCAAATGTGATTCCACTTCACAAAAGTGGGAGCAGGGCAGAGGCAAGAAACTACAGACCAGTTAGATTGACCTCGGTGGTAGGGAAAATGATGGAATCACTTCTGAAGGAAAGAATTGTTGAGTACCTAGAGGCCAGTGGGGCACAGGACACAAGGCAGCATGGTTTCACAGCAGGAAGGTCATGTGAGACGAACCTAATAGGTTTCTTTGACAGGGCGACCAAAGTAGTAGACCAGGAAGGGGCTGTGGATATGGCCTACCTAGATTTTAGCAAGACATTTGACACAGTCTCACACAAAAGATTAATATACAAGTTAGCAAGCCTTGGAGTGGGTCCCAAGCTGGTAACCAGGATAAAAAACTGGCTGGACAACAGGATGCAAAGGGTAATAGTAAAGAGTCCACAGTGAAGAAAGGAGGGTAACTAGCGGGTACCTCAGGGGTCTGTACTGGGACCAGTCCTCTCTAATGTTTTTATAAGTGATATTGGAGAGCACCTGGAAGGAAAAGTATGTCTCTTTGCAGATGACACAAATAATCTGCAACAGGGTTGATGCACAAGGTGGGGTGTAAAGGATGAAAAGGAACTTGGCAAGGTTGGAGGAATGGTCAAATATCTGGCAGCTCAGATTCAGTGCAAAGAAGTACAAGGTAATGCATCTGGGAAACAAAACCCAGGGAAAGAGTACACAATGGGGGGTGAGTTAATAATACAAGTCGAAAGAGACCTAGGAGTAATTATATCAGATGACCTAAAGATGGGCAAGCAATGTGAGAAGGCAGTAAGGAGGGCTGGGGGGATACTGGGATGCATAGGGAGAGGCATCAACAGTAGAAAACAGGAAGTTGTTATCCCTCTGTACAGACAGTTGGTAAGACTCTATCTGGAGTGCTGCGTGCAATTCTGGAGACCCCATCTCTGCAAAGACAGAATGGAGGCTGTTCAGAGGAGGGCAACCAAAATGGTGCAGGGTCTGCACAGAAGACATACGAGGAGAGACTAAAGCAGCTTTATATGTATACTCTTGGGGAAAGGAGGGAGAGGGGGGAAATGATAGAAACTTTCAAGTATCTCAAGGGGAATTAAAGTATAAGAGGGTAGCATCTTTCAGAAGAAGAGATGTGCAGGAACAAGGGGGCACAATTTGAAGATAGAGGGGGGACGGCTCAGAAGTAATGGTAGAAAGTATTTTTTCACAGAGGGTTGTGGATGCATGGAACAGCCTTCCTGAGGAGGTTGTGGAGTCAGGAACAGTGGGAGAATTCAAGAATGCATGGGACAGACATAAGGCAATTCTAATGGGGGGTAGGAGGAAGTAAGCTGTTTAACTAGAATCTGCAGCTTATCCATCAGGTAGGGAAATGGGTAGACTTGGTGGGCCAAGCTGTCCTTATCTGCCGTCAAATTCTATGTTTCTATGTAGGAATGTGCTTTTCTGGTGGATGGAACCCAGCAAACTGTTGGAAAGGGTTCCTTTCCTCACTCCCTCCCCTCATCAGATTCTCAGCATGGATGCTTCAGGGATGGGCTGGGAAGCTCATCTGGGACCTCATCGTACTCGAAGAATATGGACCAGAGTGGAGACCACCTCCACATAAATGTTCTAGAGATGAGGGCTGTTTTGTATGCTCTGCAAGCCTTCCAAAACCATCTATCCCCAGGCCAAATGCTGGTGCAGACGAACAACACCAGTGTAGTAGTGAGGTTCCACTCCTCTCCCGTAAGGACATGCCTTATGTCGCCTCCTTTTTCTCCATCCCCCAAGCTCTGTTTACTGTCTCATCTTTACCTCCCTTATCCTCATTGATATTTGACTGTCTCAATATTTATTTAAATTTGTTGTAAATATGGTTATTTCTGCTCTTGTATTTTTCTTTTGCTGTATATGTTGTGATACTCTGTAACCTGGACGACTGTGAAAATTGGCATGTTTGCTCACGCTCTTTTCAGTATAAAATATATAAACTTGAAACACTGCATAAACAAGCTAGGGGGGACCCACACATATTCTCTATGCAGGGAAGCAATGTGGGTCTGGTACTAGGCTCTAGAACATGGTCTAGAACTGTTGGCCGTCCATGTTCCAGGCATCCAAAATGCCTGACGGATAGGCTAAGCAGATCGCATTCTCGAATGCATGAATGGGAGCTGCTTACCTTTGTAGTAGAGGGCCTGTTTGACAGGTGGGATTGTCCAGAGTTGGACATTTTTGCATCCCCACTCAATCCAAAACTGCCACTTTTTTGCTCGCTCACTCCAGGGCCTGGAGTTTTCTGGCAAGATGCTTTGTCCCTGTATTGGAAAGGGAGGTTCCTTTTGCCTTTCTTTTCTTCTGATTCAGAGGGTGCTTATCAAACTCCAGATGGAGGGTGCCATTCTGATTCTGGTGGCTCCCTTCTGGCCTTGTCAGATCTGGCTTCCCCTGCTGCAGCAGCTGGCAGTAGAACCTCCTGTGCCCCTGCCTCTGTGATAAAGGCTTGCTGTCACAGGAACAGGGAACCCTGGTCCATTGGGACCTCAAGTCACATCTTCATGCCTGACTCATGAAGACATAGCTATTGCGAGATTTGGAGTGTCTCCTAAGGTGACTGCTAGAAAACCTTCCACCAGGGCCACCTATTTATTTAATTTTGTTGACTGGGTAAGCCCACTGAGACTAGAAGTCCCTCTTTTAGGGGTGACCCGGAGGTGGAGATACAGATGGTAACCAACTGAAATTGAACCAGATTAAACTATTGGTGGTATTTCTAGTGAATGGAGGAAATTTTGGCCAGGACACCGGGGAAATTTACCGTATTCTTTTTGAGAAGTGCCATGGGATCTTTAACATCCACCAGAACAGGCAGATGGGACCGCAGTTTAACGTCTCATCCAAAAGACGGCACCTCAGGAGTGCAGCACCCCCTTCATGTTGCACTACAGTGCCAGTATTGGGATATTAACCAAATGCTTGGTGTGGGGATAGAACCCACAGCCCTCTGCTCTCCCAGCCCCAGAAGCGTGCGTGTGTGCCACCTGCTGAGCCACTGACATTGACCTACTCTGTGAAGTGGAAGTGGTTGCTTTGTGGGCTGCTTCTCATCAGCTGGATCCCTTCACTTATCCAGTGAACCAAGTTCTAGAGTATTTATTGTCCTTGTCAGATGCTGGACTGCAATACTCTTCCATTAACATGGACTTAGCTGCCATTTCAGCTTTTCATGTGCCTATTGATGGCCGTACGGTGGCCCAGCTGGAGGTGGTACATATATTTGTAAAGGCATCTTACATTTGAAGCCTCCCATCTGCAATCTAGTCCTGGCCTCGGACCTGAATTTTGTGTTGGAGAAACTTACTTTGGCTCCTTTTGAGCCAGACGCGACTTGCGAGCTACACTTCCTTTCTTGGAAAGCGTTCTTTTTAATTGCTGTTACTTCTGCTCGAAGGATTTCTGAGCTTCAGGCTCTCACGTGTGAGCCTCCTTATTTGATTTTCCACAAAGACAGGATGTCTTCGTGTACCACCAACCCTAAGTTTCTTCCAAAGGTGGTTTCTGAGTTAACCTTAAATGAAACCATCCATTTGCCAGTTTATTTTCCCAAGCATGCCAGTCCAGGGGCAGCATTGCTCCATACTTTGGATGCAGAAGTTTTGGGGGTGAGAATGTGAAATAAAGCAAAATTAAATTAGGTGTGCCTCCCTTCACCCCTGGATGAGTTACCATTTCTTGCTACTCCGTCTACATGGGTTAAAGTGATATGTTCATCATACGAAGGATTGCAGGAAGTCCTCGCAGCATTTTGTTTCCTTCGCTCCTGGGAAAGAGGGCATACCAGTTTGTAAACAGTGCCTGTCCAAATGGTTGGCCAACTGTATTACGTTCCGCTACAGTAAGTATGGTAAGGAACTTCCTGGTGCTGCGCGTGGCCATTCAGCGAGGACATAAGAAAATGTTGGCAGATGGGGACTGCATGATCCATCTAGTCTGCCCCGAAAAGACTACTCCTACATTGCCTACAACCTAACTTGTCCACAGTAACTATCCCATGCAAGTTTGAAATCTCTAATCGTCTTTGATACTACCAGATTCTGGAGCAGGATGTTCCATGGTTCCACCACTTTCTCCGTGAAGAAGTACTTTCTGAGGTTGCTTTTGAACCTACCTCCTACCAACCTCAAATTATGGCCCCTTGTTCGTGGTGTTGTGTTGTGCTGAAACAGATTACCTTCCTGACTTGTGTTTAGCCCCTTCACATACTTAAATGTTTCGATCATGTCACCTCTGTTTCTTCTTTGCTCGAGGAAGTAGAGATTTAACTCCCTGAGACGCACCTGGTACGTCTCGTGGTGTAGACCCTGCACCATTTTTGTAGCTCTTCTTTGTACCATTGCCAAACAGTCGGTGTCCTTTTTGAGGTGAGGTCTCCAGAACTGACCACAGTATTCCAAGTGTGGCCTTACCAAGGACTTTTAGAGAGGGCGTGATCACCTCCTGCTTCCTACTAGTAATGCACCTACTAATATAGCTGAGGATGCCATTGCTTTCTGTGCTGCCTTCTCACACTGCTTTCCTACCTTTAAGTCGTCAGTGATCTCTATGCTGAGATCTCGCTCTGTGTTTCTTCGAGTTGATGTCCTCCCAGTGTGTGTTTATTTCTTGGGTTCCTCCTACCCAGGTGCATTACCTTACATCTGTTGGCATCAAATTGCAGCTTCCAAGCCCTGGACCATTCCTCTTAGCTTCTTAAGGTCAGCCATCATGTTGTCTTCCCTCTCCTGTGAGTCCACTCTGTTGCAGAGCTTAGCATCGTCTGTGAACAGGCAAACTTTGCCCTTCAACTCATTTGCGAGGTCTCCTAAAAAGATGTTGAAGAGGATAGGTCCCAGCACTGACTCTTGCAGGATGCCACTGGCCACCCTACCTTCCCTTGACCGAGATCCATTTACTAGCACTCTCTGGGTCCTATTGTTTAGCCAGTTGCTGATCCAATTAACTACCGTTTGTCCGACTCCTTTGTGTTCCAGCTTGTTTGTTAGCCTTCTGTCAGGGACGGTGTCGAAGGCCTTGCTGAAATCCAGGTATGCAGTGTCCAGTGTTCTTGATCCACTATTTTGGTGACCCAGTCGAAGAAGTCGATTATGTTGGTTTAACAAGATCGTCCCGCCGTGAAGCCATGCAGCCTTGGGTCCATTTTTCTGGTATCTTTCAAGTATGCCACTCTCCTCTCCTTTAGTAATGATTCCATAATTTTCCCTACAATTGGGGTCAAACTGACAGGGCGGTAATTTCCTGCCTCCTGTTTGCTCCCGTTCTTGTGCAAGGGCACCACTGTTGCCCTTTTCCAATCTTGAGGTATTTCCCTGCTGTCTAGTGACTTGTTGAAGAGCTCAGCCAGTGGTGTGGCTAGTTCCTTTTGAAGTTCTTTTAAAACCCTAGGATGTATGCCATCAGGCCCCATGACCTTGTCCATCTTGAGTCTACTCTGCTCTTCTAGGACCCTTTCCTTTGTGAAGGGTCTAGTGTCCACTCCCTGACTATCCTGCCCTGTCTGACCTGTCATGGAACTTTTGCCATTGTCTTCTATAGTGAAGGCAGAGCAGAAGAACTCATTGAGAGCTTCAACCTTCTTCTCATCCTCACTGCCATCTTATCTTCTTTGGTTGCTATTGGGACTATTCCTCCCTTAGTTTTTCTTTTCTCCCTTATGTATCTGTAGAAGGTTTTGTCTGTCTTCTTAATGTCCTGTGCTAGTTTCTCTTCAGTCTGCACTTTTGCCCTTCTGACTGCCCTCCCTGCCTCTTTCAGTTTTTTTGTGTATTCTTCGTCTGCATGGCCACCTCTGTTGCCCGTTTCTGGAATGTGTCAACTGCAGAGGCTGGCAGTATAGCCTAGAGGTTAGAGGAACAAGGTGTGAACAAGCTTGATACATTCCGCAGACCAGACCAGAGTTTGATTCTCACAACCTCCACTTGCATTCTTTGTGACTCTGAGCAAGATACTTAACCACCCAGTGCTCCCAGGTCGCCCCTGAAAACAGGCACTTGTGCCTAGTGGGCCTTACCCAGTTACCAAAGACTAAAATAAAACAAAAAAATCTGTGCTGCTGCAATTTGGAGTACTGTCCACACTTTCACTAAACACTACAGTCTGGACATTGCCTCTAGAAGGAGGGCAAGCTTCGGCCTGGCTGTGTTCCAAGGCCTCCTTTTGTAGGCCTATAGCCTGTAGCCAGCCAAACTGTCTCTCTGCCAGTACTGCTTGGGACTAGTTCCATAGTTGTGGCCTGATGAAAGAGATATCCTTGAAGAAGATAGTACAGTTGTGTAAGAACTTACTGTAACAGTAGATCTTTGAGAGAATCTTTCATCAGGCTATGCCGTCCCACTCTCCATCCCCCTCTGTCTCAGAGCTCTTCGCTACTATCTCTCTTTCCACAATGGTTAACCTTCTGCTGTTTACCTGTTTTTGTAGCAGGAATCTACAGCTCCCTCTGTTCCCGCAGGAGGAGGTCCTCCGAGTATGATCTCTGGCAGAGAACTGAGGGCAGCGCAGGGCCACCCACGTCTGTATTTATTTATTTATTTAGCTTTTGTTAACCAGGTAGGTACATTAGACAAGACAATTGCCTATTTTCACGTATGACCCAGGAGAGTACAGGAATAACAGATTTAGGTACATACGACATTGTACAAATTAGACATGTTACAGTTCATGTGAGGATACAGATTCAACACAGCATACGAAACATGGTAAGGCATAGATTATACAGTATTAACATAACAAAAAATAAATACCCTGTGGGAGCTAAGAGCAGTAATGTTACAGATTCAACACAGTATACGAGTGTGGTAAGGCATAATTATACAGTATTAACAACATAAACACCTTATGGAAGCCAAGAGCAGTTCCAGGGGCACAGTATCGAAATCCTTCAGATGTGACACTATATACAGCTTAGCAACCTCTTGGAGTCTGGTCTTTTGTCCAGGTGTAGCTCCAGAGAAGAGGAGTGCTGCGATGGTTCAATTCATGGGGGTTTGGGGCAGCCACAGGCTGAGGCAAGTTTGAGATGGTTCCATAGGAGGAACGGAGACACATCTGTGAGTGCGCGACACGGACCTGGGCAGGGAAGGAGTTCCACAGTCTGAGAGCGAATGCAGCAAAGTCCCGCCCACCCATTTATTTTTATTTATTTTATTTTGACAGCAGTTTGGAAAACCTTTGAGCCATAGGCTTATTTACAAAGGTACCTTGTCACAGTAAGACAAAAAACACAGTACAACAGTAATTTAAGACAGCAATAAGTACAGAAATACAACAAGTTGGTACAGGCAGGAGTGATGCAACAATAACAGAGTTAGGTTAACACTAGGCAGTTTAGTAGGAAGCTTTGTCATAAATATTGAGTACTGCCTAGACTAGTGGCAATTACAGCTTCGGTTGTTAAATAGGTGGTTCCGTAAGGACGTTCTGAAGCACGATATAGTTGGGGCTTCGGAGATGGAGGGGGGCAGCGTAATGAACCAGGAGGGGGCCCTAAAGCTGAAAGCTCTTTGGCCATATGAGGTCCTAGCTCTAGGAATAGCAAGAGAGGATTTCCCAGAGGTCCAAGTATGAACTGGTGGGACAGAGCGGCGATAGTGGCGGTCAGTCCTGGCGGGGATAGCCCAAGGAGGGTCTTTTTAGTAAGGATACAGGTCAGATATTTGAGGCACTCGTCAAGATCAAGCACCAGGGCTTTAGAGTATAGCAGACAGGTGTGGAGTTAGCCTAGGCGCCCAGTATTAACCTGCAGGCCTTGTTTAGAATAGTGCGAATTTTATGGAGCGCGGTCTGATCAGCAGCACCATACACCGCAGCCCATAGTCCACTAGTGACAGGATGGAAGAGGTGACTGTAAGTCAAGAGCCCTCAGGGGAGGCAGTTTTTATACCGGTGTAAGATGCCCAATCGGATATTAGTGGCAGTGGCAAGGGCAGATATGTGTCCATGGCAGAAGAGAGAGGGGTCAAAATGGACCCCTAGGTATTTATAGGAGCAAACTTGTTCGAGTGGAAAGGAGGACCCAGAGTGAATGAGAAGTTTGAAGTTGCAGGATTTGTTTTGAGGGTGAGCGAAGATCATGGATTTTGTTTTTTTTTTAAGATTTATCACCAGTCTATGTTCCTTGAACCAGCCCTCGGTTTCAGCAAAAGACTTCTGCAGTGAGTCCTGGAGGGCAACAGGGTTACGATCAGAGGCAACGATGACCGCATCATCAGCGTACTATAATATGTTACCAGAGCAGGAGCATGGAAGGGTGTTAAGGTAAAGGGAGAAGAGTAAGAGGCCCAGAATGGAGCCCTGGGGAACCCCAGAAAAGATGGGACAGATGTCTGAGTGGGTCCCATTAATTTTTACACGCTGTGAGCGGTCAGACAGATAACTGGCGCATCAGGAGACAGGCCCAGCAGCAAACCGAGAGACTAAGGGCATCAAGAAGGGAGGTGGGAGACAGTGTCGAAAGCTTTAGAGAGGTCTATGAAACAGCACCAGCCAGAGAACCCAAGGCCTAAGGAGGAGTGAAGAAAGTTGGAGAACTGTAGGAGGGCAGTGCTGGTACTGTGGCCTGCACGGAAACCGTGCTGCTCAGGACAGAGGACATTGTAGTTAGTGAGGTAGTCAGAGATTTGAGAGGCCACCACCTTTTCCAAGGCTTTGGAGAGAGGAGAGAGAATGGAGATTGGCCGATAGTTTCCAGCCACAGACCTATCACCACCTTTAAGAATGGGGGTGACTGTGGCAATTTTCCAGGCAGTTGGAACCTTCCCCCAGCAGAGAGATTGATTGACGAGGCAAGTGATCGGGGTAAGGACTGTGTCTAAGACCAGCCTAAGGATACATGGATCCAGAGTGTCACTGCCCATACTATTACTCCTGAGAGCGTTGACAAGGTGCGGTCTAAGTTCTTGGGCAGAGACACGGCGGAGGAGAAAATAAGGGCGAGAAAGATTTACGGCTGGCGTGGGGGTTGAAAAAAATCAGTAGGGAGGATAGAGCTAAGGTCCGTGAAGGAGGTATTGAGGTGGTTGGCTATAAGGGCTGGGTCTGAGGAGATAACGACATTAATGTTGATCTGGAGGGTGGGGGAGCGTAGTTCCATTTAACTGTTTTAATGTTATCCCAGAAAGTTCTGGGATTCCCCCATGAGGCAGTAAGCGAGGACCGATGGTGCTCAGACTTGGCCTTTCTGATGGCCCATGTGCACTTGTTTCGGGCGGCAGCATACAACTGCCTGTCGCTGGGCCGGCCTGTCTCAATGGCACGGTGCCATAAGTTGTCCCTAAGTTTGAGTTGTTGGATCAAAGCTGGGGTTACCCAGGGAGCATTCTGCCTTTTAGTACGGTGGGTCGTCATTGGGGCAAAGAGATCACAGGCTTTATTAAAAGTCTGGATAAATGAGTCCATGTAGCCGGTGTCTTGAGGAGGGCCTGTCCATGGGACCTGAGGGAGTAGGAGGAGGAGGAGACGGACGGGACAAGAAATTTCACAAGCCCTGGAGGGGTGCCAGTGCCAAAGACCTTTCCGGTGAAGCACCCTAAGACGAAGTCTATGTGGTTAGCGGGTGAGAGCCAATTTAGTCTGCTATAGAGGTCACAATGGTGAGTGAGACGGGGGGGCAGCCAGTGCGTAGTGGCAGACATTATTATAGGCAGTGGACCACCTAGTGAGGTGGACTTTGGATGAGCGGGCAAACAAGAGGAGCCCATAGCAGAGTGAGAGTAAGAGCACCCCTCTGGCAAGTGCAATCTGAGCTGCCGGAGTAAGATTACTTTTTGCTCTGTATGCCAGACCCAGTTTGCAGTTTACGGTCTTGCAAGTATTCTGAATGTGGCGGCCAAGGTCAAGCTGCGGGTCCAGCGTCACCCCAAGGTATTTAACGTTGTCAGTAACTGGGATCTTGACCCCGTCGACACTAGAAACACACAGTGGAGTAGGGGCAGCCTTAATCTTGGCCTGAGACCCAAAGAGCATGGTCTGGGTTTTCCTGAGATTTAGAACCAACTTATGTGACAATATCCAGGACTGGATGTTCCTCAAGTCCTCGCTCAGGTGGTGATTTATGACCCCTATCTCAGGGGAATGAATCAGGATGACGAGGTCATCTGCATAAAGGATAGGCTTGCAGTGGATAGAAGCAGCCAGGAGTTTGTTCACAAATATGGAGAAAAGCAGGGGCCCCAAGATGTTACCTTGTGGTACACCCATGGTAACAGGGATAGTGCCCGAGAACTCCTTCCCATACTTAACAAGTTGCTGTCTGCTGCTTAGATAGTTGGAAAACCAGTTGAGCACCTCAGGTGATAGACCATAGGAGCCGAGTTGGGTGGAGAGCATGGTGTGATCAACAAGATCAAAGGCCTTAGAGAGATCTATAAAGATGGCTCCAGAGAGTTTGCCTTGGTCCATAGCTGCTCTGATCCAAGATGAGACCGTGACAGTGGCAGAAGTTGTGCTGTGCTCTTTCCTAAAGTCATGCTGCTCAGGGGACAACAGGTCATGAGACTGCAAGTACTCAGAGAGTTGCCCTGCCACGACCTTCTCGAGAAGTTTGCTGACCGCTGACAGTATGGATATTGGACGGTAGTTTTCTATGAGTTTGTAGTTTCCTTGTTTAAGTATCGGGACCACCCTGGCAACTTTCCACATTTCCGAAATGACACCTGACAGGGACAGATTGAAAATATGGGTTACCATGGGGGCGATCTCACTGGCACCAAGACTCGGAAGTTTCAGCTCCAATCCATCATGTCCAGCACTCGAGAAGTGGGAGAGACCCGAGAGCAGTCTCTGCACCTCTTGCACCGCCACCACCTTAAAAAGAAGGGGCGGGTAAGATGAGGATGGTGCAGCCCATTTTTCACCCTTCTCCCCTCCCCTATGGGGGAGTGACTAGGTAAAGGTAGATAGTTCCGAGAAGTATTGGTTGAATGCATTTGCGATGGTCGGGGAGTTGTCGCAACTGGCACCATCGATGATCATATCTGAGGTCTCACCGCTCGGGGTCCCTAGCTGTGCGTAGCAGCACAGATTTGCAAAATTTCCCTTTGGCCGCCCTAATAGCCTTCTTACACTGATTTCTGAGCATCCTGTACTGCAGAAATACGGCCTGTTCTGCCGTGGCCTTGAATTTTGCCCAGCACTTATTTCTGTACTTCGTAAGGGTTAGCAGACTGCCCTGCAGCCACTTTGTCACCGAGCCCCTGGCCCTTCTTCTGATGAGGGGGGCATGTTTATCCTGCAGCACCCTGAACGCAGTGAGGAAGTGACTGGCTGCTGATGAGGAGTCCTGTGCGTTCCATACTGCTGACCGGTTAGCGTGCTGGAGATCAGCATGGTAGGAGCCAAGATCAAACCTTGAGTAGTCTCGGACCCTGGATAATTTTATGTGGGATTTTCAGAGAAGGAATCTTCCACACCCCGTACATGGGGGAGTGGTCCGAGATGGAGTAGGAGAGGATGCCCAACGAGCTGATCCTCTCTGGTCGATTTGTCATGACCCAGTCCAGGAGAGAGCTCCCCCCACCATTGGGTGGGCATCTGGTAGGCTCCTTAATCAGTTGCGACAGGGAGAGACCAGCAAGGAGTGGTTCATATGCTTTGGAGTTGCAACCAAGCCAGTTTAGGTTGGGATCACCTAGAATAATTAGTTCATTATGTTGGGTCACATCACCTACAGTATCCAGGAGGATGGACAGCCCCTCCAGGCCACCCCTTGGGGGATTGTAGGTGAATACAACATGTATCTTTTTGGTCATCCCGAGCAACAGCACCGTGTGCAGGAACTCACAAGGGGACTGCACAGGTTATGGACGGGGTAGCACCGACAAGTTAAGATGGCTTTTATAATAGACCAAGATGCCACCCACCCCCCTTTTTTTCCTGGGCAATCAAGTCTGAGGAGATCGCAGCCCAGGAGGGCACATGCGGAGTTTGGGATGATGGGTTTAAGCCAGGTTTCTGTTATTCCCAGGATGTCAGGGGTGTGGTGGGTGACCCAAGCCAGTAGTTCCGCCAGGTTGGGCAGGATGCTACGAATATTGAGATGGGCTATTTTCAGCCCTTTGAACACCATCCCGCCCAGAGCAGCAGGGGCCATTTGGCAGGGCGGGCCAGGGTTTAGCTCGATGTCACCTGATAGTGCTAGGGTCACCAGGAGTAGCCATAGGAGATGATTTAGGGAAGGGGAGCCATCCCTGGCGCGCATCCTGCGGCCATATCTCCTGACCAGCCGTGCATGGCACCGAAAGCACCTCAGGTCAAGACTGCAGAGAACCCAGGGAGGGCGTCTGCCTTCCGCTAATAGGTTGGAGAATGTGAAATTGGTTTCCGCCAGAGGGGAGCAAGTGCCCCATGGTTCACCCGCTCTAGGGACATCTGCACCAATATACCAGTGGATGCCAAGGACAGTGAGGATACCACAGGCTAGTGTGCACACGAGTGGATGCAGCGGTATTCACTTAAATAGGGGCTGAGGGTTCCCCCATGTTCATACCAGTGATAGACTGACCGAGGGGAATGGTCCAGAAATCAGTGCTGGTCACTGGCCCCCACTCTGTGGCCAGTAATGATTCCCACACCACTACTAGACACCTGATACCACCCTGTTTTTCGGCACTACCTACCTGTTATTTCCACCTATCTATTCTCACCACAACAGTTCAGAGCTCCTACCTCCAAGAGTACCAAACTAAGCCCCTAAGTTGGTGAGCACCCGTGCTATGTTGGTAGGCAGGTCACCTGTAACAGATTGGGGATTATAAAACAGTACAGTTCACAGGGATACTAATGCTGTTAGAGTAGTCAAAAAATATAAGCCAGTGGACCCTCGACACCCCACTAGATATATGTGAACGTATGCCAGCCCCTCAGCAAACTGTACAGCCCTCTTAAGACAAAGATACATCTTACACCAAACAAACTGCTTTAAATATTGTGTATTCTTTGCTAGTAGTTAATGGTTGTAACACAGGGTACTGTAGGAATTGATGGAACAAATTATGCTGATATTGTCTGCCCAATCAGATTACTTAGTATATGCTATAATTGCAGTGCTGGATAATATAGAAACATAGACTTTGATGGCAGATAAGGACCACTTGGCCCACCTAGTCTGCCCAGTTCCCTACCTAGAGGATAAGCTGCAGATCCTATTTAACCAACAGCCTATTTCTTCCTACCCCCCACAAAAATTGCCTTATGTCTGTCCCTTGCATTCTTGAATTCTCCCACAGTTTTAGACCCCACAACCTCCTCAGGAAGGCTGTTCCATGCGTCCACCACCCTCTCTGTGAAAAAATACTTCCTCACATTGCCCCTGAGCCGTCCCCACTCTATTTTCAAATTGTGTCCCCTTGTTCTTTTTCCTTCCCCCATGCCTATCCCTGCCTCTCTTTAAGCTACCTACTGTCTTCAATGAGATCTGGCAAGGCATTATAAGTGTCCACCACCCTCTCTGTGAAGAAGTGCTTCCTGACCTCCTTCCTAAAGGGGTTGGAGCTTAATATGTATACCCTTGAGGAAAGGAGGGAGAAGGGGGACATGATAGAAACGTTGAAGTACCTCAGTGGAATCAACAAAGTCCAAGACGTATAAATTTTAGGTTAAGTTAGAGATTTTATGGTGCCCGAGATCCCGCCTATGGCCAGCGCCGATTGGTGCTGGTCTATCCAGGAGCGTGGCTACCGGCATTTAGTGGAGGAGGGAACGGGTGGGTGGGCCGAAAAAACCATGCTGCAGCAGCTCCTTCTGATGCTGCTCTCTCCAGCCCCAAACAATTCTTTCCACCCAAAGGCACTAGCAAAGTCCAGACAGTGTTCGTTGGGGGAGGACTGCCGGTTTACTGGTGCCTCAACCCCGAGGTGCTCCTTCCTTATCCTGAAATGCAGGGGGAGCCTCTCGCAAGAGCTGCCCGCTCCCCCCTGTGCGAAACAGTCCAGAATACTGTGTTGCAAAGATCTGGCTAGCTTTTTCGCTAGGCTTGTCTTAAGCATCACCTTGTGCAGGAGCCAGTTGGCGCAGCTGCCTTTTCAAATGGCAGTTTGGTGCCGAAATTCAGCTGGGGCTCTATGTGGAAACAAAGGCGATGGCATTTAGTGGACGGTCCCAAAAAACCCAGCCCACCCTGCAGCAGCTCCTTCTCATGCTGCTGTCTCCAGCCCCAAACAATCCTTTCTCCTCAAAGGCACTAGCAAAGTCCCGACAGTGTTCGTTGGGGGAGGACCACCCGGTTTACTGGCGCCTCAACCCCGAGGTGCTCCTTCCTTGTCCTGAAATGCAGGGGGAGCCTCTCGCAAGAGCCGCCTGCTCCCCCCTGCACCATGTATACCATAGGACATCAATGTCTGACACTATTGTGGGCGGCCCATAGTAGACTGCTTACAAAAAACATTTCCATGTGGTCCTGGCGCCTGACTGCTGTAGTTTCATAGGTGTGGCCTGATGAGAGATTCTCTCGAAGATCTACTGTTACGGTAAGTTTTTATGTAACTGTACTATTTGTGCTCTAGGCACAAGCTGTTATTGGAAAGTATGTCAGAAGTTCATTTTATCATGTTTTTGATCGTGGTGTCGTGATTGTTTTGTTTATTAATTATAGTTGGGGATGTAAGTTTGTCATGGCAGTCATACATGTCATTGATTCCATGACATTTGATCTTTATTCAGGACTTCCATTACTTTCACTAGTGTCATCAGAATGTAGCAATGATGACAGTGCCACAACATTTATTACTGTTTACTAATGATTTCATGAACAATGAGTCATTAAAACCTCATCCATGACAAACTTACATCCTTAATTATGGTTGATAGTTTTTTTTTGTTGATGTTTACTTGTATAGTGTCTTTGGCCCAAGAAAGGTGGTATTATAAATAAAGCTCTCAGTGTCTGACGCTGTGTCTGTTATGGCTGGTTTTGATAGTGGTGCCCCCTGCTTATGTCCAGTTTACTGTCGTGTAATAGTAAGAAATACAAATTCACAAATACCCCAAAGTTCTTCTCGTATGTCCCTCATTCCCCCTTCCCATGGACCGATACACCAAATAAGGCACATGATGGGCCCTGAGAAGGACATAACACATCTGTGTCCTCTGTTTCCAGCCTCTGCAGATTGTATGAGAAGCCTATTGGCACCATACACTCCTGCTTAAACAGAACCAGTCTAATGCCCCCATATTCAGAGCCAGCTGTGTGTACCATACAGACAGTACTGCATGGTAACTGGTGCACGACCAGCCCTGTACAATATTCAGACAGTGCGCTCTGATTGGAGCGAGCCAAGTCTCTGAATATTAGGCTGACCAAGCACAGCCCACTGACCATAGTGCTGCCCAAACGGGATAGTGCCAGGGCTCCTATGGGCCATATTCAGTCCTAGTATGCTAATGAGCCCATTGGGCATGCAAAGCACTAAGGGGCCTTTTGCATGTTCATTATGGACTCTTTAGCGTGCCTGCACAGTCTGTGGAGCACCTGTTCTGCAAAAGGAGTAGTAGTTGATTTATAGCTGAATGGTAAACTCCCTGGTAGTCTAGTGGACTCCTGATCACCCAGGCTTACAGGGCACTAAGGACCATTTGCATGCCCATTATGGGCTCTTTGGGTGCTCCAGAGACTGTGCAGGCAAGCTATTTTGTAAAAGCAGTAGTAGTTTGTTTATAGCTGATCTGGAAAGCCCTGGTAGTCTAGTGGACCCTCCCCCAACCATGATCACCTGTTACATGTATCAGTGTCAAATCCCTGGTAGTCTGTGGACTTCCCCAGCATCACCCATTCCATGCATCAGTTTCAAAGCCCTAGTGCCCCCACCCCAAAAAAAATCAGCAAACCCCATCTCCTGCCCTGCCCCCTTAAGACCAACCCTCTCCTTCACCCCAGTCACCATCTGTAACGCTGATCCACGGCATGTCATGCAGCAACTATCTCAGACCTCCGCTCACTGCCTTGGCCGGACAACATCTGTTAGAGATATCAGATTGCGCATACCATAGAATTGGCTGATCTACCATAGAAGTACATTCTGCAGCTGAAGTCTGTCATTAAATGTTTTATTTCCAGGCAGATTTGTACCCTGGATGAATTAGTCCCCTCTGCATCTGTAACACAGTTCTTGAAGGATCTGTTATAATCTTCTTCCATCAGTGATCTGCCTTTCCTGGGATGGTTTGTGTGTGAGAATATAGTAACGTAGTAATTTAAGGTTGGAAGGCACTGCAGGTCCATCATATCATATCCCCCCACCCCACCACCTCACCCCCCGCACAGGTTGATGAAAGAAGTATACTAACCAGGGTACCTGGCGATTCCCTTGGTAAGCAGAAATTTGTCCAGCCTTACCGTAAAGGTCTGTACTGAATGCATGACCACTGTCTCTGTTGGTAGCTGTTCCATCCTCAGGGGGGAAGTGTCTCCTAACATTACCTCTGAAATTACAACCCCTGAGCTGCAGGGCAAATCGCAGTGGTGGTGATCTGTGAAACAAAGAAACAGAAACAGTAATGCAGTAAATAATGTGACATTCCCCTTGACCCTGCAGGGAGGTCTTCAGGAGGTTGCCGATCAGCTGGAGTTGCAGCGAATCGGAAGGCAACATCAGGCCGGCTCAGACTCTCTGCTTACTGGGATGGCCTTCTTCAGAATGAAAGAGGTACATAGACACACTTTAAAAACAGAGCCGTACTGAACTGTTGGTTCCACTGTTGTGCTCCCTGCCAGCTGGTTTTATCATTTGTATATATATATTTTTTTATTTTATCAAACTATTACAGTGGATCAACTTTATTTTTTCCAGTCCTGTTAACAGGTGTGATTGATGCGTAAGCAGCAATATTTGTTGGTGTGCAAAAAATTACCATAGTTTTTTTTGCAAAAATGTACATTGTGACATCTGTAGATTCTTCCTCAGTATAATTTTCTCAGATATGTTAAAACCACTATTTTTAATAATTTTGTAATTAATGACTCAAGTCATTAAAGATGGGCATCACTTGCAAGTTTTAAAGCATATTTTCCATTAGAGTTACTTTTTGAATGTACTTACTTGATTCTCACTGGATTTCTTAGGATTTGCTGCCACATGTTGGGCGTGGCAAAGAAGTGGGAACTTTTAAAAACTTCAGTATTCCTTATCTCAGTTCAGGAATGAAAAAAAAATTAGTATATTAGTATTTATGTCAGGAAAGCATTATTGCTGAAAAAAATGGCATGGTGACTAGCAAATACATAGAGAATAATAGATAGGCAACTGTGTGTTATGGATTTTTTTTACACACCCAAGGTGTGTGATAACCCATAAACCTCGAGAGCGAAGCTCGAGAGGTTTGAGGTAATCACACACCAAGGGTGTGTTAAAAAAAAAATCCACATACACACAGTTGCTTATTTTTTAATTTTTATAATTGCTGGCAACCCCCTTTATAAAAAATGCAGAGTATCTGCTATTTACAAACACACACACACACACACACACACACACACACACACACACACACACACTCTCTCTCTCACACACACACACACACACACACACACACACACACACTGTCTCTCTCTCTCGCTCTCTCTCTCTCACACACACACACACACACACACGCTGTCTTTCACACACAGACACACACACTCTTTCTCTTTCATACTGACCTTTTTTCAGCGGCATCTCCGATCCGAGACACGGTGAGATCAACCAGATAGTCCTTTTCTATTTAGAAGGTGGGATCAACCAGATAAAACATTTAAAAAATCAAATAGAGATGGGGAGGGTAGTAAGTAAAAGCGGCTGCGTCGGCAAGCGAGAAAATGAGCGCCATTTTTTTAAAGCTATTCAGCCCGCCCACTCACAGAGCGCGAACCAATGAAAAGACAGAATACAGATGAGTGACACGCAAAGGAGACAGGTGGTTTTGCAAATGCCGTAATAACTCGTTTTTGAGTTATTACGGCATTTTAAGGTGCTTGAAAACCGTTTGTTAAAGGGGGTTGCCAGTAATTATTGCTGCTTTAAAGTAAAGGATTACAGTAACTAGTTGCTTGTACTCTGATATAATCCACTTCCATCCGTGATCTGCCTTTCCTGGGATAATTTGTGTGTGAGAATATAGTAACATAGTAATTTAAGGTCAGAAGGAAGGTCCATCATGTAGTTGTTTCTCCCCTGCCCGCCCAGGTTTTGTTTTTTTATTTAGTTGTTTAACCAGGTATAGCACACTAAGCTGAAAGCTTTTTTACAGGAGCGACCTGGGAGCACAAGGTTGATGAAAGTATACTACCCAGGGTACCTGGTGATTCCCTTGGTAAGCAGAAATTTGTCCAGCCTTACCGTAAATAATCAGAACAATTAACAATTCAAAGTGGGGAGATGCAGGTGTTCAACAGAAATACGAAGGCGGGGCACGAGCACCCAATCCACAGTGGCACTTTGTGATATAGGACTGCACCACCTCTCTGTAATACCCCCAAAGGAATGATTTGATGTGCTTTCCAGAAGAGTTACAAAAACAAAACGTTATTTAGGGAGAAATAACAGGCAAATAAAGGTGGGTACTGTTCTCTTAGCCAGAACCCTATAAAGGATCATCCATAATCCACTTTTCACTGTAACCATTGTAGAGTAAGTAGCAAGAAATGGTAACTCATCCAGGGGTGAGGTGAGGCGCACCAAAATTAATTTGGCTTTACGTCACATTCCCACCCCCAAAACTTATGCAGTACTGTACTGCATTTAATACACCCTACCAATTACACTGTACCCTTACATACAAATCCTGAAGTTAGAGTGCTTGAGGGGAAAACACAAATAGAACATCCTGTAGGCCATATTATGGTGCAAAAACGAGGCACTATTTTTATTATGGCTCATGCACGATTTCCTTTCCAAGATGCAGGGAAGTCACCATCGTAGTTCACCCAAGAAGCAATAAATTCACGATTGTGTATAATCACACTGCTACAGACAAATTGAAACTAGCAAAAGCTACTGCCCAGCTGCCCCGGTGCTTAGACTTGACTGAGTTGTTGTCAGAGTGCGTCACTGTACCCTTACCAAAGATCAGATGTTTAATTCGTAATGGTACCTTTTTCTTTAGGCCGTATCAGATACTTTCAGTGACACTGGTTGTTCCCCTCTTTTTCTACTTCTCACTCCCTGCATGCTCTTCACTCTTCATTTTCGCACAGTGAGGCTGTGTAGTTGCAGGTTTGCTTGGGTTGTTTTGACTTGGATTCTGTAATATATACTTCTCTCCCTCCATCCCCTTCTCTCTCCCTCCTCTTTCTCTACCCCCTCACCCATCTTTCTCTTTATCCCTCAGAGGAGCCCGTTAGCTGCTAGACACTAAAACCATTTCCCACACAGCCTTCCTGGAGCAGCTCACTGCTGTTTGTTTTCACGGTGTATACTTCTCCTTCCATCCCTGTCCCAACTGCCATTCCCCTTCCCTCCATCCTTTTTAAATTATCCCTGTTATACAGCAGCGTGAGCTCTGTCTGCCTTACCTCGGCCGGCTCGCGCTACAGCCATTTTTCCCATAGATATGCTACCAATACCTTGGAGACTGGGGGACACTGACATGATCCCATACTGGGAACTACCATGCGCATGTACCTCGTCTCCATCAGTCCCAAGCAAGGATGCACATTGGAGGCACTACAGAGGACACTTTATTCAGATTACTTCTTTATCCTTTTTTTTTTTTTCTTTCTCTCCAGGTTTAGGTGGGAATGTACCCGATATCAAACCCCCACAGACCCCACCACCCGGCATCCCCCTCCAGCTGCCCTAACTAGAGGCCCTGTAGCTTACCCCCTATGGCGGGGCTTTCTGAGGGGAGAGACCAAGATCCACTTGAATCCAGCAGAGTACTTCACTGGAGCATCATTTGGGAGAGAGACAGGGAGCTTCAAAAAGGCAAATGTTATCTGGATTGCTATTAATTTGCACATGGTTTAACATAATTTTTGTAGCCTAGTGGGATCCCATCTCTACCTAAACCTGGCAGAACATTGTCCTTTATGTAGTGGAAACTGCTAGTTTCAAACTAGCTGTGAATTCACCAGCTGTGTGGTTTACCCCATTTTGGCACAAAAGTAATCCGTAACCGATTACATTTTAGGCAGTATAACCAGTATTTTCTAACTGATCAGATTTCAGGAATAATCTTGACCCAGATTATAATGTTTTCTCACAGTTCGTGGGAGATAAATGTGGAGGGAATACGGAACTGGAAACGACTGACAAGTGATGTTTTCTTATTTCCTTATTACAGCTGTTCTTTGAGGACCATATCGATGACGCAAAATATTGTGGGCGCCTATATGGGCTTGGCCCAGGTTCAGTTCTGAAACAGAATGACAATTACTCATCTCAGGAGGAAGCTGCCATCCCCTTTTCCACCAGCACCACACAGCACTGCCAGCTAACAAACGGGATTTGACAGTGAACATTCAAGTTTTTGTTTTTTTTAAAAAAAAAAAAAAAAAAAAAAAAAACAGCACTGGACTGAAACCACCCCACAGGGACCAGGAGTCTGGCTCACCAGAGGAAAATCCTTTCATCTTCTCAACACTTTGGTGCTGGGCACAGATTTCTCTGCCCTTGTGTATGTGCAAGGTCTTTTTTTTGTTTTTGTTTTAAACGAGACTTTTTTGGCAGGTTCTAATGTACACGCACATCAGCTCTGCTGAGTTGCACAAAGTGAGATATTGGAAGAAACAGCGACTGCCTCTTAATAAAACATGTTCCTGACCTACCCGTTTTAACCCCATTGATTTCAGTGGACATATCCTTTTGTGACAACAAATATTTGTATGTTCCATTACATAAACCCTGCCTTATTTGCAACACATCACGTACGATTTCTCAGGCCCATTTTTTCTCCATTATTTCCAATGGAGAAAGAGGCAGGTAAATTGCAGGTAGTGTATTGCAGAACGGAGGACCCTAGGGTATTCGTTCCTGGCTTGGATTGTAGGCATCCTTTAATTAAAGCACAGAACCAGATACTGGTATGTGAATAATGCTCTCAATGCAGGCTTAGTAACATGGTATTTCAGATCAGGTGCCAAAAAGACTTGCCTCCTATTCAGTCAAGGCTAGAACAAGGATCTCTAGGGGTGAGTGGCTTGTCAGCATCCTCTTATTTATGGCCCCTTTTCTCAAAGACTTTCTGCATGTTCTTCTGCAGCTTGTGTGGAGAGTAAATATAAAATATTAGGGGGGGGGCCCTCACCATTCGTTAGTTCAACCCGAGGACTCTGCAACAACATTATTGAAATTGCTGAGTTGTATGTACCTGCAATACATCTTTAGTTATCTATAGTTTCAAACATTTTTTTAAATTGACTAGCTGTGACGTTCTAGTGAAAATGTGATATTTATATTTTTTTTACCAATTCATAAGAACCCACTAAAACTGTGGCGTCTGCAAAAACAAATACACAGCTGAGCTTCACTAAGAACTGCAGAGATTAGTGATTATGTTCCCCCATGATTATTGTTGGTGTGGAAGAAACTGCCAACAGCTTTGAGAAAAGAACCCTTGATTGACAAGACTGTATCTTCGGCTTTTTGGCTACCAGTGGTCTAACTACTTCACCTCCCAAGTGTACAGTTCCAGTATTATAGTTAGTCTTTTGTCTCCTTGTTGGCTACAATGAAAGGAAGGCAGATTCTCTTCATTAGAGGGTTTTTCGTAGCAGTGGGTACAGCCTTTCCCATGCTAATGTTTTATTTGATGAATTGCCTTTTTCAGTTTGGTGACTAGTTAAGTTAAAACGCATGCTGGACCTCCCTCTTTCCTTGTATAAAAAGCCTAAGCTGCAAAACCAATGCATTTTATTTAATCTGATGAAACAGTAAGAGAAGCAGCAGTATGCATTACTGTAGGTGGGTGGGTTAGGGTGAGAAGGACTGACTGCGTCAACAGCGGGCCATCCTGAGTCATGCCCTGCAGCAATATGTCAGGCTCTTTCAATTCCATGTTGGTTACAGAATGCCCAGACAAGACCCTGTGCAATAAACCAGTGAGAAATAGAATCATTGAGAGACCATTCTGAAGGAGTAAACTCAATCCAGACTGAAAATCCAAGACACATGTTCACTGGGTTTACTTTAGGTGTCTGGGTCCAAGACCTTTATTTCTAGTTTGTTGAAACTGGGCAGGTGGCACAGTGGGAATAATTGAGATCACTAATTAGGGTGGGTCAGGTGAACTACAGTGTGTGTCCTATGTTTTAATATTGAAGATTTATATCCTCTGATTGCCTCTTAAATAGGTCCAATTTTCTGACTGGCACAGTAAATGCAAACAATTCTAATTTAAACCATATTAGTGAGAGCTAATTGTGCTTTTCAAAGTGTTTGCTAGTTTCCTTTTCTGGCATATTTTCCCTTTTCTAGTATATAGTGATAAGCTTTGTTGTAGTTTTGGGGGGTTTATTTTCTTTGCCATTACCCCAAGGTATGATGCGGTATAGCCGGACACGTGCATGGAAATATTCAATTTGGAGAGTTCATAAATTACAATCTCCACCCCCTATCTAGCAGCGTGGTACCTCCAACCGTGTTGGAGCCTCCATTATGTGCACCTCTAAACCTCAGAGAGTGGCAGGCAGATCTCTGAGTTTTTCAGTAGGATTTAAAATCTGGGAATCCAGAAAAGTAGATATACCAGGGTATTAAATAAGTCAAAGACATTGATTAGCAGTTTTGAGCGTGAAAGTGCTGATCAGCTGTGAAAATGCATAGCACTTGGCAGATTGATTAGCAAAATGAAAAATGTTATATTTTTAACGTTTTTGAATGTGTAAACCTAAATAAAAGACTTATAAAAAATGTGTAGCAGTCTTGTGCTGTGCAGTTCAGAAAATGGTTAGCATTGCCCTCTGCTAATGCATAGCATTTTGCTATGCCAGCTGTTTAATTCCCTGTATACAGTAGCATAATTTTCCCAGTTCTGTGGTTCTCCCTCATTCTTTTTCCATTGTATGATTTTGGACTTAGAGGCCATGTGAGAACTGATGTTCTTTTTTAACAATCTTTGGAATATATCCAGATAAATTCTATGTAAATAATGCTTTTTTAAAAAAAATAAAGAAACTGGATAAAACCCATCTGTGCTTGGCATTCACAGCCATAGGATAATGCCATTTTCAGTCTGTAAATATTGACCAGATCTTAGGGAAGGGTTAAGCTCTCTTCCTTCATTCCTCATATGTTCTCTTTTCATATATGGAAAATGAACTTCTGCCACACAATTTTGTATATAGCTTGAAGTGGAAAATACTTTCATAAAAAGCAAAAATGGCACGAAGAAGAAAGATGAAGGTGAGAACCATCGTAGTCTGAAAATTGGACTTGTGGTGATGTCAGATATTGTCAGTTGTTTTTAAAAAGTGCTTGTAATATTGCATTTGTTCTTTTAATGCTGTAAATTAAAATTTGTACACAATTTTCCTCTCCACTGATTTACTTTATGCTAGCTTTTCTGGTGTGGTTCCTTAGATACTGTTCATTGTAACATCATCTCTTCCGTTTATGGTTATGCAATAGAGTCCCTGATGTCTCAAGAAATATTGGGGGAACATTTTGTGGCATATTTCAGCTTATATTTCATATGTTTTCTCATTAGTTTGCCCTTAATTATGCACATTAAGATGGAAACTGGGTCGGTCACTGCCTCCTACATTCCAGTTATTTTGCCTGAAAGAGGAGTATTTATTTAGGTTGTTTTTATTGAGTTGGAAATACTTCCTGCTTTCAGCTACGTTCCAGGGGAGGGGAATACAGATCAAATCAACTGATACTGAACCAGGTTTCACTGTTGGTGGTTTTGAATAAATAAGTGGGAATTTGGCCAGGTAATTAAGGGCATGGTGACAACCTCAGCTCTGGCTCTTCCACAGAGTTATTAATCACGTTTTTTTGTGTTTTTTGTGTGTGTGTTTTATTATTTTTATTTTGTAGGGGTGCTACTGGTGTGTGACTAGTATCAGAAACTAATTGTATTCACTGCATTCACCCCCCACCCCAACATCAGTACTGCTTAAAGGAGTCAACAATTCATTTTAAAGTTTTTGAGCTGTCTTACTTTTTCTTCATTAAATGGCTGTTTAAAGGGATTCTTGGTTTCAAAAATCGGCTGAGTTGTGATTAAGCCTGACCACCAGTGACAAGGCGACCTCCTCATAAGTTGGGTATCTGCGCTTTTAACTTTAATGTGCCAATATGAGCTGTGATCTCACAGCTCCTGTTTAGCATGCTCCCTACTGGCCACCTCTGAGCTCTTTATGGACTAAAAAAAAGCCAGAGTGGTCTTCACACAAGACAGAAAAGCAGCGAGATTACAGCTCCTATTGGCATGTTAAGATGAAGTAGATACCTGACCTATGAGGAGGGGGGTCACCTTGTCTGTGGTCTGGCTTAATCATGTCCGGTTGGGGGTACATGACAGCTCACTCCCGTACGTTCGCTCCCTCCAGATTCGCTCCCATTAAACTCGCTCCTTCTCAAACTTGCTCCCACTCCCTCTGTGACAGTCCCCTGACCACGCATTACATGCAGCTGAAGCTTACAGAAGCACTGTAATTGCTTGAGCTGCAGTGTACTCAATCAACTGTAATGTGACAGCTATCAACAATTAGTTTCTGCCTTTAATCCTCCTTCCAGCTACCTGCAGATTTGCTCAGTTATCTCCTGACAGTGTGGCTTGCTGTTTTCTTACCTCAGAGAGACAGAAGAAGAAGAAGCTGGTAGACAAGTGTAATTTTATTACACTCATCACAAGCGCGGCTTCCAAGGGAAAGCAATCAGCAGTGTGCAAAAGCAGTTCAGAAACCCAAGGGTTGTAACGCCAGAGTGCATACCACCGGTAATGGTGAACCGACAATATTTTACATATTCTGCGCACACACTCATGCCCCTGACCCTGCAGCAGTTGAAAAGGGAGAGGCAATAAACTTGGCAAAGCAACATGCTGCAGCAACACAGGACAGCACTGCACAAGTACTAATACATGCCAAACAAAATGTGTCGCCCACTCAAGGCAAATTAGTTGACAGGAATGTAAAACGCACAATGCAGAGGATACGCATACGTGGTGCTCCTCCAAACCCTAAAGACCTTGTGGAGCTTGTAATAACAGACGACTGTAAAACTTACAAGCAGGACTCTGGTGATGCGCCTATCAATTTCCTGCTCTACGACAGTAGCCCTTCTCCAGAATGCATATTAATATTTGGCACTCACAATAATTTGCGTTTCTTAGAGAGAGCTAGAAACTGGTATGCAGATTGAACCTTTAGTATTGCCACACCACTGTTCCATCAAATGTACGTTATCCTTGGAGAAAGGTTCGATAATATGCCGCCAGCAATCTATGCTCTGCTACCTGGCAAGAGACAGGAGACATATGAGCATATGCTGCGGGCATTAAAGGACCTTAATCATAACTTGAATCCAGAGTTTTGTTATGACGACTTTGAGGGAGCATCCATAACAGCTTTTCAAAATGTTCCCCAATGCAAAACCGGCAGTTTTTTTCCATTTTACACAATGTATCTACAGGAAAATACAGTCTGATGGGTTGGCTAACAAGCATGCCCAAGATGCAGAATTTGCTCTCAAATGTAAATATTTGCTGGCTTTTTTCTTTTTACCTCCAGGGCCAAGTGATACCTAGATTCGAAGAAGTCACTGATGATGCCCTAAATATTTCCCCCCCAGAGCATGAGTCTGTAACAGACTACTTTGAAGACACTTGGGTGGTAGAAGAAATAGAAGGGGTACTGGCCGTAGGCAACCTCTTTACAGTATAGATCTGTGGAACCACTCTGCCAGTGTCTTCGAGACAGATGTGCCAAAACTAACAATGTTGTGGAAGCCTTACATAGAGGTATGCAGACCATACTTTCTATGGCACACCCAACGTTGTGGAAGTTCATCAGTGGTATCTGTGGAATACAAAAAAAAGGGACTCTGAGATTGAACAGCTAATAGCTGGTAACCCTCCTGTTGGCTTTCGCAGAGTGTACAAGGACAGCGTAGATCGGCTGGCTTATATTCTAGAAAAATGCAAGGAGCACACAAGAGTTTCTCCGTGGTGTCGCACACTGCTTAGACTATTAGCAGCCAGACTTACTTTTAACTTTGTTTTTAAAATTGATTAAATAAAGATTGTGAATTTTTAATGCGAAATGGAATACTCAACATTGTGGCTGGAGCAAGGTAAGGCAAGCTGCGATTTTCATATTGCTCTCATTTGTTGTTTTTATTATTATTTGTTTGCTCCAGCCTACCTATCTCAGTTGAGATTAGTTTACTGCTGCTGACATTTGATTTATTTCGTTTTGCTTAGTTGTTTAGTTTACTGCTGGTGCTGCTAAACTACCTTGTTACTACATTTTCATTTTATTTTTTATTTGGTAAGGGAGTGTATTTCTCTGGAGCGAATTGATGGGGGGATGAAGTGTCTGGAGCCTAATGTTATGGAGCAAGTTGTCAGGAGCATATTGTCGTGCTCCCCATGTCAGGTGATACATGAAACCAAGTGTCCCTTTTAAAGAGGGAGTCCTGTCAAAATTTCTAGCATCAATAAATGCAGAATTTAGATCAGCATATCCCCAGTCAACCTCATGCCAAAAATAAGATCTCCAAGTCACTTTGTTTAAAAGTTATTTGGGACGTTTCAACTATGCTATGGGCAGCCTAACTGATAACTCACTTGGGAATCACCAGCTGTCCCCCTTTCTCCTCACTACTCTTAGTTAAGGTAGTGCCCAGAACTCTCAGGTCTTCCTCAACTCCTCCTCTTCCACGCACCCATTCGGTCATGGGTAGTAAAGCCTTCTCTGTGTCACCTCTCTCTGGAACAGGCTCCCACTATCGAGCCACTCCTCCCCTTCCCACATATCCCTCAAAAGGAACCTACGAGCCTCGCTACTGATGGACTCTTACTGTAACTGTTCGCTAGGCCATGCTTCCGCCCATGACCCACCCCAGCCCCCATAGTATGCTCCTTTTCCGCATTGCCGCTCTCTATCCTCTGAGCCCTACCTCTTTCAGCCTCCTCTCCCTAGTCCTGTCCGCACTCATGTATGTTTCTGTTGGCTTTCTCTCTTACCTTGCTGGTTTTCCGGGGCTGTACCTGACCAGAAAATTACAGTTTCTACTGTATAGATTTCTATTGCCTTTCAGATGTGATCATAGACATCGACTCAACCACTGTATATAAATGTATAGCTTGATGTTACTACTCAGTCCTTGTATGTATTCCTTATTATATTTGTACAAAACAGTTGCTCTGTATAGCTATAACTATGTATTGTCCACCCAGCCTATTTCTCTGTAACCAGTTGTTGCTCTGTGCTCCAATGTACCTGTATTTACTGCTTGATATGCACTATGTGTTACCACTGTATTTTCCATCTTTTGTTGCTTTCCTGTTGGCCCGAGTCATGACTGAAATCAGTCCATTTGGATCAGTCCACCTACCCAGTTATCAAAGACAAATACATTTGTAACTCTAGATGTTACTTCGAGTTAGAGCTCTTGCAGCAGGCAATAACCATAAGGATAAAGTCGCCAGGTGCCAGGACCCTACAAAATCTGTCTAGCTAGTCGTCTTAAGGAGGGGACCACCCCAGCGTCAACCAGTGGTATAAAGGGGTTGGTCCCCAGCCCCACCTCAGTTCTTTTCCCGCCGTCGACCCGTTTGCATTGGCTTCTCTGATGCCTCCTGCTACAGTTTGATCGCCTTCGCGCTTACAGCGTTTGTTTCTTTAATTTCTCTAAAAAATATTAATTTCTTCCTGCATGTCTACTTTTCCGGCGGCATCAATCTCTTCAGTCGAACGACTAAGATCAAAGTATGCGTGCGGCAAGTAGATACCATCGAAAGACTGCCACGAGGCTTTCCTTCTCTGCCTAGGCCCGAACTATGACACTGCGGCCTGTGAGCATTGCAAGTAGTTTAACCAAAGGACTCATATCCACCGCCAGAAGGCCCTTAAGGCTCACCTTCTTGAGAAGCAGCTTGCCACAATGCAGTAACAGCCTTCCGGGAAAAGTCCCTCCTCATCATCCTCGGTTTTGACCTTTTCTTCTTCAAAGCTGCGTAAGGAAAAGTCAAAGTCAACTTTATTTAAAAAGACTCCCAATCCCGAAGGCTCTGGGCGCCGCACATAAACTATACAGTATGTCATACCGTGTACATTAGAATTAAAATATCAAACATATAACTTAAACTCCAAAAGCCTGCACAAATAAAAAGGTCTTAAGACGACTCTTAAAGGCCTCTATAGTGGGGGCCTCTCTCACTTCAAGCGGCAACGAGTTCCAAGAGCTGGAGCAGCAACTCCAAAGGATCGATCCTGCTGATTTCAGCCTAGCTCTCGGAACTGTGAGGAGGCCACCACCTGAGGACGAAGATCCCGGACAGAGGTGGACGGTACCAGGAGATCAGAAAGGTAACCAGGGCCCTGTCCATGTAGGGTCTTATAGGTGAGAAACCCCACCTTGAACAAAACTCTCCACCTGACAGGCAGCCAGTGTAATTCGCGCAATACCAGCGTAATATGACAGAACTTACTTTGTCCAGTCAAAAGCCGGGCAGCAGTGTTTTGCACTAGCTGCAGTCTGCGAAGAGAAGTTCCAGAGACCCCGAGATAGAGTGCATTACAGTAGTCAAGTCTCGAAGTGACTAAGGCATGTACCAAAGTAGGGAGGTCCGGAGCCGGAACAAGGGGTTTAATCCTGGTGATATTTCTAAGATGGAAAAAACAGGAACGCACCACAGAGGATATTTGGGCCTCCGTGGACAAGTTCCTGTCAAAGATCACACCAAGATTACGCACCCTTGGGGACGCCATCAATGACACAGCTCCTAGCACAATGCCAGTCGCAGAATCAGAGGCCATCCCATCACGAGCTCTGTTCAACTCCACTACCAGTACCTCAGTCTTGTCAGGGTTAAGTCACAGCCAGCTGGAAGACATCCAGTCATTTATCTCAGCCAGACATTCATCACATCCACTGCATTTGATGTTCCTGGGGCAAAGGATAAGTATAGTTGAGTATCATCGGCATAGCAATGAAAACTCAGACCATACCTCCTAATGATCTCCCCCAGGGGCAGCATGTATACTGCGAACAACATTGGGGCCAGTACCGAACCCTGAGGGACTCCACGTGAAAGGAGGCAGGGCATGGATGAGAAATTACCCATCACAACCCGCTGCCTCCTGTTAGTAAGAAATGACTCAAACCATTTGATGAAATCAATGATGAGATTATGTGACGAAGTACCTTTGGAAACGAGCCTCTGGCTCAAAGGTTATAAACTGATTCTTAAATAAATAAAAAAATAAAAAAAACAATACCGGTGAGTCCACATAACTCCCTCAGGCGGAAAAGCAACACACAATGGTCCACAGTATCAAATGCTGAGGAGAGATCAAGGAGGACAAGAATTGTCTTGTCCCCCCCCATCTCTAGCCCTAAGGAGATCATTTTGCACCCGAACTAATGCAGTTTCAGTGCTATGCCTGGCCCGAAAAGCTGACTTGAAGGGATCATACAACTCGTGGGTCATGAGATGCTCTCCCAACTGAAGTGATACCACCTTCTCAACAACCTTTCCCAGAAATGGAAGATTGGAGATAGGACGGTAATTTGCCCTAATCTCTGGGTCCAGAGAAGCTTTCTTTAAAAGGGGTCTCACCAGAGCCACAAAAGGACAACTCTGGAAAGCACAAGTCCTGGGACAAAGATTGGAAAAGGCCCGGATTCACTCCCGATCCAGGTCCCCCATAACAAGAAGAATTATTCGGGTTCCTGCTCCCAAGGGGGGTCAGATGACTCATCCCGGTCTGCCTTTACTCCCTCTGGGCACCCGGTGGTGAAACCTCCCACCTTAGTGCTGGTGTCAGGTGGAGGTAAGTCAGGATCTGGGACTTCAGTTCCAGCCCTGACGCCCCTAAAGGTGAAGGCCAAGCCTCCAGCATCCACCTCCACCTCAGAGGATGGGACGGGCTCAAGTCTAAGGCTAATTCTAAATTAAAATAATGCTTTTCTCACCACTCCACTGCAGTTGACTGAGTGTTGGAGCTCAATTTCCTTGCACCCTATCGTTCTTGCTTAGGTGTTCAAGCATATTGCCATGCGACGATATAATCCCTACCTATGTTCTCCTTCTCTGGACTACTTTATCTTCTGCTCCTTACTCTCTCCTACCAACAACCCTTTCCATTCAGTCTCCCGAATTTAGGGACTGGTCCCATTAGCCCAAAGGCTGCTCCATCATCAACCCCTGTAGGATCGAACCCTTGACCTCCCCCCTCCTTTTTCAGTCTTCCATCCAGTCATAAACCCCTCTGTGACACTCCCACAGTGCTATTAGCTATGCTACTAACAGCTTCCTACCCTTTTTCTCTCAGGGCCTCGCTGTTATTCTATGCCTTAAACCTTTCATACCTCCACTATACTGGCACACATCAACCTCCTACCTATTCGTCAGGTAGGCGTACAAACCATCAGAGTTAAATTGCTTTGCAAAGGGAGTAAGGTCCTGATTTTCCTACTACTGATCTGTGCAGGTAATGTCGAACTAAATCTGGGACCACCACAGGTACTAGCCTCCCCAACTGACATCAGAGCCACTAAAGGACTGAAGTGCCTGCACCTTAATGTGTGCAGTCTACTGAGAAAGTTAGACATTGTCCGTGCCTGGTTCAAACAACATGAAGTCTTGCTGTATTCAGACAATGCAGTTAGCCCCAGCACTTGAACTGCCCCGGAGAGGAAAGAGTTAACTCCATGCAGAAGCATGGAACGTTGAGCTTGAGCTCAGTTTTCAAACCTCTGTCTGTGGTACTTCCCAGTGTAACTGTCAGATTCTTTACTCCGCCTAACAGTGAAGTCGCTCCAGAGATTTTCTCTGCTCGGTTCAGTACAGTAAAGCGTTTGTTTTTAAAAAACATTTCTTAATAGTTTTTTTGGATTTCCACCCTCTGTCTATGGTACAGGTAGTGTTGTAGATTGGTAGTGACTGTGTTAATTTATTTAACTGTGGAAATTGTTTGTCTCTTCGGTTTCTTTTCGGTTGGTCTGGTTAGGAACCGACCTTATGAATTTTCTAATTTTAAATAATATCTTTCTGGGATTAGTGTGGTGTTCCGGTACTGATCGGTTTCAAAAGAACCGGGCTTTTTCTTGGTTCTTTTCTAAACCCGTGACACAGTTGTTACCGTTCGGTTGGTATTACCTGGCTTGAAAGCTTCAGTAGGGTAATTTTGGTAGGTTGGCCATGTCTGAGAAACCCAAAAAGAAAACCGGTCCCACTGGGTTTTAACACTGTACTGAGTGTGGGGAGGCCTTTGCCAAGGCTGACCTCCACGTCATCTGTGTTTGTCTGGGGTTTGATCACCTCCAGTCAGACTGCCAGATTTGCAAAAACTTTCCCAAAACCACTCTAGGAAAAAGACTGAATAGGTTGAGGGAAAGGGAGGCTGAGAAGTCCGTGGATTCGGATGGCCAGCCCAGTTTGGTTGCTGCCAAACCTGAGGAGGTGCCTACTAACCTGGGCGATACCTCGGGCAAAAGGAGAGCCGGCTCTGAGGGGTCAGTTCCATCAAAAAAGAAACGAAAGTCTGCCGGTTTGGATCCAGTACCGCATACTCCAACCGCGGATGAGAGAGCCAGAGCGATTAGTATTGTCCAATCGCTTCACCCGGTTCCATCCGAACCGGCACCGCCAGTTAGGTCGGAACCATCTCCTTCGGATTATGATCCGGATGCTTTCTATGAGGAGTGGGAGGGAGATGAAGATTATCCCGACGATGATGACAACCAGGGGGGTCTGGATGTGCCCATTGAACCGGACATCTCCACAGACAGGCCATCTGAGTCCCCTTAACACTTTGTTTTACAAGAAGGTGGCCCAAACCCTCCAGCTCCCTGTGGTTGAAGCTGCTGAGGAGGAGGAAGAGCCTAATTTTGTGGAGATGATGGACATCCCAGAGTCCAAAAGGTTGTCTATCCCCCTTCATAAGTCCTTGGGGAAACAGACACAAAAGATTCTACAGATTCCTAACTCTTTATCTCCTGTAATCAGGCTCAGCTGCGGAGTTCCTTTATTCACATTGCAGCCATGTTGGGGTAGTGCAGGCTGCAGCCTGTGACAGGGCAAACATTCCTTTGGCTTCACACCCCCCAGACAAGGACTCCAGGAATGTTGATGCCATGGCCAAAAAACTATACTTGGCATCCTCTTTGGGACTCAGGCAGGCAAATTATATGGCCTATACAGCCAGGAATCAGAAGTCCAGTTGGGATACGGTTCTGAAACTGGCTCAACAGGCCTCCCCCCAGCTAGCCAAAGAGCTGGAGGAGGTGGCTGCAGATGGAATTGAGGCATCCAAAGTACAATTTCACGCTGCTGTGGACTCCAACAATGTGGCATCCAGAGTCATGGCTACATCTGTCTCTCTCAGGAGGCATGCTTGGCTTAGATGTACTAGCTATCATAGGACACCCAGTCTAAGGCTATGGATTTTCCTGTAGTTGGTAACTCACTGGGGAGCAGACAGAGGCTTACATGAAGAAAATGGACGAATACAGGACAACTTACAGGAGTGCACAGGCCAAGGAAAGGCAAGTCACTCCTCAAAAGCAGCAGTCCAGGGGCAGGGGCAGGCCTTTTCACAGGCCTTTTTACCAAGCCCTGGCCTCCTCTTCTTACCCACAAAGGGGGGTTTTCCGAGGGAGAGGCAAGAGGGGGATGAGCAGGGCTGCTTCCTCCTCCCAGTCTAAGGCTCCTGCCAAGCAGACACCCTGAGGTGTCAGCCCGGGTCGACTCCCCAATCCCAGTAGGAGGCAAGCTGGCTTACTACTTTCAGGCCTGGAAGACAAGTGGGTCCTGGAAGTAGTAAGCCAGGGACTGGCCCTCAGTTTCAAAAGGTACCCAAGAAGGAGGGCCAAGTCTTTTCCACCTGCATCAATCTCAGAAATCCTTGCCCTGGAGGCAGAGGTTTCCTCTCTCCTAGCTCTCAGAGCCTTAGAGAAGGTTTCTACTCAACACAGGAAAAGGCCTGTACTCCAGACACTTCCTTACCCCAAAGAAAACTGGAGTGGCGACCCATCCTGGATCTAAGGTATATGAACAAACACATATGAAAACCCAAATTCAAAATGGTAACTCTGGGAATAATCCTTCCCTCTTTAAGGCCAGGAGATTGGCTGGCTAGCATCACTGGACCTTAAGGATGCCTACTTCCATATCCCTGTAAGGTGCTTCCACAGAAAATACCTCGGGTTCGAGTTACCTTCAGGCCACTGTCAGTTCAAGGCCATGCCTTTTGGCCTAACATCAGCTCCAACGGTGTTCACAAAGTGCCTTGCAGTAGTGGTGGCTTACCTCAGAAGACAGGGTATCACCATTTTTCCATATCTGGACGACTGGTTGCTGGTAGGGCAGTCATCAGATCAGGTCAGGGCAGCTCTGCAAACCACCCAGGACTTGCTTAGTTCTCGGGGGTTTCTTCTGAATCTGCCAAAATCAGTCCTCGAGCCAGTACAGCTTCTCACCTTCATAGGGGTGGAATTGGATACTGTCCAAGCAAAAGCCTTCCTTCCTCTGGCAAGGGTGAAGGCCTTAGTAGACCTCGCTTCCTCCTTTCGGCCTCAGGTTTCTCTTCCAGCGAGACAGTTCCTCCAACTCTTGGGCCACATGGCAGCCTCCACTGTGGTGGTTCAGGGAGCCAGATTTCAGATGCGGGACATTCAGTTCCATTTAAGGTCCTTTTGGTCACAGAGAAGACACTCTCTCCAAACTGATTCCAGTGACCCGAACTCTGGTACAAGCCCTCCAGTGGTGGCTAGACCAGGACAACCTCAGACAAGAGGTTCCATTTCTCCCTCAAGTTCCTTCAGTAGTACTGACTACTGATGCTTCTCTCCTAGGCTGGGGAGCCCACCTGGGAGCCCTAACAGCTCAGGGAATCTGGTCCCCGCAGGAGTCTCTTCTTCATATCAATCTCCTGGAACTCAGGGCAGTTTTCCTAGCCCTTCAGACCTTCTCAGATTCAGTCAAGGGCAAGGTGGTGCAAATCAGGACGGACAACACTACCACAATGTGGTACATCAACAAGCAGGGAGGCACTCGGTTCACTGCCTTGTGCACAGAGGCCATGAAGATTTGGTCTCTGGCCTATTCCCTTCAGAATTCTCTGGTAGTGGTTCATCTTCCATGGAAAGACAATGTGTTAGCATATGCCCTGAGCAGGATTTCACAGGGACATCACAAATGGTCCCTGAATCCTCACATTCTGAGGATCATTTTCTCCAGGTGGGGTACCCCAGAGATAGATATATTTGCAGCACCAGGCAATCATCAGTTTCCTCTGTTTTGTTGCAGACCTCCAGTCCTGGGGACAGTTCCCCAGGATGCCCTCATTCTGGACTGGAAGGGCAGGTTTCTCTGTCTTCCCTCCTTTCCCTCTCCTGTTCAGAGTTCTGATCAAGATAAGAATGCAACCCTGCACAGTGATTTTGGTGGCTTCAGATTGGGCCAGACAGCCCTGGTATCCTCTTCTGTTGTCCTTGGCTGTGTCACGTCCATTGTATCTTCCCAGGAGATACAATCTTCTCTCCTTCTCCCAGGGGTGGATCTGGTTCCCCAATCTTCAGTCCCTCAACCTCAAGGCCTGGCTCTTGGAGAGTTAGAATATGCAGCACTTCATCTCTCTCAGGGAGTTCTGGATATTCTAAAGGTCTCCAGGAAACCTTCCACTAGAAAAACTTAGAATTCCAAATGGAAGAGATTCAGTATTTGGTGCTCTCAGAAAGGCATCCTGCCTGATTCTGCAGACATTCCCACAGCCTTAGACTATCTAGTTCATCTGAATGGTCTAGGCCTTAGGCCTGCCACTCTGAAGGTTCATCTAGCAGCTGTCTCTGCATTCCTCTCAGCAGGGAAGGGCTCTTCCCTGGCATCTCATCCTGTTTTCAGAAAGTTTTTCCAAGGTCTGCTCCACATTAACTCTCCACCTTGGGATCTTAATGTTTGCATTGCTCAGCTGATGCAGCCACCCTTTAAGCCTATGGCTTCAGCTGAATTGAAGCACTTGACCTGGAAAACTGTGTTTCTGGTAGCTATTGCTTCTGCCAGGCGGATTAGTGAATTACAGGCCCTGTCAGTTGAACCTGACTTCATCTCCTTCCATAGGGATAAAGTGGTCCTAAGAACTAATAGGAAGTTCTTGCCTAAAGTGGTATTGGATTTCCACCTAAGCCAGTCCATATCACTCCCTGTGTTTTTCACTGACCATTCTTCCTCGGGGGAAAGATGATTACACAGTTTGGATGTTGAAAGGGCTCTTTGCTACTACATAGAGCATACTAAGGCACACAGAAATTACGCTCTTCAATTGTTTCTCGCTTATGGTGAAGTGGGGAAATGTAAGCCTGCCACTAAAAGATCTATTGCCAGGTGGATTGTTTCTTGTATACAATTCTGCTATGACAAATTGGGTAGAACACCCCCTTCAGGCCTGAGGGCTCACTACAGTAGGGGTAAAGCTGCGGCCAGAGATATTCCCTTGTTAGAGATCTGTAAAGCAGCCACCTGGAAAACAGTACATACATTCACCAGGTATTACTCCCTGGACATCCAGGCTAGGAGTGATGCTAGGTTTGGTACAGCAGTACTGCAGATCCTGTTCCCAAAGTATGGTCTGCATTCCTTCCTCCATAGGGAACTGCTTGGTAGTCTGCATTATGTCTGAATACAGCAAGACTTCATGTTGTTTGAAGAAAAAAATTACTCACCATAGTAATGTTTCTTCTAATGGAGTCTTGCTGTATTCAGACCTCCCCCCTGCCTCCCCTCTCAGAACCTGTTTTTGGGGAAGTGGGCTGGCAGGTAGTGTTGCACCTCAGGGGTGTACCTTGTACCCTCCCTTTTGGTGGGGTAGCTGTTATGTTTATTATTCTTATGTTCATAGCCTAAATTGTCACTACCTTGTTTCTTCTTGGGTTCTCGACTTGAGTCTTTTTGGACCCCAAAACTATTTTTTGCCTTTTGGCTATATGTTTCAAACAATTTCCATATTTTAGTGCCCAATTAGTTGCTCATAAGAATCTGACGGCTACACTGGGAAGTACCAGAGACAGAGTTTTGAAAACCGAGCTTGAGCTCAACATTCCATGCTTCTACGTGGATTTAACCCTTTCCTCTTCAGGGCAGTTCAAGTGCTGGGGCTAACTGCATTATGTCTGAATACAGCAAGACTCCATTAGAAGAAACAACATTACTATGGTAAGTAATTTTTTCGTTTTTCACATGGAGCTGGATATCTTAGTACTAACTGAAACTTAGCTGAAAAAATCCACTCCCGATACTGTGATTTCTTTCCCGTCCTACAACCTCTTTCGCAGTGGCAAGTCCACCAGGGGAAGGGGGTGTAGCCATTTACATAAAAAAACAGTTTTACTGTATCCAATATTGCTCCTGCCAGCACCCCAAAGGAATTCAAATCCCTGGTGCTAAACCTATCTCCAATATAAAAACCTTAACAATAATAGCCTGCCTACTGGGGGCCTGGAACGTATAAATTATTTGTGTAATATTTCAGACACAAGACAGAACAAAATCATCATACTTGGTGACTTAAATCTCGATTGGCTAAAAACCTGTAACAAAAGCTTACAGCTCAAGGATTGTTGCGATGAAGCCAGATTCTACCAACTGGTATTGGATATCACACGCCCAAATTCCCCTCAAACGGGTCACTGCTCGACCTGATTCTTACTAATAGACCCCATAAGATCACACACAGTAACATTTCCCAACGACGTCAGTGATCACTGTGCCATGGCCTGTGTAAGGGGACAGTCTTCCACTAAGTCAGATGATAGGTTTACCTGGATAAGGAGCTTCTGTAAATTCAACCTCTCCCACTACCTGTATGACCTCAGAAACATAAATTGGTCCGAATTCTACCTGTCCATGAACACAGATGATGCGGCCTCTATTTTCAACATCGTGTTCCATCAACATCATCAACAGACATGCCCCTTTGCTAAAACACAGATCTCTGAAGATCTCCTACCCCTGGTTCATGGCTGAACTAAAGGTCAAGCTAAATATGAGGGACTGACTGGGCTACAGCTAGACGGACCAAACTCTCCTCAGACTACACCGCTTTTAGATCTTGCTGTAATGATTGCACAAAAAACATCAGGGCTTCAAAAGCAAATTACTACCTCTCTGCTTTTGATTCCGCTAAGGGTAACTCCAGCAAATTCTGGAAGATTGTTAAAGCAGCCGGACGCAATAAACAGTCTTCCTCGTTACCCGGTATGATATCCTTTAACTGTAAGAATTTCTCTGACAAATCTGACATCCTTTTTGGCTTTAATGATCACTTTTCCACCGCGGGCCTTGCATTTGATACCTCCAAAGCCACCTCCGTCATCTCCAGCTTGCCTAAACATTCCTCTCCACCAACTAGCAGTGTCTTCTTCTTCACCCCATTCCAGTACAAAGTAGTAAAACACTTTCTTCTCCATCTAGATGTCAACGAAGGTACTGAAAGGATAGGACCGTATTTTCTTAAAGCTTGTTTCCAGTACTTAATGGCCCCCATCTTGCACCTATTTAATCTCTCCATCAGCCCCAGTACTGTACCTGATCATGGAAAATAGCTCTGGTTCTCCTGCTATTTAAATCAGGTGACCCTATGGACCTAAATATCTACTGCCCTATATCCATTCTACCCCTACTCTCTCTAAACTCCTCGAGAAATTGGTAAATATTCAAATAAGGGACTATCTCGATAAAAGCAACCTGATAAACCCAGCCCAGTCTGGATTCTGATCAACCCATAGCACTACTTCAGCTCTAGCCTCTGTTACTAATGACTGGCTCCTTGCAATGGATAAGAAACAAGTCACTGGGGCAGTCTTCCTGGACCTTGGTAAAGCTTGTGACACTATCGATCATGTTTTGGTCAATGACCCACTGAACTGGCATAGCATCTCTGGCCCAGCACTGTCATGGCTCAACAGGTACCTGACTGACTCCAACGGATTAAGGCAGAAGGTTCCCTCTGCCCTCTCCTTCCTCTCGAGAGGAGTACCACAAGGCTCGATCCTTGGAGCTGCTCTTTTCAGTTATATCAACACCATCGGTATTAACATCAGTAAAACAAGTTTATACCTTTTTGTGGACTACACTGATATATATATCCAAACCCTCACTAACCAAAGCATGTTTGGAGCTCCAGTCTGAATTTGATCTTCTCCAGCACAGCCTTGTACAGTCCAAATTGCTATTGAATGCTAAAAAAAAAAAAAAAAAAATGATGTACTTCTAATCACCTGCCTCCCATTACAAATGCATTAAAAACCCTGCCTCCCATTAAGACTCTTCTTGATGACAATCTCGAGTTGGTAGTCATCCTAGGCTGTGAACTAGATCAACACCCTAACGTTCTCGGCTCATATCGCCTCCCTTGCCAAAAAACTGCAGCAAAGAATTGGCTTATTTTACAGAAACAAATCTCTCGCGTCACCACAGAAGCCAGATTTCGATTGGTCCAGACAACTTTCATCCCTCTACTAGACTGTGCTGATATACTGAATGGCTGATGCGTAGGCTACCTGCTTTGCCAGTTGGACACCCTCTACCATAGGGCATTACACTTCATTTCTAATGCCCATCGTTGTACTCTCCACTGTGACCTTTATACCTCTGTGGTTAGGTCATCCCGATCAACTAGATGTCTCATCAGCTCTCTCATCTGGCTCTACAAAGCTCTCCTATTGAAGCTCCCACCTCCCCCGTATTTCTAATCTCTTTCGGCGGACTGCCTGCCTTTACCCCTTACGCAGCAACTCCTACATTATACTAGATATCCCAAGCTCTCACTCCCACTTCGGAGCCATAGCAATAAGCCATGCTGTCCTGGATGCATGGAATAAAGCCCAAGCTAGACTCAACCTACAAAGTCAAATCCCTCTAAATAGCTTCAAAAAATTAGTCGCTGGTAAGTTATGTGACTCCAGTGCTTGCCACTGAATAAGTGTCATCGCCGCACCCATTATTCCTTGAGTAAACAAACTTTCTCTTCTCTACAGCTCCATCCCTTACCCTCTTCCTTACCTGAATACCCCATCCTTCTCCCTCATCCTGCCCATTTCACCCTCTGCCACCTTGACTCGCCACCCTACCCACCTCCAGGCTCACCCGCCTTCTTCATCTTTCCACTGCCAATTGCCCTCCTACCAGTCTGTATTCAATACCTGGTCAACCTCTTCTATCTGCCTATCTAATTATTGCTGCTATATGAGAAATCCTGTATATTACATTTGGTACTGTATGCTGCACAATGTTTTACCATGTATCACCATCCTTGATCTGACATATTTAGGTTTACTGTAAATATTTTATAAACAATCCTGTACCTTGTATAAATCTTAATTATTCTTTTCTATTTATTGTGTATCATTTATATTGTGTATGTCCTTACTGTTCTGATTGTATGTTCAGGACCTCTTTGTAAATGAACCTGCTCAATGACGTTTTCCTGCCAATAAACTTGACTTGACAAAGTCGGGTAGCAAGTCTTCGGCTCCTGTCTGCCCAGTCCTGATGGTCACTGCCAAGTCTTTGGATGTGACACACCGTCGGGGGCAGGCCTCCTCCCAGGACCCTGCGACACCTCCCCCTCACTCCTCAGTGATCACACTGCAGGCTCTGGCTAAGCTGGCGGCCACATCTACCCCAGACCACCACCAGCCGACGCCTACACAGGCATCAACTACCCTGATGTCGAACCCAATGACGCAGATTCCTTCACCGTACCGTTCATCTACACCCAACATGGATACTTCTTCAAAGGGAGGTTCCTCGACTGTCAACTCACGACTCGACGAGGCACCTGATCGACCCATTCCAGCTCCTCTGAAGCCAACTCCCCTGACGCCGGGTACTCCGACGCCAGATAAGCTGACGCCAGCCCTACCGCCACCTCAGGCACCCGCCGGTCCTTCGGATCCCCAGATTCCCCTCAGCGAGGTGAAAGATTTGTTCTGCTTCTGGTGGAATGAAATTAAGCGGGACCTTCTCCCACCGAAACCTGTGGAGCCGGTGGTAGTTGAGCTGGAGCCAGAGCTAAAACAGCGGACTCCAGAGCCGAGGAGCCCTTCCCAAGCCCTGACCATAAGCACTAGGGAAGGTCTAAGCGCCGGGGACAGAGGCACTGACATTCCTCCTCCCGTTTGTCAGGCCACTGACTTCGGTCCCATAGCTCCTACTCCTGCAGCAGATCAGAGGGCTCTAGCCAGGGCTCCTCTCCCTCAGGGTCAGACCACTTGGAGTCTAGAGGCTGTTCTTCCTCCCCAGATAACAAGGACGCCCCTAGGTCGCCTCCTGATGACCTGTCATTTATGGATGTCATAAGGCACATCCAGGCCTCTAATGGATGGGAGACAGGACCTGGATCCTGAAAGGCAGAGATTTGCCAAATACCTGAGGCAGAAGGAACCTAAGCCTTTAGTGGTTCCTCCTTTGGTGAATACCTTCCAGGATTTAACAAGGCTCACCTGGAAGCACCCATCCTCCACCTCAGCCATCTCTAAAAGTTTGGATCGGCATTACAGGGCACCTAGAAATGAACCATTCTTAGCTGAGCACCCTACGGCTGATACGATGGTGATCACCACTGCCCATGACTGGTCAAAGAGGCTTAAGCATTTAAGCAGTTGGTCTTTTGACCAGGAATCCAGAACCATTGATCAGTTGGGCAAGAAGGTATATTCCTCCTCTACTTGCTCTATTAGGTCCCTTAACTTCCTCACCCATGTGGTAGAGTACCAAAATGCCCTGTGGGAGAAGGGACTAGAAATTGTTCAGGCCCTTCCAGACTCTGCTCAAAAGACCGAGCTCCTGGACTTTCTTAAATCTTGGTCAGATGTGGGCACCCATGTTTTGCATGCCTTATGACACTGCAGCTTTGGCATCTGCCTCCAGTGCCACACATGGCTCAGGGTCTCTGGGTTCACCCAGGACTTGCAGACTGGCATCATGGATCTCCCTTACAAGGGTTCAGTCCTTTTTGGAGATGAAGAAAAGTTGATCACCTATCTCCAGGACTCTGAGAAGGCCATCTGGTCTGTACAGAAAAGGTATAAAACTAACCAGAGGCCATTCAAGAAGCAATCTTTTTGTAAGCCCACAGGTCAGCAGTCCAGAAACCAGCCTTGGCAGAAGGGGGATACAAACGTAAGGCAGTCTCCCAGATCCCTGGAGGTTCCACTTCCAGAGCCACTAAGACCTCCCAAGCCCCTCTGCCCACTCCCAGAGCCTCTCAATGACTCCTTGCCCAACCCCCCCATCTCCAACGGAGTTTGTGGGGGAAGTGGTAGGGGGTTGCTTCAAACACCATGAAGTCTTGCTATATTAGGACCATTGCAGTCATTCCCCACACTTGAACTGCCCCGGAGAGGAAACAGTTAACTCCAGAGTGATCTGGAGTTCCACAGCTCGAGGGCGCTGTTCAAAGCTCTATCTGGCTAGTTTCAAATGAAACTGTCAGATTCTTTACTCCGCTTCACTGAACAGTCGCTCCGGAGATCAGCTCCTTCAGCTCGGTTCATTTCTCGGTTCAAGCGAGTATTTTCGGTTCATTGGAACTGGCAAAAAGTATTTATTTTACCGCATTTCGGTTAAAAGCTCTATCTGGTAAACCGTAAGTACAGAAATTAAATCTGTGTGGAAATTCATTATCGGTTCGGTTTTGAACCGATCGGTTTGTTAAAATATATGTGTCAAACTGTTTGGTTGGGCTTTTAGAGTGTGGTTCCCGGTTCTTATCGGTTCTAAAAAAACCTAACTTTTATTTGTTTTTTTTTCAAATACCCGTGACACGGTTAGGAACCGATAAGGGTGTCTTGCCTGGCACTGCCATCTAAAGGGCAAGTTTTTGGTTAGGCTGGCATTATGTCTGAGAAACCCAAAAGAAAAACCGGGCCCACTGGGTTTCAACACTGTGATGTCTGTGGGGAAGCCTTTGCCAAGGCTGACCCACACACCACTTGTGTTTATTGTCTGGGGGCTGACCACCTCCTGTCAGACTGCCAGGTGTGTAAAAATTTCCCTGCAGCCACCCTGGAAAAGAGATTGGGCCAGCTCAGGGAACGAGAGGCCAAAAAGTCCGCTGACCCGGATGGCCAGCCCGGTCCAGTACCCACTGGACCAGAGGGAGTGCCCTCTGACCAGGGCGAGACTTCCTCGGGCAAAAGGAAGGCTGGTTCAGAGGAACCAGTCCCAGCAAAAAAGACAAAGAAATCAGCAGGTCTGGAGTACAAAATTGTCTCTCCAACTGCTACAGAGATAGCTAAAGCCATTCAGATTGTCCAGTCTTTGTCTCAGGGATCTGTCAGACCCCTGCATCTGGGAAAAGGGTGGCTCTGTTCAGTCCCAGTGGTTCAGGATTATGATGTTGAGGATTTTATGAACCACATAGGGGAGGAGGAATTTGATCAGTATGTTTGTGACTGGGAAGGTCTGGACGTGCCCATTGAACCGACATTTCTCCAGATAGACCTTTAGAATCTCCCCTATGCTGTCTGAGTCCCTTCTCTTTTATGTTTTACAAAAGGTTGCAGAAACCCTCCAGCTTCCTTTAGAAGAGGCTGTGGATGAGCAAGAGGAGCCTGATTATGTTGAAATGATGGATATTCCAGAGTCTAGGAGGTTGTCTATTCCTTTGCATAAGTGATTTAGGAAGCAAACAACAAAGATTTTAAAAAATCCTCATTCTGTCCCTCCTGTAGATAAAAAATGGACAGAAGGTATACCTTATCAGGCCCTGATACAGACTTCCTCTCTGAGCAGTGTAGTCATGTAGGTGTGGTGCAAGCTGCAGCCTGTGACAAGCTAATATTCCCTGGCCTCACATCCTCCTGATAAGGATTCCAGGAAGATTGATGCCATGGCGAAAAACAATATATGGCAGCTTCTTTGGGACTCAGGCAGGCTAATTATATCTTATGTGGCTAGATATCAGAAATCTAGATGGGACACTATATTGCAGTTAGCCAGCAGGCCCAGGGCCAGCTGGCTAGTGAGTTGGAACAAGTGGCTGCTGATGGCATTGAAGCCTCTACAGTTCAATTTCATACTGCTGTTGATGTTAATGATGTTTCCTCTAGGGTCATGGCCACTTCTGTAGCTTTCCAGTAGGTTGGCATGGCTCAGATGCACTAATCTGTCCCAAGATACTCAGTCAAAGGCTATGGATTTTCCTGTAACGGAAATTCTCTGTTTGGTGATCAAACGGAAAATTATATGAAAAGATGGATGAATATAGAACTACCTACAAAGTGCCCAAGCTAAGGAGGCATGCCACTCCACAAAGCATGCCCCAGGGGTAGGGGTAGGTCTTTCCACAGGCCCTTTTACCAATCTCAAGCCTCCTCTGCTTTTTCACAGAGGGTTTTCAGAGGCAGAGGTAGGCAGGGCACAGGTAGACAGTCGCCCTCCCTCAGCCTAAAACTGCTGCCAAGCAGGCACCCTGATGGGAGTGCCAGGGCGATTCTCCTGTACCAGTGGGGGCAGATTGGCTTATTTCAGCAGAACTGGCTGTCCCAACTCGGACAGGTGGGTTCTGGAAGTAGAGCCAGGGCCTGGTTCTCAGCTTCAAACAGTTCCCAAAGATGAGAGCCAGGCAATTTCACCTGCAAACTCTTCAGAAGCCCTTGCTTTGAAGCAGAGGTTTCTTCCTTCTGGATTGCAAAGCAGTGGAGGGTCCCCCCTTGCCATCAGGGCAAGGGACTGTACTCAAGATATTTTCTTACCCCAAAAAGACAGGAGAATGGCGCCCATCTTAGACTTAAGGTACCTGAACAAACATCTATTGAAACCAAAGTTCAAAATGTTAACTCTAGCAATGATTTTGCCTTCCTGAGGCACAGAGGACTGGTTAGCTTCCCTGGACCTCAGGGACGCTATTTTCATGTCATGATCAGGCCTTCTCACGAAAGTACCTCAGGTTCGAACTGCTCTCTGGCCACTACCAGTTCAGAGCAATGCCCTTGCCTAACCTCGGCTCCAAGGGTATTCACAAAATGTCTAGCTGTGGTAGTGGCTCATTTAAGAAGGCAAGGGATTGCTGTGTTTCCCTACCTGGACGACTGGCTCATAGTGGGTCAGTCTCCAGATCAGGTAAAATCCACTTGCAAGTCACCCAGCAGCTTCTCACTTCCTGGGATTCCTGCTGAACTTACCAAAGTCAGTTCTGGAACCTGTTCAGGTTCTAACTTTCATAGGTGCAGAATTGAACACAAAGTTAGCCAGGGCATTTCTCCCCTCGGAAAGGGTGGACAGGCTCATTGCCCTGGCATCCTCCTTTACCCTGCGGGTCTCTCGACCAGCAAGGCACTTTCTGCAACTCCTAGGGCACATGGCTGCTTCCACAGCTGTCATGCAGGGAGCAAGATTTCAGATGAGGGACATCCAGTTCCATTTGAGGTCCTATTGGTCTCAAAGGAGGGACCCCCTTACCAAATTAGTCCTGGTGACCAAAACCCTGATCCTGGCCCTTCAGTGGTGGCAGGATCAAAAGCAATCTTACTCAAGGGTTCCTTTATACCCGTTTCACACCCTTACCCTCACCACGGATGCCTCCCTGTTAGGGTGGGGTCACTTGGCGACCTTTCCACTCAAGGAGTGGTCCCCAGGAATCTCTGCTCCACATCAATCTTTTGGAACTCAGAGCTGTTCTTTTAGCTCTTCAGGCTTTTCAACTGTTGTCCAGAACAAAGTAGTTCAAATCAGGACAGACAACACCACAACAATGTGGTACATCAACAAGCAAGGGGCACTTGGTCATCAGCCTTGTGCACCGAAGCAATGAAGTTGTGGTCTCTGGCTTACTCCCTAAACACCTCCTGATCGTCAATTCACCTTCAGGAAAGGACAATGTCCTGGCCGGATGCTCTCAGCAGGATTTCCCAGGCCATCACGAATGGTCTCTGAATCCTCAGGTATTGGGGCTGTCTTTGCCAGATGGGGCACCCCTCAGATAGATCTCTTCGCAGCCCCAGACAACCATCAACTTCCTCTATTTTGTTGCAGGCCTCCAGTGCTGGGCTCAGTCCCCCTGGATGCCTTTCTGCTGGATTGGAAAGGGAAATTCCTATATGCTTTTCCCCCTTCCCTCTCCTCTTCAGGTATTGGTAAAATCAGAACTCAGCCCTGCAAAGTGGTTCTGATTGCTCCAGACTGGGCCAGACAGCCCTGGTATCCTCCTCCTGTCCCTGACAATCCACCTCCCTGACCTTGCCCAGGACCCACGACTTGCTGACCTGTGCACAGGGAGAGTGTGGTACCGGACCTCAAATCCCTCCACCTCAAGGCTTGGTTCTTGAGGAATTAGAATTTGCTGATTTGCACCTTTCTCAAGGGGTCCTGGATATTTTAAAGGCTTCTAGGAAGCCTTCCACTAGGACCACTTACAATTCTAAGTGGAAGAGGTTTTCCTTCTGGTGTTCGGAGAAACAAATTGTGCCAGAATCTGCTGACTTGGCCACTTTACTGGACTATTTGGCCCATCTAAATTCCCTAGGCCTTAGACCAGCTACCTTGAAGGTTCATCTGGCAGCTGTTTCTGCCTTTGTTTCCGAGGAAGCCTGTTTCTCTTTCCTCTCACCCTGTGTTTTCCAAGTTTTTTAAGGGTTACTTCACACTAACCCTCCCTTTAGGGAACCAGCCCTGCCTGGGACCTGAATGTTTGCATTCTCAGTTAATGCAACCTCCCTTTGAGCCCTTTCTTCTGCAGATCTCAAGTATTTAACATGGAAAACTGTTTTTCTAGTGGCTATCACTTCTGCCAGACGTATAAGTGAATTGCAAGCCCTTTCAGTGGAAAAGGATTTTATTTCTTTTCACAGGGATAAGGTAGTCCTCAGGACTAACAGAAAGTTTTACCAAAGTGGTTTCAGATTTTCATCTGAACCAGTCCATTCTTCCCAGTATTTTTCACTGAGCATTCTTCCTCGGGTGAAAGGAGACTACACAGCTTGACGCCAAAAGAGCCCTAAGCTACTATGTGGAACGTACTCAAGGGTCACAGGTTCGAATCCTCCAACTCTTCCTTACCTATGGAGAGGTTGGCAAGGAGACCTGCCACTAAGAGGACAATTGCAAGGTGGATTGTCTCTTGTATCCAATTCTGTTACCAAAACTAGGTAGGAACCCCTCAGGACTGAGGGCTCACTCCACCAGGGTACAGCTGCATCTCTAGCGGCTGCTAGAGATATTCTCCATTTGGAAATTTGTCAAGCTGCTACCTGGAAAACAGTTCACACCTTTACCAAGCATTATTCCCTGGACGTCCAGTCCAGGAGAGAGTCTCGTTTGGCACAGCTGTACTTGAGCCTATTTCCTAAGTAGGTTCTGACCCTCCTCCATGGAGGTACTGCTGTGTAATCTGCAATGGTCCTAATATAGCAAGACTTCATGGTGTTTGAAGAAAAATTGCTCACCTTAGTAATTGCTTTCTTCTCATGGAGTCTTGCTATATTAGGACAACCTCCTCCTACCCCTCTCAGAACTCCTACTTGGGTATGGGGTTGGCAAATTAGTGCAAGCATTGTGTCATGCCATTTTAGTCTCTCTAGTTCCCCCCCCCCCTTGTTTCCTTTGGGTTAGGGAACTAGGTATTTCTGTTTTTTGTTAAGTGGTAGATGGTCCCCTCTCTGGACTTGAGTCTTTTGGGAGAGGGGCCTATTAGTGCTTGTAAGGGTGATCCTAACAATAAATACTGTTATTATTCTGTGGTTGTTCTTATTCTACTAATGGTAGGTAGCCAATGGCTAGTGTAGAGCTTTTCCACACAGACTTGCTATGTTAGTTTAGCTCCGAAAGAACCTGACAGTTTCATTTGAAACTAGCTAGATAGAGCTTTGAACAGCGCCCTCGCGTTGTGGAACTCCAGATCACTCTGGAGTTAACTGTTTCCTCTCCGGGGCAGTTCAAGTGTGGGGAATGACTGCAATGGTCCTAATATAGCAAGACTCCATGAGAAGAAAAGCAATTACTAAGGTGAGTAATTTTTTCTTCTCCATGTGCCTTGAGAGATGGAGCAAAATCGCAACCGACCAGTGGGTCCCCCTGCTAAATAGAGGACATACCTTGGAGTTCCTAGAAAGGCCACCAGAAAACCCACCGGTGTCCTCCCATTATCCTCCTCACATCTCCCTCATCGAAGGGGAAATCCAGGCCTTACTACAAAAGTGGATCATAAAGCCAGTCCCCCCGGACTGAAAGGGACTCTATTCCCACTTTTTCCTTGTCCCCAAAAAAGACCGGGGACCTTCACCCCTTCCTGGATCTCTGTTCCCTCAACAAGTACATAAAGTACAGGCGGTTCAGGATGGTCACTCTACCATGGCTGATTTCCCTCCTGCACCAGGGAGACTGGCTCTGCTCTCTAGATAGGCAGGATGCATACCTGCACATCCCAGTGTTTCCGTCCCACAAAGAAGGTATCTGCGTTTCATCTTCCAGGGGCAACAATACTAGTTTTGGGCTCTATCGTTTGGCCTATCCTCCACTCCCAGAGTCTTTACAAAGTACCTAGCAGTGGTGGTCACATCCCTCCAGAGACCAGGCCATTACATCTTTCCCTACGTAGATGACTGGCTTCTGACAGCTTCCACAAAGGGTCTGTTGCTTCGCACTCTCTGAGACACCTTTGCCCTCTTCCGAGAACTAGGGATCACCCTGAGTCTCCCTATGTTGTCCCTATGGCCTAGCCAGAGACTCCAATTCATTGGAGTGGTCCTCAGCACAGTGCAGGGCAAGGCCTTTCTCCCTGCGGATAGGGCGGATCGCCTGCAAGGACAGGCCCAAATGGTTTCCACGGTTCCTCACATCCCGGCCAGAGTCTATCTAAGGTTTTTAGGCCATATGGAGGCAGCCATACCCACCGTTTCTGTGGCTCACCTCCACATGAGGGTCCTTTAGTGGACACTCTGGGTGTAATGGGACCAACAATCAGACTACCTGGAGCAGAGGGTTCTCATCTCAGACCCAGTTTGTCTGACCCTGACGTGGTGGATGGACCCCGACAACCTGTCCAAAAGTGTCCTTTTCTGGCATGAGCCCCAGAGGCAAGTTTGACGACCGATGCTTCGGGACTCGGTTGGGGTGCTCATCTGGAGGACAGGTAGATCCAGGGATTCTGGTCCCCAGACTAGCAGTCCCTACATTTCAGTATCCTGGAGATGAGAGCGGTCCTGATTGTCTTGCAGACATTTCAGACCGACCTCCTACCGGCCGTCTCCTCATTCAAATGGACAACATGTCCATGGTGTTTTACATCAACAAGCAAGGAGGGACTCATTCTGACCCCCTCTGCAGGGAGGCAATAAGGGTCTGGTATTGGGCTCAGGAACACCACCTAGAACTCACTGCTGCTCCTGTTCCAGGCATCCAAAACGTCTTGGCAGACAGCCTAAGCAGGTCTTGGTCCAAAATCCATGAGTGGGAGCTCCTCCAGTCAGTGACAGAGCAATTCGATAGATGGAGTTGACCAGAGTTAGACCTCTTCGCATCCCCACTCAACACCACACTGCCCAATTTCTGCTTGCTAGATCCAGGGCCTGGAGTTTTCTGGTGAGACACATTGTCCCTCTGTTGGACAGGGAGGTTTCTTTATGCCTTCCCTCCCTTTCCCATTCTTCAGAGGGTACTTCTCAAACTTCAGGTGGAAGGAGCAGAGATGGTTCTCATTGCTCCCTTCTGGCCTCTTCAGATTTGGTTTCCTCTGCTTCAACACCTAACCTCAGAACCCCCAATTCCTCTACCCCTGAGCTTGCACTTGCCCTCCCTGGACCAGGGCACCCTAGTCCATCTGGTCCTCAAGTCCCTGCATCTGCATGCTTGGCTCCTGCAGACTTAGTGGTCACTAGGTATGGGGTTTCCTCCAGAGTGGCTGACATTCTAGTGGCGGCAAGAAAAGCCCTCTTCTAGACCTACCTATATCATGAAGTGGAAGAGGTTCTGTTTGTGGGCTTCTGCCTGTCACCTCGATCCCTTCTCCTGCACAGTGAACTCCGTTCTCGAATATCTCCTCTCTCTGTTTGACACAGGCCTGACCCTACTCCTCTTATCAAGGTGCATCTCTCTGCCATCTCTGTACCATGCACCGGTAGAGGTTAAACCCCTTACTAAGCTGGATTTGTCCCATACCTTCCTATGGGTCATCTTGAATATGAGACCCCCCATCAGGAACCCTGTTCGTCCATGGGACCTCCTCTTTATTTTGGAGAAACTCGTACTCTTCCCTTTTGAACCAGCCGCAGATTGCGAGCTACGCTTTCTCTCTTGGAATGCATTATTTCTAGGGATGTGGATATATTGTTCATCCACACTTCTTAGCATAGTCACTTTCCCCCTTTAAATTTGCCAGAAGGTCTTCAAGCTGGCTCCTCCCACCCACCTGGGTGGTATAACCCTTGGCTCCACACCATGACGCCAGATCTTCCTTTCCTCTGGAAGATTCAGGTTGCCTTCATCATGCTGTTGTATTCTGTAGGCCCTGGCTTCTCAACCTTCGGTTATTCTGAAAATTAGATTTACTCGCATTAGCGATTGTGACTGTTGCTTCTCAATTATGGAAGACAAGTCTTGCCCTGGATTTCACCGGTGCCCGTGCAGCCAGAAGATGTCACGTACAGACCCGTATGCCGCGTGCATCTGTCTTGGTGTCGGCCATGACACCATGACTGAGTTCTGCCTCGCTTTTCAGCCTAATGTCCTCGACGACTGTCTTGCATGCCTTAAATTGGGCAAAGCCTGAAAAACGGAACCCACCGGTGAAATCTAAGGAGGCCCAGTGGGCAGTTTCCACAGCTGCGGGATCCACCAAGCAGTTGGAGTGCATATAGGCCTTCGAGGAGGAAGCGGCTCAGTCTTCCTCTCGGGGCTTCTTCATTCTACTCAACTTGGGCTCCACTTTCTTGGGTTCCTTCTGAGAGTTGTGCCACTCTCTCCTGACTAAGGGTGAGAATCCTGAGGGCACGCACTCCTCTCGGTCCCTTAAGCGGGAGAGGGACCCGGGACTGTCTTCGTCTTGATGGAAATGCTCTTGGGATCGGGAGAGATCTCGGTTCCAGGAGTCGGCCATTTCGACCTCGGTCGAGATTGCTTCTTCAGCCACTGGCTTCTTGGCTCTGCCGTCGGGCCAGTTGACCAAAGTTTTGATCAACGAAGTTGAGATTGTTCTCAATCCGATTGACCCATTGTCGTCAACTCCCTCAGATCCTTTCCTTCTCCGACAAGGAGACCCAGCCTGCTGGGAAACCCGCCAAGGAAGTGGTCCCTGACCCCCAGAAGTCTCCGGTTTTACCAGCATCTCCCGAGCAACTGACTCGGCCTGCCCGATCTTGATCGAGGTCTCAGACCCCCTCGATCAACAGGCTGAGGAAGGTGCACAAGCATGCCAAAAAGAGGCGATGCCACCAGTCATCCTTCTCGGATGAGGAGAGGCTTCAGCGGAAACTCCGTCGACGCTAAAAGGACCTCATGTAGCAGCAGCTGATTTTGTCCGGGCATAAGTCAACCCTGGCTTCTACCCCGGCCATTACTTGGCTTTTGCCTCCTAAGCTGAAGCCGACTCCCCAGGAACTGATAAAATCGGTTCCCCCAACCACAGAGCCAGCTAAACCTCTTCCGGTTCAGCCTAAACCAGTCTTTCCACCAATTCTGGTGGAACCGCTGCCTAAGCAGCCCGTGGGAGGGGCTCCTTCTAAGGAAGCTCAGCTGGACACCAGGCTTCCCCAGTGTCTTTCGGTCACTCTCACTCCTGACCGCCCTAGGCGGTCTGAGTGGTCGACCGCTGTATCCAGATACTTCGAATTCAGATGACACAGGTCTCCATTCTCATCCACAGGATGATGAGTCGACTGGTGATTTAGCGACGGAGGAAGGCCCTTCATCTTTTCAGGGCATTCTCTGCCTCATCTCCAAGTCCACAGGGATGCCCCTGGAGCCTATCCAGAAAAAGGCAGAGTACCCTCTCACAGATATTTTCAAGAGAGGGGATACCCCAACGGAAGCCTTACCTGTAGCTGAAACGATCGTTGGCCTGGCCCTTGAACTTTGGCAGCACCCTGCCTCCTGTTCAGCTCTGTCTGCCTGGATGGCCAGCAAGTATGCGGTGCCCATGGGGTCCCTAGCAGGGTCACAGAGCACCCTTCAGCCAAGAGCCTTGTGACTGCCTCTGTGTTCAGACGTACAGGCAGTTCTGCTGATACCGACACCTCCGGAGGAGTCCAAGAAATTGGATCACTCTGCTTGGAAGGTCTGTGCGGCCTCTTCCTTAGGCCTCCATCAGGCAAGCTCGGCCGTCATCATGGCACACTTCTCCCATGCCCTTTCAGGGTCCATGGATGAAGTCCTCCTACACCTCCCCATGGACTTGCAGACCACGGTCAAGCTGGTCCGGGACCAAGGCCGTGCCGTTGCCAAGCAGCAGCTCCAGACGGCCCTGAAGATTAGGGACTCGTGTATCCATTCATTGGCAGCCGCAATTGCCTCCTGCTGATTGGCTGAGGCTCTCCTCCTTCCCTGGGGATACTCAGCATAAACTGGTTGATGTGCCTTTCCTGGGCACTGATCTCTTCGGCACAGGTGTGGCCGGCCTCCTTCAGCGCATCGAGCAGTCGAATGCCACCTTGGATGCCACTTCTGCTCAGAGTTCTTCTGGTTCCAAGAAGCAACAGAAGAAGAAGCCTTTTTGGCATTCTTCTGCTGCGGCCCAGCAGCAGCAGCCCTCCTTTCAGGGGGGTCAGCAGCAGGCACAATCTTGGCGCCCCTGCCCCAAGCCTGGACCTTCCCAGGCCTGTAAAGGTTGGGGTTCAGGCCCTGGACCCTCTTCCTCCAAGCCTGCCCAGTGACAGGATAGGGGTTGCCACCCCTATTCCTGTCACGCCAGCTCTGGGTCCTCCCATGGGAAGCCGGCTCCAGCACTTTCTTTCTGCCTGGTCCACTGTTACCACGGACGAGTGGGTCTTAGAAGTGGTCGGCCAGGGTCTGCCTCTGGAATTCGAGCAGTACCCTCCAAGCTGAGCCCACGCCCCACGGGAGGAGAGAGTATCCACCCACACTCAGTCAGCTCTCTGAGATGACATTGCTCAGCTCCTCCACAAAGAGGCAGTAGCTCAAGTAGTAGATCCTCCACCAGACCCAGGGTTCGTTTCCAGGTACTTCCTGGTTCCGAAGCGGAAGGGGGGCTGGTGCCCTATTCTAGATCTGCACGATCTGAATCAGTATCTCAGGCCACACACCTTCTGGATGGTGACTCTGTCCCATATCATACCATCCCTGGAGCAAAACATGTGGTTCTGCTCACTGGATCTCCAGGACGCGTTCTTTCACATCCCAATCTGTCCATCCCACCAGCGGTTCCTCTGCTTCAGAGCAGAGGGAATCCTATATGGGTTTCAAGCCATGCCATTCGGCCTGTCATCGGCCCCATGAGTCTTCGCCAAATGCATTGCAGTGGTGGCAGCCCACCTCAGGCGTCGGGGGGCAGAATATACCCCTACCTTCCTTGACGATTGGCTCTTAGCAGGTTCCTCCCAGCAGGAGGTGGAGAGGTCCAGGGACCTGGCCTGTCAGACCTGCTTCCAACTCGGCCTCCTGATCAACGAGGCCAAGTCGGAACTCGTGCCTTCTCGGGTGATGTGCTTCATTATGGCAGAGCTCGACTCTTGCTGAGCCAGAGCCCAGCTCCCGGCGGACAGGGCGGAGGTTCTCTCCTCCTTTGCCCAATCATTTCTGGTTGGGCAATTGTGCCCTGCCTGGGACTTTCTGCGCATTCTGGGTTACATGGTGACCTGCTCCTCTGAGGTCCATTGGGCCCAGTGGCATATGTGCCCCCTTCAATGGGAGCTGGCCGCCCAGTGGACTCAGCGCCTAGGTCATTTTGACCAGCTAATCACTGTGACCCAGAAGATTTGGGACGCTCTCCAGTGGTGGACCGTGCAAGACCGGTTGCAGGAAGGGATCCCATTTGTTCACCCCGAGCCGACGGTCATCCTCACAACCATTGCCTGTCTCCTGGGCTTGGGAGCCCACATGGGGGACAACAGAGCCCACAGGTTCTGGACCCCCGAGGAGTTCCCTTACCATGTCAACCTGTTGGAGCTCAGAGCGTTTAGACTGGCGCTGTCAGCGTTCGCTCCTCAGCTTCGGGGTCAAGTGGTTTAAGTCCAGACGGACAATACCCCGACCATGTACTACCATAACAAGCAGGGTGGCATGCACTCCTGGCTGCTGTGCAGGGAAGTGTTCTGCATCTGGACACTCATGAGCCGACTGGAGGTGGATCTCCTAGCCATCCATGTGGCAGGAGCCTCGAATCAACTGGCAGATGCTTTCAGCCACATAGGCAAGACATCCCACAAGTGGTCTCTCCATCCAGAGGTAGATCACAGCCTGTTCTCCTACTGGGGCAAATCGATGGTGGACCTGTTTGCCTCCAGGGAAAACACCAAGCTGAGGCAGTTTCATGCCTGCCCCCCTCAGCAGGGCTCACTGCAGAGGGATGCCTTCTCGAGGCTGTGGACCCCAGGCCTCCTCTACACCTTCCCTCCATTTCCCCTTGATCCACAGGGTGCTCCTCAAGGTGAGGAGAGACAAGGCACAGGTGATCCTGGTAGCCAGTTATGGTATCCAGATGATCTCAGCAACAGTCCCCTGAGGCAGCTTCCTGCATGCCCGGACCTAATCTCAGTCAATCAGGGGAACGTTCTTCACCCGGACCTTCAATCCCTGCACCTGACAGCCTGGTACCTGAGTGGCTAGAGTTCCAGGCTTTAGGTCTCTTAGAGGATGTACTCACGGTAGTGGAAGCATCCAGGAAGGAGTCGACCAGGAAGTGTTATGCCTTCAAATGGAAAAGGTTTTCCATTTGGTGTCAGGGCAAGGGTCTGGACCCACTGTCCAGCCCAGTGGCTAACATTCTAGACTACCTTTGGTCGCTCTCCAAAGGGGGTCTTCGGTCATTGACCCTTAAGGTACACCTGGCAGTCATCTCTGCTTACTGGGCACAGGCCGGTTAGCAGATGTTAGCGCAGGAGACAGTGATCAGGCGCTTTTTGAAATGCCTGGATCACATATCCCCTCCGGTGCGTGAACCTCCACCTCCATGAGATCTACTGCTGGTCTTGGTACAGCTCATGGGCAAGCCATTCGAACCAATGCACAAGTGTGAGTTGTCACACTTGTGGAGGACTGCCTTCCTGGTGGCTATCACATCTGCCAGAAGGACAGGGGAGCTCCAGGCGCTCTCAGTGGACTCCCCTTATCTGGTCTTCCACAGGGACAAGGTTGTCCTGCGCACCCACCCGAAATTCCTTCCAAAGGTGGTGTCAGAGTTTCACCTTAACCAGGTGTTGACTCTGCCAGTGTACTACCCCAATTACACTTCGGAGGCTGAGTACAGGCTCCATACTTTGGACCTGAGACAAGCTCTCTCCTATTATAAGGTGAGGATGGCGGAAATTCGGGGAGAGGTTCGCCAGCTATTTGTCACCTATGCTGAAGCTGCTTCTGGCAGACCTGCAGCAATGCAGATTCAGGGGTAGTGAGGTCCACCAGAGCCCTTAAAAAGGTAACTACTCTCCTCCTGCAGCTGAACTGTGTGAGGGGTGTTAGCCCGTCAATGCTGTGCATCAACTGCCCCAGCCACCCTCCCACCCAAGGCTGGCCCTCAATTTATTGCCCTTTCCCTATGACATCACTTCCTGCTACCATTTTTCTAAGTCCCCACTTCTCCATTAGCAGGTTATACTCACCAGCCACTAGAGGGTATTTTCCTGCTTGCTCCCTATTCACTTTGAATTCCAACTTCCTCTCCTAACACTTGAGCCCTTCTATTCACCCCTGCTACTGTACCCTCATCCCTATCACTGCTCCATACCCCTATCCTTAACCTGGGCTACTACGCTGCTACTATACACCTTGCCCCCAGCTGTCCACCTCCCAACCCAATTTTCCATTCCCCCTCTGACCACTAGGAGTCACTATTTACCCCTCCACCCAGCTTCAGACCTAGCCTATTTCAGCTCCCCAAATGCTGGATGTCCATTTTATCCTGGCCCAAGGACACTCGCCCCTCCCCATGAACCCGGTACCCTGTGCACCAAAGTCCGAAGCCCTACCACTACTCCTAAGTGGCAGTCACCCTCTTAGAAGCACAGCCGAGACCCTTATACAATCCACCACTATTATAAATATAGGCATCATGCATTCACATCCCCTTCTACAATGCCTCACTATTTTAGCCATTCTGGTGCTTGCCTTTCTCCAGCCAGATCACAATCCCAGCCCTCAGAGGGCAGCACCCCTAGACCACCCTATCTTATCTCGATCCCCCCCCACTCTTGCCTCACGCCCTGGCACCCACCTCCTGGCAGCCCTCCCAACCCCTCTGCCTACCCGGGCCCTCCCTGGATCCACCTCCTCACCACCATTCCTACCCTTCGTGCCCTACCCATTCCCTGTACCCCTGCGGCCTCACCCTTATCTCAAGGTCCAGCTAAGGATGCCTGCAGCTACTGCCCCCTGGTTAGAATTATTACTCTACTACTGCTACTCTCTGGAAATGTCCACCCCAACCCAGGCCCTACTCCCACCAGCCCACCCAAGACATTGTCCTCAGGACTCCACATTGCCTCCCTGAATATCTGCAGCTTGCAGAACAAATCTGCTGCACTCTAGTGCTGGGTCATTCTACACCAGCCTGACATCATTGCCCTTGTGGAGACCTGGCTTTCCAAATCCACCACCTACTCCTTTGTTTCACTCCCTGGGTACACCCTCTACCGGGAGGATCGAGTAGCAAATGCGGGCTGTGCTGTTTTCATACGTGATACTATTGTCAGTCTTGTGCTCCCTGCCCCCAAGCTCGATAATGGTGCCCAGGCCCTCTCTGAAACTCATTCCTGATCCCTCTAGGGGACCACTGTACCTCAGTCTCCTATGTTCCCCCAAGGAACCAGAACCTGGCAATCTCGTCTCTTACAGATTATCTCACCACCTTCCCCCACAAAGCAGAGAGGTCCTTGTTGGGGACCTCCACATCAATTGGATTAGTCTCTCTGCCTCCCAAGCAAGGGACACCTTTGCTGCCCTTGACCTGACCCAACTAGTCTCCTAGTCTCCCAGCCCACTAGACCCAATCCCTCCAGTGGAACCAGCACCCTCCTGGAAGTCATAGTCACCAACCGCCCCCATAAAATCCTCAATATCAAATCCTCCCTGACTCTTTAAGTGACCACTCCCCTAGCCTGTTCCTCTGGTCCACCTCTACCCCCAAACCAGTAGCTTAAACCACCCTCCACAGGCACCTCCGCTCGGGTGGCCTGAATAAACTCAAGCAATTCCTTGCCCAGATTGAGTGGTCACCCATCAACCAGGCACCCAGCATTAACTCTGCCCACGACCTTTTCCACACAGGCCTTTTTTTTTTTTGCGCCTTTCCTTTCCTTCCTGGCTGCCCACTCCTTCGGGTCTCCTTCGCTGCTACCGACTGCCTGCCTGATTCCCACGTCAGCTACCAACCCCACATTGCGACCCTCCCCGGGTAACTCGGTGTATCCCTTGGCTGGTCGGGTTCCCTTCCTCTGAGGGGAAAGGCACCGGTGGGCGGCTGGCCAGCACACTTCACTGTAGGCTTGGAGTGTCGCTGAAGTGTGTCGGTCGCAGGATCGGTGGCAGCGGAGGACAGAGACCGTCATCTGGCCAGCCAGGAAGCGTTTCCTGGTTTTCTGTGGGGAGTGACGTCCTGACGTCAAGGCATATGCCGACGTCCGTCACTCCCCCTGAGCACTGAAACCGTACATCCCTGCTGTGCTCCCAGCCTCCGCCAGGGGCCAGCAGGCACTGATACACATCCCCACCCTCACCCCCCAGGAGAAGGAGAGCTGTCCCTGGACACTCCATCCCCCTCCCCTCCGGCCGGCCCTCCAGCGACCTGAGTCCGTTCCCGAACCCAGGTCACCGGCGTCGCAGACAGAAATCCAACCGCTGCGCTGACGGGCCATCTCACACAGGCTTTTAACGAGGCCTGTGATCTCTACACATCACTTACCAGACTCCACACCAAAAAGCAAAATGCACCATGGGTCACCCTGTCCTACTCCAAAAAACTCAGGGAAAGGGATAACCTCTGGCACCTAGCCACTGAGACCGGCAGGACGGCAGACAGACAAGCCTACAGTGCTGCACAGAATAGGTGCATGCGAGCCATCCGTAAGGCCAAGGCTGCTCACTACCAGGCCACCCTCACCTCCTCTTGGGGGTCTGCCCGGACCTTTTGGGACAATATTAAAGAACTGAATGGGAAATCTCGCTCCCCTTCCCATCCCAGCTTACTATTGACGGTTCTATTACCAATGACCCCTTAACACAGCTAACTGCCTTAACACCTCCTTCACGGACCTTAGCTCTGTCCTTCCCAGTAATTCCTTCGACCCAGCTCCCGATTCACAGCCCCCTGTCCTTGAATGTCCCCAGTTCTACTTGCACAAAATATCTACCCATGAAGCCAGACCGTTCCTTCTAAAAGAATTAGACAGCAACAGCCCAAGCAATGACTCCTTGGATCCCAAAATACTACGACTGGTCCTGGATGATATCCTAGTCCCATTTACGAGCTTACTAAACCGATTCCTCTGCCTGGGTCAATTTCCCAGTGTTTGGAAAATGGCTGTTGTCACACCTATTCATAAAGGTGGGGACAGGTCCACCCCCAGCAACTATCGGCCAATTTCTATCCTTCCCCCACTCTCCAATGCCATAGAAAAAGTGGTGGCTACATAGCTCACAGAGTATCTATTTATTTATTTTTTTTATTTTATTTAAACAGCAGTTTGGAAAACCTTTGAGCCATAGGCTCATTTACAAAGGTACCTTGTCACAGTAAGACAAACCAAAATACACAGTATAGCAGTACAACACATAAGTATAACAGTAAATTAAGACATAGATACAAACAAGCTGGTACAGGTAGGATGGATGCAAACAATACCAGAGTTATGTCGTCCTTAGCAGCTTAGTAATAAGCTTTGTCATAAGTATTAGTATGGCTTTGACTAGCGGCAGTTACAGCATCGGGTGTTAATAAGGTAGTTACGTAAGGAAGTTTTGAAGCACGGTATAGTTGGAGCTTCGGAGATGGAGGGGGGCAGTGTGTTGAACCAGGAGGGGGCCCTAAAGCTGAAGGCTCTTTGGCCGTGAGAGGTCCTAGCTCTAGGGATAACAAGAGAGATTTTCCCAGAGGTCTGAGTATGAACTAGTGGGACAGAGCGGCGTATGGTGGTGGTCAATCCTGGTGGGGAAAGCCCAAGGAGGGTCTTTTTTGTAAGGGTACAGGTAAGATATTTGAGGCGCTCGTCGAGATCAAGTACCAGCGCTTTAGCATACAGTAGACAGGTGTGTGTCATCCTAGGTGCTCCAGTAATTAACCTGCAGGCCTTATTCAGAGTAGTGCGAATTTTATGGAGTGCGGTCTGATCAGCAGCACCATACACCGGCAAATGACTAACTATGCTGTTCTGTGCCTACAGCAGCATGGTTTCCGGGCAGGCCATAGCACTGGTACAGCCTTACTGGAATTCTACAACTTTCTGCACTCCTCTCTTGACTCTAGCAACCTTGCTGGAGCAGTGTTCATTGACCTCTCAAAGGCCTTTGACACTGTCTGCCATCCCCTCCTACCTGACGCCCTTTACCACATCGGTTTCTCTACTGGTCCCCTCGCCTGGTGCTGTAGCTACCTATCAGCCCATTCCCAGTGCGTCAAAATCAATGGGACACTCTCAGAGACCTGCCATGTCCACTTCAGGGTCCCCCAGGGCTCCATCCCGGGCCCCCTACTTTTTAGTCTCTATCTAAACACCCTGCTCAGTGCCTGCTCCGGCAAAATTCTTCAGTATGCAGATGATGATGATAAAAAGTTTATTTTTCAGCAGGATACAAATTGTTGGGTTGTGGCCCATTTTCAACAATGTCCTGTGTGTTCATACATCTGTTTCAAAGAATTACCAACACTCTTTATACAAACATTATACATACACACATTAATACTTCTCTCTTGCCAATACATAATCTATCTTATTGCACATATACCTTAAAAATATTGTGTCATCTGGCCCCTCAAAGACAGTCCTCTAACTAAAACAGGTACACTTCTCTGACAGATAACTTTTCGGGACTCTTTTAAACTGCATATGACCCTAGACTATTTTTAACTCTCTGGGCAATTTATTCCAATGGACCGCAAGATTATTCTGCAGGGTAGTATCCCCCATTTTACTCCTGGACCTTACTCTGGGTATGTGTAATTCTGAATACCTTAGGGAAATGGATGACAATTGTGGGGATTCTAATAAATGATTCAGTTCTTTATGCCTCTCACTGAAATTCTGCCTCCCTCCAGGACTCTCTCCAACACACCTTCAACCAAGCAGAAAGCAGGTTCAAGGAGCACAGACATCATTAATCTCAAAAAGACCAAGTCGATGCTCTTCTCCCACCATCAAAACAAAGCAAGAAATAACCCCCTCCTTATCCTCCCGAGCACTCAACACCCGCTTGAGCAAGTGCACTCCTACAAATATCTTGGGATTACTTTCGACACTGCTGTCACTTTTCACACCCACATTAATGCCCTCGCATCTGCCACCAACACCCAGATTGGCCTCCTATACCACCATAGGAACTGCCTTCCACCTGATGCTTTCTGAGCGGCCACCATATCCTCAGTACTATCCCTAGTGGATTATGGCCTACCAGTATATGGAGCTGCTGATTACACGGCACTCAATAAGATCCGACTCACTCTGAACAAGGCCTGTAGACTACTGACCAGTGCCCCCAGGCTCACCCACATCTGTCATCTCTATTCCACTGCTAATCTCCACAACCTGGAAGAACGTCTCCACTACCAAACCTGTCTCGTAGCCAAGAAAATTCTGCTTGGGCTCTTCCCCCCCCCCCCGGGGTATCTGCCTCCCTCCAACATACCTCCCCCACAGTCTCCACCCGCAGCTCGGACAAGGCCACTCTACTGGTACTCAGAACTGGGACCTCCCTAGCTCAGAGATCCTTTTGCTTCAGGGCCCCTTCCTGGTTTAACACTCTCCCTGTAACCATCACCATTGCCTCCTTCAAAACTGCTCTTCGGAATGACCTGTTCAACACCCACTACTGTTCCTGCCACTAACAGGCTGCTTGCATATCACTAAGTGCACTTCGACAAAGTCCTCCAGACTGCCTCCTCCGCCCCCTCCCACCCTCCTCCCACCTGGTTTCCTGCATTCCCCCCTGCCAGATATTTGTATTTATGTAACTATTGTTTTATGAAATGTACAAAATATATGTAACAATGTCTGTATAATACTCTGTAAAATCTGTGTTAATCTGTATGTCAACCTTCTGTAATATTGTAACACTGTTGTCCTCTCTGTGACGAGGTACCTTTGTAAACAAGCCTCTGGCTCAAAGGTTGCAATTATTTTTTTTGTAACTCAGGTTTATTGAACCAACCTCAATGTACAACAATATTTCGCCATTTTATATGTTATTTGGAATAAAAACCATTAATACATCTTTCAAAGTAACTTATTTATGTCTATATGCCACGTTATAAGCTTTAATGTAACCTTCTGATTCCATTTTAAAATTTAAAACTATTTACAATAATAAAAGAAAAACAAAATTCCAACAATAACATTAGGGGGAGAAATACAGAGATAAATCGTGTCACTGGAGTCCATCATATTTCATATAACAACCGCATAACATTTTCCTTGAGAGAGCTGGGGTGAAAGGAAAAGGCATACCAATCAAGAGCTTTTCTCCTAGATGGTATGTAATTTAATTGGGTGCTCAATCTAGTGGGATACCCATTGCAGGCTTTTTGGGGCATGTTATGGGCTCATAGCGGGTTTTGGATGAACTGCTTCCCAGGCAATCCACAGGCCCCAGGGGATCATTCTAAATTTATCTTCCCCGAGATGCAGTCTAGCTGTAATAGATTCCATGTCCATAATTTTATTAACTCTAGAGACCCATTCACCCACTGTTGGGGAAGCCTGATGTAGCCAATGTGCTGTCTGACATTTTAGAGCTACAGCCACCAATGCCAGTGCTAACTTCTGCTTTAGTTGGGAAAAGTTCACTATTGTGGGGAAGCCCAACACCCAGTCTGTGAAGGTGTCTGGTATTGAGTCCGACAACACCTCTTGTATTGCCTTTTTAATGTCTTGCCAGAAATGGGCAATATTTTGACAACCCCAGTATATGTGCTATTGCGTACTCACTGATCCACAGGCCCTCCAGCATTGATTCGCATAGGTATTGTTGTAGTGATGGGTCACCACTGGGACTAAAAAATACCTAACTAAGATTCTCCAAAACAACTCCCTCCAGGTAGGGGAGGATGTCACCCACCAACCCTTTTTCAATCTTTGGAGCCATACCTCCTCTGGGATGTTATCTGATATTTCCTGCTCCCTGGCAAGTTTTATGTCCCTAGGAGAACACTGTTCCCCAGGGCCTATGAGTTTATATAACTGGGAAGTCCAACGTGCTTTATCTTTTGATTGCTGTACCAGGAGTACAACATTTTCCCAAAGATTCGGTGGACGTGAGAGCTCCCCCAGATTGCCTGAGGTGTTAATAAAGTGTCGTACCTGCAAATATCTGTGAAAGTCAGAATCCTGCAAATTAAATTGTTCTTTCAGTTGAACAAATGCAATACAATCCCCCCCATCATCTGAGAGAATCTCTCCAGTCCCCCAATTCCCACCTGGCATAGCCCCTGTCCAGACGAGGAGGAAGAAAGTCAATGTGCTGACGGATCAGAGAGAGGGGAACCAAGGTCTCTCCTAAGGTCAGCATCTGCCTAACCCTTTTGAGGATTCTTAAAAGTGTGCTGTGTTCATGGGCTACACGACAGCCTAGTGACCAGGCTAATGAGCCCAGGGAGACCGCCATCACCCCCTGCTCCTCCATATCCAGCCATCCCGAGGAACTCCTCCCTGAGATCCAGGTTTGGAATACTTGGAGTTGGTAGGCCAAACAGTATAAATGAAAATCAGGCAGCCCCAGCCCACCCCCATCTCGCGGCAGGGACGGTATCCGTTTGGATATACATGGATGGTGACCCTCCCATAGAAACCTAGAGAGACCAACTGTAATTTCTTGCCAGAATGATGGGGGGATCAGTATGGGGAGGTTAGCAAAGAGGAACAGGAAGTGAGGGAGGAAGTTCATTTTAATGGAATCTATTCTTCCCACAACCATCAGGGGTAGTAGGGACCATCTGGCTAAATCTTGCTGTGTCATGCCCCATAGCTTTTTGTAATTAATTTAAAATAACTTGGAGGGATCTAACTGGACCTGAATGCCCAAAAAATAAATTTGATTGTTTGGCCCAGGGAAAAGGAAAGTCCCTATGGAAGTCCCGAGAAACTGTGCCACTTAATTTAAGGGCCTCTGATTTGGCATAATTCAAAGGTTGCAAATCTGATTGTCTGCTTTATTTTATTTTTATTTGTACAATCACAAGATGGATTACATCTTGCATTAGTCTATGCTATGAGTTGGCAGGCAAGGAGCCTCCCAGAGGGATAAGAGCTCATTCCACCTGCCATACCGCTGCATCGGTGGCTGCTTCCAGGCACATCCCCATACAGGAAATCTGTCGGGCTGCTACCTGGAAGTCAGCAAACACCTTCATCACCCATTACCACATCGACCTTGAGTCATGCCGGGAGGCTGGCTTTGGGGCCTCAGTTCTCCAATCTCTGTTCCCCAAGTAAGTAAGTATCAAGGGTGTGTGTGCCTTGCCTCCCTCCTCCCGAAGAACTGCTAGGAGTCTGCCAAGAAATGTGAATGAACAACATATCCACGTCCCTAGAAAAACAGGTTACTCACCTGTAGCAGTAGTTCTAGGAGTGGTATATGTTGTTCATCCACACAGACCCACCCGACCTCCCCGGCTGCAATGCACGTGCCTGGCTTCAGCAGGCTAAGATCTGGCATCATGGGGCGGAGCCGAGGGTTATACCACCCGGGTTGGTGGGAGAAGCCAGCTTGAAGACCTTCTGGCAGATTTAAAAGGAAAAGGGACTATGCCAAAAAGTGTGGATGAACAACATATACCACTCCTAGAACTACTGTTACATGTTAGTAACCTGTTTTTTTAGTTGCAGGTACTTCTGCTTGGAGGATTTCCAAGCTCCATGCTCTGATGTGTAAAGAGCCCTATTTGGTTTTCCATAAGGACAGGGTGTCCTTACGGACCAATCCTAAGTTTTTGCCCAAGGTGTTGTCAAATTTACTTTGAACCAGGACAGTCACCTGCCTATTATCCAGAGTATTGTAACAGGGGAGAAGCGTTAGTACATACTCTGGATGTCCACCGGACGCTTCATTTTTATTTGAACTGTGCTGGTTCTTTGAGGAAGACTGATCAGTTGTTTGTATCATTTGCTTCCAAGACTCAGGGAACACCAGTTACTAAACAGACCTTGTCTAAGTGGTTAGTTAACTGCATAGTTTACTGTTACCAAAAATACGACAAGCCTTTAGCGAGCTCGGTTAAAGGCCATTTCCACCAGGGGAGTTAACACTTCCTTTGCCTCTTTGAGAAATGTTTCTGCTGCAGACATTTGTGCAGCTGCCACCTGGAGCTCTGTTGTCAAGCATTACAGCTTGGACATGGCTTCCAGGCATAGAACTGGGTTCGGCCTTGCAGTTCTCCAGGGCCTACTCTCTTAAACCTTTGCTGGCTGCTTTTTTCTGCCTCCTCCCATGCTAGTCTGTTCCTTCTCCCTTGGACAGTTCTTATGGTTATTGCCTGCTGCAAGAGCTCTAACTTGAAGTAAGATAGTACAGTTATGTAAGAACTTATCAGATTGGCAGGCCTTTAGAACAGCCAGGAATAACTGTGTGAAAAAACTTTGCTCTGCTAAAACTAACTATTATATTTCTACTCTCGAACAAACTAAAGGTAACCCTCATAAAATATGGCAGACTATCAAAGCTATAGAAGGATGGCCCATGGCTCCCTCTGTCCCAACAAAATAGTTGCAAGTGACAAGATTGTGGAAAACAAGTTCCTAATCCTGGAGGAACTTAACTCCCACTTTGCCACAGCTGGATTAGCTTTTGACTCGTCACCTTATGCTGGTGCTGCGGTGAGCCAGCATACCCTCCCGCCACATCTAGTCCTGCACCCAGTCCCTTCCAACTGCGGAGATAACTTATAAAGTAGAAGATTCTTCTTAACTTAGACACCAAAAAAGCACAGGGACGATGGCTTGGAACCATTTTTCCTAAGGTCAGGCTATGCCCATCTCACTGCCCCAATTCTCCACATCTTCAATCTTTCCGTTACATCTGCTGCTGTGCCGTCCTGCTGGAAATCAGCACATATCCTCCCTCTATTTAAATCTGGTGACCCATGCGATGTAAACAACTATAGGCCTATCTCCATATTGCCTATCCTTTCTAAAGTTCTCGAAAAACTGATCCATATTCAGTTAAAATCTCACTTGGAAACCTTCTCTCTCATTAACCCAGCTCAATCTGGCTTCGGGCTAATCATAGCACAATCACTGCACTAGCAAAAGTAACCAATGATTGGATCTCTGCTATAGATGCTAAGAAGGTAACTGGTGCAGTCTTTTGGACCTCAGCAAAGCTTTTGATACTGTTGATCACAAACTATTAGTCAATTGCCTTGCAAAGTTGGGTGCCACATACCATACCACCCAGTGGTTCTCTAGCTACCTAACTGGAAGATTCCAAAAAAGTAAAGGCGGAAGGCTTTTTTTCTGCTGCCTTGCCAGTTGCAAGAGGAGTCCTCCAAGGATCCATCTTAGGCCCTATCTATCCATTTACAGAAGAAAGGGTTCTGAAAGAACTCTTAAAACTGAAGGTGGACAAAGCAATGGGGCCTGATGGGATTCATCCCAGAATTCTAAAAGAACTAAGGGTAGAACTAGTGACACCACTGACTACCCTCTTTAACAAATCATGGGAGGATGGGGTGGTACCCGAGGACTGGAGGAGGGCAGATGTGATTCCCCCTTCACTAAAGTGGGAGCAAGGCAGAAGCAGGAAACTATAGACCTGTTAGTTTAATCTCAGTGATAGGGAAAATGATGGAATCACTTCTAAAGGAAAGAATTGTCGAGTATCTAGAGGCCAGAGGGGTACAGGACCCTAGGCAGCATGGATTCACAGCGGGAAGGTCATGCCAGACGAATCTGATAGATTTCTTTGACTGGGTGACCAAAGTAGTAGATCAGGGAGGGGCTGTGGACATGGCCTACCTAGACTTTAGCAAGGCATTTGACACAGTCCCACACAAAAGATTAATATACAAGTTAGCCAGCCTGGGAGTGGGTCCCAAGATGACAGCCTGGGTAAAGAATTGGCTAGAGAATAGGACACAGAGAGTAATAGTAAATGGAGTCCACTCAGAAGAAAGGAGGGTTACTAGCGGGGTACCACAGGGTTCAAGATTAGGACCAGTCCTCTTCAATGTTTTTATAAGCGACATTGCAGAAGGACTGGAAGGAAAAGTATGTCTCTTTGCAGATGACACTAAGATCTGCAACAGAGTTGATTCACAGGGTGAGGTGGAAAGGATGAGAAGGGACTTGGCAAGGTTAGAGGAATGGTCAAATGTATGGCAGCTTAGATTCAATGCTAAGAAGTGCAAGGTAATGCACCTGGGAAACAAAAACCCAGGGGAAGAGTACAGAATGGGGGGTGAGATACTAACAACAACAAAAATGGAAAGGGACCTGGGGGTAGTCATATCAGATGACCTAAAGGTGGGCAAGCAATGTGAGAAGGCAGCAAGGAGGGTTGGGGGATACTGGGATGCATAGGGAGAGCATCACCAGTAGAAAACAGGAAGTTATTATCCTCTGTACAGACAGCTGGTGAGACCCCATCTGAGTACTGTGTGCAGTTCTGGAGACCCAATCTCCGCAAAGACATAGACAGGATGGAAGCTGTCCAGAGGAGGGCAACTAAAATGGTGCAGGGTCTGCACCGGAAGACATATGAAGAGAGACTTAAGGAGCTTAATATGTATAGCCTCGAGGAAAGGAGGGAGAGGGGACATGATAGAAACTTTCAAGTACCTCAAGGGAATCAACAAAGTCCAAGAGGGTAGCATCTTTCAAAAAAAGAGGTGTGCAAGAACAAGAGGGCACAATTTGAAAATGGGGGGGTGGCTCAGAGGTAATTTAAGGAAGTATTTTTTCACAGAGAGGGTTGTGGATGCATGGAATGGCCTTCCGAGGAGGTTGTGGAGTCAAAATCAGTGGTGGAATTCAAGCATGCATGGGATAGTCATAAGGCAATTCTGGGGGTGGGGGTAGGAAGAAGTAGGCTGCTGGTTAACTAGGATCTGCAGCTTATCCAGTAGGTAGGGAAATGGGCAGACTGGGTGGGCCAAACAGTCCTTATCTGCCATCAAATTCTATGTTTCTATGTTTCTTATTTTCTCTGTACATCAATGACTTAGATGCTAACATATCTACGTCCAATCTGCACTTTTTTGCAGATGATACTGTGTTGTATACTACTGGCTCATCGTTATCTGAAGTCAAGGGAGTGCTTCAAGTGGACTTCACACAACTTGAGCATAATCTAATAAAGGCAAAGCTTCTGCTCAATGCTAAGAAGACTAAAGCAATGATATTCTCCCGCAGTGCTGTCTCAGGCACCCCCAATACTCTTGCCCAAGACTTCATTGTCACCATGCTAAACGAGCTCTGGAAGTTGTAACCAAATTTAAATATCTAGGTATCTGGATCGATAATAAATTATCTTTCAGTGACCACATCAAGATGTCTCTAGAAGGTTAAAAGCAAGGTTAGGTTTCTTCTACAGAAATAGGCCCTTTCCCCTTGAAACTCGAACAAGCTTGTACAGGTCACTTTTCTCCCCTACTCGACTATGGCTGATGTAATCTATTCCTCCACCACTCTTGCAAATCTAAGTAAACTGGACATCCTTTATCACCGTATGCTACGGTTCATTACCAACTCCTTACCGCCGCACCACTGTGACTTATATGCAGCTGTTGGTTGGACATCCTTACTACTAGACGCCTGCTCCATGCTGGGCTATGGACTCTTAAACTGCTCCTGCAGAAATTGCCAAGCTATCTCTCTTCCTTATTAGTATCACATAGTGCATACTAGTTAAGAAAATCTGACTTTATTATGCTTGACATACCAAGGACGCGACTCCTTGTAAACGTACTATTGCATATGCCCTTCCTCCATTTGGAACCACTTACAAACCGTATTGAAACTAACTAGCACAGTTTCAATAAACTTCTGCAAATCGCTAAGTTCAGCCAAAATAAAAGACACCTGTAACTGTCATTAAGTCTCTTCCTTCCCCATGTGTGCCATATTTATCCACTGGTAAGGTATAATTGATTTGTCATATTAACTGCTTTCCCTTCCCCTTCTACTCCTGGCTTTATCTTTGCTTACGCTCCACTGTTACTCTATCAAATCTCTCCTCCCCCATATCAGTTGTGGACTGTTGTTTGTTCTAGCTGCCAAAATACTGTATATGTATTGCACACACCAGTCATCATGTTTCATTTATCAGTATGTGACCTGTAAGTCGCTTCTCTGTCTCATATCAATGTTTACCACCTGCGGTCACCCCATGTGGTACCCTTGTATGTATATCCAGCCTGTATCATGTAACGTGTATTTCATGTATATACTGTTATTACCTATCTGTGTTTGTACTTTAAGTGTTTATGTCACAGGACCTCCTTGTGAATGAGCTTGCTCAATGGAGTTTTCCTGCAATAAACTTGAACTTGAACTTACCGTAATAGTAGATCGTTGAGAAGAGCTCTAGCAGCAGGCGCTGCTTTCCCTCCCTCCTTCCCCCTGGTATTATTTCTTCCTTTCCTTTGGGCAAGAACCTACCTGGTTCTCCTTCCATCCTAGACTCTGGGTCTCCCATGGGAGAACTGAGGTGGAGCTGGGGACTGCCCCTTTATACCACTGGCTGTTGTCAGGGTGGGCTGATGTGGGGGCTGTTCCCCACTGAAGACTTCAAGCTAGAAGTTTCCCGTGGGGTCCTGGTGCCTGGTGGCTTAGTCCTTATGGTTATTGCCTGCTGAAAGAGCTCTTCTCAAAGATCCACTGTTATGGTAAGTTCTTGTGTAACTGTACTTTTTACTTCCTGTTCAAAAAAGTTAGTTTTAGTGAAGAGCTGCTGCTGATGTCATGACCAGAACTCACAGCCTAGTCCTTCCTGCAAGCTACCTCATAGGATTTATTTCTCCCACATTACATACAACTGCAGTTGTAATAAACATTTGAAAAAGGAAAGTTGACATTGGGGGGGTACAAGGCATGAATTTCCATAATGTGTAGATACAGAGTACTTAGGAATGTGACGGGGGGGGTTGTAATGCAGCAGCAAACAAGACTTTAGAATGCTGAAGTTTTGTGCCATTTTTAGACTGTTGCAGGGATAAGATTTCAGAATACTACCAGGTTGCAGTTGTGGACTACAGCAATGACACTCTCAAAGTAGCAGGGACACACAATTTTGGAATGTAACAGGGACGCTGAAAGTCAGAATGTAGTGGTGGTGTCATACATTTTTAGAATGTTGAGATATGCAATTTCAAAATGCGGGAGACACATAGTTGCGGAATGTGGCAAATGTATGCAGTTTTATAATGTGCTATATGGTTGTGTAGTTTTTGCATGTGGTGGAGATGCACAGTTTCAGAATGTGAGTGGGATGCTTGGTTTCAGACTGCAGTGGCAACATGAAATTTCACAATGTGGTGTGGACAAGGAATCTCAGATTGTGATGGGGACACACAGGGCCTGATTCACAAAGCGTTATGTCTGCTGCAAGTCCCTGGTGCGCCAAACAGACATCATAGGGGGCTTGGTAGACATTTAGTGCCAATCGCAGTTCACAATTGGAGTGTCAGATGGCAAGTGTTAGACCAGCTCCCCTGGTCTAACTTTGCATCCAAGGATGAGCCACGGGCTTTAATTAACCTTTACGCAAGCCGCCCTTAAATGAGGAAAAGGTCACAAATGCACCAGCCCATCTTGAATCAGTCTGTGTGGCGCTATAGTGCTTTGGTGCAGCTGTGCCCAAAATTGCAGATGATGCAGGGCTTGCTTTAAGCCCTGCATCATCTTTTGTGAATCGGATCCACAGTTTCAGAATGTGGTGGTCACATGCAATTTTAGAATGTGGAAGGGATGCAATTTTTGGAATGTGGAGGGATGTATAATTTTGGAGCTAGGCAGGGAAATGCATTATTTGAAATCTGACAAATGTGCACAATTTTGGGATATGGCGGGGATACACAATTTCAGAATTACTTGCTGTAGGGGACAGGTTAGAAGGGAGTTTGAATATGAGGTGAGATTTGTCACAACCCCACTCAGCAGGTCAGCCCTCTACTCCCAAAGTGCCAACCTCTGAGCATAGAATAGTGAACAGTTAACAGAACAAGGTAACCCTCTTGTCTGTTTTGTGGGTTCGAGTCACCTTTGTCCCAAGTTCTGGAGGGATTCAAACTGATAACCTCTTGCTAGCATACCTAGTTGTCAGGCTCAGATAATTCTGTCTTGGGGGCAGATATCTTTGCCTACAGGCACCTAACCAGGTATTACAAAATGAACCCTTAGAACTCTATGCAAGACCTAGAGAACTCTTACCTGTTTCCCAGTTTGGTACCACAATAAACTTGTGCACAGTGTCAACTGTAACCATCTAAGCTTCACTTATAAAAAAAGAAGTTTCAAGGTACACCAGGCAGTTTCTGTTTTTAAAATATATATCTTTACTTTAAAATAGATAAAAATAGGAAAACAGTAAATACAGAACAAGATATCCCAACACTTACAATCTTAAAAACAAAATAGGTTTAAAAGTGCAAATTCCTACAACCCATACACTCAGACTGGTCTCATCTAATGTATCCTTACTTTCTTAATCTTTCAGTGCGTTGATGTTCCTCTTTCTCCGTCAGAAATCAATATCTATGTCAGTCTCTAAGGTCTGCTCAGTATACTTAAAAGCAGTCTTGAGCCGGCCTTCTCTCTGAGGTCACCTAACTCCGCCTTGATGTATTAAAATTTATTTTACAACAGGATGTCCTAGTAAGATATTTAAAAAAACACATGCATATGCCCCTTTTCATCATGACACCTAGTGCAAATCAAAGGATTTCCCTGAGGACGTCATAAATGGATATTTTAGTTCCTGGCTTCAAAGCAAATTGACAAGGTAATTGCACCTCAGATATCTGTAGTTTAACCTACGTCCTGTCATTTGAACTTATACCTGGGGGGGATTGATGTGTCAATTTCAGCAAGACAGTAGTTTCTCATGTCAGACACTCCTCTCCATATTTTATATTGCAGAAAAAACATCATATTGTAATCAGAACCAGCTGTCCACGAGCCACAAGTTTATCTCTGAGAGTCTATTTATCTCTGAGTTTTTGTGTAAGTTTTGCTGGTGGTTTTTGAATATAGATGAAATCTTTAACAGTTGCTGGCTTGTCTGGGGACTGTGGCTGGATGGATTGAAAAAGCCCCCCACCCCAACCAGCCCTTCTTAAATACTGAAAAGTCACAGCGGGTTGGGCTTGAAGTATGTGAGGGAGGAGCTTGGGGAGCAGCAAACTTCCTGTATGAGCTAACTCTTAAAGCTAATAGGTGGTGAAAAGTTCAGACACTCAAGCTTTTACTGGTTGGATTTTAAGGTTTAAATGTTTTAAAGTTGCAAGTTTGAAAGTCAAACTGACAAGTTTGAGTTAAAAAGTGATAAATGCATATTTAAAGTTGAAACTGACACGGTCATGTATAAATGTGTTAACTAGAATTACTGAGCTAGCAAGCTAGGGACCAAATGGGTAAAGAAGGACTCAGAAGCAAGCTAGTAGGGTCACATATGGTATTCAGCTATTGCTGTACAAACTGTGATAAGAAATTGAGGTTACGTCTAAGTTAAATGTGAATAATGGAGGGACAGAAAAGGGGGCATTATGGGGGGTCACACTGGAAGGTGGAGGGGCACGAATAAGGGTGGCTGGAGACATCGGAATAGTGGATGGAATGGGGGGCACCATGGAGTGAGGATGGCAGGCACAGGGAGGATAGTGGGGTACAATGGTTGTGGGGTGGCTGTTTGGATGAATATACTGTGGAAACTGGGGGGGTTGTCCAATTTGTTACAGGCTGAGCAGACTGGAAGGGGAGGTACAGGGGCTCTGGAGAGAGCTGGAGAGGTGAGGGGGCTGGGGCGTAGGGATCCTGGAGAGGAGTAGCTGGAAGAAGCAGAAGAGGAACAGCAGGGCTAAATCCTGTGAGGATGGAGGGAGGGAGGGGGATGGGGTAAGGAGAACAGAGGGGCAGTAAGTGGAGGGAAGGCTCAGGGCTGGGAGAAGGAAAAGATGGGCACCACTGTGGGGGTCGCAGGTAATAGGTTTGCAGTGTTGGCATTGGAGGTGGTAGGAGAGGAGTCGGAGATCGGGGGGAGAGAAAGGTAGTGAAGGCCCAGGGAAAGAAAGAGGGGTGAGGGAACAGCAGAGTAGAGTCGGAGGAGAGGTGAAAATTGGGGGAGATGTAGGAGTCACAAATGGTGCGGATAGAGGTAATAAGGAGCAGGGCAGTGTGGATTCTGGAAATGTGGACAGTGAAAACAGGAGGAGGGGGTGCAGGAGAAGAAGATGGGGGTACTAGTCCTGGGCGATTCTATACTGCAAGGGGTCAGATGGGGTGGAAGGGAAGAAAGGCACAGTCGTATCTGGGTCAAGGCTATTCCAGATTGACTGCGGACAGGGCGGGGCAGGCACTTCTCAAGTGCGCAGGGAAGGGGAGGAAGAAACCTCACATAGTGATGCACGTGGGTACAAACGACTTGGCGGGGGAGACAGTAGAGGTGGTAAAAGGGAAGTTCAAGGATTTGGGTAGGCAGTGTGAGGAGGTTGGGGGCTCATGGTGTTCTCTGAAGTACTCCTGATACCATGTGTGAGTACAGTGAGGAAAAAAAGGGTAGAGGAGTTCAATGAGCGGCTGAGGGATTGGTGCCATATCAGGGAGTATGGATTAGTGTCAGACTGGGGCAGGACCTGGGGCAATAGTGACCTGTACGCAGGGGACAGGTTACATTTGAGCAGGGAGGGGAAGGGATTACTAAAATGGGGAATAGAGGGTTATATATCAACAAAGGTGGATTTAAACTAGGAGGGGCATGGTGAGAGGACCACTGATGGGGAAAAGCGTCCAGACAGGGGAGCCTTGTGAGCTCACCCCCCCCAGTTATGTGTAAAGGCAATGGGGAAGGGGCAGAAGAATAGGGGTAGGGAAAGGGAGGAGACAGGATGGAGGGTGGTCTCACTGAATGCAAGAAGCCTAAGGAATAGAACAGCAGAGTTACAGGCTCTCATGGTGGTGGAGGTGGTGGACATTGCAGCCATCATGGAAACATGGTCCACCCAGTACCAGGACTGGGATATGATGATCCCAGGGTTCAGTTTATTCAGAAAGGATAGGGCTGAGGGGGGAGTGGTGATCTGTGTAAGGGAGGGGATAAAGTGCGAAAGGGAGGAGGGGAGGACAGAAGCACTATGGATGCAGTTCCAAGATGCAAAGGATAGGACATTCATGAGGATAGGGGTGGTGTACAGGTCACCAGCTCAGGGGAGTGACCTAGATAGGGAATTAGCTGAACAAATTAGGAAGGTTTGCAGGAAGAGGAGCACAGTGGTAATGGGGGACTTCAGCCTACCGGGGGGGGAGTGGGATACCCCATGCACCACAAGTACAATGGAGTGGGTCCTGTTAGAAGCATTTCTTTTTTTTTCTAGAAGTCCTTTTTCCTCCTACGACCTGATGGCATGCTTTCACCCCCTTCACAGTCACTCTGAGCTGCTGTGCTACCCCAGAACCTCAGGTCCTGTGATCCCCCATGGATTGCCCCCCGGAGTGGAAGGAGGGAGGGCCATCCCCCCCCACACTGAGCGATATCTGGAGCAGGCCCAAGAGCTGTGTAGATGTGACACTGGAGCACTGCAGGGTTTCATTAAGCCGGCAGTCATTTTTCCGGCAACCCCCACTGCCAAGAATGTGCGTGCATGGAGACGCGCACATCCCAATGCCACAATCTTATTTCGAGAGAGCTCTTGCAGTAAGTAATTACATATAGGACTGAAGCCAGCTGGCGTCAGGACCCCACAGAAAAATTTCTAGCTAGCTAGCAGTCTCTGGTGGGGGACTGCTTCCACATCAGGTGACCGACGTCAGGCCGCATCAGTATAAAGGGGCGGTCCCCCACGCCCGCATTCCAGTTCTTTCCTGCCGTTAGCTTGTGCAGCACCTCACGGTTAAGTTCACTGCTTCGCAGTCACTTGTCGGTAGTTTTTACCACCTATTTTCTCTGTTTTTTCAGGATTTTTGTCAGCCTTACTTTCAGCTGCCATGTATGTCATCCTTGACTCTCTCTCAGCACAAAAATAAGTGCGACTCTTGCGGCACCCTGCTCCCGCACAGGGATGGACATTCCCAGTGCCTTTTTTATCTAGGCCCTGATCACCCAATCAAGAAGTGCCACCTCTGCCAGCAGTTTAACGCGGCCACCCGAAAGCAGAGGCAGCAGTCCCCGGAGGCCCACGTTCTTAAGCAGAAAATTACCTCCATGGAAAAGGAACTGAAAAAACTTAGGCAGGCTTCAACTTCTCTGGAGGGCCACCACAAGAAGAAGCACCGGGACCAGGACTCCTCAATGGTTGCCGTGACCGAGGCTGGGGTCGCGGTGCTGCAGGTAATGCCTCCCCCAGGAGGCAGCTCCGTGGCAGCCATCTTGGAGGCTTCCAAAACGGCATCAACACTCTCGTCGGGCTCGCGCTCAGGCCCATCGGGAGCCTCCGGGTCTAAGGAGGCAGCAGCCTTCAGGTAAGGTCGCCGCGCTGCCTTCTGGTTCTAGCGACCTGATAAGTCAGACGTTGGCTCCCCGACCCCCACCCGGTAAGGCTGTTAAGACACCCGACCCCTCTGGGGCAGCGCATCGGCCTCCAAACGCCCACCCTCTGTCAGTATTTCGCCGATCGCTGTCCAATAAGTCGGACGCTGGCTCCTCCAACGCCCCTCCCAGATCTCGGTGCCGGACGTTGGCTCCTCCAACATCCACTCAGCGCCAGAGCCGACACCGGACTCTTCAGGCCTATCCGTCATCCCAAGCTTGCCGCAACGCTTGTTGCACTCCGAGGCGCCAGCGTCTCCTCTGCTGGATCCCAGGGATGGTAACCCCTCTTCCTCAGGCGACACAGAGGAGGCAGGTACGCTGCCGTCGGGTCTCCCTCCCGCTGGGCTGGATGACCCGATGCCGGATCCTCGGATGCCGGCCTACCCGACAATATCCCATTGCCAGATGCAGCCCCTGTGCTGGGCCTGACGCCTGCCGGGCCTCCTGTTCTGGACCCGCCGGCTGGGCTGCTTCCAGGGCCTTCTGCTCCCGCAGACCCCCTGGTCCCTGGGTATCTGACCCCGTCCTATCCGACGCCGTCATACCCAGGCCCGCGGTATCCAGAACCCTAGTACCCAAAGCTGGCCTACCCCACGCCGCAGTACACAGTGCCCCAGTACCCGACGCCGGGCTATCCGCCGTCAGGATATGGATACGCGCCTTATGGATACCCTCAGTATCTGTATCCCCCTCCTCCTCCTCCTCCTCCTCCACTGCCCCCTCAGCCGCCGGTGCACTTGAAGGAGACTCTGGCTTCCTGGTGGGCTGAGGCCAAGGCTCAACTCACCAGGGAGGTGGAGAGCCCTTGTCCGACGCCGGTCCCGGTTCCAGACCCCCTTCGTTTGAGACTAGAGACCCCCTCCCCACCTCCAGATACCAGAGGCGAGCCCTCTGGTTCCAGGGCAGGGCAGGATACGCTTCTCCGGGGGCTTCTCAAGGGGTCCGTTCCTTCCCTGCACCGGGAGGAGGAGTCTTCTTCTTCTTCTTCCTCCTTGGAGACCTTGGAGGACTCCGATGGTCGTTCTGATCCAGACGACGAGCCCTGCACTCCATACAAGCCCAGGCCAAGGACTCATCCGAAGTCCCCTCCAGAGGATCCTTCATTTATGGAGTTGCTGTGCAAAATCCAGGCAGTTCATCAATGGCATTCCTTGGAGCCAGACCCACAGTGTAAGAAACTCGCTGAGCACCTGGATCTGCCAGAGACCGCTCCCACCCTAGTGCCACCCTGAATTGAGCCTCTTGCCGACCTTGTTTCCACCATTTGGAAGAAACCGTCCGCATTAGCCCCCCTTCCTAGGAAGCTGGACAGGCTTTATCAGGTTCCAGAGGGTGTTGACTCTTTATCTTCGCACCCTTGAGCTGATTCGGTCGTGATTAGCGCCACTCACGGACGGAGAGGTAACCCCAAGCACTTAAGCTCATCACCACCTGACAAGGAGTCCCGCCTTCTGGACCAGTATGGGAAGAAGGTCTACACTTCTTCCACTCTGGGTATTAGGGCCCTGAATTATGTTGGTCATATAGGGGATTACCAGAAGGCGATCCTTAGCAAGGTGGAGGCTAAATTGGACTCCCTTCCTGAGTCTCAGACGAAGCAGGAAGTGGCAGATCTAGTCTAGTGTGCGTGTTTGGCCAGTCAGCACATGCTCCATGCCATGTATGACACAGTGGACGCTGCTGATCAGAGCTCAGCTTTTGCCATGGGTTTGTGGCATCATGCCTGGCTCCAGGTGTCAGGATTGGTCCTGGAGGTGCAGTCTGCTATCCAGAATGCACCCTTCAGGAGTTCGATGCTGTTCGGTGGCGATGTCAAGGACATCTTCACCGATCTGCAGGAGAAGGGTACTACACTTAAGTCGGTTGACTCCTTGTACAGACCCCCTCAGGCTCAGCATCGTCCCTTTCACAGACGTTCTCGGCAAAAGGCGAAATCTCAGGGAAAGCGGGCCAACACACATCGGACCCCTCCGGCTGCCAAGCCCCCACCACCAAAACAGTAGCGGGGCTTCAGCCACGATGCTGCCTCACACCTCCGGACTCCTTTCCTCTCCCACAGCCTCTGGGCCTTCCAGAGGAACTGGTAGGAGGGAGATTCTTCCTCCATCTACCGGGTTGGGAGAGGATCACTTTGGACACTTGGGTGCTCCAGCTGATCGCAGAAGGACACTCAGTAGAGTTTCTTCGGAAACCTCCTCAAAACCCCCCCACCCCCAGGTCATCTTACTCCCCGGTACATCTTCTTCTGGTTCAGGAAAAAATATCCTCTCTTCTCCTGAAGAAGGCGATAGAGCCCGATCCTCCACATCTTTGGGGGACAGGTTACTACTCCCATTTTTTCTTGGTCCCGAAGAAGTCAGGAGAGGTGAGGCCGATTCTCGACCTCAGCTCCCTGAACTTGTTCGCGGAGTACAAAAGGTTAAGGATGCTCTCTCTGCAGAGTCTTCTGCCCCTTCTTCGGCCAGGACAGTGACTGTGCTCTCTGGACATGCAGGATGCTTACCAGCATATCCCTATTCACCCTTCCCACCGCAAGTACCTGCATTTTGCTTTTCAGGGGGACCACAACCAGTTCAAGGCCCTCCCATTTGGTCTTTCCTTGGCGCCCTGAGTATTTACTAAATGCCTTTTGGTGGTAGCGGCCTACCTGCGTACCCAAGGGGTGCAGGTTTTCCCGTACCTGGACGATTGGCTCCTGGCAGCCTCATCCAGGGATGAACTCCTGCGCTTCCTTTCTCTTACCCTGCAGGTTTTTGCCTGCCTGGGTGTTACCGTCAACCAGATCAAGTCTCACCTGATCCCATCCCAGAGGCTCCAGTTTATCGGGGCGATCCGCGACATGACATCCGGCATGGCATTCCTGCCACTGGACAGGGTGGCCTCACTCCAGGCTCAGGTCAGCCTGTTGTCCAGTCGCAGGCGGGTCAGTGCCAGGTCAGTCTTTGTCTCCTCGGGCTCATGGCGGATGCTATTCCAACAGTCCCTCGAGCTTGGCTCCACATGAGAATCTCTCAGTGGACACTTTGATCTCAGTGGGATCAGTTGGTGGATGACCTGGATCATCTAGTTCTGGTCTTCAACCCCATGGCTTGGGACTTACAATGGTGGGCAGTTCAGGAGAATCTTTGCTGGGGAGTTCCCTTCTGCCTTTCTTCCCCCTCCTAGACGCTGACTATAGACGCCTTGGGCGAGGGTTGGGGAGCCCATCTCGGGCCTCACAGGACCCTGGGCTCCTGGTCCCAGCTCAAAAAATCTCTCCACATCAATGTGCTCGAGCTTCGGGCCGTGCTCTGTGCTCTTCTGGCTCTGCATCTGTATCTGCTTCCCGGGCATCTGGCTGTCCAGACGGACAACATGTTTGTAGTCTGGTACATCAACAAACAGGGAGGAACTCGTTTCTACCCTCTCTGCAGGGAGGCAATGTGGGTTTGGGAATGGGCAGTGCAGCACAACCTTCACCTCATGGCCATTCACGTCCTGGGGGTCGAGAACACGCTGGCAGACCACCTCAGTCGGTTGTCTGCTCACACTCACGAATGGGAACTAGATCAGGGGGTGGCAGATGACATCTTTCTACACTGGGGAACCCCTCAGATAGACCTGTTTGCGTCTCCTCTCAATGCAAAACTTCCTGACTTCTGCTCGCTCCAGGGTGCAGCATTTCTTGGAGAGACACTCTGTCTAGACTGGAAGGAAAGATTCGTCTATGCCTTCCCCCCGATCCTCTGGATTCCGAGGGTCTTACAGAAACTCAGCTTAGAAGGAGCTCGCATGATTCTCATCGCTCCTTTGTGGCCCAGGAAAGTCTGGTTCTCTTTTCTGCAACAGTACTCAGAGGAACCTCCTCTTCCTCTGTCACAACTTTTGCTGACCCAGGATCAGGGGACCCTGGTCCATCCAGGCCACAAGTCCTTTCAGTTGCACGTGTGGCTCCTGCAGACGTAGCTCAAGCCCGATTTGGGGTTTCCCTGCTGGTGGCTGAGATTCTGGTGGAGGCCAGGAAGGCCTCCACTAGATCTACCTATGCCATGAAATGGAAATGGTTCTCTATTTGGGCCGCTTCCAAAGATTTTGAGCCTTTCTCATGCTCTGTTAGGCAGCTTTTGGATTATTTGCGACACCTCTTTGATCTGGGTCTCAGTCACTCCTCTCTGAAGGTTCACATGGCAGCTATCTCGGCCTACTATGTTCCTTTTTTATTTATTTATTTAGTTTTTGTTAACCGGGTAGGTGCACTAGCCATAAAATGACTATTTTCAGGCATGACCCGGGAGAGTACAACAAAAGAAGAACAGTTGAACAACAGCAACATGGGTACAATAGTACAAATAGAGGAACAGTACAGCAGTGCTACAAAAATACAATGGGTAGAAACGACAAAAAATAATGGCAAGCATTATACAGATAATGGCAGTAAGATATATAATAAGTGCAGAAACCATGGACCCGACCTGTGGAGTGAAAGGGTTAATAAGATAGTAAGGTTATATAGAGAGAAATGTGAGGAATGTTCAAATATAACAAGAAAGACTGACAGAAGGAAGGTCAGGGGTGGTAACTGGCAAAACAACAGTGGATGGTCAGCAACAATGTTCAAGAAGGAAGAGAGCTAGTAGTCAAGAAGTTATTTACAAAGAGAGGGAAAAATATGGGGAGCGGAAGAGGAGACAGGGGACAGGACTTCTGCGCAACTGGAGGTCTCTAAGACCTTTCTTAGAGGGGTCCTCCACTTGAGACCCCCCATTCGGGTTACTGCTCCTCCTTGGGATTTGAATTTTATCCTTGAGAAGCTTACTCTGCCTCCTTTCGAGCTGGCAGCCTCAGCAGACCTGAAGTTCCTTTCATGGAAGACTCTCTTCCTTGTGGCCATTACATCTGCTCAGAGGATTTCTGAGCTCCAGGCCCTTATGTGCAAAATTCCGTATTTGATTTTTCAAAAGGAATGTGTGGCTCTGCATACCAACCCTAAGTTTCTTCCCAAGGTGGTAGCGGAATCTACGCTGAATCAATCCATAGAGCTACCTGCGTTTTTTATGCAGCACTCCAATCAAGGGGAGTACCTCCTGCATACTTTAGATGTTCACCGGATTCTGAGATACTACACCACCAGGACGAAGGATTTCAGAAAGACAGATCAACTATTTGTCTCTTTTGCTTCTAAAAGAGAAGGCAATGCTGTTTCTAAGCAATGCCTATCTAAATGGTTGGCTCATTGTATCACGTTCTGTTATGACAAGTATGACAAGGCCCTGCCGGGTCAAGTCAGAGGCCACTCCACCAGAGAGGTCGCTGCCTCCGCTGCTTGTTTCAAGAATGTGTCAGCGGCTGACATCTGTGCAGCCACTACTTGTACTTCTGTCCATACCTTTATGAAACACTACAGTTTGGACATTGTCTCTCGCCACAGAGTGGGCTTCAGGTTGGCTGTTTTGCAAGGTCTTCGTTCCTAAGATCTTCGCAGCCAGAGGTTCTACTTTTGGGTAGTTTCCTCCTCCCATTTGCTTCTGCTTGTGCCAGACTGCTTGGGACTCAGTCCTATATGTAATTACCTACTGCAAGAGCCCTCTTGAAGTAAGATAGTACAGTTACGTAAGAACTTACTGTAACAGTAAATCTTCGAGAGAGGCTCTTGCAGTAGATAGTATCTTCCCGCCCTCCATCCCCCTAAGTTTTTTCAGCTCATTTTCCAGTAAGGAAAACATCTGCTTGTTTCTCGTCTCACCTTTTTGGCCTTTGGTGGGAAAGAACTGGAAGGCAGGCATGGGGAACCGCCCTTTTATACTGACGTCGGTCACCTGACGTGGGGGCGGTCCCCCGCCAGAGACTGCTAGCTAGAAATTTTTCTGTGAGGTCCTGACGCCTGCCGGCTTCAGTCCTATATGTAATTACCTACTGCAAAAGTCCTCTCGAAGTAAGATAGTACAGTTCACGTAAGAACTACCTCAACAGTAGATTCTGAGAGAGGCTCTTAGTAGTAATATCTTCCACCCTCCATCCTGAAGTTTTTCAGCTCATTTTCCAGTGGGGAAAAACATCTGCTTCTCTCTCATCTCACCTTTTTGGCCTTTGCGGAAAGAACTGGAAGGCGAGCGTGGGGGACCGCCCTTTTATACTGACGTCACCTGACGTCGGTCACCTGACATGGGGGCAGTCCCCCGGCAGAGAGTGCTAGCTAGAAATTTTTCTGTGGGGTTCTGATGCCTGCCGGCTTCAGTCCTATATATAATTACCTACTGCAAGAGCCTCTCTTGAAGATCTACTGTTACGGTAAGTTCTTACGTAACTGTACTTTCTTGCATCTCCCATTGTCTGACACTGCCCCTATCCTCCACCAGGTGGCAGCCATAGAGTGGGACGACTTACCCACCCACCTCTGAGAGAGGAGAGCTGTCGTGGGATGCTCGATCCTCTCTCCCCAGCTGACCCCAGTCAGCCCAAGCTCGTTTCCAAACCCAGGTCGCTGGCGTGATGCGAGGTGTGGCGCCCAGTGCCTCAACCCTCAGCGCCACTGGGCCAGCCCCTGTTAGAAGCATTTTAAGACAGCTTCCTGACCCAGCTGGTCCAGGGGCCGACTCAGTTAGATAGGACTCTGGACCTAATACTGGATAACGGGAAAGCAATAAGGAATCTGGAAGTGGAGGAACCACTAGCTGGGAATGACCACAGTTCGGTGTGGTTCATGTTCAACATGGGGAGGGAAACAGCGGGCATGAGTACAAGGGTGATGGAGTTCAGGGGGGTGGACTTTAAGAAGATGGAAATTTTGGGTAGGCACCTGGCAAGTATGCAACCACACGTGGATGCAGACCAGAAATGGGACACCATAAAGGAAGGGCTGGCGGAGGCTATGGAGTCTTAACACTAGGAAGAAAAGCAAGAAGGGAAGGGCAAAGAAACCCAGTTGGCTGACACAGGAGGTTATGGAAGGGGTGAGGGCCAAGAGGGCAGCATTTCGAAAGTATAGGAAATCTGGGAGGGGTGACGATAAGGATATGTACATGGAGAAGTCCAGGGAGGTTACCAGACTGGTCAGGGCAGCCAGGGAGCTGAGACTGGCACAGGGAATCAAAAGTGGAGAAAAATACTTCTTCCGCTACATCGGAGAGAGAGAAGGAGCAAGGATCAGCTGGTGAGGATTAAGAAGGACAGGGGATGGGTGGAGAAAGGGGTGGAGCAGGCAGAGGCACTGAACGAATACTTCTGCTCTGTATTCATGCAGGAGAAGAGGGGGCAGATACCCCAGGAGAGGGTTGTGGGGGATGAGACGATAGATGTAGGGATTACAGAGAGCAGGGTACTAGATGGGTTGAGGGCATTAAGAGTGGGCAAAGCACCTGGACCTGATGGAATTCACCCTAGGGTACTAAAGGAGTTGGCAGAGGTTCTGGTGGGGCCACTGGCCGATCTGTTCAATATCTCCTTGGAAATGGGATATGTACTACAGGACTGGAGAATGACCCATGTGGTGCCCATCCACAAAAGTGGCCCAAAGGATGAACCAGGAAACTATAGGCCAGTGAGCCTCACATCGATTATGGGAAAGCTCATAGAGACCATCCTAAAAGAGAGGCTAGTGAGCTTCTTGGAGGAAAATGGTCTCCAGGATAGTCAACAGCATGGGTTTGTAGTGGGCAGATCCTGCCAGACAAACCTTATAGAGTACTACGACTGGGTGACACGGGAACTGGACAAGGGCCATGCAGTGGATGTCTTGTATTTAGACTTTAGTAAGGCCTTTGATTCAGTGTTGCATAGGAGGTTGGGGGGGAAGTGGAATATGTGGGAGCGGGACCAAAAATGGTGAAATGGATCACAAATTGGCTAAAGGAAAGGCAGCAAAGGAGGGTGGTGGTGGTGGTGGTGGGAACCTCATCACCGAGAGTGGTGATGAGCGGGGTACCACAGGGCTCGGTACTGGGATTGGTGCTGTTTGGATTTTATTGCATATATCTCACATGGGATCCGGAGCAGGATCAGTCTGTTCACAGACAATACCAAGATGGGAGCTGTGGTGGATGATACGGAGGGGTGGAAGGGGTTGCAGGATGACCTGACTATAAGGAGGAGTGGGCGGAAACATGGCAGTTGGGGTTCAATGCCAAGAAGTGCAAGGTTCTGCACTTCAGTGCCAGGAACCAGGGAAGGGATTATCACTTGAATAGGGTACAGTTGGGGAGCTCCACAGAGGAGAAGGACCTAGGAGTGATCATTACGGGGAGCATGAACAACTCTACTCAGTGCAGGAAGGCGGCAGCAAAAAACAACAAAATGCTGGGGTGTATTGCAAGAGGGATCTCCTCCAGGAGGGAGGTTATCCTGCCCTGAATAGGTCATTGGTCAATCCCATCTGGAGTACTGCTTGCAGTACTGGCGTGCATTCTTGAAGAAGGACATCAGATTGTTGGAGGGGGTGCAGCGAAGAGCCACAAAGATGATCCAGGGATTAGAGAGCAAGCCCTACGAGGACAGGCTGGGAGTGTTGAATATGTATTTGCTGGAGGAGAGGAGGGATGGGGGGGGGAATATGATCAAGACCTTTAAGTATCTGAAGGGGATAAACAAGACCAACACAAGTGATTTTCCATATGAGAAGGGGGAGGGACATGAGAAGGCATGGACTGAGATTAGAGGGGGGAAGATTCAGGAGGGAGATGAGACATTTTTTCACTGAGAGTGGTGAACAAATGGAGCACCTTACCAAATGAGATAGTGTCCTGTAAGATGGTGGGCAGTTTCAAGAGGGGTTGGGACAGGGGAAGGGATTCTGGGAAGAGGGGGCAGGAGGGGCAGCTGCAAGATGAGGTGCTAGCTGCACACTGGAGCAGACTTGATAGGGAGGCCTGTTTCTGCTGGCAATTTTGTATGTAACATGGCAGGGATGTGCAGTTTTAAAATGTGTGGCTTGGAAATGCAGTTTTGGAATGTGGCAGTGACACTCCTTTTCAGAATATGGTAGAATATGTTCAATTTGGGAATATAATGGGGATGTGTATTTTCAGAATGTGACAAAGATGGGCAATTCTGTAATGTGATAGTGATGTACAATTTCAGAGTGTGGTGGGAAGGTACAATTTAAGAATGTGGCTGGGACACACAATTTAAGAATGTGGTGGTGAGTTGACATCCAGTTTTGGAACACTGCTGGACTATGCAATTTCAGAATATGGCAGACATTTTGGAATGTAGTGAGGAGGAAAATTTTCAAAACGTGACGCATATATTGTTTTTGAATGCTGTAGTGGCACAATTTCAGAATGTGACAGGGACACAATTTCAGAATGTGGCTGGCACACAATTTCAGAATGTGGAGGGGATGTCATTTTGGAATGTGGCTGTTATACTCAATTTGGAATGTGGTAGGGGTGCACAATTTCTGAATGTGGCAGGGACACTGGTGTGGATGTGCAATTTTAGAATATAATGAGGATGCACATTTTCAGAATATGGTGAAGACTGGCAATTTTGGAATGTGTAGACACCATTTCAGAATGTGGCAGGAAGGTACAATGCAGAATTTGGCTGGGACACACAATTTTAGAATGTAGTTGGGATGTACAGTTTTGGAATGTGGAGAACACAACTTCAAAGTGTGGTGGAAATGCATAGTTTGGAATGTGGTGAGGATAAGTATTTCCAGAATGTGATGGGGATGCACAGTTTTTGAATGCTGTGGTGACATTTCTGAATGTTGCCAGCACAGTTTCAGAATGTGGCAGCAATCCGCCATTTTAGAATGTGGCAGGGACATGCAATTTTGGAATGTAGCAGTGATGCACAATTTAGGAATGTGGGGGGAGATACACAATTTCAGAATATGGAGGGTGACAGTTTGGGACTGTAATGGTGACACAGAAACATAGAACTTGCTGGCAGTTAAGGACTGCTTGGCCCATCCAGTCTGCCCCTTTTTCCCCTACCTACATAGTTACCACAGACCATACTTGATCTACTGCTCTTTCTCCCTCTCCCCCCCACCACTGTGATTTCCTTGTGCCTATCCCATGCATTCTTAAACCCCGCCACTGTCTTCGCCCTTACCACCTCCAGTGGAAGATTGCTCCAGGAATCCACCACTCTTTCTGTGAAGAAGTACTTCCTAACATGTCTCTTAAATCCATGCCCCCCCCCCAGCTTCATAGCATATCCCCTTGTTCTTGAGCACCTTTTCTTCTGAAAAATACTTCCCTCCTGTACCTTACTTACCCCTGTAAGGTATTTAAAGGTCTCTATCATATCCCTCCTCCCTTCCAGGGTGGACAAACTGAGGTCCTTTAGTCTTTCCTAGTAGGGCTTTTGATGCAGACTCTGCACAATTTTAGTTGCCCTCCTCTGGACAGTACCTACTCTATGTCTTTCCAGAGATGCGGTCTCCATTACTGCACACAGTACTCTAGGTGGGATTTTACCAGAGATCTATTCAGGGGTAACACCACTTTCCTCTTTCTGCTGGTGATGCCCCTCCCTATGCACCCCAGAATTCCACTGGCTCTCCCAATTGCCTTGTTGCCCTTCCTTGCCACCCTTAAGTCATTCAGTATGATTACCCTCAGGTCTTTTTCCTGCTTCATGGTTGTCAGTATCACTCCACCCATTTTGTACTCTGCCTCTGGGTTTCTGTGCCCTAAGTGCATTATTTTACACTTTTTCACATTGAAACCCAGCTGCAATACCCTTGACCACTCCAGTTTTCTCAGGTCTCTGCTCAACCTTTCCACTCCCCCTGGAGTGTCCACTGTGTTGCAGATTTTTGTGTCATCCGCAAAGAGGCAGACCTTCCCTTCCAGCTCCTCTGCAGTGTCACTTATAAAATCATTGAAGAGAACTGGTCCTGCACTGATTCCTGAGGCACCCTGGTGGTCACACAATGGGCACAATTCAAGAATGTGTCATTGACACACAATTTTGGGCTGTGGTAGGGGTATCATATTTTGCAATGTGGCAAAGACATGTACTTTCTGAATCTGGCAGGAAGGCACAATATCAGAATGAGGCAGAGGTGCATAATATCAGAATGGGATATGGATGAGATGCGCAATTTTGGAATCAGGTGGGCACGTACAATTCTGGAATGTGGCATGGGCAAGCAATTTGCAGAATAAAATCGTGTGTTCTGTTACATTCCCACAGTGCATTCCCACCATATTACAAAACTGTCAGTCCCAACCAAATTCCCAGTTATGTGTCCCTGTTGCCTTCCAAAGTTGTGTCACCACCACATTTCAAGATTGCACATCCTTGCCACATTCAGAGTTTAGCAAAAACAAGAATCAGTGCACACCTCCAACCCCCCCCCAAAATTCATTCAAGTTGCATGTCTCCCCCACAACATTCTGAAATTGTGCACGACCTTGACATTCAATGGCTTTGTCCAGTGCTGGTATTCCAAAATGCCCTACGCATTCTAAAGTACAGTACCACACATCTGAACATTCTGAAAATGTACACACTGCACCCAGCCCTGTGTCAGTTTTTTCCCCCAAATGATTACAACTACAATTTCTTAAACTTCAGAGAAATAAGTCATATGAGATCATTGACAGAGTACTAGACTTTATTAGTAAGTAAAATCTTTATTTTTATACAGGAAGTTGACATTTCACATCATTAGGTCCAAGAGGCCTGTTTTCAAGATGGTCCTGCTTTTAAAAATTTCTGTCAACAGATCTTAGAAAAACACAGATTTACATACAAAATATATCAATAAGTATAAAGCATGTTGACATTTAGTTTTACCAGAAAACCCTAAGTTATAATATTCTTTACTCCTATCATAGATTTAGCATAACAATCTATTTTCAATAAAAATAATGAGGGGGAGAGGGAACTCCTTAGGTACACAATAAATACAGAAGAGAAACCAAATTGCACTTATTCCTTTATTAATTTCCAGTAATGATATACTATCATTTGCTCCCATATCAATAATAATATACTAGCTTTCAAACAACGTGAAGTCTTGCTGTATTCTGACATTATGCAGTTAGCCCAGGCACTTGAACTGCTCCGGAGAGGAAAGAGTTAACTCTGTGTCAAAGCATAGAACATTGAGCTTGAGCTCAGTTCAGACCTCTGTCTGCTGCACTTTGAAGTGTAACTGTCAGATTCTTATGAGCTAACACTAACTACCCCCACTATGCAGAAATTGTAAAATTTACTAGCCAAAAGGCAACCAAATATTTTGGATCCCCAAAAGACTCAAGTCGAGAAATCCAAAACAAAAAACTAGGTAGTGAACAGATATAATTATCAAAAACATATAACATAACCCACTCCCCCTCTCCAAAAAGGGAAGAGTGCCAAGTACACCCCTGAGGTGCAACACTGTGCCTGCCTGCCATAGGGACAGTTACTCTTTAGGGCAATCAGAGATATACCAGAGGGGAAGGGGAAGAAAAAAGCCCTAGTTTTTACTTATATCTCCTATGGAGATACACTGACATCCCTTCCAGGGTTCCCCATTTATCTGCCGAACAAAGAGCCATGGAACTTTAGTCAGCTCTTTGTCCTCTGGATCCACAGTACTCCAAATATTATTAACCAAAGATGAAAAAGTCATATTCCATACATGTTGTTAACTTTGGGAATTACATTCTTATTTACCCTACTTGTTCTAAGGCCATACTCAAGTCCCCTTATCTGAAGTTTGTCCATTAAATAAGCAGGAGTATCATGATACAAAATGTTATATATCATACAGGTCCACTTCCTGTCTCTCTTGGTCTCAAAGTCACACCACCCCAGACTGGAATACATAGTACAATGATGTGTAAAAGGCCCACAATTTAATATGAATCTTGCCATTTTGTTATATAGTTTACTTTCACTAGGGAAGTTTTATTTGCCAATCCAAAGACATGGGCTCCATAGTAATCAACCACTGGCATAAAAACTTGATTTACCACTGTTTCTCTCATTTTAAAATCTAGACAATATCTAGAACGTCTGAAGGCACGCATTCTAATATTTATTCATTCTACCGTTTTACTTATATGGAAATCAAAATCCAAGCTCTGGTCTATCCAGATACCTAAATATTTATATAGTTGTACTTACTCAAGAATGTCATCCTGAGCGGATTTAATACATATTTCTTTACCTTTTTTATGAGCTTGTTTTGATCCAAAAATCAGAGTTTTAGACTTTTTTTTTCCATTTAATACCAGTCTGGAGTCCGAAAACCAAGAGCAGAGAGTCAGGAAGTCCTCCCGTAAGTTTGTTTCCATCTCTTGCTTACTATTGCCCGAAGCAAGTAATACAGTGTCATCAGCATAAAACGAATTTGAGTTTTATGTATAACCTGAGTCACTGCATTAACATATATTAAAAATAATGTAGGTCCTAAGAGTGATCCCTGAGGAACCCCCCTCCCATTTAGAACCTTGTTTGATAAAGCACCTCCTATTTGAACCTGCTGGGTTCTATTCTTTAAGTAAGATGCAAACCATTGGCAGGTGTCGGGTGCAGTCCCTATATCTAGCAATCTCCTGCCCATGATCTGAAGTGTCAAAAGCTTCTGATAAATCCATGAACACTGCACCCACCTCTCTGCTTTCATTTAGAGATGTTGAAATGAAATCTACCAGGTTGGTAAGTGCGGTGTCCGTGGAGTGTCCCCTTCTAAAACTAGATTGATGTTTTGTCAGAATAGAATGTTGTTCTAGGTCAGGGGTTCTCAAATGGTGAGGCCAGCCTCCCTGGGGAGGCCCCAACCTTTTCCAAGGGAGGCTCAAGCAAGTCTGAAAAAGTACTGTGTTTAAATTTTGAGTTTTATATATTTTGTGTGAAGAGATGATGCAACCTGAAAGAGGATAATAGTAGGTGAATTTAATGCATTTATTTACTAATAGGTGACAAGGGATGGTGAATGAGCCAAGGCTCATTTCAGGTGTACCAGGAAGGGCAGGAGTGAATAAATTTCAAAGGTAACTGCAAAACAATCAAGAAATACACAATGAACAGTAGTGCAAACAAATATGAACAATAAACTAATAACTATTGGTGATAATTGATCAATTTGTAGACTGATGGCAGAACAGCCCAAATACAAGGGTTGAGCACAGAAGTGCTAAGAGCAATGGCAGGAAGGAGCAAAGTAATCTCTGAGAAGTTGCTTAGGAGCAGGGAAGGATGAGGAGAGGCAAAGTATGTAGGAAGGTTATTTCATATAGAGAGGAAATGGAGAAAGCAGTCTGACCAGAACTGAATGCGAGCCAAGTACTCAAAGGGGATTCAATTTATTCATGGTGTACTGCGCAAAGTACAGTATGTTATTGTTCTTTGGGGAGGCCCAAGATTATTTCAGTTTTTGGGGGAGGCTCAAAATCTTTTCCATGGATTTGGGGAGGCTCACTGTGACAAAGTCTGAGAACTGTTGTTCTAGGTAATCTACCAGTTGTTCCTGTACTACCCCTTCCAATAATTTTGAGATCATGGGCAGGAGAGCAATGGGACAATAGTTAGCTGGACCCATCTTAGCTCCCCCTTTATAAACTGGGATGCTTTTAGCATGTTTCCAGCTTTCAGGGAACCTACTTTCACATAAACTCGAATTGAATAGTTTTATAAGTATCTGGGAAATTATTTTGCATCTTTCAAAAATCTACATTGAACCCCATCATATCCACAAACTTTTTTAATTAACTAATTAGTTTACTTGCCTAGTCGTTACAATCTTAAATCTAAATTTGAGCCCTTCTCTCTGATGATTTGCCTCTCTGAATTTTGTTTTTCTAAATTTACTGTTGGAATTTTTTGTCTAATATACTCATTTAGTAGGTCAGCAGATGCTCTTGGAGCCTACACCATGCCACTCTTTTCTATCCGAATCATGGGCCTGTTATTTGAGGGAGACTCAAAATATTTAATTAATGCCCAGTATTGACATAAATCATTTGTTTCACTAATTTTGTTTGGTATCCCTTAAATTTTGTTTTAACTTGTTTCTTGCCTTTTTAAAGTTATTCCAGTCTTCTAAATTTATGGATTTATTTGCAAGTTTCCATAATCTAGCCTTTATTCAAATCTCTTTTTTCAATTTTTCAGTGATTCAAACTGCCTGTTCTCTCCTCTGAATCATTTTGGTATATGGTGCCAAAGAGTTACAAACCTGCTGTGAGTTCTGGTTATGACATCATCAATAGCTCTTCATTGACACTGAGCTTTTTGAACAGGGAGTGAAATCAGGGTTACAAAACAGCTTATAACTTTTACACTGAATTCACTTAGAGATCCAGTTTTTGGTACGAGGCTAATTTGGGGTAGCTGATTCTAATTCTGCAATGTAGTACTTATGGCCAGACTCCCTCTTTAAAATCATGTAATAATGAAAGAAAGAAAAACTTTAAAAAGATTTGCAGTCGACTTAGAGCAGCATTTTTTTTGAGGAGGAGGAGAAGAAGATGGTGGTGGGATGATGTCCTGGAAATGTGGCCAGGACACCAGAGAAATTTCCTTACTCTTTTCAGGAAGTTCCATGAGATCTTTAACATCTACTGGAGCAATCACCAAGAACAGGCAGACTGGACCTTGGTTTAACATCTCTAAAAGACAGCACCTCTCAACAGCACAGGGTCCCCCAAACACCATGTTGGGACATTACTATGGTTACTTTTAACTAAGAGAAGAGTGCCCACTGCAGAGCTACCAACATCACTACCTGCAGCACCTTTTCTTCACTGAAGGTCTCCAATCCAACTACTGACGAGGCCGACCCACATTCATGATATCAGCTGTAGAGAAGCAACCTCAGCTGATGAAGTCCAGTTCATTTATAAACATAAACCAGTAAAATTGACAAATAACTATGAACATACGAACATACGACATTTGCCAGCAGATTAAGGCCTAGAGGTCTATCAAGTCTGCTCGAATGTGCAGCTAGCACCCCTTATTCTGCAGCTGCCCCTCCCTTCCACCCTTCTTCTTCATTAACCCTCCCCCTTGTCCTGTCCCATCCCCTTTTGAAGCAGTCCACTGTTGTACTGGGTACCACTTCTGCAGGTAATGCATTCCACCCAGCCACCACCCTCTCTGTAAAAAAGTGTCTCCTCATCTCCTTCCTAAACCTTCCTTCCTCCAGTCTCATATCGTGGCCCTCCCCTCCCTTACTTTGAACAGCCCCTCTGTACCCATCTTGTTTATTCCTTTCATGTATTTAAAGGTTTCAATCATGTCACCCCTATCCCTCCTCTCCTCCAGTGAGTACATGTTCAACTCCTCAACCTCCTCTCATATGATAAGTCCGCAGCCCTTGGTCATCTTTGTCACCCTCACGCTGCACCTCCAGTAACTTAATGTCCCTCTTCAGATCTGAGGCGCCAGTACTGCGCAGTACTCAGGTGCAGTCTAACTAATGACCTATACAGTGGCAGAATCACCTCCTTCCTCCTCGAGGATATACCTCTTGCAATACAACCCAGCATTTTGTTGGCCTTTGCAGCTGCCTTCCACATTGTGCCGAGTTGTTCATTAACCCTGTAATGAGCACCCCAGATCCTTCTTCTCCTCTGTCTGGGCTAGCTGCACTCCCCCAGCTGGTAACTCATCCTGGGTTCTTCATCCCAAAATGCAGCACCTTGCACTTTTTGGCATTAAACCCCAGTTGCCAGGTGTCTGACCAAGTTTCAAGCTTTGGCAGATCATCCTGCAACCCCTGCCATCCCCCTAGGTCATCCACCGGCGCACCTACCTTGGTATCATTAGCAAACAGACTGATCTTGCTCTTGATGTCCCATGATATGTCTGCAATGAATATCCCAAACAACACTGGTCCCCACACCGAGCCCTGTGGAACACCACTCATCACTGCCCTTGGGTGTGAGAGCTCCCTATCCACCACCACCCTCTGTTGCCTTCCCTGAAGCCAGTTTCCTATCCATCTCACCAGCTTTGCACCAGCCCCTGTGCCTACTAACTTTCTTCCCAGCCTTCCATGTGGCACCAAGTCGAATGCCTTACTGAAGTCCAGATACAGGACATCCACTGCATGGCCCCTGTCCAGTTGCCTAATTACCCAGTCATAGAACTCCACCAGGTTGGTTTGGCAGGATCTACCATGTATGAAGCCATGCTGTCTGCTGTCCTGTAGTCCTTTGGCCTCTAGGAGGGCCACCAGCCTCTCCTTCAGGATAGTCTCCGTTAGCTTACCCACCGATGGATGTGAGGCTCACTGGTCTGTAGTTCCAGGTTCATCCTTGGGGCCACTCTTGTGGAGGGGCAGCACATGAGCCATCCTCCAGTTCTGAGGTACACCCAGATGTAGTGAGGTATTAAATAGGTCTGCCAAAGGTCCTGCAAGGACCTTTGCCAGCTCCTTCAGTACCCTGGGGTGGATGCCATCTGGGCCTGGTGCCTTGTCCACCCTCAGTGCCTTCAAACCCTCTCAAACTCTGCCTTCCATGATTTCCCCATCTGTCACCCCTTCCTCCTCTGTTTCTGCCATTTCTTCACCCTTGGGTGTCACCCCCTCTTCTCTTTAGTAAATACTGAGCAGAAGTACTCATTTAGTGCTTCTGCCTTATCACACCCTGCTTCCACCCAACCCCCCTCCTTCCTAATCCTTACTATGTGGTCCTTACAGCTCCTTTTCTCCCTGATATACTTAAAGAAGTCCTTCTCCCCCTTCTTAATGCCTTGTGCCAGCCTGAGTTCCGTAGATGCTTTGGCTCCCCTTACTGCCCTTGTCACCTCCTTCGATTCTGTCAAGTACTCCTCCCTGTCCTCCCCCCTCCCTGTTTTCTTGTACTTCCTAAAGGCAGCTCTTTTCCTCCTTACCTTTTCCATGACCTCCTTGCTCAACCAGCTCTGTTTCTTAGCCCTAGCCTTCTTGCTCTGGGCTTTGCAGCAGGTTTTGGTTGCCTCCACTATCCCCAGCTTTATGAGCTCCCACCTCTGGTTAGTGTCCATACTAGATTGAATTCTGGCCAGGTACCCTTTTACCACTTTCCCCATCCTTCCAAAGCCGGCCCTCCTGAAGTCCAGCACTCTTGTGCCAGATTCCACTCGCTTCCTTGCCCATATCCAATGTGAGCCATACTGAGTGGTGGTCACTCCCTGACAGCGGTTCCTCCACTGTAAGTTCTCTCACAAAGTCCCCATTTGCCAGCACAAGGTCAAGGGTATTCCCTAACCTGGTTGGTTCACTGACCATTTGCAGCAGGAAGCTGTCCTGGAAGGCATCCAGCAGTACCTGCTCTCTTCTGTTCCTGGTTGTTGGGGTACTCTGTCCACTCCTGGCATGTTGAAGTCCCCCACAATCACCACACTACCCTTCTCGCAGGTCCTCCTGATCTGTCCCACTAGTTCCCTGTCCAACTCCTCCATCTGAGATGGTGGCCTGTACACCACTCCCATTCTAAGAATCCTATTCTTGGAATCCTGGATTTGCATCCAAAGTGACTCTGTACTACCCTCCTCCCCTTCCTCCCTTACACACTTCAGTCCTTCCTTCACATATAGTGCCACATCCCTCCTTTCCCAATCACCCTGTCCCTACGAAATAACCTGTACCCTGGTACATACAGGTCCCAGTCATTGTATTGGGTGGCCCATGTTTCTGTGATGGCTGCAATGTCCACCTCTCCCTCTGCTATGAGCACCTGTAACTCAGCGGTTTTCCTCCCAAGGCTCCTAGCAGTAAGGGTAACCACCTTCCACCCTCCCCCTCCCATCCTGCCCTCCTTTCCTAGCATCACCAATAGTACTTGCCTTTGGAAAATGTACATACAAATTCAGGTGTTATGGAGCTATGGACTAGATACAATTCTAGTAAGGACTTCAGAAATGGAGAAAACTACTAGCAGAAGAAAGCCTTATGGTTTATCCAGTCTGACATTTTTTTTTTGTAACCCTCCATCCCACCAGTTTAACAGAGTTACCTCTAGTGGAAGTATTATCCCTTAAAGGGACACTGTCAACCTTTTTTGCATCATATTATGTAAGCAATAAGTCACAACAGGGTGTGCATTATAGTATTTTAGTGCACACCCCAGGGGTGTAGTAAGGCATGAGGCTGAAGGCCGAGTGTCCTTATGCCCATGGGAAATGCATTAAAATCCTATGATGCATACCCTGGAGGGGCTTTGTTACACTTACAAAATGGCTCTAAGTAGGTTTAGTTAAAAATTTACATTTTATGATTGCTTACCTTCTCTAAAATTCATTGAAATGTGTTCTGTCTAATTCCATCCTTTCTAAGTATAACTAAAATGCATGCTAATGGTGTAATTACAACCAGCCTTATTTTGTTTCAGATCCTTGATTTACTCTTACTGCATACTTCCTGAATGTTAGGAACACCTCCAAATAGTGCAACCACTCATGATGCAATAGTCTCCTCTCCTCCACTGCATCATGAGTGGCTAGAATGTACTGGGTATGTTTCCAAGTCCAGGAAAGGTGCAGTGAGAGACAGTCAAAGAATGTAAACAAACATGTTTTTTATGTGGTAACACCAGTATGGTGGGCAGTCTGTTTTTCACTTTTTAAAAGAAAAAGGGAATCGGACTCAAACTACCAGCTACATCAGCAGTCTTTTCAAATGTGAGTAACCTTAATATTTGATTTCAAACTAGGGACACTGTGAGGCCTAAGGGGTTGACAGTGTCCCTTGGAAGCAAACAAGACCCTAGTTTCCATTCTATTAATATCATGGAATACTGTAACTGGAACATCACAATTATGCCCCCTTGTTTCCTTCTAACTTCCAGAGTATACATGCTTAGATCCTCCCCCTCATACAACCTCCACTGCTGCCCCTGGGTCATCTTGGTAGCCCTCCTCTGCACCCCTTCTAGTCTATCCCTGTGCTTAAAATACATTTTCCAAAAACTATACACAGCCCTCCAAGTGAGGTCATAACAGTGACCTTTACAGCATGTGCCTGCAGGGAGGTAGATTCAGAACCATCATCAGAAAGTTTTTCTTCATCGAAAGGGTGGTGGAGCCTTGGAACAGTCTGCCCCCTGAAGTTGTGGCACCAAAGACAGTGAGAGAGTTCAAGCTAGCATGGGATAGGCACTGTGGAAACTTAGGAAGGAAAAAAGACTGGGGGGAGGTGGTAGCCTATACGGGCAGACTAGATGGAACATACGGTCCCCTTCTGCAGTACTTTCTTATGTTCTTATACTCATCTCCCTTCCTCCTTCTACTGGTGATCCCCCTACCTGTGCATCCCAGCATCCTATCCCACTCTTTATTGCATTGTGCCACTGCCTTTTAGTTATCCATGATCATTACCCCCATATCCTTTTCCTCCCCTGTGCTGCCTGCCACCACCCCCTCATCCTGTTTCTGGGTTTTTGTCCCCTATGTGCATAACTTTACACTTCACGCTAAATTTTAGCTGCCACACTTTAGACCACCCCTCCAGTTTCTCTGGATCTCTGTTCATGGCCTTAGTCCCTTCCTCAGAATCCAATTTACCGCAGATATTGGTGTCATCTGCAAAGAGGCATATCTTCCCTAGGCCTCCCACCCCATGTCACAGATTAACATACTGAACATAACTGGTCCTGAGACTGACCCCTGTGGCAGCTTGCTGTTAACTTCCCGGATTCCTGATGTCTCTGTTCAGCACAACCCTGTCTACTCCCACTCAGCCACTTGTTTGCCCACCTCTTTATTTTATTCCTAATCCCCAAATCATCTAAAAATCTTCACCAGCCTTCTGTTGGGAACTAAGTTAAAAGCTGTACTAAAATCCAGGTATATGTCTGTAGCATGCCACTTGTACACTGCCTTTGTCACTCAAAGAATTCAATTAGGTTGGTCTGGCGTGTTCTTCAATTGGTAAAACCTTGTTGCCTGGAATCCTGCAGCCCGTTTGCCTCCAGACAACCCACAATCCTCTCTTACAATGGATTCTGAGATCTTTCCCATTGTAGACATCAGACTGACTGGTCTGTAGCTGCCCGGTTCCTCTGTACTTTCTGTAGTGCTCCACACTGTCAATGGGTAATCAGAACAACTGGGTATAGTGTACCCCTACCAGGGCACATGGCACAGCCCCAAGATTTAGAATGCTGGGCACATGAGGATTCCAAGCAGCAGCAACTCCTTAGTTCTGCTGTGTCATTAGAAGGGGTAGCAGCTTTTATCTTCTGTCAAGATTCAAGATTTCAAGACTTCTTTGGGGGCTGCAATTCTGCATAGCTGGTTGGGGCTGCCTGTTTCAGGGAGCACCCCCAAATCATAATCGTGCCTCTTAAGCTGCAGCTTTCAAATCAACTAACCTGCCTTTTTTCCCCATTTCCTTGTGTGGCTTGGGAGCCACCTTTGCCTTGTTAGAGTGTTCTTTAATGCTCACCATTTAAAAAAAAAAAAAAGTGCCCCAGGTAGGTACAATTTTTTTGTTTCTGGGAGTGTTGGGTCTCTGTGGGAGTCCTTCGGCTCAGGCATTGGTTTCCCGTTCCTGCCCCAGCTTCAGGTTCTGTGTTTGTATTTTCTTTAGCTAATTTGTGGTTTTTGTGTACCTCAGAGGGATTTTTAATTTTTTTGTTCCTCCACAGCCCTCTGTTTTCCATTTTGCGCTGCTGGCATTCAGCCGTGGTAATGACTGGGCGCACACTTCTCTTTCAGGCTGTTTTCCCATGACCCCGTGATGTGCGTGTTTGTGCAATGTGCAGCACATTAGCATGGTGCAATCACCTATTACTTACGTTGCACTATTGCGCTTGCGCGACTGCCAGTGTGCGCATGCCCAGACTAGCACGCTAACATAACATGACACATAGTGACATCCTGCGCCCAACCGCTAATGAGTGCGCATGCCTCTTCATCCCCGTATGGCATGCTGATGCCTGCCTACAGCTCAGTGCAGAGCTGTTGGCCCAGCCAAGCTATAGGGCCAATTGTTTATAATAATTTTTATTTTGGTTTTCAGTTGTAGCCTTCTCTTCCTGGCACCATGGCTTATACTTCCTCATCTATGTAGCGGGTCCACATCTGCCATCCTCCAATCCTCAGGCACCTCTCCCATCTCTAGTGAACAGCTGAAGAGGTCCATCAGTGGACCTACCAGATTACTCATTTGTTTCCCATTTGCTTCTCCTGTCTTGACTAATTTTAAGGAAGACACTCCTGGCCCCTCTGTTAAATGGATGTGCCTATCTTTAATTGTACTGCCCTCCCCCAGCAATTTAAAATTATTTCCAGGTATTGTGCCAACCTATTTCCCAGCACTCTGGTGCTCTCCACATTGTAATGGAAACCACTCCTAAATGGCCTCAATCCCTCAGAAACTAAAAACCCATCCCCCCCACACCAGCCCTTCAGTCACACATTGGACTGCTCTGCTTTGAGCTGCTCCCTGCTACTACAATAAGGCTGAGGTATGATCTTGGAGAACGCAACCACTCCTGCCCTTCTCTTATCATCCTGCCTAAGTTGTCGGAGCTTTCCTGCACTTATTCTACACCTCACCTAGCCAGATCATTCATGCTTACATGCGCTATTGTATCAGCCCTCCCCTCAATCTTCCTGATGAATTCCAGCACCTTTTTTAGGGGTATCCACAGTTGCCCCAGGAATCTGGACCTCCCTTATGATGCCTGATAAAGAGAGCACCATGAGTCCCAAATATTCCTCTGCCCTGTGGAGTACCTCTAGGGTATGTCCTGTCACCCATGTTTGCAGAGTATATGCTACTCCTGGGTGGGATCATTAGATAGTACCAGTTGAGTTTTCACTACTGTGCAGATGGTATTCAATTCAATTGCACCTGTCTTTTAGGCATAAGACAGAGGATGCAGTGAAATTGCTTAACAACTTTAGTGAGCTTTTATATCAGCGAGAACCTTGATAAAAGAACACCATGCGACGTCTTCCTTTTAGACTTCAGAAAAGCATTTGACTCTGCATCGCACTGGGCACTGATACACAAGCTACAAACAAGTAATATCAACCCTCTGTACACACGTTGGATAGCCAATCGACTGGAAAATAGGAGTCAGAGGGTAATAATTGATGGCCATAAATCCTCCTGGATTAAAGTAGAAAGCGGTGTCCCTCAGGGGTCAGTACTGGCCCCAGTTATCTTTCAAATATTTATAACTGATCTGTCAAATGACATCCATAGTAAGATCATAAAATACGTAGATGATTGCAAGATTGCTAATATATGCAGTTCGGTAGCAGATTCTGAAGTTATTCAAAAGGATCTTAACTCGCTTGAGGCTTGGTCCATTAAATGGAACCTAAGATTCAACACATCCAAATGTTGCATTCTGCACTTTATGAAGCATAATCAAAAAAGACAATACTTTATTTACAATGAAACTATTTCAGAGAAAAATAATGAAAGAGACCTTGGTATCAATGTTGATACAGTTTAAATTTCAGTTTACACATTACCAAAGTCATCAGTAAAGCAAACTCTATATGGTGGGCAAGTAAACATAATTTTACCTCTAGGGACTCATATATTCTTCTATCACTGTATCAAGCCTATGTTAGGCCCCATTTTGATTATGCTTCTCAGTTATGGAGTCCATATAAACAAAAGGATATAGCCAGAGTTGAGAGGGTTCAGAGAAGAATAAGTCAATTTCTATCAATAAATCCTTATCCTTGGCTTGGTGGCGCTGAGGGTTGAGGCGCTGAATGCCATACCTCACGCTATGCCGGCGACCTGGGTTCGGGAATGAGCTTGGGTCATTGGGGGTCGGCAGGGGAGGACTGGGATTGAGAGTCGGGAGACAGCTCTCCCAGTCCTTGGGTGGGTTTGGGACTTTACACCATGCTGCGGCAACCCTGGGATGCCCAGAGGTACCGCAAGCGATGGTGTAACTAAGGGGGGACGTCAGCACGTATGTGCACGAACGTCATTGCACGTCCGCGATCCCAAATGGGGAGAACAAGGGAAAAAAATGGCAGCATGGGTCCATGGCAGCTTGATGTCCACAGCTCCGCCGGCCGACGATGCCTGGAGGCATGTGCTGGTACTGGTTTCCTTGCTGGGCATGAGGGCTATGGGGGGGGGCCCCTTTCGCAGATGTAGTTGCATCTGCCAGCTGGGCATGCGAGCTTCGGGGTCGGAGATGGAGTGGAGCGGTGGCTGGATGTGGGGCAGGACCGTGGCTGCAAGTAGTAAAAGTGTTAAATGATAAAAAAAAAAAAATCGTTATCCTATAATGCAGAACTTTCTGCTCTTAATCTTATGTCCTTGGAACAAAGGCACCTTAGGGGTGATTTATGGTTCACAAGGGACATTATTATGGATGCATCCCTAATAAATGAATGTGTATTGGATTTTAAACAGATAACAGTTAATACTCGAGGACACCCACTTCAACTAATGAGAAAGGAATATAACACACAAAAAAGGGCTTACTACTTCTCCTATAGAGTGATCAGACCATGGAACAAACTACCCTTGTCGGTTGTTATTGCTGAAAGTAAGGCCACATTTAAAAGCAGACTGTACAATTTTTTATGTGCAAATAAAACATTATCATGCCATATGTAAGTATAGGAGCCACGTGGGCTAGCAGCATTTTGCTCCTTTCTCATCCTTAGTATGATCTGTCTGGCTGAGATTCAGGATTGGATGGCCTCAAGCTGGTTGAGACTCAGCCCAGGCAAGAGGGAGGTAATGGTGATTGATCCAGGCTGAAGCAAGGGTGCAGAGGTAGCCAAAGAGGATATGGGGCTGTGGCTTGGGTCCTCCAGGCTGGAGGACTCCACCAAGGTGAAGAATCTGGGGGTCGATCTTGATGACGGGCTGACGTGAGGCTCAGATGTTGGCCATGATCAGGAGGGGCTTTTACCATCTAAGTCCAAAATCCCTTTGGATACCTAGCGATACTGGTGCATGCCTTTGTGACAACCAGACTCAACTACTACAGTACTATACTTTGGGGTAAAGGGGGTCTGCTATGTCACCTACAGCTGGTACAGAGCACTGCAGCTAGAATACTGATAGGCCTTTCTATGTTCGTTTACACTACCCCGATGCTGTGCAAACTGCACTGGCTGCTGGTGAGGTGGCAGATTACTTTCAAGGTTGGTTTACTAACCTACAAAGCCCTACATGGAGTGGGCCTGGCTTACCCTGTTGAACTTCTATGTCCTTACTCACCCTGTCATCCTCTTGGCTCCACCAGCATAGGTCTTCTGGAGACACGAAGGGCTCATCTGAAGTCATCAGGGGAACTGGGTGTTTGCTGTGGTTTTTTGGAATACACTCCCAAGAGCCCTCAGAGAGGCCCCGATGGCAAAGGCCTTTAGGAAGGGCCTTAAATACCATCTTTTTAAGGGAGCCTTTGATATTATCTGAACTGATCCTTACTTCATTTTGCTGCCTTGCCTCCTGCTTAATAGCTTTGTATTTATGTAGTTATGTTCTTACACTACTTGTATTCATTCTGTTGTGTTATTTATGTATTGTGTGATGTTCTGAGCCTCCTAGGAAGTGCCCTGTAACAAATTTACATCTACATTTAGTACTGCTACACCAACAACAACAACAAAGTGCCATTTCATTAGATGTTCCTGTCTTAAATGAATTATGAGCTGCTGGCCTGATGGCGCAGCAGTAGCGTTGCTGTATGCGGTGTTGATGATCTGGTTTCAGAAGCGAGCTTGGGAGTTGGAGGGTCAGCTGGGGGGGGGAGGAGGATTGAGCATCACAGGAATTGCTCTCTTCCTCCAGGGAGGGGTGGGTTTGTTGCCCAGTGTTAGGCCCCCTGGGGATCACCACAACAGGGACCGTACTGAGAGGGAAGAGGATGCAGGGCAGATGCTCAGTGTGTGGCCCAGCAATAGGTGTCATTGCACGTCACTTCCTCTGCACCAGGCAACATGAGGGAAAGTGGGGCTGATGGCAGGATGATGCTGATCTCTCACAATCCCCAGACCTGGCAATCTGGGCACATCCGAGCCATCCAGATCCCGCTTTGGTGGTTCTACAAGTGTGGGGGGGGGATCCAACCCTGCCAGTGCTGGACAGGTAAGTCCTGGAAGATGCTGGGGTGATGGGACTGGGGAGACTGGGGGATGGGAGATGGATGGCCGAAGGTGGAAAAAAAATAGATAAAAAAAAACAAAAATCTGGGAGCCAGTGTATGCAAACTACAATGGTGGGTAATGTGATATAAACCTTGCTTTGCCAAAGTTGAGCATCATCAGCATTAAAGTGGTAACCAATGTTGGATTGTGAGTCCAATGGACAGTGATCCTGTTTTTGTGTTAACGTGCATAGATGTTGTGAAAATGGTGATGGCAAATACAGAGCATATATGACAAATAAGCTGAAATAGTTTTCTCTGAGTTGATGGTCTCTTTAAAGAGCCCATGACATCTCTGAGAGATCCTTGAAAAGCATAATATTTACTCACATCCTCCTGTCTTCATTACTGATGAAAGTTGCTGGGAAATGGGATTCTTGTCTCACAGACTTCACCTCTTGCTCCCTGTCTACACTGCCACTACCCTCTGTAATGAATCTCAATTGGTTGCCATTGCTGTGGGTTTTTTTAATCAACAAAGCCTTTTTATTTTCAAAGTTATAAAAGTTACAGCAATTATATTTACAAAACCAATTATCTGATACTGGGAAGAATTCCCAACAATTTTTGTGGAATCTAGATAACATTAAAATCAACTATTGAAGAAATCCAAGTACATCAGTATAAAAAGTGTACCCATTAAGCCGGCCCGGTGGTGCTGAAGGTTGAGGCGCTGGATGCCACACCTCGTGCCACGCCAGCGACCTGGGTTTGGGAATGAGCCCGGACCACCGGGGCACGGCAGGGGAGAGAGAGGATTGAGCATCCGGAGGACTGCTCTCCCTGAGAGGACTGAGCGTCTGGACTGCTCTCTCTTGGGGAGAGAGAGTTTGATGTTCTGCCAGGAAGATGCGAGTCGGGAGCCATGTTGCTGACGTGTGCCATCAGCAGGGAGGGGGCGGGGAAAAACTGGAGGGAAAATGGAGCTGGCAGGCTCTATGATGGCTCTCCTGCGCCTGTCCCGACTTCCCCGTCCATCTGGATTTCATTCCGGGTGAAGGAAAGCCGACTCCCCTACATCTTAGCCCTGTCATGGGGGATGTAGGGCAAGTCGGGCAGGGAATGGAGAGCAGGAGAGCAAATCCCTCCGAGGGAGGGGCTGGAGCTGCCTGCCAGGCTCCCAGGCACATAAAAAGATAATAGAAAAAAAAAGTGTACCCATTTAGCTTAATAAAGTCAAGAAAACAGAAAACAATCGTGCATAAGTAATATATAATAACTGGATTTCCCAGAAACCCATGGCACAATTTGACTATATAAAGGAGTGTTTATAATGGCAAACATGTGCTGGGTTTCCCTTGCTCCACGCATGTCCCAGCCGCAGCTCCTCTGTTCGGACTGCTGGCTGTCTTTTCCTGACCCCGGAGACTGAACTGCCACTTGAACTTGGTGGTAACTTATTTTAAAAAACAAACAAAATCAACAACCAGGGGGAAAAAAAAACTTTCAGCAGGAAACCGAAATAAATAAATAAACAAACATGTAAATAAATAAATAAAGGTGACCCGCGGACCACGCTGAAACCTAACTGGACCGCAGCCGCACACAAATGTCTCTTATTTTATATAATTGCTGTGGCGAAAAAGTGAAACCCAGCAATTATATAAAATAAAATATGGGGTTGTGCAGAAAAGTACAGTTACTTAAGAACTTACCATAACAGTAGATCTTCTTTGGGGGTATCTCAGTCATCAGGTTACACCGTAGGAACCTTCGCCGTTGGAGATGGGGAATCCATATGGAAGATTTTCAGCAGTACAACTGGGGCCGTTGATGTCCGAAGACATCACCAACCCTATATAGGCGTGTGTGGCCCCACTCCTTCCTCAGTTCTTTCCCTCCATTGACTTGCAAGCACAGTCTCTGTGGGAGAGCCTTTGCAGTGTTTGTGCCTTTTTGGGCCTACAGATTATAGAGAAGTGGTCATACCCTGGAGCTCATCCAACAGCCTCCAGTTACACCTCCTCCACCTATCTACTGGCCCACTTGTCCATTCGAGAGGAAGTGCAGTCTCTGCTGCACAAGCAGGCAGTCAAGCTGGTGCCAAAGAGAGAAATCAGGGGTTTTACTCCAGGTTCTTCCTGGTCCCCACAAAGACCGGCGATCTGAGGCCCATTTTGGATCTAAAGGACCCAATCTTTCTGTCCAGTACAAAAAGTTCTGGATGGTAACTTTGTCAGGCCTCTTGCCCCTCCTCAAGACTGGGGACTGGCTATGCTCACTGGATATGCAGGACACTTACCTGCACATTGCAGTCTTTCCTCCTCACAGGAGGTTTCTTCACTTTGCCTTTCAGGGTAAGCATTACCAATTCAAAGTGCTACCCTTTGGCTTATCATCTGTGCTGCATGTCTTTACCAAATGCTTATCAGCAGTTGCAGCAGCTCTCAGGAGGGAGGGTCTGTATGTCTTCCCTTACATGGACGATTGGCTTCTCAAGGTCCCATCCAGGGACCAGCTGTGGCTGACTCTGGAGTGCACTCTCCAGCTTTTCCACTATTTGGGCATGACAGTCAAGCTGCCCAAATCTGTTCTAGTACCATCCTAAAGACTGCAGTACATTGGGGCAGTTCTGGACTCCAAGCAGGGGAAGGCCTTCTTACTCCAGAGCAGGGCAGAATCCCTTATGGCTCAGGAAGTAGCTCAGTCGTATTCCTTTCCTGCCAGGCTGTATCTCAGGCTCTTGGGTCTCATGGCTGTGGCCATTCCCACTGTTCCATTGGCCGGGCTTCACAAGCACATTCCTCAGTGGACCCTCAGGGTGCAGTGGGACCAGCGCACGGATGAGCTAGACTAACTAGTCCTGGTCTTATCCCCAGTCCGCAAAGTTTTGCAGTGGTGGATGGACTCCATGAATCTCCTTCAGTGAGTCCCTTTCCAGGTATCCCCTCCCCAACAGATCTTCACCATGGATGCGTCGGGTCTGGGCTGGGGAGCGCACCTGTGTACCTTTCAAGCCCGGGGCTCCTGGTCCCAGTGGGAAGCCACCTTGCATATCAATGTCCTGGAGATGAGAGCGGTGCTGTATGCCATGCAGGCATTTCTGGAACACCTTGCTCCATGCCAACTGCTGGTGCAGTCAGACAATCTGAATGTAGTCTACTACATCAACAAGCAGGGTGGGACTCATGCATACCTCCTTTTGCAGGGAGGCCATGCGAGTGTGGTACTGGGCATTGGAGCACAGTCTGACATTCTCTGCGAAACTGCCCAGTTTCTGTTCACTAGATCCAGGGCCTGGAGTTTTCTGGTGAGACGATTTGTCCCGCTCTTGGAGTGGGAGATTTCTGTATGCATTCCCTCCGTTTCCTCTAATACAGGGGGTGTTGATCTAGCTGCAAATGGAGGGGGCCAGCATAATTCTGGTAGCTCCATTCTGGCCTCGCCAGATATGTTTCCCTCTGCTTCAACAGCTGACAGAGGAACCTCCGGTTCCTCTGCCCTTTTGCAGGAATCTGCTGACCCAGGATCGGGGGACCATGACTCCTGCGGATGTAGCTATCACCAGGTTCGGGGTCTCTAACAGGGTGTCAGACATCCTGGTGGCTGCCTGCAAGCCTTCCACACGTGACACTTATGCCATGAAATGGAAACGGTTTGCCATCTGGGCTGCCAAGCATTCCCTTTACCCTTTCACCTGTCCTGTGAAGCATGTCCTGGACTACCTGATTTCTTTGTCTGACTCAGGCCTCCAGTATTCCTCTCTCAAGGTCCACCTTTCGGCTGTTTCTGCCTTTCATGAGCCTATGGGTGACCGCACTATAGTTCAACTGCATGTCTCCCATACATTTCTCAGGGGGATCCTGCATTTGAAACCATCAATCTGTTCCCGTCCAGGCTTGGGACTTAAATTTTATTTTGGAAAAGTTGATTCTGTCTCCTTTTGAGCCAGTCACGACTTGCAATTTGCGTTATCTGTCTTGGAAAGCACAATTTTTAGTTGCCGTTACTTCTGCTTGAAGAATTTCAGAGCTTCAGGCCCTCTGGTGTGAGGAGCCTTAGTTAATTTTTCACAAAGACAGGGTATCTTTGCGCAGAAATCCTAAGTTTTTACCTAAGGTGGTTTCTGAGTTCACACTTAGTCTATCCACCTACCTGTTTATTTTCCTGAGTGTGCCAATCCAGGGGAATCACTGCTCCATATGCTAGATGTGCGCAGAACTTTGAAGTATTATCTGCTTCAGACTAGGAGTCCAGAAAGTCTAAGCAATTGTTTGTTTCTTTTGCACCAGGTAAAGAGGGCATTTCAGTTTCTAAGCAATGTACATCTAAATGGTTGGCAAATTGCATTGTGTTCTGCTACAACAAGTATGGCAAAGAATTGCCTGCTGCTGCCAAAGCTAATTCCACCAGAGGCATAGCTACCTCGGTGGCATGTTTCAAAGGGGTCTCAGCCACTGATATTTGCGCTGCTGCCACCTGGAGCACAGTCCACACCTTCACCAAGTATTACAGTCTGGATATTGCTTCAAGAGCCCGTGCAGGATTTGGCAGGGCTGTGGTACACGGACTCCTGTCTTAAGTTTATGGAGGTCCAGCCTCCCAGACTGTCTGTTTTCACTTGTCACTGCTTGGTACTTGTTCCTCTGAGGTGTAACCCTGATGACTGAGATAACCCCACACTTAGAATATATAGTTACTAAAATGCCAGTAGGAATAGGCCTAATGGTCTTTTAAGTCACCAATGTTTGGTCAGCCCCACCCTGGGAGCTGACCTTGCTGCCTCCCTTGCCTTCTCTGGCTTCTCCATTCCCAGTTCTGGATATTCTCGCTGCATTGAATTTTGCTTCCAGAACCCTTCCCCTGTACCTGTCCCACCCCCTCTTGAACCCCTCCACCGTCTCTGCCTCCACCAGCTCCCTAGGCAGCACATTCCATGGCTCCACCACCCTCTCAGAGAAGTAGCACCTCCTTCTTTCTCCCCTGAATCTTCCCCTCCAGCTTCCACCCATGCCCTCTAGTGGCCCCCTCCTCCTTCCTTCGAAGCACCCTGACTGTTCCTCCCCTATTTACCCCTTTATGTACCTGAAGACCTCATCATGTCCCCCGGTCCCTTCTCTCTTCCAATGTACATATTTAGCTCTTGAGCCTCTCCTCATAGGTCCTGTCCCCAAGCCCCAAATCATTTTGGTTGCCTCCTCTGGACCCTCTCCAGGAGTTTAATGTCCTCTTTAAGTGGGCCTCCAAAACTGCACACAGTACTGAGGTGCAGCTCACTATGCAGTTATACGGAGGAATATCACTCCTCCTCTGAGGTGATCCCCAGCGATGCATCCCAGCATCCTGTTGGCCTTGGCTGCTGCCCTCCTACAAGTCTCTGAGTTGTTCATCTTGACATCCACCACCACCCCCAGGTCCCTCTCAGCCATCGAGACTTGTAGCATTTGCCCCCCGAGGGTGTACACTTGGCCCGAGTTTCTGGCCCCCAGGTGCAGTACCTTGCATTTCCCTGCATTGAACCTCAGCTTCCACTTTCTAGACCATCTTTCCAGAGCCTCCAGTTACCTAAGAACTTACCGTAACAGTAGATCTTCAAGGGGATCTCAGTCATCAGGTATGATTTCCCTCCCACTGCCCTCTTCTTGGGGCTCCTGTTCAGGACCTATCTGCTATATTCCATCATTTCTATCTGGAGTGGGGTCCCTCAGACTCACCTCAGTTCCCCAGGGCATTAGCTTTTCTCCCTTCATCTCTGGAGGGAAATTACAGAGGAGGGAGTGGGGCCACCTACGCCTAAATAGGGTAGGTGATGGCTGACATCGATGGCATGGGCAGCCCCAGTTGTACTGCTAAAAATCTTCCATGTGGATTCCCCGTCTCTGATGGCAAAGGTTCCTTTGGTGTAACCTGATGACTGAGATCCCCTTGAAGATCTACTGTTATGGTAAGTTCATACATAATTGCTCAATCTTCGAGAGGAGCTCTTGCAGCAGGTAACACCTTTAGGACTAAAGATAGCAGGCAGCCGGGACCCCATGTAAAACTTCTAGCTAGCAGTATACAGTGGGGGACCGCACCTGACATCGGCCCGCCCCCAACGTCATGTATGGTATAAAAGGGGTGGTCCCCCAGCCCATTCCCAGTTCTCCCGCCGGAGACCATGGCAAAGTGTTACTAAAAATGGAGAACTGAGTAGGTTCCTCTAGGTGAGGAAAAAAGCAAAGGTATCCTTAATGGAGAAGCAGCTACCAGGGGAAGGTGGGTGGGGAAAATAGTACCTGCTGCAAGAGCTCCTCTCGAAGATCTACTGTTATGGTAAGTTCTTACGTAACTGTACTATCTTACTTTGAGGGGGCTCCTGCTGCAGGTAACACCTTTAGGACTGGGTCCCAAGCAGTAAGGAGAGACCCCAGTTAGCTGGGTGGAGGTAGAAGTCTTCCAAAGAAAATTGAGAGGAGGCCTTGGAGGGCTGACAGTCTGAACCCTGCTCTGAGTCGAGATGCAATGCCCAAACTGTAGTGCTTGACAAAAGTGTGGACAAAACTCCAAGTAGCAGCTGCACAAATGTCAGCAGCAGACACATTCCTCAAGGAGGCAAATGAAGCAGCCATGGCCCTGGTAGAGTGACCCTTTAGTAATCCCGGTATGGGTTTGTCACACTTGTAGCAGAAAACAATGCAATTAACCAACCATTTGGATAAACACTGCTTAGAAACAGGAGCTCCTTCCATTCTCGGGGGTGAACGATACAAACAACTGCTCAGACTTTCTAGTGGCACGGGTGAGCTCCAAGTAATAATGAAGCACCCTGTGAACATCCAGAGTATGAAGAAGTGCTTCCCCATGGTTTGAGTACTCTGGATAGTAGACTGGGAGGTGGATGTCTTGATTCAAAGTAAACTCTGACACCACCTTGGGAAGAAAGTTAGGGTTAGTCCCTTGTGGAAAACCAAATAAGGCTCTTTACACATCAGGGCCTGAAGCTCAGAAATCCTTCTAGCAGAAGTAATGGCAACTAAAAATAATGCTTTCTATGACAGAAAGCGCAGCTCACAACTTGTGGCAGGTTCAAAGAAGAGGCAAGGTTAATGTTTCTAAACTGAAAGTACAGTTATGTAAGAACTTATTGTAACAGTAGATCTTTGAGAACAGCTCTTGTAGCATGTTACACCATTAGAACTGAAGCCGTCAGGTGGCAGGACCCAACGGAAAACTTCTAGCTAGCTACATACAGCAGGGGACCACCCACTGACGTCGTCCCTTCCCCCGACATTCCCTACATCATAAAAGGGGCAGTCCCCTAGCATCTCTCAGTTCTCCCGCCGGAGACTCTGGCATAGCGATAGAAATTCTGAAAGGAGACCGAGGATTCACTTCCAAGGGAAGACTAAAATTCATGTTGCCAATGCAAATGCAGATGACCTCAGGGGAAGGTGAGTGGGAAAGTACCTACTGCAAGAGCTGTTCTCGAAGATCTACTGTTATGGTAAGTTCTTACATAACTGTACTATCTTACTTTGAGATACAGATCTTGCAGCAGGTTACACCATTTTCCCAAGCAGTGTGCGTTAACCCCTAAAAAATGGGAGGAGGACTGGAGAAGGTTGAAAGGAAACCCCTCATGAAAGAAGCCACTGCAGAACTGCAAGGCCAAAGCCAGCTCTGCGCCTGGAGGCAATGTCCAGACTGTAATGTCTGATGAATGTGTGCAAAGTGCTCCAAGTAGCTGCTGCACAGATGTGTAAAGCTGACACGTTCCTCAGAGACGTGAACGAGGCTGTTATCTCCCTGGTGGAGTGACCCTTTACCAGTCCCAGTAAGGGTTTGTTCTGCTTCTGATAACAAAAAACAATGCCGTTTACCAACCGTTTTGGAAAGTGTCTGTTTGAACACTGGTGCTCCTAACATCCTGGAGGTGAATGAAACAAACAACTGATCTGACTTTCTATTCCCCTTGGTTCTAGTCAGATAGTACCTCAGTATTCTGTGCATATCCAGAGTGTGCAGGAGCCCCTCTCCTCTATTAGGATACTCTGGGTAATAAACAGGAAGATTGAGAGTAAGCTCTGGCTCTAAGTTAGGATTAGTTCTTAAGGACACCCTGTCCATATGAAAAACCAGATACGGCTCTTTGCACAAAAGTGCCTGGAGCTCCAAAATCCTTCTGGCAGTAGAAACTGCAGCTAAAAATAACATCTTACAAGAGAGAAGGCATAGCTCATAATCTGTGGCTGGTGCAAAATGGGGTAGTGTGAGCTGTTCCAAAATAAAAAGAAGGTCCCAAGGGGGTATCGGATCCCTAATGGGTGGTTTCAAGTGAAGAATGTCACGCAGGAAGGTGCGTGACAAGTCCAGTTGGGCCAAAGACTTGTCTCCCAAAGTTGCATGGTATGCAGATAATGCTGAAAGGTGCCCTTTATTGAAGAATAACTTAGTCCTGCATCTGATAAGGAAAGAAGGTGCACAAGTACCGAGTTCACCAGGCTAGTTAGTGGTCCAGGCCACGGGCCAAGGACCAGAGACAAAACCTGCACCATTTCATGGCATATGTGGCTCTAGTAGAGGGTTTCCTCATAGCCATGAGGATATCAGCCACTCTATCCGAGACTCCATGTCATGAGATCACTAAGTCTTCAGGAGCCAAGCGTGCGGGTGTAAGGATTGCAAGTTCGGATGGACCTTAGATCCGTTGTCTTGAGACAGTAAGTGCAAGCTGAAAGGTAGAGGGAATTTATTTTTAATTTTTATTCATTCTAGGATTTCAAGTACCTTTGCGCGCCAGGCAACTCATTTACAAAGGTTTCACGTCAGTAGGGAGGGGTTACATACAGATAAGGGGAGACAGACAAGTTATACAGAACATTTCAGAACAGATGTTTTAACATTATAATACAGAATACTTAAACTGCAGTTATATCCACATTAGTTAATACATGATTTGAGGCAGAGAGAAAGAGAAGTAGAGAAGAATTGGGGGAGTAAGATCCAAGAGAGAGAGAGGAGCAGCCAGGCAGCCTTGTCAAGTTTGCAGCTAGGATAGGAGGGGGAGGAAAGAATCCCAAAAAGGAGGGAGAGAGAGGGGAAGAGGGGCAAATGTAGAGGAGAGGGCAGGTGAAAACAGAGGTGGTAGCAGTGGGGGGAGGATCGCTCACTAGATGTTGGAGTAAAGGGAACCATATTTGTCTGGGCCAATGTGGGGCCACCAGAATCATGTCTGCGCCTTCCACGTGCAGTTTGAGAAGAAAACTCTGTATCAGTGGGAAGGGGGAGGCATAAAGGAATTAGGGCTGCAAGTTCGGTTTGACCATTCCGCCTGAATGGTCGAACCCCCGATGTTCACGCTAGTCCGCCATCCGCAAAAATATGGATGAAATATGCAAACTTGGTTTGCCCAGTTCGCCCCTGCAATACTCATAAATTATAAATTTATGGGTATTGCAGGGTCGAACCAGGTGAACTAAAGTTTGCATATTTCATATTGTAGACAGTGCCTGGTCAGGTGGTGCAGACTAGATCCCTCATCAGTGATCACTTGACGACACGGAGTTAGATGACAGCCCAGTCAGCAGCAGTCTATCACCTCACACGTCAGCCTTATTCCCACCTGGACCATTTGTAAGGGTGTGGGCGATTGCCTGCAAAAGGCTGTGTCCGCAAGACAACTCCATCTGTTGGCTGGCAGAGAACAGAAAGTCATATAGGTGGCTGGCCAGTTTTCTGATTCTGGCAGTTGACGAGATGAGCAGCAGAAAGACAGTGAACTGCTCGCGCTCTCTCTCTCTCTCTCTCTCTCTCCATGTGCAGTCTTGTACTCCGTGTGAGAGCCTGGAAAAGCTCCAGTTGTACCTTTAAAAAAATATATTGCTGGCACTACTGCAGTGCAATGCAACAGTTGATGTAACATAATATTTTTCTTATTTTACTGGACAAGACGAGGAGAGGAGAGGGGACATTTGACTGGCAGTCAGTAGGGGGAAGGGAAAACTCCAGCGGGAGCGTGTGGTGGGTGGCAGTGCCCAGTCACACTGTACTGTAGTCATCATGATGAACCGTGTTGGTTGCGTGTATGAAGAACTGAAAAAAAAAAATTTGGAAACCTGAAAGATTGATTTTTAAGAGATAACCCCAGCATAACTAAATAAGATAACACAGCAACTTGCTGCAAGGCAATTAAATTAAATAGTAGCAGTAGCAGACGGCAGTTTGTGTTGTGGGGGAGGGGTAACAGAGTCCACTCCAGACACTCAGACAGACAGACAGACAGGCAGCTCCTCATTGTTGCCACAGCACAGATTTATTTTTTTTGCATTAGACAGGCAGCATGTTTCTTATTCTTTCTTGGGGCAGATAAACAGATTTTAGTGCTTTCTTTCTGGGAATGAGCACACAGGGCAAAATGTTGAACTGAACCAACCTAGGCAGAGTCAAGGTTGTTTTTTTTTTGTGGCCTGAATCTGATTTTCATTTTAACAACTTATGTCTTTACCTGTCTGGGAAATAATCTCCCTGTGTTTTACTACTTAAAGTACCTGACTTGACGCAGCCAGTAGTGCTGTATTTACCTGTCTGGGAAATAATCTCTCTGTGTTTTACTACTTAAAGGAGCACTGTCAGCTTTACCCCTCATTTTTTGCTCATTTACTATCACTGGCTTTATACATATTACTGTTTAATGGGCACTGTGTAATGTATCCAAGTAAAGCACAAATGATTCCACTTACCAGTTGTGGCTAAATTGGTATTATTTGTAGTCCTGTCATCCCAACTGAAAATCTCCATGCACCGGAAGCGATTTCATGTCGAGAGTGTGTGCCGAGAACATGAGTCTACCTATAGTGGTGTCCCATCGCGACATAATAACATGCCCATTGTAAAAATCTTGTTTATGTTAGTTATTTATCTCTTGTGTGTATAGGAATGAAATTGAGGATATTCTCGCAATAAGTCTGGAAAACTGGTGCCAGAATCCGCGCATGTGCAGTAGCAAGCAGGTTAAAGATCCCGCGCATGCGCCGATAATGTGCTGCTGCTGAGCATGCGAGGATTCTGGCACCAGTTTTCCTAACTATTTTGCCCAAGAATGAGCCCTCGGTTTTGCATTTCACTTACCGACACAGATTTAGAATAACTAGCTTTAGCAAAGTTTGTTCTTTTTACAATGGGCATGTTAAATTATGTGCGATGGGACACTGCTATAGGTAGACTCGCATTCTCGGCACGCTCTCAACATGAGATCGCTTCATGTGGCCATGGACCATAAATTAGTGTGGCATGCCTTCTGAGTGCTGTCAGCCTGCATACATTTTGGATAGTATATGTTTTTGAACTGTGGCAGGTTCATTTTAAGAAAACCAAGCCTTTCTACATTCTCTTTGGAAAGACATGTTCTTTTGTTATTCACTATTACTCCAGCAGCACTGAAAATTCTCTCTGAATATGTACATGTGGGTGGGCAACTGAGGTACTTAATTGCAATCTCAGTTAAAGAAGACCACATAGATTTTTTCTGTTGCCAATACAGCAATGGTTTGTCACCTGTGGTGAGATGTATAGTGTTCTCCATAATCTTTCACCATTTTTGCAGCAGGGACTTCTGGTACCACAATAGCTGGCTCAGCTTTTCCAGCTGTCTTTATCAGACCAAAGTCTGACAGCATGTCCCACAGTGGTTTGTCCTCTTGTGGTGTAGCAGCAGTTCTGGTTGGTGTTTGATGGCAAAAAACATCAGTAGTTGTGGCACCAGCAGCAACAATGACAGATTGTGCTCCCTGCCTTTCCAACAGATCTCATTCAGAATCTGAATGTTGCCACAAGGGCACTGATGATGTGCTACTTTTCTCAACCATACATGCTGACACTCTCAATTAACAGTTCAAAATAGTATTTCAGATCTTTAAAGTTGTGTGGTTTGAAGAATGTCTTAACTGTATCCTTAAACCGAGGATCGAGAAGTGTGGCCAAAATGTAGTGTTCTGCTTTGTACATATTTACAATGCGCTCGTCATCCAGGAATGTGTTCAACATTTTTCCCACAAGGGATGCAGCACTGATGTTATCAGTATCAAGGAATTGTGACTCAAGACGCTCCAGTCTCATTCTGATGAGTGAGATTAAGGGTAATATCTGGCTTAGCTCAGCACCATTGGAGCTCACCACTTGTGTAGCCTCCTCAAAGGGTTTAAGAATACAGTTAAGATTCTCCATCAGATGCCACTGATTGGGGCTGATATTCATATCTTTTTTCCCAATGCCATGTTGGACTGCATATTGATGGATGGCTTTCTGCTGCTCAAGCATTCTCTGCATCATATAGTAGGTGGAATTCCACCTGTCTGGAACTTCCTGGATCATCTGGTGGAGAAGGAGGCTGTTTTCTATTTGAATCTGCCGCAACAACTTTCTGACTTTAACAGACTGGCCAAAAAGTGGGTGCACACAGTGTGGGCAGCTGCAGTCAAGTTCAGAACATTTCGGTCCTCACTGATAAAGTCGTTCATCACCAAGTTAACAGTGTGTGCAAAACATGGTACATGTGTAAAATTACCAAGCCTTACTGCTTTCACAATATTAGAAGCATTGTCAGACACTGTAATCTCAGGTTGCAAGAACTTTGGAGTTAACCAGTCGGAAACTTTTCTTCAAGACTCTCCAGAAGATGTTCTACTTTGTGAACTTTTTCAAAACCGTAAATACATAATGCTGCCTGTCAGCTAACAGAGAAAGACCCTTGCTTTTTGCTGCTACTGCCACCAGTGCCACTACTTGATGATGATGAGGAGGAGGGAGGAAAGTTTACCCAATGGCCAGTCACAGCCATGTAATCAGGAGGTTTACCCAATGGCCAGTCACAGCCATATAGTCAGTCGTCTGGCCACTGGTCCACATATCTGTTGTGACATGGACCTTTTTGCCCATTGAACCTTTAAGAGCCTCAGACACGCTGTTACGAACAGCATCATACAAGTCTGGGATGGCAACAATTGAGAAATAAGTCCGTCTGGGGACTTGATATTTGGGCACAGCAATTTCCATTAATGCTTTAAAGCCTGGGTTAGACACAAAGGAGAATGGTAGCAAGTCAGTGGCTATCATCTCTCCAATTGCCTTTATTAATCACCTTGCCTCAGGCCTGTTGGGTTTATATTTCTGTGACTGCTCAAAACAGACTTTCAGTGAAATTTGATGACTGCTACACTTGCTGATATCAGCAGATTTTCTTGGTAGCTTCCCTTGACTTTTACCACCATGAGAGGTATATGTCGTGGACATGGATGGTGTATGACTCCTGGGAGGCTGTGGTGATGGGCTCAGAAGGGTAAAGAAATGCGAAACTGAAAATGTTGCGCTTTGACTGGAAGTCAGACTTTCATCATCCTCCAGCTCCACATCAATTACATCATCACTGTGACCTTGGTAAACATCCATATCATCCTCCCCCTCAGCAGAGTGCAGCAGTGTAACAACTTGTGTGTGTGCTCCTTTTGTGCTTTTTGATACTGATAAATGTGAGACTTGTTCATACGTCTTATCATTGTTGATGTTCCCATCCTGGTACCCACTTTACCGTGACTTAATTTTGTTTTGCATAATTTGCAAATCACATGACTGCAGGATGATTTATCTTGTGTAAAAAAATTCCACACTACGGATTTCACAGATTTTGTTGCACTGCTGCTTATGGGAAGGATATGTTTGCCACTGCCCATGGCACCACCACAGCCACTGCTGCTGCCAGTTTCTCTTTGAGATCTTTCCATCTCCATGCCAATCAACAAATGTTGATGCACAGCAACTTTTCCTGCCTTAACTCCTCTAGAACCCTGTATATCTTCTATTCTCTGTTTCTCCACTGCAGGTGTGGTTGTCTCATTATGCCCCATTAATTTTTTTCTTAGCACCACCATCCTTCCTAGAACTGTTTTTTGTTCTTTTGCTGGCCCTGTAGTCCTCCTCCTCATCATCATCATCCCACTGCACATAACTGCTGCTACTTGACAGACTGACTGCTACGTTATCTACTACAAACTCAGAATCTGTTTCACTGATTTCCCCCCTCACTCTCATATGTCTTCTTCTCCTCCTCATCATCATCCATCACTGTGCTTACTAAGACTGGCTGCCACACTATGATGGCTCTTGTGCTCATCCTCTGAGAACCACAACGGGTTACTCTTGCAATGTTCTGAATTTTCTGTACTGTTGTCACTGTTGCCTGAGAAGTGCTGCTTTTTTATGTTGGCTCGCGCATGCACAGCCAACATATTGGGGTAGTAGCACATTTGGAGGTGCAGTCACTGTTGGGCGAATGCAGAGCATGCATCAGTAGGTGCGTCCCTCATTCCCCAATCAGCCTGCATGCCGGTGCCACACCATGCAGGCGAGCACATCTAAGAAAAGGTCTGCTGCAATCTGAGCAACGCTCGTCACACATAGTAGACCTCCTGACCTGCTTACCCTGCTGAGACAGGAAAAAAACATGGTGGCACACTGCCAGCCATAATGCCGACTTCGGGGGTGCCCAATCCCCCTGTCGGCATGCCCTGCCCCCAATGTATAGCCAATGGGGGTTTCCACTCCCATCAGCATAAGCACTTCAAGATTTATTATATGTTGATGGGGTGCCCAATCCTCCGTCACAAAGCATCCCCTCAAAAAAAAAAATACTTAGGTGGCATGCTGGGAGCCCACCCCAGCCTGCCAAATCCCTGAAAATAAAACAGTCCGTGATGTGTTTTGTTTTAACCTGTGAAAAAGAACAGTCCTCGCCGCCTCCCTGCCCCTCCCACGACCCGCGCCCACCCTCTGTGCACCCTGCCTCTCCACACCCCCCACACCATACTTACCTCCGGAGTCCGGCGCGACGATCTTCGGCGGACAGGGAACACGTCGGCACTCTTTAAAGCCGACTGCGAACTGAAGAAATGCCGGTAAGCTGTATAATGGCATAAATAGGGTTTTTTCAACTTTGGTGCACATCTCGAGCATTCTTTGGAATTTTTGCACCAAATTTTCAACATGGGGTTATTGGGACAACTTCTCATGAATTCAGTCACTGTCATGGCGTTATTCGGTCCTGAAAGGTGATTTTGCGGTCACTGCGTGGAATCACCTTTTGGGACTGAGTAACGAAACGACAGTGCCACTGTTCATGAGAGGGGCTCTCAAAAAGCCTATGTTGCAAATTTGGTGGAAAAATCCCAAAATAGCTGTTTCTGACGAGCGTATGCTTGCTGTTTTCACGCACGCTCGTAACTTCGCGCATTTGTAATATTTTCACTCCAGATTTTCATAATTGGCATTTTTCCTCACCTCCTGATGAATGATACAGCTGTCATTATACATATCCTGGCCAAAATTTGTTTTCGCACGTCTGGCGCAGAATAGCGTGGTCAGTGTGAAATCAGTTTTCAGGACAGTTTGAGGAAATGACGGTGACACTGTTCATGAGCAGAGGTCCACAAATGCCTATGTTGAAAATTTGGTGCTGAAAGGCCATAAAATGACTTTGTTACAAGCGGGCATTGCGCAGTTTCTACGCACCCTTGTAACTTCTCAAATTTGCAATATTTCCATGACAGATTTTCAACACTGCCATTTTTTTCACACCTCCTTATGAATAGTACAGCTGTCATTTTTGACATCCTGCCCAAAATGTGTTTACGCACCTGTGGCGCACAATGGCGTGGTCGCTGTGGGAAATCAACTTTTGGGATAGATTAACAAAATCACAGTGCCACTGTTCATGAGGGGAGGTCCCAAAATGCCTATGTTAAAAATGTGCCTAAAAAACTCCCCAAAATAATTGGGTTACGGACGGTGTTGGGCAGTTTCTATGCATGCCCATGACTTCACCAATTTTTGTATTTTCACTCCAGATTTTCAACGCTGCTATTTTTACGCCTCATGAACAATACAGTTGTCATTTTCCACATCCTGCCCAAAATGTGTTTTCGTCTCTGTGTCGCCAAATGGTATAGCCACTGTGTAAAACCACCTTCAGCTAACAAACTGATTGTGCCACTTTTCATGAGGTGGGCTCACAAAAAGTCCATGTTGGAAATTTGGAGTAATACTAACACTACCATGGTGTTGGGTTCTCAACTTCAGCACCCCACCTCTATAGGACTGATCAGCGGGGTGTGACTTGGGATCATCGGCTGTAATGCTCACGCCATTCCAACCCCACCCCCACCCTGCAGCCAGTGACAGGCATCATGGTGTGCTTTGCACTGTTTGGCCACACAGTTCACCCCATTCTTCTATACTGCACCCACCTCAGTGTATTTCCTTATGGAATAAGGTAAGTATAATGCCCAAAGACCCCAAAGCATACCACGACACTTGTCAGTGTCTACAGGGTAGGGTGAGGTACAATGGCATGAGCGTTATAGCTGATGACCCAAAGGCACACCCCAATGCCTGTCAGTCTTTACAGGGTGGGGGTGGGGTTGACGTCACTTCAATACTTCACTGCCATTCCTATTATGCATCTCTAACTCCAGCACTACCAATGCCAATGCCAGCAAGACAACATTCAGCATTGACAAATGCTTGTTTTACCACTCGTGGCTGCATCGAGTCAAGTGCTTTAAGCAGAAAAATACAGGGACATTTTTTCCCTAGCAGGTAAATACAACACTGCTAGCTGCGTCGAGTCAAGTACTTTAAGCACACAGGGATACTTGTTCCCTAGTAGGTAAATATAGCACTGCTGGCTGCATCGAGTTAAGTACTTTAAGTAGTAACACACAGGGACATTTGTAGAACATGGTTTTACTTAGTAGAACCTGCTTTTTTACTTAGTAGAGCCTGGTTCTACTTGGTAGAACCTGGTTATAAATGGTAGAACCCAGTTCTACCTGGTAGAACCCGATTCTACTGGTTTCTACCTGGTAGAACCAGGTAGAACATTTTTGAGTTCTACTCAAAAAGTTTGAGATGTAGAACTTTTAGAGGTTTGCACAACCCTAAAAGGAATTTGCCAGTCCAGGAGAGGGACAGCGCATCTCACCAGAAAACACCAGGCCCTGGATCTAGCGAGTAGAAATTGGGCAGTTTTGCATTGCATGGGGAGGTGAAGAAATCTAGTTCTGGAGTTCCCCATTTTGTGAACAAAGTTTCTGCTACTGGTTGCAGAAGTTCCCATTTGTGTGCGAAGGATCTGGATCTGCTGAGCAGATCCGCTAGCATGTTCTGTATCCCTGGAACATGAACTGCAGACAGGGTGAAACTGTGTTCTATTGCCCAGTACCATACTCTCATTGCCTCCCAACAGAGTTGGTATGAATGAGTGCCTCCTTGCTTGTTGATATTGAATACTACTGACATATTGTCTGTTTGAATCGGTAGGTGTCCCAGGAGTAGGTCTGCAAAGCTTGCAGGGCGTAGATAACTGCCCTCATCTCCAGGATGTTTATGTGAAGGGCTCCTTCTGTGCTGGACCATAATCTCTGTGTTCTTTTGTCACCAAGGTGGGCCCCCAACCCAATTCTGATGCATCTGTAGTCAGGATCTGTGAAGGTGTGGTTGATAGGAAGGAGATTCCTGCTGCAAGGTGCTCTGGGGCTAGCCACCATTGAAGGACTTGGTGAATGGAAGCTGGGACCAAAACAAGTTTATTGAGGTCATCCTGGCATTGGTCCCACTGGACTTGGAGCATCCACTGAATGGTTCTCATGTGGAGACGTGACTGAGGAACCATGGCTATGGCTGCTGCCATGTGGCCCAAAAGGCACAGCACAGTCCTTGCTGTGACCTGTTTCTGCTTCAGTATATGTCTGGTTAGACCTCATAGGCAATCTGCTCTGTCCTCTGGCAAGAACACCTTTCCTCTGGTCATATCCAGGACTGTGCCAATGAACTGCATCCTTTGGCATGGCATGAGAATTGACTTTGGCAGGTTGATAGTGACACCCGCTGTGTTGATTATCGAAAAGGTGTCTTGCAGTGCCTGGTTTAGTCCCATTCTGGATGATGCCATGAGTAGCCAGTCATCCAGATAAGGGAAAATGTAATGGCCGTCCTCCTGAGGGCCATGGCTACCACTGCCAAGCATTTGGCGAAGACTCTTGGTGCTGATGACAGACTGGAAGGCAGTGCCCAGAATTGGTAATGTTGTCCCTGGAATTCGAATCACAGAAACCTCCTGTGGTGTTTTGCGATTGGAATGTGGCAATAGGCATCTTGCATGTCCAGTAATGTGAGCCAAGCATTCTGGCGTAGCATCGGGATCAACTCTGGCAAGGTGACCATCCTGAAGCGTTCGTATGCCACGAAGGTGTTGAGATCGCTGAGGTCCAGGATGAGGCATAAGTCCCCTGTCTTTTTTGGCACTAGGAAAAAAAAAAGTGAATGGTACCCTTTCGCTCTCTGAATCCATGGGACCTGTTCTATGGTCTTTTTCGCCAGAAGGGCGTGGATCTCTTCTTCTATCAGTGTGGCGTGTTGGTTGGAGTATTGGGAAAGAAAGGGTGGCCTGGACAGTGGGTGCCTGGTGAACTCGATAGAGTGGCCTCTCTGAACCAGCTGAAAAACCCATTGGTCAGAGGTAATTTGCTGCCACCCTTCTAGATGTTTCAAGAAGTGAGCCCTGACCACCTCTTCTACCTGAGCAGATGGGAGAGGAGGGCTCTGCAATGAGTCAGGCTGTGGAGGGGAAGGGAGGTTTGCCTGAGAAGGTTTTGCATTCCTAACTCCAGCACCTCCTGTTGCTCAAGAGGGGCCTTTGCGGGTAAAGCCACCTCTCTGCTGCTGTCCAAACCTAGACTGCTGCCCCTGTTTTCCAAGAAAACGGTGCTGTTGTCTCCAAAATGGTTTTGTACAGAACGGGCCGCCTTGCCGGCGTCTTGTAGTTTTGTTATGATCCTTTCGGAATCCTCTCCAAAAAGGACTGAGCCCTTAAAGGGGACATCTAGGATGCCCATCTGGAAATCTGGTGTGAAGCCCGAGACCCTCAACCAAGAGTGTCTTCTAAGGCATATACCTGTTGCTGCACTTCTGGCAGTGGAATCTGCAGAATCATAGGCTGCTTTGAGTACCTGTGTGCCCACGTCAGAGCCTGTCTGCAAGAGTTTGGGTCAACTCTTCTTTTTTGTTTCCATTTGGTAGAGTTTTGATCATGTCCAACCCTTGCTCCCACAGGGCATTCTGAAACTGGACCTTGTGGGTTAAAAAGTTCAGTGAGCAGAAAGAACATGTAGCCGATGCATACATTTTCTTCCCAAGGAATCAAACTGTTTCCATTCGTGGTCTGGAGGCTGAGTGCTCAAGTGCTTTGGCCTTTGGGACCTATCATGAGTGGCGGTGATGACCACTGAATCTGCTATGGGTTATTCTCCCAGATAAGAGTCTTCTAGTGGGACCCTATATATAGGTGGTCAGCCTTTCTGGGGACTGCAGAAGACATATAAGGGTGCTTCCAAGCAGCCTTGGTCATGTCTTGGAATGTATCAACCAGTGGAGGTACCACAACTGGGTTAGGATCCTTTTGGTGAAGATATTTTGCTAGACTGCGCCGTTCTGGATCCAAATCCTCTGTGTCCCGCTCCATATTATCTTGGATATGATGCATTATGTCTATGAAAATAGGGTCATCTGGAGGGGACCTTGGCAAATCCTTTGGATCCAGAGAAAGAATGCTAAAGGGGGAGACAGATCTGAAGGAATAGTTCAATGAAGAAGAATATGATTTTTCCGAGGAAGAGGAATCTGACCTCCTATGGTGCTTCTTTTTCTTATGCACACTTAGTGAGTGGGAAGAGGTCTTGGAAGGAGACTTCAGCAGCTTCTTTTCTTTTGAACACCCTCTATGTGGGGTAGGGCTTTTTTCTTTAGGAAGAGGACTGACCAGACTTTTCTCCTTTGGCAGAGAGCTATGAGCCCGTGGTGGAGGTTGGTCAGCTGGAGGCGCCTTCAGGGGGACTGCATCCTTCAGCATCATCTCCCACCAGTAAGCAAATAAATCCTTCACCTTGGAGATCTACGGACCGGAGGTTTGGCTGAGATATCTGACCGGAGGTTTGGCCCATCACTGGCTGAGACATCTGACCATCTCCTATGCCCATTGGTCTGTGGTCCGATACACCCGTCGTTTGGTCTTTGGGTGTTGTTGGCTGATGTAAGAGGTCTGCACCCACTAGACCTTCTGACATCGGGTTGTCACTCAGATGTCCGACCCCGACGTCGGTGTTTTCATCGTATGTACCGACCTCCAGTGTGGTGGAGGTGTTGTTGTCCCGTTGTTGGGTGTGGACCTTGGCCAGAGGTCATTGGTCCTTGGACCTCTTAGTGGACGTATGGTCTGAGGTTCATGTAGGGTCCATGGTCCTTTTGATGGATGTCTGGTCTGTGATGTGTTTAGCAGATGGCCCCAAGGACATAAGGCTTCTGGGGGTCTGAGAGGCTGACCTCAACTGGTTGGAGCCCCGGCACCAGTCCAGGGAGTTGGAGCATATGACTGAGGCCAATTTGGAGGGCGCCTTGACTGGGTGGTATGTAGAAGAAGATTGGCCTACAGAGCCTGAAGACTGGCTGGTAGAGTGAACCCGGGGCCGGATCTTCAGGGGCTGAAGAGTGGTTCCCGAACCAGAGTCACCCAACATCTGGACCTTGGCTGGTGGTTTTTGGGCCTTAGATCGAGACAGAGATCTTGTAGAGTGGCTGGCCAAGTCCGAGCTCCCCCTGGAGTCGGACATCCAGGACTTGGATGGGGAGTCCTCTTTTTCCCTTTCCCTCCTTTTTTCCTTGTGTTTCCCCGACTTATGGGAGGAGCCTTCCCTTGAGGAGGTACTCTTTTGCATTACTGCTAACTTTTGTTTGAGGAGGAAGGTCTCCAAGACTTCATGGCAGTGGATCCTCGTTGTACTGTTGAAATTCTGACAAATAGGACAGGCCTTACTGTCATGCTCTGGGCCCAGGCACCACACAGAAGCCATGTGGCTGTCCTTAAATGAGGTCTGTTTGCCACAGGCACACTTGGATGAGTGCCTTTCTATGGAGGATTTCAGGGAAGTCGTCATACAGAAAGAGATCATTGGAAAAAAATATCAAACTTTTCAAAAATAATAAAGAAAATACTTAGGTGATGGCGTCGATTGGTTGCTGAAGGCATCCATGGAGCCGATGCTTGTGAGTCAATGGCAGGAAAAGAACTGAGGGATGCTGGGGACGTTGGGGTGGGGCCGATGTCGGTGGGTGATACCCTGCTGTATGTAGCTAGCTAGAAGTTTTCCGTGGGGTCCTGCCATGTGACAGCTTTAGTCCTAATGATGTAACCTGCTGCAAGTGCTGTATCTTGAAGTAAGATCAAAATATCCCATAGTGGGACTGGTTCCCGGCTGGGAGGCTTTCAATGCAGAATGACCTGTAAAATTGTATGGGGAAGATCCTGCTGGGCAAGACTCTTGCCCTCAATGGGTGCATGGTAGGCTGAAGTGGCAGACAGATACACCTTGAGTGAGGAGTAGCCTATCCTGGAGTCAGACCGGGATAGGAGATACTCCAGAACTGAAGTCACCGGGCAGGTAAAGGGGTCCAATTGTCAAGTGATGGCTCAAATGCAGAACTGTTTCCATTTCATAGCATAAGTGGCCCTAGTGGAAGGCTTCCTAGCAGCCACAAAGACATCTGCTACCCTGAGGGATACCTCAAATCTGGATATAGCTAGGTCTTCAGGAGCCACGCATGAAGATGTGGAGATCTGCGATCCAGATGGAACAAGGTTGCCTGCTCCTAGGAGAACAAGTCTGAGTGCAGAGGCAGAGAAATTGGAGGTTCCACTGCAAGTTGCTGGAGCAGCGGAAACCAAATCTGGCACGGCCAGAAAAGTGCCACCAGAATCATCTCCGCTCATTCAGAGTGCAGCTTGAGAAGAACTCGCTGCAGCAGAGGAAAGGGAAGGAACGCCCCATCCAGGAGAGGGACAACGCGTCTTGCCAGAAAACACCAGGCCCTGGATCTAGCAAGCAAAAACTGGGCAGTTTTGCATTGGATGGGGAGGCAAATAGATCCAGTTCTGAACGTCCTTATCTGTCGAAGAGGTCTTCAGCCACAGAGGGATGAAGCTCCCACTCATGTGCCCTGGAGCGGCTGAGGCTGTTGGCCAGGGTACTTTGCATGCCTGAAACATGGACTGCAGTCAAGTCCAGTTGATGGTCCACTGCCCATGACCAGACTCACATGGCCTCCCTGCAGAGGGGATAAGAATGAGTCCCCCCCCCATTTGTTTATATAAAAGACCACTGACATGTTGCCTGTCTAGATCAACAGAGGACTGGATAGCAAGACTGTTTAGAAGGCCTGTAGGGCATACAGAATCACCCACTTCTCAGGGACATTGATGCAGAGATGGAGCTCATGCTGGGCCCAGGTTTCTTGTCTCTGATGGCCTCCCAAGTGGGCTCCATAGCCTTGGCCCAATGCATCTGTAATTAGGATCTGATTGGGAGAGTCCTTCCTCAGGCAAACCCTTCTGGAAAGGTTGGAGGATTTTAGCCACCATGCTAAGGTCTGTCATACAGGGTTGGCTACCAAGACCGGTTGCTCTAGGTCATCTGAACGCTGATCCCATTGAACTCTCAGGTTCCACTGAATCACCCTCATGTACAGCTTGGCAAGGGGGACTGTGGCGATGGTGGCCACCATGTGTCCCAAGAGTCTGAGGACAGACCTGACTGGGACCTGGCAAGAGGAGGAAATCTGCCAAGCATGAGTCTAAAGGCGTTCTACTCTGTCTTGAGGAAGGAAGACTTTGCCCTGCATCATGTTCAGAATGGCCCCTATATATTGCAGCCGCTGACTTGGCCAAGGGGAGGACTTGGGGAGGTTTAAGGTAACCTCTAGGTCTTGAAACAAGGAGAAGATGGCCTGCATGGTATGGTGTAGCCGGTCCTTGGTGGGAGCTGTCAGCAGACAGTCATCCAGGTAAGGAAATACATAATGTCCCTGTCTCCTTAGAGTTGCAGCCACCACTGCGAGGCATTTAATGAAAACTCTGGGGGCCAAGGACAGGACGAAGGGCAGAGCCCAAAACTGGTAGTGACGTCCCTGGAAGTGGAAGCGAAGGAACCTCCTGTAAGGTTGGAAAATCAGAATGTGGAGGTATGCGCTCTGCATGTCCAGGGAGCATAACCAATCCCCTTGATGAGGAAGGAGTAGACAGAGCAGAGTTACCAACCTGAATTATTTGTACTTGATGTACCGATTCAGGTGGCTGTGGTCAAGGATAGGACGCGAATCCCCAGTTTTCTTTGGCACCAGGAAGAAGTGGGAATAAAACCCTTTCCCCTGTTGTGCTGGAAGTACTGGCTGCTTGGCCCACTTTTGCAGGAGGGCTTCACTCTCCTCTGCGATAAGAGCACTGTGAGCCTGAGAGTAATGGTAGGGGATTGGTGGGTTGTCTGGGGTATCACTGTGAACTCCAGAGTATGCCCCTTTTTGATAAGTTGCAGGACCCACTGATCTGTGGTTATCTGACGCCAACCTTCTATGTACAAGGAAAATCGATGCCCTACCGCCTCTCCTAAGGCTTCAGCCGGGGGAGAGGGGTCGGGCAATGAGTCAGGCTGAGGTGCTGAGGAGGGGCAGCATGGCCTGAGAAGTTCTTGGAGCTCGTGGGGCAGAACTTCCAGAAGCCAGAGTGGAAGCCTTATGCTTAAATCCTGCTCTCTGTTGTTGTCCTCTGGGTTGCTGTCTGGCATTCCTCCAAAAGGACTGCTTAGGAGGCTGTTTGGACTAGGATTTGTACATAGTGTGTACAGATTAGATAGGGGTACACTAATATAAAAAATCTAGAATCCATAGAAAAGGAGGTGGAGTAGCGATTTATGTATCAGATGACATAACATTTGAATGCCTGGGGCAGAGATTGAAGAAATGGACGAAATCTGGATTAAGCTATTTCCACCCAAATCTCCCAAAATCATAGTGGGTACTATATACAGGCCACCTTTTGCAACAGTAGAAATGAGTAATATATTCCTAAAGAAAATCAACAATTTAGACCCTACAGACAAAATATTAATAATGGGAGATTTCAATCTGCCAGGAATAGACTAGCATACACTTAAAGCAGAGTAAAACAGAAATTAAAATGATGTACCTACCGTAATCCTTGATCTTTCTGTGTATCTTCACCATTCATCACAGTTGGGATATGTGGCCAGAGGTTACGACCCTGCGGGAGCATTTTTTTTTTTTTTTAGCTAGACGGAGTAGACGCACCGTCGGCACTGCTCTCGAGGCCGACGCACTGCATGGCACTCACGGGTTGGCCATTAGGTGTCATCAACCTTGCCCTCCCACCAGTTCTGAGTTGCCATAGAATGGGGAGTCCAAGGAACAGATAAAAGGAAAAGATATACAAAACAAAAGGAGGAATAATGGCTGAGGACAGAAAAGGAGGAAGAGAAATCTAAGGGATTGGGAGAGACCCAAATCTCTGGGAAAGAAGAAGGAAAGGACAAACATCTTTCTTGGAAGGGGGAGGACAATGCCAACTGACCCTGCAACCTGGACCTCCTAGTTAAGACTGAACAAGTTCAGACCTTCTGCCCCAGGGGACAGGAGAGGAGAGAGAGAGAAGAAAACCTGGCATGGCAAGCAAGGTTAACCACAAAATAAACAGCTCCAAGCAGAGGACAACTATCCCTGAGGGATTAGTCGCAAAACACAACTAAAGTCCAGAAGCCAAGGCACGTCCTCCCCCCTATCCAAAGAAAACATGGGTGGAGGAATTTCAAGAGAAAAGCCTCCCCCCAAATAATTAAAAATTCAATTAGTCCTGAAGGACAAAGGAGAAGGGGGAAAAGAGGTGGCTCTAAGTGCAGCATCCCATCCCTAAAAAGGGGGCGGGGAAGCTACAAGGCAATAAGGCTAAAAGCCCCCCATCCCCCCCAGCCACTAAGCTATAGAACTTGGTTCCTCCGTGTGTCTCCCAAGGTTCCCCCACTCCAAGCCAAAGGGAAGGAGGGAGGGGAAGGAAGGGAAGGGAAGAGGCATACAGAGGGAGGGGGACCCAGAGACTGAGGCCCAAGGGGGATGGAGGGTGGGATTTTGTGATGAATGGTGAAGATACACAGAAAGATCAAGAATTACGGTAGGTACATAATTTTCATATATTGTCTGTGTCAATCTTCACCATTCATCACAGCTGGGTGAGTACCGAGCCCCCTGAAGGGGACCGAGACCCTAAAGGACTAAGTCCCTTAGCTCCCAGTGGGGGAGAGAACACTGAGAGGGAGAACCCCTATGGGCCAAGCGTGGCTCGAGACTGGGGAGAGTGAGATGGGGACCCTGTGGAGGGGGCCGGAGGTTGCCCCAACAGACGCCGCCTCACTCTACGGGAGAAAAGGTGGGTTCTCTGGTAGGCGGAGAAAATCACCCTACGTTGGTCCAAGAGTGACAACCAGGAAAGACACAGCCATGCTGTCCGCCTAATGCAGATCGCTGTCCCTACGATCCTAGAAGCTACCTCGTTGGCATTGTAAGTTGCCCTTGCTTGGTGCCTTGCTAGCTCCAGGCCACGTGCAGAGAGTGCAATGGCTTGTCTGGTTACCTCTGAATCAGGCAAGGAGGCTAGGAGTTGACCCAGCCTGGACCACAAGAACCTATCACAGGAAGCATAGTGGGCCTGATGAGCAGAAATCAACAACAACAACCATGCCGAGTAGAAGGTCCTCCTCCCCCAGAAGTCAAAATCCACGGAATCTTGATCTGGGGGCCAGTCACAGTGGAGGACACGAAGCCCATCGGGACTGTCCAGCTGCATCAGTCCTGATGGAGGATGAGGCATACGACCTGGAGACTTCGAGGGGCACAATACCTCTGGCTCAGATCCCTAGGGGCTGGGACTCCGGAAAAGGGTTGTTACCAGAACCACAATGATTCCTCCTGAAAAGGAACAGGCCAGGCAGGCACCACAAGGATGGCAGCACTGAAGTCACCTAAAAAGGCACACGTCGAATGCTCCGGATTGTGCTGAGGAGTGCGTGGGGTAATACGCAGGTCTTCCATCATCCTCACGATGAAATGGTGATATTTGGCGAGATCAGCAGCAGGGGGGATGTGGACAGAAGGTTCCTCTTCTCCGGAAGAGGAGGATGAGGAAGTGGAAGACCTCGGAGATCCAGAGGTTGGCTGCTCTGGGGGAGGGTGGAACACCTGCTCATCCATGGCCCTGACATAAGTAGGGAAGTGAGCAGCCGCACCCCTAAACTGTTCCCAGGAGAGAGGCCCCATAGGACCATGAATGCCTGGGACAGCAAGAGATGGTGACAGAGGAATGGGGGCCAGATCCACAAAAGAAGAGTAACATCCTCTGTCTGGGCAAGAGAGCCCACCAGAAGCCTCCAAGGGAGGAAGAGTTCCGGAGAGCCCAACAGCTGATCAACCACACTGGAACTGCCTAGACCATGCCCTGAAAAATCACCCCTGTGAGGTGACTGGGACCATGTGAGCCGAAAAGGACGGTCCCTTCCCTCCAAAGACCAGGGCACTCTCGAGGAGACCAAGAAGGAAGGGTGGGAGTTCGCACTGTGACTCCTCCCAGAACCCGGGTGGGTCCCAGAGAAGGGCCACCTCCTTGAACCCTGGTCCCTTGACCCCTCAGAGTCTGAGAGAGCTCTCTGCCTCAAAAACACCAGCCTGGGCAGCTGGCAACTCTGGTTGGTCCCCAAGGAGACCACCCAGGAAGTAGCACCCTCACCCTCTCCCTCCGTGGGCGCCCTGGTCAGCCCTAAAGTTGAGCGATCCAGGCAAACCACATGAGGGGGTGTCCTAACTGAGGAGGCAGAAAACCCCGCAAGTCCAGGCTTCAGGGCAGTAGTGGCTTGGACCACCACCAGCTGGTCAGCACTTCTGACCCCAGATTCTGGGGCTAGTGCTCGCTCCTCAGAGGAAGGCTGGTTCTGGTCAGCCGAAGTACTTACTGAGGTGTCCAAATGGGCTGCCAACTCCAAAGAGTCAGACAGCAAGTCTGAAAGAAAGACTTGTTCAGTACCTAGAGGCCAGCGGGGCACAGGACCCAAAGCAGCATGGATTCACAGCAGGAAGGTCATGTCAGACGAATCTAATCGATTTCTTTGACTGGGTGACCAAAGTAATAGACCAGGGAGGGGCTGTGGATATGGCCTACCTAGACTTTAGCAAGGCATTTGACACAGTCCCGCATAAAAGATTAATAATCACACCAGCCTGGGAGTGGGTCCCAGGGTGGTAGCCTAGTAGCAAACTGGCTGCACAACAGGACACAGAAGGTAATAGTGAATGGAACACATTCTGAAGAAAGGGGGGTTACTAGTGAAGTACCTCAGGGCTCAGTACTGGGTCCAGTCCTCTTTAACGTCTTTATAGCTGACACTGCAGAGGGTCTGGAAGGAAAGGTATGCCTCTTTGCAGATGACACAAAGATCTGTAACAGAGTTGATACACAAGGCGGGATAGAAAGGATGAGAAGGGATTTGGCAAGGTTGGAGGAATGGTCAGACATATGGCAACTTAGATTCAATGCAAAGAAGTGCAAGTAATGCACCTGGGAAATAAAAATCCAGGAGAAGAGTACACAATAGCAGGAGGTACTAACAACAACAATAATGGAAAGGGATCTGGGTGTAGTCATATCAGATGACCTGAAGGTGGGTAAGCAATGTGAGAAGTCAGTAAGGACAGCCAGAGGGATACTGGGATGCATAGGGAGGCGCATCACAAGTAGAAAAAGGGAAGGGGTTATCTCTCTGTACAGACAGTTGGTAAGACCCCATCTGGAGTACTGCATGCAGTTTTGGAGACCTCATCTATGCAAGGACATGAGACAGGATGGAAGCAGTCCAGAGAGGGCAACTAAAATGGTGCAGGGTCTACATCAGAAACCATATGAAGAGAGACAGAGAGCCTTAATATGTATACTGTGCCCTTGATGAAAGGAGGGACGGAGGGGACATGACAGAAACTTTTAAGTACCTCAAGGTAATCAACAAAGTCCAGGAGGGTAGCATCTTTCAGAAAAAGAGATGTGTAAGAACAAGGGGGCACAATTTAAAGTAAGAGGGGGGACGGCTCAGGGGTAATGTGAGGAAATTATTTTTCACAGAGAGAGTGGTGGACGCATGGAACTGCCTTCCTGGAGAGGTTGTGGGGTCTAAAACACTGGGGGAATTCAAACATGCATGGGACAGACATAAGGCAATTATAGTGGGGGGTTGCAGGAAGTAGGCTGTTGGTTAACTAGAATCTACAGCTTATCCAATAGGTAGGAAAATGGGCAGACTGGGTCGGCCAAGTGGTCCTTATCTGCCGTCAAAGTCTATGTTTCTATGAACCAGACTCAGAATCCAACTCCAAAGAGGTAGAGACCACAGTCTGGTGCCAGACCGTACACGGACGCCAGCTCCTGTCTGGACCAAGGGAGGCACCAATCTGGGTATCCACACCAGAGTCAGCACCAAACTCCCCCATGGCACCACGAACAGTGCCTGAGGAAGAGACAGCACCAAGAGAGGCAGTGGAACTGGACCCGATGCCGCCCATGGTGCTGTCCTCCCCACAGTGCCGCGAACAGCAGCAGGGTCAGGGATGGCGCCGACAGCACACTCGGTGCCACGAGCTGTGCCAAGAGTGAGATCGACACCTCTAACAGCTCCATAGCCCTGCACAGAGCAAGACACAGTGCCGTCCCCAGCCTCAGCACCGTGGGTGGTGCCGAGACCAGAAACAATTGAAGGCGGCACCTTAGAACTTCCCACGGCACCATCAGTACCATTGGCACTGTGAAAATGGTGTAGACAGCAGAGACGGCATTGAGCAGTGAACCGGCGCCAACCACAGCGCCATCAGGGCCCATGGTGCCAAGGCCCAAATCAGCACCAAAAGACAGCGTTGAGGTCAGTGCCGACCCAGGCTTTCCAGCCCAAGAAAACACCATGGGAGCCTTTGCCCCCGAAAGGCAATTTCACCGGAGCTGTTCCACTCCACCACTCGAGGGAATGGATTGGGCCTCCCCTGCACTCAAGTGAAGGCTACTGCCACGGGCTAGGCTACAAGAGGTGTAAGTCCACTCCTCTGCAGTCTGCATAGAACCAGAAGGGGACCCAGAGGAAAGGCTGAGAGACTGCGGATTAGCCCGACAAGTGCACACCCATCCCCCGAAAGTCGGCAAAGCTCTTCCAACTTTCCACGCATGCTGTTCCAGGACACGACGATCTATAGAGAAACAGGTGTCACATGAATCCATGTCAGAAAGTGGGCCAAGACACGTAAGGCAACGATCATGCTGCTTGACAATGGAATACTTGTGGCCGCACGGGCACCGATGCATGGGAGGCCGCCCCACTTTCAGTGACTTTTTGCCCTCTAACCTAGACATGATCAATGGTAAACAAAGTGAAAAAAACAGATTTGTGTCACTGAAAATAATAAAGGAACAATCTTGCCAGGCAGCGGCGTCAAGTAGGCGATAGAACTGACAGGAAGAATCAGAGTGGAGATCAGAGTAGAGAAAACTGAGTCATCAACAGGCTGAAAACTTCAGGAGCTCCTCATGAGGTGCGACCTCAATGGCGGGAGACGAAGAACTGGTGGGAGGGCAGGGTCGACAACACCTAACAGTCAACCCGCAAGCGCCACACAGTGTGCCGGCCTCGAGGGTGGCGCCGACGGTGTGTTGACTCCTCCCATCCAAAAAAAACCCAAAAAGCTCCTGTGGGGTCATGACCTCCAGTCTGCAGGTCAGAGCCCTAAATCACTATGCTGTTTTGCCCCCAGATCAAAACCTGCAGATCCTACCTGATCTCCGGCTTTAGTTCCTCTTTTGAATTGTTAGGGTTACCCTATGTCTATCCCATGCAGTTCTGAATTCCTCCACCAACTTTGCCCCCACCACCTCTGCTGGGAGGCTGTTCTATGCCTCCATCACCCTTTCAGTAAAGTACTTTCTCATGTTGCCCTTTAGTCTACCCCCTTCCAGTTTCATGTCATGCCCTCTTGTTCTAGAACATCTTTTCTGAAAGATGCTACCCTCCTGTACCTTATTTGTTCTTTTTAGGTATTTGAAGGTCTCTAACATATCTCCCCTCTCCGCCAAGGTATGCATATTGAGCGCCTCCAGTTTCTCCTCATATAACCTTTGGTGCAGGTCCTGCACCTTTTTTGTTAATGTTTTTTGAACTGCCTGTACCCTGTCTATGTCCTTTCAGAGATGTGGCCTCCAGAACTGGACAAAGTACTCCAAATTAGGTCTCTCCAATGATTTGTACAGTGGCATCACCACCTCTTTTCTTCTGCTGGTGATATCTCTCTCCCTATGCACCCCAGCATCCCACTGGTTCTCCCCACAGCCTTGGCACATTGTTTGGCCACCTTTAGGTTGTCAGATATGATCACCCCTAGATCTCTTCTCTGTTTGGCAGCCATTAGTAATTCCCCACCCATGATGTAATCCTCCCCTGGGTTCCTGTGCCTCAAGTGCATGATTTTGCACTTCTTCGCATTGAATCTTAGCTGCCACACAATGGACCATTCCTCCAGTTTAGCTAGTTCCGTCCTCATTTTTTCCACCCCTCCCGGAGTGTCTACCTTATTGCAGAAAACGTGCATTGCTTCGGCAGTTCACAGAGTTTGGAAGTGGTCAGTTTCATGTCTTTCTTAATCTTGTTCCAGGGCCAGGAAACCAAGAAGATGAAACCGTTCTTCCCAATTTAGGTTATTCTCCCCTTTTGGGGTGCTTTGCCCAGCAAGACCCTGTGAATAAATTTCAGGGATGGATCTGTGCTCATAACTGGTTTTACTGAGAGCAGATGCAGCCGAGGGGCTGCTAGTCCCTGAGTTTCAAAATACAAAATCAAAAGCTGACCCACATAAAGGGTCTATTTGAATAAAGACTGATTATAGTTAGTAATGAGATAAACACCATCGCTTGGCTTGTCACCCTGATGAAGCTTGGCAGGGCGAAGCACTGGGGCACATAGTGTGTTTGTCAACCTTGTTTGCTGCTTTAGTAATGAGAAAATAAAATTCTTCACCACTTGCAATCCAAGTGATGGCATTTGTCTTATTACTGACTATAACTGTCTTAATTCAAATAACCTCTTTGACAGATCTTTTATATAAAGCTGAGTCAGTGTGTCCGTCTTCTAACATGAATGGATGGAGGGCCACCCAACTATGTTGGGATGTTCACCGTAGGGATCTCAGTTCTGCATAATAAAATGTATCAAGATTTTTTTTAGCAGACTTTATGCTTTGCTGTAAATAAGATCTTCAAAAATCCAACAGCGAAAACAAACTGGAGTGGACATACTTTTTCTGTCCTGGGTTGGGAAATGGGCCTTAATTTTAAAATGAATCCCATGCAGCAGAACTGTTGGTGCAGCAGTAGCACTACTACTTGCAGTGCTGGTGATTCAGGTTTGGAAGAAAGCTGGTATAGTCGGGGAGGACTGAGTGTCCCAGGGGATGCTCTCCTCCAGGGATGGAGGTCATCGGGCTTCACTGCAGTACTGCCAATTTGGGTGAGCACAGGTGGCAGTGCAAGTGCAGCCATGATTGGTGAGTAGGTGCCTACTGACTGGGACATTGGCACACTAGTGTGCTGAAGTCTGCTAGAGTCCTGGCCTGCAAGGTGCCTGGGGGTGGGGAACAGAATCATAGGAAAATTCCGCCAGCCTGCTGAATGAAGCCTCCTTTCTTTGCAGGTTCCACACCTGGTCACTGGACTCCTAACCCGCAACTGAGCTAAACTCCTCCTGGGCTTAGGGAACCTGGGGTGCTCCACCATAGGGGAAAACTGTGGGGCACAACAGAGTTGGAATGCAAGTCCCAGAGACAGTGGGTGAGGGGCCTGGGAGAGGCTGTCAGGGCAGGTTGGGCATCAAGGGGGCATAAAGCATAGTAAATAAAAAAAAAAAAAATTAAACCCAGGAAAGTTTTGAATTTTTTTGTTAAGCATTCAATGTGAAATCTGAAGTTCACCTTGGAATCCAGCCAGCCTCCTGAATACCTATAATGTTTTCAGTTTATTTTAATTTTTTTTGTAATTTTTGAACAGTAAAGAAAACATTGTAATTAGATACCTTTTATTGCATAAACAAGTTATTTTCAGTGCACCACCTTTCAGGCCTCACTGTGCCCTTCTTTAGGTGTTGACAATTCTACAGAAAGAATATATGCTATGTAGGCATGCTGCATATACGTACATATGCCTGAACACAGCTCATAGGGGCATATATACATGCACATTTCAGAATATCAATCAATCAAACTTTATTTAACCAGGCAGTTACACCATTGTGCAAGCTCATTTTTAAGATGGTCCTGGACACAGAGGACACTTTTGCTTACAGTAGACAACACTTCATACAAAGTAGACATCGGTACAGGCAGTTACAATATGCAAAGTCAGTACTTGGATGAATCAGACATGTAAAGCAAGTGCAAATATAGGCATTTAAAGTGCAGCGTACACAGGTTGTAGCTTATAGAGTACAAGTGAGGAGAGGAAGGAGGGACATAGAGAAGGACAGTGGGAAGAAAGGGAATTAAGACACATAGTACAGAGGGAAAAACAGGGCAGCCTAATAGAATGAGGCCCCCTGCGAAGCTAATTGATGAGAGGGGGGTGGTAGGAGGGGGGAAGGTGGTTACCCTAAAGGGATGCTGGCCGACACGGGAAATAGGCGACCCAGAATTACAGAGGTTAAGGGACTCAGTTGAGCAGGGTAAGGCTTTACCTGAAACAATCACATGCCATTTTCAGGCCTCTGTAGAGTAGCCCCCTAAATATAAAATGGCTGGGCAGCAGGGAGATTTTAAGTCATTTTTGCATGCTATTCCAAAGAGCTGGTAAAAAGAAGTTAATGACAGTTGAGCCAAGACATGTCCTTGTTCGTGGTAGCTTAAGGAGGAGTTCCTTAGTCTGTAGGCACCCTTTGAATACAAAGGACAGTATATTGCACAGTATAAAACATGCTGCAGATGTAAGTGATAAAAGTATTCACAAGATAGATACAAATAACCCACAGAAAATGGCCAGCCCAGTGATGTGGAGGACTGTGATGTCAAACAACTTTCCTCTTAGCATGCTGGTGACCCGTGTTCAGGAACAAGTGCAGGTTGCAGGGGTTTGTAGGGTGGGAGAGGATTAAGCATTCCTAGGACAGCTGTCTCCTGTGGATTGGGTGGCAGTTGTAGTGGTCTTTGACTGTCACCGGGTGGAGGCATGATGGCAGTGCAGGCAATGAGTGGTTGAAGGGAGGGGCTGCAGATCTGTGGGATGTGTGCACCTCACCATGCATGCTCCCAATGTGAAGCTGCAGCAGGGGAATGGGAGAAAAATGAACAAAAGGGATCCTGAGGCAGGACGAAGCCCTGTGTTCCTCGTCGGACCCACACCATCACCTGGATGCCTAGAGCTGCACCAGACTTGAGGACTGGGGGAGGACAGCCCTCCACTCTTTATCCTGCCACAGGGCAAACTGTGGGGGAACAAGCTCTCAGGTTTAACTAGGGGAAGTCGGTGCTGGCCTCGAGGGGGGGGGATAGGAACTACAGAGCATGCTGAGGGAGTAAAAAGCTATATGGGAAGAAAAAGGAAAAAAACAGAAGAAAAAAAAATAACCCTCAGAAAAAAGTAGAGTAGGTTTCATTTCTGTAATGGGTCATAAAACCAAAGTCTATGTTGGGCCCAGTATTTTTAGTCAAGCAGGTCTACAAATCTGAGTTTTCAAATTCACCTCTCTTGTGTGTTATAGTTTCTTCAGAAAACCAGGACAGAGAGAGTGGAGATTAAGTGATCAGGTTGAAAAAAATGCGATCCCACTGGTGTTTCAGTCCATTTCTCCTTTATGTTGTGCCTGTGTGAAATCATTCTGGATATGGAGTAGTTGGTTTTATCTGCTTTGCCTGCATTGGGGTACTGATTACACTGCATGTAAGAAAAAAATGCTCACCGCAGTAAACTTCTCTCTTCCAAGGGGTCCTTTAGTATCAGTAACTTTTTTGCACTTAGCTGGCTAGGTGTAACTGCCCCGGAGGTGTGCCTTTAAGAGATATTTAAATGAGCTTAGGGCCAAGCCAATCAAAAGACAGGAGGGGGTATGAGTTGAGTGAGAGCTGTTGAAGGCTTCAGAATTTTTTTGAGGAAAAACGAGGGCAAATGCCCTGAAAAAGAATCAGCAGAATTCAAAAAACATGCACATGTCCACAAAAGAGGAAATAGAAACAACAGTAACACAAGCAAAAAACTCATTAATAAGAAACTCCAAATATGGTAAAAGGTGACATAAAGAGCCCTTCTCTGACAGGTGAACTGGGGAGGAAGGGTGGGAGCTTACTGAGGCTAAAGGACCCCTTGGAAGAAAGAAGATTACTGCGGTGAGTACGTTTTTTCTTCTTACCCCAGAAGTCCTTTAGCATCAGTAACTTTTTTGCAGACTACTGAGCAGGACCAAGTGGGAGGTGGGCAGAGAATCTACTTAGGAAAGAGGCTCTGCAGAACCGACCTGCCAAATTTGGCATCAGATCTGGTCTGCACATCCAAACTGTAGTGTTTCACAAAGGTGTGCACAGATTTCCAGGTAGCTGCTTTGCAGACATCCAGTAGGGGAATGTCCCTTGCTGCTGCAAGCAAGGCTACAGTGCCCCTGGTGGAGTGGGCCCTGGGCCCCACTGGAGGTTGTTGACCAGCTTTCTCATAGCAGAATCTAATATGAGACCAACCAACGAGAAATAGTTCTCTTGGTAACTGGTCTTCCTCTGCCTATATCCCCATAGGTGAGGAACAACTGAGTGAAGAGCCTCTGGACTGTCTAGTATGCTCTAGGTAGTGAAAGATGGCTCTTTTGGCATCCAAACTGTGGAGCTTTTGCTTGCCACGAGTGGATGGCTCAGTAAAGAAGACAAGCAGAGTAATGGACTCGTTCAAGTGAAACTCTGAAACCACCTTTGACAGAAATGTCCTATTTGTCCTGAGCTCAACTTTATCGTTGTGAGAGATTATTTAATTTGGCTAAGTGCACAGGGCCTGTAGCTCTAAGTCCTCCTGGCAGACATAATGGCTACCAGGAAGATGGTCTTCCAAGTTACAAACTTGATGTGGGCCTTGCAGTAGCGGCTGTAGTCACAAATGGTTACCAGGGCACAGCTAGGGCACAACAGATGGCAGCCAAGGCACTGATATATTGTTACTATGGGGGAAGCTCTGCACCATATGGGGCACCAACTGAGGCACAGCATTTTTTTACCAGGGCACGTGCCCTGGCGGGCCCTGGTGTAGAGCCGCCACTGAGGCCTTGGACATAGGCTTGAAGATGGATTCATAAGCCCACCTATGCAAAGGTTCAGGCTCCAAGGAAGAAAGGGCTCCCTGGTTGGAAGCTGGAGGTGCAAGAGGCCTTTGAAAAACTTTAAAAATGTGGGATTTAGTTTTCCCTCTGTATGAGGTATAGCAATATCTGAGATGCATATATCCTTTTATTAAGGAGACTTTATATAAGTCTCCTCTCGGAAATGTATGTTCCCTTTCTACGCTGGTCTGTCTCATGTATGGAATTGTTATTTGTCCTATAACAAATGAAAATAAAAACATAAAGTACAAAAAAAAAAAAAAATGTTGTGGGAAAAAAATGATTTCTTCGTTCCCACGAAAGGTAGGCCGAAATTGCAGGTGTAGTTTAAGTGAAGATGACTTCAAGTTTGACTCCTGTAGGTGTACCAGGTAGTCTAGCAGCTGAGGCTCTGAAGCTGATAGGGGTTCAACCTTTTGGCTCCTGTACCAGAGGGAAAACCTTTTCCTTTTGGCTGTATAAGTCTTCTTAGTGTTCATTTTTTTAGCCATCCTCAGTATCTTTTTTTTTTTTCATAAATAGTTTAAGTGGTTCAGGATATACAGTTGAAAATACATTGCAGTGACAAAATGTGTACAGACTTAGAAAATCAGCACTTGCTCACTGAAGTCAATCCCTAACACAGTGTCACTATTAGCACACAAATAGATATACTTTATAGCTGGGTACTATCGCTAAAATGAAATCGATCAAAAAGCAGAGGATAACTTAGAGGGCTTTAAGACCCAAGTAAATAAATCAACAATCAAGGGAGTAATAAACGTTGCCTAAACATAATGAGCAGTAGTCACAATTGGAACACCTGAAGGGAAATACCTATATAGAGGAAAATTGGTTATGTAGGAAACTTTCCCTCCTCAACAGCACTGATTAGAGGGCCCCACATCTCTTGGAATTTGTGCAGCAGGCCTGACACCTCCATTTGTGCTCTTTCAACCGCCATGCAAGAAAGCAAATTATTGGACCATCTACTCACAGATGGAGGAGTGGGGGACATCAAGACCAGAGAAATCATCTGCCTAACATTAATTAAGGCTATATTCCATGATTGGTTACTCACAGATCTATTAGGATGCTTTGGGTTGGCTCCCAGTAGTAGTTCAACAGGGGATTTTGAGGGCGCATAGCCAAGAGTGTACGACATTATTTTATGTATGTATGCCAGAATGGGGCAATTTTAGCACATGTTAAGGTCATGTGGAGGAAATCACCAATTTCAGTGTTGCATTTGGGACATACACTAGACCTAGAGCTATCCATTAAATGCAGCTTAACAGGAGTAATATATGCCCTATGCAAGAAGTTAAGTTGTATCTGTCTCAGCCTATTACTATGTGAACAGTGTACATAGTGGAAGCAAGCCAGCTTCCATGTCTGTAAATCGATGTTTAGTGAAAGGTCCTCTTCCTATCTCAACCTGCTCACTTGCGGTACTTCCACATTCCACCCCAATATAATGTGGTAAAAGGTCGAGAGTAGCCTACCTCCAGGCTGTGGCCTGTACAGTTCCTCCTCAAAGGGTGATGGAGATGCCCATCTTTCACCAGCAGACAGAGTGGATCCACAGATCTGTCTTACATGAAGATATACAAAGAAGCCCCCTGCATCGATCCCCCACCTGTCACGAAGATTCTGGAAACTTCAAATGAGCCCTCCCTCATATAGCTGAGCTACATACGAGAGACCCACCTTATTCCAATGCCGCAATCTCTGGATAAGCTGCAGTGAGTAAGGGCCCCTCATCTTCACGGCACCAATCAGACTTACATATGGTGAGATACCCCTACACCAGCCTGTATACTGGTGCACCCGCTTCCACACCTCTAGTGTGTTAGCAATGAAAGGGTTCAATAGCAAGCTGTCATGCTGGCATGCTAGGGGAGTAAGACTGCCACTTAACAAGCCATTTTTAAAACTACGTGGTATCATCTCCTCCTCCAATTTCATCCAGGCCAGTGTATCCTTCTCACACCCCTGTGGAATACAAGCTAATTGAGCAGCCCAATAATAGGCCCTGAAGTCATGCAGCCCCACACCTCCTTTGTCAGGGGGTTTAAGTACTGTGGCCCTACAAATTTGTGCTCCGCCTCCTCTCCACAAAAATCTATGTAAAACAGCATATAGGCACCTGAAGTGACTCTGTGGGACTCATAGGAAGAGACTGGTAAAGATACAGACATCTTGGTAATATCATCATCTTTATGATACCCATCCTGCCCAACAGAGAGATGGGAAGGGCAGCCCAGCGTTCACACTCCTCCGATATTCTGGACAACAGCAGTCTATAATTTAAGGCATATAGGTGACCAATTGATGCCGATAGTAGAATGCCCAAATACTTCATTTGAGTAACTAACTGTAAACACCCCAGATTAGCAATCAATTGTGCTCTGTCACAAGTACCTATAGGCAATATCTCACTCTTTGTCCAGGTCACTTAATGGCCAGATAGGGCTCCAAATTCCTTCATAAGTTTATGCACTGCAGGGAGATCCCATGCAGGGTTTTGCAAATACAGCAACTGGTTGTCTGCATACACTGAAATCTTATGCTCAGCACCCCCCCCCCCGGAGAACCCCTCTATATCTGGTTGAGCCCGCAGGACCACTGCCATGGGCTCCAAGGAAAGGACATAAAGTAAGGAAGACAATGGGCACCCCGATGTGTACCCAGCTCAAAAATGAAAAGTTTAGAAAGGCAGCCATTAATTGCAATTTGGGCTGAGGGATCGTTATATAAAGTACGCACCCACTGGCAAAAAATCATACCCAACCCCATCCTCCCCAACAAGTCAAACAGATAGTCCCACTCTACACGGTCGAAAGCTTTATCTGCATCCAACACAACTATTGCAGCTCCATGTGACCTTCTCATCCGACCCCATCTGTAGACCATATTAAGAGTTTGTCTAATGTTGTGTTTACCCTGCTGACCCTTTACAAAGCCTGACTGGTCCTGATGAATCAGGAAGGGTAACACAGGTTCCAGATGGCTGGCCATTACTTTTGCCATAATTTTGTAGTCTGCGGTAAGTAAAGAGATGGGGTGGTAGGAGGCACATTTAGTCAAATCCTTCCCGGGTTTAGGGAGGACAGTGATTACAGCAGACCGTGTAGAAGTGGGCAAGATACCCCTCTGCAACCCCTCCTCTAACATGTCAAATAAGGGGTCTAAAAGCTGCGGGCAGAAGGTGTTAAAAAAAAATCTATGGGGATGCCGTCTGAGCCAGGAGCTTTCCCACTTTTCAAAGCCTCTATCGCTGCTTGTATTTCCTGTCTGGACAAGGGGGTCTCTAACCTCCTCAAGTTCACCTCTTCCAATTTATTCAACGGAGCCTGACTGTAGAAGGAAGCTAATTCCCCACCTGAGGGATGGCATTCTGATGTATACAGTTCCTTATAGAACTGTACAAATGCTTTACCAATGCTATCAGTGTCATATAACATCCCCCCCCCCGCATCAGCAATCTCTCCCACTCTCCTTTCTGCTTCTGTACACTTAATTTGCCATGCCAGAAACTTGCCCCCATGATCTCCATCAAAATAAGCACCTGTGTTAGCTGGTAATATTGAGCATTGTAATTTGGCACTATTTAGAACACTGAATTTATATCTTAAGCGTTGGATTATATTATATAGCTCTTTCGAGGGTTTACTTTTATGGGCAGTCTCACAAGCTGTGATCTTGATTCTAAGGGAGGACAACTCCTTATCTTCCTCTTTCTTACGGTGGGACACATAAGAAATAGTCTGACCCCTGATGAATTCCTTCAAAGCCTCCCACCTAATGCCGTGGGACAATTTCCCCTTAATATTGTGAGTCAGGAACTCTTGTATGCTACCCCTCATTTGCTTGATGTACCTGGGGTCTTTTAAAAGAAGAGGGTCCAGCCTCCAAGTACTGGGGGGAGACAGCGGACCCCGTGTAATTAAGAGATAAAGAGTGGGGGGCATGGTCAGACACCAACATAGGAAGATATTTTATCTCTCCCACCCCAGATAATAAAGGGGTGGAAACTACTATTCTGTCTATCCTGGCGTAGGACTGGTGAGAGTGGGAAAAAAAGCTGTATTCCCTATCTGAAGGGCGGTAATGTCGCCATACATCCGTAAGGCTCAATTCTTCCTGTATCCACTCTAATGCCTTGGCATTCCAGGACATGGGCACCACAGAGGGTTTAGAACAGTTCAACACTGTGTCTAACACACAGTTAAAGTCCCCACCGAGTACCCATGATCCTTCCCACCTTGCCATATCCACTGCCAGTTTTTGAAAAAAGCCTGGATCTTCAATGTTGGGTGCATAAACAGAACCAAGCAACAAGGTATCTCCACCAGGCACACAAAGTTTTGCAAGGGCATATCGCCCCTCTGCGTCCACAAAGAATCAATTAGCTTGGCAGTACTACTCCTAGGGAGACAGATCAAGGCACCCCTGGCCTTAGATGAAAATGAGGAAGAAACCCATGAACCCCTCATAAAAGCAGCAGTCCTGCGAGCCTCACTAACAGAAAAGTGTGTTTCCTGTAATGATAATATATGTCCCTTCATCAGGCGAACCTCAGCCAGAATTTTCCTACGTTTGAGGATTGTTTTAAGCCTGTTTATGTTCCATGTGATTATCTTAATGTCAGAAGCCATAACTTAGACTCAGATAAAACATTGCCCATCCTGAACCAACAATTTTAGCATTTAAAGAATACCCAAACCCCAAGAAGTTCCCCTCAACCCATCTCACCAAACCCCAATTTTGCAAACCCAACTCCCAGTTGCAACACCAGCAAAGGAAGCAAGAGGGCACCCGAAGCACACTTCGCAGAGAGTATGGTACAAAAATATATAACCCTCCGGGACTTCCGATGACGTCACAGAGTAAATGGGAAGCTAAATACCTGAGCTCCTAGGTCTACCCGAAGAATCTAACTGAATCCTTCCATTAAATTTATGAATTTAAACAGAATCTAATACCCTGAAGTGAACAGAGATGACCGCTAAAGATAATCACCCGAAATCTTTAAAAAACAATGCTGCACAAACAAAAATGAAGCAGCTTACCCTCGACGAGGAGATGGAGGCCTTCTCAGGCCGTTCGTGCAGAGAGAGCTTTCTCAGAGTCGTCTTTGGACCCTGATGAAGAAGACCTGTGTCTACCAAGAAAAGCAGAACGAACTGTACAAAAAATTTTATCATCAGTCCAAAAAATTGAGTCATCACTCGCAGACCTTAGACAAGATGTCAGAAATCTAGATGCCAAAGTAGAGGATCACTCAAGCAGATTGTCTGAGATCACAGAAACTCAAGATAGAGAAAGTAGAATCTTACTATATTTACTGCAAAGAGATTGAGAAGTGCACAATCGTTTAGAAGACATCGAGAACAGATCTCAGAGAAACAATTTCCGTATACATGGTGTTCCAGAGGGAACCGAAGAGGGGTTTCCTACGCCCATCGATTTCATTCAGCAGCTCCTACGATCTGTGCTTGCCATTCTTGTCAATTTAGACCTCACCATCAATAGATCCCACAGGTCACTGGGCCCGAAACCCACCAGCCCCTCAGCTAAGCCCCGATCGTGGGTAATACGGATGGCTTTATTTCAAAGTAAAGAGTGGATCTTAAAAGAGGCCTGGAGGCTACGGGACTTAAGATACCAAAGTTCACTTATTTTTTTTCGAGCAGGACTCTTCACCTACACTACAGGCAGAGCGTATGAGAATCTGCATGATTGCTAAAGAAATAAAGGAAAAAAAGAATATCAAAGCTCAGATTCTGTACCCCTCTCGCCTTCGACTGCACCTGGATGCGGGCCCAAAGATCTTTAATACCATACTGGAAGCGGTCCCACTCCTGAAAGAATGGGGAATAACCATACCTGACCTCGGGGTGGAAATTTTGGAGCAAAGTTTATTAAAAAATGTTTGGCAGCCAGTTACTAGAGGGCTGAAGTGCCCACTTCACAGATTCCTACCTCAAAGCCTGCTAAAGGATGCCATGAAGCTTTCAAAACGGGTGACTACTGGTCAAACCCCTGAGATGAACTTATCGGGCCAGACATGAGAAGGTGAATGCAGAGCTTCATCGGGAGAAATCCAGGTGATGGACCGGAGAATACAAGGAAAGGAGAATATGCTGCGAATACAAGGGCCAGTTAACATATTCGGGGACTGAAATGAAACATTTTTTTTTTTTTTTTTAAATGGCAAAAGTTAAAGCAAAAACTCACTCATATAACAGACTAATGTAATGGGACTTATGACTGTCAAGGCTGAAGCACAGATCGATAAACAGATTGGGCGGGGGAGCAGGGGGGTGTGCGGGAGGAGGTGGATAAGAAACCTGTTCCAGGGGCAATCTGGGAATCTCGGGAGAGTGGGAAGAAGGACCTGGAAATTAAATGACTGGAAGTGGGGAACAGAAAGGGGAGGGTTTGAGAGGGGAGAAAACTTCAACTAAGCCTTGATAGTGGTGTAAGGGAATACCAGAATTAGACAAGGTAAACGAGCTATGTTAAAGTTGAAGAAATTGAGGAAGGACTACATTATGTTATTACTAATGCTGGGGAGGGTTTAGACCTGGGAGGGAGTGTTCTTAGTTTTCTCAACCTCCATGATGACTTGTCTGGAGCAGCAATCAAGGTTGCTCTCGATCTCTTAATTTAGAGATCAATAGTGCTTAGAGAACACCACGCACTATTGCAAGGGAAAGCAGGCTCCCCTTTGAGGCGAAGCCTGGAACTGCACCTAGGAAGTAACAACAGATCACGCAAAGAGGCTGTTTTTTTGGTGTTTTCTTTTTTCCTGACACAAGTTGGTCATGTTGTAGGACCTGTTCAAGTTCAAAAGACTTCCGAACAGTGTGTTTCCTCTTTTTTAAGAGATACATCCTGATACTATCATTTTTTTCCAACTACATCAAGTGGTTTGGAGCACGATTGTTTGTGTTGTAAGCCAAAAAGGGAAAAAAAAGTTGAACGTAGTTAATTTGAGAAAGGAGATTGCCCAATGTTAAGGGCAATAAAGGGATACATTCCCCAATAAAACGCACAAGGTTGCTGCAAGAAATCAAAAAGCTGGGGATAGACGTAGCCCTGATCCAAGAGACACACTTGTTATTAGATGAACATCTGAAACTATGCAGGGCTTGGGTAGAACATGTGGTAGCGGCATCCCACCCCAAATCTAAAAAAGCAGGAGTTGCAGTATTGATATGCAGGGGATTAAACCTTGCTATTGAATCCACAGATTCAGGCTTACAGGGCAGATATGTGAGGGCTACAATAAATGTGCAAGGGCAAGTAATGCATTTGGTCAATATCTACGTTCCAAATTCTGGACAGGAATGTTTTTTTGAAATAATCTTTAAAAATAATAGCTGATCTTCCCAAGGGCATATTACTTCTTGGAGGTGACTTTAACACAGTCCCACATCCACAACGAGATCGCTCTTCGGGTGTTACCTCTACAAATAAGACAGCCTCCAAATCCTTAGTGGCTTGGATGGCCGAACTGGGCCTTTTAGATATTTGGCATGCTCAGCACCCCACAGACAGAGATTTCACGTTCTATTCCTCTGCGCAACAATCTTATTCACGTATAGACTTATTCTATACATATGCGACAACCCTTCATTTAATTAAGAAGTCCTATATTCACAACATTACGCTGTCAGACCACTCACCAGTCTCAGTACAGGTGACTTTGTCAGCTCAAAATAAGCAGTCCCTGTGGAGACTAAATGTTTCACTTTTAAACAATACAGGTTTCATCTCTAAACTGAAACAGAAAATAGAAGACTTCACCCTAATTCACCAAGCCACAGAGCACTCCCCATCACTTAAATGGGACACTTTAAAAGCAGTCCTTCGAGGAGAAATAATCAGTTATGCAGCAGCACATAAAGAACTGGCTCAGTCAACACATAATAGAACCTTGATCGAATTAACAGAACTGGAAAAAAAAACATAAAGCTAGCCCAGGGGATAAACAGACCCTAATACAGTTAAAGTTAAAAGAACTTTACAAGATCTAGAAAATAAAAAAGCTGAAGGCCTGCTTCGATTCACTAACCAAAAATACCATGAGGTGGGGGCGCATCTAGATTGCTAGCAATCCGTTTGAGAAAATCCCAAGCAGATAAGTATGTGCCTTATATACAAGAACCAGGCCCGAAAGGGAAGAAATGGACTACCCCAGAAGATATAGTACAGCAATTTCGAATATACTACCAGACCTTATATGGGGAAGATAAAGAGGAGAAGAACATGAAAATAAAAACTCAAACCTTCTTGGACTCTCTTAACTTACCTAAACTAACAAAAGTCATAAATGAAGAATTAAACAGACCCATCACAATTAAAGAAACTATAGAAGTAATAAACAACCTACAAATAGGAAAAACACCAGGACCAGATGGGTTTAGCAGTGAAATATATAAAAAGCTGTCTACTTCTTTAGCCCCCCTACTCACAGAAGTTTTTAATCCATGTACTGAAGTGGGTGGAGTCCCGGGAAGTTGGTCCCGGTCTGTCATAACAACAATTCCTAAACCTGGCAAAGACCGATCCAAATGTGAATCTTTCAGACCTATAGCCCTTCTTAACCAAGATCAAAAAATATTTACAAAAATCTTATCAATCCGACTTCAAAAATACATAGAATTACTAGTCCATCCAGACCAAACAGGTTTTATCCCGTATAGACATATGAGTGATAATATCAGATGACTCTTAAACATTTTGCAACACAAGAGACACAACCCGAATCAAGCTCTAGCAATTTTCCTAGATGCAGAAAAGGCATAAATTGGACCTATCTTTTTATGGTCCTAGAAAAGATGGGATTTGGGGGCAACTTCCTGGGATGGATCAAATTATCAGAACCCCCAAGCTAGAGTTAGAGTGAACGGAACTATTTTTTCTGCTTTTGGGATAGGAAGGGGCATGAGGCAGGGATGCCCATTATCTCCACTCCTATTTGCAATCGGTGTGGAGCCCCCAGCACAAGCCATCAGGCAACATGAGGGTATAGAAGGCATTGAAGTCCATAATTCATCTCATAAAATATCCCTCTACGCGGACGACACATTGATTTATTTAGGCAACCCAGGGGCTGGTTACAAATATCTAGCCGCACTTCTCTCCAAATTTGGAGACATCTCAGGTTTTAAAGTTAACTCTTCCAAATCAGAGGTGTTGGTACTAGGAAAGGAACTAAATACGGAACTTAGAAATAAAATCCCCTTTAAATGGGTCAAGAGTAAATTAAGATATCTCAGAATTCAGATTCCCAGAGAATTAGCCCTCTTATATAAATTTAATTATGAAACCTTAAACCAACAGATACGGAACGATCTGAATAGATGGAGTATCCTCCTATTTACACTCTCAAACAGAATTGAAACAATTAAAATGAATATCCTTCCAAGATTTCTCTTTCTCTATACCAATTTACCCTTCCTGATACCAAAAAAAGATTGGAAAGACTTAAAAAAAAGATTGGCGAACTTCATCTGACTGGGCAAGCGTCCAAGAATCCGGTGGGAAATTCTAACAGAAGAAAAAGCCAAGGGGGGAATGGGATTGCCTAACTTCCCAAAATATTACCTAGCAGCACAAATAGTGCTGATCATTAAAATGCTAAAGATAGAGAAGGCACATGGGTGGTTAGAAATCGAACAGCCAGAGAGAGACTGGGGTCCACTACATATTCTGCCCAGGCTAATCCAACCTAAAGACCTGAGGCACTTTATTAACAGATTTACCAGACACACTCTGTCAAAATGGTTGGAGGCAAGACAGGAATGGGAAATAATACGCCCTGTATGGAATTATCTTCCTCTATCAGATTTACCTTGTTTCCCTATCCAGAGACGAGATAACTCTCTCTTCAGGGGGACATTATCAGGACTGATATACCCACATCAACCCTTGGTTGGGGATCAGGTCAAATCTTTCTAACAAATGCAAACAGAATTCAATCTAACTCAAAATGACTTATTCAAATACTATCAGTGTGTTCATTACATAACCTCCACCATAGGCCTTGTAGAACTATTGCAGGGACCTTCAATCCCAGTACAACATACATATCTCAGAGGTAAAATAGGAGATACCAAAGCATATATATCAGAAATATACAAGGTCCTAACAGAAGACAGGCGGACACTTGCCAGACAAAAAGTGGAACAAAAATGGGAGAGTGAGACAAATCTTCATATTCCACATAGGCTGTGGCAGAGTATTTGGGAAGGGGTCCATAAGACTACTAATTCTCCAGTGTGGAGAGAATTCTGATGCGAAATTAACACCAGATTTTTTATTACCCCAGAGGTATCACACCATTATTCCACCCCAACCTCCGCCAAATGCTGGAGAGGATGCGGACAAGTGGGTACATATTACCACATTTTGTGGAGTTGCCCCAGGGTTGATCGGTTTTGGGGAGAGGTATTATGGAGATTATGCTACTCTCTCACCAGCCACAGTTTCTGAACTTGGTCTTGGGACTCCCCCCCCCCCCCGATGAAATTACAACCTCATCGGGCAAATATCTTTTATATTCTTATTGCAGCAGCACTTAAGGCGTTGACCTAAAATTGGCTGAAAGTGTCTCCCCTTCCATGGAGAATTGGTATAGAAGCGTTGATCAAATTAGGAATGGAGGCCATCACGGCTTCGTTAAGATTGGCGGCAGATACATTTAATTCAAGATGGCTCCCTTTCTTTAACCATCTGGAAAAAAAGGAGGGAATCTGAACTATAGATCAGTTCTTACAGGTAGAATATATTGAAAGGGAGTAGAAATATTTTTATGTGAGTTTGGCTGAGTAGCGTATGTGATGGCGACAGGATTAGTATTTTTTTTATTTTTATTTCAAAGGCATTAATACCCCTAGTTTATAACCAGAATTGCTGCCCAGAGTGTAGCCAAAAGGGGGGAAAAGAGGGGGAGCCTAAAAAGGGTAAAAGCGGTATGGCAATGTTTGTAATTAATTAATCATCACCCTGTAGAAAGGATACTAACTGTACTAATTTTAAAGGAAACAATATTATTTCCTCCATTCTTTATGTATGATGAGATCACTGAATTGTACCCTGATTCCTGTGTACCCAAAATAATAATAAAATAAAGGAATATTGAAGTTCAAAAAAAGAAATATATAACCCTCCAAAAATGGCCCTAGGGACCTCTCCATCTCCAAAAGTATACGCAGTGTTCAACTTACCCCCAGGCAACTCAGCCTCCCTTTTCCCCTCGGACCCATTTATAACACAGTTCATTATCCCACCACCCCACCCAATAACACCCCCCTCGAAAACAGCTCCAACCCTGGTTCCTCCCCCAATTTGCAAGCAGAAACAAGCCCGCAAAGACCCCCCCAAACAACAACTGGCAGAGATTAGAGTTGTCCATTGTGGTGTTAAAGGGGCAGTTTAGTAGTCCAACTCAAACTAAAGTCAAGCTGTGTATACATAACGAGTAGACAAAGTTAACATTTACACGCCTGTTCATGTACCCTTTAGATCGGGTTGTTTAAACAAGGCCAGAGAGCAACATAACAATCGTAATGCCCAACAAGTTCTTTGTTAATCACATCCAACTAGCCGTGCCACCGGTTCTATTCTGGCAGTAATCACAAATAGCAATAAAATAATAGAGCTGTGGAGAACCAACCCATCAGTACCCGTGTCCCTAGACACAGTCGGGCAGTTAAGGTTCCAAAGTAAAAAATTAAGTAATGGCTACCAGCCCGTAGAGACACGTTCTGTTTGTAGCACCCAGGCAGCCCCTCAGCGTATTGAGCTGCAGGCATAAGCTTTACTAGAGCAACAGTGCTGATAAATACGCTTAGGAAACAAGAGCCTCAGGGGAATAAGACCAAAACCTGACTAACATGTGAGTAACATTATCAAGTACCTGCTGCCTTGGCCCTTTCCCTCCTGGTCTCCTCCTCAGTGATCCACCTTTCAGCCTCCCTAGGGCACAGAAAGAAGTGAGGGGCCTGCCCAGGGCGATCGATTTGCAAGCAGGCTGGATACCGAAAAGCAAAGGACCATCCAAGGTTATGCAATTTAGATTTGATTTGGGAGAAATTCTGCCTTTCACTTTGCAAATCCTTGCTGAAATCTTGATAGATGTAAACTTTGGTATTCTCATACTGGATTGGACCCTTTTGTTTGGCTTTTAGTAACATTTTTTCTTTATCTGGGAAACGTAGGTATTTCATTAAGCAATGCCTGGCCCTTTCCCCAGGTTTAAGAGATCGGCCCACTCAATGTGCGCTTTCAATTTCAAAATCCTAGTACTCATCTGGGAGGCCTAACTGTGACACCAACCATTTCTGCAGGTCCCACGCCACGTCTTGGCCCTCTGTGCCCTCGGGGAGACCAATTATGCATAAATTTGAACGCCTGGATCTGCTTTCCTGGTCGTCAATCTTCACCATAAGCTCCTCCAGCATAGATTTCATTGCATTTCTATCCACCAAGACCTCGGTTAGTGTGTCCACCAGTTTGCTCACACTTTGCTCAAGTTCTGCAATCTGCATGGCATGTTCAGCCGATGACCCAGAGAGTCCCTTTACGATTCCTTGTAGGTGAGTGAGTTGAGCAGTGAGATTTAAGATATCTGCCTTCATTTCTTGTTGCATCTATAAAAGTGTTGAAGGCACTCCAGCAAGAGTTTTTGACAGCATGTCCAGATCTGGCCCCTTCGAGCTGCTCGCTCCCTCCATACTTGCGGCCCAGTTTCCCCGACCGCGGCGGTTTTGAGGCCTCAAAATGGATTTTCCTTTGGCAATTTTTGTGTTTAGTGGATGCCATGAACACATAGAATCAGGAGTAGCAAGTCTGTAAAATGAAAATAGGCAAAATAACAGCTTTTTAGGTGATATTTAACTCTATGGCCCGAGAAGCCAGCTAACACACGTCTGCCATTGCCAGTAGCTAGCTACGCCCCCCCCCCATCCTCAGTATCTTAAGGACCTGTTCAGACTACTGTGAGAATGGAAACTCTTAACTCCTTAAGAACCAGGCCTTGAGGTGAAGACAGTGTATGTCTGGGTACTGCACTCCCGTCTGAGGAAGGGTCAGCAGGGAGTGAGTTGGAGGCTGGTGAATGGACCTGTTGCAGGACACTGAGAGAAGAATAGGGTACCAGGCTTGCCTGGGCCAGTCCGGACCCACTAGGATCATCGATGCAGGCTGCTGTCTGAGTTTCAGCAAAACCCTGAATATCAGGGAAAGGGAGGCAATGCTTATAGGAACCTCCCTGACCAGTCTAGGATCAGGGCATCCAGAGGAATGTTCCCAGAACCGGAGGCCTGCAACAGTACTGAGGAAGCAGAAAATTGAGAGGAGAGGCAAACAGATCCATGTCTGGTGTGTCCCACTGCCTGAACACTGTGGCTAGTACTTGCTTGTTCAGTGTCCATTCGCTCTGGCCTTGACTGATGTGGCTTAGAGCATCCGACAGAGTACTGAGTTTGCCTGGGGGGTGAATACCCGTGAGACTGACTCCCAGGGAGAATGCTAGAGACCAGAGCTTCCAGAGTATTCCTGATCTGGTACCACTCTGCTTGTTTATGTAGAACATTGCAGTGGTGTTGTCCGTTCAAATTTGAACTGCCTGCCCTTCTACGCTGGGAGCGAAAGCTTTGAGAGCTAGTAAGACTGCTTTGAGTTCCAAAAGATTTATGTGCAACTGTAACTCTTCGGATGTCCAGTTGCCACTTATTGAGGCACTGTCCAAATGAGCTCCCCAGCCCAAAAAGGAGGCATTTGTGGTGATCACCTGTGTGGGAAGAGGAGCTTGAAAGGGAAACCCTGGCTGCAAATTTGCAGGGTTCTTCCACCACAGCAAGTTTTGGAGGAACTGCTCCAACACAGGTATCAGTTTTGACAATTTGTTGCTTCTCTGAGACCAGCAAGCTCTGAGGTAGGCTTGCAGCAGTCGCATCTTGTACCTGACCCCTGGGACTACTGCAGTCATAGAGGCCATATGTCCAAGAAGTTTGAGGAAATGTCTGGCTGATCTTGGCTGTCCCTGGGCAAAAGAATCTGCCACTGAAAGGAAACTCTGAATTCTTTCCTGCGGGAAGAAAGCATATCCTTTCTGAGTGTCCAGCTGGGCCCCTATGAATGTGAGCAGCTGGGTGGGTTCTAGGTGAGATTCCTTTACATTTACCAGGAAACCCAGAGACTCCAGAGTGTGTTCTGTGAGGGAAAGAGATTCCTTGACCTGACAAGGAGACTTTGCTACAATAAGCCAGTCATCCAGATAGGAGTAGAGAGTGACACCCAGTCTCCTGAGATGTGCTGCTACCACTGTGAGACACTTGGTAAAGACTCTTGGGGCCAAGGGCAGACCGAAGGACATTGCGGTGAACTGATAGTGACCCAAAGGAAGTTTGAACCTGAGAAACTTCCTGTAAGAGCTCCTTATGGGTATGTGGAAGAAGGTGTCCTTTAAGTCTAGGGAGGCTAGCCAGTCTCCCTGCTGTAAGGACTGTATGACCAGTGACAGAGTGACCATTTTGAATTTGTTTTTTTTCAGATGTTTGTTTAAATATCTGAGATCTAAGACAGGTCGCCACTCCCATTTTCTTTTGTGTCAGAAAATACCTGGGGTAGAGGCCCTTGCCCTTCTTGTGGGCTGGGAATCCCTCCACTGCTCATAAAGCCAGGTTTTGTACCTCCATTTCCTACAGCGGTATTTGTGTTGGGGACAGAGGTCTTGACACCTGGGTACACTTGAGGTCTGGCAGCTGCTTGAATTGTAATGACAGACCCTTCTCCACTATCTACAGCACCCACTTGTTTGACGTGATGAGGGACCAGTGCTGAAGATAGTGGGAGTGTCTGCCTCCAACCGGAAATGGGGAGGTGACCTGGACACTCACATCAGGACTTAGACTGAGAAGCAGATGGCTGGGTAGAGGTGGCTCTTCTTTGGCCCCTTCTGCCTCTGCCTCTGAAAGACCCCCTGTACTGGCCGAAGTCAGATTGGGCATAAGGATTGTAAGGCCTGGGAACAAAACTTCTGCCCCTACTGCCCCTGGGATGGGATCTCTGAGGGGTAGCAGGCTTAGGCTTGTACTCATCTACTTTTTTCATGTAGTCAGTGGTTCTGTAAACAAACAACATATTTTGATCACAGGGAAAATCCATGGCCTTGTTCTGAGTGTCTGTGGTCAGAATGGTTGTTCTAAGCCAGGCGAAGCATCTCAGAGAGATGGCATGGGCCATCACCCTAGAGGCTGCATCATTGTTGTCTGCCATGTGGAATTGGTACATAGTAGCATCCAGGGCAGTTTTGATGTATCCAACAAGTTCCTGCACCATAGAATCTGATCCGTTGTGGGTGATAGCCTGGACAGATTTCCAAAGGGCTTTCTGATATTTGGCTGTGAATGCCCTGTAAGAAGAAAGTCTGAGAAGCAGGGAAGCTGTGGCATACATTTTCTTTGCTATAAAGTCAGTTTTCTTGGAATTCTTGTCAGGGGGAGAGGGGGACAAGGAGACTCCAGCTTTCTCATAAGCTGCCTGCTGCACTGTACTCTCATGGCTAGGGTGTGCAGACAGGAACTCGGTACCATTTTTAGACAATTTATATTTTCTCTCAAGCCGCTTATCAACCCCTGATACTGAAGTGGGGTGCTGAAGCACCTTCATGGTATTTTTTCTAAATGCATTATAGATAGGGATGACCTGGGTCTTTGAGGATGAAAGACACTTCATCTCCCTATAATCTTTATCTTCATCGACATCCTGGTTGGTCTCATGTGTAGGGAGGTCCAGGGTGTCCAGCATATTTTGTTTAAATGTAAACATAGAGGAAGGATTCTCATGGTCACCCGGGGGATCCCCAAGATGACGGTCTGGGGACTCCTGGGGCTCAAGGCCCTCAAAATCCTTGTCAGGGGCATCATAAAATTTATCATCATCTACGTCACCCTCACAGTCTACAGAAGAGAGAACTGTGGAAGAGTTCTGAGGTAAAAAACAAAGCAACTGTCACTAATTCGATGGTTCCCACAAGAATTTGCCCAAAAATGAAGGAAACCTTCAAAAATAAGCACCTGCGATAAAATTAGGCTTTAAACGAAATAGTCGCAGTAAAAATAGTCAAAATAGTGCAGTCACGCTAAAAATAAAAATTTGCGTGGTGCTAATGAAAAAGTAAAACTTTCACTCAGCACATTAAAGGAAATCATTTATGAGGAAAACTGTACCCAGATAAGCACTAGGAGGCTGTCAACAAGGAAAGTTGGGAGACACCTCAGAGGAAATATTGCTCAGTCCAGCGGAGAAAAAATTCTGAAGCCTTCAACAGCTCTCACTCAGCTCACACCTCTTTCCGTCTTTTGATTGACTTGGCCCTAAGTTCATTTAAATATCTCTTAAAGGCTCACCTGTGGGGCAGTTGCACCTAGCCAGCTAAGTGCAAAAAAGTTACTGATGCTAAAGGACTCCTGGGGTAAGAATAAACATTCTGTGACTGACAAGCAGGTTACCTGTATACTTAGATGTTTTGTTTGGAGGTGGGGGTTGGATTGATGAAATCTGTAGTGGAAATATGCTCACTTGTTTTGCATTTAGGAGTGCTGTAGTGTTTAGTGCCACCTAGTATTCCACTGTTACAGTCGGGTGTTAGTCCGCTTCTGACAGTCAGTTTGTATAGGTTATTTGAAAGGAAGTAAAGGTGGGTCCTGGAAAATGCATATTACGGTGTCATCTTTTTTGAATATTGGACAGTTTTTGTTGACTGAAGACAAAGGGCAAATACTCTCCCTCTGGCAACTGTGCAACTCAGCTATGTGTTCTTGGTGTATTATGGGGAACCACAGCCGACATCTTCTCTGGAAAGGAAGCTGTATATAGCTCAGTTTCAGCATCGGTGACTCTGTAGGCAGCACGGTCAACTCTGGGGCAGGAAGATCAGATGGTCATGGATGTTAACCTCACAGCAGGTACATAGGGTAACACCGAGGCAGGGGCTGTCCCATGGTGGGGCATCCAGGCATACAGGACAGGGGTGGGGGTGCTACTGTGCTGGTTGGTTTCCCACAGGCTGTGTTGGCCCAGTGAGGGACTGTTTGCACGCTGGCACATACTGGGTTTATGGCAGGATCCCCCTGCCGTAACCTGCTCTGTCCGCCCCCCTGTGGACAACACTACATGCCATAGTGACTACTGCGTAGTGCCACCATGCCTCCCCAGAGCGTTAAGTGTCTGCATGGCTGGGGGACTGGGTGCATATGGGATGTGCTCCCTTTGTCGTGCATCCTGCCCGAGGGGTACAATGGGTGCGGAGTGGCTATGCACCACAGACCCGCGGCACATAGCCACTCCACATGTTCATGTATAGGCCCCTTAAGCAGTAGCCATTTTGTTTGTAAATCCAACCTCCAAAACTACCAGCAGCAGTACAAGCCAACGTTCTTCCAGCAGTAGCAACAACTACAGAAGGCACAGACAATGAAAACCCTCAGTGTTACCCTTTGATGGGACTCTGACCCAGTGTCCACCTCAGTGACCTATTTCTGTCCATCCCCCAACTCCACAGTTGCATTTAATTCAGGACGACACAGTACTGACAGTCCCTCCACAGTCCCGCTTATACTCCAAATGATGTCATCATGCTACAGACATCTTCTGCACAGCATCTGTACAGATCCTGCACAGCACAACCCAATGGGGCACAAATTCCAAGTAAAATAAAATACATTATTTTAACAGATACTGCATAGCAGTGACATGACACCACTTAGGAAGATGTTTTGTGCTGCTGTGTTAAATCTCAAGGACAATGCAAAGTGTTTCACATGATCTTTAACATCTTATCCAAAGGACAGCACCTCATCAGTGCAGCCCCCCTCATATTTCACTAGTTTCAGTTACAGGTATTTGCACAAGAACCCCCCACACCCAAAGAGAGCCCCAACATAACTCTCGCCCGGCCTGTGTCTGGCACTCCACAGAACCCAGTGGTGACTGGACCCTGGTGGCACTCATCACCCCACCACCACCTCGTGCCAGCCCTGTTCCCACTTGTGTGGCTGCGGCCGCCACCCACACAACACATGTCTGCATCGTTCCTGCCAAAGTCAGTCATACCCACCCCCCATCGACATGACAGCCCCATTCCCATGGCATAACAGACCCCCACACACATACCATGTGACCCAAGGCAACAGTACCCCGATCCCATAACCCCCACTGGCACAGTGATGGCCTATGTGGTCCGCCTCCCCCACCTGTTCTGTTCCTTTAGCGGTCCACCACCCCCGGCCGTCCATGGATGTTCTGTGGACTCCACAGCACTGAAAATCCCTCCCCCATCCCCGTACCTTGCCTTTGGTGCTGCGGCCCAGGACGGCCAGAGGCACAGCCCTCCACACACCTCCACAGCCACTGGTCATCCAAGTAATGCTGGGAGCGCAGTGCCTATATATAGTGGCACACTCCCAGCATCACTTGGACAGCCGGTGGCCGAGGAGGTGTGAGGAGGCTCTGTGCCACTGGCCATGCAGGCCACGGGGGGGGGTTGCCGGTGCAGTGGGGGTAGGGGTCCACAGAACATCTATGGATGGCTGGAGGGGCTGGGATCAGGGGTGGTGGACCAGTTGTGCTGAGCAGGGTTGGGGGGCATCACTGTGCACAGATAGAGATACAGGGCTTTGGTGTGTCAGGAGAGGGTTGCCTTCACAGGGCCAGTGCCCCTATGTGTATGGGGGGGCAGCGGCATGGACATCACAGGGCATGGTTGGTCCCTGGGGGGGAGGGGCCACCATTCCTGCACTGGGGCATGGTCACACAGGTCCGGGTGCCTGTGGTACCTATTCACACACCTGGACCTCCGCAACTAATCCACTATGGGACCCATGATGGGCATCCAATCTGGGTCTGCTACTCCACCCTGGCCACCTTGCGTGGTCCAGCATGTTGGGGGGGTGGGGCCAGGGACAAGTAGTGGCCATTCATGAATACCAGCCTATGTATACCTGTCCGTGGATGTGGAGCTACGTGGGCAGGTTACGTGCCTCTGGCAAGTACCTCCCACCCATTAGTGCATAGGCCCCCTAAGATAGTAACCGCATCCATGAGGATTGGACTGGTTAGACTTCATGCCATTAAGGACATTCTCTGGTATTTCAGAAACCTCATATCAAAGTCATAATTTTTTGCCCAATATATGACGGTCATCTAAACATTTAAAGTCCACAACAAAAAACATAAGTTGCCATGCTTGTTTTTAAGTTACGTTGGTGAGAATCTCTTTATGGAAAAAAATCCGGAAGGGGTCAGATTGTTTTATGTAGTTATAACATCAATATTTTATCAGTCAACATGAGTGTGAAAGAAAATGTGAAACAAGGACACATCATTTGTCATGATGCTTACTTCATTCTTTCCACAAATGCAAAAATAAAGAGTAAATTACCAATATTATAACACCCTCCTGAACTGGTTTTCTCACAAAAAGGGGAAATATTTGTATGTTTTTATACATAAAACCATTTCAAACACATGTCATTTTCATAAAATTTTTGGATAGATGTAGAATATGATTGTGAATATAGAAACAAAGAAATATAGGGGTTGCCATGCTTCTTTTGGTTATATCTGCTTTCAAAGTTGCAGTTTAGAGGTGGTCGGATCAGGGCAAAAATAATTGAAACAGCCCAACAAGAAAACTTTCAAGAATGCTATTCACATTAAAAGTACATGCAGAATGGCAAGGACTTTAACATAAAATAAAACAGTGTAACAAAAAACAGATATTTAGATAAAGTGCCTTGAATGGTATCAACTGCTGCAATTATGGAAGCTAATTTCCTTGCTGTCATCCTATATATATTCTTGGCTGATCATGACATAATAAGATAAATCATTATCCTGACAGTGCTTCCATATATTTAAGAATGTACTTGTGCCAGAAAACAACCTTGAAAACTTTTTCGAGAGCATCAGAAAAACGGAAATTTGAAACACCAGGAAACATCTTTAAGGGCCATTTTCCTTTCATTCAACTTGGGTACTTCCTCTACATATTCAAAGAGAAGTTCCATTAAAGGGAACACTCATTACTGACTCAGCACCAAGAGTGGGGGTTGCAGGTGCCAGGGTACACATTATTGAGAAGAGGTAGGGGAGGTGGAGTGGCATTATGTGTAAGAGAAGGTATCCTTGCCACAGAAGTACAGGAAGCAGGCAGGGCTAAAGGGACAGAAACAATAAGAGTACAGGTGATTGGAGATAGAGGAAGGGTTATTAGGCTTGGAATAGTGTATAAACGTCTAGCAGAGAGAAGACACAGACAACAAGCTGGGATATGAGAGTAACACGTTGATGGAACTTGGGAAAGTATTTATATTGGTGGATTTCAATCTTCTGGATGTGTGTACTGGAACACCAACAGTAGCAATGGCAATAAGCCAGGTCCTATTGGAAATAATGCAGGAGTCATTCCTGAGCTAGAGGGTCATGGACCCCACTGGGGAATGGGCCATATCAGATCTAGCCCAGATAAACAGGGACAGTGTAGCAGAAGTAAATGTGAAGGAACCCCCGGATACAAACGACAACAGGACTGTGTGGGCTGAGGTTAAGAACCATCATAAAAGGGGGTGCCATCAGACTACTGAAGCTGCTACTAAATGCTTTAAAAAAGATTTTCTTGATCTTACTACTCTGCTCAGGAGACAATGAACTGCATTCAGGTCCACTAGCCCCAATCACTTCACCGTCTGAACTGACTAACTTAAAGGGAATGAGTCTGCTCCATGCCAATACCAATACCTGCAGCCTGACAAAGACATTCGATTCTTTACAAAACTGGCTAAGTCATGCCACCCCGGATGTACTGGTGATAAATGAATCTTGGTTAAAACCTACTGTATAGGATTTTGAAATGAACATTCCCGCTTATAAGGTTTTCAGAACCGACAGGCAGGCCAGAGGGGGTTGGGTAGCCATCTATGTACAGGATAGATGTCCCGTGTCTATCGTCAACTCTACAGCTGTACCTAAGAAGTTTGAATGCCTTATACTCAAGGATCAAATCTCAACATTTCAGTCGCTCCTTGTGATAGGGTGTTATAGACCCCTCTCAGCTGGGCTCAAAATAATAAATCATCTAAGCAATATACTTGATGGTTCCCCTTCGGAAGTTATAGTCATGGGTGACCTAAATCCTGACTGCCTATTCCCTTGTTCTAAGCCACTTAAAGCTCTGTGACACCTCTGGACTGACTCAAATAATTATGGAACCCACATGTCCTAACAAGAAAAACCCTACAAACAGCACACTTCTGGATATTATACTGGTAAACAAACTGCACTTGGTAACTCACTCGAGTGTTTTCTTTAATGACCTTAGTGACCATTGTGTTATCGCATGCATTAGGTCCCTACCAAAATCAATCTTGCACTCTAGATTTATTCTCAAAAGGAGTCACTGTAACTTTGACCTCCTTGCCTTCTTATCTGATCTGGAGCACTCCTGTTGGAAAAACTTTTACCTTGCTCCCACAACGAAGCCTATGATCTGTTCCAGAACATCCTCCTAGATACTATAAAATCATCATGCACCCCTTGTGAAAATACGAACAAAAAAACCCTCAAGCCCATGGTTTTCATCCAGCCTTAAGTCCAAATTACGCCACAGGGATGCCCTATGGAAAAAAGCACAGATGACTAAACTTCCTTCTGATTAGACAGCCTTTAGAGTGGCCAGAAATCACTGCACAAAGCCTACCAGGGCCACTAAAAAAACAGGTTACTCACCTGTAACAGTAGTTCTAGGAGTGTCTATTTGTTCATCCACACTAGCTGGCATGTCCCTTTCCCATTAAAGCTTGCCAGAAGGTCTAAAAGCTGGCTCCTCCCACCCACCCAGGTTGTATATGCCTCAGCTCTGCCCCATGACAACAGATCTTGCCTGATGGAAGCAGAGGTTGTGCATCGAAGCCAGGGAGGTTGGGTGGGTTTGTGTGCATGAACATATATCACTCCTAGAACTACTGTTACAGGTTAGTAAAGTACAGTTACATAAGAACTTACCGTAATAGTAGATTCTTTGAGAGGAGCTCTTGCAGCTGGTAACACCATTAGGACTGAAGCCGTTAGGTGTCAGGACCCCACGCAAAACCTGTAGCTAGCGGTCTGAGGCAGGGGATCACACCCGAAGTCAGACATGGTATAAAGGGGGCAGTCCCCTGGCACCACCTCAGTTCTCCCGTCGGAGACTCGGCTAGAAACAAACTGGAGAACCAAACAGGAAGTCCACACCATGGTCTGGTGATATAAATACCCAAAAAGTACTATCCTGGGGGATGGAGCATGAGAAAGCCACCTGCTGCAAGAGCTCCTCTTTAAGATCTACTGTTATGGTAAGTTCTTACATAACTGTACTATCTATCTTCGAGGGTGGAGCTCTTGCAGCAGGTAATAACATTAGGACTGAGTCCCAAGCAATACCCAAGGATAGGCCCAGGTCTGATAGGGTGGTGAGACACATGCTGAAAATAGCTACTGATAAGCATCTATGAGAGAAGGCTCTGCAGGACTGCTAGTCCAAAACCTGTTCTTCTTCTGGATGCGATGTCCAGGCTGTAGTGCCTGATGAAGGCGTGGATTGAATTCCACATGGCAGCAGCACAATTGTTGGCTGAAGAAACGTTCTTGGGTGCTGCAAAGGAAGTGGCCACCACTCTGGTGGAATAGCCCTTGATAACACCCGGAAGAGGTCTATTATGGTGCTGATAGCAGAACAAAATGCATTGTACAAGCCAACGGGCTAGTGTCTGTTTAGAAACAGGAGCTCCCAGCATTCGCATAGTGAACAAGATGAACAACTGATCCAACTATCTAGAGGAGCGAGTCCTGTGGAGGTAATACCTCAAAATACAGTGAATGTCCAAGGTGTGCAACAGCGCTTCACCTTGGTTAGCAAACTCTGGATAATAAACCGGAAGGTTGATGTCCTGGTTAAGGGTCAACACGGACACCACCTTCGGCATAAATCTATGGTTCATGTGCAGATTCACCCTGTCCATGTGAAAAACTATGTAAGGTTCCTTACACATCAGGGCCTGGAGCTCGGAAACCCTTCGAGCAGAGGTAATGGCTACCAAAAGGAGGGCCTTCCATGAGAGGAACTGCAGCCTGCATCAGGCTGCTGGCTCAAAGGGAGGAAGGGTGAGTTTCTCCAGGACAAAAAGGAGGTCCCAAGGAGGAATGATGTCCCTCTTGGGAGGTCTGATGTGTAAGACCCCTCGAAGGAAGGTTTTGCAGGCATTAAGCTGTGCTAGAGTTTTATCTCCGATAGGGTCATGATATGCGGAGACCGCACATATGTGCACCTTGATGGATGACTAGTTCAATCCTAAGTCCAGAAGGTGATGGAGATACTCTAGCACGTGCTTAGCTGGACAATCCAAGGGGTTTAGGGCTCGGGCCGTAGCCCACAGACAGAGTGTACGTGGCCCTGGTGGAAGGCTTCCTCGCTGCAACCAGAATTTCAGCCACCCTGCTTGACACTCCTAGTTTCTCTTCCACTAGGACTGCAGGAGCCACGCATACAGGTGAAGAGATTGAAGAGCAGGATGGACAAGAGTCCCCTACCCTTGTGAGAGCAAGTGGGTGGAGAGTGGCAACTGAACTGGAGGCTCCAGAGACAGTTGCTGGAGCAACAGATATCAGATCTGACGAGGCCATAGAGGAGCCACAAGAATCATTCTGGCTCCTTCCGACTGCAATTTGAGCAGCACTTTCTGAATGAGGGGAAAAGGAAGGAAGGCATACAGGAACTTCCCTGTCCAAGAGAGGGACAATGCGTCTCGTCAGACAACACCAGGCCCTAGACCGAGTGAGCAAAAACTGTAGTTTGGCGTTGCACGGGGACGCAAAGAGGTCCAACTCTGGACAGCCCCAGCGATCGAACAGGTCATCTGCAACATCTTGGAGCAGATCCCACTCATGGTTCTGTGAGGTGGAGTGGCTGAGACTGTCAGCGAGAACGTTCTGAACCCCGGCAGATGGACTGCGATGAGGTCCAATCGGTGTTCCACTGCCCAGTCCCACACTCTCATGGCCTCCCTGCAAAGGGGGTATGAGTGAATTCCTCTTTGTTTGTTGATGTAAAAGACTACTGGTGTATTGTCTGCACCAGAAGAGGACCCGGTGACAGCTGGTCTCTGAATCAGTTAGTGCATTCAACACTGCTCTCATTTCCAGAACATTGATATGTAGAGAGCTCTCTGTGGTAGACCAAGGCCCCCGGGTCCTGTGATCCCCTAAATGACCCCCCCAATCTGACAGAGAGGCATCTGTGGTTAAAGTCTGAAGAGGAGAGGGTCTCCGGAAAGGAACTCGTCCCGCTAGACTGTCGTGATGGAGCCACCATTCAAGAGAACGATGTACCGCCCAAGAGATCCAGATTTGGAGATCCAGATTGTCCACCGATTGGTCCCACTAAACCCTGAGGTGCCATTGTAGAGTCCTCATATGGATTCTGGCTAAGGGTACTGTGGCTATGGCCACCGCCATGTGCCTGAAAAGCTGCAGGACCACCCGGGCAAGGAAGGAGGGGGTCTTTTGGAGCCTGCTGGCCAAACTCTGAAGGTGGTCTGCCCTGTCTGGAGGCAGAAAACTCTCCCCTGTCCAGAGTCCAGGATAGCCTCGATGAACTGCAGCCTTTGCATTGGCCGGGGTTGTGACTTCGGCCAATTTACTGTAATCCTCAGGGAAGAAAATAGAGCCTGTGCCTCTCTTAGGGTGATTAGAAGCTCCTCCTCTGACCAAGTGGAGAGGAGTCAATTGTCCAAGTATGGGTAGACAAAGAGGCCTCTCCTGCGGAGGGCCGCCACTGCCACCACTAGGCATTTGGTGAAGACACTGGGGCTGAGGAAAGGCCGAAAGGAAGAACCTAGAATTGGTAGTGCTCGTCTCTGAAGCTGAATCGCAGAAACTTTCTGTGGGACTTCAGGACCTTGATATGCATGTAGGCGTCCTGCATATCTAGGGAGCACAGCCAGTCCCCTTGCTGAAGCAGGGGAAAGAGGCCTGCCAGAGTGACCATCTGAAACCTCTGGTATTTTACTGAGAGGTTGAGCTGGCTCAGATCCAGAATTGGATGAAGGTCTCCCATTTTCTTCGGAACCAGGAAGAATTGGGAGTAATAACCTTTCCCTTTTTGAGACTGTGGGACCTTTTGTATGGCTCTTTTCTCTAGGAGCTGTTGAATCTCAGCTTCTAGGAGAAGGCTGTGATCCAGTGGACATTGTGATGGGGGGGTTGTTTGGTAGGATAGAGATGAACTCTATCGTCTACCCTTTCCTAATGGTATCCAGAACCCATTGGTCTGCAGTGCTACTGGATCATTCGAGTGGGTAAAGCGCAAACCGCCCTCCTACCTTCTCACTCTGCCTGTCTGCTACGCGAGGAGGGCGGCAGAGGGAGTCAGGTTGAGAGGATGGGGGGAACCTGTGCCCTAGGAGTTTTGGGCTGCTTGGGGCCTTGGGAACCTTGAGGGGCAGGGTGACCACACCTCTTGAATCCCTTACAGTGGGACTGCTTGCTCCCCTAAGCCTGCCCTTAACCTCTATGAAAAGGGCATTGGTGGGGTTCCTGAGGCTAGGTTATATACATGCGATGTACGTCAGCCACCGCTTTCCCTAACTTCTGTAGTTGTTTTACCATTTGCTCGACTTCAGGGCCAAACAAAACGGGACCCTGAAAAGGGGAATCCAGGATGGACTCTTGCAAGTCCAGCTGGAAGCCCGTAAGCCTGAACCAAGACTGCCGTCTCATACAGATTCTGGAGGCGGCTGCCCTGGAGGACATGCCTATGGCATCGTACAAGCACCGGAGAGCATGTTTGTCCACATCCAGACATGACTGGGCGCGCTAGAATTTCTTGTTTGGAGTCGGAGTCAGGTATAGCTTCCATGAGGTCCATTGTCTTGCTCCACAGTGACTGCTGATATGTGATCATGTGGGCCATAAAATTTAATGACCTGATGGCCTCAGTGGCTGAAGAGAAGACTTTACGACCCCAGGCATCAAATTTCTTGGAAACGGGATCGGGAGGTTGGGAACTCAAATGTTTTTGTTGAGACCACCTGCCATGGGCAGCTGTGAGAGCCAATGAATTGGCCTTTGGCTGTTCTGCCAGGAAGGGATCAGACTTGGGGGGGCTTATAGAGTCTGTCCACCTTCCTAGGGACTGCCGGGATGGAGGAGGGGTCCTCCAAGTCAGGCGTGTTACATCCTGAAATGGTTCCACAAATGGTGGAATCACCAAGGGTTTGGGTTCCTTCTCCCGAAGGAACTTGGCCAGGCGTTTACGCTCTGGGTCCAAATCCTCTGTGTCCCACTCCTATATGGACTGGATGTGCCGCATGATGTCCAAGAAGAAGGGATCATCCAGAAGAGACCTAGGGGAATCTTTAGGTTCTGGGGGGGGGGGATTCCCCATCTGAGAAGTCTGAATCCACGCCACCCTCATCCGAGGAGGATGTGACAGAAGTGGAGGAAGGAGATGGAGATGAAGGCTGTTTCCTTCTCTTCCCCTTGGGATGTGGACTTAGGTGCTCTCCCTGACGTTCTGGGGGGGGTTGGGGACCCATGGGTGGTGGTGGAGGGACCGTGTCTGGGGGTCTGTACATGAGGTCCCCTTTCACAGTATTCCACCAAGTGGTGAACAGACTACCAATGTCTGCTACCGGGATGACCGCAGGTGTCAGGTCTGAGGGACTGGGCGTTGGTTCCTTAGGAGCGGGAGTCTGGGGTTCTGGCTCGACGGGCATCAGGTCCAGGACCCTGGCATCACTAGGCCGGCAACCGGTATCGCTTTCATCTGGAGGGGTGCCCGGTGTGGCCTTACCAGGTGTCTGGTCCATCGGAGGAGGGGTGGATGGCTGGTCCTCATCCAGCAACCGCCCCATATCTGGCATTGGGGAGCGGGTCGACGGGGTAGACAGCCAGCTAGGTTGGCACTGGTCTGGAGGAGGGCGCACCTTAGCCTGAGGGGGAGGCGTCTGAGTACAGGTGAACTCCTGTCTACTGGAGGATTCTTCTGCCCTTTTGTGTTTTTCAGAAGAACTGGGCCTGTCCAGAGCCCTGGGGAGGCTTTCCTAGGTCAACCCTGAGGTTTTAAGAAGTCAATGAACCAGGGAAGAATCATGGTGCCCCAAGAAGGCTGACTCCCAGTGTTTGCCTTGGGAAGAGGTGGGAGTGGACTTAGTCATGAGGGAGGGTTCGGACGGCTGGTCTGGAACCGAACGGGATCTCTTACTGGAGGACGATGAAGACAGCACCTGCATTGCTGGTGACTTGGGGTGGGATTCAGACCTGGCCTGATTCTTTTCCTTATGGTGATGCTTCCCCCCTGATGACCTGGCCTTGGGTGGGGAGTCCCTGGTGCGAGAAGATGAGCTGGCCCCTGATCCTCACTGCATGGCCGCAAGTTTCTTCTCTAGGACGAAGGTCTTGAGAGCGTGGGCCCTTCTGGCACGAGTCTTCTGTTTGAATTTTTGACAATGTGTGCAGGCGTCGGGCTGGTGTTCCAGGCCTAGGCAGAGAAGGCAGGCTGCATGGCCGTCTTTGACCAGGATCTGCTTCCCGCATGCACACTTTGACTTTCGCCGCGGTGGTGAGGGCGACGACATAAACAAGGCGATGATAATTAGGATTACTGAAGAATAATGACTGATATAACGTTCGGTGGCTGTCGACTGCTAAGAGAGTTGTCCGTGGAGCCAAACTATGTGGGTCGACTATGGCAAAAGAACTGAGGTGGCGCCAGGGACCGCCCCTTTATACCACGTCTGACATCGGGGGCAGTCCCCTGCCTCAGACTGCTAGCTACAAGTTTTCCGTGGGGCCCTGATGCCTCACGGCTTCAGTCCTAATGGTATTACCTGCTGCAAGAGCTCCACCCTCGAAGACAGATCCTGTTTTTCTAGGATCATGGATATGTTGTTCTATCCACACTAGTTGGCACACTCCTAACAGTTCTTTGGGAGGAGGGAGGCAAGGCATACATCCCCTACTTAAGAAATAGAGATTGGAGAACTGAGACCCCAAACCAGCATCCTGGTGTGACTCTAGGTCGATGTGGTAGTGGGAAATGAAGGTGTTTGCTGACTTCCAGGTAGCAGCCCTGCAGATATCCTGGATAGGAACATCCCTAGAAGCAGCCACCGATGCAGCAGTATGGCAGAAGGAATGAGCTCTTATCCCTATGGGAGGCTCCTTGCCTACCAACCAGTAGCAGAGATCAATGCAAGATGTTATTCATCTGCCAATCATCCACTTTGCTGCAGGTCTGCCAGGTGCGGCTTCAACATAGGTGACAAACAGCTGATGAACCTCTTGCCGAACTTCAGCCATTCGCTCCTTATAATAAGAGAGCACTTGTCTCAGGTCCAAAGTATGGAACCTGTACTCAACCTCTGAGGTGTAATTAGGGTAATACACCATCAGAGTCAACACCTGATTAAAGTGAAACTCCAACACCACCTTCGGAAGGAACTTCGGGTTGGGGCACAGGACAACCTTGTCCCTGTGGAAGACCAGGTAGGGAGACTACAGAGAGCACCTATAATTCCCCAGTCCTTCTGGCTGACATGATAGCCACCAAGAAGGCTTTCTTCCATGGCAGGTGTGAGATATCACCCCTATGCATCGGTTCAAATGGCTTGCCCATGAGCTTTGCCAGTACCAGCAGTAGATCCCATGGTGGTGGTGGTGGTTCACACACTGGAGGGGAAATATGGTTGAGGACTTTAAAGAAGCTCCAGACCACCTTCTCCTGTGCCACCGTCTGTTGACTGGCCCAAGCCCGGTAAGCAAAGATGGCTGCCAGGTGCACCTTAAGGGTCAAAGACCTCCTTTGGAGAGAGACCAAAGGTAGTCGAGGATGCTAGCCACTGGACAGGACAGTGGATCCAGGCCCTTGCCCTGACACCAAATGGAGAATCTCTGCCACTTGAAGGCATAGCACTTCCTGGTTGACTCCTTCCTAGATGCCTCAATACATCGTTGGAGAGACCCAAAGCCTGGAACTCTAGCCACTCAGGAACCAGGCTGTCAGGTGCAGGTATTGAAGGTCTGGGTGGAGTACCTCCCCTGATTGATCAACAGCAGGTCTGGGCATGCTGGAAGATGCCTCCGAAGCCTGGAGCTGAGGCTAAGGAGATCTGGATACCAGAAGTAGTGTGGCCAGTCTGGAGTTACCAGGATCACCTGAACCTTGTCCCTCCTAACCTTGAGGAGCATCTTGTGGATGAAGGGGAGTGGAGGGAAGGCACAGAAGAGGCCTGAGATCCACGGACTCAAGAAGGCATCCCCCTGCAATGAGCCCTGCTGAGGGGGGCAGTCATGGAACAGCCTCAGCTTTGTGTTCTCCCTGGAGGCAAAAAGGTGCACCTGAGGGGTGCCCCACTGGGAGAACAGGCTGTGAACGACCTCTGAATTGAGAGATCACTCGTGGGATGCCTCACCCACATAGCCGAGGGTGTCCGCCAACTGATTCAAGGCTCCTGACACATGGCTGGCTAGGAGATCTGCCTCCAGTCAGCTCACAAAGGTCCAGACATGCACAGGTGCTGGGAGTGCGTACCGCCCTGTTTGTTGACATATTACGTGGTCGTGGTGTTGTCTGTCTGGACCTGAACCACTTGACCCCAAAGGAATGGAGCTAGTGCCAGCCAAACTGCTCAGAGCTTCAGCAGGTTGATATGGCATTGGAATTCCTCGGGGGTCCAGATCCCGTGGACTCTGTGGTTCCCCATGTTGTCACCCCAGTCCATGAGAGAGGCATTGGTCATCAGGATAACCATTGGCTCGGGGCTGACAAATGGGATCCCTCCCTGCAGATGTTCTAGGATGGTCCACCACTGGAGGGTATTCAACATCCTCTGGGTCACAGTGACCAGCTGGTCAAAATGATTGTGTCTCTGAGACCACTGGCTGGCCAGCTCCCATTGAAGGGGGTGCATATGCCACCGGGCCCATTGGACCACAGAGGTGTAGGTCACCATGTAACCTGGAAGTCACAGGAAATCCAGGGCAGGGCACAGTTGCCCAACCAGAAATGATCGGGCAAAGGAGGACAGAACCTCCGCCCTGTCCGCTAGGAGCCTGGCTCTGGCTCGGCAAGAGTTGAACTCTACCCCAGTGAAACAAATCACCTGCAAGGGCACGAGTTCCGACTTGGCCTCGTTGATCAGGAGGCCAAGGCTGAGGCAGGTTTAGAGGGCCAGATCCCTGGACCTCCCTACCTCCAGTCTGGAGGGACCTGCTATGAGACAATCGTCGAGACAGTGGTACACCCTGACCCCTTGACACTGAAGATGGTCCGCCACCACTGCAATGCATTTGATGAAGACCCTGGGGGCCGATGACAGGCCAAATGGCATTGCTTGGAACTCATAGAGGGTTCCCTACACCCTGAAGTAGGGGAAACTTCACTGGGACAGACGGATCGGGATGTGAAAGAACGCATCCTGCAGATCCAGGGTGCAGAACCACATGTTCTGCTCAAGAGACAGTATGATCTGAGACAGAGGTACCATCCGAAAAGTGTGAGACCTGAGAAACTGATTCATGTCATGCAGATCTAGAATGGGCGCCAGCCCTCCGTCTGTTTCAGGACCAGGAAGTAGCTGGAAATGAACCCTGGGTTGACAGGGGGATCTAAGACTCTGACCACTATCTCCTTGTGGAGGAGTTGGGCAATGTCATCTCTGAGAGCCAACTGAATATGTGCAGACAGCTCAAATCCCAGAGGCAGTTCCTGGCCAACCACTTCCAAGACCCGCCTGTCCATTGTGACAGCGGACAAGGTGGAAAGGAAGTGGTGGAGCCAGCCCCCATGGGAGGACCCAGAGTGGTCATGATGGGCATGGGGGTAGTTACCCCCATCCCATCACTGTGTAGGCTTGGAGGAAGAGGATCCAGCGGGGGCACCGATAGGGCCCTTCCGGGCTTACGGGCTGCCAAAGCCCCTGACTTGGGCTGAGGGTGCCAAGACTGAGCCTGCTGCTGCTGCCCAGATTGGTACTGGGGCTGCTTGGCCGCAGGGGCAGAAGGCCAAAAAGGCTTTTTTTTCTGCTTCTTTGAACCCTGGGGTTCCTCCTGGGCAGAGGTAATGGAATCAAAGTTGGCATTGGACTTCTTGATACACTGGAGGTGACCTTCCGACTCCTGGACTGAACAAGTTGGTACACAGGAAAGGAACATCCACCAATTTGTGCTGGGTGTCTGCCATAAAGGTCGAGACTCTCAGCCAGGCCCTGCGGCGCATGGCAATTGCAGCCATCACTGAACTCACACAAGAATCCCTGATGTCCAGAGCCATCTGGTGTTGCTGCTCAGCAACAGCCCAACCCTAGTCATGGACCTGCTTGACTGTGGTCTGAAGGTCTGCAGGGAGATGAGGAAGCACCTCATCCAGGGAGCCCAAGAGGGCGTGGGAGAAGTGTGCCATAATGACGGCTGAACTCACCTGTCGGAGACCAAGTCAGGAGGCAGCATAGACCTTTCTGGCTGAATGGTCCAATTTCTTGGACTCTTTGTCCAGAGGTCTATCTGTGTCTCCTGAGTTGCCCAAGTGCCGAAACACAGACTCGGCCACCAACCCCTCAGCCAAGGGGTACTATGTAAACCTCAAAGGGAAGCCTATGGGAACCACGTACTTGTGGGCCATGCGGGCTGAAGTCGAAAGGCAGGAGGCTGGGTGCTGCCAAAGCTCCAAGGCCGGGCCAACTATGGCTTTAGCCACTGGGAAGGCCTCAGAGAATCCCCTTTTCTGAGGATATCAGGGGATATTTGGCCTGTTTTTCAACAGGCTCCAAAGTCATCCCTGTTGATTTGGAGATGAGATGGAGAATGCCCAGGATGGACATGGGACCTTCCTCCATCAAGAGACTCATGGAATCGTCGTTGCATGGATGCAAATTCAGGTCTGAATCCTCAGACTCTGAGTCTGGATAGACAGCCAACCACCAGGGTCACTCTCGACCCGCCGTGGACGGTCAGGAGTAAGAGTGACAGAAAACCTGTGCAGGAGGCCCTGAATGGGCTGAGACTCCTTGGCAGGAGCCCCTGAGGGAGGCTGCTTAGGTGCCAGCTCTACCAAAATAGGTGGAGAGGCCAGCTTCGGCTGATTCAGGAGGGTCTTCACTGGGTCCGCAGGTGGAGGGACGGTGTCGACTAGCTCTGGAGGAGTCAGCGTCGGCCTGAAAAGTGACAGCCAAGTGATGGCCGGAGTGGAAGCTGGGGTTGATTTCACACTGGATAGCATAAGCTGTTGGCATGTAAGGGCCTTGTAGCGTCAATGCAGTTTGCGTCAAAGCCTCTCCTCATCTGAGGAGGACAAGGATGAATGGCGGCATTGCCGCTTCTTGGAGCACCACTTGTGAGACTTCCTCAACCTATTGGTCAAGGGTGTCCGAGACCTCGACCATTGGGGGTGTGACAGGGTGGAATAGGACCCTGTCCCAGTTGTTATGGAAAGAGTTTGAATGCAAGGATCTGTTCTATTCTCTCCTTTTCTGTTTCTTGTCTGTCTGGTTGCGCAACCAAATTTTCTTGTGAGACCTAGGATTTGATCACCCCGACAGTCTCACAATTCTTTGCCTCTCACTGTCTCTCAGTTTTCCCTTGCTGTTTGTTTTTTCCTCCCTCGCATATCTGCTGATATAAAAATATATGCAGATCATTATGTGGAAATGTAACTAATATTGGGATCCTTTTGTTTAGAAAATATATAGTGTTACTGTTGAAATGTATATAATTATATTTTGAGATGACTGCAAAAAGCTATTGGGAACTCAAGAGGTTACCCGAGTGCAAAATAGGAAAATTACGTACCTACCGTAATTCTTGATCTTCTTGGATGAGTCTCCACCACTCATTCACTAGTGGGATTAGCGCGGGAGGCACTAAGACCATCCGAGAACAAACTTTTTGCTGGAGGTCGGTAGCGAGGCAGGCGCCCGTGAGACATGGCGCTGAGCAGCGGCCTCGAGCGGTAATGACCATCTCGGCGACCCACCTCCAACCGCCAGTACCTTTTTTACCAAGGAGGTGCAGCTAACTAACGAAAGAGTAAACCAACACAAAAAAACGGACATAAGATAGTCCATATGACCCGTGTAAGAAGGGTCAGCAAAGAAGTCCTCACGGTCTAAAGATTTGAGGAGTGAAGACCAATACAGCGGTGAGCTCGGGGGATGGAGGGTGGGCGTGTGATAGTGGTGGAGACTGGTCCAAGAAGATCAAGAATTACGGTGGGTACGTAATTTCCTATCTTCCTGGACATAAGTCTCACCATTCATTCACACTAGTGGGAGAGTACCGTTGATAATCCCCCAAAGGGCGGCAGGAGAGCCAGAGCTCACGCCGCCTAAGATAGAAGCCCATTAAGGATAGTTCTGCCAACGCGGAATGTCGCCTAGCATGAACATCCAGTGCATAGTGCTTAACGAAGGTATGCACTGAGCTCCAGGTATGGCGTTGCATATATCTGCAATTGGAACATTAGATTTCCGCTAGGGATGCATGACCGCCTCTAGTAGAGTGAGCGTACATCTACCTTCTAATTTAACTTGAGCCATGGAATAGCAATGACGAGATGCCACTAACCATGAAGAGATGCATCTAATAGCGACAGGTTGACCCAGCCGGTGTCGCTGAAAGAAACGAACAGTTGCTGAGTCTTATGAACATCCTTGGTTCTATCTAAATAGAACTGCAAGGCTCTCTTAACATCCAAGGAATGAAGAGCTGCTCCCCTTCATTTTGGAAATTAGCTAAGTAAGAGGAAGTACCAGAGGTTGGTTTAGATGGAATTCTGACACAACCTTGGGAAGAAATTTAGGATGAGTACGGAGAACTACCTTGTCTTTATGGAATACAGATAACGGAGGGTCCGTAACCAGGGCATGTATCTCAGAGACCCTGAGGCTGAGGTAATGGCCACCAGGAAGGCAGTCTTCAGGTAAGAAATTTTAGCTCACAGGTAGCTAAGGGTTCAAAGGCTTCCGAGTGAGCATGTCCAGCACCAGGTTAATGTCCCAGGCTGCAACTGGACGCTTAACAGGGGGTCTGGTATGGAGAATCCCCTTAAGAAATCTCTTCACCATAGGTAACTGAGCCAGAGTTAAGGAAGAAACCGGCTCATGGAACGCTGAGATGGCACTAAGGTGAACTTTAACTGTGGAGTACTGAAGACCTAAGTTTGACAGGTCCAAAAGATACTCCAGAACCTTGCCAGGAGGACAGGAAAAGGGATTCCAAGAGGATTTTGCACACCAGAGAGAAAAACGTTTCCATTTGGAAGCGTACGTTTTTCGGGTGGCTGGCTTCCGAGCAGCCAGAAGGATGTCTGAGACTCTACAAGAGACGTTGAACCGATTCACTTCTATCTCTTCAGGAGCCAAGCATGAAGGTGAAGTGATTTCAGGTTGGGATGGACCAACGAACCCTGAGTCAAAAGACTGATTTGCAAAGGAAGTGGTCTCGAGAGGGCTGCCAACATACTGTTGAGTAGAGGAAACACATAGTTGCCGAGGCCAGGAAGGAGCAATGAGAATCATCTTGGTCCCCTGAGACTCGAACTTGAGGAGTACTCTTGGATTAGAGGAAGCGGTGGAAAGGCGTAAAGAAAGCGTTTGTCCACCGCGCCTGAACGCATCCTGACAGAAAATGCCAGGCCCTGTTTCTGGAGCAGAAGAGGCAGTTTTGCATTGAGTGGGGATGCAAAAGGTCCAGGTCTGAGTCCCCACTCTTTGAACAGGGACGAGCTACGGCTGGATTGAGAGACCACTCGTGAGGGTCTGCCTCCGTTCTGCTGAGGTGATCTGCTAGGTCGTTTGTATATCTGGCAGATAAACCGCTTGAATCAGAGACTTGTGCTCCAAGCACCACTCCCACACCTCATTGCTTCCCTGCAAAGGGATAAGAATGAGCACCGCCTTGCTTGATGTAATACATCACTGCTTTGTTGTCCGTTTGAAGGAGAATGTTCTTGTGACAAGGACATCCTTCAGAGCTCGGATTGCATAGAGGACCGCTCTCATCTCAGGACATTTATGTGGAGATGAGTTTGAACTAGTCCATACACCTTGAGTGTGGAGGGAGACAGTGAGCTCCCCATCCCGTAGCGATCGTCTGTGGTGATGGAGATCTGATGATCCAGGGAGCAAGGGAATCCTTCCAGGAGATTGCTCTCTTGAGACCACCAGGTGAGAGACCTTGAAAGGGCTCCGTCACCTGATGGGATAAGACTGGGGTGAGAGGTCGGGGACCACTGAGTGGAGAGCATCCACTGGGTGGTTCTCATGTGCAGTCGGGCCAGAGGGACAGTGAAGACCGAGGACGCCATGAGACCCAACATGCGTTGCATCGAGAGAGCTGTAACCGATTGGTTCTCCCTGATGTAACGGGCCATTCGAAGGATGTCGAGTCTTCTGTCCTCTGGAAGGAAAGCCTTCGCTGAAGAGGTGTCTAGAAGCATCCCTATGAAAAGGAGCCTCTGGGAGGGTTGCAGTTGAGATTTTTTCAAATTCAGCAGAACTCCCATGGACGTGAGAAGACGAGAAGTCGTTTGCACGGCTTCCAAAGTCCCTTGGCCGGAAGGGCTTGCTAGAAGCAATCGTCCAGGTAGGGAAACACTCGAGTCCCGACTTTCCTGAGATGCCTGAGAACTGCACAACACTTTGTAAAAACTCAAGCGCCAAGGATAGCCCAAAGGGCAGGACTCTGAACTGATAATGCTGACCCAAAGCTACAAACCTGAGGAACTTGCGGTGGGTCGGTGGACGAGGATATGCTGGTAAGCATCCTGCATATCCAGAGAGCCAGCCAGTCATGCTGATGCAGCAAGGGTAACAGGGTACCTAGAAATCATCTTGAATTTCTCCTGGGAGAATTTGTTTAACTTTCTGAGGTCTAGAATGGGCGCATCCCCAGATTTCTTTGGAACCAGAAAGTAATGGGAGTAGAACCCTGTGTTTCATGAATGCGGGGCACCAGTTCTATTGCCCTGTTGTTCAGAAGGCCCTGGATCTCCAGTGGTGAGGAGGTCTGACTGAGAGGCCGACAACCTGGGTTGTCGTCTGGGAGGACAATTCGGGGTTTCAAGATGAAGAATAACCTCGCTAATTATCCGAGCGACCCATTGTCCGAAGTTATGGACTTCACTGGTTGTAGAAGTACATCAGACGACCTCCACCGAGGAGAAAGTTCCACCTCGGGCAGAGTGGATGGAACTTGGGCCAGCGACTCATAAGGTAGCGCTGGGAGCTTAGGCCCGCGCTTTCTGCTGCGTCTTCTTTTGAGGTTGGGCAGGTTGGCTTTATGGAAGTTTCCCTGCCTCTGTCTCGAAGGACTGACGACTATGAAACTGACGTCTGTTCACATGCCCGAGAGGGGCAGGGGAGGTCTGGCCAACTTAATGGCCGATCTAGTCTTCTGAGTGGCCTCTAAGGCTTGCTCCACCTGAGGGCCAAAAGAAAGGACCATCAAAGGCAGCGCCATCACCTGCTGCTGAGCATCATCGGTGAAGCCAGAATGCGCAGCCAGGAATGGCGCGGTACAAATCCCAGCGGCTGCTGAGCGAAGCAGTGTCGAGGCGTCCATGGCGGCTTTGACCTGTTGGTTATTGGACTCAATACCTCTAATAACGGTCAGAAGAAGCTCTGACTTGGAATCCGAATCTGGAAGAGCTTCAACCATTCTTTTCATAGAGTGCCACAGGATATACTCATACTGAGAAAATAGCCTTGATAACTGTGATCGCATACTTAGAGAGGAGGCAGCAAGACTCTCTTACCTAATGTATCAATCTTCAGAGACTCTTTGTTAATAGGTCGAGCTGTAGTAGTTTGAGGAAGAACGACCTTGTCATTCTCTGCCAGGACTACAATAGGATCCGCAAAGGCTTGGGATGCCAAAATGGGACGATCCTTGGGAGCTGAATACTTCTTATCAATGGATTTAGCCACTGAGGGAATAAGAGCAGGATTATTCCATACCATTTGAGACAGCGTCTCGAAGGAAGGCTGGATCGGAGGAGTCAAATCCGTAGGGATCTCCAAAGCACGAAGATACTGGAGTCTTAATATCTTCCCAGGATCGATGTCTGTAGTCTGGAGAGAAAGAGTGGATCCCAGGTTCTTCAACAGAGACTTAAGGACAGGTCCTCGACCACAGGCTCTGTAGCAAGAAAGATCCTGTTTCCTCCACTTCATCACCCAACCGAGGTCTGGGTCAGCTCAACATCATCTCCTGATGGTCCAGAAAGGACTGTTTGGACAGGAAAGGAGTGAAAATTAGGAAGGAGGAAATAGCAGAAAAACAAGGAGAGTCCCCAAGGGCTGCAGGCGCAAGGGCAATAAAGCAGGCTGAAGACAGCACCGAGGGAGGCGCCTGGCGCGAAGAGCCTGTGACCCCGCGCGCCCAGCGGCTTGTGACGACAACGCACTGGCGGCGGCGATGGCCGCGCCGCGGCACCAGGACCCGGCGCCCGCGAATGGCGCCCGCGCCCAGCGCCCTTGACAGCGCCGCGGGCGCGCCGTGAGCAGCGCCACCCTATCCGCCAGCACCACCAGCGGCGCCGAGATGAGTCGTACCGCTCGAGCCGCTGCTGCGGCGCCGTGTCTCGCGGCGCCGTCTCTCGCGCCGACCCTCCAGCAAAAAGTTTGCTCCCGATGGGTCTTAGTGCCTCCGGTGCTAATCCCACTAGTGTGAATGAGTGGTGGAGACTTATGTCCAGGAAGATATTAGGCATTTTGCAGAAGAGCTGTGGAAAAGGGGACTCATTTCTGGGACATTGTGTTCTAGCTGCACTCGCCTGATACTTACATGAAATGGAAAATGCGTACCTACCATAATTCTTGATCTTCTTGGACGAAGTCTCCACCACTCATTCACACTGATGGGATCTACGTTGGAGGCACTAGGACCCAGCAGGAGCAAACTTTTTGCAGGCGGGTCAGCACCAGAGATGGAGCTGCGAGGAGTGGTGCTGTGAGCCTCGGCTTATGCAGCAATGACTATCTTGGCATCGACCCTCCAACCGCCTCAGTACCTTTTTTCCAAGGAGGTGCAGCATAATTAACCTAGAAGGATAACCTAACAAAAAAATGGACATAAGACAGTCCGGAAGACCTATATAAGAAGGGTCAAAGAAAGAAGTCCACTGCCCAAAGACTGAGGGAGTGAAGACCAACAACAGAGGTGAGCTCGGAGGATGGTGGGTGAGCATGTGAATGAGTGGTGGAGACTTCATCCAAGAAGATCAAGAATTACGGTAGGTACATAATTTCCATATCTTCCTGAATATAAAGTCTCCACCACTCATTCACACTGATGGGAAAGTACCGAGCTAATAATCCCCCAAGAGGGCGGCAGGAGAGACCAAGAGCTCACAATTTAGGACAGAAGTCCATTAAGGATGGTTCTGCCAAATGAAATATGTCACCTGGCATGGACATCCGAGGCATAGTACTTGATGAAAGTATGCACTGAGCTCCAGGTAGCCACATTGCAAATATCTGCAATGGGCACATTGCGGATTTCCACCAGGGATGCCGCGACTGCTCTAGTAGAGTGAGCGTACACTCTTCCCTCCAGCTTAACCTGTGTCATGGAATAACAGTGGCGAAGACATGCCACCAGCTATGCTGAAATGCATCTGATAGCTACAGGTTGACCCAGCCGGGTGTAGCTGAAGGAAACAAACAGTTGTTGAGCTTTGCAAATTTCTTTTGTTCTATCTAAATAGGAATGCAGGGCTCTTTTGACATCCAAAGAATGAAGGATATGCTCCCCTTCATTTTGGAAGTTCACAAAGTAAGTAGGTAGGACCAAAGGTTGGTTTAGATGGAATTCTGAAACAACCTTAGGGAGAAACTTAGGATGGGTCCTAAGAACTACTTTGTCCTTATGAAACACAGTATACGGAGGGTCTGTGACCAAGGCATGTATCTCAGAGACCCTGCGGGCTGAGGTAATGGCCACCAGGAAGGCCATTTTCCAAGTGAGAAATTTCAGCTCACAGGAAGCTAGAGGCTTGAAAGGCTTTTGAGTGAGCATGTCTAGTACAAGATTAATGTCCAAGGCTGCAACTGGATGTCTGATATGAGGTCTGGTATGCAGAATTCCCTTAAGAAACCTCTTAACGACAGGTAACTGAGCCAGTGACAAGGAAAGTACTGGCTCATGATAAGCTGAAATTGCACAAAGGTGAACTTTGACTGTAGAATATTGCAGACCTGAATTTGAGAGGTCTAAAAGATACTCTAGAACTTTATTGGGTGGGCAGGAAAAAGGATTCAAAGAGGATTTTGCACACCAGAGAGAAAAACGCTTCCTTTTGGCTGTGTAAGTTTTCCTACTCACCGGCTTGCGCGCAGCCAGAAGAATATCTGAAACTCTGCGAGAGACATTGAATCTGTTCACCTCTATCTCTTCAGGAGCCAAGCATGACAGTGAAGCGATGTCAGATTAGGATTGACCACAGGCCCCTGAGTCAGAAGGTTCGTCTGAAGGGGAAGCGCTTTCGGAGGGGTTTTCGACATACTGTTGAGTAATGGAAACCATATTTGTCGAGGCCAGAAGGGAGCAATGAGGATCATTTTATCTTCCTGGGACTCGAACTTGAGAAGTACCCTCTGAATTAGAGGAAGATGCGGAAAGGCGTATGGAAAACACTTTGTCCACTGCAGCCTGAACGCATCCTGGCAGAAAATGCCAGGCCCTGGATTTCTGGAGCAGAAGAGAGGCAGTTTTGTGTTGAGTGGGGATGCAAAAAGGTCCAGGTCTGGAATTCCCCACTCCGCGAACAGTGACTGAACCACGGTTGAGTTGAGAGACCATTCGTGAAGATCTGTCTCTGTTCTGCTGAGACGGTCTGCCAGTTCGTTGTGCACTCCTGGCAGGTAGATCGCTTGAATTAGAGCCTTGTGCTCCAAGCACCATTCCTGCACTCTCATTGCTTCCCTGCATAAAGGGTAAGAGTGAACACCGCCCTGCTTGTTGATGTAATATATCACTGCTTTGTTGTCCGTTTGAAGGAGAATGTTCTTGTGACAGAGGATGTCCTTCAAAGCCCGGACTGCATAAAGGACGGCTCTCATTTCTAAAACATTTATGTGAAGCTGGGACTCGTCCTGAGTCCACGTACCTTGGATGTGGAGATTCTGACAGTGAGCTCCTCATCCCATCAGGGACGCATCTGTGGTAATGGAAATCTGATGATCCAGAGGAGCAAAGGGTACCCTTCCAGAAGATTGTCCTCTTGCGACCACCAGGTGAGTGACCTCTTCAGAGGTTCTGTCACCTTGATGAGAAAGGACTGAGGGTGAGTGGTCAGGGACCACTGATTACTGAGCATCCATTGAGAGGTTCTCATGTGGAGGCATGCTAGGGGTACAGTGAACACCGAGGATGCCATGAGACCCAGCATCCGTTGCATCGAGATAGCTCAAACCGAGCTGTTCTCTCTGATGTATCGGGCCATGTGTAGGATATCGCTCCTTCTGTCCTCTGGTAGAAAAGCTTTCACACAGAAGGTGTCCAGAAGAGTTCCTATGACAAGGAGCTAGCTTCTGGGAGGGCTGCAACTGTGATTTCTTGAGATTTAGCAGGATTCCCATGGACGTGAGGAAGTCTGAGGCCATGGCTATGGCGTTGAGAGTTCCTTGCCTGGAAAGGCTTGCTAGAAGCTAGTCGTCCAGATATAGGAACACTTGTATTCCGATCTTTCTGAGGTGCGCTGCGAGAATTGCACAACACTTTGTAAAAACTCACGGAGCCGAGGATAGCCCAAAGGGCAGGACTCTGAACTGATAATGTTGGCCCAAAGCCATGAACCTTAGGTATTTGTGATGCCTTGGGTGAATAGAAATATGTTGGAAAGCATCCTGCATGTCCAGGGAGGCTAACCAGTCGTGTTGATGAAGCAAAGGTAACAGGGTTCCTAGTGATATTATTTTGAATTTCTCTTTAGGAAGAAATTTGTTCAATTTTCTGAGGTCCAAAATGGGGCACATGCCCCAGGTTTTCTTTGGAACTAGAAAGTAATGGGAGTAAAACCCTGTGTTCTGCTGATCCAGCGGAACTACTTCTACTGCCCTGTTGTTCAGAAGGCCTTGTATCTCGGAGGAGAGAAGTTCTGACTGAAGAGTTAACAGTTTTGGCTGCCATTTGGGGGGACAACCTGGAGGGTTCTCTGAATGACTGAGGGAATGTCCTTCGCAGATTATCCGGAGGACCCATTTGTCCGATGTTATAGACTTCCACTGGTTGTAGAATTGAGTCAGACAACCTCCCACCACTAAGAAGGAGTCCCCCTCGGGCAGCTGAGGTGAGACTTGGGCCAGAAACTCAGAAGGTGGCACTGGGCGCTTTGGGACCTTGTGCTTTCTGTTGCATTTTCTTTTGAGGCTGAGGGGCTTGGCTTTCATTAAAACCTCCTCTGCCTTTGCCTTGAAAGGACTGACGGTTGTGAAACTGGCGATTATTAACACTCCCCCCCAAGAAGGGTCAGGAGCAGGTCGAGCCAATTTAATGGCCGATCTGGTCTTTTGTGTGGCCTCTAGAGCTTGTTGTACTTGAGGACCGAAGAGATACACACCATCAAAAGGCAACGCCATGACCTGCTGCTGGGCATCATTCGTGAAGCTGGAAGTGCACAGCCAGGAATGACGGTGGGTACAAATGTCCACCGTCACCGCTCAGGAGGCAGTATCGAAAGCATCCATAGCTGCTTTAACCTGTTGGTTGTTGGACTCAATACCCCTGGTTATGGTTTGAAGAAGCTCTGAATTAGTATCTGACTCCGATAGAGTGTCAACCATTTGTTTGAGTGAATGCCAAAGAATATACTCATATTGACAGAAATAGCCCTGGTAGCTGGCAATACTCATACCCAGGGTGGATGCAGCAGACTGTCTTACCTAAAGTATCTATCTTACGAGATTCTTTGTTTACAGGTCGAGCTGTAGTAGTCTGAGGAAGGACAACCTTATCATTCTCTGCCAAGACTACAATAGGGTCCACAAAGGCTTGAGAGGCCAAAATGGGTCGATCCTTGGGAGCAGCATACTTCCTATCTATGGACATAGCCACAGAAAGAATGAGAGCAGGATTATTCCACACCATTTGAGAAAGCGTCTCAAAGGAGGGCTGTACTGGGGGAGTTAAATCCATAGGGATGTCCAGAACATGAAGGCGCTGGAGTCTTAAAAGCTTCCCAGGATCGATATCCATAGTCTGGAGAGAAAGAGTGAATTTCACATTTTTCAGCAGAGACTTAAATGACAGGTCCTGGACCACAGGCTCTACAGCAGGATTAGATCCTGTTCCTTCCACATCATCACCCAGCCTAAGGTCTGGGTCATGCTCAATATCATCTCCTGACAGCCCAGGAGGGACTGTATGTACAGGAAAGGAATGAAAATCAAAAGGAAAATAGGAGTGAAAGGGGTTCGGAGTCGAGGAGCCCTGGAGACCAGAAGACGTCACACCAAGTCTCAGTGCCGAAGCACATGGTGCTGACAGAGCCCCTGGTGCCAACAAACCCAATTGCCCGAAAAAGCCGCATGGTGTTGAGGCGTAACAAGCACTTGCAGTGCCGAGACAGCACCAACAACCTCAACGGCACGAAGGCAGTTCCAACAGATGCATCAACGCCGCGGACAGCGCCAACAGATGCATCAGTGCCAAGGATGGTGCCGAAACCAACGCAGGGCCCCAAAAACCAAGATTTGAAGCAAAAGAAGGAAAAGAAACAGGAAAAAGAGACATCGTGTGGCCCCCTGCGCTGCAGCCATGTGAGGGGAGGAAAACATCTGAGCGTGGAGTTGATGGCACTGAAGAAGGCACCGCGCGACTAGGGAGGCCCAACTGCCCTCTCCAATCACCTGAAGGGTCCGAGGGCCCCTGAGTGACTGGGCCAGGCAGCTGGACCAACCTCTGAGCCCATTGCTCCATCAGAGCGGTCCACTGATGAAACTGCTTATCTGAAGCCCTACCAGAAGGCGGAGAAGGGCTCTGATGTCAAAGAGATCAGAGACCGGAGAAGAAACTGGTGACTCTGGAGGAGACCGGCAACTGACCCCAATGACTGACCATCGACGCGCAGACATACTAGAAGGCGACCTCGAGTGACATCTTCTCTTTCTGGACCTACGGGTTGAAGAAGAGCTCGAGGCCAAACGGTCCCAAGAGTGCGACCGTCTTCTTTTATGCTTCCAGGAGGACCGACCCTCCCCCCAGGCATTGGACTGTCCGTTGTCAGACCCTCCCTCTGGAGAAGGCGGTGGACCAGACCCAGCCCAGCTGACTGAACAACTTTCATACGAAGTCTTCCTACCATCACCTGACCCGCTTATGGTCGACTCCATCAATGTAGGCTGAGACTTCTTTCTTATAATAAATTATAGTAAGTGATACTTTATTTCAAGAAATACCAAAATAAAAACTAAAACTATACTGCTAGTTTGAAGTTTAACTCCAACAGAAACATCTTCACTGTAGCCTTTTCGTGAGGAAAAAGGAACTGAGGCAGTTGGAGTGGTCACGCCGAGACAGTCATTGCTGCACGAGCCAAGGCTCGTGGCGCCGCTCCTCACGGCTCCATCTCTGGTGCCGACCCTCCTGCAAAAAGTTTGCACCCACTGGGTCCTAGCGCCTCTGGCATAGATCCCATCAGTGTGAATGAGTGGTGGAGACTTTATGTCCAGGAAGATCAGGATGCTTGTTAAGAATGGGGGTAGAAGGACTTGTGAGAGAGCTGAGCTGCAATTGCTTGAAGGAGAAAAGGGACACAGAGATTGAAGGAAAACTCTAATGGATGTTCTCTATTTTATTTTGCCTTTGTAAATAGCTATACTGAACAAGTTTATATTTTTATGTTACTGCTAGTGTAAATAAATATTTTTGGTGAATTCTACAACTGCTCCTGGTTTTTCTATGCTTTCTGACCTGTGCCTCGATGACAGATGGTGTCAGGCTAAGTGGGATTTACGATGTGCATACCCTAAGACAGGAGTTTTGTGCATGGGTACTGGACCTAGTACCAGGAAAGCACAGAGAAAGGTATGGATTCTGCAGCAGCAAGTCCAGGAGTGATTACCAGGAGAATGGCAGCCAAACTAGCAGAGACAGAAGCCCAAGCTGAGATTGTACAGCCAACACAAGTTACGGAAAAAGAACAGGCAGTGACAGAACCTAAAAGCCTGATGGACTTTTTCAAACTGTGGGCTATACAACAAAAAGAGAATGAGAAGCACAGAGAAAGAGATTCAACATTTAGAAGCACAGAGGAGAGAAGAGATGAAGCAAGAGGAGCAGCAGAAGAGAGAAGAGATGCAGCGACAGGAGCAGTGAAGGCTGGATGCTTTGCAAGCTATCAAAGACAGAGGATATGGCACACATCCAGATGAGCAACAAAATGCAAGCAACTTAAAAGTCATTAAACGTACAAAGTTGTGTCCCTCAGATGATATCAAGGCATACCTGACAGCATTTGAAAGGGTTGCCACAGCCTGCCAATGGCCAAAGCAGCAATTGATGATCAGACTGGTACCCTAGCTGACAGGGAAAGCCCAACTTGCCTACAGTAATATGGACACTGCACAGTCAGAAATCTATGACCTGGTGAAAAGCGAAATCCTGAAAAGGTATGACATCTCCGGAGAGACCTACAGGCAGAGATTTTGATCTCTGAGGTACAACTCAGTTGACAATCCTCGAGAAGCCTTCACCCGACTCAGAGAACTCCTGATAAAATGGCTACAACCAGAGAGCAAATCAGTCCCAAAGATCATCGACACATTTGTCATGGAGCAATTCATCAACATCCTGCCTACAGATGTGCAGCTATGGGTAAAGGAACACTGACCAGAGAGTGGGGAAAAGGCTGTTTCTTTGGCCGAGGACTACTAAATAGCCAGACAGACGCCAAGCAGTGAGGTAACAGCCAAGCACCGGTAAGACACTCTTTTTCCCATTTAATCTCCAAGTCTGATAAGAACTCTGGTGGGGGTAACAAATCTGTGCCCAAAGACGTTAGTTGCTATAATTGTAATAAGCCAGGCCATATTGCAAGAAACTGTCATAAGGAGAGTGGCACTGGAGCAGATTTGTCCTTGGCAAATGTGGGCAAGTACTTAACAGATGTGAAGGTAGGGGATAAGACTGTAAAGGGACTCATTGATTCAGGAAGCAGACAGACCCTAGTGCATGTTGAAGTGCTGGGAAAACACTGTGCAAAGGGACCAGGTACTGGTGTCATCTGCATTCATGAGGACACTCGATACTGTCCCACCACCCAAGTGACTCTGACCATTAAGGATGTGTTGCACCAAATGAAAGTGAGGGTAATACCTAGGTTACCTATACCTATGACTATTGGAAATTACTTTCCAGGATTTACTGTGTTAATCTCAGAGGAACTGAACCCTGCAGTTTCAGCAGCAGTGGTAAAGTAGAGTTACGTAAGAACTTACCGTAACAGTAGCTCTTCGAGACGAGCTCTTGCAGCAGGTATTACCATTAGGACTAATGCCGCCAGGTGTTAGGACCCCACAGAAAAATCTTGTAGCTAGCTAGCAGTCTTAGGCAGGGAACCGCCCCAATGTCAGCTCTGTCTGACGTCACACATGGTATAAAGGAGGTGGTCCCCCGGTGCCATCTCAGTTCTCCCACTGGAGACCCAGCTGAAGTAAATGGAGAACAGAGCAGGATCTCCCCTACCCTAAAGATGGGTAACAACAGTAGTTCCTGGGGGATGGTGGGTGGGAAAGCCACCTGCTGCAAGAGCTCCTCTCGAAGATCTACTGTTATGGTAAGTTCTTATGTAACTGTACTATATGACTTTGAGGTGGAGCTCTTGCAGCAGGCATAACCATTAGGACTAAGTCCCAAGCAGTACCCCAAAATAAACCCAGGTCTGACGGGAGGGGAAGAAGAACAAAGAGCTGAAAAACCTCAAGAGAGTAGGTCCTGCTCTCCTCCTAGAGGCAATGTCCAGGCTGTAATGCCTAATGAAGGTGTGGACTGTACTCCAAGTTATGGCAGTGCAGAGATCTGCCAAGGAAACATTTCTCAAAGAGGCAAAGGAGGTAGCCACAGTCCTGGTGGAGTGACCCTTGACCGATCCTGGCAAGGGCTTACCATGATGCTGGTAACAAAATGAAATGCAGTGTACCAACCAACTGGTTAGTGTCTGCTTGGTTACAGGAGCCCCTCTCTTTCTGAGGAGACGAACAACTGGTCTGTCTTCCACAAGGAACTGGTTCTGTGAAAATAATGCAAAACTCTATGAACATCCAGGGTATGCAACAAAGCTTCTCCTTTATTGGAGATCTCTGGAAAATAAACCAGAAGTTGAACGTCCTGGTTCAGCATCAATTCGGACACCACTTTCGGTGAAAATTTGGGATTCATCCGCAGGGCTACCCAGTCCCTATGAAACACCAGATAAGGCTCCTTGCACCTAAGGGTCTGAAGATCAGAAACCCTTTGAGCGGAAGTAAAAGCAACTAAAAATATCTCATTCAATGAAAGAAAGTGCAGCTCGCAAGTCATGGCTGATTTGAAGGGAGGCAAGGTTAGCTTCTTGAGAACAAAAAGTAAATCCCAAGGAGGGACAGGGTCCCTCCTGGAAGGTCTGATATGCAGGACACCTCGCAGAAAGGTCTTGCACACATTAAGTTGTGCCAGAGTCTTCTCCCAATATGGCGCATGATATGCTGATAAGGTACACAAGTGCACCTTGATGGATGAATAGCTTAAGCCCAGGTCCAAGAGGTGGAGAAGGTAGTCTAGAACATGCTTGACCAGACAATCCAGTGGATTTAGGGCATGTGCTGTTGCCCAAAGGCAGAAACGCTTCCACTTCATGGCATAAGTTTCCCTAGTGGAGGGTTTCCTCGCTGCCACCAAAACTTCTGCCACCCTGCTTGACACTCCTAACCTCTCCTCTGCTAAGGCTGCAGGAGTCAGGCGTGCAAGTGAAGAGACCACAGAGCAGGATGGACTAGTGTCCCTTGCTCTTGAGAGAGCAAGTGAGTGGAGAGGGGCAACTGCACGGGAGGCTCTGTGGCCAGTTGCTGCAGCAGTGGATACCAAATTTGTCGAGGCCAAATAGGAGCCACCAGAATCATTCTGGCCTCTTCTGTCTGCAATTTGAGCAGAACTCTCTGAATGAGAGTGAAGGCATACAGAAATCTCCCTGTCCAGGAGAGGTACAATGCGTCTCACCAAAAAACACCAGGCCCTGGATCTAGCGAGCAAACATTTGGCAATTTGGTGTTGCACGGGGATGCAAATAGGTCCAACTTTGGTCAGTCCCAACGAATGAAGAGGTCGTCTACGACTTCCTGGAGCAACTCCCATTCATGACTCAGAGAACGAGAGCAACTTAGACTGTTGGCGAAACTGCTCTGGCTTCCGGGAATGTGCACAGCTGTGAGGTCTAGAAGGTGTTTCACTGCCCAGTCCCAAACTCTCATGGCCTCCCTGCAAAGGGAATATGACTGAGTGCCTCCTTGCTTGTTGATGTGGAAGACAACCGGAGTGTTGTCTGACTGCACCAAGAGAGGACCCTGGGAAACTTGAAATGCCCGTAGGGCATACACAACGGCCCTCATTTTGATAATGTTGACATGAACAGACCACTCTGCAGGGGACCAAGCTCCCCTGGTCCTGTGGTCCCTTAGATGGGCCCCCCAACCTAACTTTGAGGCATCCGTCATCAAGGTTTGTGACGGGCACAGTCTCTAGAAAGAGACTCCTCTCTTGAGATGTGGCGGGCAAAGCCACCACTGAAGAGAATGATGGATCACCACTGAGACTCGAATTGGGTGACCCAGGTCAGTCACCGCCTGGTCCCAGTGGACCTTGAGGTACCACTGCAGAACCCTCATGTTCAGCTTGGCAAGAGGGACTGTAGCTATGGCCACAGCCATATGGCCTAGAAGATGAAGAATCACCTTCACTGAGAGAGATTGCTGCCTAAACCCTACATGCCAGGTCCATCAGATGGCCTGCTCTGTATGATGGCAAGAAGGCTTTGCCCTGGGTAGTGTCCAGAATTGCCCCAATGTACTGCAGCTGTTGGGAGGGCCAGGGTTGTGACTTCAGCCAATTTGCAGTGATGCCCAGGGAGCAAAAAAGATCCTTTGTTTCCTCCAGGGCCACGTTCAAATGGCTTTCTGACTGAGCCGAAATAAGCCAGTCATCCAGGTACGGGTAAACGAAGTGACCTTTCTTCCTCAAGACTGTCAACACCACCACCAGGCACTTGGTGAAAACTCTGGGTGCCAAAGAAAGTCCGAAGGGCAAAACCCTGAACTGGTAGTGCTGGTCCTGAAACCAGAAGCATAGAAACCTCCTCTGGGAATGCAGGACTTTGATATGCATGTAGGCGTCCTGCATATCGAGGGAGCATAACCAGTCTCCTTGATGGAGGAGGGCTAACAGGCTTGCTAATGCCACCATCCGGAATCTCTGGTACTTGATAGACAGATTGAGTTGGCTAGGATCCAGAATGGGACAAAGATCCCCCATTTTCTGTGGAACCAAAAAGAAATGGGAGTAGAAGCCTGTGCCCCACTGGAAAGGGGGGACTGGCTGAATGACCTTCTTCTGGAGGAGGGACTGAATTTCATCCACCAGAAGCCAGGCATGGGAGGGTGGACAATGAAAGGGGGTTAGGCGGGGAGAAAGGCTGGGCGTCCGGCGACTGCTCACCTTCTCTGGGGTGAGGGAAGGCCTTTCAGTCCGTCAAGCGGTGACCCCTAGCGGAGGCTGGGCGTGCTACAGCAAGCTGGAGTCACTGATGTGTGATTGGTCACAGGCATAGGCCTGGGACCAGTCAGCTTCAGTGGCAGCTCCTTCACGGAAGGAGGGGGAGGGATATTGCAGACATCGGTGTGCGCGTCATGACGTATGGGCACGCAACGTCCCACAGAACAAGGGAAAAAAAAAACTTCAGAGCCCGGAAGAAAGAGCACCAATCCTCGTTCTGATGTGCCGGTGCTTGCCTGCAGTCCAGGGACTCTGACAAAGATTGCAAGATTCAGGGGTTAGCCCCCACCCTGACCCTGCCCGGAGGGTTTCCAAGGATGGATGAAGGAATGGAGGAACCAGGAGCTGTCAGGTAAGACACTGTCAGGGACAGGCTTAAATTGGTGACTCCCAATGGAGTGGTTCTGGCTGGACATAGAAGGGGGAAAATAGAAATATCCAAAAAAAAAGAAAAGGGGGGGTGGATTGTCCAGGGGTATGCTGACAAACTCGAGAGCGTAACCTTTCCGAATGGTGTCCAGCACCCATTGGTCTGAGGTGATACTGGACTATTCTGTGAAGTAAAGGGAAAATCTCCCTCCTACTGTTTCATTCTGCATGACCCGAGAATAAGGAGGGGTTTGCAGTGAGTCAGGCTGCAGAGGAGCTTTGGGCTGCTTGGGGCCTTGGGTACCTTGAGGGACAGGGCGGCTGTGCCTCTTAAACCCTTTTCCTTGGGGTTGTTTTCCCCCTTGTCCCTAAACTTTCCGAAAGGGATGACGGGGACCTTGAGGGTCTGACTTGTACATTTTGTGGACGTTGGCAACAGCCTTGCCGGAGTCCTGCAGGCTCTTGATGAGTGACTCTACCTCCTGGCCAAATAACACTGTACCCTGGAAGGGGTGAAAATCAGACACCCTGAGCCAGGAGTGCCTCCTCAGACAAATTCCTGTTGCGCCCATATTGGGAAGCCATGTCCACAGAGCCATACGAGCAACGGAGGACGTGCTTGTCCATGTCCATTCTGGACTGGACATAGGCTAGAATTTAGTTTTTATTGTCCGAGTCAGGCAGGGTCTTAACCAACTCCATAGTTTTCTCTCACAGGGATTGTTGGGATGTAACCAAGTGGGCAAGAAAATTCAGAGAACGGATGGAACCAATAGTTGAAGAAAAAACTTTCCTGCCCCAGTGATCCAATTTCTTGGATCAGGGGGCTGGGCACTCAGGTGCTTGGGCTGGCTGACATGACCAAGAGCAGCTGTAAGCACTAGAGAATCTGCCTTGGGATGTTCTCCCAAGAAAAGTTCTGCGAGCCTGTCCACCTTCCTAGGAATGGCTGAGTTGGACAACGGCTTCTGCCATGTAAGTCTGGTGACGTCTTGAAAAGGCTTCACCAGCGGCAGGATAACCAGAGGCTTTGGCTCTTTGGATCTCAGAAACTTGGCCAGCCGATTTCACTCTGGGTCCATTTCCTCAGTGTCCCATTCACAGATGAACTGAAAGTGGTGCATGATGTCCAGGAATGAAGGATCATCTGGGGGGGTGGGACCTGGGTGAGTTCCTGGGACCTGGAGAAGAGGGAGCAAACCCTTCCTTGTCTGAGGAAGAGGGGCTCGCAGCACCGTTGTCCAAAGAGGTTGGGTGTCTGCTGGAGGAGGGGACCTGGGATGAGTACCTTCTCCTATATTTGCCCTATGGATCTGGGTGGGGTTGGTCATCTCCATCCGGTTTATCAGGAGTTGGAGGAGGCCCCATAGGAGTCTCCCTAGGAGGTGGGTCAGAGGGTCTATATATCAGGTCCCCTTTCACTGTATTCCAACAGGTGGAAAAAAGCGAGCCGGTGTCCGCCAGAGGAATTACAGGTGGGGCAGGTGTCAGGTTTGCAGGACCGAGCATCTGTGGATCTGGTGTCCAGTCAGGAGATCCCTCCTTGCCCTTGTCAGGCTGCTGCTCGATGTCTGTGTCCTTGGGGGATCTGGCATCCAGAGTAGGAGGGGGCCCATAAGGCAACCGCCCTTCAGAAGGTGGGGCGGGCGACCGAAATTCATCCAGCGATGGCCTCCGATCAGGCATCAGAACATGAGTCACCAGAGAGGGTGACCAGCTCTAGCAGCACCTGTCAGCTGGGGCGGGTGCACCTTGACCGGAGGAGGAGGGTCTCTTCTCGCCTGTCAGAGTCATCCGGTCGCTTACGTTTGTCAGACGAACCACTAGGCTTATGGCTGGAGTCCTTAGGCCTACCGGCAGGCAAATGGACTTCCTGGGTTGACCCAGTGGAAGATTTGTGGGGTTGGTGGGCCACAGAAGGTTGTGCAAGCGAATGCCCACAGCAAGATGGCTCCCTGTGCTTACCTTGGGAAGAGGAGGGAGCCAGCTTTGAAGATGTCCCTGCTGCCTTCGGAGGGACAGCGCCTGACCTCCTGCCAGAGGCCGAAGACTATGGCATCTTGGCAGCTAACTTTTGGCAGGACTCAGACCTGGCCCTATCTCTGTCTCTATGGTGGTGTTTCCCTCGCGAAGCCTTCTCTCTGGGTGGGGAGTCCTTGGCGGGAGAAGAAGAGCTGCACTCCAAGGTCCTCTGCATAGCTGCCACCTTTTGCTCGAGGAGGTAGGCCTTAAAGGTGTTGGCTCTCTGAGTTCTGGTCTTCTGACTGAATTTCCTGCAATGTGGGCAGTCGGTGGGCCAATGGTCAGGGCCTAGGCAGATGAGGCAGGCCACGTGGCTCTCCTTGGCTGGTATCTATTTCTTGCACATACACTTTGACTTGCACCACGGTGGAGAGGGCAAAGACGTACAAGAAAACTTTACTCTAATAATATTTCAATAAACTGGAAAAACCAGCAAAAAGCGTGGTCGACTGCGACAAAAGACATCCGTGGAACCAAACTAAGTGGGTCAAAGGCAGAAAAAGAACTGAGATGGCACCAGGGAACCACCCCCTTTATACCACGTCTTACGTCGGGTGGAGCCGACGTCGGGGGCAGTCCCCTGCCTCAGACTGTTAGCCACAAGACTTTTCTTTGGGGTCCTAATGCCTGGCGGCATTAGTCCTAATGGTAATATCTGCTGCAAGAGCTCCACCTCGAAGTCAGATCAAGAGCTCAGGCAAAGACAATCTTAAGTGGTGGGGTCAGTGATTTTGATTCGGATTTGTTTGAGCACAGCTCAAAGATCTGGGAATCATAGAAACATAGAGGTTGACAGCAGATAAGGACCGCCTTTGCTCTGTCAGTGGCCTATCTATTAATACTCATCTGTATTGCTCCCTTATGCCTATCCCATGCCTTTTTGAAGCCCTGCACTGTATTCATAGCCACCACTTCCTGAGGTAGGCCGTTCCATGCATCCACCACTCTTTCTGTGGAAAAGAATTTCCTCACATTCCCACTTAATCGGCCTCCCTCTAATCTCATGCTGTGTCCTCTTGTCCTGGTATTTTTCTTATACTGAAACATGTTAGACTCTTTCATCTTGTTAATGCCCTTTAGGTGTTTGAATGTTTCGATCATATCACCTCTCTCCCTCCTTTGCTCAAGGGTATACATATTGAGCTCTGTTAATCTGTCCTCATATGTCTTCAGATGCCGTCCCTGCACCATTTTGGTTGACCTTCTCTGGACTGCCTCAATTTGGTTAATGTCCTTGTGAAGGTGTGGCCTCCAGTAGTGCACGCAATACTCCAGATGGGATCTAACCAGTGTCTTGTAAAGAGGGATTATTACCTCCCTCTTACGACTTGTGATACCCCTGCCAATACACCCTAACATCCCGCTAGCCCTACCTACTGCTTTACAGGTCTGATTGGATGATTTCAGGTCATCGGTGATGATGATGCCCAAGTATCTTTCTTCCTTTGTGACTGCCAGCAACTCCCCTCCCAGCCTATAGGTGGCTTCAGGGTTTCTCTTCCCTATGTGCATGATCTTGCACTTCTTTGCATTAAATCCCAGTTGCCACTCTTCTGACCATTTTGCTAGTTTATCCAGATCTCTTCTCATTCTGCCCACCCCATCTGGATCATCTACTCTGTTGCAGATCTTGGTGTCATCTGCAAACAGACAAGCCTTACCTTCTAGTCCATCTGCAATGTCACTAATGAAGATATTGAAGAGGACTGACCTGAGGACTGATCCCTGAGTTACCCCATGTGTGATCTGCATCTCTTCTGACTGTATACCATTTACCACCACTCTCTGTTTTCTGCCCATCAACCAGTTTGCCATCCAGTTGGCCAACTTCTGACCCACTCCGAGCCTTCCCAGCTTATTTATCAATCTTTTAAGTGGAACAGTGTCGAAAGCTTTGCTGAAGTCAAGGTAGGCGACATCAGCTGCTCCCCCTTGGTCCACCACTCTGGTTACCTAGTCAAAAAAATCTATGAGATTAGTTTGACAGGACCTTCCTTTTGTAAACCCATGCTGTCTTGGATCCTGTGCCCCTATGGATTCCAGGTGTTGCACTATCCTTTCCTTAAGGAGTGTCTCCATAATCTTGCCCATTACTGAGGTAAGACTGACTGGTCTGTAGTTCCCTGCCTCCTCCCTGCTATCACTCTTGTGGAGCGGGATCACATGAGCCCTTCTTCAGTCTTCTGGGACCTCTCCTGTGCTCAGAGACTCACTAAAGAGTTCTTCTAATGGCTCTGCTAGTTCCACCCTTAGCTCCTTAAGTACCCTAGGATGTATGCCATCAGGTCCCATTGCTTTGTCCACCCTGAGCTTAGCGAGCTCTTGTAGGACCCTTTCTTTTGTGAAGGGAGTCGTGCTGACCTCCCTCCCCCCGTGTCCGTGGTGCTGAGCTGTGGGCCCTGCCCTACCTTCTCTTCAGTAAATACTGAGCAAAAGTATCTATTTAGGATAGATGCTTTTACAGGGTCCTCCTCCTCCTCCCCACATGCCCCCTTTTCTCCTTTGAGCTTAGCAATACCCCCCTCTGGACTTTCTCCTTTCACTAATGTATCTATAGAAAGTCTTGTCACCTTCTTTTACTGTTTGTGCTAGTGTTTCCTCAGTTTGGGACTTTGCCTATCTTATTGCCTTCCCTGCTTCCCTTAGGGCAGTTTGGTATGCCTCCCTATCTTCATCCCGCTGTGTTCCCTTATATTTCTTGAAGGCCAGCCTTTTGGCTCTGACCTTTTCTGCTACTGTATTTGAGAACCAAAGTGGTTTCCTTCTTTTGCACTTCCTTTTCTGTCTAACACAATGGGATGTTGCTTCAAGTATTGCATCCTTAATGCTTGCCCACTTTGCCTGTACCCTCTCCCCTGTGTTTCTTTTTGCCAGGGCTAGCTTAACTCTGTTGACCATCTTATCAAAGTCAGCTCCTCTAAGTCCCATATTTTTGTCTTGTAATGGGATGATTTAGATGTAGTGGCCAAATTGAACCATACCATGTGATGGTCACTGGCCCCCAGGTGACCTTCTACCTGGAGATCTGTGATCCCTTCCCTGTTAGTACTAACTCTAGGATAGCCCTGTCTCTTGTGGGTTATTGTACCAGTTGTCTGAGGCCCTCCCCCTGCAGGGAATCCACCATGTGTCTAGTTCTGGCAGATGTTCCTGCTGGTATTGACCAATCTGTGTCCGGCATGTAGAAGTCTCCCATCATCAGAACCTCCCCTTTAGCTGTCATGTTTTGTATATCTTCTAAAAGTAATGTATCTGTGTCCTCCCCCTGGTCCGGGGGCCTGTAGACAACCCCAGTTCTTATGGCTGTCCCATTTCCAGTTTTCAGGGTGACCCACAGTTCTTCTGGCTCCTTATGTGTATTCTGAATTTCTGTAGCTTTGATGTTTTCATTGACATACAGGGCCACTCCAACCCCCCTTTTTGCACCTCAGTCTCTTCTGAGCAGTACATAGCCAGGTACTGAAGTCTCCCAAGTGTGGTTACTGGTAAACCACATCTCACTAATTGCTACTATGTCGTTTAGCTCTGACATTATTGCCTGCAGGTCTGGGATCTCATTTCCCAGGCTGTGATCATTTGTGTATATGATTTTCCATTGGCCAGATTTCAGTGTGTTAGTTGTTGGGTGAGGTTTGGCATTTCCCCTGTGTATCGTATGGGAAGATGGACCTTTTTTCTTACCTGGTGATGCAAATGAACTGCAAACATGCTGAATCCCTGTTTGACCACTAGCTGAGGGGGAAGGGTGTTCTTCCCATTCGACGTATGAGGTGCTGCACCCCTCTCCTCATTTGCTAGTTTAAATATTCTCCCTATCCAGGAAAGAAAGATGATGCCTGAAGAAACTATGGCAATAAATGACTGATGAACATAAGGGGTTATCTTATGAAAATGCTGAAACTAAATTGATAACTGATTGTGATTTTCATTCAGAACAAGTTAACAATGTTTCTCTCCAGGGTTACTTTAAGCAGCTGGGGGTGAAACCAAAACAGGGTGGACCAATGTTTAAAAAAATGTAATGGGTTACTGTACAGAGTCTGGGTTAAACCTCAGACACAGGAACAGACAGAACAATTGGTTATACCACGGAAGTACAGAGTTGTTATAGATAGCACATAATAGTCCTATGGCTGGTCACTCAGGGAGGCATCACACCCTTGCCAGATTGCTGCATATATTTTACTGGCCTGGAATTCATGAAGATGTTGCTACCTGTTGTAATTCCTGTGCTGAGTGTCAGAAAGTAACCCCCGTCACTAGAAAAGATAAGGTGCCCCGGTGCCCCTACCCTTGATAGATGTGCCTTTTGAGAGAATTGCAATGGATGTGGTTGGTCCTTTAGACAAAGGTAAAAAGGGTAATAAATTTATCCTGGTAGTATGCAACTATGCTACTCAATCTCAGAAGCAGTTCCAATGTGTACTGTCACAGCTTCAAAAGTGGCAGCAGAGCTTGCAAAAATGTTCAGCAGCATAGACATACCTAAAGAAATTATTACTGATCAGGGTAGTAATTTTGGTGCTGCTTTACTTAAGAAGCTGTACAGATTACTAGGTATCACTGCCATATGAACCACCCCCTATCACCCTCAGACAGACAGTCTTGTTGAGTGTTTTAACCAAACCCTTAAACGCACGTTAAAAAGGTTTGTAAAAGGGGAAGGGAAAGATAGGGATCAATACTTGCCTTACCTACTATTTGCTTACAGAGAAGTGCCACAGGCATCAACAGGGTTTTCACCATTTGAAATGCTGTATGGTAGGCAGCCAAGAGGGCCACTGGATGTAATAAAAGAAACATGGGAAGATAACCCCACTCAGAAACAATCTATAACGTCTTATATGTGTGCCCTAAGAAAAAAGCTGGCAAAATATGTTGAAATTGCCCATAGTAATCAGGAAAAGGCCCAAAACCAGTAGAAGGTTTATTATGACCATGGGGTAAAAGAAAAGGTTTTTGAGTCAGGTGAAAAGGTTTTGCAACTGTTTCCCACAACAGAAAATAAACTATTAATGAAGTGGCAAAGGCCTTATAGAGTGCTTAGATGTACTGACACTGTTAACTACGAGACTGAGACCCCTTACAGGAAAAATCCTACTAAGACATACCATGCTAACCTCCTCAAGAAATGGGTTGAAAAAAATGCCGCAAGCTGCTTTGCTAGTTTTACCAGAAACTGATAAGGAAGGTATTGATGTAGCTTGCGATAGACTGGAACAAACTGTAAATGCAGATGCTGTAAAGGTGAATGTTTCCTTAACCTCAGAACAAACTGCAGACATTCATAATGTGCCTAAGACATTTAACAGTACATGTACCACAGTACCAGGCTAAGCAAAAGGGGTCAAGCACGTAATAGTGACAAGGAATGCTCGCCCTATTAGGCAAAAGACATACAGGTTACCAGAGCAGTTAAGAGCTGATGTGGTTAAGGAAATACAAAAAATGAAAAAATCAGGCATCATAGAGGAGTCAAGGAGTGCTTGGTCATCTCCAATGGTAATTGTAAACAAAAAAGAAGAGGGTGTTAGAATCTGCCTTGATTTCAGGAAACTTAATGAAGTGTCAGAATTTGAGTTATCCTATGCCCAGAATAGGTGATTTGGCAGACAAACTGGGGAGTGCAAAGTATATCAGTACCCTCGATCTCACCAAGGGTTCCTGGCAAATACCTTTAGCTAAAGAATCCAGAGATAAAACTGCATTTGCCACTCCTTTTGGATTCTATCAGTTCACCACCATGCCCTTTGGTTTACATGGTGCGCCAGCTACATTCCAGTGTGGTACATGGATGTAATTTTATCCCCTCACACTGGTTATTGTGCAACATACCTGGATGATGTTGTGGTGTACAGTCCAGACTGGAAAAGCCACCAGGAACACCTAAGAGCAGTTATCCAAGCTATTAAAAATGCAAGTCTGACTATTAATCCTACCAAATGTGCACTGAGCATGCAGAAAACCAGAAATTTGGGCTATGTGTTGGGAAATGGAGAAGTTAAGCCAGAGGCTTCCAAAATAGAAGCTGTAGCTAACAACCCTGTCCCTAAAACAAAGAAACATGTTAGGTCATTTTCAGGGCTGGCTGGTTATTATCGGATATTTGTTCCCAACTTTGCAAAGTTAGCTACTCCCCTCACTGAAGTCACAAAGAAACAGTACCCAAATGATGTGAAATGGACCCCAGAGTGTGATGAAGCTTTTCGAGCCATTAAGGCTGCATTATGTTCAGACTCTGTTTTAAGAAGCCCAAACTTAGAGAAACCATTTTTGCTACAAACAGATGCATCCGAAATAGGCCTAGGTGCAGTACTGAGTCAAAATATAGATGGGAAGGAACATTCTATTCTGTACATAAGTAGGAAATTGCATGACAGAGAGAAAAGGTACTCCACCATTGAAAAGGAATGTTTAGCAGCAAAGTGGGCCATGGAGTCCCTTATAATCCTCTCTGTTGGTTTAACCAAATAAAAGATAAAAATTCCAGAATCACAAGGTGGTACTTGGCACTACAGCCATTTAAATTCACAGTGATACACAAATCTGGTAAAGAGAATAGCAGTGCTGATTTTCTGTCAATATATGGATCAGTAATTGAGGGTTCTGAATGTTGAAAAACAAATGTATGAGTTTGAACTTTACTGTTTGCTGTACTATTATAGAAAAAACGGATAATGCACATGTGCTTAATTTCTGAAAGAAGCAAATGTTAGTAGAGAATTTATAAAAAGTTTAGGAAACCTGTTTAATAAAACAGGTTCCCTCTTGGGGAGGGGATGTATGTGACAGTGTGGAATAGAACCCTGTCCCAGTTGTTATGGAAAGAGTTTGAATGCAAGGATCTGTTCTATTCTCTCCTTTTCTGTCTCTTGTCTGTCTGGTTGCGTAACCAAATTTTCTTGTGAGACCTAGGATCTGATCACCCAGACAGTCTCGCAGTTCTTTGCCTCTCGCTGTCTCTCAGTTTTTCCTTGCTGTTTGTTTTTCCTCCCTTGAATATCTGCTGATATAAAAATATATGGAGATCATTATGTGGAACTTTAATATTGGGATCCCTTTGTTTAGAAACTATATAGTGTTACTAATGTACATAATTATATTTTGAGATGATTGCAAAAAGCTATTGGGAACTCAAGAGGTTACCTGAGTGGAAATTTGTAGGCCTTTTTAAGCCTTTTGCAGAAGAGCAGTGGAAAAGGGGTCTCATTTTTGGGACATTGTGTTCTAGCTGCATATGCCTGATACAAGAACAGGATGCTTGTTAAGAATGGGGGTTGGAAGGACTTATAAGAGAACTGAGCTGCAATTGCTTGAAGGAGAAAAGGGACACAGAGATTGAAGGAAAACTCTGATGGATGTTCTCTCTTATTTTGCCTTTGTAAATAGTTATACTGAACATGTTTATTTTTTTATGTTACTGCTAGGGTAAATACATTTTTTGATGAATTCTACAACTGCTCCTGGTTTTCCTATGCTTCCTGACCTGTGCCTTGATGACAGGGGGACTGATAGGGGTTCTTGGAAGGGCTGGGGAAAACTGTGGCTCCTCCAGGTCAGGGACAGAGACTGTGGGTGGAGCACCAGCGAGCTGGGTCTCCTTCTCGGTGGCCGGTAGGTTCGGAGTCCTAAAAAGAGAACTGTCGGCCTCATCAGTTGACAAGAAGTCGACAGGGTTGATTACTGTTTTGACCTGATTGTCATCACGTGTCTGAGCTGGCTGGCCTGAAGGGGGTACCGTGAAGCCAGCGGCCAAAGTCACAATTTTGACCGAAGTGGAGATGGGGAAACTCCTGGGACCAAGATCTCACTCTGTCCCAAGAGCGTCTTCTATGTGAAGAATCTTCTCTAGATCCTTTGTCCTTCTTGTGGGACTGGGAGGTGTGCATGCTGGACGGGCCCTCTACTTTTGTCGGAAGAGACTGGCACATCTCCTTGAAGGATCCAGAAAAAGAAGTTCCCTGTTTGAGCAGAACAAAGACCGAGACCGAAGAGGATTGCTTGGTGGCGCGAGCTGCCTCCTCCTCGGAGGCCTTCATCTACTCCAGTTGGTTGGCGGAACCCATGGCAGCGGAGACCACACAACGGGCATCTTTTGATTTGAAGTGCCATTTTTCCGGTTGTCCGAGTTGCAAATGTGTGAGGCGATCATCCAGAACTGCAGAATGAAAAGCACAACAAAAATCGCAGGCCAGGGTATCATGCGCATGGCCCAGGCAGTAGACACGCATATGGCGTGCAGGTTGGTACAGGACATCATCTGCCCACAGGGACACCGGTGGAACCCAGGTGAGGACTTGCCCTCCATTGTGGTTGCCATCATGAATTTACATGTAGAAACTCTTAACGAGTTTGATTTTCGGTAATTTGTCCGAAGGATTAAGTGCCAGCGCCTACTCAACGTGGCAGTGATAAGGAAGGAACCTGAATCTTCCAAGTGGAAAGGAAGATCTGGCATCAAGGGGTGGAGCCGAGACATATACCACCCAGGTGGATGGGAGAAGCCAGCTTTTAGACCATCCAGCAAAATTTAAAGGGAAAGGGACATGCCAACCAGTGTGGATAGAAGGCACAGTTACGTAAGAACTTACTGTAACAGCAGATCTTCGAGATGAGCTCCTACAGCAGGCTACACCATAAGGACTATGCCACCAGGCACTAGGACTCTATGGAAAACTTCTAGCCAGCAGTGCCCAGCTGGAGCTGTCCCTTATGTCGGTCCGCCTACCAACATCACCAGCTGTATAAAGGGGGTGGACCCCAGCCCCACCTCAATTCATCTGCTGGATACCTGGAGGTTACTTAGCAGGAGAGCTCTGAGGCAGGTGCCGAAGCAAATCCCAAAGGGAGAAACACAATAGGGGGCTAGAGGGAGGGAAATTAACAGCTGCTGCAGGAGCTCATCTCGAAGATCTACTGTTATGGTAAGTTCTTATATAACTGTACTATCTTACTTCGAGTAAGAGCTCCTGCAGCAGGCTACACCATAAGGACTGAGTCCCTCAGGGAAGAAAAAAGGGAGGCAGAGATATAAACCTCTGAGAATTTTTTTTTTTTTTTTTAATGAAATGAGGCCTTGGAGCACAACAAGGCTGAATCCTGCTCTTTTTCTGGAAGCAATATCCAGGGTATAGTGCCTGACAAAAGTATGCACAGAATTCTATGTAGTGGCAGCACATATGTCTGCTGTAGAAACATATTTCATGGCAGCAAAGGATGCAGCCATCTCCCTCATGGAATGTCTTTTAACTGGTCCCGGTAAGGGCGTTTTGTACTTCTTGTAGAAGAACATAATGCAACTGGTTAACCATTTAGACACGGTTTGCCTCGCAATTGGTTTTCCCAAGACCCTGGGAGCAAAGGACATAAACAACTGGTCCGACTTCCAGATCAGTTTAGGTAATACCGAAGGATCCTGTGTAGATCTAGAGTGTGAAGAAGGGCCTCCCCCTTATTCGAATACTCAGGGTAGTAAACTGGAAGGGAAATGTCTTGATTTAAAGTTAATTCAGACACTACCTTCGGAAGAAACTTAGAATTAGTACACAGAGTCCCTGTGAAAAATTAAATAAGGTTCTTTACACATCAGGGCTTGCAGCTCGGAAATCCTCTGGGCTAAGGTGATGGCAACAAAAAATAACATTTTCCAAGAGAGAAAATGTAGGTCGCAGTCTGCTACTGGTTCGAAGGGAGGCAATCTTAGCTTTTCAAGAACAAAAAGTAGATCCCATGGGGGGGACAGAATCCATAATGGGAGACTTCATGTGAAGTATGCCGTGCAGGAATGTATGGACAAGATACAATTGTGCTATATTCCTACCCTCTACAGGTGTCTGATAAGCTGAAATGGCACAGAGATGCACCTTTATAGAAGAGTATCTGAGCTCCACGTCTGGAGGCGATAGGAGATATTGCAGGACTAATTTCATTGAGCAAGACAGTGGGTCCAGGGAACATGCAGCTGCCCAAATACAGACATGTTTCCATTTCATGGCATATGTAGCTCTTGTAGAAGGTGTCCTCACTTCTTCTAGAACCTCTGCCACCCTTTGTGAAACCCCGTACCTGGAAATGGCTAAGTCTGTAGGAGCCATGCATGTAGGTATAAGGACCAAAGTTCCCATGTCTTGAGAGAGCAAGTTGGGTAAAATTGGTAGCTGAAAAGTAGGTTCCACTGCTAGTTGTTGCAGAAGAGGAAACCATATCTGATGTGGCCAGAGAAGAGCTACCAGAATCATCATGGCACGATCCACCTGTAGTTAGAGTAACACCCTCTGAAGAAGGGGAAAGGCAGGAAAGGCATACAGGAACCTCCCTGTCCAGCAAAGGGACTGCATCTCACCAGAAAACACCATGCCCGGGATCTAGCGAGCAGAAATTGGGCAGTTTTGCATTGCATGGGGACGTGAAGAGGTCCCACTCTGGACGTCCCCATCTTTCAAATAGGTCATCCACCATCTTGAAGCAGCTCCAACTCGTGGTTTCTGGATCGAGAGTGGCTGAGCTCATCTGCCAGGAGATTCTGGACACCTGGAACATGGACCGCTGTTAGTGCGGGTCCGTGTTCTGTTGCCCAATACCACACTCTCATGGCTTCTCTGCACAGAGGGTAGGAGTGTGTCCCTCTCTGCTTGTTGATATAAAAGGCCACCGACATGTTGCCGGTCTGAATAAGCAGGGGGCCCTGGGAAAGGTGAGTCTGAAAGGCCTGCATGACATACAGCATTGCCCTCATCTCTAGGATGTTGATGTGCAGGGACACTTCCATGTCTGACCATGTACCCTGGGTACAGCGATCCTGAAAATTAGCTCCCCATCCTAGACCCGATGCATCCATGGTGAGGATTTGGGTTGGTGAATCTGTCTGGAATGGAACTCCGGAATCCAGTTTGGGTGAAGTCAGCCATCATGACAGCATTTGTTTGACAGCTCTTGATACCCTTATTGGGTGGTCTAGATTGTCGGATGTCTGGTCCCATTACACCCTTAAGTTCCATTGAGGAACTCTCATATGCAGGCGTGCTAACGGTACTGTGGATATGGCGCTGCCATATGTCCTAGGAGCTGCAACATTATTCTTGCTGTGACTGTATCGGTTGCAGCTACTCTGGAGACCTGGTCTCTCAGCTGAGTGGCCCTGTCGGGAGGGGGAAAGGATCTCCCCTGTTGGGTATCTAGGACTGCTCCTATGTACTGGAGACACTGGCAGGGCCAAGGGCAGGACTTTGGGAGAGTGATAGTTATCCCCAGCTGTTTGAACAGTTGAAAAGTGTCCAAGAGTGTGCGAATCAACTGCGCCCTGGTGGGGGCAGTGTAGAGCCAGTCGTCTAGGTAAGGGTAGATGAAATAACCCTGTCTGCGAAGAGCAGCTTCCACTACTGCTAAGCATTTGGTGAACACCCTTGGGGCTGAGGAGAGACCGAAAGGCAAAGCCTGGAACTGGTAATGGTTCTCTTGAAAAGCAAACTGAAGATACCTTTTGTGAGCTGGAAACACCAGTATGTGTAGGTATGGGTCCTGCATGTCCAGAGAGCCAAGCCAATCCCCTTGGTGCAACATGGGTATCAGCCCTGGTAAGATGACCATTCTGAACCTTTTGTATTCGAGATACTGGTTCAAGTGGCTCAGATCCAAAATGGGTCTTAGGTCCTGTCTTCTTGGGGACCAAGAAGAAGTGGGGGTAAAACCCGGTCCCCTGCTGGACATGGGGAACAGGCTCCATCACTCTTTTTGAGAGCGAGGTCTGTATTTCTTCTGTGATTAGGGGTATGTGGGCAAGGGGGGATCGAGAGGGGGCTGGAGGTTTGTCTGGGGCAAGTTTGGTGAACTCCAGCATGTATCCCTTTTTGATAATGTCCTTCACCCACAGATCTGATGTTATTTTGGTCCACCCTCCTAGGTAGAGGGAGAACTGACCTCCCACTACTTCCCCCATTGCCTTTGCTGGAGGAGGGGGGTTGGCAGGGAGTCATGCATGCACCCCTGGGGTGGGGAGGGAAGGCTGGGAGAATTTAGAATTCCTGGGTCCACCATTCCCAGCCAATTGTGAGGAAGCCTTGCATTTAAAGGGACCACTTAGCTGTTGATTTTTCTACTGGTTGAAACCTTGGCGCTGAAATGGCTTGTGCCTAGGTTGCTGAGGGTCTGCCCGGTACATATGGTGAACTAACTGGACTGCTTTGCCTGAGTTCTGCAGTTCCATTATGATTTTTTGCACCTCTTCTCTGAAGAGGACAGACCCATGAAAGGGGGCATTTAGGATGGAGTCCTGGAGATCCTGCCAAAACCCAGAAACTCTCAGCCAGGAGCGGCGACGGAGACCCACCCTGGTGGCCACTGCTCTGGCTACAGTGTCTACAGAGGATGCCCTTAAGAAATACTTTCCTACGTCCAGGCCTGACTGTAGTATGTCCAAGTGTTCAGTCCATGAAGGGTTATCAGGCTGCTTTTGGGCCAACTCAATGGCTTTCTTCCGTAACGATTTTTGATACTGCACCATATGGGCCAGAAAATTTAAGAACCGAATGGAGCAGGTGGAAGATGCATAGACCCTTCTATTGAACTCGTCTAATTTTTTAGATTCCTTGTTGGGAGGCTGAGAGCTCATATGCTTGGGCTGTTTTGTCCTGCTGTGAGCTGCGGTCAGGACCATAGTGTCTGCTCTGGGATTTTCTCCCAAAAAGAGCTCTGCCTTGGAAGGTTTGTACAGTCTGTCAGCCTTCTGAGGCACAGCTGAAAAGAAAGCAGGGTGTTCCCATGCCAATCTGGTTAAATCTTGAAAAGGATGGAAGAGAGGTGGGATGACTAAAGGTCTCTGGTCACTCATGCCTAAAAAGTTATGAAGCCTTTTCCTCTCTGGGTCCAATTCCTCAGTGTCCCATTGATTTAGGAATTGGGTGTGATGCATCACATCCATAAATGTTTGGTCATCTAGGGGGGCCTGGGTGAATTACAGGGGTCCTCTGGTTCAGGAGAATAACCCCGGGAAGAATGATTTGAGGAATGAGAGGGACTTCTAGAAGAATCCGAAGATGCTGACCTCGAGCACTTTCACCCATGCTGACTCCTGCTCCTGTTGTCCAAGGAAGACCTGTAGGAGGAGGAGGAGTGGTGATGTCCGCCCCATGCCTGGTATACTCGGAATTCGATTTTCTTGGGGTTGGGCTCCTGAGAGTATACAGGGACCAGAGTCAGGGACTGGGATTTTGTCTGGGACCGGTGTAGGAGGCTGAGGGGGCGGAGGGGGTGGGAGATCATCTTTTTTTCAATAAGTCTCCCTTGACCGTATTCCACCAAGACGTAAAGAGATTTCCTACATCTATCAAGGGAATCATCGGCACCTAAGGTGGCGCAACGTGGGATTCCTCAGGAGTGGCGGTAGGGTTGCTTGGTCCTGGAGTCTCTTCATGGGGCACATGAGGACTCAGTGGAGTAGCACGGTCCATCATCTGGTCACCTGTCGTCGGGTCCCCTGATGTCAGGTCATCGGGAACCAAGAGGATTTTTTTTGGTGACTTGACAGGTGGCCTGTTGTCAGGCTGTCTTTGGTCAAGGCTAACGTCAGCCTGTGTGGTGACTGCTCCTGAGGTGCCAGACTCGTGGCGGCAATAACGGGTGCCTTGAGGAATAATGTCTTACTTTGTGGCATCTGCTGCTGGTCCTTTCATTTGCTGGAAGACCATTCATCAGGGGCATACATCAGGGATTAAGCTTTAGCTGCTGATGACTTGTCCCTGGGAGAGCATTCCCTGGAGCGGGAATGTTCTCGGCATCCGTGGCTGTCTCCCGAGGCTAACGATTTGCTGGAGGATGGGGACGCCTCAACCTTATCAGTTGAAGACCCTTTCTTAGGCCCTGAGGAATGCTGAAAAGGCCTAAGACTAAGGGATGGACCTGAAGAAAAAATTACTCACCTTAGTAATTATGTTTCTTCTAATGGAGTCTTGCTGTATTCTGACAATTGCAGTGATTCCCAACCTTTGTTGCTGTTGCTAGCCTTGCTTGTAGAGCAGAAAGCAGCTAACTAAAAGAAGCTACATTTTCTTCTTAATTTAAAACTTATATCTCAGTAGGAGTCAGTGTCAGCTAAGATTAAGTAGACAGATAACTTTATTAGAAGTAGAAGGGGTCTTATTTAGGGTTAAAAAAAAAGAAAAGAAAGAAAGGCAGTGTGTGTTCTGTGCAGGGTAAGGTACTGTATCAGGTGACTTTGCTAAACCAGTGGAGGAAGGAAGCTACCTGGGGTGTGGTTTAGACACTAGAAAAGCAGGTGAGTCAAATTACAACTTCCTGTTGCTAGCCTTTTCTAGAAATTGCCTCCATCCCACCCACCCAAAGCCAGTTCTACTTTTATAGCCACTGGATTTAACTGTCAACAGGAACTTCCTGTTTGGTAGTAGGAAGGAAAGGATCATAGAGAAACATTGGTTTTGTCAACCCTGAAGTAGAAAAAGTAGCTCACTCTCCCCCCCTAGCTGCTGGTAGTGTGATACTGAGCAAGAAAGAAGGAGACTACTGAAGAAGATAGGAAGTTGCTATCCCAGAACAGAAAGGGTGAGAGTTGTAAGGAGAGGAGAGAGTAAGCATCCAGAGAAACAGTACAGGGGACACAAAATAAGACATGATAGGAGTGGTGCAGTGCAATGGCTGTGGGGCGGCAGTGTTCCGGGAGACATTCTGGAGGCTGCGATGCTGCCCTATTTGCTTGCACCTCTCTGGTCTGAGAGAGGAGGTTGCCTGTCTCCAGGCTGACCTGGCTAGGATTCGTGAAACCTCCTCCCCCACCCAGGGACCACCAGGGCCAATGCCACTACCTCAGAGGTTGCCAAGAAAAAGGAGTGGCTGGACCAGGGTGGGCTCAAGGAGGGAGAGGGTGGTGGAACAGAGTTGCATCCCTCCAGCTGTACCTCTTCACAATTCATTCACTCTTCTGGTGGATAGTGGTTCCTCTATGGAGGCACCTGTAGTGGAGACCATGGAGGATGCTGGGGACCTTCACAAAGGAGACCCAAAGGAGGGTGGCATGGGACCCCACAGGGGAAGGAAACAACTCCTGGTGGGGGACTCAATCATTAGGGGGTAGAAATGGGGATGATGGGGAGAGGAGGTAAGGTGCCTTCCTGGCGCCACGGCTTGGAGGGACAGGAAGCGAATCCTCAGGATCGTGGGAGAAGCTGCCTGAGGAGGGAGCTGGATGTCATTGTCCACCTGGGGACAAATGACCTGGCTAGGAATGGGATCAGAGCAGTGCAAGAGGAGTTTGTAGAGTTGGGAAGGGGCCTTAGACAAGTGGCGCTATACGGTAACCTTCTAGGAGGTGCTGCCTGTCTATGGCAAGGGAGATGCTAGGGCACTTCTCACCAGGAATTCAATGAAAACTGGTGTGGAGCTCAGGGTTTTGGCTTCATTGGAGACTGAGGAGCCACCTGGAGGAATGCAGACCTATACTGGTGCGATGGTCTGCATCTGTCCAGGGGGAACCAGGATCCTAGGTGAGAAGGTTTAAATGCTTCATTGGCAAGCATTTAAACTAGCCAAGGGGAGGCACTGAAAAGGAGCTGGAAATCGAGCCTCCTCCCACAAAACATGGTGATTAGTGAAGCAATGCCAGGGTACAGAAGTTATTAGGAGCAGAACAGATTTAAATGTAAAACAAGGCAAAGGCAGTAAGGACAGAAATGGGGCTAAAAGGGGTAAGGCTATCAAAAAGTGGAGGGTGATGAGTACCAATGCCCGTAGTCTGTGTAACAAGCTCTCTGAACTAGTGGCCTTGATGGAAGAGGGTTGCCTGGATATTGTGGCAGTCACAGAAACATGGTACACAGAGAACCATGAATGGGATGTCAACATACCAGGATACGCAATCTACAGAAGGGACAGGGAGGGTAAAAGAGGAGGAGTAGCTCTCTATGTAAAAGGGAAGGGATCAAAGCAACAGAACTAAAGAGTAAACAGGGAGCAGATGAGGCACTTTGGGTCACCCTGGAGACAGGAAATGGCACCACAATCCGCATGGGGGTTGTATACAGACCCCCATCTCAGGGGGAGGGAATGGACAAGGAAATGATAGAAGGCTTTCTTAGAATGGCAGAAAAAGGGGAGATATTGTTGATGGGGGACCTGAATATGCCAGATGTTAACTGGAGCACCTTTGCTGCAGGCACATCCAAGAGCAGGGTCATTCTTGATGCCCTACAGGGGGCATGTCTCAGACAGCTAGTATTGGAACCGACTCGGGAGGGAGCAATCTTAGACCTGGTACTTTCAAATGGGGATGGAGAAAGAATCTCAGATTTAGAAGTGGGTAGCCATCTGGGAACACAAGTGACCACCAAACAGTGTGGTTCACGTATAAACACAACCATACAATCAAGTCATACGAAAGCAAGAGTACTAGACTTTAGGAGGGCTGACTTTGGAAAATGAGAGAGTGCCTCAGAAAACACTAGCAAACAGGCAAGAAGGAGGGGTGGAGGAACAATGGGAAGTGATCAAAACAGCCATCACAGAGGCAACAAGCTGCGTCAAAAAAATCAATAAAACACAACGAAGGAAAAACCGCTATGGTTTAAAAGAGGTGGCAGGGAAGTTAAGGAGAAAGGGCAGCATTCAGGAAATATAAGGAAACACAGAAGGAGCAGGACAGAGAACTTTATCAGTTAAAGCAGAAAGAGGCTGGGAAGGTAGTCAGAATAGCAAAGGCCCAAACCGAAGAAAGGATAGCCAATTCTGTTAAGAAGGGGGATAAGACCTTTTATAGGTACATTAGGGAGCGAAGAAAGACCAAAGGAGGGATACTGAAGCTTAATAAAGGAGAGGGAATGTGGGTAGAGGGTGACAGTGAAAAAGCAGGGTTACTGAATGAATATTTCTGCTCAGTATTCACAAAGGAAGAGGAGGGGGAGTTACCTAAACCAAACAAGAGAAACACTCTGAAGACGGGAGTCGATACCAGTCCATTTACAGAAGAAAGGGTTCTGAATGAACTAATAAAATTGAAGGTGGACAAAGCAATGGGGCCTGATGGGATTCACCCAAGAATTCTAAAAGAACTAAGGGTAGAACTAGTGACATCGATGACTACTCTCTTTAACAAATCATGGGAGGATGGGGTGGTACCCAAGGACTGGAGGAGGGCAGATGTAATTCCTCTTCACAAAAGTGGGAGCAGGACAGAGGCAGGAAACTACAGACCAGTTAGTTTGACCTCAGTGGTAGGGAAAATGATGGAATCACTTCTGAAGGAAAGAATTGTTGAGTACCCTGAGGCCAGTGGGGCACAGGACCCTAGGCAGCATGGATTCACGATGGGAAGGTCATGTCAGACGAATCTAATAGATTTCTTTGACTGGGTGACCAAAGTAGTAGATCAGGGAGGGGCTGTGGACATGGCCTACCTAGATTTTAGCAAGGCATTTGATACAGTCCCCCACAAAAGATTAATACACAAGATAGACAGCCTTGGAATGGGTCCCAAGGTGGTAGCCTGGATAAAATTGGCTAGACAACAGGACGCAAAGGGTAGTAGTAAATGGAGTACACAGTGAAGAAAGGAGGGTTACTAGTGGGGTACCACAGGGTTCGAGTACTGGGACCAGTCCTTTTAATGTCTTTATAAGTGACATTGCAGAGGAACTGGAAGGAAAAGTATGTCTCTTTGCAGATGACACAAAGATCTGCAACAGGGTTGATACACAGGATGGAGTGGAAAGGATGAGAAGGGACTTGCAAGGTTGGAGGAATGGTCAAATGTATGGCAGCTCAGATTCAATGCAAAGAAGTGCAAGATAATGCACCTGGGAAACAAAACCCAGGGAAGCGTACACAATGGGGTGGTAGATACTGACAACAGTAAAATGGAAAGGGACCTGGGGGTAATTATATCAGATGACCTAAAGGTGGGCAAGCAATGTGAGAAGGCAGTAAGGAAGGCTGGAGGATACTGGGATGCATAGGAAGAGGCATCAATAGTAGAAAACAGGAAGTTGTTATCCTCTGTACAGACAGTTGGTGAGACCCCATCTGAGTACTGTGTACACAGTTCTGGAGACCCCATCTCCAAAGACATAGACAGAGTGGAGGCTGTCCAGAGGAGGGCAACCAAAATGGTGCAGGGTCTGCACCAGAAGACATATGAAGAAAGACTAAAGGAGCTTAATATGTATACTCTTGAGGAAAGAAGGAGAGAGGGACATGATAGAAACTTTCAAGTACCTCAAGGGAATTAACAAAGTCCAAGAGGGTAGCATCTTCAGAAAAGAGATGTGCAAGAACAAGGGGCACAATTTGAAGATAGAGGGGACGGCTCAGGGTAATGTGAGGAAGTATTTTTTCACTGAGAGGGTTGTGGATGATGGAACAGCCTCCCTGAGGAGTCGTGGAGTCAAGAACAGTGGTGGACTTCAAGAATGCATGGGACAGGCATAAGGCAGTCCAAGGGGCGGGTAAGAGGAAGTAAGCTGTTGGTTAACTAGGATCTGCAGCTTATCTGTTAGGTAGGAAAATGGGCAGACTAGGTGGGCCAAGCGGTCCTTATCTGCCGTCAAATTCTATGTTTCTATGTTTCTTTGAACTGCCCCGGAGAACAAAGAGTTAACTTTCTAGGCAGGGCATAGAATGCTGCGCTCAAGCTCAGTTGAAGTCTCTGTCTGGAGTGTTTCAAACCTAAACCATCAGATTCTTACGAGCCCAACTAACTAAAAATTATATGTGGAAATTGTAAAAATTCCTACTAGCCAACTGGCTGAAAAATTTTTGGATTCCCAAGGAAGACTCAAGTCAGGAAACCCAAAAACCAAAAAACAGTCTACTACAAATAACAATAATAAATCAGCACCCAAACAAAAAGGAGGAGGGTACAAGCAAAAAACACCCCTGGGTTGCAACACTGCACCTGCCTACCCACTTCCCAAAAACAGGTTCTGAGAGGGGAGGCAGGGAGGGAGGTCAGAATACAGCAAGACTCCATTAGAAGAAACATAATTACTAAGGTGAGTAATTTATTTCTTCAAACAACATGAAGTCTTACTGTATTCTGACAATTGGACACTACCAAGCAGTACCTCCAAGGAGGAGGGACAGAACCTACTTTGGGAATAGGCTCTGAAATACTGCTGTGCCAAACCGAGCATCACTCCTAGCCTGGATATCTAGAGAGTAATGCTTGGTAAAGGTATGGACTGTTTTCCAGGTAGCTGCTTGACAAATTTCTAAGAGAGGGATATCCCTGGCAGCAGCCAGGGAAGCAGCTGTACCTCTTGTGGAATGAGCCCTCAGGCCTGAGGGTGGAGTTTTTCCCAATTTTTCATAGCAGAATTGTATACAAGACACAATCCACCTGGCAACAGATCTTTTGGTGGCAGGTTTGCCCTTTCCCATTTCTCCATAAGGGAGGAACAACTGGAGGGAGTCAAACCTGTGACCCTTGGTACGCTCTATATAGTAACTAAGGGCTCTTTTGACATCTGAACTGTGTAGCATCCTCTCTCCTGAAGAAGAATGATCAGTGAAGAAAACAGGAAGAGACATAGACTGGTTTAAATGGAAGTCTGAAACCACTTTGGGCAAGAACCTTCTATTGGTTCTAAGGACCCCTTTATCTCTGTGAAATGAGAGAAAATCAGGTTCCACTGACAGGGCTTGCAATTCACTGATACGCCTGGCAGAGGTAATGGCTACCAGGAACACAGTTCTCCAAGTCAAGTACTTAAGCTCTGCTGAAGACATAGACTCAAAGGGGGGTTGCATAAGTTGAGCAATGCAAACATTCAAATCCCAGGCAGGGGCAGAATCTCTAAAAGGAGGATTGGTGTGAAGCAATCCTTTAAAAAATGTGCAGAACACAGGATGGGAAGATAGTGAGGAAGACTTCCCACAGACAAAAACACAGAAACAGCTGACAAGTGTACCTTGAGAGTAGCTGGTCTGAGGCCTAGGCCATTAAGATGGGCCATATAATCCAGAACCGTAGGCAATCCAGCAGTGTCTGGAGAAATATGCTTCTTAGAATACCAAATGCTGAATCTTTTCTATTTGGAGTTATAAGTCTTTCTGTTGGAAGGCTTTCTAGAAGCCTTGAGGATATCTAGAACCCCTTGGGAAAGATGCAGATCTACAAACTCTAACTCTTCAAGAGCCATGCCTTGAGATTGAGAGACTGAAGACTGGGGTACCAAATCCTTACCTGAGAGGATGTTAACAGGTTGTAATTCCTGGGAAGAGACAGGGGAAGATGGACTGCTAGGGACAGCAACAGGGGGTACCAGGGCTGTCTGGCCCAATCTGGAGCAATCAGAATCACTTTGTAAGGTTGAGACCTTATTTTGACCAGAACTTTGAACAGGAGTGGTAAGGGGGAAAGGCATACAGAAACTTCCCTTCCCAATTCAGAATCAGGGCGTCCAGAGGGACTGAGCCCAAGACTGGAGGTCTGCAACAAAAAAAAGGGAGTTGGTAATTGTCTGGGGCTGCAAAGAGATCTATCTCTGGAGTGCCCCACCTTGAAAAAATCACTTTCAACACCTGAGAGTCCAGGGACCATTCGTGATGGCCCTGAGAGATCCTGCTCAGTGCACCTGCTAGCACATTGTCCTTGCCTGGAAGGTGAACTGCTACAAGAGAGGTTTGCAAGGAATAAGCCAGGGACCACAGCTTCATGGCTTCTGTGCACAAGGCCATGGACTGACTGCCTCCCTGCTTGTTGATGTACCACATGGTGGTGGTGTTGTCTGTTCTGACTTGAACCACCTTGTTCTGTACTGACTGAGAGAAAGCTTTTAGGGCCAGAAAAACTGCCCTGAACTCTAGGAGATTGATGTGGAGAAGGGATTCTTGGGGGGGACCACAGCCCCTGGGCAGTGAGGGACCCCAGATGGGCTCCCCAGCCCAGAAGAGAAGCATCCGTACTAAGGACCACTGAACAAGGCTGAATAACAAGAGGAACACCTTGTCTTAAATTGTCCTGATCCTGCCACCATTGGATGGCTTGGGTCAAGGTCAGAGTACCTAGGATCAGTTTGGTAAGGGAATCCTTCCTCTGAGACCAAAATTCTCTCAGGTGGAACTGAATATCCCTCATCTGGAATCTTGCCCCTTGGACCACTACTGTTGAAGCTGCCATGTGGCCCAAGAGCTGGAGAAAATGCCTTGCTGGCTGAGATAGCTGAAGGCTGAAAGAAGAAGCTAGTTCCATAAGAACCCTTGCCCTTTCTAGAGGAAGAAAGGCTCTTGCTCTGAGTGTGTCCAGTTCTGCCCCTATAAAGGTAAGAAGCAGGACTGGTTCGAGAACTGACTTGGGAAGGTTGAGAAGAAATCCTAGAGAAGTGAGCACTTGCTGGGTCACTTGCAGGTAAGAGTTGATTTGGTCTGGAGACTGACCCACTATTAGCCAATCGTCCAGATATGGAAAAATGGAAATATTTTGCCTTCTTAGAAAGGCAACTACTACTGCCAGGCACTTTGTGAAAACCCTTGGGGCTGAGGTTAGACCAAAGGGCATTGCTCTGAACTGATAATGCCTGAGGGCAACTTGAACCTGAGGTACTTTCTGTGGGAGCACCTGATGGGAATGTGAAAGTAGGCATCTTTGAGGTCCAGGGAGGCTAGCCAGTTCCCTGGCCTTAGAGAAGGAAGGATTATTCCCAGAATTACCATCTTGAACTTTGGTTTTAAGAGATGTTTGTTTAGATATCTTAGGTCTAGGATGGGTCACCACTCCCCTGTCTTTTTGGGGGTCAGGAAGTACCTGGAGTACAGTCTTTTGCCCCAGTTTAGGGTAGATACTCTCTCTATGGCTCTTAAAGCTAGGAGAGAAGAAACCTCTGCCTCTAGGGCAAGGGTTTCCGAGAGATTTGCAGGTGGAAAAGATCTAGCTCTCATCTTTGGAAATTTTTTGAAGCTGAGAACCAGTCCCTGGCTTACTACTTCCAGGACCCACTTGTCTGATGTAATAGACATCCAGTCCTGGGCAAAGTAAGCCAGCCTGCCCCCTATTGGAATAGGAGAGTCAACCTGGGCAGGCCCATTGGGGTGTCTGCTTGGCAGGGGCGTTAGGCTGAGGGGTGGATGCAGCCCTGCTCATCCCCCTTCTGCCTCTCCCTCTGAAGAATCCCCTCTGAGAAAAGGAAGAAGAGGCCTGTGCTTGGTAAAAAGGCCTTTGAAAAGGCCTGCCCTTGCCCCTAGACTGCTGCCTTTGAGGAGATGCCTGTCTTTCCTTGGCCTAAGCACTCCTGTAAGTGGTCCTGTGCTCATCCATTTTCTTCATGTAATTCTCTGTCTGCTCCCCAAACAGAGAATTACCCACTACAGGAAAATCCATGGCCTTAGCCTGGGTGTCCTGTGAGAGGCTAGTACCTCTGAGCCAAGCCATCCTCCGAAGAGCCACAGATGTAGCCATGACTCTTGATGACACATCATTAGAGTCCACAGCAGCATGAAACTGAACCTTAGATGCCTCAATTCCGTCTGCAGCCACCGCCTCCAGCTCCTTGGCTAGCTGGGGGGAGGCCTGTTTAGCCAGTGCCAGTACAGTGTCCCACCTGGACTTCTGGTACCTGGCTGTATAGGCCATGTAATTCGTCTGCCTGAGTCCCAGAGAAGATGCCATGTACTGCTTCTTTGCCATGGCATCAATCTTCCTGGAGTCCTTGTCTGGGGGGTGTGAAGCCAAGGGAATATTTGTCTTGTCACAGGCAGCAGCCTGCACTACCCCAACATGGCTGCATTGTTGACATAAGAACTCCGTGTCTGAGCCTGAAAGTGTATACCTCTTGTCCATTCTTCTATCCACAGGAGGTATAGTGTTAGGAGACTTTAGGATTTTTTGTGTCTGTTTCCCAAAACATTTGTGAAGAGGAATAGACAGCCTCCTGGACTCTGGGATGTCCATCATCTCTACATAATCAGGCTCCTCTTGATCTGCCACAGCCTCCTCCATAGGAAGCTGAAGGGTTTCAGCCACCTTTCTGTAGAACATAAAGTGAGAAGGGGACTCAGAAAGCCTTGGAGGGGAAACACCTGAAAGTCTGTCTGGGGAGATGTCCGGTTCCACAGGCACATCCAGACCCTCACTTACATCATCATCCTCAAATTCCTCTTTCTCTTCAAATTCTGGTTCATAAAAATCTTCAAGGGTATAATCTTGAACCGGGGGACCCAACCGAACCAAACCCCTGCCAGAAGGAGCAGGATCGGTAGGAACCGGACGTAGCGATTCCACAATTTTAATCCCTCTGGCTATCTTTTTGGTGGTCAGAACATGAACCTCTGGATCCGAACCGGTCGATTTGTCTTTGCGTTTTCTTTTTGTCAGAACCGATCCCTCAGGATCGGCTCTCCTCTTGCCCGAAGAAGAATCGCCCTGGTCAGAGGGCACTCCTGGTTCGGTCGAAACCGAACTGGGCTGGTCATCCGGGTCAGCGGACTTCTCGGCCTCCTTTTCCTTCAGTCCACCTAATCTTTTCTCAAGGGTAGATTTGGGAAAGTTTTTACATATTTAGCAGTCTGAATCGAGGTGATCAAACCACAGACAATAAACACAGGTGGTGTGGGGATCGGCCTTAGCAAAGACCTCCCCACACTCACTGCAGTGTTGAAACCCAGTGAGCCCGTTTTTTTTCTTGGGTTTCTCAGACATGGCCAACCTAACCAACTTACCTTTTTTATGGCAACCGCCAGGCAAGACTCCCTTATTGGTTCCTAACCGTGTCACGGGTATTGGAAAAAAACGCACTAAAACACGTTTTTTTTAGAAGAACCGGTAACCACACACCAAGTAAAACACACAAAACACAATATTTCACTATCAAATGGCTGGTTCAGCCGAAACGAGCCGCACTTTTACAAGTTCCACACAGAAAAAACAGAACAATTCCTATCTAGTACTCACGGCACCATAGACAGAGACTGACCCGACTATGCAGCTACTTTTCGGTTTAAAAAGCGAAAACTGAAACTTTAACCGACTTTCGAACCGAGCTGAAGGAGAAATCTCCGGAGTGACCGTTCAGTGAGGCAGAGTAAAGAATCTGACGGTTTAGGTTTAAAACACTCCAGACAGAGACTTCAACCGAGCTTGAGCTCAGCATTCTATGCCCTGCATAGAAAGCTAACTCTTTGTTCTCTGGGGCAGTTCAAAGGTTGGGAATCACTGCAATTGTCAGAATACAGCTAGACTTCACGTTGTTTGAAGATCCCTACTCCAAAGAGCTACTGTCTGTAGAGACAGTAAGGGTGGGGGAATTCGACAGTTACAGGCTTGAAGTTAGGCCTGATGGAGGGGCTGATTCCGCTCTTTCTCCGGAGCACGAATGCGAGTGTTTCTCCTTATGAGGAGACCTGGATCTGGACTCCGATCTATTGTGCTCCTTGTCCCGCTGATGGTGCTTCCATCCTGGTTGTTTCTCCTTGTGGAAAGTTGGCAATCAGGAAGCTGAGGAGCTGGCTTTCGACAGGTGCTGAAGGGAGGCAAGCTGCTGCTCCATGATATAGGCCTGGAGAGTCTTGTGGCGGCGGATTCTGGTGCACCGCTTGAACTTGCCGCAGTCCGCGCAGGCTTTGATGTTGTGGGTAGGCCCCAAACAAAAAAGACACTGCAAGTGGCTGTCGACCAGAATTTGCCACCTGCAAGGACACTTAAATTTCCATCGCGATGTTGAGGGAGACGGAGACAACATAAACTTTTTCGAAAATACTGAAGGAAAAAAACGGCAACGTCCGACTGAAAGACAAGATAGCCATCGACAGATGCAACGAGGCATCCGAGGAGCTGAAGTGCACGGGTCGATGGCAAGAAAAGAACTGAGGTGGGGCTGGGGTCTGCCCCTTTATACAGCTGGTGACATCCATAGGTGGACAGACGTAAGAGATGGGTCCCAGCTGGGTACTGCTGGCTAGAAGTTTTCTGTGGAGCCCTAGTGCCTGGCGGCATAGTCCTTATGGTGTAGCCTACTGCAGGAGCTCTTACTTGAAGTAAGATCAACATATCCACACTCCTAGAAACTGTCCTTCTCTGAGTATATAGAGGAACTCACTAAAAAACTCAGAGACTTGGCCTATTCTTTCCAATAAAGCACCTTCTCACAGTGGAAGCAAAAAATGAAAATTACATACCTATCGTAAGTCCTGATCTTTCTGTGTATCTTCACCATTCATCACATTTGGGTTCTGGCAGGAGGTCACGACCCCGTGGGAGCTCTTTTCTTTTTTTTGGGATGGGCGGAGTCGATGCACCGATAGCGCCGCCCTCAAGGCTGATGCACTGTGTGTCGCTCGCAGGTTGGCCTTTAGGTGTTGTCGACCCCGCCCTCCTGCCAGTTCTGAGTCACCGTAGAATAAGAAAGGGTTGAGAGGGAGGGACAAGGAAGTCCAAGGGACAGACAAAGGAAAAGATATACAAACTAAAAGGAGAAATAAACAATGGCGAGGACAGAAGGAGACTGAGAAAAACTAAGGGGATTGGAAAGGGGCCCCAATCTCTGGAAGCAGAAAAGGAGAGAGAAGGAGGGAGGGAAGGAAAAACTAGAAATGGGGAGGGGGAGGGCATACCCTGAACTGTTGACTGTCTCCAGACTGTATAGGAACTGCAAAGGAGTAGCCAGAAGGCTAAATTGCCAGAATTCAAGGCACAGAATCACTAGCAAGAACTCTGACATGAGCAGAAGCGGCTATTCTGGAAGAAAGGGACAGGATACAGGGTTGTCTCCCCTCCCCCACAAAACCACATATCTGGAAGGTGAGTAACAATAAGTTTCCTAAATGAATTTGAGGGATGAGTCTCTAAGGACAAGAATGGAGGAGGATAGAGGGGGGGAGAGAGAGAGAGAGAGAGAGAGAAGAGAAGAGAAGAGAAGAGAAGAGAAGAGAAGAGAAGAGAAGAGAAGAGAAGAGAAGGTAACCACCAACCCCCACCCCAAAGGGGTGGAACTGAGGCATTGAGGAGATTAGTGACCTCTCCCCTGATCCCTCTCCCCTCCTGTCAGAAGGTAAAAATCCCTCTGTGTGCCCAAGGTCACCATGCTCCTGACCAGTGGAAAGGAGGGGGGGGGGACCCAGAGACTGAAGCCCCAGGGGATGGTGGGTGGGATTTGTGATGAATGGTGAAGATATACAGAAAGATCAGGAATTACGGTAGGTACATAATTTTCATATCTTATCTATGTCAGTCTTCATCATTCATCACATTTGGGTGAGTACCGAGCTCCACCGAAGGGGGCCCTAGACCCTAAATGACCAAGTCCCTTAGGTCCCAGTGGGGGAAAAACACTGAGAGGGAGAACCTTTATGGGCCTGGCAAGGCCTGAGCCTGGGGAGAGTGAGATGGGGACCCCCCAGAGGGGGTAGGATGTTGCCCCGACAGACGCTGCCTCACCCTACAGGAGAAAAGGTGAGTTCTCTGATACGCGGAGGAAATCACCCTACGCCGGGCCAAGGGTGACAACCGGGAAAGATGCAGCCATGCCGTCCACCTAGTGCAGATCACTGTCCCTACAACCCTGGAAGCTACCTCGCTGGCATCATAAGATGCCCTCGCTTGGTACCTTGTTAGCTCCAGGCCACGTACAGAGAGTGCAATGGCTTTTCTGGTTACCTCTGAATCAGGCATAGAAGCTAGGACCTGACCTAGCCTGGACCATAAAAACCTATCATAGGTACCATAGTGGGCCTGATGAGCAGAAATAGAAAGAAGCAACTGTGCAGAGTACAAGGTCTTCCTCCCCCAGAAGTCAAAATCCACAGAATCTTGATCCGGGGGCAGGTCACGGTGGAGGGTGCAAAGTCCATCGGGAGTATCCAGTTGTGTCAGTCCTGACTGAGGATAAGGCATACGACCTGGAGACTCTGGGGGGGCACAATACTTCTGGATCAGATCCCTAGGGGTGGGACTCCAAGGTCTTTGTTAGAACCACAATGACGCCTCCTGAAAAGGAGCAGGCTAGGCAGGCATCACAGGGGAGTCCACACTGAAGTTGCCTAAGAAAGCACACGTCGAATGCTCCAGATTGTGTTGAGTGGGTGGGGTGACACGCAGGTCTTCCACCATCCTCACGAGGAAACGCTGATACTCCACGAGATCAGCAGTAGTGGAGATGTGGACAGAAGGTTCCTCTCCTCCAGAACAGGAAGATGAAGAAGCGGAAGGCCTCAGAGATCCAGAGGTTGGCTGCTCAGGGGGAGGGTGGAACACCTGCTCGTCCATGGCCCTGACGTACGTAGGGAAGTGAGCAGCCGCACCCCTGAATTCCTCCCAGGAGAGAGGTCCCCTAGGACCAAGAATGCCTGGGAGAGCAGGAGATGGTGACAGAGGAGTGGGGGCTAGGTCAACAACAGAAGGAGACCGTCCTCTTTCCGGGCAAGAGAGCACACCAGGAGCCTCAAGGGAACGAGGAGCTCTTGAAAGCCCAACAGTCAACAGCTGATCAACCACACTGGAACTGCCTGGGCTGTGCCCTGAAGAATTCCCCCCTGTGAGGTGACTGGGACTGTGAAAATCCAAAAGGATGGTCCCTTCCCTCCAAAGACCAGGGCCCTCTCGAGGAGACCGAGAAGGAAGGATGAGGGTCCATGCTACGACTTCTTCCCATACCCAGGTGGGTCCCGGAAAATGGTTGCCGCATGGAACCCGGACCCCTCGACCCCTCAGAATCTGAAAAAGCCCTCCTCCTTGCAAACACCAGCCTAGGCAGCTGACAACGCTGGTCAGTCCCCGAGGGGGCCACCCACGGAGTAGCGCCCTTCCCTCCTGTGGGTGCTCCGGTCGGCCTGAAAGTTGGGTGATCCAGGCACACCACCTGAGGGGGTAACCCAACTGAGAGGGCAGAAAACTGCCTGCTGGTCAGCACCCCTGACCCTAGACTCAGGGGGGGCTACTGCCCGCTCCTCAGAGGGAGGCTGGATCCAGTGAGCCGTGGAAACTACCAGGGCATCCACATGGGCTGCCAAATCCAGAGTCGGACAGCTGGTCTGAACCAGACTCGGAGTCCGTCTCCCAAGAGGTAGAGACCGAAGTTCGGTGCCAGACCACACGCCCACTCCATGTCTGGCCCGAAGGAGACGCCAGACCAGGTGTCCATACCAGAGCTGGCACTGAACTCCCCCACAGCACCGCGAATGGTGCCCAAAGACACGGCGCTGAGAGCGGCAGGAGAGCTGGAGTCAATATCTGCCATGGCGCCGTCCTGTCCCATGGCACCGCGAGTGGCACCGGAGTCAGGGACAGCACCGATAGTGACACCGACAGCTCCCTCAGCACCACGAGTGGTGCCGAGGGTGATACTTCCCACAGTGTCATGTCCTCGCTCGGCGCCGCAAGTGGCACCAGAGCTAGACATGGCGCCATCCCCAGCCTTCATGCTTAGCCGAAACGGGTCAAAGAAGGTGCCAGAATCCTCCCACAGCACCGTCAGCCCCATTAGCACCACGAACGGCATAGACAGTAGAGACGGCGCTAACTATGGCACCATCAGGGCCCATAGCACCATGAACGGTGCCGAGGCCCAAGACGGCACCAATGGACGGCATTGAGGATGGTGCCGATCCAGCCTTCCCAGCACGGAGAAATGACACCGGGGGAGCCTTCTCCCTTGAAGGGGCGATTGCCAGAGCAGTGCCTCCCGCCCGCTCCCCAGGGGGAATGGACTTGGCCTCCTGCACCATGGAAGGGGCTTCTGTGATGGCGAGGCTACTAGAAGCAGAAGCCCCCTCCTCTACAGTCTGTATAGAACCAGGAGGGGACCCAGAGAAAAAGCCGAGAGAACGCGGCTTGGCCCGAGTGCGTGCCTGTACCCCGAAAGTCAGTGGAGCTCGTCCAACTTTGCACACACATTGATCAATGACACGATGGTCCATGGAGAAGCAGACATCGCACAAATCCATGTCATGAAGTGGGCCAAGACACGCAAGACAATGATCATGCAGGTCGGTAACGGAGTACTTGCGGCCACATGGGCACCGACGCATAGGGGGCCACCCCGCTTTCAGCAATTGTTTGCCCTCTGACTGAGACATGATCTATGAAAAAACAATTTAAAAACAGACTTGACGTCGCTAAAATATAATAAAAGGAACAGTCGTACCACAGCGGCATCGAGTAGGCAAACGGACCTGGCAGGTAAAACTTTTTCATCGTCGAAGACACGAGAAGGCCATTGTTTACAGCAGCTCCACATGAGGTGCGACCTTTACAGACGGAGACAAAGAACTGGTGGGAGGGCGGGGTCGACGACACCTAATGGCCAACCCGTGAGCACCACGCAGTGCGTCAGTCTCGAGGGCGGCACCGTTGGTGCGTCGACTCTGCCCATCCACCCCCAAAAAAAAGCTCCTGTGGGGTTGAGACCTTCGGTCAGAACCCAAATGTGATGAATGGTGAAGACTGACACAGATAAGATCCATACTTGTCCAAACCACATTCCTTCTACTGCTGGATTATGCGGATATTCTGTATGGCCAATGTACTAGTGCAGCCCTGTCCAAACTAGACACCTTATACCACCAGGCTATAAGATTCATTACAGAAGCACGCTACTCTACGCATCACTGCTCACTATATGGATTAGTGGGTTGGACGTCACTCTGTTACAGACAGCAGAGAAATACAGTCCTTTGGACGTACTGAGCCATCACAAAGAAGCTTCCTCAATATATCTCTGATTGCCTACCCATCTGTCACCCTAGTAGCTACACACTAGTCCTAGTAGCTCAGACAGCCCATCTGCGGGCTTCCCAAGCTGCTCCTGTGGCCCTGCCTCTCTCCGAGCAGGCCATAGCTAACAGACCACCTGACTGATCCCCGGACAGATACAGACAGCCTATCTGTGGGCATCTCAACCTGCTCCTGTGGCCCTGGCTCTCTCCGAGCACGCCACAGCTAACAGACCACCCGACTGACCCCGGACAGATTCAGACAGCCCATCTGCGGGTTTCCCAAGTTGCTCCTGTGGCCCTGGCTCTCTCTGAGCAGGCCACAGCTAACAGACCCACGGACAGATTCAGACAGCCCATCTGCAGGCTTCCCAAGCTGCTCCTGTGGCCCTGGCTCTCTCTGAGCAGGCCACAGCTAACAGACCATCCGACTGACCCCGGACAGATTCAGGTACGCACCAGACCTCTGAAACTCGTGGTTTTGAATGCCACTGTTTTGACTGGAAACCCAGTGGAGGAGCTAGGCACTGATTAGCAGCTTTGCTCCTTGGCTGATTTTCCAACGCCTGGCGCTTCCTGATCTCAGGGAAATCTCTTTCTGTGCTGTGTTCTGGACTGAATTTTTGTTAATGTAATTTACATATGTTACGCATCAATTGGTCTTACTTTACCTGCCAGCTTAGCTAGTCTATTACAAGCCACTAGTCTAGTCTCTCAGTGATACTTAGTGCCATGCAATCTAGTGCTGGACAAACTGTATTGTATAGTAGCTGATGTGTGACTGCTGGACCTAGCAACTGAGCAAGACTGCTGCAGTTTTCCATTTCTGCCTTACTGACAAACCCTGCCCCTTCCCCACACTGGTCACTCTGCTAATTATTAATTTCTCTGCTCCGATTGTAATGCTGTCTCTCTAAACACACTACTTTCTTCTCTTCCTTATCAACAAGCCCTTCCCTTATATCTCCCTGCTGCTGCTGTCCTCCTCAGACATCCCAGTGCCAAAGCACCCCCCCATTAACTCCTCTTCTAGCTCTAAATAATTGCCCTGCATTTACCACCTCTTTACCTCATGCTTTGTCCTACCCCACTGCCTGCCCCCCACTGAGCTTGCTATTGTACTCTAGCTGTATTTAATCCTCTGTGTTTGCCTTCTTGTTCCACAGACAGCCCATCTGCGTTCTTCCCAAGCTGCTCCTGTGGCTCTCTCTCTCTCCGAGCAGGCCACCGCTAACAGACTGACCCCCGGACAGATTCAGGTACGCACCGGACCTCTGAAACTCATGGTTTTGAATGCCACTGTTTTGACTGGACACCCAGTGGAGGAGCCAGGCACTGATTGGCAGCTTTGCTCCTTGGTTTATTTTCCAATGCCTGGCACTTCCTGATCTCATGGAAATCTCTTTCTGTGCTGTGTTCTGGACTGAATTTTTGTTAATGTAATTTACAAATGTTATGCATCAATTGGTCTTACTTTACCTGCCAGCTTAGCTAGTCTATTACAAGTCACTAGTCTAGTCTCTCGGTGATACTTAGTGCTGTGCAATCTAGTGCTGGACAAACTGTATTGTATAGTAGCTGATGTTTGACTGCTGGACCTAGCTACTGAACAAGACTGCTGCAGTTTCCATTTCTGCCCTACTGACAAACCCTGCCCTTCCCCACACTGGTCACTCTACTAATTATTAATTTCTGCCCCACTTGTAATGCTGTCTCTCTAAACACCCTACTTTCTTCTCTGCCTTACCTACAGACCTTTCCCTTACACTTCCCTGCTGCTGCTGTCCTCCTCAGACATCCCAGTGCCAAAGCACACACCCCCATTAACTCCTCTTCTAGCTCTAAATAATTGCCCTGCATTTACCACCTCTTTACCTCATACTTTGTCCTACCCCATTGCCTGTCCCCCACTGAGCTTGCTATTGTACTCTAGCTGTATTTAATCCTCTGTGTTTCCCTCCTTGTTCCACAGACAGTCCATCTGCAGGCTTCCCAAGTTGCTCCTGTGGCCCTGGCTCTCTTCGAGCAGGCCACAGTTAACAGACCACCTGACTGACCCCCAGACAGATTCAGCTATGCACTGGACCTCCGAAACTCGTGGTTTTGAATGCTGCTGTTTTGACTGGACGCCCAGTGGAGGAGCCAGGCACTATTAGCAGCTTTGCTCCTTGGCTGATTTTCCAATGCCTGGCACTTCCTGATCTCAGGGAAATCTCTTTCTGTGCTGTGTTCTGGACTGACCGAACCTCAATGGTTAGCTTACCCTCTAATTTAACACAGGCATATAGACACCTCCCCCACCTGAAGCGTAGGCGACGGAAGACACGATGGGAAGATAAACATCACCCTATCTGCCAGAAAGGCTATCTTTCTGCTACTGCTACTCTCTGGCAATGTTCACCTAAACCCTGGACCAACAACCCTGAGGAGCAGAGGGGTCCATACAGTGAACGGCCTAAAGAGAGCATCGCTAAACATCTGCAGCCTAACTGCCAAATTCGACCAGCTCCAGGCTTGGATGACCATCCATGCCCCTGACATACTCTGCCTAACTGAAACCTGACTATCAGGTAGGATCAAAGATGGTGAGGTGGCCATCGAAGAATTCCAAGTATTTTGACTTGATAGAATAGGCAGGAAAGGTGGCGGCTGCCTCCTATATGCCAGAAACTCACCGAGTTGCTTCGTCCTCCCCATCTCCAAAGTTGTGGAGGATTATGAGCTACTAGTGGTAAAAATACAAGTTGGCCTAAAAGGTAAGACCCTTACCATCGCCACAACCTACCTGCCCCCCCAAGAAAGCAAAGGAAGGCCTTCCTCTTGTTATGGAAGAAATTAGCGCACTCAGAAAGGGCTCAGAACTCATCTTGACCGGTGACTTTAATATTAACTGGTTATGTAAGGAGGCAACACCCTCCAGAGACCTAATCACATTCCCACAATCTCACGCAACTTGTAACTCACCCCACCAGGCAGAACTACAAAGCTGGTACCAGCACCCTCATTGACTGGGTCTTAGCTAGCTCACCAACTCGATTCTCCGAACTCAGGGTTCTCTCAGACATGCTAAGTGACCACTCCCCAATCTCCTTTATATGGACCACTAAACTTGCCAAAAGCTCACCCCGCCTCATCGAGAGCAGGGTTCTGCGGAAAGGCAAACTTGGATCCCTCAAATTGGCCCTGTCTGCCTACAACTGGTCCCCCATCAACAAGGCCCTTAGTTTTTCCACTGAGGGCTTCAATTCCATCTGTGATATCTATGCACCATGCACAAAATGGAAAATTCGGGGGGAGGTTAACGGCTGGATTGATGGCAAGCTCCTCTACTTCCTAAAGGAGAGGGACTGCCTCTGGGAAAAAGTCTTAAACTCAGGCAGCAAGCATGACCTACAATGCTACAAAACGGCTAGAAATTGGTGCACCAAACTTATCAGGCTCGCAAAGGCCAATTTCCATACGACCCAACTTAACAATGCATGGGGAGATGGGAAGAGGTTTTGGGACAACATCAAGAACATCCTTGGTAAAGATCAAAAGCAGCACCCTAAGATGCTCAACATTAATAACTCATCCTCCTCAGATCCGCTAGCCATTGCTGATGCCTTTAACCAGGCCTTTACAGACCTGTCCTCAGTGCTGCCTCCAAACTATCTTCTGCCTGTGGAGGGCCAACCAGCTCATAACTAACCACCCAGCCTTCTACTTTAAGAAGGTGATGGTGAAGGAGGCCCTAACGATGGTCAGGAAAGTCCTAGGCAAAACCAGATTGGGGAGTGACGGGCTAGACATGAAGTTACTATCTCTCACCCTTGATATTCTTATTATGCCCATAACAATGCTATTTAATAAATCCTTGGCCCTAGCTCAATTTTCAGAGGTATGGAAGCAAGCCCTGGTAACTCCAGTGCATAAGAATGGTGACAAGGCATTGGTGTCAAACTACAGGCCAATATCTATCCTCTCCCCACTCTCCAAAGCTTTGGAAAAAATTGCGTCAAGTCAACTCACAGAATACCTCAATAAGTACAATCTGCTCTGCCCAAACCAACATGGCTTCAGGCAAAAACACAGTACCACCACGGCACTGCTGGAATACACTGACTATGTGCACAAGGCGCTGGATGAAGGCAAATTGGTGGGATCCATCTTCATTGACCTCACCAAAGCCTTCGACACTGCCAACCACTCTCTACTTGTACTCTAGCTCCAAAGATTGGGTGTGGCATCAAACGCCGTGAATTGGTTCAATGACTGCCTAACACACAGGAGCCAGCGAGACAAAATCGGGCAGACGTTATCCAGCTCCAGAGATGTATTCTAGAGTCCCTCAAGGATCAATTCTAGGGCCCCTGCTTTTTAGTCTTTGTAAATGACCTACCCACAGCCTGTGACACCAGACTTATTCTGTATGCGGATGATGCCATGCTGCTGAGCAGCAGCACCTCTCGGATTGCCCTACAAACAGAACTACAGAACTCTTTCAATAAACTTGAGGACTGGTTCAGTAGGCAAAAACTGCTAGTAAATTACAAGAAAACCAAGGCCTTGCTACAATCCAGCCCCTACAACAAACACAAGCATGCTCCTCTTGTAATCACCAACAAGGTTGGTGAGCAGATTGAGCAGGTGCACTTGTTCAAGTACCTTGGAGTCACCACTGATGATTCTCTCACTTACACGCACCACGTAAACTCCCTTGTCAAAGTGGTAAACACAAAGATCAGGGGCCTCTGTAGGCATAAGAAATCCCTCACCCCGGAAGCACTCCGAATCTCAGTCTCCAGCTCCATACTCTCCATGATAGCCTACGGGCTGGTGATCTATGGAGCTGCTACTGTTACAGTGCTCAAAAGGGTCCAAATTGCACTCAGTAAGGCATGCCGCCTCACCCTGTGTGCAGATCACTACACTCATATTTGCACCCTGTATGAGCGTACAAACTGGCTTAACCTAAAAGACAGGATCAAATACCAAACTTGCCTTCTGGGAAAGAAGGCACTCCTCGGAAAAACCCCACCCTGTATAGGAAACCTGCTCGAGGCTTCTCTCTCAACACACATCACCACACGGAGGAAGAATGGAGCACTGTCCATACCATTCCGCCAAACCTCACTAGGGCAGCGTGCTTTCTCCTATTGGGCCCCCCCTCTGGATAAATGAACTCCCGATGAAATTACAAACAAACAGCCTGTCTCAATTCAAAGTAGGCCTCAAACAGCACCTAATGTCTAACTCAAAATGCACCTGCTTCTCAGGCCCCACTTGATAGACAGGCCTTCCCCCAAGGTAACACCCAGCAGGGCTACCTAGAAAACCCTGCCTCCTTTCCAGCATAGCCAAGGGCTTAAGTAAGCTATCAGTCCTCTTTAAACACACTTGGTACTGCCCCTCCCAACCCCCCACCCGACACACACACCATACTTGACAAAGCCTCTGGAGCTGCTCCCCCATCACAGGCCCCCCTGCTTCACTATCCCCCACCTCTTGCTCTCTGTGGTTGGTTTCAAACCCAATCCCCTTGTTTCACTGTCACCCAGCCTCTTGCCATCTGGGATAGCATTAAATCCTATGCAGTTACTCTGCCATAGTCTATCAACGGATTTGGAGGTTTCCAGGGGTGTGCTACCTAGGGCAACTGATTAGAAATAGCTTAGTATTCAATTACAACTGCTCAGTTTTTTTTCTATTTATCTGTCATGTAATCGCTCTTTAATGTCTAATGATCAGGCCTCTGTAACCACTAAATATGTGTATTGTCTTATTGTCCACCCTGACATGGAACCTTTATAAAAGAGCTCACGCTCAAAGGTCTTTCCGAAATACTAATTAAACATTCCACACTGAGAAGCCTTTCTCACATATCCCTGGTCATTCTGAGTCAGAATTCATTTTGGTGCAGCTTCTGTAAGCCATTCCCTCCCTGCCTTATCGAACAATTTGCAAAAAATCCTCAAATTAGCCTCGTCTGTGAAATTGTCCACATTTGAAACCCTGTTCTCCCATGCCATCATGAAAACCTGTAACTGCAGGAAATGATTTTCCCTCCAAAATTAGTATTATTGTACCATTCTCAGCCTACTATGCGGTATGTATCTATCCTGCCTTTCTCCCCTACCTTCCTCTTTTTCCCTACAGATTTTCTTATATGTTATAAAGTGCACTTTATATGTACATATGTATATTTTTCACCCATGCATATATGGTCATACGAAGCTTATGCCTCACTTTTGTGAAATTCTTGTGCTGTTATGCTGGTTTTGCATTGTTATGTTGGTTTTCGCACCGTCATTGCCTACTACATGTCCAGGTCCATCTTGTAAATTAGTTCTTCTCAATGATGTTTCGACTGGTAAATAAAGCTTGATTGATTAAAACCAAGAAGGTTCATTCTAGGATTCATGTCCCTGGACATCAGATGGGCAGACTTTGGAAGGATGATAGAGGTGTTCTGGGATAAACTACTGTATGGAATGTGGAGAGCCTAGTAAATATTAGATTAAAAAGGGAGTACTTGAGGTGATAGGTCCCTGCACAAAATAGTGGACAAAAATAAGAGGGGAAAGAAACAGCTATGGTTCTCAAAGTGCACTGTGGTGGCAGTGAGGGAAAAAAAAGAATTCATTAGGTATAAAAAGAGTCAAATGGAAGATGATACAGGGACATACCAGGAAAAAAAGTGAGGGATGCATACAAGGCAGTGAGACAGAAAAAGGTGGTGACAGAACTGAAAATTATGTACTCACCGTAACTGGTAATCTTCCAGAATATCTTCACCATTTATTCCTATGTATGGGTCTAGGGCTGGAGGCACGAGGACCCACAGCAGCTTTTTTCTACAGGAAAGGAGCCTATGTCAGCTACTGACACCTGCACACCTTAAGTGGTGCCATATGCACTACCCAATAACCGTTATCAGCTCCCTTATGTACCTCAGTTCTGTTTGCCAGAAGAGAAACAAAGTAGAGAGAAAATAAAAGACAGGACTAGATACTCTCTAGCCCAAAAGGATAAAGGAAATAAAATAAAAGTACAGTTATGTAAGAACTTACCGTAACAGTAGATCTTCAAGAGGAGCTCTTGCAGCAGGTAACCATTAGGACTATGCCGCCAAGAACTTGGACCCCACAGAAAACTTCTAGCTAGCAGTATAGGAGGGGGACACCTCCATGTTGGGTCTGCCCTGATGTCCCCTATGGTACAAAGCGGGCAGTTCCCTGGCACCACCTCAGTTCTCTCACCGGAGACTGGCCGATGTAAAGGATGGGAGAACCGAGGAGGATCTCTCACATAACAGAGAAATACAGTTATATAACCCACCTGCTGCAAGAGGTCCTCTCAAAGACCTGATGTTACGGTAAATGCTTACGAAACTACTATCTTACTTTGAGGGGGAGTTCTTGCAGCAGGTAACACCATTAGGACTGAATCCCAAGCAGTACAAAAAGAGATCGAGGTCAGAAGGGTGGAGGACTGTGGATAAGCCCTAGGCGTGCTTAGGAGAGAAGTCCCTGGAGGACTGCTAGGCTGAAGCCTGCTCTCCTTCTGGAAGCAATGTCCAAACTGTAATGTCTGACAAAAGTGTGGACTGAACTCCAAGCAGCAGCTGCACAGAGATCAGCTGCTGAAACGTTCCTGAGAGAAGCAAAGGAAGTAGCAACCCCTGTAGTGGAATGACCTTTGACTGGTCCCGGTAAGTGTTTGTCGGCTTTCTTTTTTTTTTTTTGTATAATATTTTTATTTGTTTTTCCAATAAGCTACTACATACAGTCACATCATAACTTTTACATCCAGTTACCACCATTATATCCCGCAGATATCAATCACTGCACTTCATTCCACCCAATCTTACAATTGATTTCTACAGGGTTTCATTACATTAGATTATACGGGTTTAAAATTATATCTAATAATATATTATAAAATAAAATAGGATTACATAAAATCCAATCAGTTCAAATCAAAACAAACCAAAGCAGATCAATACAAAGCAAAACAGAGTGCAACCATTCTTCTCCTTCCTATTACCTTCACTCTTCAACTCCATCCACTCTTTTCCACACTTCTTCTATCATTCACTTCTATCCACTCTCTTAGCCTTCCTTCCCCTATTTACCCTCACCATCCCCACTTCATCTTCGCTACTTTCACATACCTTTCTTTTTTTCCTTTCCTGTCCTCCTGTACCCTCCCATAACATCCAACTTTCTTCCTCCATCAGAGAGGCTAAGAACGGGGCCCAGTGCCTTTCAAATCCCTCTTCCCTTCCTCCCATCACATACGTCAGCCTCTCAAGTCCCAATGTCTGTAACACCATCCTCCACCACCCTTGCACTGTTGGTGCTATCTGCAAAACCCACGTATTCTGGATCCCATGTCGAGCCAAGATGAACAGTACCCTAATCCACCTGGGAAGCGGTACCCATTCCTCCTCCTCCCCATTCTCCACTCCAAATAAACATCCTAGAGGGTCCATTGGCAACTCCCTTCTGGCTATTTCCCTCCAATATCTCTGCAATATCGGGCATTCCCAGAAGCAGTGTACATACGTTCCTCTTTCCGAGCCACATCTTCCACATAAGGGTGACACTTCAGGATGCGCCTTATGTACTATTACTGGTGGTAGGTATACTCTATGTATAAATTTAAAGTAAGCCTCCTTATATTTGTTGCATATCATTATTCCAGAGTGCATTTGTAGCAATAATATCTAGTTCTGGTCTGATATCTCCCTCCCAAGGTCTCTCTCCCATAATTTCCTGGTCCTTATTGTCCTGTCTGGTAATATAGCCTTCCCTCTCTTAGCAGCCCTACCTCTAACCCCCTTTTCCTGCTTTTTAGCTGCATATATCATCCCCTCTACCAGGTCCACCTCATACACCCCCTTATTTTCTTTTCTCAAACTTCCCATATATGCCCTGGTCTGGAAGTACTGGAACCTATCCCTCTTATCTCTTCCTACCACTTCTTGCAACTCCTGCAACGAGCAGAACTGCCCATTCACCAATAAATGCCCCAGGCTATCTATTCCCTTTTGCTCCCACTTTCCAAATCCAATATCCTCCATTACTGGCAAAAAGTAGGGATTCCCTGCTACCGGCAACAAAAGTGTCTTTTTCCCTTGTGTCCATCCTTTCCTCTTCAACACTTTCCAGGCCACCAGTACCTGTACCACCATAGGGTTCACTTCTTTTCCCATCTTATACACTCTTAACCCTCTACTATGTAGATATGCTGTTAGTTTCCTCTGTGCCTCTCCCTGCTCCAATTCCATCCATTTGGCTACTTCAGATTTATGTACCCAGTCTGCCACATATCTTTGTTGTATGGCCAGAAAGTAATTCTCCAAATCTGGAAAGTTTAACCCCCCTTTTTCCTTATCTGCCTTTAGCTTCCCTAGACTCAACCTTGGACGTTTCCCTTTCCAAATAAAAGTGGTAAAGGCCTTCTCCAACCTATTCACATCCTCCTTGGACAGGCCCAGGTGTATCATTTGCAAGGGATACAGGATCCTAGGCAGCACATTCATTTTTATTATATTGATTCTACCCAACCTTGACACAGGCAGGTGCTCCCATCTTCTCAGGTCTGCTTCTGATTTTTATCAATTTGGTATAGTTTAAGTTAGACAGTGAGTCCAAAGATCTATCCACCTGCACCCCCAAATATGTCATGCGCTCTCCCACCGCTTTGAGACCCCAATGTTTAATCTCCTCACCGGATCCCTTAAGTCACATAACCTCTGACTTTCCCAAATTAACTTTATATCCCAAAAATTTCCCAAACTCCTCAATCAAAGCCAAGAGAGCAGGAACCGAACTCCTAGGATTCTTCATAAACAACAGCATGTCGTCCGCATAAAGTGCCAATCTCTGCTGCAAGTCACCTTCTCCTCCCAACCCCTGTATGTCCTTACTTTCTCTAATTGCCACTACCAGAGGCTCTATAGCAAGTGCAAACAAAAGCGGGGAGAGTGGGCATCCCTGCCTCGTACCTATCTCCAAATTGAAGCTCTCCGACCTGCTCCCATTTACAATTACCTGCGCTTTGGGCCTTTTATACATCGCCTTTATCCACCCTAGGAATGATTCGCCCAGACCAAACCTCCCCAGTATTTCAAACAAATACTTCCATTCCACCCTATCAAACGCTTTTTCCATGTCCATCGAGAGGATCCCAATATCTTCTTTTCCCCATCCTGCCCTCCAAAGCATGTTAAGTAGCTTCCTCATATTATGGTACGACTGTCGTCCCTTGATAAACCCCGTTTGGTCCGGGTGAACCAGCTCCGGTAAAATTTCCTCCAGCCTACTGGCCAACACCTTAGCCAGTATCTTCAGATCACAATTCAACAGTGATATTGGCCAGTATGAGGCGCACAGGGCAGAGTCCTTTCCTTCCTTTGGTATGAGGCATATACTAGCATCATAACATGTATCTGGCAAACCATCCTCTTCTAACCCTTCTCCCTGCTGAAACACTCTGCACAACACCTTTGCAACTCTGGTCCCCATCAACTTGTAATATTCCACTGGATATCCATCCAGGCCACTCGCTTTCCTTTTCTGCAATTTTTGAATAGCTCTCAACACCTCTCCCTCCATTATTGGTTTGCCCAGCCTTTCCCTCTGTGCCCGTGTGGCTGTCGGAACTTTTATTCCCTCTAAGAATTCTGTCATCCTTTCCTTTGTTCCCTCATCCTCTGCCTGATACGGCTTCTAAAAGAAGGCCCTAAAGGCATTCCCTGTCTCCTTCTCTTTATTCTGTAGAGTGCCCTTTTCATCCCTCACTCCCAAAATTCTGTGCATCCTTCTGTGTCCCTTCATAACATTAACCACCATTGGACCTGGTTTATTTCCCCATTCAAATATATTTCTTCTGCTAAATAGGTTGGCTCTCCCCGCTTCTGACCTTAGATGCACGTTCAGTGCCTCCCGAGTTACTCCCAGTGCCCGGATAGTCTCCCCCTTTTCCCCCCGGGCCACTCTTTTCTCTAACTCCTTTAATTTACATTCCAGCTCCTTCCTTTGTGCACATCTTTTTTCTTTATAAGGAAAACATATTCAATAATTGCTCCCCTCATAAATACCTTGCCCATTTCTCATAAAATATTATTCAAGGTGCCCTCCTTATCATTTGTAGCCATAAAGAGATCCCAACTATCCTCCAGGTGCTTTCTAAATTCCTCATTCTGGGCCAAGTAAGTGGGAAACTTCCATGCAGGTGGCATCCCCCGTCTTTCCATACCTTGTATTTTCACTATCACCATAGCATGATCTGATACATGTATTGGACTGTGCTGTACCTCCTCCACCTGTGTGTACCATTCTCTTGTAGCATATATATAGTCTATCTGTGTCCATACTTTATGAGGATTCAAGAAAAACGTATATTCCTTCGCTCCTGGATTTGCTGTTCACCACAAATCCACCATTTCCAATTCTGCCATTCCCTCTTGCCATTGTTGCATTGCTCCCGAGCTTCTCCCCTTCCCCTCGGAGTGGCCCATCTTCGGATCCATAACCCAGTTCAAATCTCCCCCCCCCCCATTATTAGCCCTGAGAATTGCTCCCTCACCAATAAATCCAGCAAAGAGGCATAAAATTGGTGTTCAAATACCGCTGGGGCATATACTGAACCCAAGGTAATCTGTTTCCACCAGGGTCCCCACAATAAAAATATATCTCCCTTCCTTCGTATCTCTGATTATTCTCTGCAACTCTAAGTTCAGCCCCTTATGTATTAATATCGCCACCCCCCCTTTTGTGCACTGAGGCCGAGGCTGCATAACATTTCCCCACCCATCCCCTAGCCAATTTGGCATGCTCTACTTCTGTTAGGTGCGTTTCTTGTAGCTAAGCTACATGGGCTCCCCCTCTTTTAAGGGTGGTCAGCAACATAGACCTCTTTACTGGATTTGTAATACCTCTGACATTCCATGTGATTACATTCACGGTTTTACTAATCGCCATCTATGTATGCTCTCCTTTTCCCTTTCATCATCACCTTTCCATGAATATCATGAAGGTTTACATATTTAACTTCTTTGGTTGCACTCTGTTCATAAAATACAAGAAACGGTACTAACAACATACACATTCTCAACAACATTTCAAGCATATAACTATAGAAACATCTCCCCTTTCCTTTCTCCCCTCTATAACCCGACCTTCCCCTCACCTTGTTTCCCCCTTTCATTTCTCCTTTATTAATTTTCTTCCCTCCATCTTCCTTGTGATCTCCTCCCCCCTTCCATTTTCCACTGCTTCCTTCGCTCCTTACCACTCTCCCTTCCCCTCCCACGCTCCCCCTCTTCCTTTTTAACTTGGGATATCCATCCCCCCAACTCAGTCCTTACCTTCCCCCCCACCCTCTGCCCTCTCTCTCGGTCCTTAGACACTAATAGTCTCCTGACTCAAGTGTCTGCCTCATCCCAGATGCTGCAACAGGCACTTCCATGCTCCCCCCCACCAAGGCAATTTAACCTTTGTGCCCTTATTAACCATCCCTATCCATTTCCTGCATATCTCTTCTCCTCTCCCACCCCCGGTTTCATGTTTCTTCATCACATTCCCCTTCAGATGCGGCATTTTCCCTTCCCCCATTTCTTTGCCTTATTTCCCCTCTTGTTTAGTTATTGTTACACAAAATGGCTCCATACAATTATGGGTATCAGCAAGGGAAAGCAGGCCGCGCTTAGAAAAAAAAAAACACGCTAAGCCCCTCTCCCCACCCGCCCTCCTACCTGCACCCAGACATTATAAGAGGCAGTTCCTTCCATCACTAGGTTTATGGCAGTCTCTCTCGCAACCCAGTAATTCCACCATCGAGTCCAGCTCCTCCTCTCACCATACTCTTGAGCTCTGCCTCTATCCGTTTCTTCCACGTCTCTCCCCACCATTTTCTGGGTGCTCCACCACTCTCCATTCAGTTCCAATTCCCCCAGCTCTTCCCAACAGCGAACAGTGTCCTCATCCTCTCAAAGCCTCCCATCTTCACCAGCACGAGTTCTGGCATCAAAAACAGTATCTTCCAGGACCAAAAAAAAGGCAAACGATCCTCCATATTTACGTCTGCACCTCATCTCTCCAGTCTCACTGCAGAGCCCTCAGCCCCCTGACCCAGGTCTCTGTGCAACGTTTGCTTTAGGCTCCTCACAAATTCCTCTGCTTTTTCCACTTCCCAAAATGAGTATGTGGCGCCTTCATGTTTTATTTTTAAAGTAGCTGGGTAAATCAGGACGTTTTCCACTTTCAATTCACACAGTTGCAGCATAATACTGTTAAATGCCTTCCTTCTTTTCAAAAGCCTGGCCGAGTAATCCTGCAACATAAATAGGCAGTGACCTTCATACTCCACCTTTCCTTTCTCCCGATATGCCTTCAACATTAATTCTCTATCTTGAAAATGATGGAACCTGAATATTATCTGCCTCGGCGGCTGGTCATTCGTAGGTTTGGGCATCACGGCCCTATGAGCCCTTTCGAGCTTTAATTTACCCTTCACTGGTTGCAGGCCTAATAGCTCAGGCAATACTTTTGAGCAAAAGTCCAACACACTTTCCCCCTCTATACCCTCCGGTAGCCCTCTCAGTCTAAGATTCAGCCGCCTGTGACAGTTTTCCTGGTAATCGGATGCATCTTGTAGCTCATTCAATTCCTTCTGAAGTGCCACCACGAGCCCAGGAGTCGCCAACAGCTCATCCTCCATATGCGATATTCTCACCTCCATTTCCATCATTCTACCAGCCTGCACCACCTGCTGCTCTTGTAGCTCTTGTAATTTCAGGTCAAGATTTCCTTCAAGTTTGATCAAGCAAGGTTTCAGTGCTGCTATGACTTGCCCGGTAACCTCCCTTCCAAGGGCCACCACCTCTGCTGCTGACAGGGAAACTAGGCCATCACCATCATCACCTTTCTTTGCGCTTTTATTCGCAGTTCTCTGGCTCTTAGAGGGTCCCGATGCCAAATATTCATCCATACCAAGTTCACACACCATCTGCTATATGCTGATCACACTTTTAAGCACTCTGTAACTTTTATTTTTAATATTTGTAGTTGCAAGAGGGAGCAGCACGGAAATTCGCATCTGTTCAGCTAGCTGCTCATCAGCGCCCCCCCTCGTCGGCTTTCTGATAACAGAAAATGATACAACTGACCAACCATTTGGTCAATGTCTGTTTGTTTATTGGGGCCCCCATGAGCCTCCGGGTGGAAGAAACAAACAACTGGTCTGCCTTTCTAGAGTAGCGGGTGTGATCAAGATAGTAATGAAGAATTCTGTGAACATCCAGAGTATGTAACAAGGCTTTCCCTTTGTTCGAAATCTCTGGGTAGTAAACCAGTTGCTGAATGTCTTGGTTTAAGGTAAACTCAGACACTATCTTCGGAAGAAACTTTGGATTTTATGCAGGACTACTCTGTCCCTGTGGAAAACAAGATAGGGCTCTTTACACATCAGAGCATGCAGCTTGGAAATCCTCCAAGTGGAAGTAATGGCAACTAAAAATAACGTTTTCCAAGAGAGAAAACGTAGCTCTCAACTTGTAGCTGGCTCAAAGGGAGGTAAAGTGAGCTTTTCTAATACAAAGAGAAGGTCCCAAGGGGAAACAGGGTCCCTCCTAGTGGGCTCTGTCATCGAGGAACAGGTCAGGAAGCACAGGAAAACCAGGAGCATTTGTAAAATTTGCAACAAGTGATTTACTAATAAAATAAAAAAAATCAAATTGTCCAGTATAATTATTTACAAAGGTAGTATAAACAGAAAGTCCATCTGGGTTTCTTCTCAATTTCCAATCTCAGTCTATGTGTGTTCTCTTTTTGCAAAACACTGCAGCACTGTTTTTATGTCTTTGCAATCCCCGCTCATTAAGAAAACAGCATGCTTCTCATACAGTGTTCTTGTAAGTTTCAACAATGCAGCAAAAAGTACATTGTGACCCAGAACTGACCTCTTGCTAACAGCTTCTCAGACAGTTTGCAAACTAGCTTGTCAGGTTAACCCCTTGCATTCTGAACAGCTTTCTGCAATCATTTCAACAGTATAACTATATACATTTCTAAAACAAAGGGATCCCAGTATCAGTTACATTTCCACATAATAGAAACATAGAATTTGACAGCAGATAAGGACCGCTTGGCCCACCTAGTCTGCCCATTTTCCTACCTAACAGATAAGCTGCAGATCCTAGTTAATCAACAGCTTACTTCCTCCTACCCCACACTAGGACTGCCTTATGTCTGTCCCATGTATTCTTGAATTCCTCCACTGTTCTTGACTCCACGACCTCCTCAGGGAGGCTGTTCCATGCATCCACAACCCTCTCTGTGAAAAAATACTTTCTCACATTACCTCTGAGCCATCCCCCTCTATCTTCAAATTGTGCCCCCTTGTTCTTGCACATCTCTTTTTCTGAAAGATGCTACCCTCTTGGACTTTGTTGATTCCCTTGAGGTACTTAAAAGTTTCTATCATGTCCCCCCTCTCCCTTCTTTCCTCAAGGGTATACATATTAAGCTTCTTTAGTCTTTCTTCGTATGTCTTCTGGTGCAGACCCTGCACCATTTTGGTTGTCCTCCTCTGGACAGCCTCCACTCTGTCTATGTCTTTGCGGAGATGGGGTCTCCAGAACACATGATTCACATATATTTTTATACCAACAGAGATGCGGGGGGCAGAAAAGACAGAATAGCAAGAGAAGGTAGAGAAACAGTGAGAGGCAGAGAATTGCAAGACCGGTGTGATGAAGTCCTAGGTCTCATGAGAAAATTTGGTTGCACAACCAGACAAGAGACAGAAAAGGAGAGAATAGAACAGATCCTTGCATTTAAACTCTTTCTCCTGAACAACTAGGACAGGGCCCTATTCAACCCTGTCATAGGCTTAATATGGAAGATTCCTCTTAAAAAGGTCTTGCACAGGTCCAACTGTGCCTGAGCATTCCCATCCAGTGGTGCGTGATAAGCAGAGAGTGCACAGAGATGCACCTCAATGGAAGAGTAGCTAAGACACAAATCCGATAGGGAAAGGAGATACTCCAGCACAGATTCCACCAGACAGTGGAGGGGATCCAGAGAACGGGGGGATGCCCACAGGCAGAAACGCTTCCACTTCATGGCATATGTCACCCTAGTGGAGGGTTTTCTTACCACTACCAGAATCTCTGCCACCCTAGGGGATACTCTGAATCTATCCATGACTAAATCTGCAGGAGCCATGCATGCAGATGCAGAGACTAGAGATCTGGATGAACCAGTGCCCCATGCTCCTGGTAGAGCAAGTGAGTGGACAGGGGCAACTGAACTGGAGGTTCCGATACCAGGTACTGCAATAGTGGGAGTCAAATTTGCCAAGGCCAGAGAGAGTGCTACCAGGATCATGCAGGCCCCTTCCACCTGCAGCTTGAGCAGAGTCCTCTGAAGAAGTGGAAAGAGTACAGGAACCTCCCTGCCCAGGAGAGGGACAATGCATCTTGCCAGAAAACACCAGGTCCTGGATCTAGCGAGCAGAAATTGGGCAGTTTGGCATTGAGTGGGGACACAAAGAGGTCCAGATCTGGCTGACCCCACCTTTTGAACAGGTCATCTATGACCTCTTGCAGTAGCTCCCATTTGTGGTTCTGGGAGTGAGAGCGGTTGAGGCTGTCTGCTAGTATGTTGTGAATCCCTGCAACATGAACTGCTCTGAGATCCAGGTTGTGATCCACTGCCCAAACCCATACTCTCATAGCTTCTCTGCACAAAGGGTAAGAATGAGTGTCTCCTTGCTTGTTGAGATGGAAGACTACTGGGGTATTGTCTGAATGGATCAGCATGGGACCAGGTGAGAGTATTCCCTGGAATGCCTGTTAGGCTCTCATCTCCAGAATATTTATATGGTGAGTCCGCTCCATTGAATTCCAAGAGCCCCTAGTCTGATGAGATGCCATGTGTGCTCCCCAGCCCTGTCCTGAGGCATCTGTCATCAAGATTTGCTGAGGACTGGTGTGCTGGAAGTGGACCCCCATGTCTAGATGTGCCGGGGTGATCCACCAATCCAAGGACTGACATAGAAACATAGACTTTGACGGCAGATAAGGACCGCTAGGCCCATCTAGTCTGCCCATTTCCCTACCTACAGGATAGGCCGCAGATCCTAGTTAACCAACAGCCTATATCTTCCTGCCCCCCACAAGAATTGCCTTATGTCTGTCCCATGCATTCTTGAATTCTCCCACAGTTTTAGACCCCACAACTTCCTCAGGAAGGCTGTTCCATGCATCCACTACCCTCTCTGTGAAATAATACTTCCTCACATTGCCCTGAACGCCCTCCTTCTATCTTTAAATTGTGTCCTCTTGTTCTTGCAAGTCTCTTTTTCTGAAAGATGCTACCCTCTTGGACTTTGTTGATTCCCTTGAGGTACTTGAAAGTTTCTATCATGTCCCCCTTTCCCTTCTTTCCTCAAGGGTATACATATTAGCTCCTTTAGTCTCTCCTCATACGGCTTCTCTTGCAGACCCTGCACCATTTAGTTGCCCTCCTCTGGACTGCCTCTATCCTGTCTATGTCCTTGCGGAGATGGGGTCTCCAGAACTGGACACAGTATTCCAGATGGGGTCTCACCAACTGTCTGTACAGAGGATAACAACTTCCTGTTTTCTGCTGCTGATGCCTCTCCCTACTCATCCCAGTATACTGACCCTCCCTACTGCCTTCTACATTGCTTGCTAACCTTAAGGTCATCTGATATGATTACCCCCAGGTCCCTTTCCTGTTTTGTTGTTGTTACTACCTCTCCACCCATTGTGTATTCTTCCCTGGGTTCTTGTTTCCCAGGTGCATTATTTTGCACTTTTGCATTGAATCCTAGCTGCCATCGTCTGACCATTCCTCCAACCTTGCCAAGTCCCTTTTCATCCTTTCCACGCCTCCTTGTGTATCAACCCTGTTGCAGATCTTTGTGTCATCTGCAAAAAGGCATACTTTTCCTTCCAGTCCCTCTGCAATGTCACTGATGAAGACATTAAAAAGGACTGGACCCAATACTGAACCGTGCGGTACCCCAGTAGTAACCGCCCTTTCTTCAGAGTGGACTCCATTTACAATTACCTTCTGTGTCCTGTTGTCCAGCCAATGTTTTACCCAGGCTACCACCCTGGGACCCACTCCCAGGCTGGTTACATACCACACTGATGACCCGGATCAACTGATCAAGGTCATCTGTGCCTCAGTCCCATTGAACTCTGAGGGTCCACTGCAGTACCCTCATATTCAAATGAGTGAGAGGAACCATGGCGATAGCTGCGGCCATGTGGCCCAGGAACTGTAGCACTACTCTAGCTGGAATCTGGCTGGAGGTGACCACTGTGTGAGTGACCTCCTGTAGCCTGACTGCTCAGTCCTTGGGAAGAAAGACTTTTCTTTGGAACGGTGTCAAGAACTGCTCCAAAGTACTATAGCCTTTGGGTAGGCCAAGGGCATGATGCCCAAGGTTTGAAACCAGTTGAATGCCCCCCCCAGCACTTGATGCAGCTGGTCTGCTGATAAAGCTGTGAGAAGCCATTCATCCAGGTATGGGTAGTCATAAAGACCCTTTCTCCTGAGAGCTGCCGCCACTACTGCTAGGCACTTGGTAAAAACCTTTGGTGTGGATGACAGGCCGAATGGTAGCACCCTGAACTTGTAGTGTTCTTCTCAGAAGGTGACGCACATATACTTCCTGTGGGACAGCAGGATGTTTATATGCATGTAAGCATCTTGCATGTCAAAGGAGCTGAGTCAGTCTCCTTGATGGATCATGGGTAACAGGTTTGCCAGTGTCACCATTCTGAACCTTCTGTACTCAATGAAGGTGTTCAGCTGGCTTAGATCCAGGATGGGACAGAGGTCCCCTGTCTTTTCGGGACTAGGAAGAAGTGGGAGTAAAACTCCCTGCCCCTTTGTGTTGGGTGTACTTCCTCAGTTGCTCTTTTCTTGAGCAATGCCTGTATCTCTGCCTACAGGAGTGCTGTGTGGGAGAGGGAGCAATGGGAGGGGTTGCGGGGGGCTGTCCGATGAAATCTGAATGAACTCCAGACAGTACCCCTTTTCGACAATCTGGAGGACCCATTGGTCTGTGGTGATACTGGACCATCCTGATCGGTAGAGGGAGAATCTCCTTCCTACTGCCTCCGCCGGTGGAGATAAGGCTGGCAGGGAGCCATGCTATAGTGAAGGGGGAAGGCAAAGGGGATCAGGCTGTTTTGGCACTTTTGGGGCTCTGGGAACCTGAAGCCAGGGGAGGGCCTCTTCTCTCGAATCCTCCTTTTTGCTGCCGCTGGCACCTGCCTTGTTGTCCCTGGCTCTTGCGAAAGGGACGGCACCTAGCTGTGGGTGACTCTGACTTGTACATTCTGTGTATGTCGGACACCACCTTGCCTGAATCCTGAAGCCGTTACTAGCTTCTCCATGTCTGTGCTAAAAAGGACAGGTCCTTGAAAGGGTGTGGCCGGTATGGCATCCTGCAAGTCTTGGCGGAAGCCCAAGACCCACAGCCAGGCATGCCTCCTCATGCATACTCCTGCTGCTGCTGCCCTGGTGGCCATGTCTGCTGAATCACATGAGCTTCGCAGTACATGCCTGCCAACATCGATTCCAGACGGGATGATGGCCATAAGCTCTGACTTGCCATCCGAGTCTGGCTGGGCTTTCATCAAATTAAAAACGTTGCCCCAAAGAGATTTTTGGCACATGACCATATGTGCTAAAAAATTCAGTGACCTGACGGTGCAGGTGGCTGAGGAGTAGACCTTATGGCCCATCTGGTCCAGTTTTTTGACTCCAGATCTGGAGGATGAAAGCTCATGTGCCTTGGTTGTTGTGCTCTGCCGTGAGCACCATGGAGTTTGCCTTTGGTTGCTCTCTAAAATAGGGCTCACCTTTTGGTGTTTTATAAAGCCAGTCTACTTTTCTGAGTAGATGGATGCTTCCAGGCTAGCTTTGTGACGTTCTGGAAGGGTTCAACAAGTGGGGGGGACGACCAGAGGCTTCGGGTTGTTTGTCCCAAGGAACTTTGCTAGATGACGACGCTCCGGGTTTAGTTCCTCTGTGTCCCATTGATTCAAAGCCTGAATGTGTCTCATCACATCTTGGAAGAACAGATCGTCCGGTAGTGATCATGGGGAGTCCTTTTTGAGATCCGCAGAGGGGAAGGGTAGCTTGTCCTCTGACGAGAAGTCGGAGGAAGAGTCTCCTGTGTCCTCCCCTGAGGAGAAGTGTGGACATCCCTTGGAGGAAGGAATTGATGAAGGATGTCTTCTCCGGTCACTGGGAGCTGACGACCCCCAGTTGCCATCCTGGAACAATGGACAATCTGGCATCGGAGGAGGTTGTCTGGGTCTCTGAGGCAATGGTTCTTTAGGTGGGACTGGGATGGGGGATGTTCCCTTGGTCTAGGCAGCAGGTTCCCCCTTAATGGTGTTGCACCAAGCATTGAAGAGGGCCCTTATTTCTGCCAATGGTACGACGGTGATGGTGGGGTAGGGACATTTGAGTGGCCTGGTGTTGATCCCTGTGGTGCCTTAGGTGCTGATGCCTGGTCCTCAGGCAGCCTTTGGCTATCTCGGGCATTGGGACCCTATTCAGCAGTGCTGAGCCTCCTTGTGGTTTGGTGGCCAGCTCCTTGGGAGGAGGCAGAGGTGGCAGGGGAGGCCAGTTATCTGTAGGCCGAGGCATCGGATCCTTTGGTGCGCTAGGCATTTGATCTAACAACCAGTCTTTCGGCACAGATGGATACTTCGGCAGGGGCGCCTGGTCCATGTCCAGCACCGAGTTGGAGTGGCCCGTAGTCTGTCGACCCTTCGAGGCTGATGTTATCCTGTCACTGGGCGGGGAGGTGTCTGGTATCCAACAACCTCCTGGCATCTAGATGAGTTGCCCGACCCCTTGTGTCTGACGACCCTGAGGACTTTCGGGCAGTAGAGTTTGTTTTTTCACCTGAAGAAGATGCCTGTCCTTCTGATGCTGACCCAAGCGTCTGCTTGTGGGGCCCAAGAGACAGGGACACAGGGGCGGACAATTGTCCGTGACTGGAAGACTCCTTGCCTTTGGAGTGAGAGGAGGCAGTAGTCTTCTTAGAAGAAGCCCTGGTAAAAGCCGTTGAACTGGGAGAACGGATTCCGACCTACCACAAGAGGTGGAAGAAGCAGAGGGCTTGTGAGGGGACCTAGGTCTGGACTCTGACCTGGCTCTCTGCTTATCCTTGAGGTGGTGTTTCCCACCTGATCACTTCTCTTGAGGGAGGAATCTCTAGCTGAAGAGGAAGAGCTGTGCCCTGAATAGGTCCTCTGCATGGCGGCCACTTGCTGTTCTAGCAAGTAGGCCTTGAGTGTCTTGAGGCAGCGGATGCGGGTCTTATTGTTGAATTTCTGGCAGTGCGGGCAGTTGTCTGGCTGGTGGTTCGGGCCTAGGCAGATCAGGTAGGCAGAGTGGCTGTCTCTTGCCAGGATCTGCTTGCCTCATGCACACTTCAATTTCTGCTGCTGTGGGAATGACGGAGACATGCACTAAAACTGGAGAATTATCGAATGTAAAGAACTAACGAATGGAAACTGTGCAAGGTGCAAAATAGTGGTCGACTGCAAAAGAGGCATCCGTGGAGCTAATAGTAGTGGGTTGATGGCGGGAAAAGAACTGAGGTGGTGCCGGGGGGCTGCCCCCTTTATACCATAGGGGTCATCGGGGCGGAGCCGATGTCAGGAATGGTCCCCAGCCTATACTGCTAGCTAGAAGTTTTCCGTGGGGTCCTACTGCCTGGCAACATAGTCCTAATGGTGTTACCTGCTGCAAGAGCTCCCCCTTGAAGTAAGATCAACCAATTAGAACCTGACTGAGACTAAGGAATGGGCCTACTGGGTGACACATGGGTAGTCAGTCTAAAAGAGACAGAGCTTCTTAACTAGCCAGAGACAGTGTGGATAATGATATGTAAAAGAGATGGGGCAGCAGTCTTGATCAGATAGCTGTGGCAAAAGTAACTAAAGGGGAAGTCCAAATTGGGACCAATTGCAAATCTGATGGCAAAAATGGAAAACTTACATCTGGACTCCCAAAATAGAATAGCTTCATGCTAACAGAGAGAAAGTACAGTTACGTAAGAACTTACCGTAACTGTAGATCTTCAAGAACAGCTCTTGCAGCAGGTTACACCATTAGGACTGAAGCCGGCAGGCGTCAGGACCCACGGAAAATTCTAGCTAGCTGTCTTCAGCGGGGACCACCTCTGGCGTCAGAAGTGCGAAAGTACTATAAGGGGGCGGTCCCGCCAGATTCCCCAGTTCTCCCGACGGAGACTTCCGGCCGCAGGCTGACATCGAAATGGGAGACCGAGGATCCATCGTCAGAAGACAAACGGGAAAAATCCCTGTTAACAAAGACTAAAGCCATGCCTCCTCCAAGGGGGAAGGTGGGCGGGAAGGTACCTGCTGCAAGAGCTGTTCTCGAAGATCTGCTGTTATGGTAAGTTCTTACGTAACTGTACTATCTTACTTCGAGACACAGCTCTTGCAGCAGGTTACACCATTAGAACTAATTCCCCAGCAATAGTGCTTGCAAACACTTTGGGAGGATGAAATAAGAAAGAACGTTCCAGGTCCTGAAACTAGGACAGGAGACCCTGTAGCACTGCCAGGCCGAAGCCTGCTCTTCGTCGTGAGGCGATGTCCAGGCTATAATGCCTGATAAAGGTATGAACAGAGCTCCAAGTGGCTGCAGCACAAATGGCAGAGGTGGAGGCGTTTCAAAGTGCTGCAAAGGATGTGGCCACACCCCTAGTGGAATGGCCCCGAACTGCTCCCGGGAGGGGCATTCGTTTGATATCATAACAGTAAGAGATGCACTGGTCAAGCTAGCGAGACAGGGACTGTTTGGATACTGGTTGGCCCCTCATCCTTTCGGTAAAGGAGACGAAAAGTTGCTCCGAAGTACGAAGCTGCTTAGTTCTGAGAAGGTAGTACCTTAAGCTGCAGTGAACATCCAGGGTGTGAAGCAGCGCCTCTCCTCTGTTAGAGTAACTAGGGAAGTAGACCGGAAGGTCAATATCCTGATTGAGAGTGAGTGTGGAAACCACCTTAGGCAAGAATTTAGGATTCGTCCTCAGGGATACTCTGTCCTGGTGGAAAATTAAATAAGGCTCTTTGCACATGAGAGCCTGAAGCTCAGAAACTCTTCTCGCTGATGTAACAGCAACCAAAAATAACGTTTTCCACGACAGAAAACGCAGCTTGCAATCCACGGCAGGTTCAAAGGTGGGGAGCGTGAGTTGCTCCAGGACACAGAGCAAGTCCCAAGGAGGCACTGGGTCCTTAATGGGTGTCCTAAGGTGTAACACCCTCTAAAGAATTCTCGACAGGCATCTAATTGTGCTACTGTGCGCTGTCCCACCGGGAGGTGATAAGCTGAAATGGCACAGAGGTGCACTTTAATAGAGGAGAAGGCGAGAACCAAACGGAAAAGGGAGAGCAGGTACTCTAACACTGCTTTCACCGGACAACCTAAAGGGGAAAGGCCGCGTGCTTGCGACCACAGACAAAAGCGGAGCATTTCATGGCGTCGTCGACATACGTTATGACTTTCTGGCTGCAGAAAGGACTTCCACAACCTCTTGGCGAAATCTCAGTGACGCAAGATGGCTATGTCTCTAGGAGCCATGCATGCCGGTTCAGTGAGCGTAAGTCCGGGTGGACCAGTGAACCCTTCTCTTGAGACAAGAGGTGGGAGCTGAATGGCAATGGGAGCGGAGGTTCCCGGGACAGCTGAACTAGCAGAGGGAACCAGATCTGCCTGAGCCAGAAAGGGGCCACCAGGATCATTGTTGCATGCTCCCTGCGCAGTTTGAGAAGAACTGTCTGGATTAATGGGAAGGGAGGGAAAGCGTAGAGGAATCTGTCTGCCCAGGAGAGGGACAACGGTTCTTGCCAGAAAACACCAGGCCCTGGATCTAGCGAGCAAAAATTGGGCAGTTTTGCGTTGGATGGGGAGGCGAACAAGTCCAATTCTGGAGTTCCCCATCGAAGAAACAGATCCTCTGCTACCTCCTGGAGAAGTTCCCACTTGTGGACTCTGGCCTGGGAGCGACTTAGGCCGTCTGCGATTGTGTTGTCCACCCCGGGAACATGTACTGTGATCAGGTTCGCGTCGTGTCGGATTACCCAATCCCACACCCTCATGGCCTCCCTGCAAAGGGGGTAAGAGTGTGCGCCTCCTTGTTTGTTGAGGTAATACATCACCGCCGTGTTGTCTGTCTGAAGCAGGAGAGTACTCAGCGGGATCTCTGACTGAAAAGCCTGCAGGGCATAAAGGACCGCCCTCATCTCTAGGATGTTGATATGGAGGTGTGCCTCCAGAGGGGTCCACATACCTTGGGACTTCACCCCGTCCAGGTGTGCTCCCCACCCTAGACCCGAGGCGTCTGTGGTGAGGATTACCTCTGGGGACAGCGCTATGAACGGGACGCCCATAGAGAGTGTCCCTGGGTCTAGCCACCACTGCCAGTCTCGAATCGCGGTATTCGTGATTCTGACCAGATGCTGCATGTGGTCTTGCCATTGGTCCCATTGCACCTTGAGCATCCACTGAGTTACCCGCATGTGGAGCCTTGCGAAAGAGACAGTAGGAATGGCCGCAGCCATGTGTCCGAGCAAGCGAAGGACCGACCTGGCTGGGGCGGTCTTGTTCGACGAAAGCTCCCTTATGAGGGATCTGATGCGCTCTTCTCTGTCGTCTGGAAGAAATGCTCTTCCCTGAACAGTGTCCAGTACTGCGCCTATGAACTGCAGTTTCTGCGACGGTACCAGGAAGGACTTCTTGTGGTTGATTAGGATACCCAGAGATCGGAACAGGTCCTGGGTGCTCTGGATCGCCCGTAACAACACCTCTCTAGAGGCGGCCATGAGAAGCCAATCATCCAGGTACGGGAACACATAATGGCCCTGTCTCCTTAGAGATGCTGCCACGACTGCCATGCATTTGGTAAAGACCCGGGTGCTGATGACAGCCCAATGGAAGGGCTCGGAACTGAAGATGATGGCCGAGAAACTCGAAGTGCAGGAACCTCTTGTGCGCTTGAGCTATAGGGATGTGCAGGTAAGCGTCCTGCTTCAGCATGGGAATAAGACCCGTCAGAGTTACCATGCGGAATCTTTTGTAGGCGACCGACAAATTGAGGTCGCTGAGGTCCAGAATCGGACGGAGGTCCCCTGTCTTCTTTGGAACCAGGAAGAAGTGGGAATAGTATCCGTGTCCTCTCTGGTTCTCTGGGACGTACTCTATCGCTCCCTTTTGTAGGAGCGCGAGCACTTCTTGTCTGATCAATGACTTGTGCTGACCCGGGTACCGGGAGAGCAACGGAGGCCTCGAGGGTGGCTTTTCCGTGAATTCTATAAAGTGGCCTCTTCCGACCAACTGTAGAACCCACCTGTCGGTGGTTATAGTCTGCCATCCCGGCAGGAAATTCGGAATGCGACCCCCGACCATGACGTCCCGTTGATCCTGAGGGGCCGGGGCCAGGAAGGAGTCAGGCTGTGGTGGCTGAGGGTCCTGCTGGCTGGACCGGCTTAGGAGTGCGCTGGCTTCGACCTGCGGGTTGTTTTCCCTGGGCTCTGCGAAAACCGGAGCCCCTCTGTTGTGGAACGGGGCCGGACTGTTGTCTCTGTGTCCATCCATGAAATTGGCTTTGGTTCCTACGAAAGGAACTAAGCTTGGGTCGGTACATGGCCGGAACCGACCTCACCGCCTTCCCAGCCTCTTGGAGTTTGGTAATTATCTTCTCTGAGGGTTTACCAAACAAAACTTCTCCCTCAAATGGGGCATCCATGATGTTTTTCTGGACGTTCGGGGTAAAACCGGAGACATGGAGCCAAGAGTGTCTCCGGAGGCATACGCCTGAAGCTGCTGCTCGGGCCGAGGAGCCCGCGAGTCATACGCTGCCTCGTAGCACCTGGGTTCCCCACGTCTGAATCCGCACGAGGAGCTGCAACATCTCCTCCTTCTGCTCACCTTCTGGCAATTTCTCAGCCGCATCCAGACTCTGCTCCCACAGGGCATTTTGGAACTGCACCATGTGGGTCAAATAATTCACGGATCTGATGGCGCAGGTAGCGGAAGCATACGTGCACCTACCCATGGAGTCCAGCTGCTTGGACTCTGGGTCCGGTGGCAGGGTGCTCAGATGTTGCAGTCTCTAGGACTGGTCATGAGAGGCTGTTATGACCAGAGAGTCGGCCTAAGGATGCTGGGTCAAGTACTGGTCTTCTCTTGGAGCCTTGTACAAGCGGTCAGCTTTCTTCGGGATCGCCAGGAGCGAATGTGGATGCTTCCACGCTGCCTTGGTGGCGTCCATGAAAGTGTCTACCAAGGGTGGCACCACCACAAGCTTGGGGTCCTTCTGCTGAAGATACTTCGAAAGGCGCAGCCTTTCGGGGTCTAACTCTTCCGCATCCCATCCCATGTTCTCCTGGATATGTCTCATGATATCCGAGAACGGAGGGTCATCCAGAGGAGACTTTGGCAGCTCACGTGGGTCCGGAGAAGGGATGGAGAGGGGAGATGGGGATCTGGATGTAGAAAACTCTGATCCCGTGTCCTCCGTCGAAGGCAAACGGCGGCGTCTTCTGGGTCTCTTGGGACTGGGTGACCTAGAAGAGGATCTGGACGGAGGTCTTCTTTTATTGAGTCTCCCCCTTGGAGGGGTCCTGGGCTCCTGGGGAGGAGGTAACTGGCCTGCAGACCCAGATGGAGACGGGGGCGCAGGAACCGGAGGAGCAACCGGTGTAGGAGGAGGAGGAGGTGGTGGAGTGGGGACCATGTCCTTTTTGATGGTATCCCACCAGTAAGTGAAATGCTCCTTCCCCTCTGAAAAAGAAAGGCCCGATGACGGCCTGGACGCAAGTGGACGGTCGTCGGGTCCCAGCATTGGCTCCACAGGGGGCTCGGGTTACGGTGAGGCTTCCCTTGGAGTCTCAACAGGACCGGGGTCGCCTGTCTGGTCCTCAGGCTGAGTTAACTCCTCCTCAGTGATGGTCTCCTGACCGACGTCGGTCGGAGGCGTCGGGGTCCTCTTCTCAATTGGAGCGGGCGCCGGTTCCCCTACCGGCGTCCGGTAATGAGTTGGCCTGGCTGGCGACGGTCTTCTGACAGACAACGGCTCTGGGGACCTGTGGCGAGAGGCCGTCGGATGAACCGGCGTCGGGTCCTGCGACCTCTTAAGTGAGGTGAGCTCCTTGGTTTTACGGTGAAGAGGAGGAGGCAAGGAAGCAGACCCGACGTCGGGTTCAGAATGGCGGGAACCTGACTTGTGGTGATGGTGGCGATCCCCCGACTTAGCCAGGGCCTTGGAAGATGAGGAAGGCCTGGGAGTCTTGGCCTGAGAATAGGAAGAAGATTTTCTCACCGCAGTGGGGGAGGCTGAGAGCTGGCCCGGGAAGGAGAGCGGTCTGACCTGGAGCCAGAGCTGCGCAAGTCAGAGGCCCTAGACGGGGACCTGGAAGGGGCCTTCTCCCTGTGCTTCTCAGCATGCTTGCAGGCCTTCTACGAAGAATTCCCTTTGGAAGCCATGGTCTTGAGTTGCTCCTCTAGCAGGAATGCCTGTAGGGCCTTCTGGCGACGGATCCGGGTTCTGCTGTTAAAACCCTGGCAAAAGGAGCAGGACCGGGTGTCGTGGTCTGGGCCTAGGCACCGAACACAGGCCGAGTGCGGATCCTTGAATGGGATCTGCTTCCCACAGGCGCACTTCGAGGAGTGACCAGAGGTTGGGGAGGACATCAGAGAAAAGACTGAACTCAGAGAACAAATTTCCCGTAGGAAAACACTTTACCACGTGTCGCGTGCTAGAAACTGAACTGAAGGGTCGAGACATGCAAGTCGACGGTGGGAAAGAACTGGGGAATCTGGCGGGACCACCCCCTTATGTACTACGCCTGACGTCGGAGGCGGGACCGACATCGGGGGCGGTCCCCGCTGAAGATAGCTAGCTAGAATTTTTCCGTGGGGTCCTGACGCCTGCCGGCTTCAGTCCTAATTGTGTAACCTGCTGCAAGAGCTGTGTCTCGAAGCAAGATCTTGAGTAAACTCCAGCGTAAGCCTTAAACTTCTTTTTCTGGCATGACAGATGGGAGAAAGGTACAGGAGCTGCAGAACTAGAAGTCATGGAGAGTAAAGATGTGGTCATCTTCTTTGGCATGCACCGGGTAGAGTGGACGAATCCCAAAGCAAAGAGAGAAGTGACAAGGGATACCAATCAAAAATTCCAACTTTTTTTTTATTTTTTTTACTTTCTTTATCCCCCTGGGCAGTCCTGTATCACGCCAACCCCCTAGCCCCGTGCTCCTCATGTGCAGTGCACCTCCTGTCATCCTCTATGGCTTACCCCCTGTGGCAGGGCAGCAGGGCTCCCTCAACCAGCCAACATGGATCCGGTTTTTGGGAGGTGCCTACCATTCGTGGAAGTGGCACCTGCTGGGGTTCACATACATCCAGCTGCCCTGGACATTTTCTCCTCTGGCTTTTCTCCCTCCCGCCCTCTGTGGCAGAGCATTATTTTTGGCATTGGCAATGGCTGAGCTGTGTGGGCTTCTGCCCACAGCATGCCAGCTGACTACTCTGTCCCCATCCCTAATGCACAGTTCACAGGTGCTCAGACACCCAGCCACCGCTAGGTGTCAGAGGCACACTGGCCTCCTTTCCTTGTCCCTCCTTCCCCGTGAGAGGAGAGCTGTCCTCTGGACGCTCGATCCTCTCCCACCCCGGCTGACCCCCCCGGCAACCCACTCGCACTGCAGCATGGGTCACTAGTGTGGCAGGAGGTAAGGCATTATGCCGCAGCTCTCTATGCCACTGGGCCGGCCCAAAGATTCCAACTTGAGAAGAAAAACATGCCCTGCCTTTCCCTGCAACCACAGGGATGTACCCTGTGTGAAACACATTGATCCAAAACAAAGTGCACAGTACCTCTCCACTGACAGAGTATTTGCTTAGTGGAGTTAGACTGGATAGTGCCCAGTGCACATGCTGCATATAGCAACTAACTGGGATATACCCTGGCAGGGAGAAGGAGAATAATGAAAAATGGAGGGAAGGGGGCCACCTACCTGCTCCATAGAACAAAACACAAGTGTTTTTTTACTTGTTGGTAAGGGAGCCAGAAGTGACCCCCCACTCTTTTTTTTTTTTGTGAGAGTTGGCAGAGAGTGTCCAGTCCTCTTTTCAAAACAATAAAACAACCACTAAAACGGGGCATGCTATAAGTGCTGCCAGCACCAACAGGTGTGTGAGCCAAAGGCCCTGTCTCAGCTGGGGTGGGTGGGTGGGGGTGGGTGGTGGGCATAGAATCAATGATGAAGATATTCTGAAAAATCAACAATTATGGTGAGTATGGATTTTCATATCTTCCAGAATCAACCTTCCCAAGATAGGGAGGAGCTGGCTCACCGACAGCAAGACTGGCATCAGCCCTCTCTGTGGGGGGAGAACACCTGAGAGCAGGGTCTCCTCATAGGTCTGGTGAGATCAAAAGCTGGTAGGGGTCAGAAGGATGAGTGGGAGCGAGCCCTGATAGCTTGTGCTGGTGCCACTTGTGCAAGGCAAAGCCATGCCATTTGCCAAATGCAGACTGCAGTTCCCACCATTCTACAGGCCACCTTATTGGCATCGTATGATGCCCTTGACTGGTGCCTCATCAACTCTAAGTCCATGGCATAAAGGCAGATGGCATGTCCGGCTAACTCTGTGTGTGGCATGGCAGCTAAGAGCTGACCTAACTGCACCCACAGGTGCTTGTTGTAAGCCGCCTGCTGTGCCTGATGTGTCACAATGCACATCAAGGTGCAAGCTGAGGAAAATACCTTCCTACCTAAACTATTTACCTGACCAGAGTCAGCTTCAGGAGGCCAGTCACACACTAGTCATTGAGGCCCTACTGGGGTCTGCATGACCTCAAGCCCCGAGGTGGGGAAGACACTGCTTCTGCAGATCCCAAGGGTGTGCAGTACTGGAGTTTGAGGTCCCTTGGGGCAGGAGGGAATGCAAAGGGGCATCTCCAGACCTCCTTGAACATTCATCATCATATACATGATACTGCAGCTAGCAACTGTGCCATAGTTCAGAGCCTGCAACATGTCCACCTGGAAGCTTTAGTACTGGAAATACTCAGAGGTTGAGAACATGTGAAGGGAAGATTCTGTGCCCTCAGAGGAGGATGTTGGAAAACAGAAGGCACTCACTGGACATGGAAGTGGGTAGTGCCATGGGGTTGAGTTGAAACTGGACCCAGTTGGCAGGTATGCTGTAGGCCCAGAGTCCCACCTCAACACCTCCCATGGGCTGTCTCTGCCCCGAGCCAAGCCTGAGACTCCAGGCCAGAGCCACCTCTAGAGCTGGCTCCGGACTGGGCACCGCAAGTGGCACTGGACACAGTCCTGGCACTGTGAATGGCACCAGAACCAGACCCATCAGAACCTGAACCAGCACCACGAATGGCACCAGAAAGTGTCCAGTCACTGTCCTTGGTGCCAACCTGAGGGGTAACCTCAGTAGTGACTCCTGGCCCTAAGTCAGACTCAGAACTAGGCCTAGGAAGGCCTCCATCCTCACTGGCCCCATCAGTAGGTCTAGGTCGGTGCCATCATTCTCCCCGGGTCATCTGACTGCACAGGGGGAAGAGATGACAATAACCTCCAGGTCAACAACAGGAACAGCTCCAGAACCCTTCCCTCTTCTGGCATCATGAGCAGTGCCAGAAGGGGGGCCTGGTCTTATGGCTGGCAACGCCCCACTCACCAGTACTGGCCTTAATACCAGGAGTTGAGGTGGCACCAGGTCGCAAGGCTGAGGTACCCACCAGTGTAGACCAAGTGTATAGCTTCACCCTCACTACTGGATGTGTCAGATGCCCTGAAGGGCTGACTGACTAGGAGGGGTGCTCAGCCGGGGCCCTTGGAGGAAGCAGACTGTCCACCTGCCCCGGGCCTCCGGCATCTTGGTGAGGCAAGCGCAGGGAGTCTCCTGGTCTTCCTTAGTACATACAGTACTGGGAAGGGGCTCAGCGAAGAACCCAGGGACCTTACCTTGGTGTCTCTGGTGTGATACCTGCCTACGAGGGTGGGTGGATCATAGCCCCACCTCCACATGCATTTCTCGAAGGTGTGGCAGTCCACGGAGAAGCAGGCATCCTCCCTATCCATTTAATGATCAGCACGAAGGCAGGCCCAGCAGTCATGGTGACAGGAAAAAAACTAAGAAAATGAGAAAGAAAAGAGTTTGGTGACAAACTAATTATCAAAATAATAAAACTGGTACTGAAAAAACTCAGTGCCATCAAAAAAGCGGCATTGATCTAAGTGGCAATGAACTGAGAAAGAATGATACAGATGAATGAAGCTACCACAATGTGCACACAACAGTGGGAAAAACAGAACTGAGGAATGGAGGGGGCCAGTGTTGGTTACTGGCCAACCCTCGAGTACGACGTCACTACGTTTACCTTGTGGGCAGTGCCAGCACTGGCGTGGGTCCCCTAGACTGCAAAAGACTGCTCCCACTGGGTTCTGGCAGTGCTGTCTTAGACCCATAAGTGGGAATGAATGAAGATTGATTCTTGAAAGATCTAGCCGAGTGGGAGGACCGACGGAGGGTTGTAAATGGTGACCACTCGGGAAGGTGAAAGTTTTGAGCAGGGAGCCCCAAGGATTGGTTCTAAGACCAGTTCTTTATCATATTTATTTGCGACATGGGGAGGGTGTTCATGGAAAAAGATGTCTTTTTGCAGATGATATCAAAACCTGTGGAACAATGGACACTGAGGAGGGGATAAGGACCATAAAGAAAGATTTGATATAGCTGGAGAGGTGGTTGAGGGTGTGGCAGCTGATTTTTTTTTTTTTGTATGTTTATTGAAATTTTTCGAATATGACACACATACAGGCAAAGAACAATAAGCATCATGGACATTGTGAGATAAAAATAAATGAAATAGAACTGCAGTCGATACCTTAGTGGGTCATGTAATCTTATGAGAAACTTAAAAATAGTCAATCTATTACTCTAACTATCCTACTAGGTACATTAAATGTAAATTATGTACCTACCATAATTCTTGATCTTTCCTTGTACTTTCACCATTCATTACTGCTGGGGTGTAAGCCAGAGGTGTGCACCTGCTCAGGAGCTTTGTTTTTGTGGGAGAAGTCAGGGATGATGGCGCCGCCGACGAAGCACTGCATGGAGCTTGAGGGTTGCGTTAGGTCATGCAGAATCCTCCTCCTCCACCACTCTTCTGTTTTGCCAGAGAGAAGGAAAAAAGGAGGAAAGAGAAAATTTTAAGATGAGGCAAGGGAGAAGAGAGATAGGAAAAGGAAAGGATATCAACTGAAAAAGGAGTAAGCCGGCCAGAGGAATTTCACTATTACTTTACTTACTTGGTATGAAAGAACAGAATAAGGCCAGAGCCCATTGAGACTGTTCCCCACACTATGTGGGACGTTATTTATCTATTATTGCTCAACCAAACATCTAATTTTTTTTTTAAAGACAGTGGCACTAGTTGCCTCTACCAATTCTTGTGGCAAGGTGTTCCATACAATGGATGCTCTTATTGGGAAAAAGTTTCCCCTTTTGCTGGTTTTGTAAGTTTTTACTTCAAGCTGTTTATTATGCAGTCTTGGAACACGTCTTCTTTTGGAGAGTGTTAGACCACATTTTTCCATTAGATCTGATGAATTTATTAAATTAAAAACCATAAGCATATCACCTCTTAATCTTCTAGTTTGAAGAGAGAAGAGACCAGTAGCTTTTAATCTGTTCTGATAATCCAAGTTTGTTAATCTTGGAATCATTCTAGTTATTGTCCTTCGAACCTGTTCAAGAATTGCTATGTTTTTTTTTGGTTTGGATTCCAGAAAGGGGAGCCATAGTCTAGATATGGTCTAATGTATGCCCTATACAATAGAATAAGGCATTGTTCAGTGCGATTAACAAAAGTGTGTTTTATTTGCCTCAAAAGTCTGTTGGTCATGCAAGCAGTTCTAACACAGTGATCATCTGATGCAAGTTTATTATTAACATATATCCCTAAATCTTTTTCACAGTTTGATGAGTGAAGTGGTAGTCCATTTATATAATATATCGTTTTTGGATTTACACCGAAATGCACTACTAATCATTTGTCTTGATTAAACTGCATATGATTTTCATTTGCCCAAAGTGTTAATTTTTCCAAATCCTTCTTTAATGTAGAAATATTTTCTTGATTATTAACCTTGCTCCCCAATTTAGTATTGTCTGAAAATTTTACCATGAAGTTATTTGGCCCTGTTTGTAAATCACTGATAAAGAGATTAAACAATGTTGGTCCAAAGACCGAACCTTGTGGTACACCACTTGTCACAGTATCCGAGTCAGACAAGATATAATTAATTCTGACTCTCTCAGAACGATTTGTCAACCAGTTTAAAGTCCAGTTGACAATATCAGGTGACAAACCTAGATTATGCATTTTAGTAATGAGTTTTTCGTGAGAGACTTTATCGAAAGCTCTACTAAAGTCCAAAAGAATTACCTCAGTAGGGATACCCACATCTAGTAGAGTACTTGTATTGTTGTAAAAATATATCAGATTGGTGGTGCAGGAATACTTGGGAGTAAACCCATGCTGATTTGAATCATAAATTCCTAATTTTTTACAATCTTGGCTCTATTAGACACTTCATTACTAGTTCCATTAATTTACCAGCCACTGAGGTCAGACTAATTGGACGATAATTTTGCACAGAATCTCTATTGCCTTTTTTAAATATGAGAGTAACTATTGCTGAACGCCAATCATTTGGTACAATGCTTTCTTGTAAGGATTTGTTGAAGATAATTGACAAAGGTATAGAAATATTTATAGAGGTTTCGATCAGAAACCATGGATAAATACTGTCTGGGCCCAGACTAGTACTTTTTTTTTTTAGTTTTTTGATAGTCTGTATAATGTCAGTTGGATAGAACCTATGATAATCTACATGGTGAACTTTAAATGTACTAATAGGTGATTTTTGAGAGAAGACAGAACAAAAGTACTTATTAAAGAGATTTGATGTTTCTATATCAAATAGAGAAGAGCCATTGGTTATAATGGGACCAATGGTCCTTGATACACCTTTTTTTACTATTTATATAGGAGAAAAGAGATTTGTGACAGTCTTTTGTGTGAGCTAGTTTAAATTCAAGCTTATTTTTTGCCAATTTAATAGAATGTTTTACGTTTTTCACATAGTGTCTGTATTTATGTAATACAGTAGTTTTAAATGTAACATAACTATTCTTAAGTTTCGTAAAAAGTTACATTTTTATTTTAATCTGATTTTTAATTGTCTTATTAAACCAAAGGGAAATTTTGCCTTTATTATTAAATTTCCTCTTAGATGGAATAAAGGTATTTTCCAAATAATGTACAAATGTTTTTAAAAAAGTCCCAGGCTTGTTGTGTTGTACAATTAAGAAGATTAGATTGCCAGTTTATGTTTTGTAAGTATTCATTGATTTTAGAAAAATTTGCTTTATTATAATTTTTTGTACAGTATAACTTCCTTTGTGTAGTTTTAAACTGTTGATTTTCAAAAAGAATAGATGAATGATCACTGGTCCCAAGTGGATCCCAAATTTGTAGATTGATAATTTGATGCTCTATGTTAGTAAATAATAAATCCAAAATATTAGGACCTCAAGTGGGTTCAGTAACAAGTTGTTGTAATCCAGTACTAACTACCACATCTGTTAGTCCTTTCTCGGCATAGGACTGTCCTGAGAATGAGTCTCAGTTAATATGAGGGAGGTTAAAGTCACCAAATATTACAGTATCTTGATATTCTGAAAAATGTGTAATTTCTTTAAACATATCAGTTGTGTAATCTGAATTTGCAGATGGAGGTCGACAGATGTTACCAATAGTTATATAGGACTGCTCCTTCAAAAAGATTTTAATCCATATACTTTCCAAAGGAAAGGGAGAACACACTTCAAAAAAAGGAATATAATTTCATATGTACATACAAACTCCACCGTCTTGCTTATCTAATCTGTTTTTATGATATAATTTATAACCTGGAATTTCTCTGGACCAAATTGAGGATGCGTCCCACCAAGTTTCAGTTACTCCCATCACACCTATATTTAAAGTTTTACATTTGGCTTTGAGTTCTGCTAATTTGAGTTGGTTTAAAGATCTTGCATTCAAAGCTAGGAATTTACATTTAGTTGTAATAATATTTTGGTAAGTATTCAGAGACTTGGGAATAGATCCATTCTCCCCCATTGTTTTTAGTTTAAACAATGATTTATGATTTTAGTGATATTTTCCCCATAAGTGTACTACCCCTACAACTGAGATGTAAACCGTCCCAGCAAAACAAGGAAGAGCGATCTGAAAATTTTTCCCAGTGGGTAATGCAGGGTATATCCTGCTTAAAACACCACTTTCTCAGCCATTCATTTAGGGTTTTGATTTTCTGCGTCATGGTAGATGTTGCTCTCAGGACAGGTAGAATTTCAGATATGCATGCACAGCATCCCCCATCAAGTAACAGGTTACATAACACCACATAGTCCTGTTGTAACCGATTAAATGGGGTGTTGTTTATATCATTAACACCAGCATGCATGATAACCAATGGATTTTCCCCCGAATTTTGTAAAATTTTAGGCATCATGGAGGCAATGTCAGTTACCCTGGCCCCACGGAAGCTAGAACAAGTGCAGTTGCTCTTGTCACTATTGCATACCGCCCGGTCAATGTGCTTAATGATTGAATCTCTCAGGACTAACACTTGTTTTGAGACAGTAGGGGGTACAAGAATCAGAAACAGATGATTGTTTAACACACTCTGGAGTGATTAACTTAATAGGTATTGATTTGGTAGCTTGAGACTTACTAGGACAAATATTCATGGGCATTAACTCCTGATTGAAAAGTGTTTTTAAACCATTATTATCAACAGAGGATGATGCACAGGATAAATCATGTAGCACTTCATTATTTGATACAGTCAATTGTTCAAACCTATTTCGAGTTTCAATAGGGGCACTATTGTGTATTTGACCACCCCTCCTTTTTTTAAGAGGCTTTGTGACAATGGTCCAGTCATCTTATCATGAGAAGAGGGCAGATAATCATCCACCTTATAAGAGGGGGCAGAGGCAACAGGTATACTAGTACTAGTCATTACAATTGTCTCCTCATCAGGAGGCATAGAAATGCTACCTAAATGTGAAGGAAATTGTTCATTAGAATGAAGTTGTTCATCCATAAGATCAATGTAACTTTTCAATTCCCTAATATCAGTAGAAACTGGTTTAATATTAAGCAGAAATGCTATCTCTGCTTCAAGAGTAGTAATCAGATGGCAATTAGCACATACATACTCGCTTCCATACTTTCCCTCACTATACATCAAACACTGCATACACTTACTAAGTTCTTTTTCCATTATTAAAGGTGTATATTTACTAAGTAGAGGATATGCTAAAATGATCTTATCCAAGTTTGTCTAATGCCAATAGTTTCAGCGTGCCCAGTGGACACATGAACCGCAGCAGCGTATCTCTGTCTTGCTCTCGCAACCCTGCTCACTAGAGGGCAGGTTTTAAGCAAAAAAAAAAAAAAAAATGGAAGTAAGCGTCTGTTCACTTCTGATTTCAGTGCGAAATAAAAATAATATTTACTTAAATTCAGCAAGATTCTGTGAGTTGAAGGTTTACAAGCCCTTAAAAGGGCAAGAGAACCACCAGGCAACAGTGCTTTTAACAGAGAGATGTTGTTTTGGGGTAGGAGGTGTACTAGCCTATTGCTAGTCCTCCAGGTTCCCACAATGCTGTGCTATTCACTGAAGAGTCAGTTACAAGCAAATGGTACCACACAGGGTTGACAAAACCAATGTTTCTCTATGATCCTTCTCTTCCTACTGCCAAACAGGAAGTTTCTGTTGACAGTCAAATCCAGTGGCTATAAACGTAGAATTGGCTTAGGGTGGGTGGGATGGCGGGCAATTAGTAAGAAAAAAGGCTAGCAACAGGAAGTTGTAATTTGAGTCACCTGCTTTTATAGTGTCTAAGCCACACCCCCAATTAAGCTCTCTCTCCTCCTACTGGTTTAGCAAAGTAAGTTGATACAGTACCCTTCACAGCACAGAACACACACTTACTTTCTTTTCTTTTTTTAACCCCAAATAAGACCCCTTCTACTTCTAATAAAGTATCTGTCTGCTTAATCTCAACAGACCCTGATTCCTGTTGAGATATAAGTGTTAAATTAATAAGAAAATGTAGCTTCTTTTAGATAGCTGCTTTCTGCTCTACAAGACTTAGGGCCCAAGCCCCTGAGTGGCAGCACAGGAAAGAGAGAGAAAGATAAGGAAATGAATGAGAAAAAAAGAGGAAAGATAAAAGAGGGGGAGAAGGTGAGAGACATCCACCATGCTCAGCCAGAAGACTATTGGCTTATCCTTATTCTCAAACTTGGGAGGTATGGACACAGATGCAAGGATCCCATCAGGCTTCAGAAAACCAGTGGACACAGGTCCAGAACAGGAGAATTTGAGATGGTCTTGAAGAATATAAAGCAAGGCGGTGTCTGCTCCCCCGCTCCTAAATCTGCATTTGGGATGAAAGTCCTGGAGCATGGCCCTCTCAAGCTTACCACCTAAGGGCTTAGCTAAGGGGGGGGGCCCTAAACAGGAGAGGACCCTGTCCAGAAACAACCCCTATAATATAGGGGGACAGCAAGAAAAGGAAAGGGGGGGAGTCCTTATGGGTCCTCCCACGTGATGCACAGACAAAGTCCCCACCTTTTAACTGAGTCGGCCAGGGCCAGACAGGTCTGTGCCAAGTCATGGAAAAGACCCCACTGGGAACCCCAGGGAGTTCCTTCCAAGTCCAGGGAGAAGACCCTACTCACCGCCTTCCTTTGGTTGGGGGCTCTGTGAAGGAAACGGATGGCCCTGAGGTACCAGGGGGACTCTGCCCCCACTTGGCCTCACAGAGGTGAAGGGCAAGCAGGGTGGAGGTGATGCCCAGAAGCTGAGGCCCAAGAGGGGAAGGTAGGCAGGAATCAGTAATGAATGGTGAAGATACAAGGGAAGATCAAGAATTACAGTAGGTATGTAATTTACATATCTTTCCCTAGTCAGTCTTCACCATTCATTATTGCTAGGTGAGTTGCAAGCCCCCTGGCTTGGATCTGGCACTGCTCTGAGGGAACAGTTTCCCTCCTCCTGTGGGGGAAACCCTTTCAGCCATACTAGACCATACACGATCAAAGGCTGTTCAGGGCGAGGAGGTGTCCCCCGTGACCGGGGGTATGGAAGATGCCCCTGCAAGTTCCTCCTTGCCCTGCGGGAAAAGAGAAGGGTCCCCCGGAAGGTGGAGGAAGTCACCCTACGCCGGGCCACGGCTGACATTCTTGATAGGCGATGCCATGCAGTCCGCCTAATACAGATCCCTGTCCTTATCAGTCTGGAGGCCACCTCACTGGCATCATACGATGCCCTTGCTTGGTGCCTTGCAAGCTCCAGACCCTGCATAGAGAGGGTGATGGCCTGCCTAGATCCCTCCGAGTCAGAGCAACAGTGCTAACACGTGCAACAGCATTGACCACAAATGCCTGTTGTTGGCAGCATGGTGAGCCTGACGTGATGTAATGCAGAGTAGCACATGAGATGAAGAGAACACTCTTCTTCCCCACTGGTTGAACTCCATGGAGTCTGGATCTGGTGGTCGGTCATGCACCAGGTGCTGTAGACTGGAAGGAGTGTCTAGGGCCATCAACCCCGAAGGTGAGTAAGGCAGAGAAACTAGTGACTCCTGGGGTGTGCAATACCTCCTCCTGCAGTTGGCTGGGGCTGAGGATGAGGTGGCTGGTGACTGCCAGGTGCGGATTGACACTTTCTGGAAAGGAAAAGGCCAGGAAGGGACCACAAGGTGGTTCACACTGAATTTGCTCAAGAAGCAGCGCATCTCCCACTTGGTTTTGCGCCTTACCATATGGGAAATATGGAGCTCCTGAACCAACCTTGAAAGAAATTGCTGAGATTCCGTGAAATCAGCGTCAGAGGAGAGGTGGTGAGGAAGTAGAGGAGCTTGGATGTTCAGAGTCTTCCTGCGGTGGTGGGGACAGCCGGAAGACCTGCTCGTTCATAGCCTGTGGTGCGACCGGGGTTGCATGGGTCTAGAAGGGCAAACCCCAGAGCCGCCCATTAAGGGCACCTCTGCAGTCTCCAGGGATGAGAAGCGGGATTCGGCACTATGGCTCCCCCCACTTAGGGTAGTGGAGGAGGGCGCCCATGCTTCACCCCAACCTTTCATTCCCTTGGATTCTGAGGCCACCCTCTTCCTCATGCCCAGTGCTAAGTGGTCCCCCAATCCCGTCGGCCCCGTGAAGGAGGCCGCAGTACCTAGGGCAGCACCAGGAATGTCAGCTGCCATGGCCCCTGAGGATGGGACCATCACCCCAGCGACCCCAGAACCACTATCCACTGCTGGCCCCCCCCCCGATGCCTGCATTGGGAGTTGCTGAGGGATGAGCACTGGAGCACCTGGTGTCACGTCCAGGGGGTCCCTGACTCTGAGGAATCGGGTTGCCAATCTGGATTGGCCAGCAGATCATTCTCCTCTGAAGAGGAGGCCATGCACACCACCAAACTGGCAATCCCGGGAGCCCCCATGCCAATGGCACAGCTGCGGGATGTAACACCACCCCAATCACTGGCGCCACGACCAGCAATGGGATCAGAGATAGTGATAGTGGGCGGTACTGAGGGTCCACCAGTGCCAGTCCCAGCAGTAGTGGCCCACAACAGTGAGGGAGCCTTCACCTCCGAGGAGGTGACTGCCATAGCAATGCTCATGATCCAGCTCAGGAGGGAACTAAGCCATTCCTCTGGCACTGCGGAAGAAATCTTCTCTATGGCAAGACCTGAATCAGAAGAGGAGGTTTCCTCTTCACCAGGCCATATAGGACCCAGGAAGGGACCCGAAGGCAGGATCAAGAGTTCTAGCCATAGCATCCCTAGAATGATGCCGCCCTCTGAAAGTCGGTGGGGCCCTGCTGACTTTAAATGCATGGATTTCAAGTACACGGTGGACCATGGAAAAGCAGGTGTTGCAGTTGTTCATGTCATGGTTGGGACCCAGGCAGCAAAGGCAGATGTCATGCCGGTCCAAAACAGAGTAATGCTGGCCACAGGGACATTGATGCATTTGAGCACAGCCCACTTTGGATTTCTTCCAAGCCCCCAAACCAGACGTGATGCCGAAACAAAATCAAAAACTACAGCAAAACAGACCCAGCACCATTGGTAAGAATTTTAAAGAAAAATAAAAGGAACGGGCTTACCGAGAGGAAACTGCGTAGGATGAGCAACTTCATAACTAGGATGGAGGAACTGTCAAATGGCTGAGGAAAACGGCTTCAAAACTAAAAAAGGCCTCAGAAGCAGGTTATTTCTGCTCACTCACGCAAGCAGGTGCTACCTTGATGGCAGGAGAAACAGAACTGGGGTGGAGTCATCAGCGAGGCCCAACAGCCAACCTTCAAGCGCCACGCAGTGCGTCAGCCTCATGGGTGGCGCTGTCGGTGCTGACACCCCCTCCCAAAAAAAAAAAAAAATTAAGCTCCTGAGCAGGTGCACGCCTCCGGCTTATACCCCTGCAGTAATGAATGGTGAAGACTGACAAGGGGAAGATCCTCAGTTTTATAGAGTAGTTCCCAGCTATACCCTGAGTTCTCATAGTGAACCAAACAATACCATTTCAAGTCAGGCCCACATAATAAATTAACATCTCGTGTGTAAAAAAAGCAAAAACATAAGACCCTTAACATTTGGTTAGTATAATAATCAACATAAAAGGAAAGAAAACTCATTCCACTCCTGATATAACTTTGCATATAAAAGTTAAGACATGCATATTTCTTTAAGCCACTGCAGTCCAATTTAATCCTGTTCTTTGTTCCTGTACTGGATCAAGTACTTTCCAGCCATCCACACCAGATAACCAGGCGGTGGCAGCTGATGTTTGATGCAAAAAAGTACAAGGTAATTCACATAGGAGCCAGGACCCCCGAGACTAAAGTATAAGGTGAATGGGATAGTAGTGGAGAGCATATTAGAGGAATGGGCCCTGCGGGTGTTAATGATGGATAACACAAAGAACTTGGCACAATGTAGCAGAGGTATAGGTAAGGTAAATTGGATGCTGAGGTGCATAGGGAGAGGGATCACTAGCAGGAAGGAGGTCACACTGCCCCTGTATAGATACCTGGTTGGCCCACACTTGGAGGACTTTGCATAGTTTTGGAGCATGTATTTGAGAAGTGACAATCGCAAGTTAGAGGTGGTGAAGTGATGAGCCACCAAAATGATACAGTGGTAACAGGGTTGTTTGTATAAGCAACACTTGGAAGATTTCAACATGTACATGCTGGAAGAGAGGAGAAAGAGAGGCAACATGACTCAGACATTCACGTACCTCCATGGAATAAAAAGTGAACAGGAATGAGCTGTTCACAATGAGTGGTAACGTGTACCGGGCATAACTCCCTGAAACTGGCAGAAGGAAAGTTAAAAAGGATGAAAGGATTTTTTTTTAATAGAAAGAGTGGTGATGGCCAGTAAAAGACTCTGGGAGGTCATCAGGACTCAAACAGTAGGACGATTCAAAAGAGGATGGGATGGACACATGGGAATGGTGGGTAAGGGGCAGACTGGGGAGGGGGGACGTAAACCTGGGCAGACTGGATAGGCCATCAAGCCTTTATGTGCCCTCATTTTCTATGTTTCTATGGATGTATGATACTAACCAAAGCATGGAAATAGCAGGCTATATATGCAGCGTAGCTTGCCTGCCAGACAAGCAGCATGCCTGAAGATGTACACTTATGATCAACTGGTTGAGATAATTTGACTCCTTGTTTGGAGGGTGAGCAGTTAGCAGGAAAGAACCAAAGGACTTAATGGTTTTACAAAACAGCACTGGCCCCAAGACCCTCAGGTGAACAGTGTAACATCAGTCAAAGGGCTGATGGGAAGGACTTGCTGATGCTGGATCATTCCAGATAGCTTTGGTTGAATCGATACTTGTCTCATTGGTTGGGAAGGTCTCAAAAGAGAAACCCTTGTTTGAGTAAATATCCAGTCACTCTTATGCTCCTGAAACTAGAACTCCTGCAGGGGTACACTGAGCATGTTGGATATCCAAAGGAGGGGTTTTCAAACTACTTGATGTCTCCAGATGGGGGCAATAAAAACAGGTTACTCACCTGAAACAGTAGTTCTAGAAGCGGTATATGTTGTTCATCCACACTCTTTGACATGTCCCCTTCCACTTTAAATCTTGCCGAAGTCTTCAAGTTGGCTCCTCCCACCCACCTGGGTGGTATAACCCTCGGCTCCGCTCCAAGATGCCAGATCTTAACTCGCTGGAAGCCAGGTGTTGTGCATCCCCAGCCGGGGAGGTCGGGTCAGTCCATGTGGATGAACAACATATACCACTCCTAGAAAGTTCAGTTACACAAAGACTTTTGCTGTAACAGTAGATCTAGGAATGTCTCTTTCAGTAAGTCATTACTTCTGGGAGTTCCTGACAGGTGGCGCTCTAGCACAGAAGTTTCTGCCAGCAGTCTCCACACCAAGGACAACTTCCTGGGCTGTACCTATAAAAGTGGGTGGTCACTGGTAAGCTCCATTCCCCCGCCGGATTCAGCTCGGGAAAGCGAGGGACCGAGGGGAACCGCGGTACCGAAGTTTCCCAATCCTACATCATTTTTCCTGTTGCAGAATGGCAGGAGGTTGGAGGGAGGGAAGCTACTTACTGCACTAGACTACCAGAACATTACACATATTATTTATTACGATGGGGGGGCCACTAGACTACCAGGGATATTTAATACAGTAGTATTGTTATTCAAATTGGGCAGAATGAAACCCCCTGAGCAAAACCCAGCCTAATTTAAGTTTGTAGGGCACCCCTGGGCTGAGAAAAATCATTTTAAAATCTAGTCATCTCATCCCTCGCTTGGGATGCATGATCGCGATCAAAGAATTTTGATGCTCATGATCAAAGATTGCTAGCGAGCCACAAATGAAGATTTCAAAAGCTCAGAACTCTATTTTTAGACCGATTTGGATACAGCCAAAGGCATGGCTCGATAGCTCGGGGTCCCCTGAGTAAAACCCATCCAAGTTTTACTTTAAAAGTGACCCCTGAGCTGAGGTATTCGTGTTTTTACGATCGGAAATTTCAAAACAAGATTCTTGAACCGCGAAGCTGCAAATTCTTTGATCGTCAGATGGGACCAGATGGCCAAAACCCCATTCTTTGTACACAAAATAGACATATAAATTTTCCCATTGACTTATAATGGGAACGTAAAAGTGGCATAACTTTTGAATGCCTTAATATTTTTTCACCAAACGAAAAGCAGCATATTCGGCCACCAAAGCTCTTTCAAACAAGCCATCTCGCAGGGCAGCATGCCACATGACGGCCGTGCAGGGCCACGTCCCAAATCCCAAAAGCTGCCTCCAAAAACGGATAATTTTTCATTTTTCAGCACTTTCGTGTGCAAAGACCTAAGTCCGACCAAAACGCAATTTGGCAAATCATGCCCCACCGCGCGTACCAAATTTCAGGCAAACCTGTTGGATGGGTCCAAAGTTATTAATGCCCAAACTCTTGATTTTAGTATGCAACTGACCGCTGAACCCTAACTATAGTGGCACGACCGCGCCACTATAATAAATATATATAAATATATATATATATATATATATACACACATATATATATATATATATATATACACACACACACAAACACACACACATTTTTTTTTTTTTGCAAAGCACAAAAAAAAGACAGGCAGAGTTCTGAAGACTTATCTCTGTATATGTACTCACCCTTGTTCATGTGATCTTTGTTTATGATCAAGTGAAAGTTGCTTCTAGCAGTACAACATTGAAAGAATAATATACTACTGTATATACCAGGATATATTGATTGTGTCTCAGCATGTGAGTAGTAGTCAGTGGACCAGTTCGTGGGAGGGACCTGGAGTCTGGCGCACAACAGGCCAAGAGGCATCCCAATGGAATGACCGTAATGGTCTGTAACAGTGATACCTCCGAGAAAGTGGCTAGATGTATAGAGCCTTTTGGAAAAGGCCTCAGTCTGATCTTTAGTTAAAGCCCCAAGAGGCCCCCTGAGGCCTAGAAGAGGTTGCTTGTAGGTTGTCCAATATCGGTTGAGCCTCTGGGCCAAAAGATAGTAATTTGAAAAGGGGTATTAGCCACTCTCCGCTGAATATCAGGTGCTAGCTCTGAAAGTCGGAGCCATGCCTGGCGGCGGATAAGAACACCGGCTGCAGAGGCTCTAGCTGAAGCATCGGTAAAGTATCCTGATCTTTTTCAGGGGACAGAGGTAGTCTATTGATAAGGTCACCAGCCGAGGTACTTACCGGACGCTGGTACCTCAACTTGTGTCCCATATAATTAAGTATTTTGAAATTTAGAGTGTTTGCAGCAAACACTGCCTTCTTCATATATTCAAAGCATTTTGTGCTTATATGTGTAGGCTTGTCAGTGCGGTCGCGAGCAGCTGCAATAACCACCGAATCCGCAGTGGCCATATTTGTAAAATATGGATAGTCAAAGAGGAGCCTGTGTACTTTTCTAGGCAACTCCTGTGCCCTTATGAGTCAACTCCATGCTTCAGTAACTGCATTTCTGAATGTTGGTATAAAGGGAGAAACTGTCCGGATAGGTTGTTCCGGAATGGTCAGATAGATAGGTTGCCATATCTTTCTTTAATTTGTTATGGTAAACCCTTTTGTTTTTTTGTATTTATAACATCATTTCGGGGAATAAGGGTCATCCGGTTGAGAAATGACCTTTAGTGGTTGTAGTAGCCTTTCAACCCAGCAATATGGCACATCTTCACCCTCTTGCACTAGGAGAAGCATTATAGTTTGTGTGATGTTCTGGTGTCATATGATAATCTGAAAAATATTTTTCTGAATATTCATGAAGCATGAGTGGTGAGCATTCTAGCTCTGTGCGTGCCTGTTTTGATGGAGGCGGAGACATAGTCTGTAGTTGATGGTTATGTCTCAGAGTGTGGGTATGGTCAAGAGGCCATAGTAACTAACACTACTTATTTCTTCAGTATGTAAGCTAGTTCTAAGTCCTATGTATGCAATGTCAGTGGTTCAGTAGGTAGCACACTCGCCTTTGAAACTGGGAGATCAGAGGGCTGTGGGTTCAGTTTTCATATCTGGCACTTAGGGTAATATCCCAGTACTGACACTGTAGTGTAGTATGAGAGGGGTGCTGCACTTCTGAGGTGCCGTCTTTCGGATGAGACGTTAAGCCAAGGTCCCTATTTGCTTGGACTGGTGATAGTTCAGATGGATGTTAAATATATGAAAATTACGTACCTACCGTAATTCTTGTATCTTCACCATTCATTACTGCTTGGGGTAGTGCCGGAGGCATGCACCCACTACGGGAGATTTTGTTTTTTGGAGCTGGCTCCAATGGCGCTGCCCCCGAGAGCGACACGCTGCATCATGTGCAAGGGGCGGCCGTTAGGTGCTGCAGACTCCTCCTCCATCTCAGTTCTGGTAGCCGGAGAGGCGAAAACAAAGAGTAAGGAAAAAAGGAGAGCGAGGCAAGAGAGCTGAGGGACAGAAAAAGGAAAAGATATAAACTGAAAAAAGGAATAAGCCGGTAGAGAACAGACAGAGGAGAGAGAATTCCTACCCTAAGGGACTGCAGGGCCTCCCTTCTGGGGCGACTGCTAGGGAGGAACAGATAGAGAGAAAGAGAAAAGGAGGAAGAAGAAGAAGAAGAAGAAGAAGGGGAAGAAAACAAGGTATGCTGAGAGGGGAGAACACTGCCCATAGATACATTGGTTGAGAGGCTTATAAGCTCGGAACCAAAAACAAGGGAGCAAAAATTCCTCCTGATAGGACTGAGAGAAGGTTCAATTGAACCGCCTGTACAGATTGGACACAAGGGGCAGATTCTCTAACCTCCCATCATGCCAACCCCCTACACTCTAGCTGAGAGCTCACAGACTGCCCGGGCAGAAAATCTGTTCCGGAAAGAGAGCGCCCAACTAGGAAGGGGATTAAGCCCCTTTAGCACCCTGTTAAGTGCTAACATAGAAGTGTATGGGAAGGGGTTAAGCACCACAGAAGGCAGCTTTGTATGAAAGGATAGAGTGGGAACTCAATCAGACTCCCTGGAGGCAAGGCAAGAACAACCGCTTAAGGCTAAAGAAGTGCCAGAAGCACCAGCCAGAATGAGCTGACAATAACAACACCTGCCAGGGGGAATCTAAATTTTTGAGGCTGAGCCAAAGGGACGGACTCTTAAGCTGTGAACTGAGCAACGTGGTTAAGGTGTCCAGAGGTCGCCCCCTAGGGACAGTCAGAAAGAGTTCCCTCAGAATAGGTGAAAAAGACCCTACTCGTTCCTCTTTACCTTGAGGAAAAAAGATCCATTCAAGAAGAGCGGAGAAAACAGAATGTTTTTTTTGGCGCAAAGGCCAAAGGAAGGAGAAGGAGCGAGGCGGGAGGGAGGCAGCTACAGTGAGGAGGCCACTAAGGGAAGATGGGCAGGTATCAGTAATGAATGGTGAAGATACAAGAAGATCAAGAATTACGGTGAGTACGTAATTTCCTTAACCTTCCCTTGTCAATCTTCACCTTCATTACTGCTTGGGTGAGTATTGAAGCTCCCCCAAAAAAAAGGGGGGGGGGATAAGAAACCCTAAGAGAGCAAGACCCCCAGCCTCCTGTTGGTGAGAAACAGAAGGGGGAAGACCCTGGGCTAATCAAGAGAGAAGCCTATGGGGGAGAAGAGCTAGGAGGTGTCCCCTGAGGACGGGGAGACGGTGGAAGCCCCTGCAGAAGTCTCCTAGCTCTGGAGGAAAAGAGATGGGTCCCCCGGAAAGTGAAGCTAATCACCCTACACTGGGCCAGGGGTGACAACCTTGATAGACGAAGCCATGCCGTCCATCTAATACAGATTGCTGTCCCTGCAAGCCTGGAAGCCACTTCACTGGCGTCATAAGATGCCCTTGCCAGCTCCAGGCCTATAGCAGAGAGGGCAATAGCTTGTCTGGTTTACTCCGTATCAGGCACTGATGCTAAGATTTGGGAAAGCATCGACCACAAATGTGCCTACCGTAGGCAGCATGGTGGGCCTGATGAGATGCAATGCAAGACATCGCACGAGAGGAAGAAAACACTCTTCGCCCCCACCGGTAAAACTGTAGAGAATCTGAGTCCGGTGGACGATCGCGCGCCAGGCGGCGGCACCCGGAGGGAGTCTCTAGGTGTGCCAATCCTGAGGGTGGGTTGGGGAGAGTACCTAGAGATTCTGATAGGGCACAGTACCTACGTTGGCAGTCTGCCGGGGCTGGAGAAAGGGCAGCTGGCGACTGCCAGGAATGGACAGATGCCTCCTGGAAGGGAATAAGCCAGGATAGTACCACCAAATGCTGGGCACTGAATTCACCAAGGAATTCACGCATCTCCCGTTCAGTACTGTCTCACCTAACATAGGAAATCTGAAGATCCCTCACCATCCTCAAAAGGAATCGCTGATATTCAGTGAAATCAGCATCGGAGGAGAGATGAGCAGTGGGTTCCTCTCCCTCAGAGGAGGGAGATGAGGATGATGGAGAGCTTCAGTGTCCAGAGGACTCCTGCGGCGGTGAGGATAGGTGAAAAATCCGCTTATTCATGTACCTAACATATGAGGGAAGGCCGCCGCAGAACCTCTGAACGTCTCCCAGGATAACGGGCCTGTGGGAGCGGGGGGGGGGTGGCTGCAGAGGAATAGGAGAAGGGCACCTACGGCGAGGCATCTGTCCTCTGCTAGGGCTCTGGAATTCGGGGAACGGAGCCCGAGCTGGCAGGATCCCGGACAACAGACCAGGTCGCAAAACGGAACCCTGGGGATGCGAAGCCTGGAAGAGCCTAGAAGGGGATCCTGTCCTGTGACGAACCTGGGACTGCATGGATCGAGAAGGGCAGCCCACAGCAACACCACCAGAGGGGTCCCTGGGGTCCAAGAGGAAAAGATGGGGCCCAGCGCTATGGCTCCTACCCGCACCCCGAGGGGTGGTAGGTAGAGACCGAGATGCCTGAACCCTGTCCCTCGACCCCTCGGACTCCGAGAATGCCCTCCTCCTCCTCAACCCCAGTGACCCCCCACCCCGAGGGGGTGCAGCAGCACCAGGGTCGGCAGCTGCCATAACCCCCTCAGGAGGGAAAGCCCCTTCCTCCACCTCCGCTCCATCGCCTCCCAGGGACCCCAGACGACCCCCAGCCTGGGGAGCCTCAGGGGAGGACAGCAGCAGCAGGGACAGAGAAATAGGCACATTGGGCCGCCTAGCACCTTGTGCCACCAGAGACCCTGACTCCGAAGAGTCAGGGTGCCAGGACGGGTCCACATCTGAGTCATCGTCCTCCGAGGAGGAAGAGATCAGCTGGACCACAATACTGGCAACCCCAGGGGTCTCCAGTGAAACGGCGCCGGTGCCAGATGACCCCGGACCCCCCGCAACACCTAGGCCCGGCCCGACTCCCTAACGGTGCCGGCCAAACCCACGGCACCACCCTCGGCGCCGGGACCCCACTCGGCACCGTCAGAAGAGCCAACCGGGCCGAGATCCAATACAGTGCCGCCAGCGGTGCTGTCTCGATCACCGGTGCCGAGAACGGTGCCGGAAGGCGGTGTCGAGGGTCCACCAATGCCAGGCCCAGCAGATGTGGGCCTCGACACTGGGGGAGCCTGCACCTCCGAGGAGGTGACTGCCGAGTGGTGTCCCCATCGCGTCTGGAGGACCTCCCCGCCATGCTCTCCGACACCGCAAAAGAAGCCTTCTTCGGCAAGAGAAGATGAGGAAGCCTCCTCCTCTACAGACCGTATAGGCCTGAGAGGGGACCCGGAAGAACGGCCTAGAGACCTTACCTGGGAAAGTCAGCGGGGACTTGCCAATCTTAAACGCGTGGACTTCTAGGACGCGACGGTCCATTGAGAAACAGGCGTCGCACACATCCATATCGTGGTTGGGTTCCAGCACGAAGACAAACACCATGCCGGTCTGTGACGGAAAAATGCCGGGCCACAGGAGCACCGATGCATAGGGGCGCGGCCTGCCTTCGACTTACGTTTTGCCCCCGAACCTGACATGATGCAAAAAATTTAGACTAAAACAACAAAAGCCCTCGGCGCCATCGAAGAAAGTTATAAAAAGAACGGTCTTATCAGTGACGGCGTCGAGAAAAGCAAGAGGAGGAGTCTGGAATTCTATGATGCAGAAGGCCTAACTGTATCTAACTGCACAGCAGGTGCAGCCTCGACGGCGGGAGAAACAGAACTGAGATGGAGGAGGAGTCTGCAGCACCTTACAGCCACCCCTCGTGCATGACGCTCTCGGGGGCGGCGCCATTGGAGCCAGCTCTGAAAAAAAAAAAAAAATCTCCCGTAGCGGGTGCGCGACTCCGGCACTACCCCAAGCAGTAATGAATGGTTAAGATTGACAAGGGAAGATCCCATGGCACTTATCGAAAAAGAGTAGGGGAATTTCCCCGGTGTCCTGGCCAAATTTCCCTCATTCACTAAAAAATACCACCAACAGCTTAATCTGGTTCAAGATCAGTTGCCATTCATCTGTATCCCCCTCCCCCGGGTCGTGCCTGAAAATAGGCAGGATTTGCTTAGTGCACTTACCCAGTCAACAAAAAATAAATAAAATGGTGTCAGGGATCAATCTGTGCCTCTTGGTAGAGTGATCGAGAGTTTATTTATTTATTTGAGTTTTTCGTGCATCATAGACTGGTGTGTGAGCATCATGTATGAGAGCAAATGAGGCTGGTTCACCTCTGGATTCCGTAGTATACAATTCTTTATTTTGTAGTAATGCAGCCCCATAAGTATCTTTTGATACATGCTGGTAAAAGTATTCATGGTAAACTTTTTATAAGGATCTTCCGTAATTGTATTGCCTGCAGGTAGAGGTGCTGTTCGATGAAGTAGGGGCTGCTCCGTCAATGGTGGGGCTCATTCTCATTGACTGGGAGGGAGAGAAGCATGCCCCGTCGACAGAGAAATATGCCTTGATGGTAGATAAGTAAAGGCATGCTCCGTAGATGGTGGGATGTGCTCCTTCGACTATGGGCTAGTGAGTATATGCTCCGTCGACGATGGAAATGCTTTCATCGATGATGAGGAGTTAGTGCATGCTCCATCGACGGTGTTAGGCTTCCTGTTGACGATGGAGCATGTCCCATCAATGCAGCATGTAGTGTTCCGTCGATGGGGGTGGTGTTCTCATCAATGAGGGTGTCTTGTAGAGCCCTCTCATCGACGGGGAGGTATGTTCCGTTGATGGGGAAGATAGCAGGATTTTCGTGTTGATGGTGGATGTAGCCTCGTCGAAGGGGGAGCTGAAGAATGATGCTCTGTCAATGAGGAATGTTCCTTTCTTTGTAGGAGAGGTACCCGCTGTTGACTAAGAGTTCAAGAATCTGGTGCCATGTATAAAGCCCAGGCACCTCAGGCTATGAGTTCAATCCACTGCTGTAGAAGAGATGCTATCAGAGCTGAAGCCGGCAGGAAAATGAACGGAGCTTACCAGGGCCTACCCACTTTTATAGGTACAGCCCAGGAAGTGAGGTCGTGTGGCTGGTCCTTGGTGTGAAGACTGCTGGAAGCAGGGCCAGATCAAGCCATGGGGGGCCTGGGGCACTCACAACTTGGGTGGCCATGTAAAACGACCAACTTTCCATACCAAAATGTTTTATTTTGCACAACATTTACTGAGCACGTTGTTTATTAACCATAACAACCACCATATGGGGAGACTACCCCCATTATTCACAGGAGAAAAAAGTAACTTGAAGTACAACACCCTGCCATGCCAAAGTCAGGCTGCTTTCACAGCGTTTTTAAGGGAGCAAGCTGCCGGGGGCCTATGGGGGGAGGTTGACTCGCGCTTAACTCGTGCTGCGGCAAGGGGGAGGTGGCATGATTTACAAACCACCAGTCCACCTACTAAAAGTGTCTCTTGCTTCCGACTACTGGGGGGGCCAGTCTATGGCGGGGGGCCTGGGGCATTTGCCCCATTTGTCCCCCCCTTAATCCGGCCCTGGCTGGAAGAAACTTCCGCACTGGAGTGCCACCTGTTGGGAACTCCCAGAAGTAATGACTTACTGCAAGAGACCATTCCGTAGAAGATCTACTGTTACAGGTGAGTAACCTGTTTTTCTAGCATCGTGGATTTGTTGTTCATCCACACTCTTTGGCAGACTCCTAGCAGTTCTCCGGGAGGAGGGAGGCAAGGCGCACACCCCCTACTTAGGAAACAGATATTGGAGAACTGAGGCCCCAAAACCCGCATCCCGGTGTGATGCAAGGTCAATGTGGTAATGGGTAATGAAGGTGTTTCCTGACTTCCAGGTAGCAGCCCGGCAGATTTCCTGGATAGGGATGTCCCTGGAAGCAGCCACCGATGCAGTAGTATGGTGGGTAGAATGAGCTCTTATGCCTCTAGGAGGCTCCTTGCCTGCCAACTCACATAACACAGACTCATGCATGATGTAATCCATCTTGCAATCGTCCGCTTTGCTGCAGGTCTGCCAGAAGCGGCTTCTACGTAGGTGACAAACAGCTGGCGAACCTCTCCTCGAATTTCCGCCATCCTCTCCTTATAATAGAAGAGAGCATGTCTCAGGTCCAAAGTATGGAACCTGTACTCATTCTCTGAGGTGTAGTTAGGGTACTAAACTGGCAGAGTTGACACCTGATTAAGGTGAAACTCTGACACCACCTTTGGAAGGAATTTTGGGTGGCGGTGTAGGACAACCTTGTCCCTGTGGAAGACCAGATAAAGGAGTCCACCGAAAGTGCCTGGAGCTCCCCTGTCCTTCCGGCAGATGTGATAGCCACCAGGAAGGCCGTCTTCCATGACAAGTGTGACAAGGCACACTTGTGCATTGGTCTGAATGGCTTGCCCATGAGCTTTGCCAGTACCAGCAGAAGATCCCGTGGAGGTGGAGGTTCACGCACATGAGGGGATATGTGATCCAGGCCTTTGAAAAAGTGCCCAACCACTGTCTCCTGTGCCGTCGGCTGACCGGCTCGCTCCCAGTAAGCAGAGATGGCTGCCAGGTGCACCCTAAGGGTCAATGACCGCAGACCCCTTTTGGAGAGAGACCAAAAGTAGTCAAGAATGTTATCCACTGGACAGGACAAAGGGTCCAGGCCCTTGCCCTGACACCAACTGGAAAACCTGTTCCATTTGAAGGCATAACATTTCCTGGTCGATTCCTTTCTGGATGCCTCCACCACGGTGAAGACATCCTTGGAAAGACCCAAAGCCTGGAACTCTAGCTGCTCAGGTACCAGGCTGAGAGGTGCAGAAATTGAAGGTCCAGATGGCATACCTTCCCCTGATTGAGAGACATCAGGGCCGGGCGTGCTGGAAGCTGCTTTGAGGGCCTGCAGCTGAGGCTGAGGAGATCTGGATATCAGAACTGGCACGGCCAGTCTGGGGCTACCAGGATCACCTTCACCTTGTTCCTCCTCACCTTGAGAAGCACTTTGTGGATCAACGGAAATGGAGGGAAGGCATAGAGGAGGCCTGGGGTCCACGGCCTTGAGAAGGCATCCCCCTGCAGCGAGCCCTAAGGGGGGGTGGGCATGGAACAGTCTCAGCTTGGTGTTGTCCCAGGAGGCAAACAGGTCCACCATCGGTTTGCCCCAGTGGGAAAAGAGGCTGTAAGCTACATCTGGATGGAGAGACCACTCATGGGATGCCTGTCCTAAGCGGCTGAGAGCATCTGCCAGATGGTTTGAGGCTCCTGCCACGTGGATGGCTAGGAGATCTGCCTCCAAATGGCTGACGAGGGTCCAGATGCGGAGCAACTCTCTGCACAGCAGATGGGAGTGCGTGTCGCCCTGTTTGTTGAGGTAGTACATGGTCGTGGTATCGTCTGTCCGGACTTGAACCACTTGACCCCAGAGCTGAGGAGAGAAAGCTGACAGTGCCATTCTGACTGCTCTGAGCTCCAACAGGTTGATGTGGCATCGGGACTCCTCGGGGGTCCAGAGCCCATGGGCCCTTTTGTTCCCATGTAGGCTCCCCAGCCCATGGCAGAGGCATCGGTCGTGAGAATGACCATCGGTTCTCGGCGGACAAATAGGATCCCTTCCTGTAACCAGTCTGGGGCGGTCCACCATTGGAGAGCGTCCCACATCCTCTGGGTTACAGTGATCAGCTGGTCGAAATGACTGTGGCGCTGAATCCACTGGGAGGCCAGCTCCCACTGGAGGGGGTGCATGTGCAACTGGGCCCAATGGACCACTGAAATGCATGCCGCCATGTAACCCAGAAGGCGCAGAAAGTCCTGGGCAGGGCTCAATTGCTCAACCAGAAATTATTTGGCAAAGGAGGACAGAACCTCCGCCCTGTCCACCAGGAGCTGAGCTCTGGCTTTACGAGTGTTGAGCTCTGCCCCGATGAAGCCCATCGCCTGGGAAGGCACGAGTTCCGACTTGGCCTCATTGATCAGGAGGCCGAGTTGGGAGCAGGTCTGGAGGGCCAGGTCCCTGGACCTCTCCACCTCCTGTTGGGTGGGACCTGCTAGGAGCCAATCATTGAGGTAGGGATACCCTGCCCCGATATGGGCTGCCACCACGGGGCCGATGACAGGCCAAATGGCATAGCTCGGAACTTGTACAGGGTCCCTTCGACTCTGAAGCGGAGGAACCGCTGATGAGACAGATGGATTGGGATGTGAAAGAACGCATCCTGCAGATCCAGTGAACAGAACCATGTTGCGCTCCAAGGATGGTATGATCTGGGACAGCGTGACCATCCGAAGGGTATATGACCTGAGATATTGATTCAGGTTGTGCAGATCTAGAATGGGAAGCCAGCCCACCATCCACTTGGGCACCAGGAAGTACCTGGAGACAAAGCCTGTGTCTGCTGGAGGATCCGCCACTGGAGCTACTGCCTCCTTGAAGAGGAGTTGAGCGATGTCGTCTCGGAGAGCTGACTGAGTCTGGGTGGATACTCTTTCCTTCTGAGGAGCGCAGGCTCGGCTTGGAGGGTACTGCTCGAATTCCAGAGGCAGTGCGTTACTGACCACTTCGAGAACCCACCTGTCCGAAGTGACAGTGAACCAGGTGGAAAGGAAGTGGCGGAGCTGGCCCCTCACGGGAGGACCCAGAGCTGGCGTGACGGGAGAAGGGGAGGCAGCCCCCGCCTTGTCACTGAGCAGTCTTGGAGGAAGATGATCCAGAACCCGAACCTCGGCCTCCTTTACGGGCCTGGGAGGGCCCAGGGCTTGGGCCGGGGGTGCCAAGCTTGAACCAGCTGCTGTTGCTGATGTCCTCTTTGAAAGGAGGGCTGCTGCGCCACAGGGGAAGAGTGCCGAAAAGGCTTCTTCTTTTTCTTCTGCTGGTTCTTGCCTGAATTACCCTTGGCAGAAGTAGTGTCCAAGGTGGCTTTGCACTGTTCAATACTCTGGAGATGGCCGGCCACACCTGGGCTGAAAAGATCGGTGCCCAGAAAAGGCACATCAGCCAGTTTGTGCTGAGTACCTGCCGGGAAGGAGGAGAGTCTCGGCCAAGCCCCCTGCGATGAAAGGCAACTGCCGCTGCCATCGAACGGGCACAAGAATCTCTAATGTCCAGGGCTGTCTGAAACTGCTATTTGGTAACAGCTCGGCCCTGATCCCAGACCTGCTTGACCGTGGTCTGCATGTCTGCGGGGAGGTGTGGGAGGACTTCATCCAAAGACCCCAAGAGGGCGTAGAAGTGTGCCATGACGACGGCCAAACTTGCCTGATGAAGGCCTAAGGAAGAAGCTGCACAGACCTTTCTGGCCGAATGGTTCAAGAGTTTGGACTCTTTCTCGGGAGGTCGGTCAGTGTTGGCAGAACTGCCAGTATACCTGAACACAGAGGCGGTCACCAGGCTCTCGGCTGAAGAGTGCTCTGTGAACCCCACAAGGAACCCCATGGGCACCGCATACTTGCGGGCCATGTGGGCAGACAGTGCTGGACAAGAGGCAGGGCGCTGCCAGAGTTCTAAGGCCAGGCCAACAATGGCCTTGGCTACAGGAAAGGCCTCCGTTGGGGTATCCCCTCTCTTGAGGATGTCTGTGAGAGGGTGCTCTAATTGCCCACCCCCCACAGCTAGCAGTGGAACCAGTGAACCGGAGGAGTGGATATCTCTACAAAGCAGTGTGCAAAGGATGGAGGATAAGCGCCCAAGAGGTAGATAGGCAGAAAAGGGGCAAAATTCAACAGAAGGGCAGACAGCAAGGAGAACCAGGGATAAAGGACAACAAGGGAAGGGGCTGGAGTAGAACAGCTAACCAATCTAGGGAGGTCAAATCATGGAAAGCCATGTGTGCCAATGCCAGGAGCCATAGCAACAAGATGGAGAATATGGAGGCTGCCGTGGTGCAGTCAGACCTGGACATTGTGGCCATCACAGAAACCTAGTGTAATAACCATGACTAGGAGATGGCCATACCTGGCTACAGCATATTCAGAAGAGACAGGGCAGGTAGGAAGGGAGAAGGAGTGGCACTGTATGTGAAAAATGACAAAAGGGCCACAGAGATCCAGAAGGAACAAAATGGGGGAGAGATACTGAGTGTTAAGCTGGAAAGGAAAATGGAGCCAGCCATCCGCACAGGGGTAGTCTATAGACCACCAGCCCAGGAGGCAGAAACAGATAGGGAGCTAATGCTAGCCATCCAAAGGATGGCAGACAACGGTGAGGTAGTGCTGGTTGGAGACCTCAATATTCCAGACGTGGACTGGAGCATCCCAGTAGCAGCATCAACTTGTAGCAGATTTATCCTGGATTCCCTTCAGGATGCCTTCCTCAAGCAAATGGTCATGGAACCAACTCGGCAGAAGGCAATACTGGACCTTGTACTCACAAACAGAGACAGTGTGATGGGGGTAACAGTGGGGGAGCACCTGGGGAACAGTGACCACCAGTCATTGTGGTTTGAAATCACAGAAGGAGCAGAACCAAACCACACAAAAACACGTATCCTGGATTTTAGGGGGCAGACTTTGGGAAAATGGGGAGATGCCTGAAAGAGGCATTAAGGGGAATGGGGAAGGAATCAGGGGTTGAGGAACAGTGGGTAGTATTTAAAATGGGGATTACAAGAGCAACAGAATTATGCATTAAGCAGGTTAGCAAGGGAAAAAGGAAGAGGAGGCCATTATGGTTTTCCAAGGAGGTAGCAGAGAAAGTGGAAGCCAAAAGTTTGCATTCAGGCAATTCAAAAAAACACAAGCAGAAGGGGATAGTGAAAAGTACCAGGAGAAGCAAAGGGAGCCAGGGAGGTCAGTAAGGGAAGCCAAAGTTCAGACAGAAGAGCACACTGCAAAATCAGTGGGTAGAAGGGACAAAACCTTTTACAGGTACAGTACATAAGTGAAAAAAGAAAGACAAAGGGAGGGATAGTGAGACTGAAGGGGGAGGATGGGGGCCGCGTGGAGGATGACAACAGTAAAGCTGACATATTGAACAGGCATTTCTGCTCAGTCTTTACTGAGGCAGAGGAGGGTAATGGGTCTGAAGGGAGTACAAGGGGTGGGAATGGTGCGGAAATGGACACAAGTCCCTTTTCACGAGAAAGGGTCCTGAAGAAACTGAAAGTAATAAGAGTTGATAAAGCAATGGGGCCAGATGTGGTGCACCCCAGGGTCCTTAAAGAACCAAGAGAGGTGGTGGCTGAACCTCTGGCAATCCTGTTTAGCTGATCATTGGAAACAGTGGAGGTACCCAAAGACTGGAGGACAGCAGATGTAGTCCCCTTATACAAAAGTGGTAACAAAGAGGAAGTGGGGAACTACAGACCAGTCAGCCTCACCTCAGTAGTGGGGAAGATCATGGAAGCACTATTGAAGGAGAGATAGGTGGAACATCTGGTTGTCAGTGGACTACAGGACCCAAGACAGCATGGTTTCACCAGGGGGAGGTCATGTCAGACCAACCTCATTAAATTTTCTGACTGGATAATTAGGGAGGTGGATCAGGGGAGGGAAGTAGACACGGCCTATCTGGGCTTCAGCAAGACCTTTGACACTGTGCCGCATAGAAGACTATTACACAAACTGGGGAATATGGGTGTGGGCAGGACAGTAGTGTGGTGGGTAGGTAACTGGCTGGGTGGCAGGACACAGAGGGTGGTGGTAAATGGCTGTCACTCCACAGAGGGAAGAGTGACCAGTGGGGTACCATAGGGATCAGTGCTGGAAACGGTCCTATTCAACATCTTCATCAGTGACATTGCGCAGGACCTAGAAGGCAGAATTTCCCTGTTTGCTGATGACACAAAGCTCTGTAACACAGTAGACACACCAGAGGGTGTAGACAGAATGAGAAGGGACCTGCAGAATCTTGAAGAATGGTCAGGGGTTTGGCAGTTGAAATTCAATGCAAAGCAGTGCAAGATAATGCATATAGGGCACAACTCTGGCACAATATATCAGTTGAGGGGTGAGGATATAGCATGCACCAAGCAGGAAAGGGATCTTGGGGTTATCATCTCTGATGACCTCAAGGTAGGGAAACAGTGTGACAAGACAGCAGGTAAAGTAAATAGATGCTGGGATGCATAGGCAGGGGCATCACCAGCAGGAAAAGGGAGGTCATAATTCCATTATACAAGACACTAGTGTACAATTCTGGAGACCTTACTTATGTAAGGACATAGACAGGGTAGAGAAACTTCAGAGGAGGACAACAAAGATGGTACATGGATTGCATCACAAGTTCTATGAGGACAGGTTGAAGGAATTGAATATGTACTCCCTGGAGGAGAGAGGGGATATGATAAGAGACATACAAGTATCTTACAGGAAGGAGCAGGGTGCAGGAATACATTATTTTTAAGCGAAAAAGATGTTCCAGGACTAGAGGGCATGGGATGAAACATGAGGAAGACTATCCTCACTGAACAGGTAATGGACAAGTGGAACACCCTGCCAGAGGAAGTGGTGGGGGCTGAAACAATCATGGGATTTAAAGAGCTCCTGACATAGCTGTCTTTTTTGTGGATCCTGACACCTTGCAGCAGGTTTTTAACAGGGCAGTTGTTACTGTGCATTTTACAGTTCCTGTTTTTTGTTGTGAGTGCAATAGTCATGCCACCCACTCCCCCTATGGTTTTCCCGCAGTTTGCCACGGGCTGCCTGGCTAAATCAAAACTTACGTCATTTGTAGGTGTTCTTCAGGGAACATAGCTCACACTCTGGGACTGAAAACGAAGGAGGCTGAATGAAAAGACCGCTGAAGTCCTTTCCATTTCTGAGCATGTTACCGTTCCCTCCCACTAAGGACCCTGTTTCTTTCCATTGCTGGTTTAAAAAAAAAAAAAAAAAGAAATGCGGCTGACTGAAAACTGATCGGGCAAGCTGAAGCTCAGTTTGAGAACACTCCTTCTACTTCAGTTTAAAACACTGGGGCGCTTCTATTTTATGCACTGACATCTGCTCTAGCTACCCTTCCCCTAATATGTGCAGTTGGCAGTCATGTACAGAAAATTAAGATCATGGTGGTCCCAAAGTATCTCTAAGATTTCACAAACAGGGTGTTTGTCACCTGCTAACATCAAGAACACCGATGTGGACAAAACAACCAATATAACAGGACAAAAGCCAATCGGCTGATTTACCCAATACCCAGGTTTGCTCCATTGTCTGTTCTATGCAAGGATCTAAGTCAGCATAGAGATACATCTGGAACACCCTGACCTTAGTTTCTTGTGCCCACACTGCCAACTGCACATATTAAGAGAAAGGTAGTGAGAGCAGATGTCAGTGCATAAAATAGAAGCGCTCGGGAGTTTTAAACTGAAGTAAAATGAGGGTTCCCAAACTGCACTTCAGTTTGACCCAATCAGTTTGTAGCCAGTCGCGTTTCTTTTTTTTGTTGCTTTTTTTTTTTCCCCCACCGGCAATGGAAAGAAGCAAGGTCCTTAGTTGGGAGGGAACGGTAACATGCTTAGAGACGGAAACGATTTCTGTGGTCCTTTCATTCTGAGGCCTTCGTTTTCAGTTCCAGAGTGTGAGCTACATTCCCTGAAGAACACCTACAAATGACGCAAGTTTCGATTTAGTCAGGCAGCCCGTGGCAAACTGCGGGAAAACCATAGGGGGAGTGGGTGGCATGACCACTGCACTCAGAACAAGGAACAGGAACTGTAAAATGCACAGCAACAGCTGTCCTATTAAAAACCTGTCACAAGGTGCCAGGATCCACAAAAAAAGACAGCTATGTCAGGAGCTCTTTAAGAATGCATGGGATAGACATAAAGGAATTCTGGAGGTCAGGGTTAAGGGGCAACAGACTTCTAGGAAACCAATGAACTTACAAGCTCAAATGAGCAGACTGGGTGGGCAGTAGGCCCTTATCTGCAGACACTGTCTATGTATCTATGTACTCTGCCTTTTTCTGGTTTGGCTCCAGGGGCATCCCTGTGGACTCAGAGATGAGGTGAAGAATGTCCTGAAAGGACGAAAGACCTTCCTCTGTCTCTAACCCATCGGCCGATTTGTCATCCCCAGGATGAGAATGCAGGCCGGTCACATCTGAATCCAAGGAATCCGGAAACAACGGTCGACCGCCCAGGTCACCCTTGACCTGCCGGGGGCGGTCCGGGGTGACAGTGACCAAAAGACGCCGGAGAAGCCCGGTGTCTGGCCTATCATCTTTAGAAGGAGCCCCTCTCACAGGCTGTTTGGGCGGTGGTTCCATCACTATTGGTGGAGAGACCGGTTTAGGCCGAGCCGAATGTTTCGCCGGCTCCGCGGGCAGGAAACCGACTTGATTGGCTCCGAAGGGTTGACACTAGCCTGGAGGTGAAAGCAAGTATGTAAGCCTGGGTGTAAGCAGGGCCACTTATGCCAGTCAAAATCAGCTGCTGCCACATGAGGTCCTCATAGCGCCGCAGTTTAACACCGGGGCCTCTACTCATCCGAGGAGGACCGATGGCATCGCCTCTTTTAAAGCATCTGTGGGTCTTCCTCTACCTTTTTGTCGAGGGGGTCCTGGACCTCGATCGAGATTGGACAGGCTGACTCAATCGCTTAGGAGACACCGGTGGCACCGGTAATTTCCCAGGGTCGAGGACCACTTCCTCGATGGGAGTCCCAGCAGGCTGGGTCTCCTTGTCAGGGAAAGTAAGAACTGGAGTTCGATTGAGAGAATCGTTGACCAGAGTCGGCGACAATGGGTCAGTGGGTTGATGGCGATTTCCACATCGTCGATCGACACCGATCCGACTATTGAGCGGCAAAGTGGAGAAAGCCAGCGGCCGAAGAGGTACTTTGACGGAATCGAGACTGCCGGTTCCTGGGACCAACATCTCTCCCGATCCCAAGAGCGACTCCGTCAGGACGAAGACGATCCCGAGTCCTTTTCCTGCTTATGGGACCGAGAGGAATGCGTGCCCGCAGGACCCTCTCCCTTGGTCGGGAGAGACTGGCACAACTCTTGGAAGGAACCCGAGAAGGTGGAGCCCAAGTTGAGTGAAACAAGAAGCTCTGAGTAGTTTCTGCAGCCTGAGTCACTTCCTCCTCGAATGCTTGCATGCATTCCAATTACTCGGCTGTGAAAACCGACCGAGCCTCCTTAGATTTCACCGGAGGGTTCCGTTTCTCCAGCCTCCCCAACTTCAGGCGTGCAAGGCGGTTGAGGGCGTCAGGATGAAAAGCAAGACAAAGATCGCGCCCGGTGTCATGAGTGCAGCAGCACAGTGAATGTACGCAGTGTGGGGATCGGTGCGCGTCACCTTCTGGCCACAGGGACACCGGCAAAATCCGGGGGAAAGAATTGTCTTCCATAATCGAAGGTAAATAGTCGCAATCGCTAATGTGAACTAGACGGATTTGCAGAATAACCGAAGGTTTTGAAGGTAGGGCCTACTAAGTACGTGAGCACGAGGGAGGCAACCTGAATCTTCCAGCGGAAAGGAAGATCTGGTGTCATGGGGTGGAGCCAAGGGTTATACCATTCAGGTGGGTGGGAGGGGCCAGCTTAAAGACTTCCGGAAAGATTTAAAGTGGAAGGGGACATGCCAAAGAGTGTGGATTAACAACATATTCACGATCCTGACTTCCGGTTCTGCTACGGAGCAGAAAGCAGCTTAAGAGTGAACCTCCAATCCCCAGGGACATTTTCTTCCACATTGACTTAACAAAAATAACCAGTATGTCAAAAGAAGCTCAAAAAAGAGATAGAGGACCACCTTCCTTGCTCAGAACCCCAACAAAAAGAGACGGAAGGGGCGATTTGCTCCCGGCTAGATCTGGGCACAGCAGAAGCCGTTCATGGAGCAGCACATGAGGCTCAAGTTATGACACGGAGGCCAAGGCAGATCTCCTCTTGTGTACCAGATACGAAACTATCCTCAAGGAAATCAGAGACTCTCGAGCAGATTCCAAAAGAGAGTTTCAGTCTTTGCCACAACAGATCTCTTGTATTGATTCCAAAGTACAAAAAGCAGAGGAGAGAATTAAGGTATCTGAAGAAAGCAATAAATACCTTATGACTGCGATGGAAACGCTGGCCCAACATGCTGCAGCTTTACAAACTAAATGTATCAACTTGGAGGGCCGATCAAGACGTAGTAATCTATTATATGGTTTGCCGGAGGGTTTGGAGGAGACTCCTGTGACTGCAGTTATTGAGAACTTACTGAAAGACATACTTGACTTGCCACCGAACTATGCTCTTAATGTTGAAAGGGCCCACCGTACATTACGCCCCAAGCCCGTTGGAGTAGATAGTTGCCCTTGCTCCATTGTGTTCAGACTCAGCAGTTTTAAAACCAAAGAGGACATCCTCCGAAGAGCATGGGCCAAAAAAGAGCTAACATACCTAGCAACAAGGATTTCCTTGGACCACGATTATGCACCCGAGGTACAACAAGCCAGACAACTGTACACTCCAATTCTTAAGATACTAAGGACGAAAGGTATTAAATTTCAAACCCCATTTCCTGCCAAACTCCGTGTACACTGGGAAGAGGGCCCTCAACTCTACCTTAATCCAGGGAAGGCCCTAGAAGCCTTGAGGAAAAAAGGAATTTCTGTTCCTGCATCTGAAACAGATCGCTTGCTTAAATACAACCAGTCCTCTCAGATATGGACTCTCAATGCAAACAGGCGCGATGGTGTTTCGCCGTTGAGGAAGCCATGGAGCAACTACGAGCTGCACGATCAACAGAGCCGGTGGTAAAAGGCGCTTCCTCAGGCAGTTGAAGGGGATATGGACAATCCGTTGCTGAGGAGTAATTGTAACACATTTTCTTGATCCATACCTTCTTAAAACGGGGTAGAGTAGCCCGGAAGGCGGTGGGGAATGAGGAGAAGCTGGCTATCTTGCATTGTTTAGGTGTTTCTTGCATGAGCCGGGACACTCTAATTAGTTGGAGACTGTGAAAATGTCTTTGTCTCTGATAAATTAAATAATGTTTTGCTTCCCCACGAACACTTAGGTTTTCAATAGGCCTAACTACCAACACATAGCAAATATGGGGGTGCCTTTAGTATGCTGCCTAATTGTTGGAAATTCGGGTCTTAACTATAATTTCACATGTTTAACCAAAATGCTTCACCCTCTTTGTGTGGGGACGTGTCGATGGGGAAGAATTACTTTTTGTTGTATATAACCGGGTTTAGCTAAAATTATGTAGGGCCCTGGCGAGAATGGGTATAATTATTACTCTTTCCTAACATAACTACCTACTGCTTGAGCGGGCACGTACAGGGTAAAATCCTCCTCTACCTCTCCCCTGAAGTTTCTTCCAACACCCATACGCTAGAGGGAGGATAAGGGATCCTAAGTTTTTTTTTTTTTAATCCCCTACCTTGGAAGCCAAGCTCTATCTTTAGGGCACAGAAAGTGTTGTTTGATGTTTACGAATTACATTACTGTTGAAATAGACATTGTTTTAGTTGTATTACAGACTCTCCAATGGTCTTTTCTCAACTGTTTTTCCTTTCTTTTTTTTGCTATCCACTTTTTGCCACTTTTTTCTAGGTGCTGAGCTGAACCAACTTACATAGTGGTTTAATACTTTTTCTTTGTTGCTTTTACCAAGTGCTAGTATCTAATTTTTGAAGAAACTGATACATAGGGATTGCTGCATAGGAGTCCATTCTATTTTGCAGACATGGCGGCTAAGCCCTCAACTATTTGCTCGTTCAACATAAACATCTTAACTAACCCAGTTAAGTGTAGCAAAATATTATCGTTCCCCAAGAAAACAGGTGCCGATTTTTTTCTATTACAGGAGACACACCTGTCCTTGCAGGAAAATCAAAAATTGGCAAAAATGGGTTTTTGTGCTGCAGCCTGTGCAACGTATGGAAATGGCCGTAGGAGAGGGTTAGCTGTACTCGTCCCTACTAAAACTCCCTTCGAGCAGACAGCACAGACGGTAGATGGGGAGGGTCGTTTTGCTTTTCTTAAAAGGAAGGAATCTGACCCTCGCCTCCATCTAGGTTCCACTGGGGACTGATTTTCAAACTTATAGATGGATTTTTTTAAAGTTACAGGAATGGGCGGAAGGTGAAGTGATTATAGGAGGGGACCTTAACTTGGTTCTCAATCTGTCATTGGACTCTTCCTCTGCAGGTACTTACAGAAACCAGTCTCTTAGTAAAAAAGTTGTTAAACTCTTCTCTGAATTAGGTTATGCAGATGTGTGGAGAGCCACACGTGGAAAACAGAGAAATTACACCTTTTTTTCGGCTCCCCACCAGTCACATTCCAGGCTGGATTATTTTCTACTCCCTGTAAAGACAATGGGACAGGTGGGGGACAGCTGGATAGGGGATAGAGCCTTGTCGGATCCAACTCCACTTCGGAGATTTTGTCAAAAAAATGATTTGGAGACTTAACACATCTCTGCTGCAGGACCCAGAAATGAAAGAGACAATCATAGACATGGTAAAGCAAGCGGTGGCTGAGAATGCCTCCCCAGAGATACCAACACCTTTGCTGTGGGATACCATAAAAGCCATAGTACGGGGTAAATTTATATCTATCTCAGCCTTTAAGAAAAGGCACAGAGAAGCTAGAAAGGTCACACTGAGGAAGGAAATAGATCTTTGTGAAGCACATCTTAAGATCAAATATGAGGCTGCAACTAATATAAAACTTAACTTAAAGCAGAGCTTAACAGGCTATTAGACTATCAGGTAGAGCAGAAGGTCCTTTTCCTCAGGCAGAAGTATTTTGAAGGTGGCCCTAAGTCTGTTCACTTGCTGGCGGCACAGCTGAGATCTCAGAAAGCACGGGCCTTGATTCCTACACTGCTACACCCGGTCACTAAGCAAAAGTTGAATCAGACCCCGGAGATTGTTTCAGCTTTCAGGGATTTCTATACTTCATTGTATACTGCCCCTTATTCACCCCCATAAGATAGTAAAGTGGAAATGTTTCTGAAATGTCTATCTCTGCCTTCCCTCCCTCTGCAGACAAAAGCGGGACTGTTGGCCCCCATTTCCAGACTGGAACTGCAAGGGGTTCTCTCGAGTCTAAAAGCTGCCAAATGCCCGGGTACAGATGGCCTCCCGGGAAAGTTTTATAAACACTTGAAGGGTCAGTTGGTCCCACTGTTATTAATGGTCTTTAATGAGGTAATGCAAGACAAGGAGTCCCCTCCGAGTTCCTGGGAGCAAGCTTTCATTTCGGTTATCCCAAAGCAAGGGAAAAATCTTACATTATGTCCCTCCTATCGTCCGATTTCCATCTTAAATACAGACTACAAACTTTCTATGTCTATTCTTGCTAACTGATTTATTTGGACCAGACTGGATTTATTCCTATCCGCTAAGCCCAAGACAACCTTCGTCAAACCACCCATCTGACTGACAATTTAAATTACACCCACCAACCCACTATCCTATTAAGTTTAGATGCCGAAAAGGCTTTTGATAAAGTCTCATGGGTCTTTCTCTGGGGCGTGTTAGCTTTAGTTTCCCCATCCGATTTATTAACACTATTTTTAAAATATATAAGGCACCAATTAGATTTATTAGAGCAAATGGCCATACTTCATCCTCATTTAAATTAAGCAGAGCTTACAAGACAGGGATGTCCTATGTCCCCTATTCTTTTTGCACTGTATTTAGAACCCCTTGCTCAAAGTATCAGAGAAAACATACAGGGAAAGGGAATTAAAATAGGAGAAGAGGAACACAAATTAGCTTTATATGCAGATATCATCATGCTTTATATTACGGAACCTGAAACATCTCTCCCTTGCCTATTTCAACATTCGGAGGAATTTTCGAAGTAATCTGGGTACTCTCTAAATACCCATAAAACGGAGACAATCTCTTAATGACGAGCCTTCCCAGGCTCTCAGGGGAAGGTATCCCTTGAAATGGAACCTCCCCCGCTATGAAATATCTTGGCATAAAACTATCTAACAATTCGTCTTTATACCAATTGAATTTCCCACCTTTATTAAAACAAATGCAAACAGATACTGAAAGATGGTCCATACTGCCGCTTCCCTTTCATGCAAGAGTTCAGACTACTAAAATGAAGCTTTTGCCTAGATTCCTTTTATTTCAGTGCGTCCCCTGTTGGATCTCTAGAGGAAGATTGGATTTGTGGCAAAATACTATCCTAAAATTTATATGGCAAACACAACGCTCCAGAATCAGGAAACAAACCCTTGTTTTACAAAAGGAGCTGGGAGGGTATGGAGTACCATGTCTGGAAGGTTATTGGGTGGCAGCCCAGACCAGGGTAGTCCTTCTGCTACAACACTCGAGATACCTTTCTCACTGGAAATCATTGGATTTGGCCATCCCCCGCTCTCCTGCATTAGTCTCTCAGTTTTTCTCTCTAAGTACTCCAATATATGATTCCCCTCCCTTATTTACAGGTACAGAAGCTGCTCTTAGGGGGTGTAGGAGAAGTTTTGCTAAGGGAGCCACCAGGGAATATCTCTGGAAGTACTGGACATGGACCCTTTGTTCAAATCACATAGAGGTCCATCAGGACCCTTGGTATAAAGTGGCAAGAGGTACAGTGATGCTGTTCACCTTGGCAATTGATGAAGGGAGAACAGGTACTAACATTTGAGGAACAGAAGGGAAAATTCCACTGGGGGCAGAGAGATCTCCTATTTTACTATCAGTTGAGGGACTATATAATGAAGCAACTCTGAAAGTCATTACTAAACTCTCGGGATTTCGTGCAGCCAACAGTGTTTGAGTAGATCTGGGCCACCGAGAATGGAGGGAAGGCTATTTCTTCGCTGTATAAAAATTTCCTTTGTGATTTACAACACTCAACAATATATATCAAGGAGAAGTGGGAAAGGGACTTGGGGGTAAACTTAAGTGAGACAAGATGGCTGCAATCAATAAAAAAATACATGGCATTGCTCTTCATCACCGGGTTGGTGGGAGTTCTTGTGGAAACTTAGAAGTAGATATTTTCAAACGCCTGAACAGGTGGGTAAATGGAATCCCGCAGTTACCTCCGCATGTTGGCGAAAATGTGGGGCTACAGTGGCCTCTCAGGCTCATATTTTCTGCCACTGTCCAGTATTAGAACACTTCTGGTCCAATATACAACAACTGTGCAAGGCTTTTAACATTATGACCCCCTTAGGACCGGAACATTTGATTCTGGGCCTACACCCTATGGAGATAAGGGGGTGTGAAGCCCAATATCTCGGGAATATTCTTGTGGCAGCAGCTTGCAAGGCGATTACCAAGAAGTGACTCTCTCACTCTTCACCATCTGTGAGTGGAGGGAGCTGGTAGAGAATATAAAAACTCTGGAAAGAATAACCTTTTCTCTGGCCCTTAGGTCCCCACAATTTATAAATAGGTGGACCAGATAGGAGGTGCTTCTGTGGGGCAAGGAGGGGGAGGAGGGTATCATTTGTTTTAATGGCTTTTCATTTTTAAATCTACTGTCTGTAGCTTAAGCTAAAATATAGCGAATACTATAGGAAATGCTGGGAGTATCCGATACGCTGTAAAATGGAACTCCCAGATATAAGTTTTCTTTGTATGTTTAATATAATACATGCGTAAAATCTCTGATGCTGATATGTATCAAAATGAAAAATACCTTTAATAAAGATGAAGTATAAAAAAAAAAAAAAAAAATCACGATCCTAGAATGAGTTTTCCAGGCTGTCGATCATCCTCCTTGCTGGAAGAGTTGTCCAGGTTCATGTAGGAGAAACAAGGATTCTGGCTGACTCGACCCAGTGGGTGACTTGCCCTTTGGCAAGGCACGGTTGGTTTGGTTTAAAACCACAGTCAGAAGCAGCACATGCAGAAGTAGAATTTAGACCCCAACTGGGCTGAGACCAAACCCACAATCCTAGTTGAGTGGTAGCAGGAGGTGCCAGTGAAACTACCAATGGTGGCTGTACAGGTGACTAGACTGGCAAAGGCAGTAGCATGAAAACCCCATGGGGGGGAGGTAATTCACACCAAGAGCCTAATGGGACCCTCAGTGTTGGCTGAACAAAACTGCAGAGGAGAGAAATGACATAGTACAGTTATGTAAGAACTTACCGTAACAGTAGATCTTTGAGAGAGGTTCCTGCAGTAGGTCATAACATGTAGGACTGTGCCCTCTGGCATCAGGACCACACGGCAAAGTTTTGCCAGCAACGTCTGGTGGGGGGCTGCCCACCTGACGTCACGTGACTGGCGTCAGCATGACCCTACAAATGGACAGTCCCTGCACCCGCCTTCCAGTTCTCCCACCAGAGACCCAAGAGAGTTCGATAGGAGAAAAGGATATCATCCCTGGAGCCCAATCCAAACAGGCCTGCAAGAGCAAACAGAAGACTGAGGGAAGGAGGGAGGGAAGGGGGGAGAAAAGAGGACCAATTGCAGGAACCTCTCTTGAAGATCTACTGTTATGGTAAGTTCTTAAGCAACTGTTACTTCGAGAGGGTTCCTGCAGTAGGTCATAACATGTAGGACTGAGTCCCAAGCAGTCAACTGATCAGGACAAACTAAAGCACGGGAGGAAGGAAGGTCTGCAGAAGGACCAGAGCAGGTCTATGACTGAAGGGCCTGCAGGATGGGTAGGCCAAAATCCGCCCTACCCCTCTAGAGGTAGTGTCCACACTGTAATGTTTAGTGAAGGTGTGGACTGAACTCCAAGTTGCTGCAGCACAAATCTCCGCTGCGGACACATTCTTGAAAAAGGCAGTCACACCTCTGGTGGAATGACCTTTGACCTCTCCCAGGAGAGGCCTGTTGTACTTCTGGTAGCAGAAATAAATGCAGTTAGCCAACCATTTGGACAGCCAAACATTTGGACAAGCACTGCTTAGAGACTGCCGACCCCAGAGTCTTGGGGGCAAAGGAAACCAAAAGCTGGTCATCTTTACGGACGTCCTTGGTCCTGTTAATGTAGTACCGCAATATCCTGTGCACATCTAAATTGTGTAGGAGCACTTAACCCCTATTAGTGTAAGCTGGATAATAGATTGGGAGTTTAACAGTTTGATTCAAAGTGAACTCAGAAACCACCATGGGAAGAAACGTAGGATTTGTACGCAGAGCCATCTGGTCTCTGTGGAAAATCAGATAAGGCTCTTTAAACAACAGGGCCTGGAGTTCGGAGATCCTTCGAGCAGAAGCAATGGCAACAAAAAAAGATTGCCTTCCGAGAGAGAGCGCATCTCACAGCTTACTGCAGGTTCAAAGGGAGGTAGAGTAAGCTTTTCCAACATAAAATTAAAATGCCGGGGTGGGGTTACATATAGGAGGGTTTCAGATGGAGTATCCCACTCAGAAAAGTTTTGGATACCTCCAACTGAGAAATCTACCAGGAAGTGGCAGGCGGAGATAGCGGATAGGTGGACTTTAAGCGAAGAGTAGCTGAGTCCTGAGTCAGACAGATGCAAGAGGTACTCCATCTGTTGGGGCACCGGGCAAGAGAGAGGGTCCCTCTCTTTTGAGGCCACCCAAATAGAAAACAGTTTCCATTTCATAGCCTAAGTAGCTCTAGTGGAAGGCTTTCTAGCCTCCACCAAAACCTGGGTGACCCTGTAGAAGACTCCAAAATGGTTAGCGATTATGTCTGAAGGAACCACGCATGGAGGTGTAGGGACCTGAGGCTCGGATGCGCCAGTCTGCCCTGATCCTGTGTCAACATAGAAACATAGAAGTTGACGGCAGATAAGGACCGCAAGGCCCATCCAGTCTGCCCATTTCTTTTTCTACCTTATAAATGTGCCATCGGCCTTTGCTCTGTCAGTGACCTATCTATTCATAGTCATTTGTATTGCTCCCTTATGCCTATCCCATGCCTGTTTGAAGCCCTGCACTGTATTCATAGCCACCACTTCTTGTGGTAAGCCATTCCATGCATCTACCACCCTTTCTGTGAAAAGAATTTCCTCACATTCCCCTTAATCGGCCTCCTCTAATCTCATGCTGTGTCCTCTTGTCCTGCTATTTTTCTTATATTTAAACATGTTAGACTCTTTCACCTTGTTTATGCTCTTAAGGTGTTTAAATGTCTCGATCATATCACCTCTCTCCCTCCTTTGCTCAAGGGTATACATATTGAGCTCCGTTAATCTGTCCTCATATGTCTTCTGATGCGGTCCCTGCACCATTTTGGTTGCCCTTCTCTGGACTGCCTCAATTTGGTTAATGTCCTTGTGAGGGTGTGGCCTCAATACTCACGCAGTACTCCAGATGGGGCCTAACCAATGTCTTGTACAGAGGATTATTACCTCCCTCTTACGACTTGTGATACCCTACTAATACACCCAACACCCCTAGCCTTACCTACTGCTTTAGAGGTCTGCTTGGATGATTTTAGGTCATCAGTGATGATGATGCCCAAGTCTCTTTCTTCCTTTGTGACTGCTAGCAACTCCCTCCCAGCCTATAAGTGGCTTCAGGGTTTCTCTTCCTATGTGCATGATTTTGCACTTCTTTGCATTAAATCCCAGTTGCCACTCTTCTGACCATTTTGCTAGTTTATCCAGATCTCTTCTCATTCTGCCCACCCCATCTGGATCATCTACCTGTTGCAGATCTTGGTGTCATCTGCAAACAAGCCTTACCCTCTAGTCCATCTGCGAGGTCACTAATGAAGATGTTGAATAGGACTGGCCCCAGGACTGATCCCTGAGGTACCCCACTTGTGACTTGCATCTCTTCTGACTGTATACCATTTACCACCACTCTCTGTTTTCTGCCAGTCAACCAGTTTGCCACCCAGTTGACCAACTTCTGACCCACCAGCGCCTACCTAGCTTATTTATCAATCTTCTATGTGGAACAGTGTCAAAAGCTTTGCTGAAGTCAAGGTAGGCGACATCAACTGCTCCCCTTGGTCCACCACTCTGGTTACCCAGTCAAAGAAACTATGAGATTAGTTTGACAGGACCTTCCTTTGTAAACCCATGCTGTCTTGGATCCTGTGCCCTATGGATTCCAGGTGTTGCACTATCCTTTCCTTAAGAGTGCCTCCATAATCTTGCCCACTACTGAGGTAAGACTGACTGGTCTGTAGTTCCCGCCTCCTCCCTGCTATCACTCTTGTGGAGCGGGATCACATGAGCCCTTCTCCAGTCTTCTGGGACCTCTCCTGTGCTCAGAGACTCACTAAAACAATTCTGCTAATGGCTCTGCTAGTTCCTCCTTTAGCTCCTTAAGTACCCTGGGATGTATGCCATCAGGTCCCATTGCCTTATCCACCCTGAGCTAGAAGCTCTTGTAGGACCCTTTCTTTTGTGAAGGGTAGTGCTCACCTCCTCCCCCCTGTGTCCATGATGCTGAGCTGTGGGCCCTGCCCTACCTTCCTTCAGTAAATACTGAGCAAAAGTATCTATTTAGGATAGATGCCTTTACAGGGTCCTCTCCTCACATGCTCCCTTTTCTCCATTAAGCTTAGCAATACCCCTCTGGACTTTCTCCTTTCACTAATGTATCTATAGAAAGTCTTGTCACCTTCTTTACTGTTAGTGCTAGTGTTTCCTCAGTTTGGGACTTTGCCTGCCTTACTGCCTTCCCTGCTTCCCTTAGGGCAGTTTGGTATGCCTCCCTATCTTCATCCGCTGTGTTCCCTTATATTTCCTGAAGGCCAGCCTTTTGGCTCTGACCTTTCTGCTACTGTATTTGAGAACCAAAGTGGTTTCCTTCTTCTTTGCACTTCCTTTTCTGTCTAACACAATGGGATGTTGCTTCAAGTACTGTATCCTTAATGCTTGCCCACTTTGCCTGTACCTCCTCACCTGTGTTTCTTTTTGCCAGGGCTAGCTTAACTCTGTTGGCCATCTTATCAAAGTCAGCTCCTCTGAAGTCCCATATTTTTGCCTTGGAATGGGATGATTTAGATGTAGTAGCCAATTGAACCATACCATGTGATGGTCACTGGCCCCCAGGTGACCTTCCACATGGAGATCTGTGATCCCTTCTTTGTTAGTCAGTACTAGATCTAGGATAGCCCTGTCTCTTGTGGGTTGCTGTACCAGTTGTCTGAGGCCCTCCCCCTGCAGGGAATCCACTATGAGTCTAGTTCTGGCAGATGTTCCTGCTGGTATTGACCAATCTGTATCTGGCATGTTGAAGTCTCCCATTATCAGAACCTCCCCTTTAGCTGTCATGTTTTATATATCTTCTAACAGTAATGTGTCTATGTCCTCCTCTGGTCTGGGGCCTGTAGACAACCCCAGTTCTTATGGCTGTCCCATTTCCTGTTTCCAGGGTGACCCACAGTTCTTCTGGCTCCTATGTGTATTCTGAATTTCTGTAGCTTTGATATTTTCATTAACATACAGGGCCACTCCTCCCCCTTTTGCACCTCGGGTCTCTTCTGAACAATACATAGCCAGGTACTGATGTCTCCCAAAGTGTGGTTACTGGTAAACCACGTCTCACTAATTGCTACTATGTCCAGTTTAGCCTCTGACATTATTGCCTGCAGGTCTGGGATCTTATTTCCCAGGCTGTGAGCATTTGTGCACATGATTTTCCATTGGCCAGATTTTGGTGTGTTAGTTGTTGGGTGAAGTTTGGCATTACCCCTGTGCATCGTGTGGGAGACAAACCTTTTTTCTTACCTGGTGATGCAAATGAGCAACCAAACACGTTGAATTCCTGTTTGACCACTAGCTGAGGGGAGGGTGTTCTTCCCATTCGACGTGGGGCTGCACCCCTCTCCCATTTGCTAGTTTAAATATTCTGCAAAGACGCCAAACTTCTGCCCCAATGCACTGATTCCCTCTTTAGTCAGATGCAGTCCATCAAATTTAAAGAACTTTTGCTCCCAGAACTGTTGCCAGTTCCCTACAAATCTGTGTCCTTTTTCTTGGCACCAGTCCTTGAGCCACGTGTTTAGCTCCCCTATCTCCCCTTCTCTGACCTTCCGTCCATCTGCTCCCTTCTCCCAGACTGGCAGGATCTCAGAGAAGGAGATGCCGGATGAAATAGATGATAGTTTGTCACCCAGCTTAGTCAGGTGTTCCTTGGTCTCCACAACTGACCGGCTGGCGAGATCATTAGTCTCTATGTGTACTAGGACATCAATGTTTTCTCCTGCTTTGTGAACAATTTTAGCAATGCGGTCAGTGTCTCTCCATGCTGATGTACCTGGGAGACATCTGACCATCACCCCTGGCTGGAGAGGGGTATCAACTCCCTGAATCATGGAGTCTCCTATGATCAGAAGTTTTTTGGATTTCCTTTGTGCTTGTTTAGTTTTGGTTCCTGATTTGGGTGAGTATTGTTGTGCTAGCTCCTGTGCAGAGTGTCCTGCTCTGCAGTGTCTTCTGCCTCTTTATTTGATTTCAGAGATAGAGGCAGATACCTGTTTGTAGTGTTTATATGGTTTTTGGAGGTAATGTGTTGGAGAGCAGAGAGTGATGGGGTACCTGATTTGCTCCTCCTAACCACCTGCCAACCTCCTGGACCAACTACCCTCTGCGGTCGAGGTTTTTCTGTTGGATGCACCAAAGAGGCAGAGGTACCGGGCTTCTACAGCCAACTGCTGTAGGAGTGGAATCCAAATCTGACTGGGCGGGAGGGGGGTGATTAGCAACAGTTGTGTCCCCTCTGCCTGAAGTTTCAGCAGAACCTTCTGCAGAATGGGAAAGGGAGGGAAGGCGTACAAGTATCTCCCTGTCCAACAGAGAGATAACATGTCTAGCCAGATAACACAGGCCCCTGAACGAGTGAGCAAAGCTTGGGAAGCTTTGCATTGGATGGGAAGGCGAATACAACTACCTTAGGATGTCCCGAGTGGCGCAGCTGATTTTCCGCCACTTCCTGGTGTAGTTCTCATTCATGAGCTAGTGCTAAGGTACAGCTGAGGCTGTCTGCCAGGATGTTGTACACTCCTGGAACATACCTACCGTGAGACGTAGACCATGCTGAACTACCCAGTACCAGACCCGCATCGCTTCCTTGCACAGGGGATATGATTGGGTGCCTCCTTGCTTGTTGATGTACCAGACCACAGACATATTGTTGGACTGTATCAACTGTGTTCCTGCTATCAGAAGGGGCTGGAAGGCCTAAAGGGTGGTCTCCCAGGTGAGGTCTTCAACCCAGACCCGATGCGTCTGTGGTGAGGGTCCAATAGGGTGGGGGGAGGCCTGAACGGTGTTCCCAGAGACATGTTCAGAGGGTCCTGCCACAAGAGGTCCTTCTTGAGCACACTGGACACCAGAACAGGATGATCCCAGTCGTCTGTATCCTGATCCCACTGGAGCCGTAAGGTCCACTGGGTGACTCATGTGCAGCCTGGCCAGAGGTACGGTTGGAATGGCCGCAGCCATCAAGCCGAGGAGGCGTAAAAACACCCTGGCTGGGGTATGGCTGGAGAAGGCTACCACCAGTTTGGCCTGCTCCTGCAAAGTATTCACTCTGTCCACCAGGAGGAAAGCCTTGCCCTGGACCATGTTCAGTACCGCCTCAGTGAATTGGAGGCGCTGAGATGGGACCAGAAATTACGTGGGGTAATTGACAGTAATACCCAGCGATGCAAAAAGGTCCAGGGTGGAGGACAGGGAATCCTCCAGACTGCTCCTGGACAGGGCTGCTATGAGCCAATTGTCCAGATACGGGAACACAAATTCCCTTGCGACAAAGTGCTGCTACCACCACCGCTAGACACTTGAAGACTCTGGGTGCAGAGGAAAGACCAATGGGGAGGGCTCTGACCTGGAAGTGCTCCCCTCAGAAGGAAAACTGCAGGAAGTGGCGGTGGCTGGGAAAACCAGTATGTGCAGGTATGCATCCTACATATCCAGTGCAGAGAGCCAATGGTCTGTCTGGAGCAGGGGCAGGAGTCCCTGGACTGTCAGCATGCGGAACCTTTTGTACTCTACATAAAAGGTTCAGATGGCTCAGGTCTAAGATGGGCCTGAGATTGCTGGTCTTTCTTGGAACGAGGAAGAAATGGGAGTAATACCCTTTCCCCCTCTGAGCCCAGGGAACTGGCTCTATTGCGGATTTTTGGAGTACAGCCTGGATCTTGTCCCATACCAGTGTTATGTGGTCTGAGGGATAATGAGATCATCTTGGAGGGGGGAGTCAGGAGGTTTTTCCAGAAACTCGATGGTGTGCCCTCATGCTACGAGCTGAATGACCCATGTATCTGAAGTGATTGTGATGTAGACAGCCAGTTCTGAGTGCTGTATTATATTTTTTTTAATACAAAATGTATTCATGTCTCTGCTGAAAATTCAAATACTCTAGGAATGACCTCTCTCATCTCCCCCCCCCCTCCAGATTTTAGCTGACAGATGCAGGCCAAGAGAGCTGCTGACAGCATTGTATTACACACAGTCTTTCTAGAGACAATGTGTTACTGGAAGACTGATTAAGGATCCTGTTTCTCTGAGCCAATTACAGAGTTAGGTTAATTTTGTTTAAGAGAGAAATCATAAACTAGGTTTATGACGTTAAAATAAGGGAAGCTAGGATGTTACATAGAGGTGTAAGGTTGTAAATGACCCTATGAAGCCTGTGTGAAGAAGGTACAGCATGAGATCAAAAGAGGTATCATTGAAACTTGAGTTATGCTAAGGTTGCAGAATAAATACATCCTGTAGAGCTGTATAGATGAATAAAGTCACATACTGTAGTTGTATAAAAATATATTTTTGTTAGATATTTGACCAGAGGAAGGGCTGGATGACTTCATCAAAAAGGGGTTGGCCAATACTGCTTGAAAAGATTCTCTTTCACTATAAAGTTGCATTTGTATCTGACACTAAGGAAACATTTGAGCACTGAAAACAGGTATTTAGAAAGCTAGACAAAATCTAGATATAGTTGCTGGAATTGCACTGTTTTAAACCTTGTTTTGTTTAAAAATATGTATGTCTTGTGATACAAGAGTTCTGTATTGTATGTTTGACGTATTATATATTTTAGTAAAAACTCTATAATGTTAGAGCAAACCTGGTCTGTCTTTGAATTGCTTTCTTTTGCTAAGAAATATTTATGGTTCAGCAGACATAAGCTTGTATGGTGGTACCAAACTGGAAACTGAAGCATTTTAAATCTGAGGTCTTTATTAAGTTTTAAGGATTCATCTCTGAATACCTGGTTAGGTGCCCGTAGGCAAAGATATCTGGCCCCCGAAGACAAATATATCTGAGCCTGTGCATTGGGTATGCTAGCAAGAGGTTACAGTTTGAATCCCCCCAGAACTGAGACCAAAGGTTGATCTGAACTCACAAAAACAGACAAGAGGGTTACCTTGTCTGTTACACTGTTCACAAGACTGCGCTCAAAGGTTGGCACTTTGGGAGTAGAGGGCCTGACCTGCTGAGAGAATTTGTGACAGACTGGTTGGTAGCGGTGGCATAATTTTGGTATCACAAGCTTTATTGTTCTGTCAGCTGAGACCATAAGCTCTCTTGCAAAGAAAGAAAATACAGGTTACTCACCTGTAACAGGAGTTCTAGGAATGGTATATGTTGTTCATCCACACTTATTGGCAGGTTCCTTGCCGCTTTAAATCTTGCCGGAAGGTCTTCAAGCTGGCTCCTCCCACCCACCCGGGTGGTAAAACTCTCTGCTCCTCCCCATGATGCCAGATCTGGCCCTCTGGAAGCTCAGGTTGTGCGTCTAAGCCGGGGAGGTCGGGTGGGTCGTGTGGATGAACAACATATACCATTCCTAGAACTCCTGTTACAAGTGAGTAACCTGTATTTCTAGGGACATGGATATGTTGTTCATCCACACTTATTGGCAGACTCCTAGCAATTTTATTAATGTTGTCTACTGTGCCATAGATCCACTGGGGAAAAAAAAGGTTGGCCGTCTACTGCTATGCATTTTTGGAAATGGTTAGCATTACTCTGTTTTGCGTAGCGTTTTGCTACGCTACACCAGCTATTTAAAACCCTGAACAAATATGTATAGTAGGAACCATAGCATATCTGAATGTAGAAATCTGTAGTGTATCTCAATGTACCAATCTATACGTAGATAGTGTAGTGTTCCTGAATGTAGCAGTCTGTAGCAGATCTGAATGTAGAAATGTATAGTGTATCTGAATGCAGCAGTGTTATCTGAATGTAGCAATCTGTAGCGTATCAATGTAGACATCTGTATGTGGTGTAGAAATCTGTACGTAGGTATTCTTTGTGAATCTAAATGTAAAACTACGTAGCATACCTAAATAGAAGACATCTTTATTTATTTAGTTTTTGTTGACTTGGTAGGGGCACTAGACACAAGTGTGACTATTTTTAGACCCGACCCGGGAGGTTACAAGATAGATGGCAGGTAGTTAGGAAACATGTAACAATGAATAACAGCTTTGATACAATGCAGAAAATATAGGTTACTCACCTGTAACAGGAGTTCTAGGAATGGTATATGTTGTTCATCCACACTTTCTGGCAGGTATCCTTGCCGCTTTAAGTCTTGTCGGAAGGTCTTCAAGCTGGCTCCTCCCACCCACCCGGGTGGTAAAACTCTCGGCTCCACCCCATGACGCCAGATCTGGCCCGCTGGAAGTTCAGGTAGTGTGTCAAAGCCGGGGAGGTCGGGTGTGTCGTGTGGATGAACAACATATACCATTTCTAGAACTCCTGTTACAGGTGAGTAACCTGTATTTCTAGGGACATGGATATATTGTTCATCCACACTTTCTGGCAGACTCCTAGCAGTTCTCCGGGAGGAGGGAGGCAAGGTGCACACCCCCTACTTAGGGAATAGAGACTGGAGAACCGAGGCCCCAAAACCAGCATCCCGGCGTGACTCAAGGTCGATGTGGTAGTGGGCGATGAAGGTGTGTGCTGACTTCCAGGTAGCAGCCCTGCAGATTTCCTGGATAGGGACGTCCCTGGAAGCAGCCACCGATGCAGCGGTATGGCGGGTAGAATGAGCTCTTATCCCTCTGGGAGGCTCCATGCCCGCCAACCTATAGCAGAGATCTATGCAGGAGGTGACCGACCTGCTTATCGTCCGCTTGGCTGCAGGTCTGCCAGGTGTGGCTTCAGCGTAGGTGACAAACAGCTGGCGAACCTCTCCCCGAACTTCAGCCGTGCGCTCCTTATAGTAAGCGAGCGCCCTTCTAGGGTCCAGAGTATGGAGCCTATATTCGGCCTCCGCGGTGTGAATGAAGTAGAACACCGGCAGAGTCAGCACCTGGTTAAGGTGAAACTCCGACACCACCTTCGGAAGGAATTTCGGGTTGGGGTGCAGGACAACCTTGTCCCTGTGGAAGACCAGGTAAGGAGACTCGTGCAAAGCGCCTGGAGCTCTCCCATCCTTCTGGCTGGCGTGATAGCCACCAAGCGGTCTTCCACGACAGGTGAGAGATCACACCTGTGCATTGGTTGAATAGCTTGCCCATGAGCTTTGCCAGTACCAGCAGTAAATCCAGGAGGTGGAGGTTCTACGAGGAGGAAATGTGATCAAGGCCTTTGAAAAAGCGCCCGACCACCTTTTCCTGGCAAGCATCGACTGCCCCCGCCCGCTACCGTAAGCAGAGATGGCTGCCAGGCACCTTTAGGGTCACGACCTAAGCCCTTGACTAGAAAGGGACCATAAATAGTCCAAAATGCTTGCCACAGAACAGGAGGAAGGGTCCAAGCCCTTTCCTGACACCAAATGGAGAATCTCTTCCATTTGAAGGCGTAGCATTTTCTGGTCGACTCATACGGGATGCCTCAACAACATTGAGGACCTCGTCGGAAAGACCCAAGGCCTGGAACTCTAGCCACTCAGGAACCAGGCCGTCAGGTGCAGGGATTGAAGGTCCAGATGGAACACCTTCCCTGATTGACTGAGAGCAGGTCGGGAGAGCTGGAAGCTGCCTCGGAGCCTGGAGCTGAGGCTGAGGAGATCTGGTATCAGAACTGGCGGGCCAGTCTGGGGCTATCAGAATCACCTGCGCCTTGTCCCTCCTTGCCTTGAGAAGCACCTTGTGAATCAAGGGAAATGGGGAAAGGTGTAAAAGAGGCCCGGGGTCCACAGCCTCGAGAAGGCATCCCCCTGCAGCGAGCCCTGCTGAGGGGGGCGGGCATGAAACAGCCTCAGCGCGTTCTCCCTGGAGGCAAACAGGTCCACCTGAGGTGTGCCCCAGTGGGAGAACAGATCTTGTACTACCTCCGGCAGGACAGACCACTCGTGAGATGCAGCCCCTATCCGGCTCAGGGCATCGGCCAGGGTGTTGGAGGCTCCTGCCACATGAATGGCTAGGAGATCCGCCTCCAGGCTGCGCACGAGTGACCAAATGCGGAGAGCTTCCTTGCATAGAAGCATGGAGCGCGTCCCACCCTGGCGGTTCAGGTAGTATATGGTCGTGGTATTGTCCGTCTGGACTCGGACCACTTGACCCCGGAGAAACGGAGCAAAGGCGGTGAGAGCTAGGCGGACCGCTCGGAGCTCCAGCAGGTTGATGTGGCATCGGGACTCCCACGGGACCAGAGGCCGTGCACTAGTGTTCCCAGATGGGCACCCCAACCCATCAGAGAGCGCCGGTCGATAGAGAGACCGTCGGCTCGGGGCGGACAAACCGGATGCCCTCCTGCAGATGGAATGGAACGGTCCACCACTGGAGAGCGTTCCACATCTCCTGGGTCACTATCACTAGCTGGTCCAAAGGATCGCAGCGTTGTGACCACTGGCTGGCCAGTCCCACTGAAGGGGGCGCATGTGCCAACGCGCCCAACGGACCACGCTGGTACAGGCCGCCATGAGACCCCGGAGGCGCAGGAAGTCCCGGGCAGGGCGCGATTGCCCAACCAGAAATGATTGGGCAAAGGAGGTAAGAACCTCGGCCCTGTCCGCCAGGAGCCGTGCGCTGGCTCGAAGAGAGTCGAGCTCTGCCCCGATGAACAGGATCACCTGCTTCGGCTCGAGTTCCGACTTGGCCTCGTTGATGAGAAGGCCAACTTGAGAGCAAACCTGAAGGGCCAGATCTCTGGACCGCTCCACCTCCCATCTGGAGGGCTATCAGCCAATGTCCAGGTAAGGGTACACCCGGACCCCTCGGCGCCGCAGGAATGCTGTCACCACTGCCATGCATTTGGTGAAGACCCTGGGAGCTGGAGATAAGCCGAAGGACATGGCTCGGAACTCGAAGAGGGATCCCTCCGCTCGAAAGCGGAGGAATCTCCGATGTGACGGACGGATAGGGACGTGAAAGAACGCGTCCTGTAGGTCCAGAGAGCAGAACCACACGCCGTGTTCCAGAGATGGTATTATCTGTGCCAGAGTGACCATCCTGAAGGTTCGAGACCTTAGGAACTTGTTCAGGTCGTGTAGGTCGAGAATGGGGCGCCAGCCCCCCGTCCGTTTCGGAACCAGGAAATACCTGGACACGAACCCCGGGTCTGAAGGGGGGTCCTCTACCTCCGTGATCACCTCCTTTTGGAGGAGGAGAGCGATGTCGGCTCGGCGAGCCGCCAGTGAGCTAGAGACACAAGGCCCCAGTGCGGCGGCTCTGAAGAGGCGGGGCCTGCTCGAATTCAAGGAGGCCTTTCCCACCACCTCAGTACCCACCTGTCCGTGGTAACAGCGGACCAGGCGGAAAGGAAGTGTCTGAGCCGTCCCCCCACGGGAGGAGGCAGGGGTGAGGTGACAGGGATGGGGGCGACACCCCTCAGCCCGTCACTGGGCAGGCTTGGAGGAGGGATCGGCCGAGGGACCTCCTGGGCCTTTACCTCCCTGCTTCCTGTTGGAGGACACCGACGGCTTGGGTTTGGGATACAAAGCTCGAGCCTGCTGGCCCTGACGTTGCTGGGCCGGGCACGCCGCGGGCGTAGAAGGACGAAAGGGCTTAGGCTGTGGCTTGCAGCCTTTGTCCTTCTGAGCGGAAGAGACAGAGTCCAAGGTAGCATTGGACTTCTCGATCCTCTGCAGGTGACCTTCCACCCCAGGGCTGAATTGGTCAGTCCCCAAAAAGGGAACATCCGCCAACTTGTGCTGGGTATCCGAGGTAAAGGTGGATATCCTCAGCCAAGCCCGACGCATGGCCACTGCGGCCGCCACAGACCTGGCACATGAGTCCCCAATGTCTAAAGCAGTCTGGAGCTGCTGTTTGGCCACCCTGCCTGGTCCCGCACCTGCCTGACCGTAGTCTGCAGATCTGCGGAAGATGAGGACAACCTCATCCAGGGAGCCCAACAGGCGTGAGAAAAATGTGCCATGAGGCGCGAACTGGCCTGGCGAAGGCAGAAGGGCGCAGCATAGACTTTTAGCCCCGGCATAATCCAATTTCTTGGATTCCTTGTCGGAGGTTTGTCCACATCCCCATGCTCGCACGCCGGAAAACGCTGTCGGTAACCAACCCCTCGGCCAAGGGTACCCAAAACGGACAGGGAACCGGTAGGGGACCGTGATACTTCCTGGCCAACCTGGCCGGGCGCAGGGCAGGAAGCAGGACGCTGCCAAAGTTCCAAGGCCGGACCCACTATGGCTTCGCCACCGGAAAGGCCTCCGAGGGAGAATCCCTCGGTCCAGAATCTCCGTGAGGGGATACCTGGCCCCGCTTAGGAACGGGTTCGAGCTTCATCCCGTGGACTCCGAGATGAGTCAAGCAACCCTAAGAAGGACGAAGGGCTATAGTCATTGACTGCCCTCCCGAGGACTCCAAGTCCATGCACTTGGAGAAGAGGGAGGAACCATCATCGGACTCAGAAGAGTCCTCAAAGAGCTGCCTCGGGCCTGAGCCACCCTCCACCTGCCGAGGTTTATCGGGAGTGAGGGTGACAGACAGCCTATGGGGCAAACCCAAGGCCGACCGAGAATTTTTGGTCGGAGCCCCAACTAAAGGCTGTGGAGGCGGAGGTTCCACCAGAATCGGTGGGGCAGCTGGAATTGGCCGAACAACCGGCCTGAGAACAGGCTCCTTGACTACAACGAGGGGTTGTTTCGGCTGCTCCGGTGACAGCCACTTAATGGCCGGGGAAGACGACTGGGTTGGCTTATTCCCGGTCAAAAGGACTGTTGCCACGCAGGTTCTCGTACTTCGGCGCAACTGCGCGAAGCCTCCCTCGTCCGAGGAAGAGCGGTCGCGCCGCTGCTGCGGTGCCGAGACCGAGACCACCTATGGCGGCAGGATCGGTTGGACCACGAGGATGTCCGAGACCGAGAGTCTCGACTAGGCCGAGGAAGGCGAGGAGAAGTGTCGGAAATCGGCACTCCCCTCGGCTCGGACGATCCCACCGAAGGCTCCGGAACCGGAGGCACAGACAAGCCGACGGGATCCTCAACTCCCACGGGAGGAGAGGGGATTCTCAGCTTCTCCAGCCGACAACCCGTCTAACGGGTCGAGAAAAATCTCGACCGCGTTGACAGGAGTCTCGGTCAACTGGCCTGACGGGGACACCGTGAAGCCAGTGGCGAAGCTGAGGGGTCGACTGAAGTCGACTGTCGACAACTAGGGGGGGATCTTTCCCGCTCCCAAGCGTCGACGGAGAGACTTACTTTTGCTCTTTTTGGACCTGGAAAAAGGTCCCGAAGAAGTTGGACCCTCACCTTTGGTCGAGAGGGTCAGACAAAGCTCCTTAAAAGAAGCCAGAGTACGAGGCACCGAAAGAGAGCGGGACAAATGCCGCAGCCGAGGTAGAAGCGGCCCGCGCCGCCTCCTCTTCGAGGGCGATCATCTGCTCGAGTTGATCCGCTGAGCCCGCCGCCACGGACACTGCCAATCGGGCCTCTTTAGATTTCACCGGTGGAATTCTTTTCTCGGAGCGCCCCAGTTGTAATCGGGCAGCACGGTCTTCAAGGACGTAAGCCGAAAAGGAAGAGCACAAGTCGCAGGCCTGCGGGTCGTGCTCAAGGCCCAGGCAGTAGACGACATGGAGTGCGGATCCGCCCTAGACATCTTCTGCCCAAGGGCACCTCCGAAAACCGAGTCGACGGTCCATCGCAGCCGCGAGGAGAAGAAGACCAAGTCTTTTAGCAAAAACTTTTGATTTTGAACTTTCAAGAATTAGGAACCAGTCTTAAACGAGCGTGTTAAGGAGGGAACCTGAGCTTCCAAGCGGTAAGGAAGATCTGGCGTCATGGGGCGGAGCCGAGAGTTTTACCACCCGGGTGGGTGGGAGGAGCCAGCTTGAAGACCTTCCGGCAAGATTTAAAGCTGCAAGGAACCTGCCAATAAGTGTGGATGAACAACATATCCATGTCCCTAGAAAAGACAGTTTTACTTTAAAAAGAAAACAGAACTATATATCACTTGGCATACAGTCAGGTTCCTACCTTTTTTTTTTCCTCTAAAGTGCAGTCGGAGTAGCAGTAGTTAGGAAACATGGCATTCAACTACAGCAGGCACACTGTAGAACAGTTAAAACAGTTGTGCGAGGACAGAGGAGTCCTGTTCGAGGTGACAGCCAAGAAGCAGAACCCCATAGAGGCCCTGACGGTAGCAGATACCCAGAGCTGGGAGTCACAGACCGTGACTGAAAGGGTCCAGATCTTGAGTGTGGCAGAACTAGCGGCCTGTGAGGGGTCCCGAGCCAATGAGAAGGACCACTGTCAGTGGAGGACCACAGCAGCAGGGACCAGTTACCAGTATCCTGAATCTGGAAGTTCTCGGGTTGTAACTTGAGTTGAGCAGGATGGAGCTGGAGTCCCAGGAGAGGAGAGAATGAGAGAAACGAGAGGCAGAGTGACAACAGAAGGAGGCAGACGTGAGGAGTGCCAGAGGCAACATGAGCTGGAGAAGATGAGACTGCAACCAGCGGCACCAGAGCAAGTAAGTGGCTTGGGTTTAACTGGGACTGCAGTACTAGGTTACAAATTGAACTCTAAATTGATAGCGGAGTTTAAAGACGGGGAGGATATAGACGCCTTTATAAATTCTTTTGAAACAGTTTGTATTCAGGCTAAAATTCCTATAGAGTCCTAGAGTTTCCAGCTATCCCCGCTACTTACCGGAAAAGCTCAGGATGCATTGGGTCACATGGACAACAAAGACAGTGATGATTACAGCAAGTTAAAAGCTGCACTACTAAAAAAGTTTGAATTAACTGCTGAATCACACAGAGTTAAATTCCATAAACTCAGGAGAAGCCCTGATATGAGCTATGAGGAGCTAGCCATGAAACAACGTCAATTTTTAAAAGGTTGGAGGGAAGAAATTGAGGCAAACACTGTTGATAAAATTGAAAATGTGATTTTATTAGAACAGTTTTATTGGGCATGCCCAGCAGAGTTAAAAACCTGGCTAGAGGACTGAGATCCAAAAACAGTGCAAGAGGCTGCTGAACTCTCGGACCGCTATGCCAAGAGCAGACCTGCACTGAGAGCGAATGGGGCGGGCGTGACAGCGCAGAAAGGGAAAAGAGCGCCTTCAGGGCAGCTAAAACCCTCACTGCCTCCACTGAAAGCAGTTAGCCCTGGTTTCAAAGAAAAGATTTCTATGATGTAAGAAATGCTTGTTGGTTATGTAAAGAAACTGGGCACATTGCCAGACAGTGTCCAAGAAGGGCAAGCAATAATATGCAAAGTGGTACCAGAAAACAAGTGGGTTATTTGTGTGTTCCTGAGAGCATGCCAGTGAACATGAGAGAACACATGCACCCAGTCATGGTAAATGGCGTACAGACACAGGAGTTAAGGGACACAGGGGCATCCCTGACATTAGTGAAAGGGGATCTAGTACAGTCTGGTCAGCTTATCCCAAACAAATACGTGACTGTACAGGATTTTGCGGGGGAAGTGAAAACATTGCCACTAACCAGTGTTCTCCTGGACTGGGGTGAAATGGGGGAATTGTGCAACAGGTGGCTGTAGCTAAAACGTTAGCAGTAGATGTGATCCTGGGTAACAATCTCCAACAGGGGATGGTATGTGCTGTTACCCGTAGACAAGCGGCAAGGGAAAATAGTAGTTCCCTGAACCCCACAGAAACCAGTGTAGAAACCACGGAGAGGCTGGTTCCCCAGCCTATGTCTCCAGATGGGGAGACTGATAAAAAAGGGGTAGAAATTTCCCTGGTAGCGAGTGACCACACAGCTATGGAAGGTTACTCTGAAGAGGGAGGGGTGACCAATTGTCAGAGGGTTAGGACTGACAGCGATCCTGAGGGCCCTGACACTAGTGCAAGGGACCCTAGTTTGGCGACTGAAGGGGACTTGTCCCATGCCTTGGGACTGTGTGAGGGGTTTGCAGCTGCTCAGAGGAGTGACCCTACTTTAGAGAAGCTGAGGGCTTGGGCAGACTGACGGCACACAGGGAGGTGACGGCAGACATAAGGTTTATTGGGAAAATGGACTTATGTATACACGGGCAGTACAGACAGAGGGAGGGATGCTAGACAGGCAGCTTGTCATTCCCCAGGGGTATCATGAGCAGTTGTTCAAAACTGCACATGATAGTCCCTTGTTTGGTCATCTGGGAATCGCACGAACTACGCAGTAGCTTGGCTCCAATTTCTACTGGCCTAACTTCACCCAGCAGGTGAAGGAGTATTGCAGGTCTCATCACCGGTGCCAAGCAATAGGGAAGGCGGGCAAGAAAACCCAAGCCGCCCTGATCCCCTTGCCCATAGTGGAGGAGCCATTCCAGAGGGTGTGAATGGATATTGTGGGGCCTTTAAATACCCACAGCTCCTCAGGGAAGAGATTCATCCTGACTGTGGTAGATTATGCCACCCAGTACCAAGAGACAGTTGCCCTATCCTCACTGAGGACAGACAAAGTGGCAGATGCCTTACTTGGGATTTTCTCCTGTTTTGGGTTTCCGCAGGAGGTAATCACCGATCGAGGGGGTTCCTTTATCTCGGGCCTGATGAAATGTTTATGGGAGAAGTGTGGGGTGGTGCAGAGATGCACAACATCGTATCACCCACAAGCCAATGGACTTGTGGAACGTTTCAATGGTACCCTAAATTCAATGCTCCGGGCGTTTGCTGAATGGCATGGGAGAGACTGGGAGAAATACCTTTCCCACCTGTTTGCATACAGGGAGGTGCCCCAAGAGTCGACAGGATTTTCTCCCTTCAAACTCTTATATGGACGCCGTGTACGTGGGCCCCTAGACAATCCGGGAGAACTGGGAAGGCAAGCACGCCACCCAGGGAACTCCCATTGTGGATTATGTCCTTAGGTTTAGGGAAGGGCTGAAGGAGCTTATGGGGACAGCCCAGAGCAACCTGGCAGCTGCCCAACAGAGACAAAAGGTGTGGTACGACTGCAGGGCCAGAGCTCGCTTGTACATGGTGGGTCAGGAAGTCTTGGTCCTTATTCCGGTCCGGAAAGACAAGCTGCAAGCTGAGTAGGCAGGACTGTACAAACTGGTCAGGAAGGTAAATGATGTAAACTACATTGTGGAGTTACCCGACCGTAGACAGACAGAAAGGATGTACCATGTCAACATGATGAAGCCATATGCAAATAGGGCTGACATGGTGTTTGCAGTGTGTAGTCATGGGGAGGGGCGGATGAAGAAGACCCCCTTCTGGACTTGCTGGAAGAAAGCAAGTGGGAGTCCTTTGTGGAGGCAATTAAAATGGCGCCCCAGTTGACCCCGGACCAGGTCCAGAAAGTAAGGGAGGTTTTAGCAGACTTTGCCCCCTTGTTTAGCGCTAAGCCTGGACTAACCCCTATGCGACACACAATGTGGAGACAGGGACAAGATCACCACACGTAACAGCATATCGCGGTGTCAGATGTTGTCCAAAAGAACATTAGGAAGGAAGTGGAGTAGATGCTGGATGTAGGGGTAATCCAGAGATCCCACAGTCCCTGGGCCTCACCCATAGTCCTTGTGCCCAAGCCAGATGGCTCAACTCATTTCTGTGTGGACTATCATGGACTGAATGCAGTCACGAAGTCCGATGCCCCGGACAGACGAACTCCTGGACAAGTTGGGAGGGGTGACCTACCTTACGACTATTGACCTGACCAAGGGGTACTGGCAGGTAGAACTGACAGAGCGAGCTAGGGAAAGGTCGGCCTTCATCACTCCGATAGGCTTATTTGAGTGTAAAGTAATGCCTTTCCGAATGAAGAATGCCCCGGCCACTTTCCAAAGGTTGGTGAACCAGGTGTTGAATGGTGCTGAGGAGTACGCCGTAGCGTACCTGGATGACACTGCCATCTTCAGTACCAGCTGGGAGGAACACCTTTCATACCTTAGGGAAGTGCTGGGCAGGATACAGAGGGCCGGGCTCACTGTCAAAGCTGAGAAGTGCCAGGTGGCCATGGGGGAAGTGGCATACCTCGGGCATGTGGTAGGCAGGGGACAGCTCCGTCCTAACCAAATAAAGATGGAGGTGATTCAGGTGTGGCCCAGACCAGAAACCCAGAAGCAGGTCAGGAGCTTTCTACGGACAACAGGGTACTACAGAAAGTTTGTACCTAATTACAGTGCCCTGGCTGCTCCCCTATCTGACCTGCCAAACAAAATTACTTGTGGCCCAGCCTGTGAGGAAGCCTTTACCAGACTGAAGGAGGCACTGTGCAGTGCTCCTGTTTTGACAAGTCCGGACTACAGCAAAACCTTTATAGTTCAGACGGACGCCTCAGGCGTGGGTATTGGGGCAGTACTTAACCAGACATCTAGCCAAGGGACAGATCACCCCAGTTTTGTACTGGAGCAGAAAGCTGCTCCCCAGAGAGCAAGCGTACTCCACGGTGGAAAAGGAGCATCTTGCCATAGTGTGGGCCCTGAAGAAATTAGAGCCATACTTGTATGGGCAGCATTTTGTGGTGCAGACTGACCACAACCCCTAGTTTGGCTGACACAGATGGGAAAGAGCAATGGGAGACTACTAAGATGGAGTCTTGCTTTGCAAGCATATGATCTGACAATCATACATAGGTTAGGCATTAAGAATCAGAACGCAGATGGGCTGTCTAGAGTCTATGAGGAGTGAACTGAATTGGGAAGCTCATCCCATGTAGGGGATAGATCCCCCAAATTCAATCTAGGTGGGGAGGAGTGTGATGTAGACAGCCAGTTCTGAGTGCTGTATTATATTTTTTTTAATATAAAATGTATTAATGTCTCTGCTGAAAATTCAAATGATCTAGGAATGACCTCTCTCATCCCCCCTCCCCAGATTTTAGCTGACAGATGCAGGCCAAGAGAACTACTGACAGCATTGTATCACACACACAGTCTTTTTAGAGACAATGTGTTACTGGAAGACTGATTAAGAATCCTGTTTCTCTGAGCAAACTACAGAGTTAAGTTAATTTTGTTAAGAGAGAAACCATAAACTAGGTTTATGATATTAAAATAAGGGAAGCTAGAATGTTACATAGAGGTGTAAGGTTGTAAATGACCCTATGAAGCCTGTGTGAAGAGGGTACAGCATGAGATCAAAAGAGGTGTCACTGAAACTTGAGTTATGCTAAGGTTGCAGAATTAATACATCCTGTATAGTATAGATTAATAAAATTACATCCCGTGGTTGTATAAAAATATATTTTTGTTAGATATTTGACCAGAGGAGGGGCTGGATGACTTCATCAAAAAGGGGTTGGCCAATACTACGTGAAAAGATTATTCTCTTTCACTATAGAGTTGCATTTGCATCTAACACTGACTAAGGAAACATCTGAGCACTGTAAACAGGTATTTAGAAAGCTAAACAAAATCTAAATATAGTAGGAATTGCATGGTTTTAAACCTTGTTTTGTTTAAAGATATGTCTGTCTTGTGATACAAGAGTTCTGTATTGTATGTTTGACGTATTATTATATATTTTAGTAAAAACTCTAATTTTAGAGCAAACCTGGTCAGTCTTTGAATTGCTTTCTTTTGCCAAGAAATATTTATGGTTCAGCAGACATAAGCTTGTATGGTGGTACCAAACTGGAAACAGAAGCATTTTAAATTTGAGGTCTTTATTAAGTTTTAAGGGTTCATCTCTGAATACCTGGTTAGGTGCCCGTAGGCAAAGATATCTGCCCCCTGAAGACAGATATATCTGAGCCTGTGCATGGGTATACTAGCAAGAGGTTACAGTTTGAATCCCTCCAGAACGGAGACCAAAGGTTGATCTGAACTCACAAAAACAGACAAGAGGGTTACCTTGTCTGTTACACTGTTCACAAGACTGCACTCAGAGGTTGGCAGTTTGGGAGCAAAGGGCCTGACCTGCTGAGTGAATTTGTGATAGTGATGCCCTGCCATTCTGCTAGGTGGTGGGCAAATCCCCCCCCCCCAATGCCGCCACACTGTTTGGAGGTGGAGGGGGTCTGAAGGAGTCAAGAGGTGGAGGAATGGCTGGGGAAGGCACCACCTGCAGCTCGTTGGGTCTTGGAGGCAGGAGGAGAGGTAACGGCCAGTCCTGATGCTCTCCTTTTATTCTGAAGCCTGTTAAAAGGCTGTTTGCCTTGGCACTTTTGCTGGCACAGAAAGGGCTGCTTAGGCTTGAAGCTCACCTTGTACATGGACTTAACTGATCTCAGGGCCTTCCCGCTATCCTGGAGGCCCATGATGATGTCTTTGGTGTTGCCCCAGAAGATGACAGATCCTCTGAAGGGGATGTCCTGTATGGCTGCCTGAACATCCTGAGAGAGCCCGGAAATACAGAGCCAAGCGTGATGCCTGAGGCAGACTGTAGTAGCCAAAGAGCGAGCCATGGCATCTACAGAGTTGTAGATAGCCCTCAATGCATGTCTACAAGATATTTTAGATAGCCTCAGGGCCTTGGTGAGCTCTGACTTAAAGTCTGAGTCCTCCACTGTTTCTAGCCTGGCCTCAAGCTGAGCCATGGTACCTTTTTGGTATGAAATCATATGCGCCATATAGTTCAAGGAATGTAAGACACATGTAGATGAGGAGTAGATTTTGGGGCCAAACTGATTTAACTGCCCCAACTCCTTGTCAGGAGGGGAGTTGCTCATATGTTTAGGTTTGGCAGCATGGTCGTGAGCCGCAACGATCATGATGGAGTCTGCCTTTGGGTGAGAGCATAGATAAGGCGCGCTTCTCAGGTGAATTGTAGGCCTGGTCCGTCTTCTGAGAGGACGACTGGAATGGAGTGAGACATCTCCCAGATAGTGGAGGTAAGATCCTCGTATGGCTCCGTCCATTGGGGGATTGGAATAGGTGATGCCTCCACTAAGCCCAAGTGCTCTGCCAGGCACTTGCATTTCAGGTCTTGCTCCTGTGCATTCCAACCATTATCTTGTTGGAGAATACAGAGGAGTTTGGTGAAGGAGGGGTCTTCGGAAGGAGATTTGGGGGGACTCCTTATCGTTGGACAGTGTGACTTCCAAAAGGTTTCCAGAGGATGAGTTGGAGGAGTCAGCCTCAGAGTCCGAGGATTCTCCCTTCTCAGAGGTCTCAGTCTCAGTCAGAGGGACCTCTGGAGTAGCGCCCCCAGAAAGGTGTGCCATGGTGGAACGGCTTGACCTGTGAGAACCCACGGAAGACAAAGAGCATGGGATGAGGGTTGCCATTGGGGCCGGCAGTTTCTTATTCAAATCCGCCACCAACTTGGATCTGGCCTCCTGCCACCAGGTCTGGAACATGTCCTGGGAGTCTTGCTGAGGCTGAGGTGGAGGCTGGAAGTACTGGTAACCCACTCTTAAATAATAAGGGGGAGTAGCCTGGAGCCTGAAAAGGGGCCCCATAGCCCTGCGTCCGATATCCATGGTAACAGCTGTGGGTAAAAGGAGCTGATGTTGGGCCTGACATCAGGTAGCCTGGCATTGGTAGGCCTGGGTAATGTGAGTAGCCCAAGGGTGGGCCATGGGGATACCCTGATGGTCCAAGGGGGTCCCCAGGGGCCTCGAAGGAGGCGGAGCAGAGGGACCTGGCAAGTTATCTGGTGTCGGGAGTCCTGATGTCAGGATAGCAGGCACTGGGGTTGGCGCCGGGAAGCCTGGCGACTGGTCCTCAGGTATCAGAAAAGATGCCGTTAGACTTGGAGGGGGGGGGGGGAGAGCTGATGGAGGCTCTGATGGGAGTTGGTCCAAGGAACCTGAAGTCAGTGGTCCAGAGCCTGGTGTAGGCATCCCTGACGTCTGGGCTGACGGAGGGCCTGATGGGGGTAGGAAGATCCTTGGGAGACGGTGGAGGAACTGACTCAGTCATGAGAGCCCTAGGAGGATTATCCATGGGGGTCTGGAAGGTTACCAGCAGTGGAGTGGGTGAAGAAAGGACCACTTCCAGGGGACCCAATTCCCCCTCCATCCCAGGTAATGGGTTGGGTACAGGAGGTTCCACGGGCAAAGGTGGAGGGGAAGGCTCCCTGTCAGGGGAAACCTGATGGGAGGGCTTACCTTGGGAGGTCAGTGAGCTCAGCTGGATGTCAGGTGTGTTGGTGTCAGCCCCCGATGGGCGAACTTCGACTGGGTGGATGCCGGAATCCCCTGTGTCCAATTTATCGGTTGACAGAGGAAGAACCGGGTGGGTGGGGGAGGAGCCCCATACTGGCTTATCAGCCAATGTCAGGCAGGTTCCCTATGGGTAGGAACCAGACTTATCGACGACTGCCCATGTTCTGGAAGAACTGGGGTCCAACTTATCGGTGTTGACCAGGCGTCCTCTGGAGGTCCCGGCAGGTGCCTTATCAGTCAAAAATCCCATTTTTGAGCCCATCTTAATGGGCTTAAGAGAAATGAAGGAACCAGAGGAACTGGACGATGAGGCCTGGACAATCACCAGGGAAGGCAGCCGAGGAGCAGTCTTGTCCACAGGCTTAAGCCCTGTGACCCTGCTGGTAGAGAGCCGCTCTTGGTCCTCCAGACACTCCCAGTACTTCTCTCTCTCTTTTTCTTCTTAGTCTCCAAAGAAGAAGAAGTGGAGTCCCTCAGCTTCTGCATCTCTTGCTCCAAAGTGGCCATCCTGGATTTCAAAATGTGAGTTTCTAGGGCCTGCTTTCTGCGTTTGTGTGTGGCCTGATTGAAGGGCTTGCAAACCGGGCAGGCCTCGATGTCGTGGGCCAGGCCTAGGCAGAAGAGGCAGAGCTTATGGCTGTCTTTATGAGGGATCTGTGAGTCGCACTTCTTCTTGGTCTTCGGAGAATCGGATGGAGAAGACATAAAACTTAAAGAAGAACGAACTATTATCAGTAGAAACAGACGTAATACTTATCAAAATCGCGACTGGACTGCAGCAACGTTCACCGTGAGGTCCTCACACAGTTCGATGGCTGGAAAGAACTGGAAGGCGGGCGCAGGGACTGCCCACTCATAGGGTCACATTGACGTCAGTCATGTGAAATCCTGGGGCGGTTCCCCCGACAGACACAGCTACACAGCTAGCAAAAGTTTGCTGTACGGTCCTGACATCAGAGGGTGCATTCCTATATGTTATGATCTACTGCAGGAACCCTTTTGAAGTAAGATCTCAAGAGTCCTGTGCCGCTCCTTTTTGTTTGTTCCCTGTGAGCCAAATCCACTGCCCGACTTCTCTGAACCCTTCAGTAAGTGTTTCAAGCATTGGGTAAGTGTACCAGGATGCATGGCTTGACTGCTCACAAGTCTTCATGTCATTTTCTGGTCCCAGGCAATCTAGGCAAGCAACTGTTGTGGGGTTGGGTGGTGGGGGTCATAAGGGACATTTTTGTTTTTCAGCCGAAGTAGTGTTGGAAGCCTGGTTTGGGAGCCTGGCTGTTTGGGGTACAGAGCAGGGAAATCTCAAAAAAGCCCCAAAAGTGGCCATCAACGGGAAAGAAAACAGCTCCAGCAGAGAACATCAGCAACCAAAATGTAGAGAAAAGCTGCTGAAAAACGAGTTTACTAATGTCGAGAACTACACAACGCAACCTCATTGTTCCAGTGGACAGAAAAATCTGGAACATGGAGATACAAGGCTGCAAGATGAAGGGGAGAAGTCAAAGGTCTATCTAATAGTCTTTCTGAGGGCTTTATGTATATGCTCTGTGGAATCTACACCAGTGTGACCACATGGAAGGAATCCAGGTAGTTATGATGTACTAACCTAGTGGCTGTCTAATGGATACTCCAAGGTTGAATGTGCAACATGTAGGTTTTCTGATCTGTCTATAAACTACACTACTGAAAAGTATGTCATGGCTGCCTAAGTATCCACCCATCTGCAACAATATTCTACTGTTCAGTAAAACATTTCAGGTTAGGAGTATATGGAAGAGAAGCTACTGAAACATAATATGATATTCTTGGTCTCACACTGACCACTGGTCATATTATTCAACACAGAAGAGGTATGATTTCATTTGTTACCCTTCATTGACTTCTGTAAGTAGTCCCCTTTTCATCTGCTGCTCACTCCCTTACTAGCTCCTCCTCCTTAGTGGTGCTCATATTAACCTGACTTCAGACGTATGGTATGCAGTAAAACAGCTATGTGATGTTGCTCTGGACCCTATTCCTGTCCCCCCGCTTGAAACTGGAGATGTTATTCATGTTCTACACAGTTTAAGAACATTCCTGTTTGGGGTTTCTAAAATGTTACCTAGAGCCAGTGCTGTGAGCAAATGAGTGGGGAAAATAATATTTTTAACCCCCCCCCAAAAAAAATGTCTATATAATGTGGACTGTGGTCCCACTGTAAGCAAGGAAATTACTACTATGAGATCCTCTGATGGAGAGGTATGTTTTTCTTCCGTTTTGCTTTCTAACCACTTTTACATTTAATCTAGGCTGACATTTTTGAGATGATCTCAGTTCAATAAGTATTTCAGTCAGAAAAAGCTGTGACAAGTACTTTTTTATTAATAAGATTTGTAGAAAAAAATATTTACAAAATGTTAACAGTTTGTACACAAAAAAACATACTATGATACTATGACAGCAGTGGTAGATTTTTTCCCCCAATTTCACAGCAAACAAACTTTGCCCTTGTTATTTTTTAGTGCAAACACAACTTTAAAGGGCAGTTAAGTTATTCTTTGCCTGGATACCATAGGTTGCACCATTTCAAAATCCAGACGTATATGAAAGGCTTTATCCAGCCTCTCAATTAACAAAAGGATTCTTGGAATAATTCTTTATACTACTGAACTGGCATCCACTTCACCTAATCACAGTATCAAAAGAAAATACTTAATTCTGATTCAGTTCCAACTCACAAAGCAACTACCCCATGAATATTGGCAGTAGCTAAAGGCTATCAGATGTGCCCAGCCCGTCATCAAAACAACTTTACAGTAAAAGCATTTGCATATTATATTTTAAACTCTTTAAAACTGAGTTTCATTAGTGAGTTAATTTGCATGGATACAGTTTTTTACTGATCCGTGAGAGCAGTCATTTAATACATGGTCCCAAAGCAGTCCAGAACAGTGAACAATTAAACCTGGATTGCTCAGATTGCTTTGGTTTTCAGCAACATCCTTGCATCTGTAGCCCCATTTACATGGTTGCATTTGCACCAGAGCAACAAGAGCACTTGGGTTGCTCTGGAGCAGAGACAGCCACGTAGACACTGGACGGTGGTAAGTTGATCACTGCACCGCTCATGGATCCGCTGGAAACTTGGGGATACTGACTGGAGTGAGTGCTGTAAGCAGCCATGTGGACAAGCTGTACTGCTCGCTCCGATATAAGTTAACAGTCTTATCTGCCTCCCAAGATCCTCCAGTGCCTCTCGTGCAGACATACGGTCCCCTCTCCAGCATCAGCACTGAGAGGGGTCATCTAGACAAACTTCCCAATCATCCCTGGTGGTCACAGCAAGTTTGAGTGCTGCAGAAATCGCAGTGCATCAGCCATGTAAACACGGCTTGTAACACATACTGGAACAAGGTGCAACACTGAGGTTTTTACACTTGGGTTACCTAACACACTCAACTTCTGTGGGTCATGGGACAGACCTCTCGCTGTAAAATAAATGCTCAGCAAAGCCAATGCTGCTTTTGCCTCTGCGTTTTATAGTACAGTGAGAATGTTTCTCCTGTGCTAAGTCTTACTGTGAACAGACCATGTCAAATACATTTTAAATAAGTATAGACTCTTGGCCAGTCAAGGTGCATAACGCTGGAACCCAAGTATATTAGCCAAACAGAAAGCAACTTGTAAATGGGACAGCTTTTTACTACTTTTTATAATTGTGCTGGGAAAACTGGTCAGCTTTCCATGTGCCATAATCTGTTACAAACAGTGTGCGAAAAATTACCCACAAACAGTTCACTGTCAGTTGCACTGATTACATGTCTGAAAACAGTCTCAAACTCCAATTTCAGTGGCACTGATGTATTACAATCTGCACCTGCTTATCTGCCTTTTACACAGCCACCACACTAATTTTCCGTCATGGTGTCTGATGCCTTTCACTTGGTTTAGCACCAAATCTGCACTTGGAGAACCATTACTCATGCTCAGATGTCCATCACAGGCTATGGGAATGGATATGTTGGATATTGGAATACAGACTGTACTCCTCAATTGGAAGCTCATGTAAAGTCGCTGGGTTCTTGTTTAAATATGAATCAGATTGAAGTGCAGCACTGCAAATGCACCGACTGTTTTTCACGTGGTTCCTTAGTGCATATTAACCCGACTTGGAATTCATTCTTCTAGTTTTCCTGTTTAAACTGCAGCAAAAGGAATGCAATGGGATTCAAATTCCTCAGTTGCCATATATTTAAATGCAGTGGGAATTGATCACTTTGCAATCGATTTAGTTCTTTCTCATCAGTCCAACAGCATGTAAACCAAAAAGGATTCCAATCTGAATAAACTGAACTGATTGTAAAGTAATTGATTCCCACTGCATGTAAACATGAGATGAGATCACCAAGGGAAAATAATTCAGCACTTCAACAAATACTGTTGTTTCCATACTGGAGGTACACTGCACTAATAAAAACTGCTGCAGCAAAGTGAATGGAGAAGGAAAAAGGAAAAAGCTTTGGGGGCCCTGGTATGACTGCAAAGTTTGCACTATGTGAAGGCTGGCTCTGATGCCACACAAAATAATCTCATGTTAATTTATTACATCTTTAGGTTGCCCTTAGTCACCTGGCCACCCAATTCCTTTTACAGCCTGATTATAGCCTAGTAGCCACTTTATGTAATTGTGTTTCCAGTTTTCAAAAGATTTTCTTATGCTCTACTTGAACACACACAGATTTGGCTTCTGTAGTTTGTAAAAACAGGTTACTCACCTGTAACAGTAGTTCTAGGAGTGGTATATGTTGTTCATCTACACTCTTTGGCATATCCCTTTCCCCTTTAAATCTTGCCGCAAGTCTTCAAGCTGGCTCCTCCCACCCACCCGGGTGGTACATACCTCGGCTCCGCCCCATGACACCAGATCTTAGCCCGCTGGAAGCAAGGTGATGCACCTAAAGCCGGGGAGGTCAGGTGGGTGCGTGTGGATGAACAACATATACCACTCCTAGAACTACTGATACAGGTGAGTTACCTGTTTTTCTAGGAGCATCGATATGTTGTTCATCCACACTCTTTGGCAGACACCTAGCAGTTCTCCGGGAGGAAGGAGGCAAGGCGCACACCCCCTACTTAGGAAACAGAGATTGGAGAACCGAGGTCCCAAAACCAGCATTCTGACATGACTCAAAGTCGAAGTGGTAATGGGTAATGAAGGTGTTTGCCGACTTCCAGGTAGCAGCTGGACAGGGATATCCCTGGAAGCAGCCACCGATGCAGCAGTATGGCGGGTAGAATGAGCTCTTATCCCTCTGGGAGGCTCTTTGCCCGCCAACTCATAGCACAGACCTATGCATGATGTAATCTATCTTGCAATAGTCAGTTTGGCTGCAGGTCTGCCAGAAGTGGCTTCAGCGTAGGTGACAAACAGCTGGCGAACCTCTCCCCGAATTTCAGCCACCTTCTCCTTGTAGTAGGAGAAAGCACGTCTAAGGTTCAGGGTATGGAGCCTGTACTCTGCATCTGAGGTGTAGTTAGGGTAGTATACCAGCAGAGTCAACACCTGGTTAAGGCGAAACTCTGACACCACCTTCGGAAAGAATTTCGGGTGGGGGCGCAGGACAACTTTGTCCCTGTGAAAGACCAGATAAGGGGAGTCCACCAAGAGCACCTGGAGTGCCCCTGTCCTTCTGGCTGACGTGATAGCCACCAGAAAGGCAGTCTTCCACGACAAGTGTGAGCTCACAATTGTGCATGGGTTCGAATGGCTTGCCCATGAGCTTTGCCAAAACCAGCAGAAGATCCCACGGAGGTGGAGGTTCATGCACCGGAGGGGATATGTGATCCAGGCCTTTGAAAAAGTGCCTGACCACTGTCTCCTGTGCCACTGTCGACTGACCGACCCGTGCCCGGTAAGCAGAGATGGCTGCCAGGTGCACCCTAGGGGTCGATGACTGAAGACCCCCTTTGGAGAGAGACCAAAGGTAGTCTAAAATGTTAGCCACAGAACAGGATAAGGGGTCCAGACTCTTACCCTGACACCAAATGGAAAACCTTTTCCATTTGAAGGCATAACATTTCCTGGTCGATTCCTTACAAGATGCCTCCATCACGGTGTAGACATCCTCGGAAAGGCCCAGAGCCTGGAACTCTAGCCGCTCAGGTACCAGGCTGTGAGGTGCAGGGATTGAAGGTCCAGGTGGAATACCTTCCCCTGGTTCAATGATATCAGGTCCGGGAGTGTACAAAGTTGCTCTGGGGCCCCTGCAGCTGAGGCAGAGAAGATCCGGATACCAGAACTGGCAGGGCTAATCTGGGGCTACCAGGATCACCTTCACCTTGTCCCTCCTCACCTTGAGTAACACCTTGTGGATCAAGGGAAATGGAGGGAAGGCGTAGAGAAGGCCTGAGGTCCACGGCCTCGAAAAGGCATCCCCTGCAGTGAGTCCTGCTGAGGGGGGCGGGCATGGTACAGCCTCAGCTTGGTGTTCTACCTGGAGGCAAACAGGTCAACCAATGGTTTGTCCCAACGGGAGAACAGATTGTAAGCTACCTCTGGATGGAGAGACCACTCATGGGATGTCTGTCCTATGTGGCTGAGAGCATCGGCCAGTTGGTTCGAGACTCCTGCCACATGGATGGCAAGGAGATCCGCCTCCAACCGGCTGATGAAGGTCCAGATCTGGAGCACCTCCTTGCATAGCAGACGGGAGTGTGTGCCGCCCCGTTTGTTGAGGTAGTACATGGTCATGGTATTGTCCGTCTGGACTTGAACCACTTGACCCTGGAATTGAGGAGCAAAAGCTGACAGTGCCAGTCTGACTGCTCTGAGCTCCAACAGGTTGATGTGGCAACGGGACTCCTCGGGGGTCCAGAACCCGTGGGCTCTGTGGTCCCCCATGTGGGCTCCCCAGCCCGTGAGAGAAGCATTGGTGGTGAGGATGACTGTCGGCTCGGGGCGGACAAACGGGATCCCTTCCTGCAGATGACTTGAGACGGTCCACCATTGGAGAGCGTTCCACATCTTCTGGGTGACATTGACCAGCTGGTTGAAAAGACCCCGACGCTGAGTCGACTGAGCAGCCAGCTCCCACTGAAGGGGGCGCATGTACAACCTGGCCCAACGGACCACTGAGGTGCACGCCGTCATGTAACCCAAAAGGCACAGAAAGTCCCGGGCAGGGCGTAAGTGCCCAACCAGAAATGACTGGGCAAAGAAGGAAAGAACCTCCGCCCTGTCCGCTGGAAGCCGAGCTCTGCCCCGATAAAGCCCATCACCTGAGAGGGCACGAGTTCCGACTTGGCCTTATTGGGAACAGGTTCGGAGGGCCAGGTCCCTGGACCTCTCCGCCTCCTGCAGGGAGGAACCCGCCAGGAGCCAATCGTCGAGATAGGGGTATATCCGAACCCCTTGATACCGTAAATGGGCTGCTACCACTGCAATGCATTTGGCGAAGACCCAAGGGGCCGATGACAGGCCGAACGGCATGACTAGGAACTCGTACAGGATCCCTTCGACCCTGAAGCGGAGGAACTGCTGGTGGGACGGACGGATTGGGACGTGAAAGAACGCGTCCTGTAGATCCAGTGAACAGAACCACATGTTTCGCTCCAGAGATGGTATGATCTGATTCAGAGTTACCATCCGGAAGGTGCGAGACCTGAGATATTGATTCAGGTCGTGGAGATCCAGGATGGGGTGCCAACCCACCCATCCGCTTGGGCACCAGGAAGTACCTGGACATGAAGCCTGGGTCTGTAGGAGGATCCGACACTGGAGCTACCGCCTCCTTGCAGAGGAGCTGAGCAATGTCCTCCTGAAGGGCCGACTGAGATCCTTTCCTCCCGTGGGGCACGGGCTCGGAAAGGAGGGTACTGCTCAAACTCTAGAGGCAGTCCCCAACTAACCATTTCCGAAGTGATACCGGACCAGGCGGAAAGAAAGTGGCAGAGCTGGCCCCCCACAGGAGGACCCAGAACTGGCGTGACGGGAGTAGGAGTGGCCACCCTTGACCCGTCATTGCGCAGGCTTAGAGGAGGAGGAGGCTCCTGGACCGGCACCTTGGCCTCCTTTGCAGGGCAGTTGGGGACCCTGCTTGGGCCTAGAGTGCCAAGCTTGAGCCTGCTGTTACTACTGATGCTGCTGACCTCCCTGGAAGGGGAGCTGTCTGACCGCAGGAGAACAGTGCCGAAAAGGCGGCTTCTTGCGCTTCTGCTGGTTCTTGCCCGAAGAACCCTTTGCAGAAGTGGCACTGGACTGCTCTATGTGCTGGAGGTGACCTGCCACTCCCGGACTTAAGAGGTCGGTGCCAAGGAAGGGCATGTCAGCTAGCTTGTGCTAAGTATCCACCGGAAAAGAGGATAATCTCAGCCAGGCCCTGCGGCGAGTGGCCACTGTGGCTGCTAGTGAACGGGCACAGGAATCTCCAATGTCCAAAGCCATCTGGAACTGCTGTTTTGCAACAGCATGGCCCTGGTCATGGACTTGCTTAACCATGGTCTGCATATCTGCTGGGAGAATAGGGAGGACTTCATCTAGCGACCCCAAGAGGGCGTGAGAGAAGTGTGCCATGATCTCTGCCGAGCTGACCTGACGAAGGCCCAAGGATGAGGCCGCATATACCTTCTGGGCAGAATGGTCCATATTTTTGGACTCCTTGTCTGGAAGGTGGTTAGTATCCGCTGAGCTACCCATGCGTCTAAACACTGAGGCAGTCACAAGGCTCTTGGCCGAGGGATGCTCAGTGAAGCCCGCCAAGGGCCCCATGGGTACAGTGTACTTGTGAGCCATGCGGACAGACGGAGCCGGGCAAGAGGCAGGGCGCTGCCATATCTTAAGGGCCGGGACAACAATGGCTTTGGACACTGGGAAGGCCTTTGTCGGGGTATCCCACCTCTTAAGGATATCCATGAGAGGATATTCCGCCTTCTTTTGGATAGGCTGCAAGGGCATACCGGTGGACTCAGAAATAAGTCGAAGGATGCCCTGGAAAGAGGATGGACCTTCCTCCAGGCCTGTCACTGACAACTCATCATCAAGGTGTGAGTGAAGACCAGTGGTATCAGAGTCCGAGGAGTCGGGATACAGAGGTCTCCCGCCTATGTCCACTTCAATACGCCAAGGGCAATTGGAAACAACAGTGATGGACAGACGACAGGGCAGGCCCGTATCTGTGTGATCCTCCTTCAAGCGGGCCCCCTCCCTGAGGCTGCTTAGGCAGTGGCTCCACCAAAATTGGTGGGGAGACCGGAACAGGCCGAAAAGGAATGCGTGCCAGTCCTACAGGAGGGAGAACCGGAGTCCTCGGTTCCGGAGGAGTCGTATCGGCCAGAGGGCTGGGGCCAAGTAATGGCCGGTGTAGCTGGCTTTTGACCAGTCATAATTAGCTGTGGCCACATGAAGTCCTCATAACGTCAACGGAGCTTCCGTCGAAGTCTCTCCTCGTCCGAGGAGGATGAGGATCGGTGGCGGCGCCTCTTCCGGGAGTGTTTGTGAACCTTTTTCGACCGACGGGATCCTAGTCCTCAATCGAGACTGACGGTGTCGGCTCTGTTGATCGGGAGAGGCCGGATTTGGTGAAAAATGAGGTTCCGGCTCCTGTCCCTCGATCAGGATACCTGAAGGACGGGTCTCCTCATCGAGGAAAGAAAGGATGGGTGTCCTCTCCAATGAGTCGTCGAGCAGGGTCGGCGACAACGGCTCAATCGGGTCGAGAGAAATCTCGTCCGGTTCTGCCGTATCCACGGCCTCGGTGCCTTGGCTTGACGGAAAGTCCGAGAAGCCGACGGCCAAGGAAGCGATCTTGACCGAGGTCGAGACCACCAGGTCCTGAGAACTGGACCACTCTCTGTCCCAGGAATGTGTTCTTCAGACAAAAGATGATGATTTAGGGTCCTTGTCCCTTTTCTTAGGGCAGGAGGAGTGTGAGCCCGAGGGCACCTCACACTTGGTAAGAAGAGACTGACAGCTCCCAAAAGGACCCAGTGAAGGTAGAGCCCACGTTATGCGGCACGAAAAAACTTCGGCTGGCCGAAGCTTGAGCAGCTTCCTCTTCAAAAGCTGCCATCTGGTCGAGCTGCTCGACGGATCCTGCGGCCGTGGAAACCGCCCACCTGGACTCCTTCGATTTCACCGGTGGATTGCAAAGCTTCCGTCTCCCTAGCTTTAGGCACATCTTGCGGTCGTTCAGGACCTTGGGATGGAAGGTCAGACAGATGGTGCAAGCTGTGGTGTCATGCACGACACCCAAGCAATAAACGCACGAGAGGTGGGGATTGGTGTGAGACATTTTCTGTCTGCAAGGACACCGGCGAAACCCGGGGGATGACTTGTCCTCCATGTCCGATGCACTCGGATTGGAATCAGAACTCTACGTAATTTCAAAGAAAGCAAATGCGTGAAAACCGCCGATTAGGAATCCAGGGCTCACGGTACTCTGTAGAAGTAGCATGAGGGAACTTGAATCTTCCACGAAAGGAAGATCTGGCATCATGGGCGGAGTTGAGTATACCACCTAGTAGGTGGGAGGAGCCAGCTTGAAGACTTCAGGCAAGATTTAAAGGAAAGGACATGCCAAAGAGTGTGGATTAACATATCCATGCTCCTAGAAATACAGGTTACTCACCTGTAACAGGAGTTCTAGGAATGGTATATGTTGTTCATCCACACTGTCTGGCAGGTGTCCTTGCCACTTTAAATCTTGCCGGAAGGTCTTAGCTGGCTCCTCCCACCCACCCGGGTGGTAAACTCCTCGGCTCGCCCCTATGACGCCAGATCTGCCCCGCTGGAAGCTCAGGGCAAAGGCCGGGCCGGAGAGGTTGGAGGAGTCAGGGATGAACAATATATATTATTCCTAGAACTCCTGTTACAGGTGAGTAAATACAGGTTACTCACCTGTAACAGGAGTTCTAGGAATGGTATATGTTGTTCATCCACACTCATTGGCAGGTATCCTGCCGCTTAAATCTTGGCCGAAGGTCTTCAAGCTTGCTCCTCCCACCCACCCGGGTGGTATAACTCGCGCTCGCCCCATGACGCCAGATCTGGCCTGCTGGAGCTCAGGTACAGCGTCGAGCCGGGAGGTCTGGGATATAGGATGAACAACATATACCATTCTTAGAACTCCTGTTACAGGTGAGTAACCTGTATTTCTAGGGACATGGATATGTTGTTCATCCACACCATTGGCAGACTCAGCAGTTCTCGGGAGGAGGGAGGCAAGACGACACCCCAATACTTACTTGGGAAAGAGAGACTGAGAACCGAGGCCCCAAACCAGCATCCCGGCGTGACTCAAGGTCGATGTGGTAATGGGTAATGAGGTTTGCTGACTTCCAGGTAGCAGCCTCTGCAGATTTCTGATAGGACGCCCCTGAAGCAGCTACTTGCAGCAGTATGGCGGTAGAATGAGCTCTTATCCTCTGGGAGGCTCCATGCCCGCCAACTTATAGCAGAGATCTATGCAGGAGGTTACCCACCTGCTTATCGTCCGCTTGGCTGCAGGTCTGCTAGATGCGGCTTCAGCGTAGGTGACAAACAGCTGGCGTAACCTCTCCCCGATTTCAGCCGCAGGCTCCTTATAATAAGCGAGCGCCTCTAGGGTCCAGAGTATGGAGCCTATATTCGCCTCCGAGGTGTGATTGGGGTAGAACACCGCAGAGTCAACACCTGGTTAAGGTGAAACTCCGACACCACCTTCGAAGGAATTTCGGTGGCAGGGACAACCTTGTCCCTGTGGAAGACCAGGTAAGGAGACTCGATGGAAAGCGCCTGGAGCTCTCCCATCCTTCTGGCTGACGGATAGCCACCAAGAAGGCGGTCTTCCACGACAGGTGAGAGAGACACACCTGTGCATAGGTTCGAATGGCTTGCCCATGAGCTTTGCCAGTACCAGCAGTAGATCCCACGGAGGTGGGGGTTCCCAGACTGGAGGGAAATGTGATCAAGGCCTTTGAAAAGCGCCAGACCACCTTCTCCTCATGCACTGACTGCTTCCCGCCCGCGCCTGTAAGCAGAGATGGCTGCCAGGTGCACCCTTAGGGTCGCCGACCTAAGCCCTTGACTAGAAAGGGACCATAAATAGTCCAAGATGCTTGCCAAGGAACAGGAGGAAGGGTCCAAGCCCTTGTTCTGACACCAAATGGAAAACCTTTTCCATTTGAAGGCATAGCATTTTCTGGTCGACTCTCACGGGATGCCTCAACTACATTGAGGACCTCGCCGGAAAGACCCAAGGCCTGGAACTCTAGCCGCCAGGAACCAGGCCGTCAGGTGCAGGGATTGAAGGTCCGATGGAACACCTTCCCTATTGACTGAGAGCAGGTCCGGGCGAGCTGGAAGCTGTCATGAGTCCTGGAGCTGAGACTGAGGAGATCTGGTACCAGAACTGGCGAGGCCAGTCTGGGGCTATCAGAATCACCTGCGCCTTGTCCCTCCTCGCCTTGAGAAGCACCTTGTGGATCAAGGGAATGGGGAAAGGTGTAAAGAGGCCCGGGGTCCATTGCCTCAAGGCATCCCCTGCAGGAGGGGGCGGGCATGGAACAGACTCAGCTTTCGCTCTCCCTGAGGCAAACAGGTCCACCTGAGGTGTGCCCCAAAGGGAGAACAGATGCTGTACCCGCAGGAGAGACCACTGTGGGATGCAGCCCCCATCCGGCCCAGGGCATCGGCCAGGGTGTTGGAGGCCCTGCCACGTGAATGGCTAGGAGATCCGCCCAGGCTGCAGACGAGTGACCAAATGCGAGAGCTTCCTTGCATAGAAGCATGGAGCTGGCCCGCCTGGGCGGTTTAGATAGTACATAGTCGTGGTATTGTCCGTCTGGACTCGGACCACTTGACCTCGGAGGAACGGAGCAAAGGCGGTGAGAGCTAGGCGGACCGCCTCGGAGCTCCAGCAGGTTGATGTGGCATCGACTCGCGGGACCAGAGGCCATGAGCCCGTGTTCCCCAGATGGGCACCCCAACCCATCAGAGAGGCATCGGTCGACAGAGAGACCGTCGGCTCGGGCGGAATGAACGGGATGCCCCTCCTGCAAATGATCTGAACAGTCCACCACTGGAGAGTGCCCACATCCCCTGTGTCACCGGCTACGCTGGTCCAAGGGATCGCAGCATTGTGACCACTGGCTGGCCAGTCCCCACCGAAGGGATTTATGTTCCAGCGGCCCAACGGACCACGCCTGGTGCAGGCCGCCATGAGACCCAGGAGGCGAGGAAGTCCCGGCAGGGCGAATTGCCCAACCAGAAATGATCGGCAAAGGAGGAAAGAACCTCGGCCCTGTCTGCCGGAGCCGCGCCTGGCTCGAAGAGAGTCGAGCTGCGCCCGATGAATAGAATCACCTGCTCGCTCGAGTCCGACTTGGTCAGCTGATAAGGAGGCCCAGTTGAGAGCAGACCTGAGGGCCAGATCTCTGACCACTCCGCCTCCTTCCTGGAGGAGCTGCTATCAGCCAGTCGCCCAGGTAAGGGTACACCCGGACCCTCGGGCCAAGAGGAATGCTGTCACCACAGCCATGCATTTGGTGAAGACCCTGGGAGCTGGAGACAAGTCAAGGGCATGGCTTGAACTCAAGAGGGATCCTTCCGCTGAAGCGAAGGAATCTCTGGTGAGACGGACGGATAGGGACGGAAAAACGCCGTCCTGCAAGTCCAGAGAGAGCAGAACCACACGCCGCTCCAAGGATGGTATTATCTGAGCCAGAGGACCATCCTGAAGGTTCGAGACCTTAGGAACTTGTTTAGGTCGTAGGTCGAGAATGGGGCGCCAGCCCCCGTCTGCTTCGAACCAGGAAGTACCTGGACACAAACCCTGGGTCTGAAGGAGGGTCCACCACCTCTTTACCACCTCCTTCTGGAGGAGGAGAGCTGGCGGTCACGAGCCGCCAGTGAGGCTGGGGATCGTCTCCCCGAGGGGCGACGGCTCTGAAGGGTGGTGCCTGCTCAATTCCAGAGGCAGGCCTCTTCCCACCACCTCTAAGACCCACCTGTCCGTGGTAACAGCGACCAGGCGGAACGGAAGTGTGCTGGAGCTGCCTCCACGGGGACCTAGGGGTAAGGTGACGGGATGGGGGCGACACCCTCAGCCCGTCACTGGGCAGGCTTGGAGGAGGGACTGGCCGAGGGACCTCCTGGGCCCTTTCCTCCTGCCTCCTGTTAGAGGAAGCCGCGTTGGGTTTGGGATGCCAAGGTCGAAGCCTGCTGGCCCTGACGTTGCTGGGACCGGGCGCTACAAGGTACAGAAGGACCAAAGGGCTTAGGCTGTGGTTTGTGCCTTGTCCTTCTGAGCGGAAGAGACCGAGTCCAAGGTGGCATTGGACTCTCGATCCTCTGCAGGTGACCTTCCACCCCAGGGTCAAGAGGTCAGTCCCCAAAAGGGAACATCCGCCAACTTGTGCTGGGTATCCGAGCAAAGGTGGATATCCTCAGCCAAGCCGCCGACGATAGCCACTGCGTCCGCCACCGATCTGGCACATGAGTCCCCTATATCCAAAGCAGTCTGAGCTGCTGTTTGGCCACTGTTCTGCCCTGGTCCCGCACCTGCTTAACCGTGAGTCTGCAGATCGGGGGGAAGATGAGGATGACCTCATCCAGGGAGCCCAACAGGGCATGAGGAAAATGTGCCATGAGGACGGCCGAACTGGCCTGACGAAGGCCGAGAGAGAGGACGCAGTGAGACTTTTCGGCCCGACATAGTCCACTTTCTTGGACTCCTTGTCAGGAGGTTTGTCCACATCCCTGGCGCTATGCCGGCGCCCGAAAACGCTGTCGGTAACCAACCCTCAGCAGAGGGGTGTTCCAAAACCGGACAAGGAACCGGTGACCGTGATACTTCCTGGCCATCCTGGTCAAGGCGAGGGCAGGAAGCAGGGCGCTGCCAAAGCTCCAGTGCCGGACTCCACTATGGCCTCGCCACCGGAAAGGCCTCCGCCGGAGAATCCCTCGTCCAGAATCTCCGTGAGGGGATACCTGGTCTGCTTGGAACGGGTTCGAGCTCCATCCCGGTAGACTCGAGATGAGCCGAGCAGTCCTAGGAAGGACGACGGGCTATCGTCCCATTGACTGACTCCTGAAGACTCCAAGTCCAGTCGCTTGGAGAAAAAGGAGGAATCATCTTCGACTCGGAAGAATCAAGAGCTGCCTCTGGCCTGAGCCACCCTTCACCTGCCGAGGTCGGTCGGGAGTGAGGGTAACTGACAGCCGATGGGTAGACCCCTTAGCCGACCGAGAATCCTTGGTCGGAGCCCCAACTGGGGCTGTGGAGGGCGGAGGTTCCACCACCGGAATCGGTGGAGCAGCTGGTTTTGGCCGAACAACCGCCTGGGTATAGGCCTCGGATAAGTCGAGGGGTTGTGTCGGGCTGCCCGTGACAGTTACTTAATGGCCGAAGGCGACGGGTCGGGCTTATTCCCGCCAGGAGGAGCTGTTGCAACATAAGGTCTCGCATCGCCGACGCACTTACGCCAAGCCTCCTCATCCGAGGAGGAGGACGAGGACGAGCGGGCGACGCCGGTCATCGCGTGCCGAGACCGAGACCGCTTATGACGGTGGGATCGGGCTGGACCGGTAAGAGGTCCGGGACCGACCGAGAGTCCCGGAATTTCCGAGGTCGGTGTGGGAGGTGTCGGCCGAACCGCACTCCTTCGCCTCGGATGGTCCATCCGAGGACTCGAACCGAGGCATAGGGCGAGCCCACGGGATCTCAACTCCTCCCGGGAACCGGGAGAGGGGAATCTCGGCTGCTAAAGGCGACAGCTCGTCCAATGGGTCGAGAAAATCTCGACTTCATCGGTGGGAGTCTCGTCAACTGACCTGACGGGACACCGTGGAGGCCAGTGGTCAGTTTAGCGGTCGATCGAGGCGGACGGTCGACGGCCCGGGAGAGGGACCTTTCCTCACTCCCAAGAGCGCCGACGAGGGACTTACCCTGTCCTCTTTTGGACCGAGAATAAGGTCCAGCAGACACAGGCCCTCTCCTTTAGTGGAGAGGGGACAGACAAAGCTCCTTAAAAGAAGCCGTGTAGGAAGAACCCAGAGAGAGCTGGATAAATGCCGCGTCGAGGAAGATACGGCCCGCGCCTGCCTCCTCTTCGAGGGCTACTCATCCGCCGAAGGCTGATCCGCGAACCCGGCCGCCGCGACACCGCCAACCGGGCCTCCTTGACTTCACCGAGGGAAACGCTTCGGGACGGCTCAGTTGCAATCGGGCAGCACGGTCTTCGAGGACGAGGTCGAGAAAGATGAGCACAGGCCGCAGCCCGCGGGTCGTGGCTCAAGGCCTAGCAGTAGACACACGTGAGTGTGGATCCGTCGAGACATCTTCGCCCGCATGGGCATCTCCGCAAACTGGGAGTCGATTTGTCCATCGCAGTCCGCGAGGGATAGAAGACTGAAGTCTTTTGCAAAATTTATTTTAAATCCGCAAACGGAGAATAGGAACTAGTCACAAACGCAGAGCGTTAAGGAGGGAACCTGAGCTCCAAGCGGTAAGGAAGATCTAGGCCATGGGGCTGAGCCGAGTTATACCACCCGGTGGGTGGGAGGAGCAAGCTTGAAGACCTTCCGGCAAGATTTAAAGCGGCAAGGATACCTGCCAATGAGTGTGGATGAACAACATATCCATGTCCCTAGAACCTGTATTTCTAGGGACATGGATATGTTGTTCATCCACACTGTCTGGCAGACTCCTAGCAGTTCTCCGGGAGGAGGGAGGCAAGGCGCACACCCCCTACTTAGGGAATAAAGACTGGAGAACCGAGGCCCCAAAACCAGCATCCCGGCGTGACTCCAAGGTCGATGTGGTAATGGGTGATGAAGGTGTGTGCTGACTTCAGGTAGCAGCCCTGCAGATTTCCTGGATAGGGACGTCCTGGAAGCAGCCACCGATGCAGCAGTATGGCAGGTAGAATGAGCTCTTATCCTCTGGGAGGCTCCATGCCCGCCAACTTATAGCAGAGATATGCAGGAGGTGACCCACCTGCCTATCGTCCGCTTGGCTGCAGGTCTGCCAGGTGCGCTTCAGCGTAGGGTGACAAACAGCTGGTGAACCTCTCCCGAATTTCAACCGGTGCTCCTTATAATAAGCTTAGCCTCTTCTAGGGTCCAAAGTATGGAGCCCGTATTCGCCTCCTCCGAGGTGTGATTGTAGAGAACACCGACAGAGTCAACACCTGGTTAAGGTGAACTCTGACACCACCCTTCGGAAGGAATTTCGGTGCAGGACAACCTTGTCCCTGTGGGAAGACCAGGTAAGGAGACTCGATGCAGAGCGCCTGGAGCTTTCCCATCCTTCTGGCTGACGTGATAGCCACCAAGAAGGCGGTTTTCCACGACAGGTGAGAGAGTTCACACCTGTGCATTGGTTCGAATGGCTTGCCCATGAGCTCTGCCAGTACCAGCAGTAGATCCCATGGAGGTGGAGGTTCTCGCACCGGAGGGGAAATGAGATCAAGGCCTTTGAAAAAGCGCCAGACCACCTTCTCCTGCGCCACCGACTGCTCCCCAGCCCGCGCCCGGTAAGCAGAGATGGCTGCCGGTGCACCCTTATGGTCGCACTCCAAGCCCTTGCGAGAAAGGGACCATAAACAGTCCAAGATGCTTGCCAAGGAACAGGAGGAAGGGTCCAAGCCCTTGCCCTGACACCAAATGGAAAACCTCTTCCATTTGATGGCACAGCATTTCCTGGTCGACTCCTTATGGGACGCCTCAACTACATTGAGGACCTCAGCCGGAAAGACCTAGGCCTGAACTCTAGCCGATCAGGAACCAGGCCGTCAGGTGCAGGGACTGACGGTCCGGATGGAACACCTTCCCCCGATTGACTGAAAGCAGGTCCGGGCGAAGCTGGAAGCTGCCTCGGGAGCCTGGAACTGAGGCTGAGGAGATCTGGGTACGCAGAACTGTGGGGCCAGTCTGGGGCTATCAGAATCACCTCGCCTTGACCCCTCCTTGCTTTGAGAAGCACCTTGTGATCAAGGAAATGGGGGAAGGCGTGAGAAGAGGCCCGGGTCCACGGCCTCGAGAAGGCATCCCCCTGCAGTGAGCAATGCTGAGGGGGGCCGGCATGGAACAGCCTCAGCTTCGCGTTCTCCCTGGAGGCAAACAGATCCACCTGAGGTGTGCCCCAATGGGAGAACAGATCTTGTACTACCTCCGGCAGGAGAGACCACTCGTGGGATGCAGCCCCCATCCGGCTTAGAGCATCGGCCAGGGTGTTGGAGGCTCCTGCCACATGAATGGCTAGGAGATCCGCCTCCAGGCTGCGTGACGAGTGACCAAATGCGGAGAGCCTTGCACAGAAGCATGGAGCTGCCCCGCCCTGGCGGTTTAGATAGTACATGGTCGTGGTATTGTCCGTCTGGACTCGGACCACTTGACCCTGGAGAAATGGAGCAAAGGCGGTGAGAGCTAGGCGGACCGCTCGGAGCTCCAGCAGGTTGATGTGGCATCGGGACTTCCAGGGACCAGAGGCCGTGCAACTGTGTTCCCCGATGGGCACCTCAACCCATCAGAGAGAGGCATCGCTCGATAGGGAGAGATCGGCTGGCTCGCGGATAAACGGATGCCCTCCTGCAGAGGAACTGGAACGGTCCACCAGCGGAGAGCTGCCCACATCCCTGGGTCACCGGCCACTAGCTGGTCCACTGGATCGCGAGCCAGGACCACTGGCTGGCCAGTCCCACTGAAGAGGGCGTGCCAGTGGGCCCAACGGACCACGCTGGTGCAGCGCCATGAGACCCAGGAGGTGCAGGAAGTCCCGGGCAGGCGCGATTGCCCAACCAGAAATGATTGGGCAAAGGAGGAAAGAACCTCGGCCCTGTCCGCCGGGAGCCGTGCTCTGGCTCGGGGAGAGTTGAGCTCTGCCTGATGAGAAGGAATCACCTGCTTCAGCTCGAGTTCTGGACTTGGCCTCGTGATGAGAAGGCCGACTTGAGAGCAAACCTGGAGGGCCAGATCTCTGGACCGCCCACCTCCTGTCTGGAGGGGGCTATCAGCCAATCGCCCAGGTAAGGGTACACCGACCTCGGCCAAGAGGAATGCTGTCACCACTGCTATGCATTTGGTGAAGACCCTGGGAGCTGGAGACAGGCCGAAGGGCATGGCTAGGAACTCGAAAAGGGGATCCCTCCACTCGAAAGCGAAGGAATCTCTGATGTGACGGACGGATAGGGACGTGAAAGAACGCGTCCTGCAGGTCCAGAGCTCAGAACCACACGCCGAGTTCCAAGGATGGTATTATCTGAGTCAGAGTGACCATCCTGAAGGTTCGAGACCTTAGGAACTTGTTTAGGTCGTGTAGGTTGAGAATGGGGCGCCAGCCCCCCCGTCCGTTTCGGAACCAGGAAGTACCTGGACACAAACCCCGGGTCTGAGGGAGGGTCTGCCACTTCTCTGATCACCTCCTTCTGAGGAGAAGATGGCGTCGGCTCGGCGAGCCGACAGTGAGGGCTATGGATTCGATGCTCCGAGGTGCGACGGCTCTGAAGGGCAGGGCCTGCTCAAATTCCAAGGGCAGGCCTTTTCCCACCACCTCCAACACCCACCTGTCCGTGGTAATAACGGACCAGGCGGAAAGGAAGAGACGGAGCCGTCCCCCCACGGGGGGAACCTGGGGTGAGGTGACGGGGTTGGGGGCGACACCCCTCAACCCGTCACTGGGCAGGCTTGGAGGAGGGACCGGCCGAGGGACCTCCTGGGCCTTTACCTCCCTGCTTCCTGTTGGAGGAAGTCCCGGCTTGGGTTTGGGATGCCAAGCTCGAGCCTGCTGGCCCTGACGCTGTTGGCCGGACGTGCTTGCCGCAGAGGGACGAAAGGGCTTAGGCTGTGCTTGCGGCCTTGACCTGAGCCGATGAGACCGAGTCCAAGGTAGCATTGGACTTCGATCCTCTGAAGGTGACCTTCCACCCCAGGGCCAAGAGGTCGGTCCCTAAGAAGGGACATCCGCCAACTTGTGCTGTATCCGAAGTGAAGGTGGATATCCTCAGCCAAGCCTGATGACGCATAGCCACTGCGGCCGCCACCGACCTGGCACATGAGTCCCCGATGTCCAAAGCAGTCTGAAGCTGCTGTTTGGCCACTGCCCTGCCCTGGTCCTGCACCTGCCTAACCGTGGTCTGCAGGTCCGTGGGAAGATGAGGGACAACCTCGTCCAGGGAGCCCAACAGGGCATGAGAGAAATGTGCCATGAGGATGGCCGAACTGGTCTGGCGAAGGCCGAGGGAGGACGCAGCGTAGACTTTTCGCCAGGCATAGTCCAATTTTTTGGACTCCTTGTCGGGAGGTTTGTCCACATCCCTAGTGTTCTCGGCATCGAAAACGCTGTCGGTAACTAACCCTCGGCCGAGGGTGTTCAAAACCGACAAGGAACCAGGACCAGATACTTCCTGGGCATCCTGGCTGAAGGCGAGGGCAGGAAGCAGGGTGCTGCTAGAGCTCCAAGGCGGGCCCACTCATGGCCTCGGCCACCGGAAAGGCCTCCTGAGGGGAATCCTCGGTCCAGAATCTCTGTGAGGGGATACCTGGGTCGCTTAGAGACGGGTTCGAGCTTCATCCCGTGGACTCGATGAGCCAAGCAATCCTAGGTAGGATTCAAGGGCTATCGCCCACTGACTGTCCTCCTGAGGACTCCAAGTCCATTCACGCCTGGAGAAAAGGGAGGAATCGCCTTCGACTTGGAAGAGTCCTCGAAGAGCTGCCTCGGGCCTCAGCCACCCTCCACCTGCCGAGGTCGATCGGGAGTGAGGATGACAGCCAGCCTATGGGGCAGTCCCTGAGCCAACCGAGAATTCTTGGTCGGAGCCCCAAATAACGGCTGTGGAGGCGGAGGTTCCACCGGGATCAGTGGAGCAGCTGGTTTTGGCCGAACAACCGGCCTGGGAACAGGCTCCTCGGATAAATCGAGGGGTTGTTTCGGCCGCTCGTGACAGCCACCTAATGGCCGGGAAGGCGACGGCGTCCGCTTGGTCCCAGTCAGAAGGAGCTGTTGCCACATGAGGTCCTCATATCGCCGACGTAACTCGCCAGGCCTCCTCGCCGAGGAGGATGAGGACGGATCGACGCGCCGACTTGCCGTGGGTGCCGAGACCGAGACCGCCATGACGCGTGGATCGGCTGACCGCCATGCAGTCCGAGACCGAGAACCCCGGCTTTCCCGAGGACGGTGCGGGAGGTGTCGGGGAACCAGCACCCCTCGGTCCGGAGGGTTCATCCAAGGCTCCGGAACCGAGGCACATGACTTCCACAGGGTCCTCAACTCCCACCGGGGAACCGGGAGAGGATTCTCGGCTTCTCCTGCCGACAACTCTCCAACGGGTCGAAAAATCTCGACCGTGTCGGACGGGAGTCTCAGTCAACTGGCCTGACGGGACACCGTGAGACCAATGGCCGAAGCGAGCCGTCGACTGAAGTCGGACGGTCACAACTCGGGAGAGGATCTTTCCCGCTCCCAAGAGCGCCGACGGAGGGACTTACCCTGTCTCTTTTGGACTGAGAAAATGGTTCAGCAGAAGTTGGTCCCTCTCCTTAGTAGAGGGTCAGACAAAGCCCTTAAAAGAAGCTGAATAAGAGGCACCAGAGAGGGACAAATGCATGGCAGGTGAAGCGGCCCGCTGCCTCCTCTTCGAAGGCGATCATCTGCTCAAGCTGATCCGCCGAGCCTTGCCGCTTGAAACCGCCGGATGGGCTTCTTTGACTTCACCGGAGGAAAACGCTTGGGACGCCCCAGTTGTAAACGGGCAGCGCGTCTTCGAGGGACGAGGGTGAGAAGGAAGAGCACAGGTCAGAAGCCTGCAGGTCGTGTTCGCGCCCAGACAGTAGACGCACGTGCAGTGCGGATCCGTCCGAGACATCTTCTGCCCGCAAGGGCATCTCCGGAAACCGGGAGTCGATTTGTCCATCGCAGCCGCGAGGGATAGAAGACCGAAGATTATTTTAGTGAAAAACTTTTAATTCACCAAAACCAAAGAATTAGGAACTAGTCTTATACGCAGAGCGTTAAGGAGGGAACCTGAGCTTCCAAGCAGTAAGGAAGATCTGGCGTCATGGGGCGGAGCCAAGAGTTTTACCACCCGGGTGGGTGGGAGGAGCCAGCTTGAAGACCTTCCGGCAAGATTTAAAGTGGCAAGGATACCTGCCAGACAGTGTGGATGAGCAACATATCCATGTCCCTAGAACAATAGTTTTGACCGATGATGTGAATGAAACCAGTAGCAATTTTATTGAAATTCATAGAACTGTTTCACTAGTAAATATTAAAATGAAAAGTAAATCAACAGGTGTTTGCCTAGTGCTTTTCGAGATCATGAGAAGAATCTTTGTCCGGCCTTCTTATAAACTCTTGCACCTCCATGCTTCTGGAGCAGTTCACAGACCTGCTGTCGTAAATCTGGTGGCAGGTCAGAGGGGTGATGTAATCCAATATGAAGCAGGACAAGACAACACTCTAGCACATCAGGAAAAGGGAAGCTCTGGAACAGAAACAGAAGTATAATCGCTTAAAATTCTCTGGAAACCTGGTACCTGATTTTCAAACCCCAGGAGGCAGATGCTGCCATTTTGGAACATAGCAGACTTAGTCCCAGGCCCTCTGTGCATCTGTTGGCTGAAAATTGCACAAAGCAACCACATCTGTTTAAAGGAGCAAATTATGAAGTGTTTCAAACTGAACTGCAGAAATCCATACATAAGTACTGTACAGTATCTGAATGCAGAAATAAATATATACAGTTGGAACTGTAGTGTATCTGAACGTAGCAATCTGTAGTAGATCTGAATATAGAAATCTATGTGTAGGTACTGTACAGCATTCAAATGTAGAAATGTGTGTGTAGGTACTGTAGCGCATTTGGAACGCAGAAATAACAATATTAAACAAGCTGAAAAATTGATTAGCAGTTTTACACATGAAAGTGCTAATCAGCTATAAAAATGCATAGCACCTGGCACAGAATGGTCAGCAAAATTGAAAAATGTATGTAATTTTATTAATGTTGTCTACTGTGCCATAGATCCACTGGGGAAAAAAAAAGGTTGGCCGTCTACTGCTATGCATTTTTGGAAATGGTTAGCATTACTCTGTTTTGCGTAGCGTTTTGGTATGCTACACCAGCTATTTAAAACCCTGAACAAATATGTATAGTAGGAACCATAGCATATCTGAATGTAGAAATCTGTAGTGTATTTCAATGTAGCAATCTATACGTAGATAGTGTAGTGTTCCTGAATGTAGCAGTCTGTAGCAGATCTGAATGTAGAAATGTATAGTGTATCTGAATGCAGCAGTGTTATCTGAATGTAGCAATCTGTAGCGTATCAATGTAGACATCTGTATGTGGTGTGAAATCTGTACGTAAGGTATTCTTTGTGAATCTAAATGTAAAACTACGAGCATACCTAAATAGAAGACATCTTTATTTATTTAGTTTTGTTGACTTGGTAGGGGCACTAGACACAAGTGTGACTATTTTTAGACCCGACCGGGAGGTTTACAAGATAGATGGCAGGTAGTTAGGAAACATGTAACAATGAATAACAGCTTTGATACAATGCAGAAAATATAGGTTACTCACCTGTAACAGGAGTTCTAGGAATGGTATATGTTGTTCATCCACACTTTCTGGCAGGTATCCTTGCCGCTTAAGTCTTGTCGGAAGGTCTTCAAGTTGGCTCCTCCCACCACCGGTGGTAAAACTCGGCTCCACCCCATGGCGCCAGATCTGGCCGCTGGAAGTTCAGGTAGTGTGCAAAGCCGGGAGGTCGGAATACAGGATGAACAACATATACCATTTCTAGAACCCCACAGGTGATAATACAGGTTACTCACCTGTAACAGGAGTTCTAGGAATGGTATATGTTGTTCATCCACACTCATTGGCAGTATCCTTGCCGCTTTAAATCTTGCCGGAAGGTCTTCAAGCTTGCCCTCCACCCACCCGGTGGTATAACCTCGGCCCGCCCCATGACGCCAGATCTGGCCCGCTGGAAGCTATGGCTAAAGCGTCGAGCCGGGAGGTCGGTGGTCGGTGGATGAACAAATATATACCATTCCTAGAACTCCTGTTACAGGTGAGTAACCTGTATTTCTAGGGACATGGATATGTTGTTCATCCACACTCATTGGCAGACTCTAGCAGTTCTCCGGGAGGAGGGAGGCAAGACTAGCACACCCCATATACTTACTTCTGGGAAAGAGAGACTGAGAACCGAGTCTCAAACCAGCATCCCGGGTGACTCAAGGTCGATGTGGTAGTGGCATGAAGGTGTTGGCTGACTCAGGTAGCAGCCCTGCAGATTTCCTGGATAGGGACGTCCCTCAGCAGCCACTGCCAGGCAGCAGTATGGCGGTGAGAATGAGCTCTTATCCTCTGGGAGGCCCATCCGCCAACTTATAGCAGAGATCTATGCAGGAGGTTACCCACCTGCTTATCGTCCGCTTGGCTGCAGGGTCTGCCAGATGCGGCTTCACGTAGGTGACAAACAGCTGGCTAACCTCTCCGACTTCAGCCGTATGCCCTTATAATAAGCCAGCCTCTAGGGTCCAGAGTATGGAGCCCATATCGCCTCCCGAGGTGTGATTGGGTAGAACACCGGCAGAGTCAACACCTGGTTAAGGTGGAAACTCACACCACCTTCGGAAGGAATTTCGGGGCGAGGACAACCTTTGTCCTGTGGAAGACCAGGTAAGGGACCCATGGAAAGCGCCTGAGCTCTCCCATCCTTCTGGCTGACGGATAGCCACCAAGAAGGCGGCTCTTCCACGACAGGAGAGAAAGCACCTGTGCATAGGTTCGAATGGCTTGCCCATGAGCTTTGCCAGTACTAGCAGTAGATCCCACGGAGGTGGGGGTTCCTGACTGAGGAAATGTGATCAAGGCCTTGAAAAAGCGCCAGACCGACTTTCCTCCTGCGCCATCGACTGCCCCGCCCGCTACCGTAAGCAGAGATGGCTGCCAGGTGCACCCTTAGGTCGCCGACCCAAGCCCTTGACTAGGAAAGGACCATAAATAGTCCAAGATGCTTGCCAAGGAACAGGAGGAAGTGTCCAAGCCTTGTTCTGACCACCAAAATGGAAAACCTTTCCATTTGAAGGCATAGCATTTTCTGGTCGACCTTACGGGACGCCAACTACATTGAGGACCTCGCCGGAAAGACCCAAGGCCTGGAACCTCAGCCGCCAGGAACCAGGCCGTCAGGTGCAGGGATTGAAGGTCCGGATGGAACACCTTCCCTGATTGACTGAGAGCAGGTCCGGGCGAGCTGGAAGCTGCCGCCGAGTCCTGGAGCTGAGACTGAGGAGATCTGGTACCGAACTGGCGAGGCCAGTCTGGGGCTATCTGAATCACCTGCTCCTTGTCCCTCCTCGCTTTGAGAAGCAACCTTGTGGATCAAGGAAATGGGGAAAGGCATAAAGAGGGCTCCGGGGTCCACTGCCTCGAGAAGGCATCCCCTGCAGCGAGCCCTGCTGAGGGGCGGGCATGAACAGACTCAGCCTCGCCTCCATGGAGGCAAACAGGTCCACCTTGAGGTGTGCCCCAAAGGGAGAATAGATGCTGTACCACTCGCAGGAGAGACCACTGGATGCAGCCCCATCCGCCCAGGGCATCGGCCAGGTGTTGGAGGCTCCTGCCACGTGAATGGCTAGGAGATCTCTTCCAGGCTGCGACGAGCGATCAAATGCGGAGAGCTCTTGCATAGAAGCATGGAGCGCGTCTCTTACCTGGCGGTTTAGATAGCATGGTCGGGTATTGTCCGCCTGACCGGACCACTTGACCTCGGAGGAACGGAGCAAAGGCGGTGAGAGCTAGCGGACCGCCGAGCTCCAGCAGGTTGATGTGGCATCGACTCCGCTGGGACCAGAGGCCATGAGCCCGGTGTTCCCCAGATGGGCACCTCAACCCATCAGAGAGGCATCGGTCGACAGAGACCGCTGCTCGGGCGGACGTAACGGGATGCCCTCCTGCAAATGATCTGGAACGGTCCACCTGGAGAGCTGCCCACATCCCCTGTGTCACCTGGCTACGCTGTCCAAGGATCGCAGCTGCCAGGACCACTGGCTGGCCAGTCCCACACTGAAGGGGACGATGTTCCAGCGGCCAACGGACCACGCCTGGTACAGGCCGCCATGAGACCCAGGAGGCGAGGAAGTCCCGGCAGGGCGAATTGCCCAACCAGAAATGATCGGGCAAAGGAGGAAAGAACTCGCCCTGTCCGCCGGAGCCGCGCCTGGCTCGAAGAGAGCCGAGCTGCTCGTGATGAATAGAATCACCTGCTTCGCTCGAGTCTCACTCTGGCCTGCTGATAAGGAGGCCCAGTTGAGAGCAGACCTGAGGCCAGATCTCTGGACCACTCCGCCTTTCCTGAGGGAGCTGCTATCAGCCAGTCGTCCAGGTAAGGGTACACCCGACCCTCGGCGCAAGAGAGGAATGCTGTCACCACTGCCATGCATTTGGTGAAGACCCTGGAGCTGGAGATGTCAAGGGCATGGCTTGAACTCGAGAGAGATCCTCCGCCGGAAGCGTAAGGAATCTCTGGTGAGACGGACGGATAGGGACGTGAAAACGCGTGCCCTGCAAGTCCAGAGAGCAGAACCTACTGCCCAAGGATGGTATTATCTGAGCCAGAGTGACCATCCTGAAGGTTCGAGACCTTAGGAACTTGTTTAGTCGGTAGGTTTGAGAATGGGGCGCCAGCCCCTGTCTGCTTCGGAACCAGGAAGTACCTGACACAAACCCTGGGTCTGGAAGGAGGTCCACCACCTCTTACCCACCTCCCTTCTGGAGGAGGAGAGTGATGTCGGCTCGACGAGCCGCCAGTGAGGCTGGGATCCCAAGCCCCGAGGGGCGACGCTCTGAAGGGTGGTGCCTGTCAATTCCAGAGGCAGGTGGCCTCTTCCCACCACTCTAAGACCCACCCGTCCGTGGTAACAGCGACCAGGTGGAACGGAAGTGTCGGCGCCTCTTCACGGGGACCCAGGGGTAGGTGACGGGATGGGGAGACACCCCTCAGCCTGGCCACTGCTAGTGTTTCTGGAGGAGGGGACCGGCCGAGGGACCTCCTGGGCCCTTTCCTCCTGCCTCCTGTTAGGTGCGAAGCCGCGTTTGGGTTTGGGATGCCAAGGCGAGCCTGTTGGCCCTGACGTTGCTGGGTCAGGGCTGGGGCACAGAAGGACCTAAAGGGCTAGGGTTGTGGTTTATGCCTTTGTCCTTCTGAGCCGGAAGAGACCGAGTCCAAGGTGGCATTGGACTTCGATCCTCTGCAGGTGACCTCCACCCCAGGGTCAAGAGGTCAGTCCCTCAAAAGGAACATCCGCCAACTTGTGCTGGGTATCCGGGCTAAAGGTGATATCCCAGCCAAGCTCCGCCGCACGATAGCCACTGCGTCCGCCACCGATCTGGCACATGAGTCCCCTATATCCAAAGCAGTCTGGAGCTGCTGTTTGGCCACTGCTCCTGCCCTGGTCCCGCACTCTGCTTAACCGTAGTCTGCAGATCGCGCGGAAGATGAGGGATGACCTCATCCAGGAGCCCAACAGGGCATGAGAAAATGTGCCATGAGGACGGGTTTAACTGGCCTGACGAAGGTCGCAGAGAGGACGTGATGCGAGACTTTCGCCCGACGTAGTCCAATTTCTTGACTCTTTGTCAGAGGTTTGTCCACATCCTGGGCGCGTCGCTACTGAAACGCTGTCGGTAACCAACCCTCAGCAGAGGGGTGTTCTAAACCGACATGGAACCGGGGACCGTGATACTTCCTGGCCATCCTGGCCGGGCGCAGGGCAGGAAGCAGGGCGCTGCAGTTCCAGTGCCGGACCTACTATGGCCTCGCCACCGAAAGGCCTCCGCCGGAGAATCCCCTCGGTCCAGAATCTCCGTGAGGGTACTCGTCTGCTTGGAACGGGTTCGAGCTCCCATCCCGTAGATTCTTTAGATGAGCCAAGCAACCAGAAGGACGACTACATTTCCATTGACTGACTCTCCAAGACTCAAGTCCAGCTTGGAGAAGAAGAGGAATCATCTCGGACCTGGAAGAGTCCTCAAGAGTCTGTTCTGGCCTGAGCCACCTTCACCTGCCGTAGGTCGGTCGGGATGAGGGTAATCACAGTTCGTGGGTAGAAACCCCAGCCACCGAGAATCCTTGGCCTGAGCCCACCATTTGTGGCTGTGGAGGCGGAGGTTCCACCGAATCGTGGAGCAGCTGGTTTTGGCCGAACAACCGCCTGCAGGCCTCGGACAAGCCGAGGGGTTGTGTCGGCTGCCCGTGACAGTTACTTAATGGCCGGGGCGTCGAGTCGCTTATTCCCGCCAGGAGGAGCTGTTAGTAGAACATAAGGTCTCGCACTGCCGACGAACTTACGCTGGAAGCCTCCTCATCCGGAGGGAGGAGGACGAGGACGAGCGGGCGACGCCGCCATCAAGGTGCCGAGGACCGAGACCGCCTATGACGGTGGGAACGCTGACCGCGAAGAGGTCCGAGACCGAGACCTAGAGTCCCGGAATTTCGGGTCGGTGCGGGAGGTGTCGGCCGGAACTGCACCCTTCGCTCGGAAGGTTCTTCATCCGAGGGCTCCGGGAACCGAGGCACAGACGAGCCCACGGACCTCAATCCTCCTTGGAACCGGGAGAGGGGAATTGCCGCTAAAGGGACAGCCTGTCAATGTGTCGAGAAAATCTCGACTTCATCAGTGGGAAGTTCGGTCAACTTGACCTGACGGGACACCGTGGAGCCAGTGGTCGGAAGCTTTAGCCGGGTCGGATCAAGCCGGCTTGACGCACGGCCCGGGAGGGACCTTCCGTCCCCAAGAGCTGCCGACGGAGGGATTCTACCCTTGTCCTCTTTTGGACCGAGAATATGTCCAGCAGACGAGGCCCTTCCTTTAGTGGAGAGGGACAGACAAAGCTCCTTAAAAGAAGCCGTGGTAGGAAGAACCCAGAGAGAGTGGGATAAATGCCGCTGCCGAGGAAGATACGGCTCCGCCGCTTCCTTCGGGAGGACTGACCATCCGCCGAAAGCTGATCCGCCGAAAGCCCGCCCGCCGCTGACACCGCCAACCGGGCCTTTGACTTCACCGGAGGGAACGCTCGGACGCCCAGTTGCAATCGGGCAGCACGGTTTCGAGGACGAGGCCGATGAAAGATGAGCACAGGTCGCAAGCCTTTCTGGGTCGCTGCTCAAGGCCTGTGCAGTAGACACGCGGAGTGGATCCGTTCGAGACATCTTCTGTTCGCATGGGCATCTCCGAAATCCGGAGTCGACGGTTCATCGTAGTCATGAGGGATCAAGACGGAAGTCTTTTGCAAATTTTATTTTAAATCCGCAAAACGGAGAAATAGGAACTAGTCGTAAACGCAGAGCTGCTAAGGAGGGAACCTGAGCCTTCCGGTGTAAGGAAGATCTGGCCATGGGGCGGAGCCGAGTTATACCACCCGGTGGGTGGAGGAGCAAGCTTGAAGACCTTCCGGCAAGATTTAAAGTTGCAAGGATACTGTTAATGAGTGTGGATGATATCCATGTCCCTAGAACCTGTATTTCTAGGACATGGATATATTGTTCTATCCACACTTTCTGCAGACTCCTAGCAGTTCTCCGGGAGGAGGGAGGCAAGGCACACCCCCTACTTAGGGAATAGAGAATTGAGAACCGAGGCCCCAAAACCAGCATCCCGGCGTGACTCAAGGTCGATGTGTAGTGGGCGATGAAGGTGTGTGCTGACTTCAGGTAGCAGCCCTGCAGATTTCCTGGATAGGGACGCCCTGGAAGCAGCCACCGTTGCGCAGCGTATATGGTAGAATGAGCTCTTATCCCTCTGGGAGGCTCCATGCCCGCCAACCTATATAGTAGAGATCTATGCAGGAGGTACCTGCTTGATCAGTCCGCTTGGCTGCAGGTCTGCCAGGTGCGGCTTCAGCGTGTGTGACAAACAGCTGGCGAACCTCTCTCGAATCTTCAGCCAGGCGCCCTTATAGTAAGCGAGCGCCTTCTAGGGTCCAGAGTATGGAGCCTATATTCAGCCTCGCAAGTGTGTGAATGGAGGTAGAACACCGCAGAGTCAACACCTGGTTAAGGTGAAACTCCGACACCAGCTTCGGAAGGAATTTCGGGTTGGGGTGCAGAACAACCTTGTCCCTGTGGAAGACCAGGTAAGAAGACTCGATGGAAAGCGCCTGGAGCTCTCCCATCCTTCTGGCTGACGTGATAGCCACCAAGAAGGCGGTCTTCCACGACAGGTGAGAGAGTTCACACCTGTGCATTGGTTTGAATGGATTGCCCATGAGCTTTGCCAATACCAGCAGTAGATCCCACGGAGGTGGAGGTTCTCGCACCGGAGGAGAAATGTAATCAAGGCCTTTGAAAAGCACCAGACCACCTTCTCCTGCGCCACCGACTGCTTCCCAGCCCGCGCCCGGTAAGCAGAGATGGCTGCCAGGTGCACCTTTAGGGTCGTCAACCTAAGCCCTTGCTGAGAAAGGGACCATAGATAGTCCAAGATGCTTGACAAGGAACAGGAGGAAGGGTCCAGGCCCTTGCCCTGACACCAAATGGCAAATCTCTTCCATTTGAAGGCATAGCATTTCCTGGTCGACTCCTTACGAGATGCCCCAACTACATTGAGGACCTCGTCGGAAAGACCCAAGGCCTGGAACTCTAGCCGCTCAGGAACCAGGCCATCAGGTGCAGGGATTGAAAGTCCAGATGGAACACCTTCCCCTGATTGACTGAAAGTAGGTCCGGGCGAGCTGGAAGCTGCCTCGGGAGCCTGGAGCTGAGGCTGAGGAGATCTGGATACCAGCATTGGCGGGGCCAGTCTGGGGCTACCAGAATCACCTGCTTTTGTCCCTCCTTGCTTTAAGAAAGCACCTTGTGGATCAAGGAAAATGGGGAAAGGTGAGAAAGGCCTGGGGTCCACGGCCTCGAGAAGGCATCCCTGCAGTGAGCCCTGCTAAGGGGGGCGGCACAGAACAGCCCTCAGTTCACATTCTCCCTGAGGCAAACAGGTCCACCTGAGGTGTGCCCCAATGGGAGAACAGATCTTGTACTACCTCCGCAGGAGAGACCACTCTGAGACACAGCCCTCATCCGGCTTAGGCATCGGCCAGGGTGTTGGAGACTCCTGCCACATGAATGGCTAGGAGATCCGCCTCCAGGCTGCGCATGAGTGACCAAATGCAGAGAGCTTCCTTGCACAGAGGCATGGAGCGCGTCCCGCCCTGGCGGTTTAGGTAGTACATGGTCGTGGTATTGTCCATCCGGACCTGAACCACTTGACCCCGTAGAAACGGAGCAAAAGTGGTGAGAGCTAGATGGACCACCCGAAGCTCCAGTAGGTTGATATGGCATCGGGACTCCCGAGGGGACCAGAGGCCATGCGCTCTGTGCTCCCCCAGATGGGCACCCCAACCCATCAGAGAGGCATCGGTCGATAGAGAGACCCGTCGGCTCGGGGCAGACGAACGGGATGCCCTCCTGCAGATGAGCTGGAATGGTCCACCACTGGAGAGCGTTCCACATCCCCTGGGTCACCGTCACTAGCTGGTCCAATGGATCGCAGCATTGTGACCACTGGCTGGCCAATCCCCACTTAAGGGGACGCATGTGCCAGTGGGCCCAACGGACGACGCTGGTGCAGGCCGCCATGAGACTCAGGAGGCGCAGGAAGTACCGGGCAGGGCGCGACTGCCCAACCAGAAATGACTGGGCAAAGGAGGAAAGAACCTCGGCCCAGTCCGCCGGGAGCTGCGCTCTGGCTCGAAGAGAGTCGAGCTCTGCCCCGATGAAAAGAATCACTAGCTTTGGTCCGAGTTCCGACTTGGCCTCATTGATGAGGAGGCCGATCTGAGAGCAAACCTGGTGGGCCAGATCTCTGGACTGCTCCACCTCCTGTCTGGAGGGGGCTGCTATCAGCCAATCGTCCAGGTAAGGGTACACCCGGACCCCTCGGCGCCGCAGAAATGCTGTCACCACTGCCATGCATTTGGTGAAGACCCTGGGAGCAAGAGAAAGGCCGAAGGGCATGTCTCGGGACTCGTAAAGGGATCCCTCCGCTTGAAAGCGAAGGAATCTCTGGTGAGACGGACGGATAGGGACGTGAAAGAACGCATCCTGTAGGTCCAGAGAGCAGAACCACATGCCCCGTTCCAGGGATGGTATTATCTGAGCCAGACTGATCATCCTGAAGGTCCGAGACCTTAGGAACTTGTTTAGGTCATGCAGGTCGAGAATGGGGCGCCAGCCCCCCGTCCGTTTTGGGACCAGGAAGTACCTGGACACAAACCCTGGGTCTCAGGGAGGGTCCGCCACCTCTCTGATCACCTCCTTCTTGAGAAGCAGAGTGATGTTGGCTTGACGAGCCGACAGCGAGGCTGTGGACCCCGAGGCCCCCCGGAGGGCGACGGCTCAGAAGGACGGGGCCTGCTCGAACTCCAGAGGCAGACCCTTTCCCACCACTTCCAACACCCACCGGTCTGTGGTGACAGCAGACCAGGTGGAAAGGAAGTGGTGAAGCCGTCCCCCCACGGGGGAACCTGGGGTGGGGTGACGAGGTTGGTTGTGACACCCCTCAACCCGTCACTGAGCAGGCTTGGAGGAGGGACCGGCCGAGGGACCACCTGGGCCTTTACCTCCCTGCTTCCTGGAAGAGAAAGCCGTGGGCTTGGGTCTGGGAACCCAAGTGCGAGCCTGCTGGCCCTGATGCTGCTGGGCCGGACGTGCCGCGGGCGCAGACGGACGAAAGGGCTTGGGTGGCGGTCTGCGGCCCTTGTCCCTCTGGGCAGATGAGACTGAGTCCAGAGTGGCATTGGACTTTCCGATCCTCTGGAGGTGACCTTCCACTCCAGGGCCGAAGAGGTCGGTCCCCAGGAAGGGGACATCCGCCAACTTGTGCTGGGTATCTGATGTGAAGGTGGATATCCTCAGCCATGCCCGACGGCGCATAGTCACTGCGGCCGCGACTGACCTGGCACATGAGTCACCGATGTCCAAAGCAGTCTGAAGCTGCTGCTTGGCCACTGCCCTGCCCTGGTCCCGCACCTGCTTAACTGTGGTCTGCAGGTCAGCTGGGAGATGAGGGACTACCTCGTCCAGGGAGCCCAACAAGGCATGAGAAAAGTGTGCCATCAGCACGGCCGAGCTGGCCTGACAAAGGCCAAGGGAAGATGCAGCGTAGACTTTGCGCCCGGCATAGTCCAACTTCTTGGACTCCTTGTCGGGAGGTTTGTCCATGTCCCTGGCACTTCTGGCACGCCGGAAGACGCTGTCGGTAACCAACCCCTCGGCCGAGGGGTGTTCCGAAAAAACGGACAAGGAACCGGTAGGGACAGCCTTCGCGCCATCCTGGCCGAGGAGCAGGACAGGAAGCAAGGCGCGCTGCCAGAGCTCCAAGGCCGGGCCGACAATGGCCTCGCCAACGGAGAAAGGCCTCCGTGGGAGAATCCCTCAGTCCAATATTCCATGAGGGATACTGTGCCCGCTGGATAAGGGCTCGAGTGCATCCCGTGGACTCGAGATGAGCCTAAGCAAACCCATGAAGGACGATGGGCTATCATCCAGCGACTGACCTCCGGAGGACTCCAAGTCGACCTGCCTGGAGAACAGGGAGGAATCGTCGTCGGACCCGGAAGAGTCCATAAAGAGCTGCCTTGGGCCTGAGCCACCCTTCACCTGCCGAGGGCGATCGGGAGTGAGGGTGACAGACAGCCTATGGGGCTGACCCTGGGCCAGCAGAGAATTCTTGGTCGGAGCCCCACACAACAGCTGTGGAGGCGGAGGTTCCACCAGAATCGGTGGGGCATCCGGTTTTGGTCAAGCAACAGGCCTGGGAGCAGGCCCCTCGGCTAGAGTGAGGGGTTGCTTCGGCCGCTCCGGTGACAGCCACTTGATGGCCGGGGAAAGCGACTACGTCGGCTTGCTCCCAGACAGAAGGAGCTGTTGCCACATGAGGTCCTCGTAGCACCGACGCAACTTGCATCGAAGCCTCTCCTCGTCCGAAGAGGACGACAAGGACGAGCGGCGCCGCCGCTTACTATGGTACAGAGACCGAGACCGACTATGACGGCGGGATCGGCTGGACTGAAAAGAAGTCCGAGACTGAGACAGAGAACCTCGGCATTTCTGAGGAGGGTTCTGGGGCAGGGCGGGGGAAACCCGCTTTCCCCCTTGGCTTGGAATGTTCAACCGTGGACTCCGGAACCGGAGGTACAGGCAAGCCCACGGAAACCTCAATCTCCGCCGGGGAGTGAGGGTTTTCGGCTTCAGCGGTTGACAGCCCATTCGATGGGTCGAGAAAAATCTTGACTGCGTCGACGGGAGTCTCGGTCAACTGACCTGACGGGGACACCATCAGGCTAGTGGCCGGTCAAGGATTCCACTCAAGTCGGCGGTCGACTACTCAGGAGAGGGACCTCTCCCCAGCCCCAAGAGCGCCGACGGAGGGACTTACCTTGTGGTCCTTCTTCTTGGACCGAGAGGAAGGCCCTGAGGATGTTGGTCCCTCTCCTTGGTGGAAAGGACAGACAGAGCTCCTTAAAAGAAGCTGAATAGGAGATCCCAGGGAGAGCAGAATAAAGGCCGCGTCGAGGTAGACGGGCGCGTGCTCCGCGCCGCTTCCTTTGAGGGCGATCATCTGTTCAAGCTGTTCCGCCGAGCCAGCCAGCCGCTGAAACTGCCAAACGGGCCCTTCGACTTTACCGGAGGGTAATTGTTGGGCAACCAAATTATAAACGGGTGGGCGCAGTCTTCCAGGACGAGGCCAAAAGGAAGAGCCAGGTCGCAAGCCGCGGTCGTGCTCAAGGCCCAAGCAGTAGACGACGGAGTGCAGATCCGTCTGAGACATCTTCACATCGCATGGGCACCTCCAAAACCAGGAGTCGACGGTCCATCGCGAGCCGTGAGGGAAATAAATGACCAAGTCTTGAAACTTTAAAAGTAATTTCGGGTAGACCAAGAAATAGGAACCAGTCTTATACGCAGAGCGTTAAGGAGGGAACCTGAGCTTCCAAGCGGTAAGGAAGATCTGGCGTCATGGGGCGGAGCCGAGAGTTTTACCACCCGAGTGGGTGGGAGGAGCCAGCTTGAAGACCTTCCGGCAAGACTTAAAGCGGCAAGGATACCTGCCAGAAAGTGTGGATGAACAACATATCCATGTCCCTAGAAACAAGGTTACAACAATTACAGTGGATAACATGTTCAAAGAATATGCAGGAGCACAAGTCAAGATATGCTAACAAATAAAGGCAAAAATACCTGAAATATCAAGCTAAGTGCAAAGAAACAGTGCATAACATGTCTGAGAAACAGGATGTTCACAAAATACAGCGACAGAGTCCTGTTCTTTAGATTAAACTCAGTCAGAGGACTAGAAAAGGCAGGGCAAGTAGGCAAGATGGGGAGGGGTGACCAGCATGAAAGGAAGAGGTATGAGAGACAACAGCCACAGTGGGCACAGGTAGGGGTAGACTTAGGATCAGGCGATGAAAGTGGCATAGGCGAGTGGTTTAGGGGATTCTGAAACAGGTACAGGGGCACAATTCATAAGAAAGGACCAATGCCGCTTTTTGAAAAGTGTATGACTAGACGCATTACGGACATCCAACAGCGGAGCTCCAGTAGTTTGTTTTTGTTGAATTTTGTTGACTAGGTAAGCCCACTGGGCCTAGAAGTCCTTTTTTTTCCAGGGGCGACTGGGGTGGATACAGATGGTAAGCAACTGAAACTGAACCAGATTAAGCTGTTGGTGGTATTTTTAGTGAATGAGGGAAATTTGGCCAGGACACCAGGGAAATTCCCCTACTCTTGCTGCACATCGCGCAGTCGCGCTGCAGGAGAGTCGAATGGAGGTCAGTGTGCCTCTGATTATGGACAGCGCGGGTCGCTCTGAGGAGAGCTCCGGTTTGGAGCAAAGTCGTCGGGTTGTCTCAATGGAGACTTTGAATTTGGAGTTGGAGGACGTTCAGCTCGAAGAACACACGGAGGTATTGGACTCTGGTTCAGGGTCAATCGATCCCGATGAAGAAATACTTAAACGGGAATTAGAGATTCGGAAGCAGCAGTTAATGGATTTAATTTCAGCTGCTGAACATGATTTTTTAGCCAGGAAGCTAACTTTAGAGGAACGGAAAAGAAAACGTTCAGGGCAAAGCCCTTTACCTGGGAGTAGCAAGCGTTTTCCTCAAGAGGTAGCTGCTGATTCTATTAATTCAACTCTGCATTCCTCAATGGATCCTGCTTTGGTTGATGATGTCATCATTTCGACGCCTGTTTCGGATGCAGAATGGACCCCAGGGCTGGCTCTACAGAATGCCGGTTGGGTACAAGTCGGAGACCGTTGGGTTTCTGACCCGGCTGTTTCGTTGCCGGGTTCTCTGCCTGTGGTGCCTATTCCTGTTTTGATGGTGACTCCAGAATTGCTGGTGGAACGACAAGAGACTCACTTGCCTACAGGGAGTCTCCAGCTTTGTGGGTAATATGGACAAAATTGATTTAGATGGCGGCTGCCCTTACATGCTTCAGTGGCTGTTGGTATTCCGTTGAAAATGGTAAGGTGCCGAATCTCTCCTTTGCAAGATAAGGGTGTGGATGCTGGGCCTCAAGCTGCACATAAGGAACAAACTAAAACTTTGCGGACTGTTTAGCAAGCCTGCTGAGCGCAAAGAGACGGTTTCTGGTACGGTTAAAATATATTGGGACTGTTCCGTAATCCCTGACAGAATATGGGTAGGGAAAACATTGATTAAGGATTCTTTGGGCTTTTGCCATCAGAGGTGTATGCTTTTATTCATGCACCAGGTGAAAGGATGTATGATCTTAGTTTTTGCTCTATGCATTTATTGGACAAATTTTGGACATTATATTATTCTGTTAAAGATTTGGGTGTGGCATGATTTATAGCCATCCCTGTAACAAAACCGACCTTTAAAACAGTTACCATATTGTTTCGGAATGAGGGGTCTGTATAAATGATATTTCTTTCTGGTTAGAAAAAATGTACCATTATGGAGAAACCTAAACCTATTATTGATGCAAATGGATTTTGGAATGGGGATGGATATTTGGTACAGTTGAATCAAACCGAGGTTGGGATTTCCCATGTTTGGTTCTTTTTGGGTAGAGATCTGGGGGGTCCTGTTTATGCTGGACAACCTAAGAGTTGTTATAAATGTGGGGCCCTTACTCATCTAAATGTAGATTGTGAACAGATTCGTGTTTTCACTGTGGGATGCTTGGTCATACTGCCCCTCAGTGTACTGCCCGCCTTTTTGTAATTTATGTCGGGAAGAAGAACATTCCTTCCACGGTGCCCTTGGGCAGCACATAATTTAGAAGGAGATTCAGACCAAGATTATTACCTGGACAAAGCGAAACAGCGGTTTTCTGTACCTGTGCAGCCTAATGAAAGATTGATATCTGGTGGAGGTAGGGGTCGGGGAAATAGGTCACGTGTTGTTCCACAGGGAGGTGGTCCAGTTCCCCCTTTCTACTTCTGATTTGGGAGATGAGGAAATTTCTCTTTCCCTTTCCCATATGTCTTCAGGTCCATCATGCTCCCAGACAGTGGACCTTGTCCAGTCACCAGTTATTCCACAAGGTTCCCTGTCCGAACTTTGTCTCTGGCTACTTTTCAGGAGCAACAACATTTAACCCATTTAGGTTTATCTTCCCAGGGTCCCTCTGAACACAATGCACTTACTGGTGGGGTTCCACCTGGCTTAGTTCCCAGACCTGAATAAGACATTTCGGCTACGGAACAAGAATTTTTATTCCCTCTGAAATCTCAAAATCGGTCTCAAACTGAGGAAAGGACTCCTCTTTCTCCTTTGCCTCTGTCAAATAGATTTTCAGCCTTTTCATGGAGCGAACAGGTGGATTCGGATCTCCCGATGACAGGTATTGATCCTGACCCGTTTCCGCCTCTTGCTCCCAGTACTGCCCCGTCAAAAAAACATCAATCTAAAACTCAGATGAAACGAGTTACTCGTTCTAGTGGTAAATTAGTAGATATTCCTCCTGATGGGATAGGATTGCGATTGTTAGTTTAAATGTAAATAGTGTGTTATCAGGAAGGAAACGTCTTGTTACCTTTGGTATTCTATCTCAGTTACCTTATGACGTTTTTTCTTCAGGATACAAGAATTCATTCTGCATTAGAAATTGATCAGATTACAAGAGATTGGAAGGCGGGCTGTCCTTTGGTCAGCAGGATTGGATTTTTTGTAGTGGGGTAGGGTTTTGTTTCAAAACTCATGTTTCATGTTTTCGTTAGTGGATATTGACCCTGGCGGGCTTTTTGTTAGACGTTGTTATTAATTCAGTGTCTTGCAGACTGATTAATATATATGGTCCTTAAGTTAAAGCCCAGAGGATCTCTTTATTGAAGAAAATCCAACCTTTTTATATACTAATAGGCTTGTTTTCTTTGTTGGAGACTTTAATATTAATGTCCTGAAGGAAGGGCCTCTCAACAAAGTGTATTGTGATAGGGCTTTCTGAGGGACTTAATATCTCATGCTGGGTTGAAACAGGTATTAGTTAGGTCTTCAAAGTCATTGAAACCTACTTATTATAGGGAAGGTTAGCTTCATGTATTGATATGATTTTCTTACTAAATCTTTGTCCTGTGGGAATCTGGTTTCCATCCCTATTGAATCTTCTGATCATGTTTTGCTTGGAGTTGATATGGATTCTCCTCGAGTAGGATCGCTGGTCCGGATACTGGAATTGAATTCCACTCTTTTACAGAATCCTTTGGTTCTGTCTTCCCTAACAGAGATTCTTAATGATAAATTGACTACAAGTTTCTTTATGACAATATGGGTTTATGGTGGGAAGATTTGAAGATTTGTCTCGTGTTTTTTCTAGCAGTAGGCAAAAATCAACAATTATCTAAATATTCTCAGTATCTCCAATTGAGGCACCGTCTAGGGATTTTACTTCACGAAACATCATTTGGGAAGGGAGGATGTAGTTTTGATATTCAAAAATTCGTGTTCAGATGGAGTTATTCCAATATAATAGAATGCTGTCTCTGCAACATGAACAGAAATTTGGTACCTATGGAATTTGGACCAAGGTAATCCTTTCAAAATTGCTATAAACGTACAGAGAAGAAAGTGTTCCAAAATTTAATTTCAGCACAAGGAATTTTGGTTTCTGATAATGAAGGTATTATGTCTATTCTTGAAGAATATATTGACCTTGGATTTGGGACTCGGTTCCTGATATAGGTTTTAGTACTGAAATTTTGAATTGGCAGCTTTACATCAGACTTAGATTCTGTATCACAGGAAGAACTACTTTTACCATATACTTCTTTAGAGATGGAGTCAGTTATTCTTTCTATGAAGGGGATACAGCCCTGGATCAGATGGTTTGACTGTTGAACTGTATAAGATCTTATGGAGTCTCATTCCAACTGATTTTTAGAAGTGTTTAATTTTATGTGGTCAGATTTTTTTTGCCTTCTTCTATGTATCAAGGTTTAATGATTTTTTGTATAAATCAGGTGATAGAGCAGAACTTACAAATTAGCGTCCTATTACTTGCTATTTAATGTTGATTTTAAAATCTTGCTAAATTACTTGGCAACAGGATTATGTCTAGGATGGCTCATTAATTTTTCCTACACAGTTTTGTTCAGTGCCTGGCTGTCTTACTGAAGCCTTACTGTTACTCAGAGAAATCTTGGACAGTAGGACTTCATTGACTGCATCGGTTGGAAAAGGGTACATTGTTAGCTTGGATCAAGCCAAGGCTTTCGATGGGGTTTCTCATGTTTTTTTGTGGAATTGTTTGGCGTCCTATGGTTTTCCGGATTTATTCATACAACGGATAAAGTTATGTTATGCATTAGCTTGTGTTACACCTTATGAGAATGGATGGATGGGGAAAACGATTTTGATACGTAAAGGAGTACGGCAAGGTTGTCCCCTTAGTCCTATTCTTTATGTATTTACATTAGACCCCTTATTACGCATTCTTCAGAGTTCTCCCAATATTTATCCTTTAGGTATGGGTATGTCCTTGCCGACTAAGGTGCTTGCATATGCAGATGATATATGTTTATTGGTTAATGATGTCCAGTCTGTACATTTGGCTTGTGCTTTACTTCAAGAATTAGGTAAAATTTCTGGTGCTAGGTTGAATATGTCCAAATCGTGCTGTTTGAATGTTGCAGGATTTATCGACCAAGAGGATCATCTTGGTGATATCCCCATTTCACGGTGCCCTGTCGTATTCTTGGGATTTATTTTGGGGAGACGATATGGCATATACTAACTGGTCACGAGTCTTGAATGTGGGGCATTCTAAGGTTAAATTATGGAACTGGTGGAAATTGTCAAAAACGATAAATTTTTTTTTAGCTAAAATCTTTTTAGTCCCTGAATTTCTGTTTGTAAGTTCAATTTTCTTTTTACCACCATGTCTGTTTACTTCATTGATGGGTTGTTTTTTTTCCTGTGTTTGGGGCAGTAGATTGAATCCTATTAAACGGGAGGTTTTATATGGCCCTATTAAATATGGGGGTTTAAATATGATTCACCCAGTGGTATTTTTTTTACGATTTTTCTTAATGTGAATATTGTCCCTTTAGTCACGGGTTCAAAAAGTTTGTGGTGTAGGTGGGGTAGAGACACCTTACATGGTGTGTTCTTGGAATGGTCAAACAATGTTTTTTTGCATAAAAACAAGAGATCTCCTCGTCTCCCTTGTAGATGGGATGGTGTTATTGATAGCATTAAGAAATGGGGTGTACGGTTGGACGATGTTGTTAGCAAATCTAGGAAAGCAATTTTTCTTCCTTGGAACAAAAACAAATTTCTGCTTATATTTCAGATGTTAGACTTCCGGTTCAATTATGGGACACTGTTTGGTTGGGGTTGCATGGTAAAATAAATGTTAAAGGAAATCAGAAACATAAGGCTTTAACAGACCGGTACTGTCCCCGTGTTTCTTGCCTTATGAAAATAGAAACTATGGATCATTTATATTTACATTGTCCATATATTGTAGATTTTTGGGACATTGTTAAAGAGAGATGGAAAGGGATTGGTTCTATTCCACCGACACCAGAGTTGTTAATTTTTGGGATAACTCCATCTTTACCGAGTGGGGTACATTATGGTACTTACCATGTATTTTGCTCATATTTTATATTGGGTGTGGATTGGTCGATGCAGGTTTATTCTGCAACAACAGGTTATTACTTCATGGGAACTTTTTCAAATCATTAACACTGAGTTAGGTAAATGGAAATTGGTGGAAAAATTAAATTTCCCCTTTCATCAATGGTCTGACCTTTGGAGACATCTTGCCTTTGTAGGCCATTAATTGAGATTTATTTATTTTCAGGGGTGAAATTGCAGATGTTTTGTTTATTTCCTTGGTGGTTTTCTTCCTTTTGAATATTACATGTCTTTTGTTATTTAGTTTTTCTTTTTTTGTAATGATTATTGTATGAATTAATACATACTTTTTTTTTTTTTTAAAAGCTATTATGATGGAATATTGATTTGTCTATATTTGTTGAGAATTTGTTCTGATTTCAATAAAAAATTCCCCTACTCTTTTCGATAAGTGCCATGGGATCTTTAACATCCACCTGAACTACCACCAATCCAGGCAGATGGGACCTCGGTTTAACATCTCATCCGAAAGACGGCACCTCAGAAGTGCAGCACCCCTCTCATTTTGCACTACAGTGTCAGTACTGGGATATTAACCCAAGTGCCAGATGTGGGAACTGAACCCACAGCCCTCTGATCTCCCGGGCTCAAAGGCGAGTGTGCTACCTACTGAGCCACTGACACAGTTAGGAGCCATACTGGAGAAAGCACTAGAGCCCTTTGTTGTGTTAGCTCGTCGCACTTGTAACATGAACCTTCCAGTGGACCACAGCCCACAGGAAGATGTTTGAGGGAGCAGCACAGAGCCAAGCTTGACAAGGATATTTGGTCCAATTATATTATCTGTCAAAGACCCTAGGGCGAGGAGACAGTGAGCTGAAGGGGAGAGCCAGTCCAGATCATAGTAAAGCTGGTAGTGATGCTTTATGCGTTTGGACGAGGAGGCAAAGCGACAGATATTATTGTATGTCATGTCCCATTTCTTTAGAGCAGTGTTTGTAGCATTTACATGAGACAGCACCATACGTAAGTGCAGGAAGAAGGATGCCATGGGCAATATCCAGTCTAGCTGAGGGAGTGACAGAATGGTTCAACCTGTAGGCAATGCCAGTTTTGGTATTAACAGATCTGGTTGTGAGCTGGATATGGTGGTCAAAGTTCAAGTACTACTCAGAGATACTTGAAGGAGCTAACTTTCTCAAGGAATGTGCCATCAGAGCACAAGATCTGGAATTGGTCACAACATACTTTTAGCTTGGCCACTGATCCAAAAAGCACAGATTGTGTTTTGTCCACATTGAGTAGCAGCTTATGTTTGGAGAGCCACTGCTGGACATTGAGAAGGGCAGAGGAGAGAGAAAGGTTGACCTCTGATATGGTACTGGAACTGGAATAAAGTACCAGATCATCAGCGTAGAGAATGGATGAACAGGAGGGGGTAACCGACGCAATCTGATTTATAAAGATCGAGAAAAGTAGGGGACCCAGGATGGACCCCTGAGGAGTGCCAATGTTTATTGTAGCATGCTCAGATACAGCCGAGTTAAACTTAACAACCTGACCGCTATTTGTTAGGTAGCTGCGAAACCAGAAAATGGTCGGCAGCGAGAAACCAAGGGACTTGAGGCAGGAGAGGAGATGTGGTGGTCCACAAGATCGAAGGCCTTTGTGAGGTGAGTAAAAATTGCACCTGTTAGTGAGCCAGAGTCTACAGCAGTCAGAAAGTACAGTTACGTAAGAACTTACCGTAACAGTAGATCTTCGAGAGAGGCTCTTCCAGTAGGTAATTACATATAGGACTGACGCCGGCCGGCGGCAGGACCCCACAGAAAAATTTCTAGCTAGCAGTCCCTGGCGGGGACCGCCCCGTCCAGGGTGACCGCGTCATCTGACGTCAGCAAAGGGGCGGTCCAACGCCCGCTTCTTCCAGTTCTTTCCCCGCCACAGGCCCGGATGAGAGGGAAGCAAGACATTTCTCAATGGAAAAGGAGCTGAAAAAGCCTAGGGGGATGGAGGCGGGAGCCTACTGCAGAGCTCTCTGAAGATCTACTGTTACAGTAGGTTCTTACGTAACTGTACTATCTTACTTCGAGAGGGCTCTTGCAGTAGGTAATTACATATAGGACAGAATCCCAAGCAGTCTGGAACAAATGAAAGGCACCGGGAGGAGGAACTACTCCAAAAGAGTAGCCAATAATCTGGCAGGTCTCAAGAAAGGAGGCCTTGCAAGACAGCTAATCCGAAGCCTGCTCTACGGTGAGAGGCAATGTCCAAACTGTAATGTTTAGTAAAGGTATGGACAGAAGTCCAAGTGGTGGCAGCACAGATGTCTGCCACAGACACGTTCTTGAAACAAGCCGCAGAGGCTGCTACTCCACGAGTGGAGTGACCTCTGACTTGACCCGGTAGGGTCTTGTTGTACTTGTCATAACAGAAAATGATGCAATGGGCCAACCATTTTGATAGGCACTGCTTAGAAACAGCATTGCCTTCTCTTTTGGGAGCAAAAGAGACAAACAACTGATCAGTCTTTCTGAGATCCTTCGCCCTATTGGTGTAGTATCTCAGGATCCTGTGAACATCCATGGTATGGAGCAGGTATTCTCCTTGATTGGAGTATCATGGAAGAAGGCAGGTAATTCAATAGACTGATTCAAGGTAGATTCCGCTTACCACCTTCAGGAGAAACTTAGGATTCGATGGCGAAGAGTTACTCGTTCTTTGTGAAAAATCAGATAAGGGATTTTGCACATCAGCGCCTGGAGCTTGGAAATTCTGCAAGCAGAAGTAACGGCCACCAAGAAGAGCGTCTTCCACGATAAAAACTTCAAGTCTGCGGAAGCCGCAGACTCAAAAGGAGGAAGGGTAAGTTTCTCGAGGACAAAGTTCAAGTCCCATGGGGGAGCTGGAATACGGACAGGGGGCCTGAGATGAAGGACCCCTCTGAGGAAAGTTTTGGATACCTCCAGCTGGGCAAATGCCTTGTCAGTGAAAGGGACATGGTAGGCTGAAATAGCCGCCATATGGACTTTCAAAGAGGAGTGACTGAGACCCAGGTCAAAAAGATGACGCATGTACTCAAGCAGAATGGTCACAGGGCAGGAAAATGGTTCCTAGTTCCTGGCCGCAGCGGAGATAGAAAATCTTTTCCATTTCATGGTGTAGGTGGACCTAGTGGAGGGTTTTCTAGCCTCCACTAGAATCTCGGCCACCTTAGGAGAAACGCCAAAACAAGATTGAGCTAGGTCTGCAGGAGCCATACATGAAGTTGAAGGGACTTGAGTCCCGGATGGACCAGGGTCCCCTGATCCTGGGTCAGCAATCCTGGAGATAAAGGAAGAGGAAGAGGAGGAACCTCTGAGTATTGTTGTAGAAGAGAGAACCAGATTTGCCTGGGCCAGAAAGGAGTGATCAGAATGATTCTCACTCCTTCTAAAGCCAGCTTCTGTAACACACGAGGGACCAGAGGAATTGGGGGGAAAAGCATAGACGAATCTGTCCTTCCAGCTTAGAGATAGAGCGTCGTTCCAGAAAGCGTCTCACCCTGGAACGAGCGAGCAAAAGATCGGAAGCTTTGCGTTTTGGGAGGAGGCGAACAGGTGTATCTGAGGAGTCCCCCAAATCTGGAAGATGCTTTTTAGAACTTTTTCGTCCAATTCCCACTCATGTGGTAGAGCCGACAAGCGACTTAGTCTGTCTGCCAGGACATTGTCGACTCCCGGAACATGGATTGCCGTGAGGTGGAGGTTGTGAAGCGTTGCCCATTCCCAAACCCTCATCGCTTCCCTGCACAGCGGGTAGGATCGAGTCCCTCCCTGCTTGTTGATGTACCACACCACGCACATGTTGTCCGTTTGGACAGCTAGGTGACCGGGAAGGATGAATTGGTGAAGGGCTTGGAGAGCATACAGTACTGCTCGAAGCTCGAGCACGTTGATATGGAGAACTATCTCCATCTTTGACCACAGGCCCTGGGTTCGGTGAGGACCCAGATCGGCTCCCCAACCTTTGCCTGAAGTGTCCATGGTTAGAGCCTGATGGGGGGCGGGGGGGGATGAAAAAAGGGGACCCTCGGAATAGGTTCTTTCGAACCATCCACCATTGCAAGTCTCTTACCATTGGCGAGGAGATCAGACCTAGATGATCTAGATTGTCTACCCGTTGATCCCACTGAGATCGGAGAGTCCACTGAGAGATTCTCATGTGGAGGGCCGCGCGGAACTGTCGGGATGGCCGCCGCCATGAGCCCCAGTAGACGGGCACTGACTCGCCGGACCCTCCTGTGTTCTGGATAGGAGGGAAATCTGTGACTGGAGGGAGGCCCCCCTGTCCGGAGGCAGAAAGGCCTTGCACAGTGATGTGTCGAGAATTGCCCCGATGAACTGGAGCCTCTGTGAAGGCTCCAGGTAGACTTGGAATGGTTGATGGTAATACCCAGGCCAGTGAAAACCTGCTGGGTGAGGGAGAGAAAATGCAGGAGTTCCTCCCTGGACGAGGCCGCCAGGAGCCAGTCGTCCAGGTAGGGAAAAACCTGAACTCCCAAAGTATGGAGGTGGGCCGCTACCACCGCCAAGCATTTGGTAAAGACTCGGGAAGCCGAGGAAAGACCAAACGGGAGCACTCGGAATTGGTAGTGAACCCCCTGGAACGCAAACCTGAGGTACTTTCGGTGCGAGGGGCGAATGGGGATGTGCAGGTACGCATCTTGCATATCCAGTGCACAAAGCCATTGGCCCGGCCGAAGCAGAGGCAAAAGGATTTGAAGGAAAAGCATCCTGAACCTCTTGTACTCCACATACAGGTTCAGAGAGCTGAGATCGAGAATAGGTCTGAGATCTCCTGTCTTCTTTGGTACAAGGAAGAAGTGGGAGTAGTAACCCGTCCCGTAGAGGTGAGGGGGGACGGGTTCTACAGCCTGTTTCGCAAGGAGCGCCGAGATTTCTTCCCTGACCAAAGGAAGGTGGTCCCTTGAGTAAGTAGAGTTCAGAGGGGGGTGACGCGGAGGTTTCTGTAGAAACTCTATGGACTGCCCACCCCTCTGCTATTATCTGAAGCACCCATGAATCCGATGTTATCCTCTCCCAACCCAGAAGGTGGAGGGAGAACCTCCCTCCTACCGGTTCCTCCAGGGCTGCCGGAGGCGGTGGGAGAGGGAAGGAGTCAGGTGGTGTGAGGCAGCACCGCAGCTGAGGCACCCGTTGCTTTTTTGGGCGGCAGGGGCCTGGCAGCTGTGGGGCCCGATGTTTAGTGGCCCGCGCCTTCCTGAGGTTTCGCTTGAGGCCGGCCATGCCGGCGTAAAGGGACGGCGCTGGGGGGATGGGGACTGTACATTGAATCAACCGATGTAAGGGCCCCTCTCCTGAAAAATCAGTGATGATGTCCTTGACATCACCACCGGTGCACAGAACCCTTGAAAGGTGCTTCGGATTGCTGACTGCACCTCCGGACCAGACCTGACACACGGAGCTACATGTATGACGCCGAAGGTGACTTGCAAAGGCAGAACTCCGACTCCGGCGGTGTCCACTGCGTCGTAGGTCGTCCTCAAAATATGACGACTGGCCGAACGAGCAGAACGGACCAGGTCGGCCAATTCCTGCTTGACTTCTGAGTCAGGTAAGGAGTCGATCTTAGATTCACCTTCTGGTAATCCCCCATATGTGCTACATAGTTCAGGGCCCTAATCCCCAGTGTGGAATAAGCATAGATCTTCCTTCCATACTGATCCAGAAGGCGAGATTCCTTATCCGGGGGAGATGAGCTCAAGTGTTTTGGGTGTGCTGACCGGCCGTGAGCGGCGCTAATCACAACAGAGTCTGTACGGGGGTGAGAGTCTAAAAAGTCTACACCCTCTGGAGTCTGGTAAAGCCTGTTCAACTTCCTAGGAAGTGGGGCTAAAGCCGACGGTTGCTTCCAAATCGTGGAAACAAGGTGGGCGTGAGGCTCGATCCAGGGTGGCACTAGGGTAGGAGCCGTAAGGGGTAAGTCCAGATGTTCGGCGAGTTTAACCCGTTGAGGATCTGGCTCTAAGGAGTGCCACTGATGGACCTCCTGGATCTTCCTAAGCAACTCCGTGAAGGAAGGATCCTCTGGAGGAGACTTCGGAGGAGTCCTCGGCCGGGGCCTGGATGGAGAGCGTGGCTCATCGTCTTTCTCGGAACATCCATCGGAAGCCTCCGAGGAGTCCGAGAGAGAAGAGGAAGAATCTGAAGCAGAGTAAGACTCCCTAACTTGACTAGGGGGAGGAATGGGTTCCTTGGGGAGAATCCCAGAACGCGTGTCCTGCCCCTCTCTGGATCCCGAGGGTAAGGCCCGGGAATCCGGAGGAGGAGAGGGAGTATGCCGTGTGGGGCGTACGGGAGCCGGGGGTGGCACCGTCACTGTAAGACGGCTCTCTACTTCCTTGGTGAGCTGAGCCTTGGCCTCAGCCCACCATGAGGCAAGAGTCTTCCTGAAGATCCACCGCTTTAGGGGGCGGTGAGGAGGAGGAGGAGGGGATAGGTGTACGGAGTAAACCGTAGGGGGAGTATCTGTAACCCGGCTGCGGGTAAACCGGAGCCGGGTACTGCGGCGGCGAAGGGGTCAGCACCGGGTACTGCGGCGCAGGATACTGTGGGCCTGGGAAAACCGGCATCGGATATGACGGTGGATGCCCAGGCACTGGAGGAGCTGCCGGAGCAGATGGCCCAGCCGGGTACTCCACGGGTGGATCAGTCGGGATAGGCCCGTCGGGTGGAGAGCCCGATGGAAGAGGAATATCCCCTGCCGGCGTCGGAGGGGCCGGTATCGGAACCGGCGTCGGAGGAGCCAGCATCAGGGGAGCCGGCGTCAAATCCGGCTCTTCAGGAAGAGGATCGTATGATAGCCCAGGGTCCCGAGCCTCGTCTGGGGACGGAGGGGAAAAATCCCCGGGATCGGGCAGAAGGGACTGGGGCTCCCCTGACTGCAGCGAAGGCTGCGGGGAGCCTGGTACAACAGACGTGGCAGGGTCTGCCATAGGCTCCGAGGCCCGGCGCATGTCGGAGGAGCCAACATGTGGCTTATGGGCCGAATCCCGGTGGACGCCAGAGGAGCCGGCGTCTGACTCCGGGGGCCCCTCGTCGGAGGCAGGCGAGTATGGGGAGGAGGACCGTCCTCGAGGGGACATCACATGCACCGCCTCAAGGGTCGAAGTGTCTTAGCGTCCCTCGGGCGCACGCCAGAGGAGCCGACGTCCGGCTTAAGGGAGGTGCCCACACCAGTAGGGCCGAGGCCTCGCGGCGTACTGGGGCTAGGAGTCTCCTTGTTCGAGACGCCCGGGCGGCTCAAACGCGAACCCGATGGGCGGGCCGACGCTCCTTCAAAGCCTTGGAGGCTGCCGTCGGGCGATCCTCGGAGGGGATAAGATTTTGCTCACGACCGACCGGAGTCGCGGAGGAGGAGGCCTTCTCCCAGTGCCTTTCCTTGTCCCACTTCTTATGCCCTTCAGGGGAGGTCGACGCCTGCCGAAGTTTCTTCAACTCATTCTCCATCGCGGACATCTTCTTTTTGAGGAGATGGGCTTCGAGGGACTGCTGGCGCCGTCTACGGGTGGCTGCGCTGAATCGAAGGCAGTGCGGACACTTGACCACGTGGTCGGGGACTAAGCAGAAAAGGCAGAGGGAGTGACCGTCTTTGTGAGGCAGTTGGGCGCCGCACGAGTCTCACTTATTCTTTGAAGGGGACGACATAAACCGACGTTCACCAGACGAAAGAAGAATATACTGAAAACTTGTTCGGAAAAACCGATGAAGTAACAGGACTGAGTGATAAGAACTTAACCGCGAGGCGCTGCACGAGCTGATGGCAGGAAAGAACTGGGAGGCGGGCGTTCGGGACCGCCCCTTTATACCGACGTCCGATGACGCCGTCACCTGACGGAAGGGCCACCGCCAGGGACCGCTAGCTAGACATTTTTCTCATAGTCCCAAGATACCGGCCGAAGGCCAGTCCTATATGTAATTATCTACTGCAAGAGCCCTCTCGAAGTAAGATAATCATTTCTGAGCTGGAGAAGGGCAGTGGAGGTGCTATGACCCCTTACGAAAGCCATGTTGAATGGCGGAGAGGAGATTGTACTTAGTAAGATAGTCAAGGGTCTGAGCTGCCACTAGCTTTTCAAATAGTTTGTTCAAGACTGCGAGTATGGCAATGGGGTGGTAATTTGAGATAATCTTTCTATCTCCTTTCTTAAAGACCGGAGTGACTGGCAGTTTTCCAGATATCTGGGATATAATTATGACATAGAGACAGAGTGAAGATTTTTGACAAGGGCGCTGCAATAAAAGGGGCCGCTAATTTCAGGAGTTTGGGCTCTAGGCCATCATTACTGACACTAGTGGTGTCTGCAAGTAGGTACTGTAGAGTACTGGAATGTAGAAATGTGTATGCAGATACCCTAGTGTATCAACACATAAATCTGTAGCAGTTTTGAATGTAAAGGTCTTGTTATGGCCAGCCCGATGGCGCTGAGGGCGGAGGCGCTGGACACCTTACCTCATGCAATGCCAGCGACCCATGTTCGGGAACGAGCACAGGCTGCTGGGGGTTGGCAGCGGAGGAGAAGGCTCGAGCGTCCGAGGAACTGCCTCCTCTCTGGGGAGGGGAGGAATGCCAGTGGTCGGCGCTCAACTGACCTCAGCAGAGGGAAGCAGTGCGCCAACACTGCAGAAGAGGGGAGATGGGGCAGACGCCTGGAGGAGTGCGTGTGGACACATGCACACTCCCTCTGCCAGCGTCACTGCACACTTCTGTCTCTAGGGAGAAAATGGAGAGAGAAAAGCGTTGCGGCACATAACAGAAGATTTTCCGTGCCCCGCTGCCTGCTAGCCACGGCACTGGCCACACTGGATCCGGCCCTGGTGGGGGCTGGGTACCCAGCGCATTCCACCGAGGAGGGTAAGTCCTGGGGTAAGAGTCATGCTGGCTGATAGATATTGGGATTGGGCTGGGGCTCTCCTTAAGTAGGGACCGCGTAACAGGAGAAGAGAGTAATAGCTAATAAAAAAAAAGTCTTGTTATGTAGGTATTATAGCAGATCAAATCTATACGGGAAATAGCTTGGCTGCTTGAAGTATAAAGGTCCCAAAACATTGTCATCAGTTTTCACTCCAGCCTAAGTGACACCAATTGAATAATATCTCACACACCTCTCAACTGCTATACATTTCACATAGCGCTATGTATTTTACATCTAAATTTTACTCTGCTCCATGTAGATATTTTGAAGTTCCACTTAATGTCAAAGGGCAACAGTCAGCACAAAGGCCCCTACACTTCAGTGAGGGGCTGGTCCCGATGTGCACTTTGTGTACAAAAACATTCTAGTTTACTCACTGCTTACTGTAATATAGTAGACTGTATCACTCTAATTTTGCTTATTTAATCGATCAATCAAATTCTTTATTTATCCAGGCGATCACCATTGGGCAAGCTCATTTACAAGGTGAACTGGAAGCCAGTGCAGATCCCGCAGTACCTGTGTAATGTGAGAAGATCTAGGAGTACCCACCAATAACCGTGTTGCAGAATTCTGCACCAGCTGCAAGCGGCGGATATCAACCCCCAGAAGCCCAAAGTAAAGCTAGTTGCAATAGTACAGGTGAGAGGTCACAAAGGCATGGATTAAAGTTGGCAGATCACTGGACAGAACAAGGTGCTTGATCCTGGCGATGTTTCTTAGATGGCAGAAAGATTTACTTAACCACCGCTGACACCTGGGACCGAAGAGTCAGCCCCGCATCTAATATCACCCCAGGTCCTCGCAGACCTGCTCAGAGACCTGTAGCTCGACATCCCCAAAAAACAATCCAGATTGGGAGCTGGCCGCAGGCCCCCCCATCTGGCGATCCGAATCCAAAACCAACATCTCCGTCTTCCCAGAGTTCAACTTCAGCCAACTGGACCTCATCCAATCCTGGATTTCACTGAGGCAGCTGTTAAATACCGAAATAGCTCCTTCCTGGTCGGGAGAAAGGGACAGGTATAACTGGGTATCATCGGCATAACAATGAAACCTCAGCCCATACTGTCTCACAATGTCTCCGAGGGGAAGCATGTACACCGCAAACAACATGGGGGACAGTACAGAGCCCTGAGGAACCCCACAAAACAGAGAGATGGGATCAGAGGGAAAAAAAACCTGAAACCACCCTCTGAGTTCTTATGAAGTGAACCATCTGAGAACAGTCCCAGAAAGCCCACAAATACATCTCAGGAGCTCCAATAGAACCCCATGGTCAATGGTGTCAAACGCTGATGACAGATCTATTAGTACCAAGATGGACCATTTTCTCTGGTCTCTCGCCATCAGGAGATCATTGAGCACCCAAACCAGCGCTGTCTCGGTACTATGCCTCTTTCGAAAACCTGATTGGAGAGGTTCGTAGATGCTATGGATGGTCAAGTGGTTCTCCAACTGGGCCGCCACTACTTTCTCTATCACCTTCCCCACAAAGGGGAGGTTCCAGACAGGCCTGTAGGTTGGCAAGATAGTCTGGGTCCAAAGAAGCTTTCTTCAACAAGGGTGTCACCACTCTCTTTTTCAAGGAAGAGGGATGTTCACCCGAGTCAAGGGAGCACCAGACTATCTATGCTAGAACCAGGAGAATAGACTCTCCACACCCCAAAATTAGGGAGGTGGACCTGGATCTAAACTACAGCAGGTAGGGCGCAACCCTTGGACAATCCGTACAACATCCACGACTTCCGGGCGGTCGAAGGTACTCCAGGAAAACGAAGGGGTGGTGACAGACTCCTGACCAACAGCAACCCGCACAGAATGTGTCGAGTGGATCTCTGACCTAATGTCAGCCACCTTATCAGCAAAGAACCGAGCAAGCTCATCACACTGTAATTGTGAAAATGCTCTACAGAGCTGTAGATAGGTTGGGTTGCACAGTCTGTCCACAGTTCTGAACAGCTGAGCTGGTCGGTTCTGAGTGGCAGAAATTTCCCCGGACAGGAACTCTGCAGTCTTATGAGAAATTTCTGATTGATAATGTTCTAACAGTCTAAGATGGTCGGCATCCAGGCCAGATTTCCGCCAACAACGTTCTAACCTGCGTCCAAGTCGTCGCAACTCCCTCAAGGCCTGATCAAACCATGGAGCCCTCGGTCGAAGGGAGAGAGGACACTCACAAACTGGAGCAATAGAATCCAGGGCAGAGGTGATGGCATTATTATTATAGGCCACAACCAATGCCTCTGGATCACTGCAATGCACAGGACATTTTGATAGGTCAAGGACCGCAGCAAGGCCATTGGAAGAAATATTCTGCAAAGGGCTGTACATGACCATTTCCACAGGGGTCGGCCTACAAGGTGGGGTGCCAAAACTGAATCTCATAGTGTAGTGATCGGACCAGCAGACTGGTTCCACCCCCACGTCAGAAGCTTCGATCCCCAGGAGGAAGACCAAATCAAGAGAATGGCCACCTTTGTGTGTAGCAGTGGTAACCACCTGTGTTAGGCCCAGTGAATCCATTAACTGGAGAAAATGTTGTCCAAATTGCAAGAGTTCATCGTCGATCCAGGCATTAAAATCACCCAGGACCATCAGCCTGGGAGACTTAAAGGCCAAGTCGACGACGAAGTCCGCTACTTCCTTAAGGAATTGCTTCCTATCGCCAGGTGGACGGTAGATGAGAGCAATTTGATAGCCTACACCTGCCATAACAGCACATTCAAAATAGATGGTCTCCTCGAGTGGAACACTAGTGAGTGCCAATTTGGTCTTAAAACAGACCGCACCCCGTCCAACCTCCGGCGATGCATCACCGTATACCCGGCTGGAATTGCGGCCTCAAGTATTGGTCCCGCATTATCATCCAGCCAGGTCTTGCTGCTGCAAGCCAGATCTGTCAAATCAACAAGATCTGAAATCACAACAGTCTTGTTCCGGGCAGATCTGGCACTGCACAACAGCGCCCGGGTTGGACAAAACTCCTGGACTGCCATGGCTACCTGCCCATCACCAACGATGGTGCCCTTGGGTATGGGGACCAAACAAGATGGTCCGCGCTCCAGGCTCCATTTCGCCCGAGGGCGTCTCCTGGGCTTAACCACCCTAATGAGAGCGCCCTGCTCCTCCAGCCTCCACTGTTCACCCTCCCACCCCTTCTACGGGAAATACCCAAAGCCCGACACTGTTGGTAGATAGAAAAAAAAAACAAAACAAAGGAGGGGTATGAAAAGGGCGGAGGGAGTGAAGAGCAGAGGCTGAGAAGCGCACGACTCGGGGGGGGGGGTGGCAACAGGGAGACTTCTCATAAGTCCACAGCCTAGCCCAACACTCAAAAAAGTACAGTTACATACTTACCGTAACAGTAGATCTTCGAGAACAGCTCTTGCAGCAGGTTACACCATTAGGACTGAAGCCGGCAGGTGCCAGGACCCCACGGAAATTTTCTAGCTAGCAGTATTCAGCAGGGACCGCCTCCGACGTCAGACATAGTACATAAGGAGGCGGTCCCCCAGAATCCCCAGTTCTCCCGCCAGAAACTCCCAGCCGCTGGATGACATCAGAAGAGGAGACTGAGGATTCGCCATCAAATGGCAGTCAGAGAGATGCTGAGAACACCTGATCCTAGGAAAAGGATGTTGTAACTAGAATCTATCTCCAGCGGGATGGTGGAGATTAAGGCACAAAAGAGCTGTTCAAGATCTACTGTTAGGTAAGTTCTATGTAACTGTACTATCTTACTTCGAGAAACCGCTCTTGCAGCAGGTTACATTATTAGGACTGATTCACAAGCAACAATGGAAATCCCACACCATTGGGAGGAGGGAAGGTAGAAATCCTTAATGGAACCTAAGCCTAGGACAGAAGTCCTTGAAGGACTGCTAGACCAAAACTTGCTCTTCACCTCGATGCAATATCCAGGATATAATGCCTGATGAAAGTGTGCACGGAGCTCTAGTTAACTGCAGCACATATGGCCGAGGTGGACACATTCTTAAGGGTCACAAAGGAGGTAGCCACCCCCCTTGTGGAATGACCCTTAACTGCGCTTGGTAAGGGTTTGTTGCACTTCTGGTAACAGCACGTGATACACTGAATAAGTCACCTGGACAGCGACTGTTTGGAAACAGGAGCTCCCATCATCCTGTGAGCAAAGGAGACAAAAAGCTGGTCCGATTTTCGGTGGTGGTTTGTTCTGGTCAGGTAGTATCGGAGACACCTATGCACATCTAAAGTGTGCAACAGGGCCTCTCCTCGATTAGAATACTTAGGAAAATACACTGGTAGGTCGATGTCCTGATTAAGGGTGACAGCTGAGACCACCTTAGGCAGAAACTTAGGAATAGTCCGTAGGGAAAACCCTGTCTTGTTGAAAAACCAAATAAGGTTCTTTGCACATGAGTGCATGAAGTTCAGAAATTCTTCTGGCCAAGGTAACGGCAACTAAAAACAATGTCTTCCAAGTAAGAAGACGTAGCTCGCAATCCACGGCTGGTTCAAAGAGTGGCAGCGTGAGCTGCTCCAGGACAAAGGGTAAATCCCACGGCGGAATCGAATCCTTAATTGGAGGTCTAAGGTGGAGAACACCTCTCAGGAAGGCTCATGATGTGTCCAACTGAGATATGGTGCGTTGGCCTATAGGAGTGTGATAGGCTGAGATGGCACAGAGATGTACCTTAATCGAGGAGTAGGCCAAGTCTGTTTGAAAAAGGGACAGGAGGTAGTTCAAGACCATCCTTACTGGACAATCCATAGGTGAAAAACCGAGTGCTTGAACCCATATACAAAATCTACGCCATTTCATGGCGTAGGTAGCATGGGTAGCCGGTTTCCTAGCAGCTGCAAGAACGTCTGCTACCTCTTGTGAGACCCCATATTGCATCGTGGCTATGTCTCTAGGAGCTAAGCGTGCAGGTTCAGCGAACGAAGGTCCGGATGAACCAAGGAACCCGCCTCCTGAGACAGCAAGTGGGAGCCGATTGGCAGGGGCACTGGAGGTTCCCGGGACAGCTGACATAGTAGAGGGAACCAGATCTGCCTGGGCTAAAAATACAGGTTACTCACCTGTAACAGGAGTTCTAGGAATGGTATATGTTGTTCATCCACACTGTCTGGCAGGTTCCTTGCCGCTTTAAATCTTGCCGGAAGGTCTTCAAGCTGGCCTCCCACCCACCGGTAGTAAACTTTGGCTCCGCCCCATGACGCCAGATCTAGCCCGCTGGAAGCCAGGTTGTGCGTCAAAGCCGGGGAGGTTGGGTGGGTCGTGTGGATGAACAACATATACCACTCCTAGAACTCCTGTTACAGGTGAGTAACCTGTATTTCTAGGGACATGGATATGATGTTTATCCACACTGTCTGGCAGACTCCTAGCAGTTCTCTGGGAGGAGGGAGGCAAGGTGCACACCCCCTACTTGGGAAATAAAGACTGGAGAACCGAGCCCCCAAAACCAGCATCCTGGCGTGACTCAAAGTCGATGTGGTAGTGGGTGATGAAGGTGTGTGCTGACTTCCAGGTAGCAGCCCTGCAGATTTCCAGAATAGGGACATCCCTGGAAGCAGCCACCGATGCAGCAGTATGGCGGGTAGAATGAGCTCTTATCCCTCTGGGAGGCTCCATGCCCGCCAACCTATAGCAGAGATCTATGCAGGAGGTGACCCACCTGCCTATCATCCGCTTGGCTGCGAGGTCTCGCCAGGTGCGGCTTCAGCGTAGGTGACAAACAGCTGGCGAACCTCTCCCCGAACTTCAGCCGTCCGCTCCTTGTAATAAGTGAGCGCTCTTCTAGGGTCCAAAGTATGGAGTCTATATTCGGCCTCCGAGGTGTGGCTGGGGTAGAACACCGGCAGAGTCAACACCTGGTTAAGGTGAAACTCTGACACCACCTTCGGAAGGAACTTCAGGTGGGGGCAGGACAACCTTGTCCCTGTGGAAGACCAGATTAGAAGACTTGATGGAAAGCGCCTGGATCTCTCCCATCCTTCTGGCTGACGTGATAGCCACCAAGAAGGTGGTCTTCCACGACAGGTGAGAGATGTCACACCTGTGCATTGGTTCGAATGGCTTGCCCATGAGCTTAGCCAATACCAGCAGTAGATCCCACAGAGGTGGACGCTCTCGCGCCGGGCGGGGCGGGATATGTGATCAAGGCTCTTGAAAAGCACCCACCACCTCTCCCCTGTGCCACCGACTGCTTCCTGCCCGGCCTGCAAGCAGAGATGGCTGCCAGGTGCACCTTAAGGTCACAACCCAAGCCCTTGTTGAGAAAGGGACCACAGGTAGTCCAGAATGCTTTGCCAAGGAACAGGAGGAAGGGTCCAGGCTCTTGCCCTGACACCAAATGGAGAATCTCTTCCATTTGAAAGCGAGCATTTTCTGGTCGACTCTTACGATGCCTCAACGATGTTGAGGACCTCGCCAGAAAGACCCAAGGCCTGGAACTCTAGCCCCAGGCACCAGGCCGCCAGGTGCAGGATTGAAGGTCCGGATGGAATACCTTCCCCGACTGACTGAGATCAGGTCCGGCGGCTGAAAGCCGCCTCGGGAGCCTGGAGCCGAGACTGAGGAGATCTGACCAGAACTGAGGCCAGTCTGGGCTACTCAGAATCACCTGCGCCTTGTCCCTCCTCGCTTTGAGAAGCACCTTGTGGATCAAGGGAAATGGGGAAAGGCGCAGAAGAGGCCCGGGGTCCACGGCCTCGAGAAGGCATCCCCCTGCAGCGAGCCCTGCTGAAGGGGGTGGGCATGAAACAGCCTCAGCTTTGCATTCTCCCTGGAGGCAAACAGGTCCGCCTGAGGCGTGCCCCAGTGGGAGAACAGATCCTGTACTACCTCCAGCAGGAGGGACCACTCGTGGGACGCAGTCTCTATCCGGCTTAGGGCATCGGCCAGGGTGTTGGAGGCTCCTGCCACATGAATGGCGAGGACATGCACCTCCACGCTGCGCACGAGTGACCAAATGCGAGAGCTTCCCTGCACAGAGGCATGAAGCGCGGCCCCGCCTCGGCGTGTTTAGGTAGTACATGGTCGTGGTACTGTCCGTCTGGACCTGAACCACTTGGACCCCCGAGGAAACGGAGCAAAGGTGGTGAGGGCTAGATGAACCGCTCAAAGCTCCAGCAGGTTGATATGACATCGGGACTCCCGAGGGGACCAGAGGCCGTGCACTCTGTGCTCCCCCAGATGGGCACCCCAACCCATCAGAGAGGCATCGGTCCAGAGAGAGACCGTCGGCTTGGGGTGGACAAACTGGATGCCCTCCTGCAGATGTGCTGGAACGGTCCACCACTGGAGAGCGTTCCACATTCCCTGGGTCACTGTCTCTAGCTGATCCAGTGGATCAAAGTGCTGTGACCACTGGCTGGCCAGCCCCCATTGAAGGGGACGCATGTACCAGTGGGCCCAATGGACCACGCTGGTGCAGGCCGCCATGAGGCCCAGGAGGTGCAGGAAGTCCCAAGAGATACCATTGCCCAACCTGAAATGATTGGGCAAAGGAGGAAAGTACTGCCCTGTCCGGCGGGAGCCGTGTTTGCCTCAGAGAGAGTCGAGCTTTGCCTGATGAATTGTATCACCTAAGCTTGGCATGAGTCTCGACTTGGCCTTGATGATGAGGAGCTAACCTGAGAGCAAACCTGAAGGGTCAGATCTCGGACCGGCTCCACCTCCGCCTTCGGAAGGGCTGCAATCAACCAGTCGCCCAGGTAGGGGTGTCCGGACCCTTCAGCGCCCGGAGGAATGCTGTCACCACTGCCATGCATTTGGCGAAGACCCTGGGAGCTAGGAAAGGTCAAGGGCATGGCCGAATCAGTAGGGATCCCTCCGCTTTGAAGTGAGGAATTCTGTGGACGGACGGATTGGATGTGGAAAGAATGCGTCCTGAAGGTCCAGAGAACAGAACCACATGCCTCGTTCCAAGGATGGGATTATCTGAGCCAGAGTGACCATCCTGAAGGTCCGAGACCTTAGGAACCTGTTCAGGTCAGCAGGTCGAGAATGGGGCGCCAGCCCCCCATCCATTTTGGGACCAGGAAGTACCTGGACACAAACCCCGGGTCTGGAGGAGGATCCGCCACCTTCCTGATCACCTCTTTTTCGAGGAGCAGGGCAATATCGGCTCAGCGAGCCGACAAAGAGGCTGTGGACCCTGTAGTCCCCCTGAGGGGCGACGGCTTGGAAGGGCGGGCCTGCTCAAACTCCAGGGACAGGCCCTTTCCTACCACCTCCAAAATCCAACGGTCCGTGGTGATTACGGACCAAGCGGAAAGGAAGTGGCGGAGTCGTCCCCCCATGGGGGGAACCCAGGGGGGAGTGATGAGGCTGGGGGCAACACCCCTCAACCCGTCACTGGGCAGGCTTAGAGGAGGGACCGGCCGAGGGACCTCCTGGGCCTTTACCTCCTTGCTTCCTGCTGGAGGAAGCCGCGGGCTTGGGTTTGGGATGCCAAGCGCGAGCCTGCTGGCCCTGGTGCTGTTGGGCCGGACGTGCCGCAGGCGCAGAAGGACGAAAGGACTTGTGCTGCTGCTGTCGGCAGCCTTTGTCCTTCTGGGTGGAGGGGACCAAGTCCAGAGTGGACCTGGACTTTTCGATCTGCTGGAGGTGACCTTCCACTCCAGGGCCGAAGAGGTCGGTCCCCAAGAAGGTGACATCTGCCAATTTGTGCTGGGTATCTGCCGTGAAGGTGGATATCCTCAGCCATGCTCTGCGGCGCATGGCCACCGCGGCCGCAACCGATCTGGCACAGAAGTCTCAGATGTCCAGAGCCGTTTGGAGCTGCTGCTTAGCCATTGCCCTACCCTGGTCCCGTACCTGTCGGACCGTGGTCTGCAGGTCGGCTGGGAGATGAGGGATCACCTCATCCAGGGAGCCCATGAGGGCGTGGGAGAAGTGTGCCATCAGCACAGCCGAGCTGGCCTGGCGGAGGCCAAGGGAGTATGCAGCGTACACCTTGCGCCCGGCATAGTCCAACTTTTTGGACTCCTTGTCGGGGGGGCTTGTCCACATCCCTAGCGTACCTGGAATGCCGGAAAACGCTGTCGGTGACCAACCCCTCGGCAGAGGAGTGTTCCGAAAAAACGGGCAAAAAGTCAGTAGGGACCGCATACTTCCTGGCCATCCTGGCCGAAGGCACAGGACAGGAAGCAGGACGCTGCCAGAGCTCACGGTTGGGCCAACAATGGCTTCAGCCACCGGAAAGGCCTCCGGGTGAATCTCTGGTCCAGTATCTCCGCAGGGATACTGGCCCGCTGGATATGGGGCTCGAGCTGCATCCCGGTGGACTCCGAGATGAGCCGAAGCAAACCCATGAAGGATGATAGGCTTTCGTTCATCAACTGGCGCCGGAGGACTCCAGGTCAATGGGCCTGGAGAACAGGGAGGAGCTGTCGTCGGACTCCGAGGAGTCCGCGAAGAGTTGCCTGGGGCCTGAGCCACCCTCCACCTGCCGAGGACAGTTGGGAGTGAGGGTGACCGACAACCAGTGGGGCAGGCCCTGACCTGACAGAGTCCTTGGTCGGTGCCCCCGATTTCGGTTGTGGAGGCGGAGGTTCCACCACAATCGGTGGGGCAGCTGGCTTTGGCTGAACAACCGGCCCAGGCTTGGGCACCTCGGCTACAGCGAGGGGTTGTTTTGGCCGCTCAGGTGACAGCCACTTGATGGCCGGGGAAGGCGATGGCATTGGCGTGATCCCGGACATAAGTAACTGCTGCCACATCAGGTCCTCACAGCATCAACGCAATTTACGCCGAAGCCTCTCCTCTTCCGAGGAGGAAGACGAAGATTAGCGGCAGCTCTGCTTACCTCAGTGCCGAGACCGCCGATGTCGGTGGGATCGACTGGACCGAGACGATGTCCGAGACCGAGACCCTCGGCGTTTCCGAGGACGGGTCTGGGAAGGGGCAGGGGACACCTGCCTTCCATCGCTCGAAGTTTTAACCGAGGACTGCGGCACCGAGGCGCAGGTAAGTTCTGGTCTCCACCGGGAACCGTGAAGAAGGGTTGTCGGTTTCACCAGTCGATTAGCCGTCGGCGGGTTCAGAAAAATTTCACCGCATCGACAGGTGTCTCAGCCGGCTGGCCTGACGGGACGCCGTGAAGCCAGCGGCCCAGCCGCAACCTCGGCCAAGTAGAGTGTCGACTGTCCGGAAGGGGACCTCCCGCCTCCACGAACGCAGACGATGGGACTTACTTTGAGTCCTTCTTTCTGGACCGAGAGGAATGTCTCTAATGGCCCCTTTCCTTCGTGGAAAGGGACTGGCAAAGCTCCTTGAAAGAGGCGAAGTACTGTGGTACCCAGTGAGAGCGGATAAATGTCCGACCGAGGAAGAGGATGATGCGGCCTGTGCCGCCTCCTCCGAGGGCGATCATCTGCTCGAAAGGCTTCAGCCGAGCCAGCTGCCGCAGTAACCGGCCCAACGGGCCTCTTTCGACTTAACCGCAGGTAGCGCTCGGGCGCTGCTGTAACCGGCAGCGCAGTCTTCCAGGACGCTGCCAAAACTAACGGGTATAACTCGCAGGCCTGCGGGCCGGTTCTAGGCCGAGGGTAGATGCACGTGGAGTGCGGGTCCATCCCGACATCTTCTGGCTCCACAAGGGCAACGCCAAACCGGAGTCGATTTGTCCATTGCAGCCACGAGGGAGAAACTTAATCAAGTCTTGAAAATTTTAAATAGGTTTCGGTGAACCAAGAATTAGGATCCAGTCTACACGCAGAGCGTTAAGGAGAGAACCTGAGCTTCCAAGCGGTAAGGAAGATCTGGCGTCATGGGGCAGAGCCGAGAGTTTTACCACCCGGGTGGGTGGGAGGAGCCAGCTTGAAGACCTTCCGGCAAGATTTAAAGCGGCAAGGAACCTGCCAGACAGTGTGGATGAACAACATATCTATATCCCTAGAACGGCGTGATAAGTATCAGCGTCGCTTGCTCTCTGCGAAGCTTCAGAAGGACCCTCTGGATCAATGGAAAGGGGGGAAAGGCATAGAGGAATCTGTCCGCCCAGGAGAGGGACAATGCGTCTCGCCAGAAAACACCAGGCCCTGGATCTAGTGAGCAAAAATTGGACAGTTTTGCGTTGGATGGGGATGCGAAAAAGTCTAACTCTGGTGTACCCCATCTGCGAAACAGATCCTCTACTACCTCCTGGAGTAGTTCCCAGTTGTGAACTCTGGCCTGAGAGCGGCTCAGGCCATCTGCGATGACATTGTCCACTCCTGGGACATGAACAGCAATGAGGTTTGCGCCGGGTTGCAAAACCCAATCCCACACCCTCATGGCCTCCCTGCAAAGCGGGTAGGAATGGTTGCCTCCTCATTTGTTGTGGTAATACATCACCGCGGAATTGTCTGTTTGTAACAGAAGAGCACCCCGTGGAATCTCTGACTGGAAGGCCTGCAGGGCGTAAAGAATTGCTCTCATTTCCAGGATATTTATGTGGAGCGGAGTCTCTTGGGCTGTCCACAGGCCCTGAGACCGGACACCGTCGAGGCGTGCACCCCATCCAAGCTCTGAGGCGTCTGTGGAGACTGTCACAATCGGAGACGCGCAATGAAGGGGACTCCCGCCGATAGATTCTTCGGATCTAACCACCATTGTCAATCCCGGATTACGGCCTTCGTGATCCGGAATGGGAGCTGCAGATGGTTTTGCTTTTGATCCCATTGGACCCGTAACATCCACTGGGTCACCCGCATGTGGAGACGAGCAAGCGGGACTGTTGCAATGGCTGCAGCCATGTGTCCGAGTAGGCAAAGGATCAATCTGGCAGGAACGGTCTTCGCCAAAATGTCCCTGATGAGGGATCTGATGTGTTCCGCTCTGTCCTGGGGAAGAAAAGCTTTCCCCTGGACGGTGTCCAGAACTGCGCCTATGAACTGCAGAGTCTGTGACGGAACCAGGTGTGACTTCTCTTGACTGATAATGATGCCCAGCGTCTCGAACAGAGACTGAGTATAATGAATGGTGGACATCAGAGCCTCCCGAGAAGGTGCCATGAGAAGCCAGTCGTCCAGGTAGGGGAACACGTAGTGACCTTGTCTCCTCAGAGTCACCGCTACGACCGCCATGCACTTCGTGAATACCTTAGGTGCCGATGACAGTTCGAAGGGGAGGGCTCGGAACTGATAATGGTGGCCCTGAAACTCAAGCGCAGAAACTTCCTGTGCGCTTGAGCAATGGGTATATGCAGGTAAGCATCCTGCATGTCCAAGGACGCTAGAAAGGCGCCCTGCTTGAGCATGGGAATCAGACCTGGGAGGGTCACCATGCGAAGCATTTGTACAGGACCGACTCGCTGAGGTCGCTGGAGGTCCAGTGTCAGATGCAGGTCCCTGAGCTTTGGGAACCAGAAAGAAGTGAGAATAATATCCTGCACCTCTGGTTCCGTGGTACGTGTTTCATCGCTTCTTTTCCCAGAAGCGCAAGGACTTCCTGCTGTATGAGCAGGGCGTGCTGACCCGAGTAACGGGAAAGCAGGGGAGATCTTGCCGGTGGGTGGTTCAGAAATTCTATGAAGTGACCTTTCTTGACCAACTGGAGAACCCACTGGTCGGTGGTAATCGACTGCCACCCTAAAAAGTGGCGAGCGATGCGACCCCTGACCTTTTGTGCTCGTTGATCCAGAGGAGGGGCGGGGGCCGGGAAGGAGTCATGCTGTGGCAGCACTGCTCCCTGCAGGCTGGGCCGGTTTAGTGTAGTGTTAGGCTCTGCCTGGGGATGACTTAGCCTGGGATTTACGCTGAAACGTGCCCCTTTGTTGCTGGCCGGAACGTGGCTGCTGCCTTTGTTGCCGGCTGCAAAAAGGGCTCTGGTTCCTATGAAAGCAACCAGGCCTGGATCTGTACATGGCCTGTACAGACCTGACTGCCTTCCCAGCATCCTGCAGTTTGGTGATAACCTTCTCCGAGGGTTCACCAAATAGTACTTTGCCGTTGTAGAGGATGCCAAGAATGTTCTTCTGCATGTCCGGGGTGAAGCCGGAGACACGAAGAGAGTGTCGCCGGAGACAGACGCCCGAAGCTGCAGCTCTGACGGACGAGTCAGCAGAATCGTATGCAGCTCGTAGTACTTGGGTACCCATATCAGACCCTGTGCGGAGAAGGTTTAGGAGCTCTGCCTTCTGATTGCCATCCGGAAGTTTATCTACCAGGTCCTGGCCCTGTTCCCATAGGGCGTTCTGAAATTGTACCATGTGGGTTAGGTAGTTCAGGGACCTGATGGAGCATGTAGCAGCCGCATACATGCGCCTCCCCAGGGCGTCCAATTGTTTGGATTCCTGGTCCAGTGGCTGTGTGCTCATGTGTTGCAGTCTTTGGGACCGGTCATGTGAGGCCGTAATGACCAGGGAGTCTACCAGAGATTGTTGAGCCAAGCACTGGTCCTCTCTCGGGGCCTTGTACAGGCGGTCAGCTTTCTTCGGCACAGCAGGAGTGGAGTGCAGACGCTTCCACGCAGCCTTGGTGACATTCGCAAAGGTGTCCACCAAGGGTGGCACTACCACAGGCTTTGGGTCTTTCTGCCGAAGATAATGGGCAAGGCACTGCCTTTTTGGGGTCGAGGTCTTCAGCATCCCACCCCATGTTGTCCTGGATGTGCCTCATGATCTCAGAGAAAGAGGGATCATCCGGAGGAGACCTGGGAAGGCCATGTGGGTCAGGTGATGGAATGCTGAGTGGAGAAGGAGATCTGGAATAATTCGAGGTATCCGATCTGGAGTCCTCTCCTGACTGAGTATACCGACGACGTCTAGGTCGCTTGGGGCTGGGGGACACTGATGGAGATCTTGAGGGAGGCCTTCTCCTGTCCTTGGATCTACCCCTAGGAGGTGGAGTCTGCGCCTTAGGGGTTGGTGGACGTCCTGCTGGCCCATTGGTTGGAGGAGAGGGCATAGGAGGTGAAGGAGTAGGAGGAGAAGGTTTTACAGGGACCACATCCTTTCGGATGGTGTCCCACCAGAAAGTAAAGAGATTCTTTACTTCTTGTAGATTCATGCCTGACGACGGGCATGGCGCCAGTGGTCTGGTGCCGGGGTTGGGCGTCGCATCTGCGGGTGTCTCCAGGATGGGCGAAAGTTCCCTCGGGAGCCTGTTATCCTCAGTGTCGCCCACCTGGTCTTCGGGCAGTGTCATGTCCTCCTCCGCTGAATCCCTGTGACCGTGTCCGCCAGTGACTGGGGGCGGCTCGCTCCGTGAATGCAAGGCAGACGCCTGGTCCGTGAATGCCCGGCCGCTGCCTGGTGCCTGGCTTGCGTCCGCGGCAATCGGGAACGCCTGGCCGACTTTAGTATGCTTGGCCGACGCCGGGTCCGACGCCTGCTTTAGGGACGTCAGGTCTTTTGTCTTCCTGGGTGGTGGATCCGGACCTCTGGGAGGCTGGGAGACTGATCTGGAGTCCAGGGTCCCGACGTCGGGTCGATGAGTAAGACTTGTGACGTTCGGAAGACTTGGATGAGGCCCGAGAGGGAGTGGAGGAAGCCGAGGGCCTTGAAGTCTTGATGGGCTGGAGAGTCGAAGAGCCGCCTGAAGCCTGGACTTTGACCGGAGGGGGCTGAAAACGGTCCGACCTGGTAGAGCCTGAGCTACAGGAGTCCGAGGACCGGTTCGGGGTTCTGGACCTTGCTTTCTCCCGGTGTTTGTCATGGTGTTTATGGGCCTTGGAAGAAGAATTGCCCCTGGAGGAAGGTTCTTGGTCCATCCTGCTAAGTTTTTCTTCCAGCAGATAGAACTTCAAGAGTTTCTCCAAACTAATGTCCTCTCCAACTCCTTCACTTGAGGGACACCTTTCCAAGTGTGCCTGCAGAAAACTGATCCCTTTTAAGGATCCTCATTCCTCCTGCGTGCGGTGCTTAGGCCCGGACCACGACACCAAGGCCTGCACCTTCTGCCAAGGGTTCAACAGCCTCACCAGGATCTGCCGTCAGAAGGCACTTCAGGCTTAAGTCGTTGTGCGCTAGGTAGAGACTGAGAGGCCGAAGCTGGCGAGTCGACGGTGGGAAAAGAACTGGGGATTCTGGGGGACCGCCTCTTTATGTACTATGTCTGACGCCGGGGTGGAACGACATCCGAGATAGGTCCCCGCTGAATACTGCTTGCTAGAAAATTTCGGTGGGGTCCTGGCACCTACCGGCTTCAGTCCTAATGGTGTAACCTGCTGCAAGAGCTGTTTATTGAAGTAAGATCTAAACAATCTAAAAACAATATTCCTAAAAATCCCAATCCAATAATAACCCCCAGAAACAATATAAAACAATTTAATAACTGCAATACCAAGTTAGATCATTCGTTATGGTCCGCTAAAATTCACTAACCACTATATACCCATCCAAAATAAATAATAAAATACAATTACATATAAACCCTGCTTAACACTACATAGATGGTATAATCCAGTACTTAGCTCTCAGAAAAACACCAGGAGAAAATAATGATAGAAATAAAATGTCTCCTGCTACCCCTCTCACTGAGTATGCAAGGACGTAATGTTTTGAAGTCCCCCTAGGCCCTCTCACAGCCTGGGAGATAATCTACTCAAATTAAATCAGAAACACTTTGAAAATCCAAGAATTGTCATCCAGTAATTAAATAAAAATGAAGTTTGGACACCCAGGTCCTCTCACCACCCGGGATACCAGAGTAAGGCCACTCTCTCTCTCTCCAAAACAGAAAACCAAATCTGGCCACAGTTCAGAGCAGAGTAAGGAGTCTGATAGTGGAAAGAATCGATAAAATACTGGCAGTCCAAACAAAAAAAATCCAACACGGCTAAGGCAGGCAGGAGGAATGCTGTGTGGAGATAGTAATTATTCCAGTAAAGGTGATCCAAGTCAACAGTAGAAGCAAGCGGGACTCATAAGCTCCAACCACAAAACTGCAGCCAAAAGTATTCACTGCCGCAACTTTGATTCCCAGGCAGTGGCCACTCAGCAGCCAACCCTCCAAGGAACCTGGGAACACTACAAGCTCATCAGCCAGCTCCCCGGCTGACCCAAAGCTCGGTACCCCATGCGGCGGCAAAACCCAGCCACAGTTTGCCAAGTGATGACAGACCCGCCGCAACGCTCGACTGGCCAACCCCTCACCAAAACCAGTTCAAAGCCCACCGCTCAGCTGCCACTCCAATGCAAGGTTGTGCCACAGAAGCAATCCAGAAACGAAAACTCGAGCAGCCCCAAAATGGGGGAATCCTTCCACAGACTCTGCTTCAGTGGTGAAACACCAATTCCTCAACAAGTCTCACTCACTCCTCCTCACTCTCACTCCTTCTCCTCGGCTCAGAGTGTCCTAATGGAGCAGACAGAAGAAATGGTAAGTCCGTTTCTTCACACAGGTTTTAGCGGGGAGCTCTAAACTACACAAGCCCCTTTCATAGGCTAACAGGACTGTTCAAGAGTCCGTAATACGCTGCAGGCAAGTCTAAAATTCCCGAACTACACACGGAGGCTAACTTCCTCACTGCAAAGCCCTAACTAGCTAATAAGTTTGGGCTCAAGCAATAAACAAACAAAATGGGAACACAGTAAGTAAATGAATAAAAATGGCAAAATGGGAAAACAGCGAGTAAATGAGTAAAGGCAAATGAAACTCTGTTACAAAAGACAGCTTGCGGCTTACAGCACGCCCAGCCCGGTGGCCAACATGATCACGTTATGTATAACCTTTAGCACCTAAACATCACAAAATTCCAGAATGCCTTACGTGGGGTCAGGTCATGACCTTTGCAATGCAGTCAAGCAGCTTTTCACGCCAGGCTTCAGTACGAATAGGTTACTCACCTGTAACAGTAGTTCTAGGAGTGGTACATGTTCTTCCACACTCTCTGGCATGTACCTTTCCCCTTTAAATCTGGCGTGAAAGTCTTCAAGCTGGCTCCTCCCACCCACCCAGGTGGTAAATACCTCAGCTCCGCCCCATGATGCCAGATCTTAGCCTGCTGGAAGCAAGGTGATGCGCCTAAAGCTGGGGAGGTCGGGTGGGTGCGTGTGGATGAACATATACCACTCCTAGAACTACTGTTACAGGTGAGTAACCTGTTCTTCAAGGAGCGTGGATATGTTGTTCATCCACACTCTCTGGCAGATTCCAAGCAGTTCTCCGGGAGGAGGGAGGCAAGGCGCACACCCCCTATTTAAGAAACAGAGATTGGAGAACAGAGGTCCCAAAACCAGCATCCCGGTGTGACTCAAGGTTGATGTGGTAGTGGGTAATGAAGGTGTTTGCAGACTTCCAGGAAGCAGTTCGATAGATCTCCTGGATAGGGATGTCCCTGGAAGCAGCCACCGATGCAGCCGTATGGTTGGTAGAATAAGCTCTTAGCCCTCTGGGAGGCTCCTTGCCTGCCAACTCATAGCACAGACCTATGCATGATGTAATCCATCTAGCAATGGTCCGCTTCGCTGCAGGTCTGCCAGAAGCGGCTTCAGCATCGGTGACAAACAGCTGATGAACCTCTCCTCGAATTTCCGCCATCCTCTCCTTATAATAGGAGAGAGCACGTCTGACGTCCAGAGTATGGAGCCTGTACTCTGCGTCCGAGGTGTAGTTAGGGTAGTATATCGGCAGAGTCAACACCTGGTCAAGGTGAAACTCTGCCACCACCTTTGGAAGGAATTTCGGGTGGGGGCGCAGGACAACATTGTCCCTGTGAAAGACCAGATAAGGGGAGTCCACTGAAAGTGCCTGGAGCTCCCCTGTCCTTCTGGCTGATGTGATAGCCACCAGGAAGGCCGTCTTCTATGACAAGTGTGAGCTCACACTTGTGCATGGGTTCGAATGGCTTGCCCATGAGCTTTGCCAAAACCAGCAAGAGATCCCATGGAGGTGGAGGTTCACGCACCGGAGGGGATATGTGATCCAGGCCTTTGAAAAATTGCCCGACCACCATCTCCTGTGCCAGTGTCGGCTGACCGGCCCGTGCCCGGTAAGCAGAGATGGCTGCCAGATGCACCCGAAGGGTCGGTAACCATAGACCTCCTTTGGAGAGAGACCAAAGGTAGTCTAAAATGTTAGCCACAGAGCAGGATAAGGGGTCCAGACTCTTACCCCGACACCAAATGGAAAACCTTTTCCATTTGAAGGCATAACACTTCCTGGTCGATTCCTTACGATATGCCTCCACCACAGTGTAGACATCCTCTGAAAGATCCAGAGCCTGGAACTCTAGCTGCTCAGGTACCAGGCTGTGAGGTGCAGAACTGAAGGTCCAGACGGAATACCTTCCCCTGGTTCAATGATATCAGGTCCGGGCATGTACAAAGCCGCTCCGGGGCCCTGCAGCTGAGGCTGAGGAGATCTGGATACCAGAACTGGCGGGGCCAATCTGGGGCTACCAGAATCACCTTCGCCTTGTCCCTCATCACCTTAAGTAGCACCTTGTGGATCAACGGAAATAGAGGGAAGGCACAGAGGAGGCCTAGGGTCCACGGCCTCGAGAAGGCATCCCCTGCAGCGAGCTCTGCTGGAGGCTCAGCTTGGTGTTCTCCCTGGAGGCGAACAGGTCCACCAATGGTTTGCCCTAGCAGCAGAACAGATTGTAAGCTACCTCTGGATGGAGAGACCACTCGTGGGATGTCTGGTCCAAGCGGCTGAGAACATCTGCTAGTTGGTTTGAGACTCCTGCCATATGTATGGCAAGGAGATCCGCCTCTGACCGGCTGACGAGGGGCCAGATTCGGAGCGCCTCCTTGCATAGCAGACGGGAGTGTGTGCCGCCCTGTTTGTTGAGGTAGTACATGGTCGTGGTATTGTCCATCTGGACTTGAAACACTTGATCTCGGAGCGGAGGAGCGAAAGCTGACAGGGCCAGTCTGACTGCTCTGAGCTCCAACAGGTTGATATGGCATCAGGACTCCTTCGGGATCCAGAACCCGTAGGCCCTGCTGTCCCTCATATGGGTTCCCCAGCCCATGAGAGAGGCATCGGTCGTCAGGACGACCGTCGGCTCGGAGCGGACAAATGGGATACCCTCCTGCAACTGGTCTGGGACGGTCCACCATTGGAGAGCGCCGCACAACTTTTGGGTTATAGTGATCAGTTGGTCGAAGTGACCATATCGCCGAGTCCACTGGAAGGCCAGCTCCCATTGGAGGGGGCGCATATGCCACCTGGCCCAACGGACCACCAAGCTGCACGCCGCCATGTAGCCCAGAAGAAAAAAATTACTCACCTTAGTAATGTTGTTTCTTCTAATGGAGTCTTGCTATATTAAGACATATGCAGTTTGTCCCAGCCTTAGAACTGCTCCGGAGGTGAAAGAGTTAACTTCCATGACAGGCATGGAATCTTGAGCGCAAGCTCGGTTGAAAAAACTCTGTCTGTTGATCTTCAAACTGAAACTGTCAGATCTTTACGAGCAAAAACTCACTAAGGTTCTGTGTGGAAGCTGTAAACCTACACTAGCCAACTGGCTACTAAAATATTAACACATTTTTCTGGTCCGAAACCAAGACTCAAGTCAGGGGACCCAGAAAATAAAATAAAATACAACACCCAAAACCCCAAAAAGGAGGGGTGAAAAACACAAGGTGGGCATCATTAAGTGCCAACACTGCACTGCCCACCCACATCCCAAGAGTAGAGGTTCTGAGAGGGGCAGGCAGGGGGGGAGGTCATAATATAGCAAGACTCCATTAGAAGAAACAACATTACTAAGGTGAGTAATTTTTTCTTCAAACAACATGGAGTCTTGCTATATTATGACATATGCAAGAACCTACTTAGGAAATAGGCTCTGAAGCACAGCTGTGCCAAACCGAGCATCCCTCCTAGCCTGGATGTCCAGGGGGTAATGCTTGGTGAAAGTGTGTACTGTTTTCCAGGTAGCTGCTTGACATATCTCTAAGATAGGGATGTCCCTGGCCGCAGCTAGGGACGCAGCTGTACCTCTGGTAGAGTGAGCCCTCAGGCCTGAAGGGGGAACCTTACCCAGTTTTTGATAGCAAAACTGGATACAAGAGATAATCCACCTGGCAATGGATCTTTTAGTGACAGGTTTCCCCTTCCCAACCTCACCATAAGTGAGGAACAGTTGGAGGGAGTCAAACTTGTGACTCTTGGTACGCTCTATGTAGTAACTAAGGGCTCTATTTACATCTAAACTGTGCAGCCTCCTCTCGCCAGAGGAGGAATGGTCAGTGAAGTACACTGGAACAGATATAGATTGATTAAGGTGGAAATCTGAAACCAACCTTAGGCAAGAACTTCCTGATAGTCCTGAGGACTACCTTATCTCTGTGAAAGGAGATAAAATCAGGCTCCACTGACAAAACTTGTAATTCACTTACGCGCCTGGCAGAAGTGATGGCTACTAGAAACACAGTTTTCCAAGTCAAGTACTTAAGCTCTGCTGAAGACAAAGGCTTAAAGGGGGGTTGCATTAGCTGAGCAATGCAAACATTAAGATCCCAGGGCCCCTGAATGGAGGGTTGGTGTGAAGCAATCCCTTGAAAAACTTGGAGAATACAGGGTAAGCAGAAAGAGAAGAGGGCTTTCCTGCTGAAATAAAAGCAGAGACAGCTGCCAAATGCACTTTCAGGGTAGCTGGCCTCAGCCCCAAAGTATTTAGATGGACCATAGATCCAAGACTGTGGGCAAATCACAGATTCTGGGAAATATGCTCTAGAGCAAATCTGCTGAAAACCTTTTCCATTTAGAATTATAAGTTGCCCTGGTGGAAGGCTTCCTAGAAGCTTTAAGATTTCGAATACACCTTGAGTAAGGTGTAGGTCACAACTCTAACTCCTCAAGAGCCAGGCCTTGAGGTTGAGGGATTGAGATTTGGATACCAAACTCTCCCTGGGCACAGGTTAACAGATTGTGATTCCTGGGGAGACACAGGGAAGGTGGACTGCTAAGGACAGAAGGAGTGATACCAGGGGCTGTCTGGCCCAATCTGGAGCAATCAGAATCATCTTGCAAGGTTGAGATCTGATTTTGACTAGCACCTTTAACAAGAGAGGGAAGGGGGGAAAGGCATAGAGGAACTTCCCTTCCCAATCGAGAAGGAAGGTATCCAGAGGGACTGAGCCCAACACTGGGGGCCTGCAACAAAAAAGCGGAAGTTGGTGATTGTCTGGGGCTGCAAAAAGATCTATCTGAGGGGTGCCCCACCTGGCAAATACTAACCCCAGTACTAGGGGATCCAGTGACCATTCGTGATGGCCCTGGGAAATCCCTGCTGAGAGCATCTGCCAGGACATTGTCCTTGCCTGGGAGGTGAACTGCCATGAGGGAGGTGTTCAGGGATAAGCCAGAGACCACAACTTCATTGCCTCGGTGCACAAGGGTCAAGACCGTGCCCCTGCTTGTTGATGTACCACATTGTAGTGGTGTCGCCTGTTCTGACCTGTACCACTTTGTTTTGAACAGATGCAGAAAAACCTGAAGTGCTAGAAAACAGCTCTGAGTTCCAACAGATTGATGTGGGAGGAGATTCCTGAGGGGACCACAATCCCTGGGTGGTGAGGTCACCCATGTGAGCTCCCCATCCCAAGAGGGATGCATCTGTAGTAAGGGTCAAGGAGTGAGATTGAGGGATGAAAGAACCCCTGTCTCAGATTGCTCTGATCCTGCCACCACTGCAGGGCCTGGATCAGGGTTCGAGTTACTGGGATCAATTTGGTTAGAGGATCTCCTTTGAGACCAGAAGGCTCTCAAATGGAACTGAATATCCCTCATCTGAAATCTTGCTCCTTGCACCACAGCTGTGGAAGCAGCCATGTGCCCTAGGAGCTGTAGAGAGTGCCTTGCTGGTCGAGAGACCTGCAGAGTGAAGGAGGAGGCCAGAGCCACCAGGGTCTTTTACTTTTCTAGAGGAAGGAAAGCTCTGGCCTGCTTTGTGTCCAGTTCTGCGCCTATGAAGGTGAGTAGCTGAACAGGCTCTAGAACTGACTTTGGGAGATTGGGAAGAAAACCTAGAGATGTAAGCAGCTGCTGGGTAACCTGAAGGTGTGATTTGACTTGGTCTGGAGACTGACCCACTATGAGCCAGTCGTCCAGGTAAGGAAACATGGCAATCTTTTGCCTTCTTAAGTGAGCAACTGCTACTGCCAGGCATTTTGTGAATACCCTTGGGGCAGAGGTAAGGCCGTAGGGCATTGCTCTGAATTGGTAATGGCCTGAGGGCAGTTCGAATCTGAGGTACTTTCGGTGGGAGCTTCTGATGAGAACATGGAAGTAGGCATCCTTGAGGTCCAGGGACGCTAGCCAGTCCCCTGGCCTTAGGGAGGGTAAAATAATTCCCAGAGTCACCATTTTGAATTTTGGTTTTAAAAGGTGCTTGTTTAGGTATCTTAGATCCAGGATGGGCGGCCATTCTCCTGTCTTTTTTGGTGTAAGGAAGTACCTGGAGTACAGTCCTTTGCCCTGGTGTAGGGGAGGAACCCTTTCTACAGCTCTGAGAGCCAGGAGGGTTGAGACTTCTGTTTCCAAAGCAAGAGCCTCTAATGGATTTGCAGGTGGAAAAGATCTGGTTCTCATCTTTGGAAATGTTTAGCTGAGAACTAGTCCCTACTTACTACTCCAGGACCCACTTGTCTGATGTTAAAGACTCCCAGTCCTGGACGGCGTAAGCCAGCCTGCCTCATGGCGTAATGGAGCCCCTGGGCATCCCATCAGGGTGCCTGTTTGGCAGGGGCTTAGGCTGAGGGGTGGGAGCATGCCTGCCTGCACTCTGCCTGCCTCCCCTCTGAAGAACCCTCTGGGCATAAGCTGAAGAGGAGGCCTGGGCTTGTAAAAGGCTCTATGAAAAGGCCTGCCCTGGAAGGCTGCCTCTGAGGAGTGGCTTGCCTCCCTTGGCCTGTGCACCTATAAGTGGTCCCATACTCATCCATTTTTTCATGTAATTCTCTGTCTGCTCCCCAAACAGAGAATTACCCACAACAGGAAAATCCATGGCTCAGCCTGGCATCCTGTGACAGGCTAGTACACCTCAGCCAAGCCATTCTACTGAAAATGCCACAGATGTAGCCATGACTTGAAGATACATCATTAGAGTCCACTCAGCACGGAACTGCACCTTGGATGCCTCACATCCATCAGCAGCCACCTGTTCCAGCTCCTTGGCAAGCTGGCCAGGAACCTGTTTCGCTAAAGCCATAACAGTATCCCATCTGGATTTCTGGTATCTTGCAACATAGGCCATATAATTTGCCTGTCTGAGTCCCAAGGATGCTGCCTGTATTGTTTTTCCATGGCATCAATCCTCCTGGAGTCCTTGTCAGGGGGGGTGAAGCTAAGGAATATTTGTTTTATCACAGGCTGCAGCCTGCACCACCCCAACATGGCTACATTGTTGTGAAAGGAACCCGTATCAGGGCCTGACAATGTGTACCTCCTGTCCATCTTTTATCCACAGGAGGTAAAGAATTAGGAGCTTTTGAAATTTTTATTGTCTGTTTCTACAAAATTTATGTAAAGGAACAGACAATCTCCTGACTCTGGGATATCCATCATTTCCACATAGTCAGACTCCTCCTGTTCATCCACAGCTTCTTCCAAAGGGAGCTGGAGGGTTTCAGCAACTTTTTTAAAACAGAAAATGAGAAGGGGACTCCAGAGCCTAGGGGGACACTCCTGAAGGTCTGTCTGGGGAGATGTCCGTTCAATGGGCACATCCAGACTTTCAAAATCACATTCACTCTCTTCATAATCCTCCTCCCCATCCTCCAGTTCATAAAATTCTCATATCATATTCTTGAACTGTGGAACCCAACCGGAACCGACCGTTTACCTGATGGTGGCGGTTGGACGGGACCTGAGAAAGCGACTGGACAATTTGGATCGCTTTGGCTATCTCTGCAGCGGTTGGAGAAGGAAATTTGGCTCCGCCTGCTGATTTTCTAGTCCTCTTTGCTGGAACTGGCTCCTCCGAGGTCAATCTTCGTTTGCGGAAGTCTAAGCCCTGGTCAGGGAGTGAACCGGGCTGGCCAATCCTGGTCAGCGGACTTTTTGGCCTCTTGTTCCTAAGTCACCAACTCTTATCCAGGGTAGCTGCAGGGAAATTTGCTAAATCTGGCAGTCTGCATTGAGGTGGTCAAACCTCAGACAATAAACACATGTTGTGTGTGGGTCAGCCTTGGCAAAGGCTTCCCCACAGACACTACAGTGCTGGAAACCCAGGCCCGGTTTTTCTTTGCCTCTTCGTGACATAATGCTCTAACTCAAAAATACAGGTTATCACCTGTATTGAGGAGTTCTAGAGTGGTATATGTTGTTCATCCACACTGTCTGGCAGGTATCCTTGCCGCTTAAATCTGCTGCCGGAAGGTCTTCGTTGGCTCCTCCACCCATCCGGTGGTAAATCCTCGGCTCGCCCCCATGACGCCAGATCTGGCCCGCTGGAAGCTCACAGTTGTACGTCAAGCCGGAGGTCGGTATCGTAGATGAACATACCATTCCTAGAACTCCCAAGTTACAGGTGAGTAAACCTGCATTTAGGAAATGGCATGTTGTTCATCCACACTGTCTGGCAGACTCCTAGCAGTTCTCCGTGGAGGAGGGAGGTACAAGTACACTCCCTCACTTAGGGAATAAAGATTGAGAACCGAAATTCCAAAACCAGCATATCCCGGCGTGACCCAAGGTCGCATGTGGTAATGGGTGATGGTATGTGTGTGCTGACTCTCAGGTAGTAGCCCTGCAGATTTCTGGATAGGGACGCTCCTGGAAGTAGCCACTGCCATGCAGCAGTATGGCTGGTAGAATGAGCTCTCATCCTCTGGGAGGCTCCATGCCCGCCAACTTATAGCAGATCTATGGTGAGGTGCATCACCCTGCCGGTTGTCCGCTAATGCAGGTCTGCCAGGTGCAGATTCGTGTAGGTGACAAACAGCTGATGAACCTCTCCCTCGGGCTTTCAGCCGCAAGGCCTTATACAAGTGAGCCTTCAGGGTCCAAAGTAGGAGCCTGTGGCCTCCCGAGGTGTGATTACAGAACACCGGCAGAGTCAACACTGGTTAAGGTGAAACCCGCCACCACCTTCTCGAAGGGAATTGGTGGGGTCGAGACAATCTGTCCCTGTGAAGACCAGGCAAGGAGACTCTATGCAGAGCGCCTGAGCTTCCTATCCTTCTGGCTACGATGGCCACCAAGAAGGCGGCGTTCTTCCACTACTGTGAGAGAGTCCACACCTGCATTGGTTCGGTCGATTGCCCATGAGCTTTGCCAGTACCAGCTAGATCCCACGGAGGTGGAGGTTCTCGGTGACCGGAGGGAAATGTGATCATGCCTTGAAAAGCGCCAGACCACCTTCTCCTGCCATTGATCGCTTCCCGGCCCGCGCCCGGTAAGCAGAGATGGCTGCCAGGTGCACCCTTAGGGTCATCGGCCTGCCCTTGCCGAAAGTGGACCATAACAGTCCAAGATGCTTGCTAAGGAACAGGTAGTGGGTCCCAGCTCTGTTCTGACACCAAATGGAAACCTCTTCCATTTGAAGGCATAGCATTTCTGGTCGATTCCACGGGACGCCCAACTACATTGAGGACCTCGTGGACGAGACCCAAGGCCTGGAACTCTAGCCGCCAGGAACCAGGCCAGGTGCAGGGATTGAAGGTCCGGATGGAACACCTTCCCTGATTGATTCTGAGAGCAGGTCCATGTAGCTGGAAGCTGCCTGAGCCTGAGCTGAGGCCGAGGAGATCTGCACTGGTAACTGGCGTAAATAGTCTGGGCTATCAGAATCACCTGCGCCTTGTCCTCCTTGCTTGAGAAGCACCTTTGTATCAAGGGAAATGGGGAAGGCGAAGAGGCCCGGGTCCACGGCTCGAGAAGGCATCCCCGCAGCGTAGCACTGCTGAGGGGGCGGCATGGAACAGCCTCAGCTGCTCTCCTGAGGCAAACAGGTCCACCTGAGGTGCGCCCAACAGGAGAACAGATCTGTACTACCTCCGGTAGGAGAGACCACTGGGATGCAGCCCCTATCCGCTTAGGCACGGGCTGGTGTTCGAGGCTCCCTGCCACATGAATGGGCCAGGAGATCCGCCTGGCTGCCACGCAGTGACCAAATGCGGAGAGCCTGCATAGCATGGAGCTGGCCCCGCCTCGGGCGTGTTTAGATAGTACATGGTCGCGGTATTGTCCGCCTGACTCGTACCACTTGACCCCGGAGAAACGGAGGAAGGCGGGAGAGCTGACGACCGCCGGAGCTCCAGCAGGTTGATATGGCATCGACTCCTGACCAGAGGTGCGGCGCCTGTGTTCCCCCAGATGGGCACCCCAACCCATCAGAGAGGCATCGGTCGACAGAGAGACTGCTGCCGGGTCGGACAAACGGGATGCCCTCCTGCAGATGAACTGGAACGTCCACCACCGGAGAGCTGCCCACATCCCTGGGTCACCGCTACTAGCTGGTCCAATGGATCGCAGCGCCAGGATCACTGGCTGGCCAGTCCCCACTGAAGAGGGCGATGTGCCAGTGGGCCCAATGACCACGCTGATGCAGGCCACCATGAGGACCCAGGAGGCGCAGGAAGTCCTGGTAGGTGCTATTTCCAACCAGAAATGACTGGGCAAGTGAGGAAGAACTGCCCCTGTCCGCCGAGCCGTGGTTGGTCAAGAGAGTCGGTTTGCCCCGATGAAAAGTATCACCTGCTTCACCGAGTCCACTCTGGCCTCCTCGCTGATGAGAAGGCCGACTTGAGAGCAAACCTGAGTGGCCAGATCTCTGACCCGGGCTTCCACCTCCTGGAGGGGCAATCGTCCATGTAAGGGTACACCGACCCCCGGCTGCAGTGAAAGCTGTCACCACTGCTATTCATTTGGTGAAGCACCCTGGAGCTGAGACAGGTCAAGGGCATGGCTCGAACTTGAAGGACCCTCCGGTAATAAGGAATCTCTGATGTGACAGGACGGATAGACGTGAAAGAACGCTATTCCTGCAGGTCCAGAGTAGAACCACACGCCTGCTCCAGGGATGGTATTATCTGAGAAAGAGTGATTCATCCTGAAGGTTCGAGACCTAGTGAACTTGTTTAGGTTGTGTAGGTCGAGAATGGGCGCCAGCTCCCCGTCTGCTTCGGAACCAGGAAGTACCTGGCACAAACCTGGGTCTGAGGGAGGGTCCGCCACCTCCCTATCACCTCCTTTGGAGGAGGAGATGATGTCGGCTCGGCGAAATGACAGTGAGGCTGTGGATCTCGAAGCCCCGAGGTGAGACAGCTCGGCGGGCTGGGCCTGCCTCAACTCCAAGGGCAGGCCTTTTCCACCACCTTCCACACCCACCTGTCCGTGGTAATAACTTGGACCAGGCAGAAAGGAGGATAGAGCTGCCCCCACTGGGGAACTGGGTGAGGTGACGGGTTGGGTACACCCTCAACCCGTCACTAGGCAGGCTTGGTGAGGGACCGCCGAGGGACCTCCTGTGCCTTTACCTCCTTGCTTCCTGTTGAGGAAGTCCCGGCTTGGGTTTGGGATGCCAAGCTCGAGTCTGCTGGCCCTGACGCTGCTGGCCGGACTGCTGGCCAGAGGGGGACGAAGGGCTTAGGGCTGTGGTTTGCCTTTGTCCTTCTGAGCGGATGAGACAGAGTCCAAGGTAGCACTGGACTTCTCGATCCTCTGAAGGTGACCTTCCACCCCAGGGTCAAGAGGTCGGGTCCCCAAGAAGGGGACATCCGCCAACCTGTGCTGGCATCCATGAAGGTGGATATCCTCAGCCAAGCCCAGCTTGACGATAGCTATCAAGTCACAACCGACCTGGCACATGAGTCCCCAATGTCCAAAGCAGTTCGAAGCTGCTGTTTGGCCACTGCCCTGCCCTGGTCCCGCGACGGCCTAACCGTGGTCTGCAGGTCCACGGGAAGATGAGGGACCACGTTGCCTAGGGCCTAACAGGCATGAAAGAAATGTGCCATGAGGACGGCCGAGCTGGTTCGATGGGCGTCGAGGAGGATCTAGCGAGACTTTTTTCTGCATAGTCCAATTTCTGACCTTGTCGGGAGGTTTGTCCACATCCCTATCGCTCCCGCACACCAGAAAACGCTGTTGGTAACTAACCCCTTGGCCGAGGGGTGTCTCAAAAACTGGATAAGGAACCGTAGGACCGCGATACTTCCTGGCCATCCTGGCCGGAAGGCGTGAGGGCAGGAAGCAGGCGCTGCCAGAGCCCCAAGGTCGGGCCCACTATGGCTTCGGCCACCGGAAAGGCCTCCGGGGGAATCGGCGGTCCAGAATCTGCGTGAGGGCACTGGCCGCTTAGAGACGGGTTCGAAGCTTCATCCCGTGGACTTAAATGAGTCAGTTAATCCTAGGTAGGACGGGCGGGCTGGCCGCCCACCGACTGACTCCTGAGGACCGTCCATTCCGCCTGAGAAAAGGGAGGAATCGCCTCGACTCGAAGAGTCCTCGAAGAGCGTTCTCTCGGCTCCGGAGCCATCCTCCACCCGCCGAGGTTGATCGGGAGTGAGGGGTGACAGACAGCCTATGGGGTCCCTGAGCCGAGATCGAATTCTTGGTCGGAGTCTCAAATAACGGCTGGTGGAGGCGGGTTGTCCACCGGATCGTGGGGCAGCTGGTTTTGGCCGTTAACAACCGCCTGGGGAACAGGCTCCTCAGGTAAACGAGGGGTTGTTTCTAGCCGGTCCGTGACACGCTACTTAATGGTCGGGAAGGCACGGTGTCGGCTTGTTCCCGTCAGAAGGAGCTGTTGCCACATGGAGGTCTCATATCATCGTGTAACTTACGCCGAAGCTCCCTCGTCGGGAGGAGGGCGAGGATAATGAGCGCCAGCACTTGCAGATGCCGAGACCGAGACTGCCTATGATGGTGGGATCGGCTGGACCCGAAGGAGTCCGAGACTCTCGCTTTCCCAGGACGGGAAGGGGAACCGCACTCCCGCCGGTTCGGAGGGTTCATCCAAGGCTCCGGAACCGAGGCACGGACAAGCCCACGGGTCCTCCAACTCCCACCAGGGAATCCGGGAGAGGGACTCGCTTCTCCTGTTGACAACCGCTCCAACGGGTCGAGAAAAATCTCGACCACGTCGACGGGAGTCTCGGTCAACTGGCCTGACGGGGACACCGTGAGACCAATGGCTGAAGCCGAGCGGTCAACCGAAGTCGACGGCCGACAACTCGGGGACAGGGATCTTTCCCGCTCCCAAGAGCGTCGACGAAGGGACTTACCCGTGTCCCTCTTTTTGGACCGAGAAAACGGTCCAGCAGAAGTTGGTCCATCACCTTTAGTAGAGAGGGTTAGACAAAGCTCCTTAAAAGAAGCTGAATAAGAGGCACCCAGAGAAAGCGGGACAAATGCCGCAGCCGAGGTAGAAGCGGCCCGCGCCGCCTCCTCTTTGAGGGCAATCATCTGCTCGAGCTGATCCGCCGAGCCCGCCGCTGCGGAAACCGCCGACCAGGCCTCTTTTGACTTCACCGGAGGAAAACGCTCGGACGCCCCAGTTGTAAACGGGCAAGCGGTCTTCGAGGACGTAGGCCGAGAAGGAAGAGCACAGGTCGCAAGCCTGCGGGTCGTGCTCAAGGCCTAGACAGTAGACGCACGTGGAGTGCGGATCCGTCCGAGACATCTTCTGCCCGCAAGGGCATCTTCGGAAACCGGGAGTCGATTTGTCCATTGCAGCCGTGAGGGATAGAAGACCGAAGATTATTTTAGTGAAAACTTTTAATTCGCAAAAACCAAAGAATTAGGAACCAGTCCTATATGCAGAGCGTTAAGGAGGGAACCTGAGCTTCCAAGCGGTAAGGAAGATCTGGCGTCATGGGGCGGAGCTGAGAGTTTTACCACCCGGGTGGGTGGGAGGAGCCAGACTGAAGACCTTCCGGCAAGATTTAAAGCGGCAAGGATACCTGCCAGACAGTGTGGATGAACAACATATCCATGTCCCTAGAACTTGCCCTTTTCCGGCAAATCGCCAAGCAAGACACCCTTATCGGTTCCCAACCGTGTCACGGGTCGTGGAAAAAACAGTAATGAAATCCGTTTTTTTTAGAACCGATAAGAACCGGGAACCGCACTCTAAATGTAATTTAATAAGTTTTAACAACAACTTGATCGGTTCAAACCGAACCGATAACTTTTGCAAGTTCCACACAGAGAATGTAAACCTATCTATTACTTACGATACCACTGACAGAGCTTGAACCGACTGGCTGCGGTTAAAATAAATATAATTGCGGTTTAAAAACCGAGAAATGACACTTTTTTAACCGAGAAATGAACTGAGCAGTAGGAGGAATCTCCGGAGCGACTGTTCAGTGAGGCGGAGTAAAGAATCTGACAGTTTTAGTTTGAAGATCAACAGACGAGAGTTTTTTCAACCGAGCTCACGCTCAAGATTCCATGCCTGGCATGGAAGTTAACTCTTTCACCTCCGGAGCAGTTCTAAGGCTGGGACAAACTGCATATGTCATAATATAGCAAGACTTCATGTTGTTTGAAGAAAAAATTACTCACCATAGTAATGTTGTTTCTTCTAATGGAGTCTTGCTGTATTTAGACATAATGCAGTTAGCCCCAGCTCTTGAACTGCCCCGGAGAGGAAAGAGCTAACTCTATGCAGAAGAACAGAACGTTGAGCTCGAGCTCGGTTTTCAAACCTCTGTCTGTGGTACTTCCCAGTGTAACCGTCAGGTTCTTACGAGCACACTAACTAACATACTGTAGTATGGAAATTGTTCAACATATAGCCAAAGGGCAAAAAATTATTTTTGGGCCCAAAAGACAAGTCGAGAACCCAAGAAGGAAAGGTAGTGACAATATTTAAGTACAAAACACCAGAAAAGTAACAACATCCACCCCCACCCAAGAGGGAGGGTACAAGATACACCCCTGAGGTGCAACACTGTACCTGCCAGCCCACTTCCCAAAAAACAGGTTCTGAGGGGGGGGGGGGTCTGAATACAGCAAGGCTCAATTAGAAAAGAACAACATTACTATGGTGAGTAATTTTTTCTTCAAACATGAAGTCTTGCTGTATTCAGACACAATGCAGACTACCAAGCAGTTCCCTATGGAGGAGGGAATGCAGAACCTACTTTGGGAAGAGGCTCTGCCGTACTGCTGTGCTAAACCTAGCATCACTCCTATCCTGGATGTCCAGGGAGTAATGCTTGGTAAAACTATGTACTGTTTCCCAGGTGGCTGCTTTACAGATCTCTTAACAAAGGTACATCTCTGGCCACAGCTAGAGAAGCAGCTGTACCCCTAGTCGAATGAGCCCTCACACCTGAAGGGAGCGTTCTACCCAACTTGTCATAACAGAATTGTATACAAGAAACAATCCACCTGGCAATAGTTATTTTAGTGGCAGGCTTACCTTTCCTCGCTTCACCATAAGTGAGAAACAATTGAAGACAGTCATTTCTATGTGCCTTAGTATGGTATAGTATACTAAGGGCCCTCTTAACATCCAGACTGTGTAACCTTCCTTCACCTGAAGAAGAATGATCAGTGAAAAACACAGGGAGAGATATAGACTGGTTCAGATGAAAATCTGATACCACTTTGGGCAAGAACCTCCTATTGGTTCTTAGGACCACTTTGTCGCTATGGAAGGAGATGAAGTCAGGTTCAACTGACAGAGCCTGTAACTCACTAATCCGCCTGGCAGAAGTAATTGCTACCAGGAACACAGTTTTCCAGGTCAAGTACTTAAATTTGGCTGAAGCTAGAGATTCAAAGGGTGGCTGCATAAGCTGAGTTATGCAGACATTAAGATCCCAAGGCGGAGTGGGCTTCCTAAAGGGAAGGTTAATGTGAACCAGACCTTTGAAAAACTGTCTGAAAACAGGATGAGACGCCAGGGAAGAGCCCTTCCCTGCTGAGAGGAATGCAGAGACAGCAACTAGATCAACCTTCAGAGTGGCAGGCCTAAGGCCTAGACAATTCAGATGAACTAGATAGTCTAAGGTTGTGGAAATGTCTGCAGAATCAGGCAGGATGCCTTTCTGAGAGCACCAAATACTGAAGCTTTTCCATTTGGAGTTGTAAGTTTTTCTAGTGGAAGACTTCCTGGAGACCGTCAAAATATCCAGAACTCCCTGAGAAAGATGTAGTGCTGCACATTCTAACTCTTCAAGAGCCAGGCCTTGAGATTGAGAGACTGGAGATTGGAGTACCAGATCTGTCCCTGGGACGAGGACAGGAGACTGTATGTCCTGGACACAGACAGGGGACGTGACACTGACAAGGACAGCAGTAGAGGATACTACGGCTGTCTGGCCCAATCTGGAGCCACCAGTATCACTGTGCAGGGTTGAGTCTTGATCTCGATCAGAACTCTGAACAGCAGAGGGAAGGGAGGGAAGGCATAGAGAAACCTGCTCTTCCAATCCAAAAAGAGAGCATCCTGGGGAAGTGTCCCCAGGACTGGAGGTCTGCAACAAAACAGAGGAAGTTGATGATTGTCCGGTGCTGCAAACTGATCTATCTCTGGAGTGGCCCACCTGGAGAAGATTACCTTCAGGATGTGAGGATCCAGGTACCATTCGTGATGTCCCTGTGAAATTCTGCTCAGAGCATCTGCTAGTACGTTGTCCTTCCCTGGAAGGTGAACTGCTACCAGAGAAGTCTGAAGAGACTAGGCCAGAGACTACAGCTTCATGGCCTCTGTGCACAAGGCCGAGGACTGAGTGCCTCCCTGTTTGTCGATGTACCACATTGTGGTGGTGGTGTCTGTCCTGACTTGGACCACCTTGCCCTTGACTGAATCCGAGAAGCTCTGCAGGGCTAGGAAAACTGCCCTGAGTTCCAGGAGATTGATATGAAGGAGAGACTCTTGTGGGGACCAGACCCCTTGAGCTGTCAGGGCTCCCAGGTGGGCTCCCCACCCTAGGAGAAAAGCATCTGTAGTTATAACTACCGATGGGACTTGAGGGAGAAATGGAACCCCTTGTCTGAGGTTGTCCTGGTCCAGCCACCACTGGAGAGCTTGCACCAGAGTCTGAGTCACTGGGATCAGTCTGGTAAGTGAATCCTTCTTTTGAGACCAAAAAGACCTTAGATGAAACTGAATGTTCCTCATCTGGAACCTTGCTTCCTGCACCACTGCCGTGGAAGCTGCCATGTGGCCCAGGAGCTGGAGGAACTGTCTTGCTGGGCAGGAGACCTGAGGTCGAAAGGAGGAAGCGAGATCCACTAGGGTCTTCACCCTTGCCAGGGGAAGGAAGGCTTTTGCTTGTACAGCGTCCAACTCTATACCTATAAAGGTGAGAAGCTGAACTGGTTCGAGGACAGACTTTGGAAGATTGAGAAGAAACCCCAAGGAGCTCAGTAGGTCCTGGGTAGTTTGAAGAGCTGACTTGACCTGTAAAGGTGACTGACCCACTGAGAGCCAGTCGTCCAGATACGGGAAGATGGTGATACCCTGTCTTCTGAGGTAAGCCACCACTACTGCAAGGCACTTTGTGAACACTCTTGGAGTTGATGTTAGGCCAAATGGCATAGCTCTGAATTGGTAATGGCCTGAAGGCAACTCGAACCTGAGGTAGTTTTTGTGGGAGCACCTGATAGGAATATGGAAGTAAGCATCCTTGAGGTCCGGAGATGCTAGCCAATCCCCTGGCCTTAGAGAGGGAAGGATTATTCCCAGAGTTACCATTTTGAATTTGGGCTTTGAAATGTGTTTGTTCAAATACCTTAGGTCTAGGATGGGTCGCCACTCCCCTGTTTTCTTTGGGGTAAGGAAGTACCTGGAGTACAGTCCTTTTCCCCTGTGCTCAGTAGGAACCTTCTCTACAGCTCTGAGAGCTAGAAGAGAGGAAACCTCTGCCTCTAGGGCAATGGTTTCTGAGAGTGATGCAGGTGGAAAAGACTTGGCCCTCTTTTTTGGAAATGTTTTGAAGCTGAGGGCCAGTCCCTGGCTCACTACTTCCAGGACCCACTTGTCTGAGGTCACAGACTTCCAGGCCTGGAAGTAGTAAGCCAGCCAGCCTCCTACTGGAAATGGGGAGTCGACCCGGGCTGACACATCAGGGTGTCTGCTTGGCAGGAGCCTTAGACTGAGAGGAGGAGGGAGCACCTCTGCTCATCTCCCTCTGTGGGAAAGGAGAGGAGGCCTGGGCTTGGTAAAAAGGCCTTTGAAAGGGCCTGCCCCTAGACTGCTGCTTGTGTGGAGTGGCTTGCCTTTCTTTGGCCTGTGCACTCCTGTACGTGATCCTGTATTCATCCATTTTCTTCATGTAAGCCTCTGTCTGCTCCCCAAACAGACAGTTACCTACTACAGGAAAATTCATAGCCTTAGTCTGGGTATCCTGTGAAAGGCTAGTACATCTGAGCCAAGCATGTCTTCTGAGAGAGACAGATGTAGCCATGACTCTAAATGCCACATCACTGGAGTCCACAGCAGCATGAAATTGCATTTTGGATGCCTCCATTCCATCAGCAACCACCTCCTCCAGCTCCTTGGCTAACTGGGGAAGAGGCCTGTCTAGCCAGTTCCAGAACCGTATCCCATCTGGATTTCTGGTACCTGGCTGTGTAGGCCATATAAGTAGCCTGCCTGAGTCCCAAAGAGGATGCCAAATACTGTTTTGGCCATGGCATCCACTTTCCTGGAGTCCTTATCCGGGGGGTGTGAAGCCAAAAGAATGTTAGCCCTGTCACAGGCTGCAGCCTGCACTTCCCCAACATGGCTGCAATGACTATAAAGGAACTCCGAAGCTGAGCCTGATAAATACCTCCTGTCCATTCTCTTATCCACAGGAGGCATTGAATTGCGGGTTTGTAAAATTTTGTGTGTGTGTTTCCCCAAGGATTTATGAAGAGGGACAGACAGTCTTTCGGACTCTGGGATGTCCATCATTTCCACAAAATCAGGCTCTTCATCCTCCTCTGCAGCTTCAACCAAGGGAAGCTGCAGGGTTTATGCCACCTTTTTGTAGAACAAAAAATGTGAAGGGGACTCTGACAGCCTGGGAGGAGAGACACCTGAGGGCCTGTCTGGGGAGATGTCCGGTTCAATGGGCACATCCAGACCCCCATGGTCATTGTCATCATCCTCGGGACAGCCTTCCCACTCCTCATAAAAAGCGTCTGGATCATAATCCGGAGGAGATGGATCCGACCGAACTGACCGCCTAACTGGCGGTACCGGTTAGGATGGAACCGGTCTAAGCGACTGAACAATGCTAATCGCTTTGGCTATTTCGTCCGCTGTTGGAGAGTGCGATACCGGATCCAAACCGGCAGACTTGCGCTTCTCTTTTGATGGAACCGACCCCTTGGGGTCGGCTCTCCTTTGCCGAGGAGGTATCGCCTAGGTCAGTAGGCACCTCCTCAGGTTCGGCCGCAACCGAACCAGGCTGGCCATCCAGATCTACGGACTTCTCGGCCTCCCTTTCCTTCGGTCTACTCAGTCTTTTGTCTAGAGTGGATTTAGGAAAGTTTTTACAGATTTGGCCGTCTGACTTGAGGTGGTCAAACCCCAGACAAACACAGATGAGGTGGGGGTCAGCCTTAGCAAAGGCCTCCCCACACTCAGTACAGTGCTGAAACCCAGTGGGACCAGTTTTCTTCTTGGGTTTCTCAGACTTGGCCAACCTAACAAATTACCCTATTGCAGCTTTCAAGCCAGGTAATACAATAACCGATCGGTTACAAACCGTGTCACAGGCTTTTTAAAAGAACTGGCAAAAATCCTCTGTTCTTTTGAAACCAATCAGTACTGGAACACCACTCTAATCCCAGAAATAAATTTAAACAGAATGTGTCGGTTCCAAACTGGACCGACCGAAAAGAAACCGAAGAAAAGAACAATTTCCAACTTTTTCACAGAATAAAACACAGTCACTACCTATCTACACACTACCTGTACCGTAGACAGAGGCTGGAAATCCAAAAATAACAAAAAATTTACACGGTTTAAACTGAACACTTTACTTTTACCGAACCGAGCAGAGGAAATCTCCGGAGCAACTTCACTGTTAGGTGGAGTAAAGAATCTGACGATTACACTGGGAAGTACCACAGACAGAGGTTTGAAAACCGAGCGCAAGCTCAACGTTCTATGCTTCTGCATAGAGTTAACTCTTTGCTCTCCGGGGCAGTTCAAGTGCTGGGGCTAACTGCATTATGTCTGAATACAGCAAGACTTCATGTTGTTTGAAGGCGCAGAAAGTCCCGGGCAGGGTGCAAGTGCCCAACCAGAAATGATTGGGCAAAGGAGGAGAGAACCTCCGCCCTGTCCACCGGGAGCTGAGCTCTTGTTTGACGAGAGTCGAGCTCTGCCCCGATAAAGCCCATCACCTGAGAGGGTACGAGTTCCAACTTGGCCTCGTTGATATGGAGGCAGAGTTGGGAGTAGGTATGGAGGGCCAGATCCCTGGACCTCTCCACCTCCTTAAGGGAAGAACCCGCCAAGAGCTAGTCATCGAGGTAGGGGTAAATCCGAACTCCTCGACGCCGAAGATGGACTGCCACCACTGCAATGCACTTGGTGAAGACCTGTGGGGCCGAGGACAGGCTGAACGGCATTGCTTTGGAACTCGTACAGGGTCCCTTTGACCCTGAAGCAGAGGAACCGATGGCGAGATGGATGGATTGGGACATGAAAGAATGTGTCCTGCAGATCCAGTGAACAGAACCACATGTTTTGCTCCAGAGGTGGTATGATCTGGTTCAGAGTTACCATCCGGAAGGTGCAAGACCTGAGATATTGATTCAGTTTGTGGAGATCTAGGATGGGGCACCAACCTCAGCCAGGCCTTGCGGCGAGTGGCCACTGCGGCTGCTAAGGAGCGGGCACAAGAATCTCCAATGTCCAGGGCCATCTGGAGCTGCTATTTCGCAACAGCACGGCCCTTGTCACGGACTTGCTTCACCGTGGTCTGCATGTCTGCTGGGAGATGAGGGAGGACTTCATCTAATGACCCCAGGAGGACATGAAAGAAGTGTGCCATGATCACAGCCGAGCTAGCCTGACGAAGGACCAAGGTTGAGGCCGCATAAACCTTCCGGGCAGAATGGTCCATATTCTTGGACTCCTTATTCGGAGGGTGGTCAGTGTCAGCTGAGCTACCCGTGCGTCTAAACACAGAAGCAGTCACAAGGCTCTGGGCTGAGGGATGCTCTGAGAACCCCACCAGGGACCCCATGAGTACCGTATACTTGCAGGCCATGCGGGCAGATGGAGCTGGATAGGAGGCAGGATGCTGCCACAGTTCAAGGGCCAGGCCAACAATGGTTTTGGCCACTGGAAAGGCCTCCTTCGGGGTATCCCCCCCCCTCTTGAGGATATCCGTGAGGGGGTATTCCGCCTTCTTTTGGATAGGCTCCAAGGGCACTCCGGTCGATTCGGAAATCAGGCGGAGGATGCCCTGAAGAGAGGAAGGACCTTCCTCCAAGCCTGCCACTGATGACTCGTCATCCCCCGGATGCAAGTGCAAACCAGTGGCATCAGAGTCCAAAGAGTCAGGATATAAGGGTCTCCGCCTGTTCTCCTCGATACGCCGAGGGCGATCGTGGACAACAGCGATGGACAGACGACGGGGGAGGCCGGTTTCTGTCTGGTCCTCTTTCAAGGGAGCCCCTCTCCCTGAGGCTGCTTAGGCAGTGGTTCCATCAATATCGGTGGGGAGACTGAAATAGGCAGAGCTGGAATGCGTGCTGCCCCTACGGGCGGGGGAACCGAGGTCTAGGGTTCCGGCGTCAGCCTGAGAGGCTGGGGCCAAGTAATGGCCGGTGTCGCCGGCACAGCCGGCTTTTGACTGGTCAGAATCAGCTGTTGCCACATGAGATCCTCATAACGTCGATGGAGCTTCTGTCGAAGTCTCTCCTCATCGGAGGAGGATGATGAGGATTGGTGGCGATGCCTCTTCCTGGAGTGCTTGTGATCTTTCTTCAGTTTTTCGACCGAAAGGGTCCTGGTCCTCGATCGAGACCGACTGGGTCAGCTTGTTCAATCGGAAGAAGCCGGAGTCTGAGAGAACCGAGGTTCCGGCACCTTTCCCTTGATCGGGACACCCGAGGGCTGGGTCTCCTCGTTGGAGAAGGAAACGATAGGTGTCCTTTCCAAGGGGTCGTCGACCGGAATCGGCAACAAAGGCTTGATTGGGTCAAGAGATATCTCAGCCGGTTCAGCCATTTCCTCGGCCTCGGTGCCTTGGCCTGACGGAAGGTCTGAAAAGCCGGCGGCCGAGGAAGCGATCTCGATAGAGGTCGAGACCGCAAGTTCCTGAGAGTCGGACCTCTCTCGGTCCCAGGAACATCTCCTTCTGGAGGAAGACAACTTGGGGTCCTTGTCCCTCTTCCTAGGGTGGGAGGAGAGCGAGCCCGAGGGCGCCTCACCCCTGGTGGGGAGAGACTGACAACTCCCGAAAAGACCCAGTAAAGGTAGAGCCAAGGTTGAGGGGCACAAAAAAACTTCCGTCTTGCCGAAGCTTGACCAGCTTCCTCTTCAAAAGCCGCCATCTGATCGAGCTGTTAGGCTGATCCGTGGGGCTGACGGAAACCGGCCTACCTTGCCTCCTTCGGTTTCACTGGTGGATCATGAAATTTTGGTCTCCTCTAATTTTAGGCATGCCTTTATGTAATCCAGGACGTTGGGGTGGAAGGCCAGACAGATGGTGCAAGAGGTGGTGTCATGTACACACCTAAGCAGACACATGAGAGGTGGGGATCAGTGTGTGACATTTTCTGGCCGCAGGGACACCGGCGAAATCCGGGGGACGATTTGTCCTCCATGTCCGATGTGCTAGGATCAGAATAGTAAACTCTAATGAGTTTTAGAGAAAGCGTTTGTGGTGAAAACCGATGTTAAGAATCCAGGGCCTACGAACTGCTGAAGTAGCACAGGGGAACCTGAATTTTCTAGCGGAAAGGAAGATCTGGCGTCATGGGACGGAGCCGAGGTATTTACCACCCGGGTGGGTGGGAGAAGCCAGCTTGAAGACTTTCCAGCCAGATTTAAAGGGGAAAGGGACATGCCAGAGAGTGTGGATTAACAACATATCTAGAACTTTATTTACATTTAAATCCTGATGATATTAGGAGGGTGCTATGGAGGCAATCATTGTGCATGCCTACAAACTACACAAGTCAACAGAATGAAAGGCTGAGGGGACTTTCCCTTTGAGAGAGGTTCTCCAAGTGAAAAAGTACCAACATCAGCCTGTTAGGAGTTCACAGTGTCTTTTGGAAGTTTAATGTACCAGATTTCCTACTTAGAATTCCAGGGATACATGTGTGGAAACTGAAGGTAAACACTGCTGGACAGGCCTTAAGGTCCTCCTTCACTTAAACCTCACTTCTGCATAACCTTGCCGTAGCTCTGCACAGCACACATCTACAGACCTTGACTGGTCTAGTGCCATCATACTACTGGACAGGCCACAATTTACATGCGAGTCTCAGAATCGCAAACAGCTGTGCTGCAGAGATGTGGTGTTTGGCTCTTGGAAAGTGATGACATGTGCTACCCTGAATTCATATGCCCCTTGTTGTTGGTCAATCACAGAGAGGCATCAGTGTTGGCTGTTTAAGCAGTCACAGCCCTCCTGGCTGAAGGATACTCCCCTGGTGACCTTCTGGACACTGAGGAGGCAGATACGGAACTCAAGAAAAGAAAGGTAAAAGAATGATAAAAAGAAAATGTACAGACCTTGGAATCTTCAGGGATTTCAGCCATTCTTTCATTTAATTCAGAAAGTCTTTCCATCAAGGAGGTCAGGGACATGGATTCATCTGTGCTGCTGGGGTGAAAGCACAAACAGGTTAAGCATGGTGACGCTTTTTAGTGTAAAATAATATACTTGTAGAAGAGGTCATGAAAGGAACCCCACACAAAAACAAAACGGTCTAGATAAGTCCACCAAACATTAACAAACTTTACCTTTGTTCAAGATTTTATTTAAGTAAGGCCCACTACGCACAAAGACTGTTTTCAGTGGTGACCCAGGAGTACTGGGGAGGTTAAGTGACTTGCTCAGGGTTATACAGTATACAAGTGGAGGTCGTGTGGTTAAACCCCAGGATTGCCGAGTGTACCAAGCTCATGTACAGCTTGTTACTCCAACTTCTAGGCTATAATGCCAGCCAAAGTTAACCTGAACGGAGTTATTTTGCGTTTTATTATTTGCCCATATTTTCTGTAAAGCAACCCCCAATAAGGAAATATAGCCCACCACTTAACTGATGAAAGTACAGTTACGTAAGAACTTACTGTAACAGTAGATCTTCGAGAACAGCTCTTGCAGCAGGTTACACCATTAGGACTGAAGCCGTTAGGCGCCAGGACCCCACTGAAATTTTCTAGCTAGCAGTCTTCAGCGGGGACTGCCTTTGATGTCGGTCCCGCCCCCGACGTCAGGCGTAGTACATAAGGAGGCGGTCCCCCCACAATCCTCAGTTCTCCAGCCGGAGACTCCCGGCCGTTGGATGACACCAGAAGAGGAGACCGAGGATCCGCCATCAGATGGCCAAGACACAGACAGAATATCCCATCTCGTAAGATGGATGTTTGGCTATGACCTACCTCCACAAGAAGGGGGATGGTGGGCGGGAAGGTACCTGCTGCAAGAGCTGTTCTCGAAGATCTACTGTTACGGTAAGTTCTTACGTAACTGTACTATCTTACTTCGAGATACAGCTCTTGCAGCAGGTCACACCATTAGGACTGATTCCCAAGCAATAGCAGCAATCTTATGCCACAGGGAGGAGGAAAGGTAGAGACCACAACCCTACTCGAGCCTAAGACAGAAGTCCCTGAAGGATGGCTAGGCCGAAACCTGCTCTTCGCCTTGATGCGATGTCCAGGCTGTAATGCCTAATAAAGGTATGCACAGAGCTCCAGGTGGCCACAGCGCAAATGGCTGAGGTGGAGACATTCCTTAGCACCGCAAAGGAAGTGGCCACTCCTCTCGTGGAATGACCCTTGACCACGCCTGGTAAGGGTTTGTTGCATTTATCATAACAGAAAGAGATACACTGGATGAGCAAACGATATGGACTGTTTAGAGACAGGAGCTCCTTTCATTCTCTCAGCGAAGGAGACAAACAGTTGATCCGACTTTCGATACTGTTTGGTTCTGGTCAGATAATATCTGAGGCACCTGTGTACATCAAGGGTGTGAAGCAGTGCTTCTCCTCGGTTGGTGTACTTGGGAAAGTACACTGGTAAGTTGATATCCTGATTAAGGGTGAGGGCTGAGACTACCTTAGGCAGAAACTTTGGATTTGTCCTCAGGGATACCCTATCCTGATGGAAAATTAAATAAGGCTCTTTACACATGAGTGCATGCAATTCGGAGATCCTTCTTGCCGAAGTACCTGCAACTAAAAACAACGTTTTCCACGACAGAAAACGTAGCTCGCAATCCGCGGCTGGTTCAAAAGGTGGCAGCGTAAGCTGCTCCGGGACAAAGGGCAAGTCCCAAGGGGGAACTGGATCCTTGATAGGTGGCCTAAGGTGGAGGACTCCCCTTAAAAAGGCACGAGTAGTGTCCAATTGGGCCACCATCCGATGGCCTATGGGGGCATGGTAAGCCAAAATTGCACAAAGATGCACCTTAATCAAAGAGTAAGCCAGTCCGGACTGAAAAAGTGAAAACAGGTAATCCAGAACCAGCTTTTTGGGACATTCTAATGGCAAGAAACCGCGCGCTTGAGCCCACAAGCAAAATCTGCGCCATTTCATGGCGTATGTTACCGGTTTTCTGGTGGCAGAAAGTACATCTGCCACTTCTTGCGAGACCCCGTGTCGCATCATGGCTATGTCTCTAGGAGCCAAGCGTGTAGGTTCAATGAACGTAAGTCCGGATGGACTAATGAACCCTCCTCCTGAGACAGCAGATGGGAGCTGATTGGCAAAGGAAGTGGAGGTTCCCGGGATAGCTGATGCAGAAGTGGGAACCAAATTTGTCTGGGCCAGAAAGGCGCTATCAAAATGAGAGTCGCCTGCTCCCTGCAAAGTTTTAAGAGAACTCTCTGGATCAATGGGAAAGGAGGGAAGGCATAGAGGAATCTGCTCACCCAGGAGGGGGACAACGCGTCTCGCCAGAAAACACCAGGCCCTGGATCTAGCGAGCAAAAATTGGGCAGTTTTGCATTGGATGGGGACGTGAAAAGGACTAACTCTGGAGTGCCCTATCTGTGGAACAGATCCTCTGCCACCTCCTGTAGAAGTTCCCACTCGTGGACTCTGGCCTGAGAACGACTCAGGCTGTCTGCAACAGTATTGTCCACTCCAGGGACGTGTACTGCAAGAAGGTTTGCGCCGTGCTGTACTACCCACTCCCACACTCTCATGGCCTCCCTGAAAAGGGGGTAGGAGTGAGTGCCTCCTTGTTTGTTGCGGTAATACATCACAGCAGTATTGTCTGTTTGCAACAGGAGAGTACCCGGTGGAATCTCCGACTGGAAGGCTTGCAGGGCGTAAAGGACCGGCCTCATCTCCAAAATGTTGATGTGGAGATGAGATTCCTGGACTGTCCATGTGCCCTGGGACCTCACCCCGTCCAGGTGCGCTCCCCACCCGAGCCCTGAGGCGTCTGTGGAGAGAGTCACAGTCGGAGACAGCGCTGTGAAGGGAACCCCCGCGGAGAGGTTCCCCGGATCTAACCACCATTGCCAATCCCGAATCGCGGCATTTGTGATTCGAACTGGCTGCTGCAGATGGTCTTGCCTTTGGTCCCACTGCACCCTTAGCATCCACTGGGTTACCCGCATGTGGAGCCTTGCCATCGGGACTGTTACAATGGCCACAGCCATGTGTGCGAGCAGGAGAAGGACCAGTCTGGCCGGGACGGTCTTCTTCACCGACAGGTCCCTTATGAGGGGTCAAATGTGTTCCGCTCTGTCAGCGGGAAGAAAAGCTTTCCCTCTGACGGTGTCCAGAACTGCTCCTATAAACTGCAGATTCTGGGACAGTACCAGGAGAGACTTCTCGTAATTGATGAGAATACCCAGTGACTGAAAAGGGCCTGGGTACGGTGGATGGCCGTCATCAGTGCTTCCTTGGAGGGAGCCATGAGAAGCCAGTCGTCCAGGTACAAGAACATGTAGTGGCTTTGTCTCCTTAGAGATGCCGCTACAACCACCATGCACTTCGTAAAGAAGCGAGGTACCAATGACAGCCCAAAGGGAAGCGCTCAGAACTGATAATGACGGCTCTGAAACTCGAAGCGCAGGAACCTCCTGTGCGCTTGGGCAATTGGGATGTGCAGGTAGGCGTCCTGCATGTCTAACGACGCCCAAAAGGCGTCCCACTTCAGCATGGGGATTAGACCCAGAAGGGTCACCATGCGGAAGCGTTTGTAGATGACCGACAAATTGAGGTTGCTGAGGTCCAGAATTGGACGGACGTCCCCTGTTTTCTTTGGAACCAGGAAGAAGTGCGAATAATAGCCTAACCCTCTCTGGTTCTCTGGAACGTGCTCCAAGGCTTCCTTCTCCAGAAGCGCAAGCACTTCCTGCTGTATAAGCATGGCATGCTGACCCGAGTAGCGGGAAAGCAAAGGAGGCCTTGTAGGTGGGCTGCCTATGAATTCTATATAGTGGCCTTTTTCGACCAATTGCAGCACCCACCTGTCGGTGGTGATCGACTGCCACCCTGGCAGGTGACGTGCGATGCGACCCCCGACTTTCATTTCCCGTTGATCCTGAGGAGGGGCGGGGGCCGGGAAGGAGTCATGCTGTGGCAGCATTAGATCCTGCAGGTTGGGCTGGCATTGCAACTCGGTGGCCTCTGCCTGAGGATGACAACCTGTGCTTTTCGGGTGAAGGAGCCCCTTTGTTGTTGGCCGGAATGCGGTTGTTGCCTTTGTGTTCGGCCACGAAAGCGACTCTGGTTCCTACGAAAGGAACTAAGTCGAGATTTGTACATAGCCTGAACAGATCTAACTGCCTTCCCTGCATTCCTGAAGTTTGGTGATCACCTTCTCCGAGGCTTCACCAAACAGGACTTTACCATAGTAAGGAACGTCCATGATATTCTTCTGGACGTCCGGGGTAAAACCGGAGACACAGAGCCAAGAGTGTCTCTGGAGACACATGCCTGAGGCTGCAGCTCTGGCCGAAGAGTCCGCAGAATCGTATGCAGCTCTGAGCACCTGGGTCCCCACGTCCGAACCCGTACGGAGGAGATTTAAGAGCTCCTCCTTTTGACCACCATGGGGAATCTTTTCAACCAGGTCCTGTCCCTGCTCCCACAATGCGTTCTGGAATTGAACCATGTGGTAATTTAGAAACCTGATGGCACAAGTTGTGGCCGTGTACATGCACCTACCCAGGACATCCAACTGCTTGGATTCCGGGTCCGGTGGCTGTGTGCTCAAGTGCTGAGGTCTCAGACTGGTCATGTGAGGCTGTGATGACCAGGGAATCAGCCAGAGGATGGTTTGCCAGGTACTTGTCCTCCCTGGGGGCTTTGTACAGGCGGTCAGCCTTCTTCAGCACTGCCGGAGTCGAATGCAGACGCTTCCACGCAGCCTTGGTGACGTCTGCGAAGGTGTCCACCAAGGGTGGGACTACCACAGGCTTTGGGTCTTTCTGCCGAAGATAGCGGGCAAGGCATTCTCTCTCGGGGTCTAGTTCTTCAGTATCCCACCCCATGTTCTCCTGGATATGCCTCATGATCTCAGCGACGAGGGGTCATCCGGAGGGGATCTGGGAAGGTCGTGTGGGTCTGGGGAGGGGACGCTGATGGGAGAAGGAGATTTGGAGCGCCCTGAGGTGTCAGATCTGGAGTCCTCCACGGACGAGGTATACCGTAGTCGTTTGGGTCTCTTAGGGCTGGGGGACCCTGAAGTGGATCTTGAGGGGAGGTCTTCTTCTATCCAATGATCTGCCCCTAGGAGGGGGTGTTGGCTCCTTGGGGGTCAGTGACCGTCCTACGGGCCCCATGGATGGAAGAGGGGGCGCAGGCGCTGAAGGAGTAGCCGGAGTAGGAGGAGGGTGTGTGGCGACCACATCCTTCCAGATGGTGTCCCACCAGTAGGTGAAGAGCTCCTTCACCTCTGCCAGATTCAGGCCCAACGACGGGCCGGGTACCGGTGGCCTGTCGCCGGGGGCGGACGTCGGGTACCCGGGGGTCTCCCGCTCCAGGGAGGGTTCCCGTGGGAGCTCGATGGTTCTGGAGTCGGCCGCCTGGTCCTCGGGCTGAGTGGTATCCTCCTCCGATGATACCTTCCAACTGATGTTGGTAGGCGACGGTGGTGCAGTCCTCCCCTCTGGGATAGCTGACGTCAGTTCCCCGGCCAACGCCCATGAGGCGAGCATACGGCTGGCGATGAGTGTCTCACTGTGGCGGCCTGGGAGTGCCTATGATGCTTTGCCGACGTCGGGTCCGACGTCCGTTTCAGGGATGTCAGCTCCTTAGTCTTGCACTGGACTGGGTCCGCCCCACACGGCGGCTGGGACACGGACCTGGTGTAGGAGTCCGGACGACGGGAGGAAGACTTGTGGCGCTCCCCAGACTTAGACGAGGCCTTAGAAGGAGTGGATGAAGCCGAAGGCCTGGAAGTCTTAATAGGCTGCAGGGAGGAGGAACCGCTGGAGGATCTGACCTGAACCGGGGAGGCTGAGCGGTCTGACCTCGAGCCGGAGCTGTGGGAGTCCGAGGCCCTCGACGGGGATCTGGGCCTTTCCTTCTCCCGGTGTTTTTCCCACTGCCTATGGGTCTTCCCTGACGACTCCCCCCTAGAGTAAGGTTCCCTATCCATGGCCTTGAGTTTCTACTCCAAGAGAAATGCTTGAAGGGCCTTCTGGTGGTGGATCCTGGTGCGACTACTGAAGCCCTGTCAGAAGGAGCAGGCCTTGGTGTTGTGGTCCAGGCCTAGACAACGCACACAGGCAGAGTGAGGATAATTGAAGGGGATCTGTTTGCCACAGGCACACTTCGATGGGTGACCTTCCAGAGAGGTGTTTGGAGAGGACATCAGATGAATCCAATTTCGATATGAGAAGAAAAGAACGCCGTAGTTCCTAGTTGTCACACGCTAGAAAGTGACCGAGAGGCCGATGCTTGCGATGTCGACAGCGGGAAAAGAACTGGGGATTGTGGGGGGACCGCCTCCTTATGTACTATGCCGGACGTCGGGGGCAGGACCGACGTTAGAGGCGGTCCCTGATGAAGACTGCTAGCTAGAAAATTTCCGTGGGGTCCTGACGCCTGATGGCTTCAGTCCTAATGGTGTAACCTGCTGTAAGAGCTTTATCTCGAAGTAAGATCATGTATTCGATACATTTCTAAACAGTCTGTTCCTGCCAAGTGTATTTCAAAGCACTTTACAATGAACCATGGAAATACAGCATCAAACATTTAACTCTCCACACCCTTGTGATGCATCACAGTGTGCGTTTATAAAGAAATGAAAATGACATACTCAACATAATTGTTGATCTTCCAGAATATCTTCACCATTCATTCACACTTATAGGTTTAAGATGGGGAGGCACTAGGACCCAGCAGGTGCAAAAGCTTTTTGCAGCCTAAGGGACTGACAGTGATGGTACCATCCATGAGGCAAATACAGTGACGCTGCGTTTATGGGAAGCTAGTAACTGACGCCAATCCCCACCCTTCCCTTAGTTCTGTTCACCAGGAGAGAAAACAAGTGGGAGAGAAAATGGGAGAGAGGGCTATAAATTCCTAGCCCAAAGGGACAGGAAAAGGATATAAAATCATAAAAATAATAAAACCTGACTACCAACTTAGATAAAGTAAGGATGGGCCCAAGTAGCACAGGGGTAATGGGTGTAAGAGCCAGAGCCTACATTAGCCACCTGGACAGGAAGGTGGCGGGAGGGCAGTAGCCCAAGCATATTCGAATATACGAAGATGCCAGCAGAAGGCGGCCATTTGGTCTATCAAGTCTGCTCATATTGCAGGGTCCACAACGTGAGCTAATGTCCCTGTCCTCCCTTCCCACTCCTCCCTACCCATGATCCTGTATCATATACTGTAGCTCTGGCTGACCTAGAAGACAGAGGGAATCTCCATAAGGTTTGGATAAGAGAAGCAAATTTAGAGAAGGTCTTGTGCCAAAGAGGACAAGAACCAGGTGTTAAACAAAAAAAACAACAAAACAGACAGAAACTGGACTGTCCAAGAGCATTGCTACTGTCCTCTTGCCACTGAAGAGAGTGAAAAATCCGGCACCTAGTGTACAGCTGGGCCATAGACTCCTAGCATACTGCTGTCCCGGACCTAGATGCTAGATTGGATTTCTTCCTTTCTAGTTTTCATCTCTCTCTTGAGTGGCAAAAGGATAGTAGCTGTGCTCCTGGACTATCCAGTCTCGCTACTATTTCTTTTGTTTGTTTTTGTTTAACACCTGGTTCTTGTCCTCTTGGGCACATAACTATCTCTAAATTGTCTGTGCTATCCAAACCTAATGGAGATTCCCTCAGTCTCTTTTAGGCCAATGAGAGCTACAGTATATGCTAGGGCTGCTGCCCTCCTTCCACCTTCCTGGCTGAAATAGGCTGTGGCTCTTACACCTACCCTGCGGGAGAAAATGCGAGTCCCCTAGAAATGCAAGTTGAGCATCCTACGCCAGGCCAGGGGTGTCAGCCATGAATGGTAAAGCCATGCTGTATGCTGACTACAGACTGCTGTTCCAACCAGCTTGAAAACTACTTTGTTGATGTCTTAAGATGCCCATGCTTGGTGCCTCGCCAGATCCAGGCTCTGGGCAGAAAGGCAAATGGACTGACTGGCTGTCTTGCAATTCAGCATGGATGCAAAGAGCTGACTCAGTGCCACCCACAGACACTTGCTACAAGCTGCCTGATGTGCCGAAAAAACAAATTAGTCACCTGTAACAGCAGTTCTAGGAGTAGTATGTGTTGTTCTTCCACACTCACTGGCATATCCCCTTCTGCTTTAAATCTCACCGGAAGTCTTCAAGCTAGCTCCTCCCACCCACTCAGGTGGTATATATCCCAGCTCCGCCCCATGACGCCAGATCTTAGCCCGCTGGAAGCCAGGTTGTGTGCGTCTGCAGCCGGAGAGATCAGGTGGGTCCGTGTGGATGAACAACATATACCACTTCTAGTACTGTCACAGGTGAGTAACCTGTTCTTCTAGGAACGTGGATATGTTGTCCATCCACACTCATTGGCAGACTCCTAGCAGTTCTCTGTGAGGAGGGAGGCAAGGCGCACACCCCTACTTAGGGAACAGAGACTGGAGAACTGAGGTCCCACAACCAGCATCCCGGCGTGACTCAAGGTCGATGTGGTAATGGGCGATGAAGGTGTTTGCTGACTTCCAGGTAGCAGCCCGGCAAATTTCCTGGATAGGGATGTCTCTGGAAGCAGTCACCGATGCAGCAGTATGGTGGGTAGAATGAGCTCTTATCCCTCTGGGAGGCTACTTGCCCGCCAACTCACAGCACAGACCTATGCATGATGTAATCCATCTTGCAATGGTCTACTTCACTGCAGGTCTGCCAGAAGCAGCTTCAGCGTAGGTGACAAACAGCTAGAGAACCTCTCCCTGAATTTCCGCCGTCCTCTCCTTATACTAGGATAGAGCATGTCTCAGGTCCAAGGTATGGTGCCTGTACTCTGCCTGTTTACTACCCAAACTATACCTCAGAGGCAGAGTTAACACCTGGTTAAGGTGAAACTCTGATACCACCTTTGGAAGGAATTCCGGGTCGGGGCGCAGGACAACCTTGTCCCTGTGGAAGACCAGATAAGGGGAGTCTACCAAGAGCGCCTGGAGCTCCCCTGTCCTTCTGGCTGACGTGATAGCCACCAGGAAGGCCATCTTCCATAACAAGTGTGACAGCTCACACTTGTGCATGGGTTCAAATGGCTTGCCCATGAGCTTTGTCAGTACCAGCAGCAGATCCCACAGAGGTGGAGGTTCACGCACCGGAGGGGATATGTGATCCAGACCTTTGAAAAAGAGCCTGACCACTGTCTCCTGCACACCGTCATTGGCTGACGGCCTGCACGGTAAGCGAGATGGCTGCCAGGTGCACCTTGAGGGTCGATGACCGCAGACCCCTTTTGGAGAGAGATCAAAGGCAGTCGAGAATGTTAGCCATGGGACAGGACAAAGGGTCCAGACCCTTGCCCTGACACAAAATGGAAAACCGCTTCCATTTGAAGGCATAACACTTTCTGGTTGATTCCTTTCTAGATGCCTCCACCACGGTGTAGACCTCTTCAGAAAGACCCAAAGCCTGGAAATATAGCCGCTCAGGTATCAGGCTGTGAGGTGCAGGGATTGAAGGTCTGGATGGAATACCTTCCTCTGACTGAGAGATATCAGGTCCGGGCGTGTACAAAGCCGCTCCGGGGGCCTGTTGCTGAGGAGATCTGGATACCAGAACTGCCGCGGATAGTCTGGGGCTACCAGGATCACCTTCGCCTCGTCTCTCCTCACCTTGAGAAGCACCTTGTGGATCAAGGGAAATGGAGGGATGGCATAGAGGAGGCCTGGGGTCCACGGCCTCGAGAAGGCATCCCCCTGCAGCGAGCCCTGCTGAGGGGGGCGGGCATGAAACAGCCTTAGCTAGGTGTTTTCCCTGGAGGCAAACAGGTCCACCATCGGTTTGCCCCAACGGGAGAACAGGCTGTAAGATACCTCAGGATGGAGAGACCACTCGTGGGATGTCTGGCCTTAGCGGCTGAGAGCATCCGCTAGATGGTTCAGGGCTCCTGCCACATGGATGGCTAGGAGATCTGCCTCCAATTGGCTCAGAGGGTCCAGATGCGGAGTGCCTCCTTGCACAGTAGATGGGAGTGCGTGCCGTCCTGTTTGTTGATGTAGTACATGGTCATGGTATTGTCCGGCTGGACTTGAACGACTTGACCCCGGAGCTGAGGAGAGAAAGCTGACAATACTAGTCTGACTGCTTTGAGCTCCAACAGGTTGACGTGGCATCGGGACTCCTCGGGGGTCCAGAGCTCGTGGGTCCTTTCGTCCCCTATGTGGGCTCCCCAGCCCATGAGAGAGGCATCAGTCGTGAGGACAACTGTCTGCTTGTGTGGACAAACAGGATCCCTTCCTGCAACTGGTCTGAGGCGGACCACCATTGAAGAGTGTCCCATATCTTCTGGGTTACAGTGACCAGCTGGTCGAAATGACCGTGGCATGGAGTCCACCGGGTGACCAGCTCCCATCGTAGGGGCGCATGTGCAACCGGACCCATCGGACCACTGAGGTGCACGCCGCCATGCAACCCAGAAGGCACAGAAAGTTCCGGGCAGGGTGCAAGTGCCCAACCAGAAATGATTGAGCAAAGTAGGAAAGAACCTCCACCCTGTCCGCCGGGAGCCAAATTCTGGCTTGACAAGAGTTGAGCTCTGCCCCGATGAAGGCCATCACCTGAGAGGGCACGAGTTCAGACTTGGCCTCACTGATCAAGAGGCCGAGTTGAGAGCAGGTCTGGAGGGCCAGGTCCCTGGACCTCTCCACCTCCTGTTGGGTGGGACCTGCTAAGAGCCAATTGTCAAGGTAGGGGTAAATCCTGCCCCTCCCCCTGACGCCGAAGATGGGCCACCACCACCACAACAATGCATTTGGTGAAGACCTGTGGGACCGATGACAGGCCAAACGGCATGTCTCGAAACTCGTACAGGGTCCCTTCGACCCTAAAGCAGAGTAACCACTGATGGAATGGACGGATTGTGACAAGCAAGAACGCATATCCAGTGAACAGAACCACATGTTTCACTCCAAGGATGGTATGATCTGGGACAGAGTGACCATCCGAAAGGTGCGTGACCTGAGATATTGATTCAGGTCGCGCAGATCTAGAATGGGCGCCAGGCCCCCGTCCGCTTGGGCACCAGGAAGTACCTAGAGACAAAGCCTGGGTCTGCTGGAGGATCCGTCACTGGGGCTACTGCCTCCTTCAGGAGGAGCCGAGCGATGTTGTCTCTGACAGCTGACTGGGTCTGAGCAGATACTCGTTCCCCCCCCGGGGGGGCGCAGGCTCTGCCTGGAGGGTACTGCTCAAATTCCAGAGGCGGTCCCTGGCTGATTACTTCCAGAACCTACCTGTCCATGGTGATAACAGACTAGGCAGAAAGAAAGTGGCAGAGCCGACCCCCCATGGGAGGACCTAGAGCTGGACTGACAGGAGTGGGGATGGCAGCCCCCGTCCTGTCACTGAGCAGGCTTGGAGGAGAAGGATCCAGGACCGGAACCTCTGCCATCTTTACAGGCCTGCTGAGGACCCTGCTTGGGCCGAGGGTGCCAAGCCTGAGCCTGCTGCTGGTGCTGCTCTCCACCCTGGAAGGAGGGCTGCTGAGTCGCAGGGGCAGAATGCCGAAAATGCTTTTTCTCTGCTGGTTCTTCTCCAAAGAACTCTTGGCAGAGGTAGCGTCCAAGGTGCCATTGGACTGCTCAATACGCTGAAGGTGACCAGCCGCTCCTGGGCCGATCAAGTTGGTCCCAAGGAAGGGCATGTCAGCTAATTTATGCTGGGTATCCGCCGGGAAGGAGAAGAGTCTCAACCAAGCCCTGCCACGGGAGGCAACTGCGGCAGCCATCAAACAGGCATAAGAGTCCCCGAGATCCAGAGCCGTCTGAGCTGCTGTTTGGCAATGGCTTGGCCCTGATCTGGGACTTGCTTGACCGTAGTCTGTATGTCCACGGGGAAACGTGGGAGGACTTCGTCCAGCGACCCGAGGAGGGTGTGGGGGAAGTGTGCTGTGATGACGGCTGAACTTGCCTGACGAAGGCCCAAGGAGGAAGCCGCATAGACTTTCCTGGCTGAATGGTCCAAAAGCCTGGACTCTATCAGATCGGATGGTCAGTGCCTGCAGAAAGTACAGTTACTTAAGAACTTACCGTAACAGTAGATCTTCGAGAGAGGCTCTTGCAGTAGGTAATTACATATAGGACTGAAGCCAGCAGGCATCAGGACCCCACGGAAAAATTTCTAGTTAGTCTCTGACGGGGGAACGCCCCCAAGTCAGGAGACTGACGTCATGCAACGTCAGTATAAAGAGGCGGTCCCCCACGTCCGCCTTCCAGTTCTTTCCCATCAAAGGCCAAAAGGCAAGATAAGAGAGAAGTGGATATTTCCCATCCTGGAAAAGGAGCTGAAAAGCTAAGGGGGATGGAGGGCGGGAAGGTATTACCTACTGCAAGAGACTCTCTCGAAGATCTACTGTTACGGTAAGTTTTTATGTAACTGTACTATCTACTTCAAGAGGGCTCTTGCAGTAAGTAATTACATATAGGACTGAGTCCCAAGCAGTCTGGAACAAAGAGAAGCTCACGGGAGGAGGATACTACTCATACACAGATCCTCTGGCTGTGAAGCTCTTAGGCAGGGCCCGATTTTTCTGCGGCACATCGGAGCAAAGTTCTGCGGCAGGGTTCTCATTTGCCGCAGAGCCTATATGCACTCAACACCACTTCTCTGCACATTTTTACCTCTTAATTTTTCCTTTTTTTTTTGCTGTATCTGACACAATGCACGCCAGAACACAGCGTCATTTTACGGGCGTTATCCAAATTTTCAACATAGCCAGTTTAAGACCTCTGCTCATGAACAGTATCACTGTGATTTTATTAATCTGTCCGGAACATTGATTTAGCACCCGACTGCGCCATTATTAGCTACATGTGCGAAACACATTCGGGTGAGATGTGAAAATGACAGTTGTACTACTCATAAGAAGGTTTGGTAAAATGGCAATACTGAAAATCTGGAGTGAAAATATTAAAATGCTTGAAGTTCTGACGTGCGTAGGAACTGCGCACCTGCCTTCGTAAAACAATCGTTTTGGGAATATTTTCCAAATTTTCAGCATAGGGTTTTAGAGCCTACCTCATGACTGTGACACTGTCATTCCGTAATCATTCCGGAAAGGTGGTTTCACGCGGTAGCGGCAAAACCACCTTTCAGGACCATTAACGAAATAACAGTGTCACAGTTTATGAGGTGGGGCCCCAAAAAACCCATGTTGAAAATTTGGTGAAAAAATTCCCAGAAATGGCCGAGATATGCACTAAGGTTGAAAAAAATCCATTTAGTCCATTATACAGCTTACCGGCATTTCTTCAGTTCGCGGTCGGCTTTGAAGAGTGCAGACATGTTTCCGGTCCACAGAAGATCATCGCGCTGGGCTCCGGAGGTAAGTGTGGGTTGAAGTGGGGGTGAGGTGTGGGTGTGGGGAGGTGGGTACACAGAGGGTGGGTCGGGTTGGGGGAGGGGGGCCAAAGAAGCAACGATGGAAGGTTTTTTTGTTTCAGTTTTTTTTATATTTGGATTCCCACACAAGGAGGGACTTTTGCCACGCTGAGGTGGGCTCCCAGCATGGCACTGGGCAGCTTGGGGAATGATGACGGTGAAGCAGACGGGGAAATAGGCACCCCCATTGGCAAAGGAAGTTTTTGCCACGCTGGGGTGGGCTCGCAGCGTGGCACAGAAACATTTTGGGGGGGGGCCCAGTGAAACCGACGGGGATTGGCCCAGCGTGGCACCAGGCAGCTTGGGAGACAGTGAAGCCGACAGGGATTGGGCACCCCGTCGGCAAAGGAAGCTTTTGCCAACTGGGGTGGGCTCACGTGGCATACTATGTTAGAGAGAAGATGCGTTTGTTCCGTGGGCGACGAATTCCCTTGGATATTTCATGGTTTGCGCACTCGGTGGAAAACTTGGGGCCCTGGTCTTGGGAAAGAAGACCTTGCAGAGCAGCCAACCCGAAGCCAGCTCTGTGGTGAGAGGCAATGCCCAAACTGTAATGTTTCGTAAAGGTATGGACAGAAGTCCAAGTTGCGGCTACATAGATGTCAGCCGCCGACACATTCTTGAAACAAGCAGCAGAGGCAGACACCCCCCTAGTGGAGTGACCGCTGACTTGACCTGGCAAGGTCTTGTGTTACTTGTCATAACTGAGTAATACAATGAGCCAACCATTTCTAAAGGCATTGCTTGAAAACAGCACTGCTCTCTCTTTTGCGAGCAAAAGAGACAAACAGTTGATCAATCTTTCTGAGATCCTTTGTCCTGTTGGTGTAATGTCTCAGAATCCGGTGAACATCCAAAGTATGTAAGAGGTACTCCACTTGATTGGAATGTTGCGTAAAAAACGCAGGCAGTTCCATGGATTGATTCAGTGTAGATTCCGCTACCACCTTAAGGAGAACTTACGCAGAACCACATGTTCCTTGTGGAGAAATCAAGTACCGAGAATTTACATGAAGGCCTGAAGCTTGGAAATTCGTCGAGCGGAACTAATGGCCACCAGGAAGAGAGTCTTCCAGGAGAGGAACTTTAGGTCTGCTGATGCTGCCGGCTCAAAAGGAGGCAGGGTGAGCTTCTTGAAAATAAAATTCAAGTCCCAAGGAGGGGCAGGTGCGCGAACAGGGGGTCTCAAGTGAAGAACTCCTCTAAGGAAGGTCTTAGCGACTTCCAACTGTACAAAAGATCTGTCCCCAAAAGGAACGTGGTAAGCGGAAAGAACCGCCATGTGAACCTTCAAAGAGGAATGACTGAGACTCAGGTCGAAGAGGTGACGTATATAATCCAGGAGCCTCCCGACAGGGCAGGAGAATGGCTTGAAATCTCTGGAAGAGGCCCAAATAGAGAACCTTTTCCATTTCATGGCATAAGTGGAACGAGTGGAAGGCTTTCTGGCCTCCACTAGAATCTCCACTACCTGCGGCGAAACCCCGAACCGGGTTTGAACTATGTCTGCAGGATTCACGCATGCAGCTGAAGGGATTTGAGTCCTGGAATGGACCAGGGTCCCCTGATCCTGGGTCAACAAGAGCTGTGACAGAGGCAGTGGAAGTGGAGGTTCCTCTGAATACTGTTGCAGAAGAGAGAACCAAACTTGCCTGGGCCAGAATGGAGCGATGAGGATCACGTGAGCTCCTTCTGAACAGAGTTTGTGTAAGACCCTCGGAATCAATGGGATTGGAGGAGGAAGGCATAGAGAATCTGCCCTTCCAGTCTAGAGACAGAGTGTATCTCCAAAAAACTCCACGCCCTGGAGCGAGCGAGCAGAAGACAGGAAGTTTTGCATTGAGGAGAGGCAAACAGGTCTACCTGAGGAGTTCCCCAGCATAGGAAGACAGTCTACTATCCCCTGATCCAGTTCCCATTCGTGAGCTTGGGCGGACGACCGGCTGAGGTGGTCTGCCAATGTGTTCTCGACCCCCGGAACATGAACCGCCATGAGGTGAAGGTTGTGAAGGACTACCCAATCCCAAACCCACATCGCTTCCCTGCAAAGAGGGTAGGAACGGGTTCCTCCCTGTTTGTTGATGTACCACACTATGCACATGTTGTCGGTCTGGACAGCCAGATGACCGGGAAGCAGACACAGATGCAGAGCTTGTAGAGCATACAGCATGGCCCTTAGCTCGAGCATGTTTATGCGGAGAGTCTGCTCGAGTCTGGACCAAGAGCCCTGGGTCCTTTGAGATCCCAAGTGGGCTCCCCAACCCTCTCTCGAGGCGTCTGTTGTCAGAGTTTGGGAGAGAGACAGAAGAGAACTCCCTGGCAAAGGTTCTCCTGAACCATCCACTATCCCATCGGAGAGGAGACCAAGATGTCCTGATCTAAGTCGTCCACCAATTGATTCCACTGAGAGATTCTCATGTGGAGCCGAGCGCGAGGCACCATCGGAATGGCAGCCGCCATGAGCCCAAGGAGGCGAAGGACTGACCAGGCAGTGACCCACCTGTGGCTGGACAACAGGCTGGCCTGAGCCTGAAGGATGGCCACCTTGTCCAAAGGCAGGAAGGCCATATCGGAGGTCGTATCCAGGATAGCCCCAATAAACTGAAGTCTTTGGGATGGGATCAAATGGGACTTGGCTTGGTTGATGGTAATACCCAAGCTGGTGAAAACCTGCAGGGTAAGGGAAAGGAAGCACAAGTGGTCCTCCCTGGATGGGCCCACCAGTCGTCCAGGTATGGGAAAACCTGAACCCCCTGGGTACGCAGGTGGGCCGCTACCACAGAAAGTCATCTGGTAAATATTCGGGGAGCTGAGGAGAGACCAAATGGGAGGGCCTTGAACTGGTAGTGGTCTCCCCGAAAAGAAAAAAGTACAGTTATGTAAGAACTTACCGTAACAGTAGATCGAGAGGAGCTCTTGCAGCAGGCTATTACAATTAGGACTATGCCGCAGGCACTAGGACCCTCCGGAAACCTTTTCAGCCAGCAGCATACGGCAGGGACTGCTCCCCGGACGTCAGCCCCGCACTGACGTCAGCCCTGGTACAAAAGGGGGTGGACCCAGCTCCACCTCAGTTCCCTGCCAAGGCCCGTGAACAAGCCCTGACAAGAGAAGGAGACGAAGCACTCTGAGATGTAGATGAAGATGGATCTGCACACATCGAGGGGGAAGGCGGGTGGGAAAGTAATGCCTGCTGCAAGAGCTCCTCTCGAAGGTCTACTGTTACAGTAAGTTCTTACGTAACTGTACTATCTTACTTCGAGTGGGAGCTCTTGCAGCAGGCTACAACAATTAGGACTGAATATCAAGCAGTCCCACGCCAAAGAGGTAGACGACCCTGGGAGGTGGAATATGCTGACTCCAGAGGCCTAGGACAAAAGTCCCTGCAAAACAGCCAGACCGAAACTGGCACGGCGTCTGGAGACGATATCCAAGCTGTAATGCTTGACAAAGGTATGCACCGAATTCCAGGTAGCGGCCGCACATATGTCCCTGATAGAGACATTTCTCAGGGCAGCAAAAGAAGCAGACACTCCCCTGGTGGAGTGACCCCTGACCGGACCCGGTAGGGGCTTATTGTGCTTTTCATAGCAGAAGGATACGCAGTGGACGATCCACTTCAAAATCGTCTGTTTGGTCACTGGTTTGCCCAAGCATTGGGGTGCAAAGGCCACAAAGAGTTGCTCTGACTCACGGTGTGCAACCGTCCATTTGAGGTAATATCTCAAAGTCCTGTGGACATCCAATGTGTGAAGAAGAGACTCCCCTCTATTAGATGGGGAAGGATAATAGACTGGAAGGTCAACCGACTGGTTGAGGGTCAACTCCGAGACCACTTTCGGAAGAAACTTAGGATTTGTTCTAAGGGAAACCCTTTCCCTGTGGAAAATCAAATACGGCTCTTTACACATCAGAGCCTGAAGCTCGGAAACTCTCCGAGCTGAGGTAATAGCAACAAAAAAAACACACCTTCCAAGAAAGATAACGCAGCTCACAATCTGCTGCCGGCTGAAAGGGAGGGAGGGTGAGCTTCTTCAACACAAAAAGGAGATCCCAGGGTGGGATAGGGTCCCGAATGGAAGGTCTCATATGTAAAATTCCTCTAAAAAAGGTGCGGGCTACATCCAACTGTGCTAACGCCTTGTCTCCAATCAGAGCATGATAAGCAGAGACAGCCCACATGTGCACCTTAATAGAGGAGTAACTCAGGCCATGTTGGTACAAGGAGAGAAGGTACTGTAATGCTGAGTTCACTGGACAGGTGACGGGGTCCAAATGTTGTGACGAGGCCCACAAACAAAACCGCATCCATTTCATAGTATAGGCGGAGCGGGTGGAAGGTTTCCTCACCAACATTAGGACTGCCGCCACTTCCGGAGAAACCCGCAACTCTGTTGAGCTACGTCTGAAGGAGCCAAGCATGCAGATGTAAGGAACGAAGATCCGGATGGACCAGCGATCCCTGTTCCTGGGATAGCAACTGCGAGCATATGGGCAGCGGAGTTGGAGGTTCTATGGATAACCGCTGCAGGAGGGAACCAAATCTGCTGAGGCCATCGGGGGAGGGGCTACTAGAATCATTCCAGCCCTTCTGCCTGTAACTTCAGCAGGACTCTCTGAATGAGAGGGAAGGGCCGGAAGGCATAGAGAAACTTCCCTGCTCAACAAAGGGATAACGTGTCTGGCCAGAAAACTCCAGGCACGTGCTGTCGAGAGCAAAAAAATTGGCAGTTTGGCGTTGCGTGGTGATGCAAAGAGGTCCAGCTCTGGATGACCCCACTTGTCGAAGAGCTGATCTGCTACGGACTGTAGCAGCTCCCACTCGTGCTCTGGAACGAGACCTGCTTAGGCTGTCGGCCAGATTGTTCAGGACGCCTGGAACGTGCACTGCGGACAACAGAATGTGCCTTTCCAGTGCCCAGTGCCAGACTCTCATTGCCTCCCTGCAAAGGGGATACGAATGAGTACCCCCTTGCTTGTTGATGTAGAGGACAACCACCATATTGTCTGTTTGAATTAGAAGAGAGCCAGGCACCAGGTTCTCCTGAAAGGTCTGTAAGGCATAGAGAACCGCTCGCATCTCCAAAACATTGATATGGAGAGATCACTCCGTGGGTGTCCAAACCCCTTGCGTTTGATAAGCACCCAGGTGCGCTCCCCATCCCAGATCCGATGCATCTTTCATAAGAGTCTGACCCCGTGGCTCTGGACGAAACTTGACCCCTTTCTCCGAATTTCGGGGGTCCAAACACCAAAGCGAAGTTCTCCTGACTGGGTCGGTGATCCTGACCATAAAGTCTAGATCGTCGTAGCCCTGGCCCCACAGTACCCTGGGCATCCACTGTGGGACCCGCATGTGGAGGCGGGCCAGAGGAGTCACTGGAATGGGCGCTGCCATGTGCCCCAGTAGCCTGAGGAAATTCTGCACAGGAACTCGAGGAGTTACTGAGATCCATTCGGCAATCTCTTGCATGCGATCGCCCCTGTCCGGGAGTAGGAAAGCCATGCCCTGGATAGAATCAGGACCGCTCCAATGAAGACGAGCCTTTGACTGGGCTCGGGGAACGATTTCCGAAGGTTCAGGGTGATCCCTAGCTCTCGGAACAGAGTATACGTGTCTCCGAGGGCGTGAAGTAGGCATGACCTTGACAGGGCTGTAAGCAGCTAATCGTCGAGGTATGGGAAAACGTAGTGCCCCATGCGCCTTAGAGCTGCAGCCACCATTGCCAAGCATTTTGTAAAGACTCACGAAGCGGAGGAGAGGCCGAACGGAAGAACTCTGAATTGGTAGTGCTCCCCTTGGAAGTGGAACCTCAGAAACTTCTTGTGGGGAGGGAAAACCCCGATATGCATATATGTATCTTGCATGTCTAGGGAGCAGAGACAGTCTCCTTGGTGCAGCAGGGGAAGTAGACCTGGAAGGGTCACCATCCTGAACCTTTTGTACTCTATAAAGAGACTGAAAGAGCTGAGGTCCAGAATGGGTCAAAGATGCTGTGTCTGTTTTGGGACCAGGAAGAAGTGGGAATAAAACCCCTTTCCCCGCTGATGCAAGGGGACTACCTCTATTGCCTTTTTCTGCAAGAGGGTCTGAATTTCTGCTATCAGTGGGATGTGAGGAGGAGGATATCGGGAGTACTCTGGTGGAGTATTTGGAGGAAACTCCGTGAACTCTAGTGTGTCCTCTCCTGATGATGTCCAGGGGGAGAACTGGCCCCCGACCGTCTCCCAAGTCTTCCTCTGGAAAGGGGAGGGGCGCGGAAGGGAGTCACTGGGCTGAGCCGGGCGTAGGCAGAGAGGCCTGGGAGGACTTCGGCCCACGGGTAGGAGCACCTCCAGGTTGCTGGTTACTGGCTCTCCTCCGAAAGCCGCCTCTCTGACCCTGCTGATTACCACGGGCGTGTCTACCTTGACCACCTGAGGGCTTGCGAAATGGCCGTTTCCATCGCTGGTCACCGTGGTACATTTGGCGGACCGACCAGATGGACTTGCCCGACTCCTGTAGACGAGAAATCAAAGCTTCCGTCTCCTGCCCAAACACGGTACCTTGGAATTGCAAATCCTTGATAGCGGACTACAGATCTGGTGGAAACCTGGAAACTCTCAGCCAGGCGTGACACGAGGCACACCGGGCTGCCCATGGCTGCCGCATCACTGCCATCATCTGCACGAGCTCTCAGGACATGGGAACCTATGTCAGAGCCCGATTTCATAATATCCAGAAGTACTGACTTCTGATCGGAATCTGGTATGGCTTTCAGTAGCTCTTGTCCCCTCTCCCACAGAGCATTCTGGTACTGGACCATATGTGTCAGGAAGTTAAGGGACCGGATGAAGCAGGTGGAGGTAGAGTAGACTTTCTTGCCCACCTGGTCCAAATACTGAGACTCCGGATTGGGAGGCTGCGAGCTAAGGTGCTTCGGCTGCTTGGACTTGTCATGAGCAGCCATGATGACTGAAGAGTCCATCTGAGGGTTCTCTACGCTAGAAAAGCTTCTGCCCTTGGGGTCTTATACAGCCTGTCCAATTTCTTGGGAACAGCTGGTATGGAAGCCGGACGCCTCCAGGTAGTCAGAGTCAGGTCCTGGAAAGTGTCCACTAAAGGAGGGACCACCAATGGTTTTGACTCCTTCTGCCTTGGGCATTTTGCCAGTCTTCGGCGTTCCGGATCCAGGTACATAGATACTCTGGTCCTGAGACTGGCGACGGAGCGAAGGCCGACGTCCATCAGAGGACTGATGTTGGGAGCGTTCTCGTCTAGGAGAGCGAGAAGGGCTGTGCGTATGAGACCTGGACCGGTGATGGTCTCCAGAGTCCTTGGAGCGTCAGCAGTGGTCTTTGGACCGGGTGCGGGAATGAGCCCTGGAAGGAGGTGTAGGCGGTGGCTCTGGGGACTTCCTCAGGGAAGGCTCACCTCCCGGCTGTGATTTGCCCACTGGGTCTGGTACCGTGTCTGGGCTGGCGATGGGGGGGCACTCTGGACCTGTCCCCACCAAAAAGAGAACAACTCCTGCAGCTCGTCCTTCGAGAACAGTTTGGCAGCTCGGCCTGGAAAGGGAGTATCCGGGACATCAGCCCGCAAAGGAGAGCCCTCTTGAGAGCCCAGGGGGGAGGAGAACTTGGGAGACGGGGACGTCAGCTCTTCCATGGCCACTCCCTAACCTTTCACCCCTTCAACCGTCATCGGTGGTGGGACCGACGACGGGGGGTGCTGGAGAGTCCTTCGGCTCTGGAGGCCCGCCTTTAGCATGCTGTGCCGGTGCCTTGAGAGGTGGGGCCGCAGCTTTTACCTCCACGGACTTGGTGGTAACCCTTAGCGGGGTTACCTTCGGCTTGGCCGGCTTCTCCCCCGATGGGCCGGTCTTGGCCTGGGAAGACTTTGGGCACTCTCCTGAGCCCGGAGAAATATGGGCCTTCTTGGGAGAGGGCCGCGTACGAGAACGGGACCGCGACCGACTACAGTCTTTCCCGTGGCGCTTAGTCTTCTCCTTATTTTTTCCCTCGGAGGAGTGCAGATCCATCTTCTTTTCTAACAGAAATGCCTTCAGGGCCTTAAGACGTTGGATCCGGGTCCAGCTGGTGAACGCCTGGCAGGCTGAGCAGGTCGAGGTATCGTGGTCCGGCCCAAGGCAAAAGACACAGCTCTTGTGCCCGTCTTTGGCAGAGATCTGCCTCCCACAGTCGCATTTGTTTTGGTGTGGCTCTGGAGACCAACCACGGTGAAGACATACATCGACCAAACTGAAAAACCGTCGAAAACAGCACGTCGATGACACTGGGGAAAAAAACCCGACAAAAACGGTACAAAACACGGGTTGATAACACTAGAAGTTTGTGGTTCCTGGCAAGCTGGAACTGAAGCCTTCTTCTCACATGCGGGACGCGGCGGGAAAAGAACTGAGGTGGAGCTGGGTCAGCCCCCTTTTGTACCAGGGCTGACGTCGGGGCAGGGCCGACATTGGGGGGGGGGCGGTCCCTGCTGTATACTACTGGCTGAAAGGTTTCCGGAGGGTGCTAGTGCCTGCGGCATAGTCCTAATTGTTACAGCCTGCTGCAAGAGCTCCCACTTGAAGTAAGATCAAAGGTATTTGCGGTGGGACGGGCAGATAGGGATATGCAGGTAGGCATCCTGCATGTCCAGAGCGCACAGCTACTGTCCCGGCCAAAGGAGGGGCAGAAGGCCCTGCAGAGAGAGCATTCTGAACCTCTTGTACTCCATGAACAAGTTCAGGGAGCTGAGGTCTAGTATTGGCCTCACATCGCCTGATTTCTTTGGAACCAGAAGAAATGAGAATAGTAACCTGTCCCCTGGAGATGGGGATGGACGGGTTCGATCGCCGCCTTCACAGGAAGGGAGGAGATTTCTTCCCGAACCAGAAGAAGGTGTTCCAGGGAGTAAGACGACCTTGGAGGGGGTTTTCTGGGAGGCTTCTGAAGAAACTCTACTGAGTGTCCTTCCGCTATCAGCTGGAGCACCCAAATGTCAGAAGTGATCCTCTCCCAACCCGGCAGATGCAGGGAGAACCTCCCTCCTACCGGTTCCTCTGGGGAGCCCAGAGGCTGTGGGAGAGGAAAGGAGTTAGGAGGTGAGAGGCAGCGCAGCGGCTGGAGCTCCTAATGCGCGTTCGGGGGGGCATCACAGCCGGAAGGGCCAGACGTTTGTTGGCCCGCTTTCCTTGGGGTTTCACCTTGGTCTCTGCATGTCTGCGAAAGGAACGGCGCTGAGGTTGAGGGACTCTGTACATGTAGTCAACTTCCTTGAGAGCAGTGTCCTTCTCCCGCAGGCCGGTGATGATGTCCTTGACATCACCACTGAACAGCACCGAACCCCTGAAGGGCACGTCCTGGATAGCAGACTGCACTTCCGGGACCAAACCTGACACTCGGAGCCAGGCATGACGCCGCAAACTTACAGCGAACTCTGAGCTCTGTCCAGCAGCGTCCACTGCATCGTAAATAGCACATAGCACGTGCCTACTGGCTGAACGAGCAGAACGGACCAGGTCTGCCACTTCCTGTTTGGTCTGTGACTCAGGAAGGGAGTCCAATTTAGTTTCCACCTTGCAAGGATGGCCTTCTGGTAATCTCCCATGTGAGCGACGAAGATCACGGCCCTAATACCCAGAGTGGAAGAAGCGAAAACCTTCTTCCCATACTGGTCCAGAAGGCGGGATTCCTTATCGGATGGAGACTAGCTCAGATGCTTTGGGTTGGCCGTATGGCCGTGGGCGGCCCCGATTACAACCGAGTCAGCCTTGGGGTGTGAAGTAAGAAAATCAGCACCCTCCGGAGTCTGATACAACCTGTCCTTCTTCCTCAGAAGGGGGACTATGGCCGACAGTTGTTTCTAGATGGTGGAAACAAGGTCCGCGTGAGGCTCGATCCAGGGTGGAACCAAGGTAGGAGCGATCTCGGTCAGATACAGATGTACAGCCGACTTCTGCCGCTGTGGATCTGGATCCAAAGATTTCCACTGATGCAACGACTGGATCTTTTGTGGCAACTCCGTGAAGGAAGGATCCTCCAGAGGGGACTTCGGAGGAGTCCTAGGCCGGGGCTTGTCCGGAGTTCGTGGCTAGTCATCGAAGTCGGAACGTCCATCGGAGTCGTCCGAGGAAGTTGGAGGAGACGAAGACCCCTACCCGCTCAGGGGAGGAACAGACCCCTTGGGAAGCTCCCAGGGTAATGTGCCACCCCCTGTCTTGGGACCAGAAGGGACAACTCTGGTAACAGGAGGGGGGAAGAGGTCTCTCGCCCTCGACGACGGGGGTTCAGAAAAGGTTCCGGTGTCGGAAGGCGGCTCGCTACTTCTTTGGTGAGCTGAGCCTTGGCCTCAGCTCACCAGGAAGCCAGAGTCTCCCTCAGGTCCACCGGCGGCTGGAGGGGTGGTGGAGGAGGGGGATACAGACACTGAGGATATCCGTATGGAGAGTATCCGTACCCCAATGGTGGGAAGCTCTGCATCGGGTACTCAGGCGCCAGGTACTGTGGCATTGGATACTGCCGACCTGGGTAAGACTGCGTCGGATAAAATGGCGTATATCCAGGCGCCAGGGGCTTTGATGGGGCGGAAGGCCCTGGAAACGGCCCCGCAGGCGGGCCGGGAATAGGAGGCCCGGTGGGCATCGGGTCTGGTGTAAGGATGACATCCAAGAGAGGGATGTCACCTGGCACCAGCAAGGCTGGTGTCTGTGTCCGACATCAGGTCATCCGGCCCAGCAGGAGGGAGACCTGATGGGAGCATGCCTGCATCCTCCGTATCACCCAGAGAAGGAGGATTAAAATCCCTGGGGTCTAGCTGAGGAGAAGCTGGGGCCTCGGAGGGCAGCGGCGAATGCAATGGGTAGCCAGGGACGGTGGACTGGATGTCAGGGTCTGGCGTCGGCTCCAGCACCGTGCGACAGTCGGAGGGGCCCGACGGTCGCCTTACCGGCAGACGGAAGCCCCGTCATCCAACTTAGCGGAACTGAAGCCCGAGGAAGGCCATGAAGGAGGGGCGGTCTTGTTGGGCGGCTTAGAGACCGTATGCTGCCCTGAAGGGTCGAGCGACTTAGCAGCCTTCTCCGGGCAGGCATCAGAGGAGCTGACTCTGGCTTACCGGAGCCACTCGCACCAGAAGGCTGCACGGCGGCGGCCTTGCTGGGAGTGAATGCCTCCTTTGACACAGAGGGCCTGACCGCGAGCCAGACGGGAGGGTCGACGCCATCTTGGAAGCCTCCAAGATGGCCGTCGAGGAGCGGTCATTATCTTGAGCACGGCGACTCCAGCCAAAGTCACAGTGGCCAAGAAAGAGAGGTCCCAGTACTTCTCCTTGTCCTTTTTACGGTGACCCTTAGGTGAAGTTGAGGCCTGACAAAGCTTTTTTAGCTTCTTCTCCATGGAGGTAATTTTCTTCTTAAGTATATGGGTCTCCAGGGACTGCTGCCTCTGTGGGTGGTGGCGTTGAATTTGTGGCAATGCTGGTACTTCTCCATGGGGTGATCCAGGCCCCGACAGAAGAGGCACTGGGAGTGTCCTAGTGCAGGAGTTGGGCACTGTATGAGTCGCACTTATTTTTGTGCTTGGAGGGAGTAGGGGATGACATACACTGCACAAATCCTGACAAAAATTACAGAGAAATCGAAAAAACGGTGGTAAAACTACCGACGACTGAATGACGAAGCAGTGAAACTTAACCGCGAGGCGCTTTCGCAAGCTAACGGTGGGAAAGAACTGGAAGGTGGGTGTGGGGGACCACCCCTTTATACTGACATTGCATGAGGTTGGTTACCTGATGTGGGGGCAGTCCCCCACTAGAGACTGCCAGCTATAAATTTTTCTGTGGGGTCCTGACGCCTACAGGCTTCAGTCCTATATGTAATTACCTACTGCAAGAGACCTCTTGAAGTACGATCTACCAGTACGTCTGAACACAGAGGCGGTCACCAGGCTCTCGGCCGAAGGGTGCTCTGTGAACCCGGCAAGGGACCCCATGGGCACCACGTACTTGCGGGGCAGATGGAGCTGCACAAGAGGCAGGATGCTGCCATAGTTCTAAGGCCAGTCCAGCAATGGCCTTGGCCACAGGAAAGGCCTCCGCTGGGGTATCCCCTCTCTTGAGGATGTCAGTGACAGAGTACTCTGTCTTTTTCTGGATAGGCTCCAGGGGCATCCCTGTAGACTCAGAGATGAGGCGGAGGATACCTTGAAAGGACGAAGGACCTTCCTCTGTCTCTGGGCCAACGGTCCAATCATCATCCCCTGGATTGGAATGGAGACCGGTGACATCCAAATCTGAAGAGTCCGGATACAGTGTTGTACCACCTGTGTCACCTTCGACTCGCCAGGGACTGTCTGGGGTGACCATGACCGACAAGCGCCGGGGAAGCCTGGTGTCCGGTCCATCTTGCTTGGAAGGAGCCCCTCCCACAGGCTGCTTGGGTGGTGGTTCCACCACAATGGGTGGAGAGATCGTAACAGGCCAAACAGGTGGCCTTGCTGGCTCCGTGGGTAGGGGAACCAATTTGATCGGCTCCAAGGGAGTCGGCTTCGGCCTGTGAGGTGAAAGCCAGGTAATGGCGGAAGCCGTGGTTGTCTTAGGCCTGGATAAAATGAGCTGCTGCCACATGAGGTCCTTGTAGCACTGGTGAGTTTCTGTAGGAGCCTCTCCTCATCCGAGGATGACCGATGGCGTTGCCTCTTCTTTGAGTGCTTGTGGCCCTTCCTCGGCCTGTCGGATGAGGGGGTCCTAGACCTTGACCGAGATCGGGCAGGCCAACATGGTTGGTCAGGAGACACCGGCGGGGCCGGTGACTTCCTGGAGTCCGGTACCGGATCCTCGATGGGGACTCCAGCAGGCTGGGTCTCCTCATCGGGGAAGACAAGGACCGGGGTCCTTTCTAGTGAATTGCTGACCAGAGTCGGCAACAGTGGGTCTATTGGGTCGATAACGATCTTGACCTCATCAGCCACATCCTCGGTCGTTTGGCCTGACGGGAGGGGCGAGAAGCCAGCGGCTGAGGAAGCAATCTCGTCCGAGGTCGAGACTGCATGTTCTTGACGCTGAGACCTCTCTCAGTCCCAAGAGCGTCTTCGAGTAGAAGAAGACTTACTTGGATCCTTATCCCGGGGACGGGATCGGGAAGAGTGCTGGCCCGCAGGTGCCTCCCCCTTGGTAGGGAGAGACTGGAACTGTTCCCTGAAGGAACCCGAGAAGGTGAAGCCCAGGCTGAGTGGAACAAAGAAGCTCCAGGAAGCGTGGGCTGCTTCTTCCTCTAAGGCTTGCATACGTTCCAACTGTTCAGCGGATCCCGCCCACCTAGCCTCCTTCAATTTCACCGGAGTGTTCCTCTTTTCCGGTCTCCCCAGCTGTAGGCGCGCAAGACTGTCATCCAGGACTTTGGAATGGAAGGCCAAGCAGAAACTGCAGGACGAGGTGTCATGGCTGACACCGAGGAAGTAGACGTACGTGGAGTGGGGATCGGTACGTGACATCTTCTGGCAGCAGGAGCACTGGCAAAATCCAGGGGAAGATTTTTCTTCCATAGTAGCTGCGACAAATTCGCGATCGCTAATTCGGAAAAATTCGAAGGTTAAGTAGAACCGATTTGAAAGCCAGGGCCTACGAATGTGTGAGCACAAGAAAGGCACCGAATCTTCCAGTGGAAAGGAAGATCTGGCGTCATAGGGCGGAGCCAGCTTGAAGACTTCCGGTGATCCTTAAAGGGGAAAGTGACATGCCAAAAAGTGTGAATGAAATGGAAATTACGTACTCACCGTAATTATTAATCTTCTTGGACAGTCTCCATCACTCATTCACACTAGTGGGATAGCGCCGGAGACACTAGGACCAAGCGGGAGCCTAAGGTTTTCTGAAGGGTCGGCGCCGAGACAGGACCACGCATGCGTGGCACCACGAGACTAGCTCGTGCCTGTGTAGGCTATCTCGGCATCGACCCTCCAACCGCCTCAGTACCTTTTCAACCGAGGAGGTGCAGTGTAACTAATGAGAATAACTCATCCTGAGTTTCTGGGCCTGAGAGGGCCTTTACAAGAAATGTCAAAGAATAATGTCCTCACAGTCTGAACCATAGGACCGTGAAGAGACCAGGAAAGAAAACGAGTGAACCCAGGGGATGGTGGGTGGGCGTGTGAATGAGTGATGGAGACTGTCCAAGAAGATCCATAATTACGGTAAGTACATAATTTCCATATCTTCCTGGACTAAGTCTCCATCACTCATTCACACTAGTGGGAGAGTACCAGCTAAAACCAACAACCCTGAGTAGGGTGGTAGGAGATAGGGTTCACTTCAGAAAGGACAGCCAAGGACTGTCCTGCTAATAAAAGAGCTGTCTTGTAAGAGCATCTAGAACATAGTGCCTACAAGATGTTTCGAGTTGTAACTCGCCACTTTGCAGACGACTGCAATGGGCACAAAATGAAAGTCTGCCAGGAAGCCGCAACCACTCTAGGAGAGCGGCAAGAACCTGGCCTCATAGTTTGGCCTAGGACCAAAATGAATAGTGTCAAAGACATGTACTAATGTAATGTAAAGGTACTTCAAGAACTGAAAGAGTCTGAGATAAAGTCTACTTGCTCAGGGTAGATCGGAAAGTGCAAATGGAAACCCCCACTATCAAGCATGGCTGACCTGTAAACAACAGGTCCAAGAACACCTGAACCCTGTACTTCGTGAGCAAGGGGGTCCAGGTGGGGTTAGCCCATCAAGGAGACTGGGTCCACATAGTCACAGGAATCTTCCTGATGGAAGCCCAAGCACGACTTAGAAGCCTCTCGTGGCAGTCTAGTAGAACCAGATCCTACCCATCGCATATTCCATAAGGAATCATCCTGCCTCTGTGTGTACAACTGTAGCAGCAGTTTCAGAACTCAGGGAAGAAAGGAAAAAGTGTACAGGAGGACGTGTCCACTGCAGAAAAAAAATATTCCGACAGAAGAAGAAAAAAAAAAAAAAAACAGGTGCTGGATTTCTAAGGCGAATAGAGGTAGATGTGCATCGAGGAGGGACACAGCAGGACCAAGTTAGAGCTAACCCGTTTGTTGAAGTGACTGAAAAAGGCAGTGACTCAATGTGGTGAGGCACTACCCACTCTGGCTTCGCTGAAGGGAGTAGGAAAGGATTCTAGTTTGTTTGCTGAAAAACAAACATCACAACTCCATCCCGCACTTGAAGAGGATAGATTCATGAGCGACTGGCATGGACCAGTGCGCAGGAACCGAAGGTGTGAATATTTGAGAAGCTACCTCAGAAAAATGACCTACTTGACCTTTCATCCAGAGGGAGAAAATCGCCTGTTAAATTAAGCAAGCAAGAAGTAGGAACCTGAGTTCCGACTCGGTGAAGAGTTGCTTCTGCTGCTGCAAGGCTCTGCTCAAGAGAAGAAAGCCAGATCAAAAAAAAAGGGAATTAACAGACTGGGCAGTCGCTTAGGTCTAGGAAATGTCTCTGAATGAGAGAAATCTCTCTTAGAGAAAGAGATGACCCATACTGCTGCCGGATCGGACTCCCCCTAGGGGAAGAAGAAATCGGGTACTCTTTACCGTACTCTGGAGATGAGCACCTCAGGGGCTGAGGTGGAACCTGACCGGATCCCAAAAAGGGGGATATTGGGTAATTTCGGCTAGGCCCTGTGCTGTGATAAAAAGTATACATATATAGATGTGTATGTATATATATATATATATATATATATATATATATATATATATATATAGACAGACACACACACACACACACATATATATACATAGACATATATATACATATACACACACACACACACACATATTTCAGTCCAAGCCTAACAAGGCTTTCAGGCTGCTATTTGCAAGGATTGTGTTGATACAAAAAGACGAGGATGTTCTCCTTCTGAGTACAGAAGGAGCCCGAGCGTCCATACTGAAATCATGACCGGACTAACAATCACAGCTGGAGAGATGTTAACCACCTGTGCCGAAGAAGCCACCGAAGAGGCAATATCACAAGTGGGATGTATACTCCTATCAAAGGAGCGGAAGAGTCATAGAAGCTCCCGACCATTAAATTAGAATGTTCCACAGTGTGCAACTGTCTTGACGATTGAAAAAGTCCAGACGCAGAAGTGTATGGTCCACGGACGCAGTGTGAAATATTATAGTGGACCCCATTACTGAGGAACTACTGAAAAGATTTTCCATCATGGACTCTGATGATAGAGAGGACGTGCCCTTCAGTATATAAAATGAGTCATCCGCTGTACTACTGACCAGAAGGACAGGGAAAGACCCATCTAGATGCACTTCTACCCCAGGAGGACCTCCAAGAGAGGTCTAGGTTAAAGCCACTAGAGACTCCACCATCAGGAAGGATGTCGAGGAGCTTGGTACCACATAGGGAGCAGAGAAAGTGCTGAGCAGAATGAGATTTCACTGGCAGACCAGTACAGCAGAGTACCATCAGCAGAAAACCGCTGGATGACAAGATCCCACATAGACCACCACTCACTAAGATGTGTGGAAAAAAATAATCCACAGAACAGGCATTCATTCTGTGATAAACATCCCACCACAAGTTCTGTGGAAAAGAAGTCCGAAAGGAAAAGTGTGTCACTAATTCTGCCATACAGCGTCCACTAGCACCCGTGTGACACCAGCACCACTCGTGGCACAGGAGGGCACCAAGCAGTGCCTATGTCAACCTGGGTGATACCCGAGGGGAGCCGTGGCAGTATCCACAGGCACCCCTGGCACCCATGTAGCAATGGCACCCAAAAGCACCCATGACACCCATGGCAAGAATGGCACCCGAGGGCACCAGTGGCACCCATGGGCACCTGCGGTACCACCCCAGGTATCGATGGCACCAGTGGCAGCCATGGAACCCACGGGTGCTCACGGCACCACCCGCGGCATCCCTGGCACACACGGCACCCGCAGGTGTCCGGCGCCATCCAAACACCCGCAGCACCACTGATGGCGCCAAAAACCAGCGGCAGCTACAAGAGCACCTATGGCACCACACAGAGCAATGGCGCTGAGTAAGGAACAGCACCGACCAAGGCACTAGCCACGGCGCCAAGGCACGGCAAGTTGACTAAGGCACCAAGCCATGGTTCGACCAAGGCAACGAGGCATACCGATCAAAGGCAACAAGATCGCACCAAAGCCAACAAGCGCCAACCAAATCACCGAGCCAGCGCCGACTCAAGGCACCGAGCCACAGCGCCACCAAAGGCGCACCGAGCCACAGCGCCGAAGGAAGATGCCAATGGAAATCCTGAGAAGGGGAGAAGGAAAAAGGTGGTGCCCGTGCCGGCTCCTGCATGGAAAAGGGAGAGGGGGTAGGCACGAGGGGTTGACACGATGGCAAAGGCACAAAGAGAGCACCTTACCATTCATGATCCAATCGACCCGGCTCCGGTCCAATGGCTCCGAGGCCCGGAGGTCCCGAAATCAGGAACAGAGCCAGGAAAAACTGGAAAGTCAAACCCCTGGCTCCATAGGAGTGGCCCAGAGGTGAAACTGCCCACCGGAGCTCCAATGAGGACAGAGATGGAGCTCGGAGTCGAGAATGCAGCCATTAGGAGTGGGGCCAAGAGGAACCCACGAGAGTCAGTTCAGGCCCATCGCCCCTCCCGACGAACACTCCTCGTGCAGACATACAGTACCAACAGGCAACCTAGAGTGGCACCAATTCTTCTTCCCCCAACGAGGAAGAGGAGCTCAAGGTTAAGTGGAGCCGGATCCCCGGAACCACTAGATTTGTGCTTCGGAGGACTGTCCCCCCCCCACCCGAGCACAGGACTGTCCGTAGTCAGACTCCAACCCCCCCCCCCTTAATTAAAGGTGGCGGACTGGACACAGCCCCTCTGCCATAAAAACTTTCAAACAAACTCCTCCTACCGTCACCGCTACCGTCTAAGGAAGACTCAGTTGATGGCAGGAAAGAATTATTTCTTCTTCGTAATCTTCTTCTTATTCGTAAAATAAGAAATTACTACTTAAAATAGTAAAAGCTGCTGTCGTATAGATGAAAACTTCAACTCCTGCAGACGAGCGACATCGACATCCAAGCGCACTCTACTGTGGGAGAAAAGGAACTGAGGCGGTTGGAGGGTCGGCGCCAAGATAGCCTACACAGGCGCAAGCTAGTCTCGCGGTGCCACGCATGCGTGGTCCTCTCTCGGCGCCGATCCTTCAGAAAACTTTAGGCTCCCGCTTGGTCCTAGCGCCTCTGGTGCTATCCCACTAGTGTGAATGAGTGATGGAGACTTAGTCCAGGAAGAACAACATAGCCACGCTCCTAGAACCACATGTTTCGCTCCAAGGATGGAATGACCTGGGACAGATTGACCATCCGAAAGGTACAAGACCTGAGATATTGAGTCAGGTCGTGGAGATCTAGAATGGGGCGCCAGCCTCCCGTCTGGCATCAGGAAGTACCAGGAGATGAAGAATGGGTCTGCTGGAGGATCCATCACAGGAGCTATTGCTTCCTTGAGGAGAAGCTGAGCAATGTCGTCTCGAAGAGAAAACCGGGTGTGAGCGGATATCCGTTCCTCCCGATGGGTGCGGGCTCGGCTGGGAGGGTACTGCTTGAATTCTAGGGGCAGTCCCCTACCGACCACTTTGAGAACCCACCTGTCCGAAATGACCAAGTACAAGGCAGAAAAGTAGTGATGGAGCCAGCCCCCCACAGGAGGACACAGAGCTGGCTTGACAGGAGTAGGGGTGGCAGCTCCCACCCTATCACTGAGCAGGCTTGTAGGAGGAGGAAGAGGCTCCAGGACCTGAGCCTCGGCCTCCTTTACGAGCCTGTTGGGGCCCAGGCTTGGGCTGAGGGCGCCAAGCTTGCGCCTGCTGCTGATGTTGCTCACCCCCTTGACAGGAGGACTGCTGAGCCGCAGGGGAAGAGTGCCAAAAAGGCTTCTTCTTCTTCTGCTGGTTCTTACCCGAAGAACCCTTGGCAGAAGTAGCGTTCAAGGTGGCACTGGACTGCTCTATGCGCTGAAGGTGACCGGCCACTCCTGGGCCGAACAAGTTGGTCCCGAGGAAGGGCATGTCAGCTAATTTGTGCTGAGTATCCGCCGGGAAGGAGGAGAGTCTCCGCCAACCCTGGGACGAGAGGCAACTGCGGTGGCCATCGAGCGGGCACAAGAGTCCCCAATGTCAAGGGCCGTCTGGAGCTGCTGTCTGGCAACAGCTTGGCCCTAGACTCGGACCTGCTTGACTGTGGTCTGCGGGGAGATGTGGGAGGACCTCATCTAACAACCCAAGAAAGGCGTGAGAGAAGTGTGCCATGATGACAGCTGAACTTGCCTGACGAAGGCCCAAGGAGGAAGTCGCATAGACCTTCATAGCTGAATGGTCCAGGAGCTTGGCCTCTTTATTGGGAGGTCGGTCCGTATCAGCAGAACTGCCAGTACGCCTTAACACAGAAGCGGTCACCAGGCTCTTGGCTGAAGGGTGCTCTGTGAAGCCCGATAGGGACCCCATGGGCACTGCGAACTTGCGGGCCATGCGGACAGATGGAGCTGGACAAGAGGCAGGATGTTGCCAGAGTTCAATGATGGCCTCAGCCACAGGGAAGGCCTCCGTTGGGGTAGTCCCTCTCTTAAGGATGTGCGTAAGAGGGTGGTACTCCTTTTTTGGATAGGCTCCAGGGGCATCCCTATGGACTCAGAGATGAGACAAAGGATCCCTTGGAAGGAGGAAGGACCTTCCTCCGTCCCTAAGCCACTGGATAATTCGTCATCCCCAGGATGAGAATTAAGTCCAGTGACGTCCGAATCCAAATACAGTGGCCTGCTGCCCAAATCACCCTCAACTCGCCAAGTACGGTCTGGGGTGACTGTGAGACAAATGCTGAGGAAGCCCAGTGTCCGGTCTGTCTTCCTTGGAGGGAGCCCCTCCCACAGGCTGCTTAGGCGGCGGTTCCACCACGATTGGTGGAGAGACCAGTTTAGGCCAAACAGGTGGTCTCGCCGGCCCCGTGGGTGGGGGAACAGAAGATTTCGGCTCCGCAGGGGTCGGCTTCAGCCTAGGAGGCGAAAGCCAAGTAATGGCCCGGGTAGGAGCCAGGGAAGGCTTGTGCCTGGACAAGATCAGCTGTTGCCACATGATGTCCTCATAGCACCAGAGTTTCTGCCGGAGCCTCTCCTCATCCGAGGAGGACAAGGACGACCGATGGCATCGCCTCTTTTTGAGTGCTTATGGCTCTTCCTTGGCCTTTCGGTCGAGGAGGTTCTAGACCTCGACCGAGATCGGGCGGGCTGACTTGGTTGCTCCGGAGACACTGGCGGGACCGGTGACTTCCGAGGGTCTGGAACCAGGTCCTCTATGGGGACGCCAGTGGGCTGGGTCTCCTCATCGGGGAAGACAAGGACCGGAGTCCTCTCTAAGAAGTCGGCGACAGAGGGTCTATTGGGTCGAGAAGAAAAAATTACTCACCTTAGTATTTGCGTTTCTCCTAATGGACTCTTGCTGTTTTCTGACAATATGCAGTTAGCCCCAGCACTTTAACTGCTCCGGAGAGGAAAGAGTTAACTCTATGCCAGAGCTCAAGCTTGGTTCAAACCTCTGTCTGCTGCAATCTGAAGTGTAACAGTCAGATTCTTATGAACCAATACTAACTACACCTGCTAGGTGGAAATTGTAAATTTACTAGCCAAAAAGGCAACCAAATGTTTTGGGTCCCAAAAGACTCAAGTAGAGAACTCCAAAACAAAAACTAGGAAGTGAACAACATAACTATCAAAACATAAACACAACCCACTCCTCCTCTCTATACAGACGGGAGTGCTAGACACCCCTGAGGTGCAGCATTGTAGCTGCCAGCCACTTCCTAAAACCAGGTTCTGGGAGGGAGGGAGGGAGGGAGGGAGGTCAGAATACAGCAAGACTCCATTGGAAGAAATGGAAATTACGTACCTACCCTAATTCTTGGACGAGTCTCCACCACTCATTCACACTAATGGGATCTGCGCTGGAGGCACTAGGACCCAGCAGGAGCAAACTTTTTTGCTGGAGGGTCGACGCCAGAGATGGAGCCGCGAAAAGCGGCACTGCGATCCTCAGCTCATGTGGTAATGACTATCTCGGTGTTGACCCTCCAATCGCCTCAGAACCTTTTTTTCCAAGGAGATGCAGCGTAACTAACCTAGAAGGATAGCCTAACCAAAACCCGGACATAAGATAGTCCGGACGACCCGAATAAGAAGGGTCAACAAAGAAGTCTTCACAGCCTAAGATTGAGGGAGTGAAGACCAACAACAGAGGTGAGCTCGGGGGATGGAGGGTGGGCGTGTGAATGAGTGGTGGAGACTCGTCCAAGAAGAACAAGAATTACGGTAGGTATGAAATTTCCATATCTTTCTAGACATAAAGTCTCCACCACTCATTCACACTAATGGGAGAGTACTGAGCTAATAATCCCCCCGAGAGGGCGGCAGGAGAGACCAAGAGCTCACAGTTTTAGGACAGGAGTCCATTAAGGATGGTTCTGCCAAAAGAAAGATGTTGTCTGGCATGGGCATAGTGTTTGACGAAAGTATGCACTGAGCTCCAGGTAGCCGCACTGCAAATATCTGCAATGGGCACGTTGCGGATTTCCGCTAGGGATGCCACGACCGCTCTTGTAGAGTGAGCGTACACTCTGCCTTTCAGCTTAACCTGTGCCATGGAATAACAGTGGCGAAAGCATGCCACTAGCCATGCTGAAATACATCTGATAGCAACAGGTTGGCCCAGCTGGGTCTCGCTGAAGGAAACAAACAGTTTTTGAGCTTGGCGAAAGTCTTTTGTTCTATCTAGATAAAAACGCAAAGCTCTTTTGACGTCCAAGGAGTGAAGAGAACGCTCTCCTTCATTTTGGAAGTTCGTGAAGTAAGTAGGAAGGACCAAGGGTTGGTTTAGATGGAATTCTGAAACAACCTTAGGGAGAAACTTAGGATGGGTCCTAAGAACTACTCTGTCTTTATGAAACACAGTATACGGAGGGTCTGTGACCAAGGCATGCATCTCAGAGACCCTGCGGGCCGAGGTAATGGCCACTAGGAAGGCAGTTTTCCAAGTGAGAAATTTTAACTCACAGGTAGCTAGAGGCTCGAAAGGTTTTCGAGTGAGCATGTCTAGCACAAGGTTAATGTCCCAGGCTGCAACTGGACGCCTTATAGGAGGTCTGGTATACAGAATTCCCTTAAGAAACCTCTTAACCACTGGTAACTGAGCCAGCGACAAGGAAAGTACTGGCTCATAATAAGCTGAAATGGCACAAAGGTGAACCTTAACTGTAGAGTATTGCAGACCTGAACTTGACAGGTCTAAGAGGTACTCTAAAACTTTTTCTGGTGGGCAGGAAAAGGGATAAAGGGATTCAAAGAGGACTTTGCACACTAAAGCGAAAAACACTTCCATTTGGCTGTGTAAGTTTTCCTAGTGGCTGGCTTGCGCACAGCCAGAAGAATATCTGAAACCCTGCGAGAGACATTGAACCTGTTCACTTCTATCTCTTCAGGAGCCAAGCATGAAGGTGAAGCGACCTCTGGTTGGGATGGACCACAGGCCCAAGTCAGAAGATTCGTCTGAAGAGGAAATGGTTTCGGAGGAGCTTCCGACATACTGTTGAGTAGTGGAAATCATATCTGTCGAGGCCAGAAGGGAGCAATGAGGATCATTTTGTCCCCCTGGGACTTGAACTTGAGAAGAGCCCTCTGAATTAGAGGAAGAGGCGAAAAGGCGTATAGAAAGCGTTTTGTCCACTGTAGCCTGAACGCATCCTGACAGAAAATGCCAGGCCCTGGATTTCTGGAGCAGAAGAGAGGCAGTTTTGTGTTGAGTGGGGATGCAAAAAGGTCCAGGTCTGGAGTTCCCCACTCTGCGAATAGTGAGTGAACTAAGGTTGAGTTGAGAGACCATTCGTGCGGATCTGTCTCTGTTCTGCTGAGATGGTCTGCCAGTTCGTTCTGTACTCCCAGCATGTAGACTGCTTGAATTAGAGCCTTGTGCTCCAAGCACCATTCCCACACTCTCATCGCTTCTCTGCATAAGGGGTAAGAGTGTGCACTGCACTGCACTGCTTGTTGATGTAATACATCACTGCTTTGTCCGTTTGAAGGAGAATGTTCTTGTGACAGAGAATGTCCTTCAAAGCCAGAACTGCATAAAGGATGTCTCTTATCTCTAAGACTTTTATGTGAAGCTGGGACTCATCCTGAGTCCATGTACCTTGAGTGTGGAGAGTCTGACAGTGAGCTCCCCACCTCATCCGGGACGAGTCTGTGGTAATGGAAATCTGGTGATCCAGAGGAGCAAAGGGATATCCTTCCAGAAGATTGTCCTCTTGCGACTACCAGGTGAGTGATCTCTTCAGAGGTTCTGTCACCTTGATGAGAAAGGACTGAGGGTGAGTGGTCGGGGACCACTGAGTACTGAGCATCCATTAGGAGGTTCTCATGTGGAGGCGTGCTAGGGGTACAGTGAACACTGCGGATGCCATGAGACCTAGCATCTGTTGCATCGAGAGAGCTGAAACCGAGCTGTTGTCTCGTGTGTATCTGAAGGATATCGCTCCTCCTGTCCTCTGGAAGAAATGCTTTTGCACAGGAGGTGTCCAGAAGGGTTCCTATGAAAAGGAGCCTTTGGGAGGGCTGCAGCTGCTATTTCTTTAGGTTTAGCAGGACTCCCATAGATGTGAGAAAGTGTGAAGCTGTGGCTATGGCATTGAGAGTTCCCTGTCTGGAAGGGCTTGCTAGAAGCCAATCGTCCAGATATGGGAACACCTGTATTCCAATTTTTCTGAGATGTGCTGCGAGAATTGCACAACACTTTGTAAAAACTTGTGGCATCGAGGATAGCCCAAAGGGCAGGACTCTGAACTGATAATGCTGCCCAAAGCCACGAACCTTAGATATTTGTGATGCTTTGGGTGAATAGGAATGTGCTGGTAAACATCCTGCATGTCCAGGGAGGCTAACCAGTCGTGTTGATGAAGCAAAGGCAACAGGGTTCCTAGTGATATCATTCTGAATTTCTCTCTAGGAAGGAATTTGTTTAGTTTTCTGAGGTCCAAAATGGGGCGCATGCCCCCAGTTTTGTTTGGAACCAGAAAGTAATGGGAGTAGAACCCTGTGTTCTGTTGATCCAGCGAAACTACTTCCACTGCCCTGTTGTTCAGAAGGCCCTGTTATCTCGGAGGCGAGAAGATCTGACTGAAGAGCTGACAGCCTGGGCTGTCGTCTGGGAGGACGATCCGGAGGGGTGTCCAAAAGATTGAGGGAATATCCTCGCAGATTATCCGGAGGACCCATTTGTTCGAGGTTATGGACTTCCACTGACTGTAGAAGTGAGTCAGACGACATCCCACCGCTGAGGAAGAGTCCCCCTCGGGCAGCTGAGGTGGGACTTGGGCCAACAACTCAGAAGGCGGCACTGGGCACTTTGGGTCCTTGCGCCTTCTGCTGCATTTTCTTTTGAGGCTGGGGGGCTTGGTTTTTATTAAAACTTCCCCTGCCTTTGCCTCGAAAGGACTGACTGTTATGAAACTGGCGTTTATTAGCACTCCCTCGAGAGAGGACGGGAGGAGGTTGAGCCAATTTAATGGCTGACCTAGTCTTTTGTGTAGCCTCTAGAGCCTGTTCTACTCAAGGGCCGAAGAGATACACACCATCGAAAGGCAACGCCATTATTAGTTGCTGTGCATCATTCGTGAAACCTGAAGTGCGCAGCCAGGAGTGACAGCGGGTACAAATGACTGCCGCCGCCGCTCGTGAAGCAGTATCGAAAAGCATCCATAGCTGCTTTAACTTGTTGGTTGTTGGACTCAATACTTCTGGTTATGGTTTGAAGAAGCTCTGAATTTGTGTCCGACTCCGGTAGAGCTTCAACCATTTGTTTGAGTGAATGCCAAAGGATATACTCATATTGAGAGAAACAGCCTTGGTAGCTGGCAATACGCATACCTAGGGTGGAAGCAGCAAAGACTCTCTTACCTAAAGTGTCTATCTTAAGAGATTCTTTGTTAATAGGTCGAGCTGTAGTAGTCTGAGGAAGGACGACCTTATCATTCTCTGCCAAGACCACAATAGGATCCGTAAAGGCTTGGGATGCCAAAATGGGTCGATCCTTGGGAGCAGCATATTTCCTATCTATGGACTTAGCCACCAAAGGAATGAGAGCAGGATTATTCCATACCATTTGAGACAGCGTCTCAAAGGAGGGCTGTACCAGAGGAGTCAAATCCATAGGGCTCTCCGGAACATGGAGGTATTGCAGTCTTAACAGTTTCCCAGGATCGATATCTGTACTTTGGGGAGAAAGAGTGGAAATCAAGTTTTTCAGCAGAGACTTAAAAGACAGGTCCTCGACCACAGGCTCTGCAGCAGGAATAGATCCTGTTCCTTCCACATCATCACCCAACCTAAGGTCTGGGTCAGGCTCAGTGTCATCTCCTGACAGTCCAGGAGGAAATGTATGGACAGGAAAGGAGTGAAAATCAGAAGGAAATGAGGAAAGTAAAGGGTTGAAGGAGGAGTCCTGAAGGCTGAAGGATGTCCTAACAGGCCTCGGCGCCGAAGAAATGCACGACGCTGAAAATACGCATGGTGCCGAGGAGCCACATGGCGCCGAGGACGTGCACGGTGCAGAGGATGGCGCCGACGAAGCGCACGGCACCGAGAAAGTCAACGGCTCCGAGTGAGCCATCGACGCCGAGGGTGTCGAAAACATCCCAAGACTCAGAAAAACACGATTTGAGGAAAAGAAGGATGAAAACCAGGAGATAAATGCATCGGTGTGGCCCCCTGCGCCGCAGCCATGTGAGGGGAAGGAAAACACTTGAGCGCGGAGTCGACGGCACCGAAGATGGCGCTGCATGACTAGGGAGGCTCAGCCGCCCTACCTGATCTCCCAAAAAGCCCGAAGGCCTCTGAGTGACCGGGCCAGGCAGCTGGACTGATGAAACTGCTCATCTGAAGACCTACCAGAAGGTGGGGTAGGGCTCCGATGTCGAAGACGTCGGCTACCAGAAATAGAAACCGGTGACTCCGAAGGAGGGGACCGGCAACTAGACCCAATAACTGACCATCTACGTGCAGACATATCAGAGGGCGACCTCGAATGATGTCTTCTCTTTCTTGACCTGCGGGATGAAGAACAGCTCGAGGCCGAACAGTGCAGAGAGTGCGACCGTTTATTTTTATGCTTTCGAGGGGACCGCCCACCCCCTTGGGCATTGGATTGTCCATTGTCAGACCCCAGGAGAAGGCGGCGGACCAGACCCAGCCCGGCTGACTGAACAGCTTTCATACGATGTCTCCCTACCGTCACCTGACCCGCTCACGGTCGACTCCGTCAATGTAGGCAGAGACCTCTTCTTAAATTGAAAATAAATAAACTAAGCAAAACTTATTCGAGATATTACTACAAAACAATAAAACTGAAAAACTAAGCTGCTAGTTTGAAGTTTGACTCCCGGTGGGCAAGCGACATCAGTCACTGAAGTGCACTCGGCGGGAAAAAAGGAACTGAGGCGGTTGGAGGGTCGACGCCGAGATTGTCATTACTGCACGAGATGAGGCTCACAGTGCCGTTACTTGCGGCTCCATCTCTGGCGCCGACACTCCAGCAAAAAAGTTTGCTCCCGCTGGGTCCTACTGCCTCCAGCGCAGACCCCATTAGTGCGAATGAGTGCTGGAGACTTTATGTCCAGGAAGATACACAATTACTAAGGTGAGTAATTTTTTCTTCAAACAAGATGAAGTCTTGCTGTATTCTGACAATATGCAGACTATCAAGCAGTACCTCCATGGAGGAGGGACCAAACCTATTTTGGTAAGAGGCTCTGCAGTACTGATGTACCAAACCTAGCATCACTTCTAGCCTGGATATCCAGGGAATAATGCTTGGTGAATGTATGGACTGTTTTCCAGGTGGCTGCTTTGCATATTTCTAATAATGGTATATCTCTGGCAGCAGCCAGAGAAGCAGCTGTACCTCTAGTCGAATGAGCCCTCAGAACTGAAGGGGGTATTTTGCCTAGCTTCTCATAGCAGAATTGTATACAATCGAAAATACACCTGGCAATTGTCCTCTTAGTAGCAGGTTTGCCCTTTCCTACTTCACCATAAGTGAGAAACAACTGATGACAGTCAAACCTGAGTGCCTTAGTGCGCTCAATGTAATAACTAAGTGCCCTCTTAACATCCAAGCTGTGTAACCTCCTTTCCCCTGAAGAAGACAGAAAAAGACATGGACTGGTTCAGATGAAAATCTGAAAACCACTTTGGGTAAGAACCTCCTGTTAGTTCTAAGGGTCACCTTAACTCTATGGAATGAGAAAACCAGGCTCCACTGACAGAGCTTGTAACTCACTGATACGCCTGGCAGAGGCAATAGCTACCAGGAACACAGCTTTCCAAGTCAAGTACTTAAGTTCTGCTGAGGCCAAAGGATCAAATGGGGGTTGCATAAGCTGAGCAATGCAAACATTGAGATCCCAAGCAGGAGTAGGATCCTTAAAGGGAGGATTAGTATGGAGCAATCCTTTAAAAAATTTACAGAAAACAGGATGAGATGCCAGTGAGGAAGCCTTCCCCACTGACAGAAATGCAGAAACAGCTGCCAAGTGTACTTTCAGAGTAGCTGGTCTGAGACCTAAGCCATTAAGATGAACCATATAATCCAGAACTGTAGCCAAATCAGCAGCATAGTACAGTTACGCAAGAACTTACCGTAACAGTAGATCTTCGAGAACAGCTCTTGCAACAGGTTACATCATTAGGACTGAAGCCGGCAGGTGCCAGGACCCCACGGAAAATTTCTAGCTAGCAGTATCCAGCGGAGACCACCCCCGACGTCAGGCATCGTATAAAAGGGGGCGGTCCCCCAGAAATACAGGTTACTCACCTGTAACAGGAGTTCTAGGAATGGTATATGTTGTTTATCCACACTTATTGGCAGGTATCCTTGCCGCTTTAAATCTTGCCAGAAGGTCTTCAAGCTGGCTCCTCCCACCTACCGGGTGGTAAAACTCGGCGCCGCCCATGGCGCCAGATCTGGCCTGCTGGAAGCTCAGGTTGTGCGTCCGAGCCGGGAGGTTGGTGGGTCGTGTGGATGAACAACATATACCATTCCTAGAACTCCTGTTACAGGTGAGTAACCTGTATTTCTAGGGACATGGATATGTTGTTCATCCACACTTATTGGCAGACTCCTAGCAGTTCTCTGGGAGGAGGGAGGCAAGGCGCACACCCCCTACTTAGGGAATAGAGACTGGAGAACCGAGGCCACAGAACCAGCATCCCGGCGTGACTCAAGGTCGATGTGGTAGTGGGTGATGAAGGTGTGTGCTGACTTCCAGGTAGCAGCCCTGCAGATTTCCTGGATAGGGACGTCCCTGGAAGCAGCCACCGATGCAGCGGTATGGCGGGTAGAATGAGCTCTTAGCCCTCTGGGAGGCTCCATGCTTGCCAACCTATAGCAGAGATCTATGCGGAGGTGACCCACCTGCTTACCATCCGCTTAGCTGCAGAGTCTGCCAAGTGCGGCTTCAAGCGTAGGTGACAAACAGCTGGCCGAACCTCTCCCAATTTCAGCCATGCGCTCCTTATAGTAAGCGAGCGCCCTTCTAGGGTCCAGAGTATGGAGCCTATATTCGGCCTCCGAAGTGTGATTGGGGTAGAACACTGGCAGAGTCAACACCTGGTTAAGGTGAAACTCCGACACCACCTTCAGTAGGAATTTCGGGTTGGGGCGCAGGACAACCTTGTCCCTGTGGAAGACCAGGTAAGGAGACTCGATGGAAAGCGCCTGGAGCTCTCCCATCCTTCTGGCTGACGTAATAGCCACCAAGAAGGCAGTCTTCCACGACAGGTGAGAGACATCACACCTGTGCATTGGTTCGAATGGCTTGCCCATGAGCTTTGCCAGTACCAGCAGTAGATCCCATGGAGGTGGAGGTTCTCGCACCGGAGGGGAAATGTGATCAAGACCTTTGAAAAAGTGCCAGACCACCTTCTCCTGCGCCACCGACTGTTTCCCGGCCCGCGCCCGGTAAGCAGAGATGGCTGCCAGGTGCACCCTTAGGGTCGTCGACCTAAGCCCTTGCTGAGAAAGGGACCATAAATAGTCCAAGATGCTTGCCAAGGAACAGGAGGAAGGGTCCAGGCCCTTGCCCTGACACCAAATGGAAAACCTCTTCCATTTGAAGGCATAGCATTTCCTGGTCGACTCCTTACGGGACGCCTCAACTATATTGAGGACCTCGTCGGAAAGACCCAAGGCCTGGAACTCTAGCCGCTCTGGAACCAGGCCGTCAGGTGCAGGGATTGAAGGTCCGGATGGAACACCTTCCCCTGATTGACTAAAAGCAGGTCTGGGTGAGCTGGAAGCTGCCTCGGGAGCCTGGAGCTGAGGCTGAGGAGATCTGGATACCAGCATTGGTGGGGCCAGTCTGGGGCTACCAGAATCACCTGCGCCTTGTCCCTCCTTGCCTTTAGAAGGACCTTGTGGATCAAGGGAAATGGGGGAAAGGCGTAGAAGAGGCCTCGGGTCCACGGCCTCGAGAAGGCACCCCCCTGCAGCAAGCCCTGCTGAGGGGGGCGGGCATGGAACAGCCTCAGCTTCGCATTCTCCCTGGAGGCAAACAGATCCACCTGAGGTGTGCCCCAATGGGAGAACAGATCTTGTACTACCTCCGGCAGGAGAGACCACTCGTGGGACACAGCCCCTATCCGGCTTAGGGCATCGGCCAGGGTGTTGGAGGCTCCTGCCACATGAATGGCTAGGAGATCCGCCTCCAGGCTGCGCACGAGTGACCAAATGCGGAGAGCTTCCTTGCACAGAGGCATGGAGGGCGTCCCGCCCTGGCGGTTTAGGTAGTACATGGTCGTGGTATTGTCCGTCTAGACCTGAGCCACTTGACCCCGTAGAAACGGAGCGAAGGCGGTGAGAGCTAGGCGGACCACTCAGAGCCTCAGCAGGCTGATATGGCATCGGGACTCCCGCGGGAACCAGAGGCCGTGCACTCTGTGCTCCCCCAGATGGACACCCCAACCCATCAGAGAGGCATCGGTCGATAGAGAGACCGTCGGCTTGGGGCAGACAAACGGGATGCCCTCCTGCAGATGAGCTGGAATGATCCACCACTGGAGAGCGTTCCACGTCACCGTCACTAGCTGGTCCAATGGATCGCAGCGTTGAGACCACTGGCTGGCCAACCCCCAGAGAAAGGGGCGCATGTTCCAGCGGGCCCAACGGACCATGCTGGTGCAGGCCGCCATGAGACCCAGGAGGCGCAGGAAGTCCTGGGCAGGGCGCGATTGCCCAACCAGAAACGATCGGGCAAAGGAGGAAAGAACCTTGGTCCTGTCCGCCGGGAGCCGTGCTCTGGCTCGAAGAGAGTCGAGCTCTGCCCTGATGAAGAGAATCACCTGCTTCGGTTCGAGTTCCGACTTGGCCTCGTTGATGAGGACGCCGACCTGAGAGCAAACCTGGAGGGCCAGATGTCTGGACCGCTCCACCTCCTGTCTGGAGGGGGCTGCTATCAGCCAATCGTCCAGGTAAGGGTACACCCGGACCCCTCGGTGCCGCAGGAATGCTGTCACCACTGCCATGCATTTGGTGAAGACCCTGGGGGCAAGAGACAGGCCGAAGGGCATGGTTCGGAACTCGAAAAGGGATCCTTCCGCTCGAAAGCGAAGGAATCTCTGGTGAGACGGACGGATAGGGACGTGAAAAAACACGTCCTGCAGGTCCAGAGAGCAGAACCACATGCCGCGTTCCAAGGATGGTATAATCTGAGCCAGAGTGATCATCCTGAAGGTCCAAGACCTTAGGAACTTGTTTAGGTCGAGAATGGGGCGCCAGTCCCCCGTCCGTTTTGGAACCAGGAAGTACCTGGACACAAACCCCAGGTCTGAGGGAGGGTCCGCCACCTCTCTGATCACCTCCTTCTCGAGGAGCAGAGTGATATCGGCAGGCGACCGACGAGTGAGGGCTGCAGACCCGAGGCCTCCGGGTGTGTATGGCTCAGAGCGGGGCCTGCTCGAACTCCAGAGGCAGGCCCTTCCCCACCACTTCAACACCCACCAGTCTGTGGTGATAGCGGACCAGGCGGAAGAAAGGGCGGCCGCCCCGCAGGGCGAACCTGGGGTGAGGTGGCGAGGTTGGGGGCGGCACCCTCAACCCGTCACTGAGCAGGCTTGGAGGAGGGACTGGCCGAGGGACCACCTGGGCCTTTACCCCCTGCTTCCTGGAGGAGGCTGCGGGCTTAGGTTTGGGATGCCAGGCAGGCCTGCTGGCCTAAGCAGCTGCTGGGCGAGACTGAGCACAGATGGCACAGATGGAAAGGGCTTAGGGTTGCGGTCTGTGGCCCTTGTCCCTCTGAGCGGATGAGACCAAGTCCAGAGTGGCATTGGACTTTTCGATCTTCTGGAGGTGACCTTCCACTTCAGGGCCGAAGAGGTCGGTCCCCAGGAAGGGGACATCCGCCAACTTGTGCTGGGTATCCGCTGTGAAGGTGGATATCCTCAGCCATGCCCGACGGCGCATAGCCACTATGGCCATGACTGACCTGGCGCATGAGTCACCAATGTCCAAAGCAGTCTGAAGTTGCTGCATGACCACTGCCCTGCCCTGGTCCCGCACCTGCTTAACCGTGGTCTGGGGAGATGAGGGACTACCTCGTCCAGGGAGCCCAACAGGGCGTGAGAGAAATGTGCCATCAGCATGGCCAAGCTGGCCTGATGAAGGCCAAGGGAAGATGCAGCGTAGACTTTTCGTCCGGCGTAGTTCAATTTCTTGGACTCCTTGTCGGGAGGTTTGTCTACATCCCTGGCGTTTCCGGCACGCCGGAAGACACTGTCGGTAACCAACCCCTTGGCTGAGGGGTGTTCAGAGAAACTGGACGAGGAACGGTAGGGACCCATCTTCCTTGCCATCCTGGCCCCGGCGCAGGGCAGGAGGCGGGGCCAGCTGCCAGGCTCAAGGCCGGGCCTACAATGGCCTCGGCCACCAGAAAGGCTTCCGTAGAAGAATCCCCTTGGTCCAATATCTCCATGAGGGGATACTTGGCCCGCTTGGATACGGGCTCGAGCTGCATCCCGGTGGACTCCGAGATGAGCCTAAGCAAACCCATGAAGGACGAAGGGCTATCGTCCAGTGACTGACCTCCTGAGGACTCCAGGTCAACCTGCCTGGAGAACAGGGAGGAATCGTCGTCGGACTCAGAGGAGTCCACAAAGAGCTGCTTTGGGCCTGAGCCACCCTCCACCTGCCGAGGCGATCGGGGTGAGGGTGACAGACAACCCTATGGGGCAGACCCTGGGCCGACCAAGAATTCTTGGTGGAGCCCCAAACTGACTGTAGGCGGAGGTTCCACGGAATCGTGGGGCAGCGGTTTCGGCGAGCAACAGGCCTGGAAGCAGGCGCCTCGGCTAAGGCGAGGTTGTTTCGGCTGCTCGGTGGCGGCCACTTGATAGCCGGGAAAGCGACGGCGTCGGCTTGCTCCCGGACAAGAAGCTGTTGCCACATGAGGGTCCTCGTGTCGTTGACAACTAACGTCGAAGCCTCCCTCGTCCGAGGAGGGTGAGGGATGGCCAGCGGCCCGCTTGCTGATGCCGAGACCGCCTATGACGGCGGGATCGGCTGGACCGAGAAGAAGTCCGAGACCGCGAACCTCGGCTTTTCTGAGGAGGGTAAGGAGGTAGGGCGGGGGAAACCCACTCTCCTCTCGGCTCGGAGGGCTCAACCATGGACTCCGGAACCGGAGGCACGGGCAAGTCCATGGACACCTCAACCACCGCCGGGGGAACCGGGGAGTAAGGGTTTTCAGCTTCACCGGTCGACAGCCCGTCCAACGGGTCAAGAAAAATCTCGACTGCGCCGACAGGAGTCTCGGTCAACTGACCTGACAGGGACGCCGTGAAGCCAGTGGCCGAAATCGATGGTCGACTACTCGGTGAGAGGGACCTCTCCCGCTCCCAAGAGCGTCGACGGAGGGATGTACCTTTGTGGTCCTTCTTCTTGGACCGAGAGGAAGGCCCTGAAGATGTTGGTCCCTCTCCCTTAGCGGAGAGGGACAGACAGAGCTCCTTAAAAGAAGCTGAATAGGAGGATCCCAGGGAGAGCGGGATAAAGGCGCGCGGCGAAGACAAAGATGCGGCCTCGCCGCCTCCTCCTCGAGGGCAATCATCTGCTCAAGCTGTTCCGCCCGAGCCGCGCCGCCCGTGGGGAAACCGCCAGCGGGCCTCGCCGACTTTGCAGGGATAGCGTTTTTGGGTCGCCCAAGTTGCAGGCGGCGACGCGGTCTTCAGGGCGTGGGCCAAAAAGAAGAGCACAGGTCCATGAAGCCTGCGGGTCATGCCCAAGGCCCAAGCAGTAGATGCACGTGGAGTGTGGATCCATCAGAGACATCTTCTGCCCGCATGGGCACCTCCGGAAACCGGGACTCGATTTGTCCATCGCAGCCGCGAGGGAAATAGTTGACCGAAGTCTTGAAAACCTTAAACTTTATTTTGGGTAAACCGAAGAATTAGGAACCAGTCTTATACGCAGAGCGATAAGGAGGGAACCTGAGCTTCCAAGTGGTAAGGAAGATCTGGCGTCATGGGGCGGAGCCGAGAGTTTTACCACCCAGGTGGGTGGGAGGAGCCAGCTTGAAGACCTTCCGGCAAGATTTAAAGCGGCAAGGATACCTGCCAATAAGTGTGGATGAACAACATATCCATGTCCCTAGAATCCCCAGTTCTCCTGCTGGAGACTCCTGGCCGCTCGATGACATCATAAGTGGAGACTGAGGATCCGCCATCAAAAGGTATTCAAAACGGTGTTAGAAACATCAAATCCTAGAACCGAGATATCGGAACAACTCGGTAGTCCAGAGGGGATGGTGGGAGGGAAACTACCCGCTGCAAGAGCTGTTCTCAAAGATCTACTGTTACGGTAAGTTCTTACGTAACTATACTATCTTACTTAGAAACAGCTCTTGCAGCAGTTCCCCATGGGACTGATTCTAAGCAATAGTGGAAATCCCTACATGGTAGGGAAGGGCTAGAGATCACGAGTTGAACCGAAGCCTGGGATAGTAGTCCCTGGAAGTACTTGCTAGGCCAAAGAAAAATTACTCACCTTAGTAATGTTGTTTCTTCTAATGGAGTCTTGCTATATTATAGACATCAGCAGTTTGATCCAGCTCTAGAACTGCCCCGGGTGAAATGGTTAAAACCATTCCAAAATAGAATTTTGTACGAGGCAGCTCTATCTGTGTCATTTCAAACTTGAACTGTCAGATCTTTAGAGCCAAACTCACTAAGGTCTGTGTGGAAGCTTGTAACCTACACTAGCCAAATGGCTACCTAAATAATAACAACCATTGATGGTCCCAACACCCAAGACTCAAGTCAGGGACAGAAATACTAACACCATTCTAATAATATGAAAATGGAACATAAGTATAATAACACACACACACACGCGTGCACATACACACCCCAAAGTCCCAAAGGGACAAAATGCTAACAGGACATAAGTAGTACCCACACTAAGTTGCCCGCACCCACCAAGTAGAGGTTCTAGAGGGGGCAGGTTGGGGGGTCTATAATATGCAAGACTCCATTAGAAGAAACAACATTACTAAGGTGAGTCATTTTCTTCAAACAACATGAAGTCTTGCTATATTATAGACATTAAGCAGAATACACAGCAGTACCTCCATGGAGGAGGGGCAGAACCTACTTAGGGAATAGGCTCTGAAGAACAGCTGTGCCAAACCAGGCATCTCTCCTGGCCTGGACATCCAGGGAGTAATGCTTGGTAAAGGTGTGTACTGTTTTCCAAGTAGCAGCCTGGCAAATCTCTAATAAAGGGATATCTCTGGCAGCAGCTAGAGGCAGCTGTATCCCTGGTAGAATGAGCCCTCAAACCGGGCTGGCTGCCCACTTTCTGATAACAAATTGGATACAAGAGACAATCCACCTGGCTACTGATCTCTTAGTGGCAGGTTTGTCTTTCCCAACTTCACCATAGGTAAGGAAAAGTTGGAGGATTCGAGACCTGTGACCTTTGAGTGCAGCTCTATATAATAACTAAGAGCTCTCTTAACATCCAGGCTGTGCAACCTCCTCTCACCCGAGAGGGTGATCAGTGAAAAATACTGGAAGGGAGATAGATTGATTAAGATGGAAATCTAGAAACCACCTTAGGCAAAAACTTCCTATAGTCCTAAGGACTACCTTATCCTGTGGAAAGAAATAAGTCAGTCTCCACTGACAAGGCTTGCAATTCACTTATGTGTCTGGCAGAAGTGATAGCCACTAGAAAAACAGTTTTCCAAGTTAGGTACTTAAGCTCTGCAGAAGACAGAGGTTCAAAGGGGTTGCATTAACTGGGCAATACAAACATAAGGTCCCAAGCAGGGGCGGTTCCCGAAAGGAGGATTAGTATGGAGTAATCCCTAAAAAACTTGGAAAACACAGGATGAGAGGAAAGGGGATGACTTTCCTGCTGACACAAAAAGCAGACACAGCTGCCAAATGAACTCTCAGGGTAGCTGGTCTGAGACCCAAGGAATTAAGATGTACCATGTAATCTAACAAAATGGGCAATTCAGCGAGATTCTGAGAATATTTTTCCCAGCACACCAAATGGAAAACCTTTTCCATTTAGAACTATAAGTAGCCCTAGTGGAAGGCTTTCTGGAAGCCCTTAGGATCTCAAGAACACCTGAGAGGGTGTAAATCAGCGAACTCTAACTCCTCAAGAGCCAGGCCTTGAGGTTGAGGATTTGAGTCCGGATACCAAACCCTTCCCTGGGTACAAGTCAACAGATTGTGATTCCTGGGAGGCACAGGGAAGATGGACTGTCAGAGACAGAAGGAGTGGTACCAGGGCTGCCTGGCCCAATCCGGGACAATCAGAATCACCCTGCAAGGCTGAGATCTGATTTTGACTAGTACTTTGAATAGGAGAGAGAGGGTGGGAAGCATAGAAGACTTCCTCCCAATCCAGAAGAAGGGCATCCAGGGAACTGAGCCCAACAGTGAGGCCTGCAACAGAACAGAGGAAGTCTGTGATTGTCTGGGGCTGCAAAAAGATCTATCTGAGGATGCCCACCTGGCAAAAACTATCCCCAGCACTTGAGGATCCAGGGACCATTCGTGATGGCCCTGGAAATCCTGCTGAGGGTATCCTAGGACATTGTCCTTCCCTGGAAGATGAACTGCTATGAGGGAAGTGTTCAGGGAATAGGCCAGAGACCACAACTTCATTGCCTCGGTGCACAAGGCCGAAGACCGAGTGCCCCGTTTGTTGATGTACCACATTGTTGTGGTGTTGTCTGTTCTGACTTGTATCACTTATCGTGGACAGATGCAGAAAAAGCGAAGAGCTAAAAGACAGCTCTGAGTTCAGCAAATTGATGGGCAGCAGAGATTCCTGGGGACCAAACTCCCTGGTGGAAAGGTAGCCCATGAGGCTCCCAACCCAGAAGGAAGCATCTGTAGTGAGAGTCAAGTCGTGAGAAGGGAAATGAAGGGACCCCGGCTCTTAAGTGCTCTGATCCTGCCACCACTGGAAGCTAGGATCAAGGTTGAGTCACTGGGACCAACTTGGAAGGGGTCACTTCTCTGAGACAAAAGGTTCTCAAGTGAAACTGATATCTCTCATCTGAAATCTGGCTCCCTGCACAACAGCTGTGGATGCAGCCATGTGCCCAGGAGCTGCAGAAAGTGTCTTGCTGGTGGGAGACCTGCAGAGTGAAGGAAGGGCCAGAGCCACTAAATTCCTTACCCTTTCTGGGGAAGAAAGGCTCTGGCTAGCTTTGTGTCCAATTCTGCCCTATAAAGGTGAGTACCTGGACTGGTTCCAGAACCGACTTTTGGTAGGTTTAGCAGAAAACCAGGAGGTGAGAAGCTGCTGGGTGACCTACAGGTGAGATTTTACCTGTTCTGGGGACTGGCTACAATGAGCAGTCATCTAGATAGGGAAAAACAGCAATCCTCTGCCTCCTTAAGTGGGACACTGCTAGACACTTTGTGAATACCCTTGGAGCAGAGGTAAGGCCGAAGGGCATTGCTCTGAACTGGTAATGACCTGAGGCAGTTCGAATCTGAGGTACTTTCGATGGGATCTTCTGATTGGGACATGGAAATAGGCATCCTTGAGGTCCAGGAGGCTAGCCAGTCCCTGGCCTTAGGAAAAATAAAATCATTGCCAGAGTTACCATTTTGAACTTTGGTTTCAGAAGATGCTTGTTCAGATATCTGAGATCTAAAATGGGCCGCCATTCTCCTGTCTTTTGGGGTAAGAAAGTATCTGGAATACAGATCCCTGCCCTGATGCAGGAGGAACCTTCTACTGCTCTGAGAGCTAACAGGATGAGACCTCTGTTTCCAGAGTGAGGGTCTCTGAAGCACTTGCAGGTAGAAAAGTCTGCTTCTCAACTTGGAAACTTTTGAGCTGAGAACCAGACCTGGCTTATACTTCCAGAACCCACTTGTCTGAGGTTAAAGAGGCCCAATTCTGACTGAAGTAAGCCAGCCTGCCCCCACTGGTACAGGAGAATCGGCCTGGGCACCCCATCAGGTGCCTGTTTCAAGGAGCTTTAGGCTGGGGGTGGGAGCAGGTCTGCCCACCTGCCTCTGAAAAGCCCCTCTGAGCATGGGCAGAGGCCTGAGGTCTGGTAGAAGGCCTGTGAAAAGGCTACCTCCCCCTGGGGCATGCCTTTGAGGGTGGCTTGCCGCTCCTTAGCCTGGGCACTCTTGTAAGTATTCCTATATTCATCCATCTTCTTCATGTAATTCTCTGTCTGCTCTCCAAACAGAAATTTCCCACCAAGGAAAATCCATAGCCTTAGTCTGGGTATCTTGTGACAAACTAGTACACCTGAGCCAGGCCAACCTCTGAAAGCTACAGATGTGGCCATGACCTAGAGGAAACATCATTAACATCACAGCAGCATGAAACTGAACCTTAGAGGCTTCAATGCCATCAGCAGCCACCTGTTCTAGTTCACTAGCCAGCTGGCCAGGGGCCTGTAGGCCAATGCATAACAGTATTCCATCTAGATTTCTGATACCTAGCTACATAAGCCATATAATTTGCTTGCCTGAGTCCCAGAGAGCTGCCATATACTGTTTTTGCCATGGCATCAATCTTCCTGGAATCCTTTTCAGGAGGATGTGAAGCCAAGGGAATATTAGCTTTATCACAGGCAGCAGCCTGAACTACCCATGACTGCATTGCTGAGAAGGAATTCTGTATCAGGGCCTGACAATGTAACCTTCTGTCCATCTTTTTATCTACAGGAGGCACAAATTAGGAGCTTTTAAAATTTTAATTGTTTCCTAAAAGACTTATGTAAAGGAATAGACAATCTCCTAGACTCTGGACTATCCATCATTTCTACAAAATCAGGCTCCTCTTGCTCATCCACAGCCTCTTCTAAAGGAAGCTGGAGGGTTTCAGCAACTTTTTTATAAAACATAAAATGAGATGGGGACTCAGACAGCATAGGGTGAGATTCTAAAAGGTCTGTCTGGGGAGATATCGGTTCAATAGGCACACCAGACCTTCCCAGCCACATTCATACTGTTCATAATCCTCCTCCCCTCCTTTGGTTCATAAAATTCCTCAATATCATAATCCTGAACCACTGGGACCGGACGAACCGACCTTTACCAGATAGTGGTGGTTCGGACGGACCCTGAGACAGTGACTGGACAATTTGTATGGCTTTTGCTATCTCTGCAGCAGTTGGAGAAGAATTTTGGACTCAGACCTGCTGATTTTCTTGTTTTCTTTACTGGAATTGGTTCCTCAGAACCAGCTTTTCTTTGCTCGAGAAGTCTGGCCCTGGTCAGAGGGCATTCCCTCTGGTTCGGTTGGCACTGAACCGGGCTGGCCATCGGGTCAGCGGACTTTTAGCCTCTCATTCCCTAAGCCTGCCCAATCTTTTTCCAGGGTGGCTGCGGGAAATTCTTACATACCTGGCAGTCTGACTGGAGGTGGTCAAACCCCAGACAATAAACACATGTGGTGTGTGGGTCAGCCTTGGCAAAGACTTCCCACAAACATCACAGTGTTGAAACAGTGGGCCGGTTTTTCTTTTGGGTTTCTCAGACATAATGCCAGCCTAACCAAAACTTGCCCTTTACGGCAGTGCCAGGCAAGACACCTTATCGGTTCCTAACTGTGTCACGGTGTTGGAAACAAACGTAATAAATCCGTTTTTTTTAGAACCGATAAGAACCGGAACCGCACTCTAAAATAGTAACTTTTAGTTTTAAATGAGTTTTAAACCCACTGATCGGTTCAAAACCGAACCGATAACTTACACGTTCCACACAGACAAAACCTCCATTTACTTACGGTTACCACAGATAGAGCTTGAACCGAGCGGTTTCGGTTAAAATAAAACTATTCTCGTTAAATCCAACCAAGAAAACACTTTTAAACCGAGAAATGAACCGAGCAGAAGGAGAAATCTCTGAGCGACTGTTCACTGAGGGGAGTAAAGAATCTGACAGTTCAAGTTTGAAATGACACAGATAGAGCTGCTCTTGCCAAAATTCTATTTTGGAATGGTTTTAACCATTTCACTCCGGGGCAGTTCTAGAGCTGGATCAAACTGCTAATGTCTATAATATAGCAAGACTTCATGTTGTTTGAAGTACAGTTACGTAAGAACTTACTGTAACAGTAAGGCAGACAAGGGTGAGGTAGTACTGGTTGGAGACTTAAATATTCCAGATGTGGACTGGAGCATCCCAGCAGCAGCATCAACTAGGAGCAGATTCATCCTGGACTCCCTTCAGGGTGCCTTCCTCAAGCAACTGGTCATGGAACCAAGTCGGCAGAAGGCAGTACTGGACCTTGTACCCACAAACAGGGACAGTGTGATGGGGGAACACCTGGGGAACAGTGACCACCAGTCATTGTGGTTTAAAATCACAGAAAGAGCAGAACCAAACCACACAAAAACACATATCCTGGATTTTAGGGGGGCAGACTTTGGGAAAATGGGGAGACACTTGAAAGAGGTATTAAGGGGAATGGAGCAGGAATCAGGGGTTGGAACAGTGGGCAGTATTTAAAATGGGGATTACAAGAGCAACAGAATTATGCATTAAGCAGGTTAGCAAGAGGAAAAGGAAGAGGAGACCATTATGGTTTCCAAAGAGGCAGCAAGAAAGTAAGCCAAAAGATTGCATTCAGGCAATACAAAAGACACAGGCAGAGGGATAGGGAGAGTATCAGGAGAAGCAAGGGAGGCAGGAGGTCAGTAAGGAAGCCAAAGCTCAGACAGAAGAGCACATTGCAAAATCAGTGGGTAGAGGGACAAAACCTTTACAGGCACATAAGTGAAAAAGAAAGGCAAAGGGAGGATAGTGAGACTGAAGGGGAGGATGGGGGCGCGTGGAGCATGACAACAGTAAAGCTGACATATTGAACAGGTATTTCTGCTCAGTCTTTACTGAGGAAGAGGAGGGTAATGGGTCTGAAGGGAGTACAAGGGGTGAGAATGGTGCAAATGGACACAAGTCCTTTACGAGAAAGGGTCCTGAAGGAACTGGAAGTAATGAGTTGATAAAGCAATGGGCCAGATGGGGTGCACCCAGGGTCCTAAAGAACTAAGAGAGTGCTGGCTGAACACGCTGGCTATCCTGCTTAGTCAATCACTGGAAACAGGGGAGGTACCCAAAGACTGGAGGACAGCAGATGTAGTCTCCTTACACAAAAGTGGGAACAAAGAGGAAGCGGGGAACTACAGACCAGTCAGCCTCACCTCGGTAGTGGGGAAGATCATGGAAGCACTACTGAAGGAGAGATTGGTGGAACATCTGGTTGTCAATGGACTACAGGACCCAAGGCAGCATGGTTTCACCAGGGGGAGGTCATGTCAGACAAATCTCGTTGATTTTGACTGGGTGACTGAGGAGGTGTATCAGGGAGGGCAGTGGACATGGCCTATTGGACATCAGCAAGGCCTGTGACACTGTGCCACATAGAGACTATTACACAAACTGGGAATATGGGTGTGGGCAGGATAGTAGTGTGGTGGGTAGGTAACTGGCTGGGTGGCAGAACACAGAGGGTGGTGGTAAATGGCTGTCACTCCACAGAGGAAAGAGTGACCAGTGGGTACCACAGGGATCAGTGCTGGGACGGTCCTGTTAACATCTTCATCAGTGACATTACACAGGGCCTAGAAGGCAGAATTTAGCTGTTCGCTGATGACACAAAGCTCTGTAACAGAGTAGACACACCAGAGGTGTAGACAGAATGAGAAGGACCTGCAGAAACTTGAAGAATGGTCAGGGGTTTGGCAGTTGAAATTCGATGCAAAGTGCAAGATAATGCACATGGGGCACAAAAACCCTGACACAATATATCAGTTGGGGGTGAGGATATAGCATGCACCAAGCAGGAAAGGGATCTTGGGGTTATTATCTCTGATGACCTCAAGGTAGGGAAACAGTGTGACACGGCAGCAGGTAAAGCAAATAGGATGCTGGGATGCATAGGCAGGGGCATCACCAGCAGGAAAAGGGAGGTCAAAATTCCACTATACAAGACACTAGTGAGATCCCACCTGGAGTACAGTGTACAGTTCTGGAGACTTACCTACGTAAGGACATAGACAGGGTAGAGAAGGTTCAGAGGAGGGCAACAAAGATGGTACATGGATTGCATCACAAGTCCTATGAGGACAGGTTGAAGAAACTGAATATGTACTCCCTGGAGGAGAGGAGGGAGAGAGGGGATATGATAGAGACATACAAGTATCTTACAGGGAGGAACAGGGTGCAAGAATGCACTATTTTTAAGCGAAAAAGATGTTCCAGGACTAGAGGGCATGGGATGAAGTTGGAGGGAGGACGATTTAGAGGAAATGTGAGGAAGAAGTTCTTCACAGAACGGGTGGTGGACAAGTGGAACACCCTGCCAGAGGAAGTGGTGGGGGATGAAACAATCACGGGATTTAAGAATGCGTGGGATAGACATAAAGGAATTCTGGAGGTCAGGGGTAAGGGCAACAGACTTCTAGGAAAACAAACTGAACTTACAAGCTCAAATGGGCAGACTGGGTGGGCCATAGTCCCTTATCTGTCGACACTGTCTATGTATCTATGTAACAGTAGATCTTCGAGAACAGCTCTTGCAGCAGGTTACACCATTAGGACTGAAGCAGGCAGGCACCAGGACCCCAAGGAAATTTTCTAGCTAGTAGTATTCAGCGGGGAACGCCTCCAACATCGGTCCGGCCACAGACATCAGGCACAGTACATAAGGGGGCGGTCCCCCAGAATCCCCAGTTTTCCTGCCGGAGACTCCCGGCCGCTGGATGACATCAGAAAAGGAGACTGAGGATCCGCCATCAAATGGCAGTCTGAGAGATGCTGAGACACCTTATCCTAGGAGAAGGATGTTGGAACTAGAATCTACCTCCAGCGGGGATGTTGGGAGGGAAAGCACCTGCTGCAAGAGCTGTTCTCGAAGATCTACTGTTACTTAAGTTCTTATGTAACTGTACTATCTTACTTCTAGAAACAGCTCTTGCAGCAGGTTACACCATTATGACAGATTCCCAAGCAATAATGGAAATCCCACACCATTGGGATGAGGGAAGGTAGAAATCCTTAATGAAACCAAAGCCTAGGACAGAAGTCCTCGAAGGACAGCTAGACCAAAACCTGCTCTTCACCGCGATGGAATATCCAGGCTATAATGCCTGATGAAAGTGTGCACAGAGCTCCAAGTAGCTGCAACACAGATGGCCGAGGTGGACACATTCTTAAGGGCCACATAGGAGGCAGCCACCCCCCTTGTGGAATGACCCTTAACCGCGCCCGGTAAGGGTTTGTTGGGCATTTGGTAACAGAACGTGATTGCACTGAATGAGCCACCTGGACAGCGACTGTTTGGAAACAGGAGCTCCCATCATCCTGTGAGCAAAGGAGACAAAAAGCTGGTCTGGTTTTCGGTGGTGGTTTGTTCTGGTCAGGTAGTATCAGAAACACCTATGCACATCTAGGGTGTGCAACAGAGCCTCTCCTCGATTCGAACAGTTGGGAAAGTACACTGGTAGATCGATGTCTTGATTAAGGGTGAGAGCTGAGACCACCTTAGGCAGAAATCTGGGATTAGTCTGTAGGGATACCCTGTCTTGGTGAAAAAACAAATAAGGCTCTTTGCACATGAGTGCTTGGAGTTCAGAAATTCTTCTGGCCGAAGTAACGTCAACTAAAAACAACATCTTCCAATTGAGAAGACGTAGCTCGCAATTCCCGGCTGGTTCAAAGAGTGGCAGCGTGAGCTGTTCCAGGACGAATGGTAGATCCCATGGCAGAATTGAATCCTTATTCGGAGGTCTAAGGTGGAGAATACCTCTCAGGAAGGCTTGTGCCGTGTCCAACTGGGATATAGTGCATTGGCCTATCGGACAATGATAGGCTGATATGGCAAAGAGGTGTACTTTGATCGAGGAGTAGGCCAAGCTTGTCTGAAAAAGAGACAGGAGGTAGTCCAAGATCGACTTTTCTGGACAGTCTAGAGGCAAAAACACTTGTGCTTGAGCTCATCGGCAAAAACTGCACCACTTCATGGGGTAAGTAGCATGAGTGGCTAGTTTTCTCACAGCGACCAGGACATCAGCTACCTCTTGCGAGACCACGTGTCGCAAAATGGTGTGCAGGCTCAAAGAACGAAGGTCCAGATGGACTAAGGAGCCCTCCTCCTGAGACGACAAGTGAGAGCTGATTGGAAGAGACACTGGAGGTTCCCGGGATAACTGGTGTAGTAGAGGGACCCAGATCTGTCTGGGCCAGAACAGTGCGATGAGTATCAGCGTCGCTTGCTCTCTGCAAAGTTTCAGAAGAACCCTCTGGATCAACGGAAAGGGGGAAAGGCATAGAGGAATCTGCCCGCCCAGGAGAGGGACAACACGTCTTGCCAGAAAACACCAGGCCCTGGATCTAGCGAGCAAAAATTGGGCAGTTTTGCGTTGGATGGGGACATGAAAAGGTCTAACTCTGGTGTACCCCATCTGTGAAATAAATCCTCTACTACCTCCTGGAGTAGTTCCCACTCATGGACTCTGGCCTGAGAGCAGCTCAGGCCATCTGCAATGACGTTGTCCACTCCTGGGACATGAACAGCAATGAGGTTTGCGCCGTGTTGCAAAGCCCAATTCCACACCCTCATGGCCTCCCTGCAAAGCGGGTAGGAATGGGTGCCTCCTTGTTTGTTGAGGTAATACATCACCGCGGAACTGTCTGTTTGTAACAGAAGGGTACCCGGTGGACTCTCCGACTGGAAGGCCTGCAGAGCGTAAAGAACTGCTCTCATTTCCAGGATATTTATGTGGAGATGAGTCTCTCGGGCTGTCCACAGTCCCTGAGACCGGACACTGTCGAGGTGTGCTCCCCATCCGAGCCCTGAGGCGTCTGTGGAGAGTGTCACAATCGGAGACGATGCAATGAAGGGGACCCCTGCCGATAGACTCTTCGGATCTAGCCACCATTGCCAATCCCGGATTACAGTCTTCGTGCTCCAGATTGGAAGCTGCAGATGGTCTTGCTTTTGATCCTATTGGACCCGTAACATCCACTGGGTGACCCACACGTGAAGATGAGCAAGCGGGACTGTTGCAATGGCCGCAGCCATGTGCCCGAGCAGGCAAAGGACCAATCTGGCAGGAAGGGTCTTCTTTGCCGAAATGTCCCTGATGAGGGATCTGATGTGTTCTGCTCTATCCTGGGGTAGAAAAGCTTTCCCTTGGATGGTGTCCAGAACTGTGCCTATGAACTGCAGATTCTGAGACAGAACCAGGCGCGACTTCTCTTGATTAATCATGATACCCAGCGTCTCAAACAGAGACTGAGTATAATGAATGGCGGACATCAAGGCCTCCCGAGAGGGTACTATGAGAAGCCAGTCGTCCAGGTAGGGGAACACATAGTGGCCTTACCTCCTCAGAGTCGCCCACATTCGACCGCCATACACTTAGTGAATACCGAGGTGCGAAGACAGTCCGAAAGGAGGCTCGGGCAACGATAATGGTGGCCTTGGAACTCGAGCGCCAGAAACTTCCTGTGCGCTTCAGCGATGGCTATTTGCAGGTAAGCGTCCTGCATGTCCAAGGACCCGAGAAAGGCACCCTGCTTGAGCATGGGAATCAGACCTGGGAGGGTCACCATGTGGAAGCGCTTGTACAGGACCGACCCGTTGAGGTCGCTGAAGTCCAGTATCGGACGGAGGTCCCCTGTTTTCTTGGGAACCAGAAAGAAGTGAGAATAATATCCTGCACCACTCTGGTTCCGTGGAAAGTGCTCTATCGCTTCTTTTTCCAGGAGCGCGAGCACCTCCTGCTACATGATCAGGGCGTGCTGACCCGAGTAACGGGAAAGCAGGGGAGGTCTTGCCGGTGGGTGGTCGAGAAATTCTATGAAGTGACCTTTCTTGACCAACTGGAGAACCCACCGGTCGGTGGTAATCGACTGCCACTCTGAAAAGTGGCGAGCGATGCGGCCCCCGACCTTTTGTGCCCATTGATCCAGAGGAGGGGCGGGGGCCAGGAAGGAGTCATGCTGTAGCAGCACTGGTCCCTGCAGGCTAGGCCGGTTTAGTGTAGCGTTGGGCTCTGCCTGGGGATGATTTAGCCTGGGCCTTTCGCTGAAAGGTGCCCCTTTGTTGCTGGCCAGAACGTGGTTGCTGCTTTTGTTGCTGGCTGCGAAAATGGCTCTGGTTCCTACGAAAGGAACTGGGCCTGGATCTGTACATGGCCTGTACAGACCTGACTGCCTTCCCAGTGTCCTGGAGTTTGGTGATCACCTTCTCCAAGGGTTCACCAAAGAGTACTTCGCCATTGTAGGGGCGTCAGAATGTTCTTCTGTATGTCCGGGTGAAGCCGAGACACGGAGCCAAGAGTGTCGCCGGAGACAGATGCCTGAAGCAACAGCTCTGGTGGGCGAGTCCACTTGGGGTCGTGTCACGGCTGCGTATGCTTAGTACCCACATCAGACCCTGTCTTGGGAGAAGGTATGGAGCTCCGCCTTCTGACTGCCATCTGGAATCATATCGACCAGGTCCTGGCCCCGTTCCCATAGGGCGTTCTGAAACTGTACCATGTGGGTTAGGTAGTTCAGGGACTTGATGAAGCATGTAACGGCCACATACATGCATCTCCCCAGGGCGTCCAATTGTTTAGATTCCTGGTCCGGTGGCTGTGTGCTCGTGCTGCGGTCTTTGGGACCGGTCATGTGAGGCCGAAATGACCAGAGAGTCTGCCAGAGGTTGTTGAGCCAAGTACTGGTCCTCTCTCGGGGCCTTGTACAGGCGGTCAGCTTTCCTCGGCACTGCAGGAGTGGAGTGCGGACGCTTCCATGCAGCCTTGGTGACATCCGCAAAGGTGTTCACCAAGGGTGGCACTACCAGAGGCTTTGGGTCTTTCTGCCAAAGATAACGGGAAAGGCGCTGCCTTTCCGGGTCGAGGTCTTCAGCATCCCACCCCATGTTGTCCTGGATGTGCCTCATGATCTCAGAGAAAGAGGGATCATCTGGAGATGACCTGGGAATGTCATGTGGGTCAGGTGATAAAATGCTGAGTGTAGAAGGAGATCTAGAGTAATCCGAGGTATCCGATCTGGAGTCCTCCACTGACGGAATATACCGCCGTCTGGGTCGCTTGGGGCTGGGAGACCCTGATGGAGAGTTTGAGGGAGGCCTTCTCCGATCCTGGGATCTACCTCTAGGAGGTGGAGTCTGCTCCTTGGGGATTGGTGGTCGTCCTGCTGGCCCCTGTGGTGGAGGAGGGGGAGCAGGAGGTGAAGGTGTAGGAGGAGGAGGTTTGACTGGGATCACATCCTTCTTTATTGTGTCCCACCAAAAGGTAAAAAGATCTTTTACCTCTTGAATGTTCATACCGGATGACGGACCTGGCGCTGGTATCGGGCGTCGGGTCTGAGGGCATCTCCGGAATTGGCGTAGGCTCCTGTGGAAGCCCGTCATCCTCACTGTCACCTGCCTGGTCATCAGGCAACATCAGATCCTCCTCAGTGGAGTCCCGGTGACTGGTGTCCATCTAGGACAAGGAGGCAGTCTTCGGCTCTGGCGAACATCTGACCGACATCGGGTGCTTAACCAATGTCGGGTGCTTAACCGACATCTGGTCCGAGGGGCGTTTGCCCGATGGAAGGTCAGAAGCCCGCTTCGGTTCCGTCGTCCATTTCAAGGACGTCAGGTCCTTAGTCTTCCTAAGACGGGGATCCGGACTGCTGGGAGACCGATCTGGTGTCGAGGTCCCAGCGTCTCTCGGAAGAAGATTTGGAAGACTTGGCTGGTGATGGTCTGAAGACTTCGATAAGGCCCAGGAAGGTGTTGAGGAAGCCGAGGGCCTGGAGGTCTTGATTGGGTGCAGAGAAGCTGAAGTGCTGCCTGCAGATTTGATCTTTACTGGAGGGGGCTGAGAGTGAGCCCTGGAGGGAGAGAGAGGTCTGAGCACGTGGAACCTGAGCTGGTGCGCGAGTCCGAGGCCCGATCAGGGGATCTGGACCTGGCCTTCTTCAGACGCTTGTCCAGGTGTTTGTGGGACTTAGAGGAATATTCACCTCTGGAGGCAGGGTCTTTATCCATACTTAACTTATTTTCCAAGAGAAACCGCTGAAGTGCCTTCTGGTGACGGATCCTGGTGCGACTACTGAACCCCTGACAAAAGGAGCAGGCCTTGGTGTCATGTTCCGGGCCTTAGCACCGCAGGCAGGATGAATGAGGATCCTTGAAAGGGATCCGTTTGCTGCAGGCACACTTGGAAGGATGTCCTTCTGAAGAACGAGCTGGAGATGACGACGTTTAGTGGTAAAATGTAAAGTTCTTAGTCGTACGCTAGAGTGGGACCATGAGGCCGATGTTGGCAAGTCAACAGCGGGAAAAGAACTGGGTATTCTGGGGGACCACCCCCTTTTATACGATGCCTGATGTCGGGGGTGGTCCCGCTGGATACTGCTAGCTACAAATTTTCTGTGGGGTCCTGGCACCTGCCGGCTTCAGTCCTAATGGTGTAACCTGCTGCAAGAGCCATTTCTCGAAGCAAGATCTGGAGAAATCTGCTTATTGGAACACCAAATGCTGAATCTTTTCCATTTGGAATTTAAGTTTTTCTGGTGGCAGGTTTTCGAGAGGCTTTGAGAATATCCAGACCCCCGAGACAGATGCAGGCTTGCATATTCTAACTCTTCAATAGCCATGCCTTGAGGTTGAGAGACCGAAGGTTGGGGTACCAAATCCTCCCCTGAGAGGAGGTTACCAGATAGTGATTCTTGGGAAGAGATGAGGGAAGATGGACTGCTAGTGACAGCAACAGAGAATACCAAGGCTGCCTGGCCCAGTCTGGAGCAATCAGGATAACTTTGCAAGATTGTGATCTTATCTTGACCAGAACTTTGAATAGTATAGGAAATGGGGGGAAAGGCGTACAGAAATTTCCCCTTCCAATCCAGAAGTAGAGCATCGAGAGGGACTGAGCCCAAGACTGGGGGTCTGCAACAGAAGAGAGGAAGTTGATGATTGCCTGGGGCTGCAAAGAGATCTATCTCTGGAGTACCTCACTTTGAGAAAATCACTTTGAACACCAGGGGGTCCAGGGACCATTCGTGATGGCCCTGAGAAATCCTGCTCAGGGCATCTGCTAGCACACCGTCCTTCCCTGGAAGGTGGACTGCTACCACAGATGTCTGAAGGGAATAAGCCAGGGACCATAGTTTCAAGGCTTCCATGCACAAGGCCGTAGACAGAGTGCCTCCATGCTTGTTGATGTACCACATGGTGGTGGTGGTGGTGTCTGTCCTGACCTGAACCACCTTGTTCTGTACTGAGTCCGAGAAAGCTTGTAGAGCCAGGTGCACTGCCCTGAGCTCTAAAAGATTGATATGAAGTAGAGACTCCTGAACGGACCACACCCCCTGTGCTGTGAGGACTTTCAAGTGAGCTCCCCACCCCAGGAGAGAAGCATCTGTGGTTAGCACCACAGAACGAGACTAGGTGATGAATGGGACTCCTTGTCTGAGGTTGTCCTGATCCAACCACCACTGGAGAGCCTGGATCAAAGTCTGAGTCACTAGAATTAATTTGGTTAGAGGATCTTTTTTCTGAGACCAAAAAGCCCTCAAGTGGAACTGGATGTCCCTCATCTGAAATCTGGCCCCCCTGTACCACTGCAGTGGAAGCTGCCATGTATCCCAGGAGTTGAAGAAAATGCCTTGCTGGTCGAGACACCAGAAGGCGAAAGGAAGAAGCCAGGTCTGCAAGGGCCTTTACCCTTGCCAGAGGAAGAAAGGCTCTTGCTCGGACAGTGTCCAATTCTACCCCATGAAAGTCAGGAGTTGCACTGGTTCGAGAACCAACTTTGGAAGATTGAAGAGGAATCCTAGAGAAGTGAGCAATTGCTGAGTCACTTGCAGATGTGACTTGACTTGGTCAGGAGACTGCCCTACAATGAGCCAGTTGTCTAGGTGTAACCCCTACCCGGTCTACCGTTTGTTTCTGACAGCAATACCAGGTGGGCTGGGTTCAGGGAGGAATAGGTCACTTGACACAAAGGATAGGTTTGGCTACTCTGCACAGGGGCACCCAAGTAACTCCGAACACAGGAAGCAATAACTGTAATGTCCAATAACATAAGTGGGATTCTAAAGTGTGGCTTTTTATTCACATCCAAGCAGAATAAACAAAGCATAGATGGACCCCCACGGGGCTACACTCCTGGTAATGGAGATTAAAAGAGACCAGAACACTTCCTCAATACTTCAGCCCTCAGGCTCTGAACCCACTGGGCACACAGCCTGGACTTGCACGCTGCTTTGGGTTACACAGCCCAAACTTGTACACTGTTCTGGGTTTTCCCTGGCTCGGCTCCCTTGCCAGCCATTTGGACACCTTCTATACTTGATGGAAACATTTTCTGGTGGCTCCCTAAACCCCCTAAAAGCACCACGGCTCCATCAGGGAATTTTCCTTTCAATCCCACGTCCGGGTGCTTTCCTCAGGCAATGGCCAAGTACCTGAGGGAAAGCAAAAGGTGTCTCGGAGCAAATCCGTAGAGGTGAATTTGGTTACTACTGATGGGGGGTCTCCCACCTCAGCCCCCCACTTCATACCCGTCCATTTCTCTGGACAGTAAACACCTCATCCTGTAAAGCCTTGCAATGTAGAATCTTGCTAAATGTATTTCACATTCCATCTACTTGTCTTGCTTCCCATTTGTGCTGGACTTGAACATACTTTAAGTGGCACTGTCCATAACTCTAGATCCCCCACTGAGTTAAGCAGTCCAATCCCCAATTTCCTTCACTCTTTGTGCTGGACTTGAACATACTTGAATTAAGTGGCATTGTCCATTACTCTAGACCGCCCACAGATTAAGCAGTCCAATCCCTACTTTCCAACTGTACTTGGCTGTCTTTTCCTGACCCCACAGTAACAATCCTTTTAGTTTCCTTCTGTTCAGGTGAAAACACTTGGCCCTTTTTCAGAGCGAACTCACCCTTTGGTTGCAGGTGCACCACAAGCGTTTCCTCCACAAGGAATCTTCCTCTCAGAGCTTCTGGTGCCTCAGCACAATTTGAACAGGCAGCTTCTTCCCCTTAGCCGGACCCAGGAGGGTTTGCCCCTGGAAACAGGCAAACACCTTCCCCTCATCCCCTCGGGGATGAGGCTACTGAACCATTGAAAGTGGTCTCCACCACTTCAATTACCAGTTCCTGTGTTCCTCTTCAGGTGGAAACACACACCTTGAACAAAAGTAGCTCTGCAACAGAGCTTAAAGCTCTGAGAGCCTGCACACACTCTGCTGCACTACAGTCTCTCTCTAAGACTGCACACAGACTGGCTTCAAATTCCCCAACATTCTACTCTAACCTCCAACTGCAACATTCCGGTGTGCTTATGCAGCTGCGATAGTTCTAAAATGATGTCATCCCTCAGTCTCAGCTGAGACTGAGAACAGAGCGAGACAGCGTGAAATCCATTTAACTGGAGTTTCACAAGCTGCCTTCCCTGCCTACCACTAGGTCTTACTGGGATTCTAGTAACCCTGGGTAACAGGGGGGTTACATAAGTATGGAAACGTTTTGTCTAATTAAAAAGGCCACTACTACTGCTAGGCATTTTGTGAACACCCTTGGTGCTGATGTTAGTCCGAAGGGCATTGCTCTGAACTGATAGTGACCTGAAGGCAGTTCGAACCTGAGGTATTTTTTGTGGGAGCACCTGATGGGAATGAAAGTGAAAAGTAGGCATCCTTGAGGTCCAGGGAGGCTAATCCCCTGGCCTTAGAGGGAAGAATTATTCCCAGAGTCACCATTTTGAATTCTGGCTTGACTAGGTGCTCGTTTAAGTATCTTAGATCTAGGATGGGCCGCCACTCCCCTGTCTTTTTTGGGGTAAGAAAGCATCTGGAATACAGACCTTTGCCCCTGTGTGCAGTAGGAACTCTCTCTATGGCTCAGAGCCAGCAGAGAGGAAACCTCTGCCTCTAGGGCAATGGTTTCGGAGATGTTTGCAGGTGGAAAAGACCTGACCTTCAGCTGTGGAAGTTTTTTGGAGCGGAGAGTCAGTCCCTGGCTTACTATCTCCAGGACCCATTTGTCTGAGGTAACAGACTTCCAGGCCTGGAAGTAGTAAGCCAGCCTGCCTCCTACTGGAAAGGGGGAAGTCGAGCCGGGCTGACACATCAGGGTGTCTGCTTGGCAGGAGCCTGGGACTGAGAAGAGGATGCAGCCCTGCTCATCCCCCTTCTGCCTCTCCCTCTGAAAAAAACCCTCTGAGGAAAAGGAGAGGAAGCCTGTGCTTGGTAGAAAGGCCTGTGAAAAGGCCTACCCCTGCCCCTAGATGGCTGCTTCCGAGGAGTTGCCTGCCTTTCCTTGGCCTGTGCACTACTGTAGGTGGTCCTATACTTGTCCATCTTTTTCATGTAATTCTCTGTCTGCTCCCCCAAACAGAAAATTACCTACCACAGGGAAATCCATGGCCTTAGCCTGGGTGTCCTGCGAGAGGCTAGTACATCTGAGCCAAGCAAATCTCTTAAAGAGACACAGATGTAGCTATGACTCATGATGAAACATCATTAGAGTCCACAGCAGCATGAAATTGGACTCTGGATGCCTCAATCTCATCAGCAGCCACCTCCTCCAGCTCTTTGGCTAGCTGGGGAGAAGCCTGTTTAGATAGCTCCAGAACAGTGTCCCACCAGGACTTCTGGCATCTGGATGTGTAGGCCATGTAGTTCACCTGCCTAAGCCCAAAGGAGGATGCCAAGTACTGTTTCTGGGCCATAGCATCCACCTTCCTAGAGTCTTTTATCTGGGGTGTGTGAAGCCAAAGGTATATTAGCCTTATCACAGGCTGCAGCCTGCATGACCCCAACATGGCTGCATTGTTGGAACAAGTACTCTGTACTCATCAAAACCTTCTTCCCCCTCCAAATCCAGTTCAAAGTAATCAACCAGACAATATTCTGGAACCGGAGGAACCGACTGAACCAAGCGACTACACAGCGGCGCCAGATCAACCGGAACCGAATGGAGCGATTCCACTATACTAATCGCTCTGGTAATTTCTTCAGCGGGTGGTCATGACGGTTCTGGATCTGAACCGGCCGATTTCTTTTTCCTTTTTGATGGAACCAAACCCTTGGGATTGGCTCTCCTTTTGCCCAAGGGAGTATAGCCCCAGGTCAGTGGGCACTCCCTCAGGTTCAGTCGGAACCAAACCGGGCTGGCCATCCGGATCAGCGGATTTCTCGGCCTCCTTTTCCCTAAGCCTACCCAATCACTTGTCCAAGGTGGCCTTTGGGAAATTCTTACAAATTTGGCAGTCTGGTGGTGTGAGGGTCTGCCTTGGCAAAGGCATCCCCACACTAACTACAGTGCTGAAACCCAGTGGGCCTGGTATTTCTTTTGGGTTTCTCAGAAGTAGCCATCCTATCCACTTACCCTTTAGCAGCTTTAAAGCTAGGCAAGACCCCCTTATCGGTTACCAACCATGTTACGGGCTGTGGAAAAAATTTTTTAAAATCACAGTTTTTTTTAAACCAATAAGGACCGGTACCTTACACTACACAAAAAACCAAAGAATTCACAAACTAAAATTAAAAATCAATCTGTTTCAGCTGGACTGAAAATACAGGTTACTCACCTGTAACAGGAGTTCTAGGAGTGGTATATGTTGTTCATCCACACTTATTGGCAGGTTCCTTGCCGCTTGAAATCTTGCCGGAAGGTCTTCAGGCTGGCTCCTCCCATCCACCCGGGTGGTAAAACTCTTGGCTCCGCCCCATGACGCCAAATCTAGCCTGCTGGAAGCCAGGTTGTGCGTTGAAGCCAGGGAGGTCGGGTGGGTTGTGTGGATGAACAACATATACCACTCCTAGAACTCCCGTTACACGTGAGTAACCTATATTTCTAGGGACGTGGATATGTTGTTCACGCCACACTTATTGGCAGAATCCTAGCAGTTCTCCGGGAGGAGGGAGGCAAGGCACGCACCCCCTACTTAGGGAATAAGGACTGGAGAACTGAGGTCCCAAAACCAGCATCCCGGCGTGACTCTACGATGATGTGGTAATGGGTAATGAAGGTGTGTGCTGACTTCCAGGTAGCAGCCCTGCAAATTTCCTGGATAGGGACGTCCCTGGAAGCAGCCACCGATGCAGCAGTATGGCAGGTAGAATGAGCTCTTATCCCTCTGGGAGGCTCCATGCCCACCAACCTATAGCAGAGATCTATGCACGAGGTGACCCACCTGCCTATTGTCTGCTTGGCTGCAGGTCTGCCAGGTGCGGCTTCAGCGTAGGTGACAAACAGCTGGCGAACCTCTCACGAACTTCAGCCGATCCGCTCCTTATAATGGCGAAGCGTTCTTCACAGGGTCAAAGTATGGAGCCTATATTAGCCTCCAAGGTGTGACTGGGGTAAAACACCGGCAGAGTCAACACCTGGTTAAGGTGAAACTCTGACACCACCTTCAGAAGGAATTTCGGGTGGAGGAGCAGGACAACCTTGTCCCTGTGGAAGACCAGATAAGGAGACTCTATGGAAAGTGCCTGGAGCTCTCCCATCCTTCTGGCTGACATGACAGCCACCAAGAAGGTGGTCTTCCACGACAGGTGAGAGATGTCGCACCTGTGCATCGGTTCGAATGGCTTGCCCATGAGCTTAGCCAATACCAGCAGTAGATCCCACGGAAGTGGAGGTTCTCACACCGGAGGGGAAATGTGATCAAGGCTTTTGAAAAAGCGCCCGACCACCTTCTCCTGCACCACCAACTGCTTTCCGGCCTGCACCTGGTAAACAGAGATCGCTGCCAGCTGCACCTTAAGGGTCGTCGACTGAAGCCCTAGCTGAGAAAGGGACCATAGGAAGTCCAGAATGCTGGCCAAGGAACAGGAGGAAGGGTCCAACCCCTTGTCCTGACACCAAATGGAGAATCTCTTCCATTTGAAGGCATAGCATTTTCTGGTTGACTCCTTACGGGATGCCTCAACGACGCTGCGGACCTAGTCGGAAAGACCCATGGCCTGGAACTCTAGCCGCTCAGGAACCAGGCCATCAGGTGCAGGGATTCAAGGTCCGGGTGGAATACCGTCCCCTGGTTGACTGAGATCAGGTCTGGGCAGGCTGGAAGCCGTCTCGGGAGCCTGGAGCCGAGGCTGAGGAGATCTGGATACTAGAACTGACGGGGCCAGTCTGGAGCTACCAGAATCACCTGCGCCTTGTCCTCCCTCACCTCCTGGGCCTAATGGCAGCCTGCACCAGCGTGGTCAACGGTGGGACTTACCTTTGGGATCCTTCTTTTTGGATCAAGAGGAATGTCCCGAAGGGCCTTCTCCCTTGGTGGAGACGGACTGGCAAAGCTCCTTGAAAGAAGCTGTGTAGGAGGATTCCAAGGACAGCGGGATAAATGCCGCGACCGAGGATGATGATGATGATGATGATGCGGCCTGGGATGCCTCCTCCTCGAAGGCAATCATCTGCTCCAGCTGTTCCGACGAGCCCGCAGCCACGGACACCGCCCAATGGGCCTCCTTAGACTTAACCGGAGGATAACGTTTTTCGGGTCGCCCCAACAGTAACCGGGCAGCGCGGTCCTCAAAGACCAAAGCCAAAAAGGATTTGCACAACTCACAAGCCTGTGAGTCATGGCAGAGTCCAAGGCAATAAACTCACGTGGCGTGTGGATCAGTCCGGGACATCTTCTGCCCACAGGGGCACCGACGAAATCTGGGAGTCGATTTGTCCATCGCAGCCGTGAGGAAAGATAAAGATAGAAGTCTTGTACATTTTAAAATAAGTTTCGGATTAACCGAAGAGTTTGGATCCAGGCCTAAAACGCAGAGCGCAAAGGAGGGAACCTGAGCTTCCAGGTGGTAAGGAAGATCTGGTGTCATGAAGCGGAGCCAAGAGTATTACCACCCGGGTGGGTGGGAGGAGCCAGCTTGAAAACCTTCCGGCAAGATTTAAAGCGGCAAGGAACCTGCCCATAAGTGTAGACTGAACAACATATCCATGTCCCTAGAAGAAAAGTTTTACAATTTTCACACACAGAAAATAAACTAATGTCCACTACCTACAACACTTACTGTACCGCAGACAGGTATCTGAACTGAAAAATAAACTTTATGGTTCAAAACCAAGGTTTTACTGAGACCGAACTGACAAGCGAAGGAGATTTTTCCGGAGCGACTGTTCAGTTAGGCGGAGTAAAGAATCTGCCGGTTACACTTCAAAGTGCAGCAGACAGAGGTTTGAACCGAGCTCGAGCTCAACGTTCTATGCTCTGGCATAGAGTTAACTCTTTCCTCTCCGGAGCAGTTCAAGTGCTGGGGCTAACTGCATATTGTCAGAATACAGCAAGACTTCATTTGTTTGAACAATCTTGACCTCGTCGGCCACATCCTCGGTCGGCAGGTCCAACGGAAGGTCAGAGAAGCCAGTGGCTGAAGAAGCGATCTCGACCAAGGTCGAGACTGCATGCTCCTGGGACCTCTCCTGGTCCCAAGGGCGCCTTCGTCAAGAAGACTACTTGCTCGGTTCCTTCTCCCGCTTAGGGGATGGGAGGAGTGCAAGCCACTAAGCCTCTCCCTAGTGGGAAAGACTGGCACAACTCCTGGAAGGACCCCGACAAGGTGGAGTCCAGGTTGAGCGAAACGAAGAAGCTCAAAGAGTCCGCAGCACGAGCGGCTTCTTCCTTGAATGCTTGCATGCATTCCAATTGCTTGGCAGATCCTGCAGCCATGGAAACCGCCCACCTATTTATTTATTTATTTATTTAGCTTTTGTTGACCGGGTAAGTGCACTAGACAAATCCTGCCTATTTTCAGGCACGACCCGGGGGAGGAGGGGATACAGATGAATGCAAACTGACCTTGAACCAGATTAAGCTGTTGGTAGTATTTTTAGTGAATGAGGGAAATTTGGCCAGGACACGGGAAATTCCCTACTCTTTCGATAAGTGCCATGGGATCTTTAACATCCACCTGAACTACCACCAGTCCAGGCAGATGGGACCTCGGTTTAACGTCTCATCCGAAGGCGGCACCTCAGAAATGCAGCACCCTCTCATGCTGCATTACAGTGTCAGTACTGGGATATTAACCCAAGTGCCAGATGTGGGAACTGAACCCACAGCCCTCTGATCTCCTGGCCTCAGAGGCAAGTGTGCTACCTACTGAGCCACTGACACTGCACCTAGCCTCCTTGGACTTCACCGGAGGGTTCCTCTTCTCCGTTCTCCCCAGTTTCAAATGTGCAAGATGGTCATCCAGGACGCTGGGATGGAAGGCCAAGCAAAAGCTGCAGGACGAGGTGTCACGGCTGACACAGAGGCAGTAGACGCACGTGAGGTGGGGATTGGTACATGACATTTTTTGGCCGCAGGGACACCGGCAAAATCCGGGGGAAGATTTTTCTTTCATAATCGAAGATGTAAAAAGGCGATTGCTAACTCGAACAGTTTTTCATTTCAGTAGAACCGAAGTTTCGAAAGCCAGGGCCTACGAAATGCGTGAGCACAAGGGAGGCAACCTGAATCTTCCAGCGGAAAGGAAAGATCTGGCATCATGGGGCGAAACTGAGGTATATACCACCAGGGTAGGTGGGAGAAGCCAGCTTGAAGACTTCTAGTGATCCTTAAAGTGGAAGGGGATATGCCAATGAAAGTGGAAGAACAACATATCCACGCTCCTAGAACCTGTTTTTCTAGGATCGTGGATATGTTGTTCATCCACACTTATTGGCAGACTCCTAGCAGTTCTCCGGGAGAAGGGAGGCAAGGCGCACACCCCCTACTTAGGGAACAGAGATTGGAGAACTGAGGCCTCAAAACCAGCATCCCGACGTGACTCAAGGTCGATGTGGTAGTGGGTGATGAAGACGTTTGCTGACTTCCAGGTAGCAGCCAGACAGATTTCCTGGCTAGGGATGTCCCTGGAAGCAGCCACCGATGCAGCAGTATGGCGGGTAGAATAAGCTCTTATCCCCCTGGGAGGCTCCTTGCCCGCCAACTAGTAGCACAGACCTATGCATGATGTAATCCACCATGCAATGGTCCGTTTAGCTGCTGGTCTGCCAGAAGCAGTTTCAGTGTAGGTGCCAAAACAGCTGGCGAACCTCTCCCCGAATTTCCGCCGTCCTCTCCTTATAGTAGAAGACAGCACATCTCGGGTCCAAAGAATGGAGCCTGTACTCGGCTACTGAGGTGTAATTAGGGTAGTATGCCGGAAGAGTCAACACCTGGTTAAGGTGAAATTCTGACACCACCTTTGGAAGGAATTTCGGGTGGGGGCATAGGACAACCTTGTCCCTGTGGAACACCAGATAAGGGGAGTCCACCAAAAGTGTCTGGAGCTCCCCTGTCCTTCTGGAAGACGTGATAGCCACCAGGAAGGCAGTCTTCCATGACAAGTGTGACAAGGCACACTTGTGTATTGGTTCGAATGGCTTGCCCATGAACTTTGCCAGTATCAGCAGTAGATCCCACGGAGGTGGAGATTCACGCACCAGAGGGGATATGTGATCCAGGCCTTTGAAAAAGCGCCCAACCACTGTCTCCTGCGCCACTGTCGGCTGACCAGCCCACGCCCGGTAAGCAACGATGGCTGCCAGGTGCACCCTGAGGGTCAATGACCGGAGACCCTCTTTGGAGAGGCACCAAAGATAGTTGAGAATGTTAGCCACCAGACAGGACAGAGGGTCCAGGCTCCTTGCCCTGACACCAAATGGAAAACCTTTTCTATTTGAAGGCATAACATTTCCTTTCTGGATACCTCCACCATGGTGTAGACATCTTCAGCAGACCCAAAGCGTCAAACTCTACCAGCTCAGGTACCAGGCTGTGAGGTGCAGGGATTGAAGGTCCGGATTGAATACCTTCCCCTGACTGAGTGATATCAGGTCCGGGGACGTGCAAAGCCACTCCGAGGGCCTGCATTTGAGGCTGAGGAGATCTGGATACCAGAACTGGCGTGGCCAGTCTGGGGCTACCAGAATCACCTTCGCCTTGTCCCTGCTCACCTTGAGGAGCACCTTGTGGATCAAGGGAAATGGAGGGAAAGTGTAGAGGAGGCCTGGGGTCCACGGCCTCAAAGGCATTCCCCTGCAGCGAGCTCTGCTGAGGGGGGTGGGCATGAAACAGCCTCAGCTTGGTGTTGTCTCTGGAGGCAAACAGGTCCACCATTGGTTTTCTCCAATGGGAGAACAGACTAAGCTACCTCTGGATGGAGAGACCACTCGTGGAATGTCTGGCCTAAGTGGCTGAGAGCATCTGCCAGATGGTTCGAGGCTCCTGCCACATGGATGGCTAGGAGATCTGCCTCCAATCGGCTCATGAGGGTTCAGATGCGGGGCGCCTTCTTGCACAGCAGACGGGAATGCGTGCCGCCGTGTTTGTTGAGGTAGTACATGGTCATGGCATTGTCCGTCTGGACTTGAACCACTTGACCCCAGAGCTGAGGAGCGAAAGCTGACAGTGCCAGTCTGACTGCTCTGAGCTCCAACAGGTTGATGCAGCATCGAGACTCCTCGGGGGTCCAGAGCCCATGGGCCCTTTTGTCCCCCATGTGGGCTCCCAGCCCATGAGAGGCGCATCGGTCATGAGGATGACTGTCGGCTCGGGGTGGACAAATGAGATCCCTTCCTGCAACCTCCTAAATGATGAGCCTTCGGCCTGCCAACATACTTCCATTCACGTATGCAGACGATACAGTACTGTATGCTTCTGGTCTATCCCCCTCAGAAGTATCAACCAGACTCCAGCGGGACTTCAATAAGGTCCAACTCTGGTTCTGTTCCAATCAACTCTTTCTAAATCCTACGAAAACTGGCACAAGGGCAAAACTCTCCCGTCTACACTCCACCCCAATCTACTACACCCTTGATGGCTCCCCCCTGGAGATGTGTACTTCATTCCATTACCTTCAGGTCTGGCTAGATCAGTGCCTTGATTTTTCCATTCATATTGATGCGATCCACAAGAAACTATATCCCATCCTGGGTGCTTCATACCGCAACAGAAGCTGCATCCCCCTGCCTATGCGCACGGCAGTCGTGCAAAAAATTATTCTCCCAATACTGGACTACGGGGATGTAGTCTATAGTGCAGCCCCCAAGTCCTCCCTCGTCAGACTTGATCCTCTCTTCCACTCATTCTGTCACTTCGCCTGGCCTCCCCCAACCCATCACTGTGATCTATATTGCTCCTAGACCTCCCCTCTCTCCAGGATCGGAGAATGATACGCTGTGCCAGGACCACAGCTAAATTATGGGCACAATCCCCTTCCCTCTTACCTTGCGACCACACTCACAGCTCTTCCCCCACATGCTTACTCGCTTAGGAACGTGGATTCCTGGCTTCTCCTCATCCCTCCCATGTCCACCGCTACTGGCCAGGCTGCCTTTAAATACAAGATGCCAAAATTATGGAACTCCTTACCCGGTAGACATTAGGCATACCTCCAGCACACTCTTGCTCAACTCTCTCCTCAAGACGCATTTCGCCACTTCTTGCTTCTGCAACTTACACGGCTGAGGGCCTAAAATTGTGCCTGTTTCACCTTCCTCTGCCCAGCCTACCAAGCTGCCCTACTCCTCAACTGTATTTTCACAGACTGCTACCTATGCCGTGCCACTAGGTACCCTGTTCCTAACCTAGCACTGTGGACTCTGCTATGCATTATAGGCCCCCTCAGCTGGTAGTCAGTGGTCCTGCACAACTATACCACTGCGTCTTAGATAATTATGTATCAGTCTCTCTATTTTTCTTTCTTCTTAATAGTACTTCCAAGCCAAACGCCCTGTACATAAACTCCTTTGTTATTTCTACTGTTGCCTAACTGTATATTCAATTGCATTTCTCCTGTATTTGATTCTACTGTAATTTTATTTTCTCTGTCTCTCACTACCCCTCCCCCAGGACGCATCTGGAATAGAGCGGTACCCTGCTCAGTATTTCTGCCTGGTAAAACTCTTACATAAATAAATAAACCGGTCTGGGGCGGTCCACCATTGGAGAGCGTGCCACATCTTCTGGGTTACAGTGATCAGCTGGTCGAAATGATTGTGGTGCTGAGTCCACTGGGCGGCCAGCTCCCACTGGAGGGGGTGCATGTGCAACCGGGCCCAACGGACCACAGAGGTACATGCCGCCATGTAACTCAGAAGGTGCAGAAAGTCCCGGGCAGGGCGCAAGTGCCCAACCTGTAATAATTGGGCAAAGGAGAAAAGAACCTCCACCTTGTCCGCCAGGAGCCAAGCTCTGGCTTGACAAGAGTCGAGCTCTGCCCCAATGAAGCCCATCAGCTGAGAAGGCACGAGTTCCGATTTGGCCTCATTAATCAGGAGGCCAAGTTGAGAGCAGATCTGGACGGCCAGGTCCCTGGACTTCTCCTCCTCCTGTTGGGTGGAACCTGCTAGGAGCCAATCATCGAGGTAGGGGTAAATTCTGAGCCCCCCCCCCCCGACGATGTGCCGCCATCACTGCAATGCATTTGGTGAAGACCCGTGGGGCTGATGATAGGCCAAACGGCATGGCTTGGAACTCGTACAGGGTTACTTTGACCCAGAAGCAGAGGAACCGCTGATGGGACGGACAGATTGGGACGTGAAAGAACGCATCCTGTAGATCCAGTGAACAGAAAGTACGGTTACGTAGGAACTTACCGTAACAGTAGATCTTCGAGAGAGGTTCCTTCAGTAGGTCATCACATATAGGACTGGCGCCACCTGGCGTCTGGCTGCACAGCAGACTTTTATGGCAATACCTGATGGAGGACCGCCCACCTGACGTCAGCATGACTGTATATAGTGAGCGGTCCCCACGCCCGCCTTCGGGTTCTCTCGCCGGAGCCAGGAAGAGGCCATGTAGTAGGAGCGAACAGGAATTGGTGTCCCTGTAAAACATAAAATGAGAGGAAGGAAGGAGGGAAAAATATGACCTACTGAAGGAACCTCTCTCAAAGATCTACTGTTACGGTAAGTTCCTATGTAACTGTACTATCTTACTTCGAGAGGGTTCCTTCAGTAGGTAATCACATATACAACAAAGTCCCAAGCAGTCCCTCCAAGAGAAAGACAGAGAGAAACTAGAGAGGAGGAAGCCAACTCCAACAGAACTGAAGTCCAGCATGGACCCAGCCTAGGACAAAAGGCCCTGCAGGACGGCTAAACCAAATCCGGCCCTCCGCCTAGAAGCAATGTCCAGACTGTAATGTTTGGTAAAGGTGTGGACAGAACTCTAAGTAGCGGCAGCACAAATGTCTGCTGTGGAAACGTTCCGAAGGAAGGCCGCAGAGGCAGCCATGCTCCTAGTAGAATGACCTCTTCTGGAACCCGGAAGAGGATTATCGTACTTTTGGTAACAGTACTGGATGCAGTTTCCTAACCATTTGAAAAGGCCCTGCTTAGAAACTGGTTTGCCCCTCGACCTCGGGGCAAAGGAAACGAATAACTGATCGCAAGAGCAGAGCTCTTTAGTCCGGGGAGTATAGCACCGGAGGATTTGATGGACATCCATCGTGTGAAGGAGTGCCTCACCCTTATTAGAAGGGGATGGGCAGTAAACCGGAAGCTCAACTGATTGGTTCAGTGTGGCTTCTGACACCACCTTGGCAAGGAATCTCAGATGCGTCCGAAGGACCGCCCGGTCCCTGTGGAAAATCAAATATGGCTCCTTGCAGACTAGAGCGTGAAGCTCCGAAATCCTTCGGGCGGAGGTGATAGCCACCAGAAAAAGCATCTTCCATGACAGGAAGCACAGATCACAGCTCATAGCTAGTTCGAAAGGATGAAGGGTGAGCTTTTCCAGGACGAAGTTCAAGTCCCAAGGTGGAGTTGGGCTGCGGATGGGGGGTTTCAGAAAGGTCTTTGAGACCTCCAACTGAGCCACGGGTTTACCATCCACTAGCTCGTGGTACACAGAAATGGCAGAGATATGAACCTTCAAAGAAGAATAGGACAGACTGGAGTCTGATAAATGAAGGACGTATTCCATGACTTGAGGGGCTAAACAGGAGAAAGGGTCCCAACCCTGAGCGGTAGCCCAGATGGAAAACCGCTTCCACTTCATGGCATAAGTGGAACGGGTGGACGGTTTCCTGGCCACGATGAGGATCTGAGCCACTCTAGAGGAGACCCCAAAGCGAGAAATCACCATGTCTGAAGGAGCCACACATGAAGATGCAGGGTCCTGAGCCCCGGAAGAACCAGCCTGCCCTGATCCTGAGTCAGGAGGTCGTGAGTCAGTGGAAGTGGAACCGGTGGTTCCCTGGAGAGCTGCTGTAACAGCAGGAACCAAATTTGTTTCAGCCAGAGAGGAGCAATAAGGATCATTTTTGCTCCCTTGGCTTTAAGTTTGAGGAGAACCCTCTGCAGAATGGGAAAAGGAGGGAAAGCATACACAAATTTCCCTGTCCATGATAGAGACAATGTGTTGTTCCAAAAAGCACTGTGCTCTGGAACGAGCGAGCAAAACTTGGGAAGTTTTGTGCTGGATTGGGAGGTGAAGAGGTCAATTTCCGGACGTCCCCAATTCTGGAAGATGGTGTCCGCCACTTACTGATGCAATTCCCATTCGTGGGCGAGGGTTCAAGTTCTGCTGAGACTGTCCGCCAGGATGTTTAGAATGCCTGAAACGTGCATGGCCACCAGGACCAGAAGGTGCTGGACTGCCCAGTTCCACACCTGGATCGCCTCCCTGCAAAGAGGGTACGATCGGGTTCCTCCCGGTTTGTTGATGTACCAAACTACCGACATATTGGCCAAGGCCAAAGTACGTCCGCCCCTCAGCTTAGGAGCCTCGTTCTCTGTGACTGGATGCTGACTGGTTCACCGACGCTGCCTGAGGCTTGTGACTGCACTGGGCGATTCAGGCAGCATAGCCATTGGTGCGCCTTTCTCAGACTTAAGCCTGTCTCCCACGCCAGATACTGTCTGACTTCTCATAAGATATTTTTTCCCACCCCACCACCCCCTCCCAGGCCTCCTTTAAATATGCTTTTGGCCCACCCACTCTTAGTTGTCCCTTATCTCATTAGTTCGGTTTCTCTTGACCTAACCACTCCTTATGTAAACCTCTCATGCTCACTCTCTCTCTCACACCAACGTTGCAGCCGCTTCTACCCTGATTTTTGTACTCTCCTTCCCTTCTGTGATCTCTCTGGTATTCAGACTTTCTCCTGTCCTAAAATGCTTACTTGACTGACTACTGTGGTTATGCTTGTGCTTCTCGGCCCCATACCCCGGGGTACAACTCCTGCTATTCACACCTTCACTTGGTACTTCTCACAGCCCTGCATTACACCTCTGGTATGGTCACAGGGACACATGAGATGGACTATCTGGCCCTCCGCCCCTCTTTGTGGCACCTTGGGTCCTTCTCAAACTTAAAGCGTGCAGCTCCCTGATGATCCCACTGGCTGTGCATGTACTCTACAATGTGTCAAGATGGCCCCAGCACTATGGCGCTATAAAGCACAGGAACATCACTCACAAGCAAGTCTGCAGCATGCTCAAATCCCTTCTCCTATGGCTACTGCTTATGCTGCTCCTGCTCTCAGGAAATGTTCACCCCAATCCAGGTTCCTCCGGGCACGCAGCAGAAAATTTGATAAGGAGGGAAGGGTCTCTCACCCTGGCATCTATTAATACCTGTAGCATCCTCAGCAAGCTAGATTCCCTTCAGTCATGGATTCAACAGCATAACCCTGATGTCCTCTCCGTGGTTGAAACGTGGCTAAACCCTAAGATCCCAGATGCCTCTGTCTCAATCCCTGGCTACTCCATATTCAGGCAAGAAAGGACTTCCAAACGAGGTGGGGGCTGTGCCATATACCTCAGGAGCACCCTCTTAGGTCATGCTATTCCAACTCCAAACCAGGGCACCTCTGCTCAGGTCCTCGTCATCAAAGTCCTCCTTGGAGCCCACAATAAGGAACTTACTGTTGTCTCAGTTTATATACCCCGTAAGAACCAGGTCACTGGCTTCAACAACATTCTGGAATACATAAGGAGCTTGCATCATAACACACAAGCTATAATTCTTGGTGATTAATATTAACTGGCTCTCCCCTGAGGACTCTGTATTCAAGGATACAGTTACAGCGCAGCACCTCTCACAACCTGACCTCACCCCTACCAGATGCAACAACTACAGGACCAGTACTTTCACACTACTAGACTGGATTCTGCCTAACCGCCCCGAATGAATCTCTAATGTCGCAGTCCTCCTGGATACAATTAGTGATCACTCTCCTATCATCTGTTCTTGGACTAAATTTCATCAAACCCCCTCCCAAGCTTCTCTACACAAGGGTAATTAATCAGGGGCACCTTCAGCTACTAAAATTCCACCTAAACAGACTTGACTGGGCAGTGCTGGACACACTTAATGATATTAACAAAGCCTTGAACTTGTTCATCGACCACTTCAACTCAGCCTGTAACATCTACGCGCCACTAAAAAAGATGAAGGTCAAAGGACGGTCGAACCCCTGGATTACCTCTGATCTTTTAACATGTCTTAAGCACAGCACTGGGACCACCTTTGGCAATGTGCTCGTGCTACACCTTCGCAAGGAAACATACAAAAATACAAAGCAGCACGCAATGCCTGCACTCATCTAATTCGGAATACCAAAAGCAAATATTTCAAGGAGGCACTGACCAACTCTTGGGGTGATGGGAAAAACTTCCGGAACAACCTGAAAGAACTCACCTGCAATGATCCTAAAGCACCCCCCACTATGCTCAACATACACGGCACTCCAATGCTTGACCTTGGCACCATTATCAATACCTTCAACAATGCTTTCTCGAACCGGAACAATGTACTTCCTCCTAATTTCTTTGACAACCCTTCCCCCAATGCCCCCCATGAGACCACCCTAAATGTTCATACAGCTACACAATTGTTCTTCAAAGAGGTTCCTCCACATATGGCTTGTACCTATATCCGCAAAGTAATCTGCAAGTCCTGGTACAGTGGTGACTCCCTTCATCTCAAACTTCTGGATTGAGTTCTGGATGAGGTCGTTGAACCACTGACGAAGATCTTTAAACTTTCACTAAGTCTGGGCCAATTCCCCTCACGCTGGAAGCTGGCAACTGTCAGACCGGTGCATGAAAGTGGAGACAGGTCTCTCCATTCCAACTACAGACCTATCTCTCTCCTCCCCCTGTTATCTAAGGCATTCGAATGAATAGTGTCCGACCTGCTAGTCGAATTCCTGGATAAGTATGAAGTCCAATGTCCAGAACAGCATGGCTTCAGAAATGGGCACAGCACCACCACGGCTCTTCTGGAATTCATGAGTTTCATTCACGACACGCTCGACAAAGGAAACTGTGTTGGGGGGGGGGCAGTTTTCATAGACCTCACAAAGGCCTTCGACACAGTTAATCACCCTCTACTTCTTAGGCAACTGTCCTACATTGGGTTCTCTAATGATACCCTTCCATGGTTTGCTAGCTACCTCAAGAATCTGACCCAATGGGTCAGGATTGCAGGTGTCACGTCCGATGTCAAGCCTGTCCTCTCCGGAGTCCCCCATGGGTCCATTCTGGGAAGTCTACTCTTCTCCCTCTTCCTCAATAGACTCCCTGGTGTCTGCCAGCAAAAAATTCTACTTTACGCGGACGATGCAGTACTATTCTCCTGCCACCATGACACTAAACTCCTTGAAACACAGCTGCAGCTTGACTTCAAGCGTGTTGAAGATTGGTTCAGCACGCATAAACTCATCATAAATTATAGCAAGACCAAAGTAATGACCTTCTGTAATCCACGGAGCAGGTACAAATCTCGGTCCTTCAATATCATGAACAATGCCGGGTACTTACTCGAACATGTCCTGGAGTTCAAATACCTCGGTGTCACACAGGATAGCTCCCTCTCCTACATGCGGCATATTGACACTGTTGCCAATGCCGCCAATTTGCGAATTGGTCTGCTACACAAGCACTGTATTACTGCGGACACCCTTAGACTGGCCATCTACAGCTCTGTCACCTCTATCATTGACTACGGTCCGGATATCTACGGCTCCGCTTCTTCAACTGCCCTCCGTAGAATCTCAGTCTCGCTCAACAAAGCCTGCAGGCTCTTAACAGGTGCTGCCCCAGACACGAAAACTTATGACCTCTATGCACAGACTTGTTGACTACCACTCCTCAACAGAATTCAATACCAGACCTGCCTGCTTACCAGAAAGATTCTCCTTGGTCTCATGCCCCCTGGTGTTTGTAAGCTCCTCTCTGCCTTCAGTGGTACTCAGCAAACGCGTAGTGCCCAATCCCAAACCTTTCAGGTTCCTAGATGCTGTACCTCCTTGGGTCAGCGATCCTTCTCCTATAGGGCTCCTCACTGGTTTAATACCCTCAACAAAGAAGCACTTTCCTCCCCAACACTTGGATCCTTTAAAAAGAATATCTGACTTTACCTCACCTCTACCTCCAAATGTGACTGCTTCTCCTAAAGGACTGGTCCATTCACTGATTAGTCGATCTTGACCTGTAGCCTGCATCCCTCCTGGCACTACTCCCTCTGGCATCTGTCTTTCTTGTGCCCCTTTTTTCTTCCCCTCTCTCTCCACCCTCCTTCCCCTTCCCCCCTTACACTCCTCCTCCTCCACTCTTCAAACCTCATCTTTCTTTTCCCCTGTACCTGATCCCCTCCAACAATCCCTCTCCCACCTCATGACAAAGGCCCCTCAGCCTGCCTACTTCTCTCTGGCAATCTCCTATTTAATATCAGACCGATAGTTCCCTTTCTTCTTAATTGCCTTACTCTTCTGCTACATCATCTATCTGCCTTATTTACATTGCTCCCTACTAATAACCTTTACCTCTAAAGTGATCTACAGCTGCAAAAATATGTCAACCATGTCTCTACTATGCCAGTTTACCATTACCAACCTTTGTATGTATGTTTTCCCCTTCCTTTGACGTGGAACCTTCATAAATGAACAGCTCCTGCTCAAAGGTACTTGTAATCCAAGAGTTTAATAAAATAAAATAAAAAAAAAAAAAAAAATCGGGGACTTTGATCGTTATCCCCAGTCGGTTAAAGAGGTCCAGTGTGAAAGACAGAGTTTCCAACAAAAGATCCCTGGACGGAGCTGAGATCAGCCAGTTGTGAAGGTAAGGGAACACCACAAAACCCCTGCAGCGTAAAAACGCCACTACCATCGCCAGGCACTTGGTAAAAACCCGAGGTGCCGAAGACAGACCAAAGGGGAGTGCCTGGAACTGGAAATGCTCTCCTTGGAAACAAAAACGCAGGAAACGGTGGTGGCTGGGGAAGATAGGGATGTGCAGGTAGGCATCCTGCACGTCCAGGGTGCAGAGCCAATGATTCTCAAACAGGAGAGGAAAAAGGCTCTGGAGAGTCAGCATGCGGAACTTCTTGTACTCTACATATTGACTGAGTTGACTCAAGTCGAGGATGGGTCTGAAGTCCCCAGTCTTTTTTGGAACCAAAAAGAAATGGGAGTAAAAACCTTTTCCCCTTTGCCCGAAGGGAACTGGCTCAACTGCTTCTTTGAGCAACAGCGCACTGACCTCCTCGCAAACGAGAAGGGCCTGATCCCGGGAGTAAGAGGACTTCCGTGGAGGAGTATCCGGAGGGATCTCCAGAAACTCGATGGTGTGTCCGATTGACACTAGTTGCAGGACCCACTCGTCTGAGGTGATCGCCCTCCACTCCTCCGCGTGAACCTCCCCCCACCTGCTCCCCACTGTGAGACTGAGGGTGCAGTGGGGCCGGAGAGTCAAGAAGTGACGGGACGTTCAGGAGGAGGTCCCCAGGCTCGCTGATTCTTGGGAGCAGGGGGAGTAGCGGTACCCGTGGCCTTACGCTTACCTTGGCGTTGCGCCTGAGCATTTTTCCGCTGCCTCCCAGTCCTTTTCCGAAAGGGTTGCTGCTGCTGTTGGGTGCCCAATCAGTACATGGACCTAACGGATCTAAGGGCCACACCTTTGTCCTGTAGATCCGTTATGATGTCCTTGGTATCTCTCCCAAAAAGGACTGAGCCCCTGGAGGGGGCGTCCTGAATTGCCAACAGGACTTCGTTGGCAAGCCCAGGGAAACGAAACCAGGAATGCTGCCTAAGCGCAACGGCAGTTGTCGAGGTATGGGCCACCGAATCGACAGAGTCGTAGGTGGCTCGAAGAGCATGCCTACAGGAGATCCTAGAGAGGCAGAGATCCTTGGCAAGTTCCTCCTTAAGAGGCGAAGAGTCCATAGACTGGACCTTTGCCTCTAGCCTGGCCATAGTCTGTTTTTGGTGAGATATCATGTGGGCCATGTAACTAAGGGAGCGAAGGTCGCACGTGACCAACGAGTAGACCTTCTTCCTGAACTGGTTCATCAGCCTCGACTCTTTGCCAGGAGGTGTCGCGCTCATGTGCTTGGGAGCTGTGGAGCGGTCATGAGCAGCCGAGATAACCACAGAGTCTGCCTTAGGATGAGCCGTTAAAAAAGGTGCATCCTTTGGCACCCGGTAGAGCCTGTCCACCCTCTTGGGGACAGCAGGGATTGAATGAGGCATCTGCCAGATGGTGGTGGTGAGGTCTTGATGAGGACCCACCCATAGGGGGAACGGAATAGACGGCAGAGACTCTAAGTCAAGATGCTCCGCTAGTCTCTGCCGCATAGGATCTGGGTCCTCAGACTCCCAATCGAAGTGTTCTCTTAAGGTCCTCAAGAGGTCCGAAAAGGAAGGATCCTCCAGAAGGGATTTATGGAGATTGTTCCTTTCGTATCCTCAGGGTTCTCCACAGGTTCCTCCTCCCTTCCATCGGAACTGTCTTCCGCCTCCTCAACAGGATGATGAGTGAAATCCCGCAGGGGAACGTCCTGCTGAGTCTTCCCTAAGATGTGGACGGTGGAAACAGAACTGCTTAGGGAAGGGAATCTAGGAAGCTGCGGTTGTGGGAATCTGGTTTCCAGATATGTAACCAGCTCTGACCTGGATCCCTGCCACCAAGACTGAATCATAGTCTTGAAATCCGGACCCACCGGAGGGGGGATAGTACCCCTGGAAACCCATATAAGGGGAATATGGGTTGAATCCATGGTGGAACTGCCCAAAATGGCACCAATCAGGAGTGGAACCCCTACGGGTAGGGATCCCTAGGATACCCAAAGGGGTAATGGGGGACAGTTCGGGGTCTAGAATAGATCCCAGACGGATCAGGCGCGGGGGACCCACGCCGGACCCGCTGTGTATACTGAGGACGGTCCGCTGCTGGGACAGCCCACGCCGGAGGACTGACATCGGCACCGGTGCCACGTGATCCAGCGCTGAAAAGGATCTGGTGTCGGAGGGGCTGGTGTTGGAACCAGATGAAGGAGCTCCGGCATTGGGACCGGGTCTGGCGTCTGGGCCAGAGGTAAAGGCCTGTCGGCCAGTCCCGGCTGAGAGACTGTCATCGGGATCACTGGCGTTGGGGGAGGCGCTGGTGTCCCATCGGAAGGCGGAGGGGCTTCCACAGGTAGGCCGGATGGCTGCGAAGGAGCCTCCTGATCCGGGGCCCCCGCAGGGGAATGTGGAGATGCACCCACAACACAGAGGCTCGATGGGGTCTCTGATACCATCGCTGGATGCGTCCAAGGTAAAAAGCGAGGACGCAGGCATAGTAGGAGGAGGAGGGAGAGGGGCTTTCTCCCTCTGGTCCCGCCGGACATCAGGTGAGGTGCCATTAGGCTCCGACGGAGGAACCAGGCCTGTGCGGTTGTCAGAAACGCCCGGCTTAGCGGGCAAAATCGGGCAGCCGGGGGGTGGAGCCCCTGGCCGGCCTATCGACCATGGCCGGGTGACTGCCCCCAGCAGGGAGTTGACTTCAGGGCTGCTGCACGGTCCCCAGAAGAGCCAAATACCGACGGGCAGAGGCGCGCTGAAGTTGCCGGAGGAGCCGGCAGCCAACTTCTCCGTTGGAGTCTTGTCCGACTTACTGTCCGACTACTACTTTGGCAGTAGTTGGGCCTTGCTTGTGGATGGCCTGGCATCGTCCGCAGAGACAGCCCGCTCCTAGACTTCTTGTGTTTTTTCGAAGGGGAAAATTTTTCGGACGAGTCCCTGAGGTGCTCCATTTTTTCTCCAAGGAGGTCACATGAGATTTAAGAAGGTGGGCCTCCAATGCCTGCTGCCTCCGTTTTTTGGTGGCCTGGCTGAATGACTGGCACTCAGGGCAGGAGGAGATAGGATAGTCTGGACCTAGGCAGAGAACGCACTTCTGGTGACAGTCTTTGTGCACGATCTGCGTGCCACAAGCCAAGCACTTTTTCTTCGAAGACATCAATACAATTTACTGAAAAGTGCGAGGGATAGAAACCCGACGCAATAGAACTTTCTCGACGATCGCTAATGGAAGTCTGCGATGATACTGACACAAGGCGACGGTGTGAAAGAACTGGTGGGCGGGCGTGGGGACTGCTCACTATATACAGTCACACTGACGTCCGTCACGTGACATCACTTGGGCGGCCCCCCCATCAGGTATTGCTGGAAAAGTCTGCCGTGCAGCCCAACGCCAGGTGGCGCCAGTCCTATATGTGATGACCTACTGAAGGAACCCTCTTGAAGTAAGATCCACATGTTTCGCTCCAGCGATGGTATGATCTGGGACAGAGTGACCATCCGAAAGGTGCGTGACCTAAGATAGTGATTCAGGTCGTGCAGCTCTAGAAGGGGGCATCAGCCCCCCCCCTTCCCCGTCCACTTGGGCACCAGGAAGTACCTGAAGACAAAGCCTGGGCCTGCTGGAGGATCCACCACTGGAGCTACTGCCTCCTTGAGGAGGAGCTGATCTATGTCGTCTCGAAGAGCCGACTGGGTCTGAGTGGATACTCTTTCCTCCAGAGGGGCGCGGGCTCGGCTTGGAGGGTACTGCTCGAATTCCAGAGGCAGTCCCTGACCGACCACTTCGAGAAACCACCTGTCCGAAGTGACAATGGACCAGGCGGAAAGGAAGTGGTGGAGCCAGACCCCCATGGGAGGACCCAGAGCTGGTGTGATGGGAAAGGGGGTGGCAGCCCCAGCCTAGTCATTGAGCAGGCTTGGATGAGGCTCTAGGACCTGAGCCTCGGCCTCCTTTACGGGCCTGTTGGGGTCCGTGCTTGGGCTGAGGGTGCCAAGCTTGAGCCTGCTGCTGATGCTGGTGCTGCTGTCCACCTTGAAAGGAGGACCGCTGAGCCGAAGGGGAAGAGTGTTGAAAAGGCTTCTTTTTCTTCTGTTGGTTCTTGCCCGAAGATCCCTCGGTAGAAGTAGCGTCCAAGTTGGCACTAGACTGCTCAATGCGCTGAAGGTGACCGGCCACTCCTGGGCCGAACAAGTCGGTCCCAAGGAAGGGCATATCAGCTAGTTTGTGCTGGGTATCCGCCGGCAAGGAGGAGAGCCTCAGCCAAGCCCTGCAACGAGAGGCAACTGCGGCAGCCATCGAGCGGGCACAAAAATCCCCAATGTCTAGGGCTTTTGAAACTGTTTGGAGACAGCTCGGCCCCGACCCTGGACTTGCTTGACCGTGGTCTGCATATCCGTGGGGAGATGTGGGATGACTTAATCTAGCGACCCCAGAAGGGTGTGAGAGAAGTGTGCCATGATGACGGCTGAACTTGCCTGACGAAGGCCCAAGGATGAAGCCGCACAGACCTTCCCGGCTGAATGGTCCAAAAGCTTGTGTAACCCCCCTGTTACCTGGGGTTACAAAAATCCCAGTAAGACCTAGTGGTAGGCAGGGAAGGCAGCTTGTGAAACTCCAGTTAAATGGATTTCACAATGTCTCACTCTGTTCTCAGTCTCAGCTGAGACTGAGGGATAACATCATTTTAGAACTGTTGCAGCTGCATAAACCACACTGGAATGTTGTAGTTGGAGGTTAGAGTAGAACGCTGGGGAATTTGAAGTCAGTTCTGTTGCAGTCTGTAGTTGAGGAAGGAGGTGCTCTGCTGTAAGTAGGCCCTCAGAGCTCTAAGCTCTGTCAAAGAGCTATTTTGTTTGTATAGGTGTGTGTTCTCACCTGAAGAGGAACACAAGAAGAGCACAATGAAGTGGTAGAGATTGCTTTCAGTGGTTCAGGGCCCCATCCCTGCGGGGATGGGGGGAAGGAATCAGCCTGTTTCTAGGGGCAACCCCCCTGGTCCGGCTAGGGAGAAAAAGAAGCTGCCTGAGTTAAGTTCGTGCTGAGGCACCAGAAGATCTGGACGAGATTTCTTTGAGGAGAAAACGCCTGTGGGGCACCTGCAACCAAGGGGCAAGTTCACTCTGCTAAAGAGCCAATGTGTTTTCACCTGAAGCAAGATGAAACTAAGGTGACTGTTACTGTGGGGTCAGGAAAAGACAGCTAAGTACAGTTTGGAAGATGTGGGGATTGGACTGCTCAACTCTGTGGGGGGTCTAGAGTAATGGACACAGCTACTTATTAAGTATGTTCAAGTTCAGCACAAATGGGATGTAAAGACAGTAGACTGAATGTGAATACATTTAAAAAGAATCTATACAGCAAAGTGTTTTAAAGGATGAGGTGTTACAGTCCAGAGAAATGGCCGGGTATGAATTATGGGAGTGACAGGTGGGAGACGCTCCATCAGTAGTAACCAAATTCACCTCTACGGGTTTGCTCTGGGACACCTGTTGCTTTCTCTCAGGTACTTGGCCAGTGTCTGAGGAAAGTACCCAGATGTGGGATTGATGAGGAATATTCCCTTATGGAGCAGATGTGCTCACAGGTGGTTTAGGGAACCACCAGTAAATGTTTCCATGCTAAATGGAAAGTGGCCAAGTGGCTGGTAAGGGAGCCATGCCAGGGAAAACCCAGAGCAGCGTACAAGTTCGGGCTGTGTGCCCAGTGTGTTTCAGAGCCTGAGGGCTAAAGTGAATGAGGATGTGTTCTGATCTCCATAAATCTGCATTACCAGGAGTGTAGCCCGTGGGGTCCATCTATGCTTTGTTTATTCTGTTGGATGTGAATAAAGCCACACTTTAGAATCCCACTTCTGGTATTGGACATTACAGTTATTGCTTCCTTTGTCTGGAGTTACTTGGGTGCCCCTGTTGCAGAGTAGCCAAACCTAGCCAATGTGCCGAGTGACATATTTCTCCCCGAACCCAGCCCACCAGGTAGAGCTGTCAAGATGGAAATGGCAAACCTGGGTGGGGGGTTACACTTGGACTGTATCGGGAAGTTGGTCAGTGTCAGCAGAACTACCAGTAGGCCTTAAACACAGAGGCGGTCACCAGGCTCTTGGCCGAAGGGTGCTCTGTGAACCCTGCAAGGGACCCCACAGGCACCGCGTACTTGCAAGCCATGTGGGTAGATGGTGCTGGACAAGAGGCAGGGCACTGCCAAAGTTCTAGGGCTGGGCCACCAATGGCCTCAGCCACAGGAAAGGCCTCTGTCGGGGTATCCCCTCTCTTAAGGATGTCCGTAAGAGGGTACTCCGCCTTTTTCTGGATTGGCTCCAGGGGCATCCCAGTAGATTCAGAGATGAGGCTAAGGATCCCTTGAAAAGATGAGAGACCTTCCTCCGTCTCTAAGCCAACGGTCGACTCATCATCCCCTGGATGTGAGTGCAAGCCAGTGACATCTGGGTAGAAGGGCCTACTGCCCAGGTCACTCTTGACCCGCCGAGGGTAGTTTGGGGTCACCGTGACTGACAATGCCAGGGAAGCCCGGTGTCTGGTCCATCTTCCTTGGAAGGAGCCCCTCCCACAGGCTGTTTGGGCGGCTTTCCACCACAATAGGTGGGGAGGTCGTTTTGGGCCGAACTGGTAGTTTTGCCAGCTCAGTGGGCTGAGGAACTGACTTGGTTGGCTCCAAAGGAGTCGGCTTCAGCCAAGGAGGCAAAAGCCAAGTAATGGCTGGTGTAGAAGCTGGGGTGGGCTTGTGCCCAGACAAAATCAGCTGTTGACATGAGGTCCTCGTAGTGCCGGAGTTTCCGCCGGATCCTCTTCTCATCCGAGGAGGACGAGGACGACCGATGGCGTCGCCTCTTTTTAGAGAGCTTATGGCTCTTCCTTGATCTGTCAGATAAGGGAGTCTGAGACCTCGATCGAGATCGGGGGTCCGACTCGGTCGTTCGGGAGACGCCGGTTGGACCGGTGATTTCCCGGGATCAGGGACCACATCTTCGATCAGAGTCCCAGCAGGCTGGGTCTCGTCATCTGGGAAAAAACAGATTGGGTGTTCAACTGAGGGAATCATTGATCAGAGTCGGTGATACCGGATTGGCAGGATCAATCAAGATCACAACCTCATCAACAGATAATTCGATCGACTGACCAGACGGCAAAGCCGGAAAGCCAACGGCCAAAGAAGTGATCTCGACCGAAGTCGAGACCGCATGCTCTCGGGACTGAGACCTCTCTCGTTCCCAAGAACGTCTCAGTTGAGACGAAGACACACTCGGGATTGAGAGGAGTGTGAGCCCACAGGTGCCACTCCCTTAGTAGGAAGAGACTAGCACAACTCCCGGAAGGAGCCAGAGAACGAGGAGCCCAGGCTGAGTGGAACGAAAAAGCTCCGAGAAGAATCCGCAGCGCAAGCTGCTTCCTCCTCGAATGCTTTATGCGCTCCAACTGCGGCGGCTCGCAGTCAAGGAAACCGCCCACCAGGCCTCTTTGGATTTCACTAGAGGGTTCCTCTTCTCCAGCCCCCAGCTTCAGGCATGCAAGACGGTTGTCAAGGATGTTGGGATGAAAAGCCAAACACAGACTGCATGAAGAGGTGTGCAGTGGAAACACAGAGGCAGTAGAGCATGTGGTGTGAGGCAGTGCGCAACATCTTCTGGCCTTCAAGACGTCAGCCAAATCGGGGGCAAGGCTCTTCCATAATCTAAGCAACAAACTTACATCACCAATGTGAGTAACGAATTTTCAGTAAATCCAAAGGTTTGAAAGCCAGGGCCTATGAAATGTGTGAGCACGAGGGAGGCAACCTGAATCTTCCAGTGGAAAGGAAGATCTGGCGTCATGGGGCGAAGCCGAGATATATACCACCTGGGTAGATGGGAGGAGCCAGCTTGAAGACTTCCGGTGAGATTTAAAGTGGAAGGGGACATGCCAATAAGTGTGGATGAACAAAATATCCATGATCCTAGAATGCACATCATGGTGCATGCCACCACAAAAACTCTCCTTCTCCATGCATCGATCTCCGAAGAGTCAGTGTTGGGAGGAGGGGTCATGTATGGGGCACCTAGGCCCAGTAAGGGTCTGCAACACCAAAATCCACTAGATGGGATGAGGGATAGAGCCTGTGGGAGTGCAATATCTGCACTGGATGTCCCTAGAGGCAGAAGAAGGGGCAAAGGGACGGAGCCAGATATCTCTGGATGCCTCCGTAAAAGGCTGGGGCCACGGATGTAAGACACAAGCATCATCATTATATTCCCAAGGGAATGACAGCGCCAGGGTAGCAGTACTGGCGCTGTCTGTCGAGAAACTGTGTCCCTAGTTAATGCTGTGACCCCTGTCAGAATTACCACCATCTCTGGACCATGGGTGAGCCACAGGCCCAGAGCCCCGCCTCAACAGCTCACCAGGGATGATGCTACCCCTTCCCCAGCAAAGCCCAGAATCCAGGCCTTAACCCCCTATAAAGTCAGCCCTGGACATGGCACCACAAGAAGCACTGGAAACAGATTCAGCACTGAGAACAGCTCTGGAACCTAAACAGGCACCACGAACAGTGCCAGAAAGGGTCCTGTCAACACCCCCAGCGCCAGCCTGAGGGGCAACCCCAAAAGTGACTCACAGCTTTGAGTCAGGCTTGGAACCAGGCCCAGAAAGGCCTCCATCCTCGCTGGCTCCATCTGCAAGCCCAAGGTTGGCACCATCCTCATCCCCTGGGTCATCTACCCACTCAGGGGAAGCAACAACAATAACCTCTGGTCAGCTTCAAAATGCTTTCCTCTTCTAGCAGTGCTTGCAATGCCAGAAGGGTCCTGGTGTTACGGTCGGCAACACACCGTTAACCGGTACCAGCTTAGGTGGCACTAGGCTGCAACACCAAGGCACCCACCGGTGTGTATAGCTTAAGTCTCACCACCGGGGGCATCTGCTGGCCTGAAGGACCAATGGACTGGTAGGGGTGCTCAGGTCTCGTGAGGTAAGAAGTCCATAAAGATGCAGGCGTTGCATCTAAGAATACTGTGGTCAGCGCCAAGGCAGGCCCAGCAGTTATGCTGGTCCTGACTAGTAATACAACACCAACAGGAGCACCAACACGGGAGGGGGTTGCCATAGTTCTTCATGCTTGTCTTCTTGTGGCTTTTATGCTCCTCAGGACTGGACACAACGATGCAGAAAAAAAAAACAAGGAAGTGAAGAGTTTGTCTCTGAACTACTTAATAAAGCAGCACTGTGTAACTCAATGCTGTCTAAAAAAATGGCATTGAACTGAAAAAACAGTGACGCAGTTAGACGAACACAGCTCCCATGGTGTGCACGCGAAGGCAGAAAAAACAGAACTGAGGAAGGGAGGGGACCAGCATCAGCTACTGGCCAACCCATGAGTGCAACGTCACTTTGTCTGCCTCGATGGCGGCGCAGGCACTGATGTCAGTTCCCTGGAATGCAAAAGACTTTTGCTTCTTCTGGATTCCAGTGCTTCCGGCATAGACCTATAAGTAGGAATGAATGGTGAAGACTGATTCTCGGGAGATTTAAGATTTATTTGGGCCAAACCAGTCGTCACTATTGAAATCACCCTCACTGCCCCCCCCCTTCCAGGAGAACAGCTAAGCTAATCATACCTTACTTGCTTTGAAGAAATATGAAGACCTTTTTTTGAACTGTCATTCATACTCTTTCTTTACCCTTAGCACAGAGAACATGTATAAAATCATTTACAAAGAGTGTTCAGGCTATTCCTGGACTGACTCACCTTTTCTATGCCATTACTTTCTAGTTTAAATAGTATGAGCATATTTATACAATATTATTATGCTGCAAATATAACTTTAAATGTATGTTTCAAGTAAGTACCTAAATTCAAAAAGTAAATGCTTTATGTTTTAAAATCCTCCATGTATGGTTTAAAACCCTGTGCCATCAATCTCTCAGGCCTTCTCTGGCAACCTCGTGGCCTCAAAACCACTCACTACCACCAGTGTCCCCATGACTTAGAAAAGTAGTTACGTAAGAACTTACCATAACAGTAGATCTTCGAGAGAGGCTCTTGCAGTAGGTAATTACATATAGGACTGACGTCGGCAGGCGGCAGGACCCCACGGAAACATTTCTAGCTAGCAGTCTCTGGCTAGGGACCGCCCCCACATCAGGTGACCGGCGTCAGGAGACGTCGGCATAAAGGGGCGGTCCCTCATGCCTGCCTTCCAGTTCTTTCCCGCCACAGGCCTCAAGAGACCGGACGAGAGAGAAGCAGATATTTCCCTCGCTGGAAAAGGAGCTGAAAAAGCTTAGGGGGATGGAGGGTGGGAAGGTATTACCTACAGCAAGAGCCTCTCTCGAAGATCTACTGTTACGGTAAGTTCTTACGTAACTATACTATCTTACTTCAAGAGGGCTCTTGCAGTAGGTAATTACATATAGGACTGAGTCCCAAGCAGTCTGGAACAATAGAAGCACATGGGAGGAGGAAAGCTACTCAAAGCAAATCCTTTAGCTGTGGAGGCCTTAAGAAAGAAGGCCTTGCAGAACAGTGAGCCCGAAGCCTGCTCTACGGCGAGAGGCAATATCCAAACTGTAATGTTTTGTAAATGTATGAACAGAAGTCCAAGTGGCGGCAGCACAAATGTCTGCCGCTGACACATTCTTGAAACATGCCCGCAGAGGCAGCAACCCCTCTAGTGGAGTGACCTCTTATTTGACCCGGAAGGGTCGTCTTGTACTTGTCATAACAGAAGGTGATGCAATGAGCCAACCATTCAGATAGGCATTGCTTGGAAACAGCATTGCCTTCTCTTTTGGGGGCAAAAGAGACAAAAAGTTGATCAGTTTTTCTGAGATCCTTTGTTCTGTTAGTGTAGTATCTCAGAATGCGGTGAACATCCATAGTATGAAGTAGATACTCCCCCTGACTGAAGTACTGCGTAAAGAAGGCGGGTAATTCTATTGACTGGTTCAAAGTAGATTCCGCTACCACTTTGGGGAGAAACTTAGGATTAGTGCGCAGAGCCACGCGTTCCTTGTGAAACATCAAGTACGGAATTTTACACATCAGGGCCAGGAGCTTGGAAATCCTCCGAGCAGAGGTAATGGCCACTAGGAAGAGCGTCTTCCATTACAGGAACTTCATGTCTGCTGAGGCCGCCGGTTCAAAGGGAGGCAAAGTAAGCTTCTCAAGAACGAAGTTCAAATCCCAAGGAGGGGTGGGAACTCTGATAGGGGGTCTCAAATGAAGAACCCCTCTGAGGAAAATCTTTGAGACTTCCAGTTGAGCAAAAGTCCTATCTGCGAAGGGAATGTGGTAAGCCAAAATGGCCGCCATGTGTACCTTCAGAGACGAGTGACTAAGACCCAGGTTGAAGAGGTGACGCAGGTACTCCAGCAGTCACCCAACTGAGCAAGAGAAAGGCTCAAAGCCTTCTGAAGCGGCCCAGATTGAGAACCGTTTCCACTTCATGGCATAAGTAGACCTAGTGGAGGGCTTCCTATCCTCCACCAAGATCTCAGCCACCTGGGGAGAAACCCCAAAGCAGGCTTGAGCTATGTCTGCAGGAGCCACACAGGCAGCTGAAGGGACGTGAGGCCTGGATGAACCAGGAGTCCCCTGATCCTGGGTCAACAGAATCCGAGACAGCGGAAGAGGAGGCAGTTGCAGTAGAGAGAACCAAACTTGCCTGGGCCAGAAAGGAGCGATCAGGATCATTCGTGCTCCTTCTGAACCTAGTTTCTGCAAGACACGCGGGATCAGAGGAATCGGGGAGGCATAGGCGAATCTGTCCCTCCAATCTAGAGACAGAGCGTGTCTCCAGAAAATGCCTCGCTCTTGAACGAGCGAGCAGAAGTTGGGAAGCTTTGCATTTAGAGGCGAAGCGAACAAGTCCACCTGAGGTGCTCCCCAATGTAGGAAGATATCGTCTAGGCCCCCTGATCCAGCTCCCACTAGTGAGCTTGAGCAGACGAGCAGCTTAGTTTATCTGCTAAGGAGTTCTCGACCCCTGGAACATGAACTGCTGTAAGGTGAAGGTCGTGGTGTGCTGCCCAATCCCAGACTCTCATCACTGCCCTGCAGAGAGGGTAGGACCGAGTCCGGCACTGTTTGTTGATGTACCATACCACACACATATTGTCCATCTGGACGGCTAGGTGGCCTAGAAGAAGATGCAGGTGGAGGGCCTGGAGAGAATTGAGCACCGCCCGAAGCTTGAGCACACTGATGTGCAGTGATTGCTCGAGCTTGGACCAAGAGCCCTGGGTCCGATGAGGACCGAGATGGGCTCCCCAACCTTTGCCCGAGGTGTCTGTGGTCAGAGTCTGGGAGGGAGGAGGAAGGTGAGAATGGAACTCCCCGAAGAAGGTTCTCTTGAACCATCCACCACTGTAAGTCTCGAATCATGGGAGAGGAGACTAGGACCAAGTGGTCCAAGTCGTCTACCAACTGATCCCATTGAGAGAGAAGCGTCCGCTGAGAGACCCTCATGTGGAGCTGAGCGCAAGAGACTGTCGGGATAGCAGCTGCCATAAGCCCGAGGAGGCGAAGAACTGACCTTGCACTGACCCATCTGCGGCCGGACAACAAGCTTACCTGAGTCCAGAGTGTGGCCGCCCTGTCCGGAGGCAGAAAGGCTCTGCCTAGGGTCATGTCCAGTATCACCCCAATAAACTGAAGCCTCTGTGATGGGATCAAGTGAGACTTGGAATGGTTGATGGTAATACCCAGACAGGCAAAGACCTGCTGGGTGAGGGAGAGGCAGTGCAGGAGTTCCTCCCTGGACAAGGCCGCCAGGAGCCAATTGTCCAGGTACGGGAAAACCTGAACCCCCCGGGTACACAGGTAGGCCACCACCACCGCAAGGCATTTGGTAAAAACCCAAGGGGCCGAGGAGAGGCCAAATGGAAGTGCCTTGAACTGGTAGTGGTCCCCCTGGAAAGCAAAACGAAGATATTTGCGGTGAGACGGGCGAATAGCTATGTGCAGGTAAGTGTCCTGCATATCCAGAGTGCACAGCCACTGGCCCGAGTGGAGGAGGGGCAGAAGACTCTGCAGTGAGAGCATCCTGAACCTCTTGTACTCCACGAAAAGGTTTAGGGAACTGAGATCCAGAATAGGTCTTACATCTCCTGTCTTCTTCGGGACCAGGAAGAAGTGGGAAAAGTAACCCATTCCTTGCAAGGGAAGGGAATCAGGTTCTATCGCCTCTTTCAGCAAAAGTGCTGAAGTTTCTTCCTGGACCAGAAGAAGATGTTCCCGAGAGTACGACAACCTTGGGGGAGGGTGACGAGGAGGTTTCTGCAGAAACTCTATTGAGTGTCCTGTGATTAGCTGAAGCACCCATGAATCCGATGTTATTCTCTCCCAGCCCAGAAGGTGGAGGGAAAACCTCCCTCCTACTGGTTCCTCCAGGAAGCCCAGAGGTAGTGGGAGAGGGAAGAAGTCAGATGGTGTGGGGCAGCACCACAGCTGAAGCTCCCACTGCTTTTTTGGGGCGGGGGGCTTGGCAGCTGGGGGCCACGCTTGTGTGGCCAACTTTCCTGTGGTCTCTTCGTAATGATTCCGTCTGCGAAGAGCGAGCACTGCGACTGATGGGGATGGTACATACAGTCAACAGACTTTAGTGCCGTCCCTTTCTCCTGCAGGTCGGTGATGATATCCTTGACATCACCCCCGAACAGCACCGAACCCCGGAAGGGCGCTTCCTGGATAGCGGACTGCACTTCCGGGACCAACTCTGACACTCTGAGCCAAGCGTGACGCCGTAAACCTACGGCGAAAGCTGAGCTCCTCCCAGCAGTGTCCACTGCATCATAGGTCGTATGAAGAATGTGCTGACTCAAACGTGCAGAGCAGACGAGGTCAGCCACCTCCTGCTTGACCTGAGAGTCCGGAAGGGAGTCCAATTTCGATTCCACCTCACTAAGAATCACCTTCTGGTAATCCCCCATGTGGCTGACATAGTTCAGGGCCCTAATACCCAGAGTGGAAGAAGTAAAAATCTTTTTGCCATACTGGTCCAGAAGGTGGGATTCCTTGTCAGGTGGAGACGAGCTAAGATATTTGGGTTGAGCTGACTGGCCATGAGCGGCGCTAATCACAACCGAGTTAGCACAAGGGTGGGAGTCTAAAAAATCAACACCCTCTGGAGCCTGGTATAGCCTGTTCGACTTCCTGGGAAGTGGGGCTAAGGCCGACGGTTGTTTCCATATGGTGGTAATAAGGTCAGCATGAGGCTTGATCCAGGGTGGCACCCAAGTAGGAGCTGTGACGGACAGATCCAGATGTTCAGCAAGATTTTTACGCTGGGGGTCAGGCCCCAAGGATTGCCACTTATGTACTGCCTGGATTTTCTGTAGCAACTCCGTAAAGGAAGGATCCTCCGGAAGTGTCCTTGGCCCGGGGCTTGGACGGACAGCATGGCTCATCATCTTGCTCGGAACAACTGTCGGAAGGATCTGAGGTGTCTGAGGAAGAAGAAGAGGAGGAAGAGGTAGACTCCCTCTCCCGACGAGGGGGAGGAACGGACCCCTTTGGAATCCGTCGGGAAAGCGTGTCCTGCCCCTCTCTGGACCTAGAAAGTTGAGCCCTGGTGTCCGGAGGTGTGGAGGGAGTGTGTCGTCGTGGACGTACGGAAACTGGCACCGGCACCGTTGTCGGAAGATGACTCTATACCTCTCTGGTGAGCTGAGCCTTGGCCTCAGCCCACCAGGAGGCTAGAGTCTCCTGCAAGTCCACCGGTGGCTGAGGGGGCGGTGGAGGAGGGGGGGATACAGGTATGGACTGTACCCAAAGGGTGCGTATCCGTAACCCGACGGTGGGAAGCCCGGAGTCGGGTATTGAGGAGCCAAGTACTGTGGCATTGTATATGTCGGCGTCGGATATGATGGGGCCGGGTACCCGGGAGCCAGAGGAGCTGCCTGAGCAGACGGCCCAGCCAGAGGCCCAATGGGTGGTAGGCCCGGTGTCAGGGCGACATCGGGGGTGGGATGCCATCCAGCGTCGGCAAAACTGGCGTCGGAGACGGCGGCCAAAGAGCCGGCGTCTGGGGAACCAACATCCGATCAGTCGGACCAGAAGGTGGGCGGTCTGACGGAGGTGGACCAGAAACTTCAGCATGGCCCAGGGATGGGGGGGGTGGAATCCACGGGGTCGGGCTGAAGAGACTCAGGGTCCCCTGGAGGGCAGCGAAGACTGCGGGGAGCCGGGAGCGACAGACGTGGGGGTTCCGGCATCTGACTTAATGGACCCTTTCTGCGATGGAGGGGCGGCCTGGTCAGGCAGAATGGGGGCTGCGTGCCGCCCCGAAGGGTCGGGCGACTTATCGACCATCTCCGTGCGGGCGTTGGAGGAGCCGATGTCTGGCTTATCGGAGCCGCTTGCACCAGTAGGCCGTGAAACCACGGCTTTACTGGGAGTGGAGGCCTCCACAAGCCTGGAGGCGCCCGAAGGGCCCGAGTGCGAGCCAGACGGTGGGCGGAACCACCTTAGAAGCCTCTAGGGTGGCTGTTGTGGAGCGGTCCCCGGGGGGTGGGGGGACGTTACCTGTTTCACAGCGACTCCCGAGGAAGACGCGGTGGGAGAGGAGCCCTGTCCCGGTGCCTTTCCTTATCTTTCTTCTTGCGATGGCCTTCAGGGGAAGTCGACGCCTGCCGAAGCTTTTTCAGTTCTTTCTCCATGGAGCTCATTTTCTTTTTAAATGTGGGCTTCCAGGGACTGCTGCTGCCTTCTCGGGTGGCCGCGTTAAAGCTGAGGCAGTGCTGGCACTTCTCCACTGGATGGTTGGGGCCTAGGCAAAAAAGGCACAGGGAATGGCCGTCCTTGTGCAGGAGCTGGGCGCCGCACGAGTTGCACTTGTTTTTGTGCTCGGAGGGTGTAGGGGATGACACACACTAACGGGTACCCGACGATGGCGAAGGAAAAAAAAAAATCTAAAATACTCGGTAAAACTACCGACGAAGGAGCCTGACGAACAGGGAACTTTTCCACGAGGCGCTGGCATAAGCCAACGGCGGGAAAGAACTGGAAGGCGGGCGTGAGGGACCGTCCCTGTCTCCTGACGTGGGGGCGGTCCCTCGCCAGAGACTGCTAGCTAGAAATTTTTCCATGGGGTCCTGCCGCCTGCCAACATCAGTCCTATATGTAATTACCTACTGCAAGTGCCCTCTCGAAGTAAGATCAAACAATGTCAGCAGAAAAAAAGACTATTGGTCTATCCAGTCTGCCCAGTTTTACCCAGCTCCAGCCTGTGACCAACTGCCCAGATGGGGTGCCCTCCCCCTCACTGCCTGCCTCATACCTCCCCAAGAAACTATTAAGCCCTTTTACACTATCCCAGGCATGCTTGAACCCATTAATAGTTTCTACACTCATTACCTCTGCTGGTAGGCTGTTCCAAGGATCAACTATTTTCTTGATAGCAGAAAAAGACAGCTGGTTCATCCAGTCTGCCTATACTGCCATACCATACCGTAGGATCTTTTGTCTCTGTGGGGTCTTTTCGTACACTATTCTCCCATTTGTTATCTGTGTCCCCCACTCCCCCCCCTCCACACACACTTCCCACTGAGTAACTAATATCCTCTTAACTCTATCCCAGCCATGTTTGAAGCCATTTATGGTTTTGGCACACACACCTCTGGCAGCAAACCATTCCATGGCCCACTCACTCTTTCTGTAAGATAATACTTCCTTGCATCCTTTTTAAACCTTCCTCTGTTAATCTTCACTCAAAACCCTTTGCCCTATTGTCTCCATTTCTAGTAAATAGCTCCTCACAGTCAACCTTGTTAACTCCTTTCAGGAACCTGAAGATCTCTATCATATCCCCCCCCTTTCTCTTTTGGTTTAGAGTGAATACATGTTCGGTGCCTTTAGACAATCCTCATAGGATCTGCCCTCCTAGTACCGAGTCATCTTAGTCATCCTACGTTGTACCTTCTCCAGCCTGTCCCTGTCCTTTTTCAGGTGAGGACTCCAGAACTGGGCAGAGTACTCCACGTGTGACCTCACCAGCACCCTATACAGGGGCAATGGTACCTCCTGCCCAGCTTACATTCATACCCCCTTGTTTTTGACCCGCCACTCCAGCTAAATAGTTCCTTGCAGTTTATCTTGTTTATTCCTTTCAGGAACCAGACAGTCTCTAACATGTCTCTCCCCCCCCCCCCCCTTCTGACCTCCAGCAACTACAAGTTCAGTGCCCTAAGCTGATCCTCACAGGATCAGCCCTGTTGTCCCAAATCATTTCGGTTACTCTGTGCTGCACTGTCTACAGCCTTTTTTCGTTACTCAAGTGAAGACTCTAGAAGTGGGCACAGTACTCCAGATGGGGTCTCACTAGTGATCTATAGAGAGGTAGTTTTATCGCCTTCCTCCGCTAGTGAAACTCTTACAATGCACCTCAACACTCTGGTTGCCCTGCTGTAAGCCTTGTTACATTAGCCAGTTTATTTCAGGGAATCGCTTACGATGCCCCTCCACGCTCCTTTCCGCTTAAGTAGTGGCCAGCTTAAAGGGAATGTTCTCTCAGCCTTTTATTCTGTTTACCTGTGTAGTCTGTTGACATGAACAATGATTGCCTCTACTGCACCCACCTAATTTCATCAGGATTTAGATGTGAATGTAGGTACTTCAGTCTGGTGTGAAAACCTGCTCGACTCCATTGCAAAGGTCATGACCCAACTCATGTAAAACATCCTGCAATTTTATGATGTTTTTAGGGCTAAAGCCTGCAGCAGTTTTCAGTGCTGTTGCTGTTCTCTGCAGTCCCTATGTTGTTGTCTTATGCTGGCCATGAAACTTCTCAAGGCATTGTAAGTGCCCTGCTGTTTTCTGTAGTTTTAAAGTGTATTTGAGTTAGAAAAAAAATACTTCTACAGAATACAAGGACTTCACAAGACATGTAAGAGAACTGACAGAGTATAACTTCTGCCGGCTTGTGCAGGTAAGCATCAACTCCCATGGCTTTGCATGAATGGGGTCATATCCACTGCAATGGAGACAAACAGGTTTTCACACCAGGGCAAAAAAATGCAGCAACTATATATAGATAGGTAGATAGATATATAGATATGGATGGCATTTTGGGGGGTACAAGGAAGAGAATCACTTTTCATGCCTACAGACTACACAGGTATACAGAAAATAGGTTGAGGGGACTTTTCCCTTAAACACCTCCCATCCAATATTCCTTCCTTGGAGTTCTCTTGCCTATGTGCATCACCTTGTTCTTTTTGGTGTCTAATTTCAACAAAATGATCCTGGATAACCTCTCTAACCTTTGCAGGTCCCTCTGCAACCCCCGTACTCACTCCTCAGTGTCCACCCCTAGTGTCATTTGCAAATAAAGACATATCCTGCACTGTATTCCTTCTCCTATGCTGCCAATCAACATATTAAAAAGGACTGGTTCCAGGACTGACCCCTGTGGTACCCAACTTGTGACTTTCATTTCCCCCAACTTGGCCCGGTTTACCATCACCCTCTGCTGCACCCCCCCAACCGACATCCCACCCATTTAAATTATGTCCTTTGCTGCTCCCAGATCCTCTAATTTCTTTAATAACCTCCACTGTGGCACCGAGTCAAATACCTTGCTGAAGTCAAAATAGAGCAAATCTACTGCTTGTCCTTTATCCACCACCCTTACTCATTCAAAGAATATCATCAGGTTGGTCTGATAAGATCTCCCTATCATGAACCTGTGCTGCTTACTATCCTGGAGCCCATTCCTCTCCAGGTAGACCACTAGGTCTTCTTTGACTGGTGTCTCCATCAGTTTACCTACAAAGGTGGTAGGACTGACTGGCCTGTCATTTTTTAGTTCCTCCTAATCCCTGTGGAGAGGCGTCACATCCGCTAGCCTCCAATCTCTTCGAATCACTGACTGTAGTGACCTACTTAACAGCTCAGATGGGGTCAGCCAATTCTGACGCCAATTCTTTCAGCACCTTCCGGTGCATCCCATCTTGCACTGAAGCCTATCTGTATTCACGGCTGAAGAGCTTTTGCTAATGTTTTCTCCTGTTATCACCTGCCCATTTTATGCCACTTTCTGGCAGAGGCCCATTATCCTCCACTGCAAATACTGAGCAGAAGTTGACATTCAGAACAACTGCCCTCTGGCTCCTCTTCCTCTACTATCCTGCCCTCTCCATCAGCTTAAAAATTCCCCCATCTTCTTTTTTCCCCTTATGTACCAGAAGAAAAAATTACTCACCGTAGTGATGTTTCATCCAAGGTGTCCTTTAGTATACTTCACAGGTGCAGTATGTCAGCTGGGTTCTGCTGCCCCGGAGGTGGAGTCAATGTAAATGAAGTTGGCACATTGGCCAATCAGAAGAGAGAGAAGGGGTGTGCTGCCTGCTGTCATCCTAGAGGGCTCCAGAATTTTGATGCTAAAGAAAGGGTAAAACTGTGCCCCATGAGAAGAACAGGTTACTCACCTGTAACAGTAGTTCTAGGAGTGGTATATGTTGTTCATCCACACTCATTGGCATTGTCCCTTTTTCTTCTTTAAATCTGCCATAAGTCTTCAAGCTGGCTCCTCCCACCCACCCGGGTGGTATATACCTTGGCTCCGCCCCATGACGCCAGATCTTAGCCCACTGGAAGCCAGGTTGTGTGCGTCCACAGCGGGGGAGGACGGTTGAGTCCGTGTGGATGAACAACATATACCACTCCTAGAACTACTGTTACAGGTGAGTAACCTGTTCTTCTAGGAGTGTGAATATGTTGTTCATCCAGACTCACTGGCAGACTCCTAGCGGTTCTCCGGGAGGAGGGAGGCAAGGCGCACACTCCCTACTTAGGGAACAGAGATTGGAGAATTGAGGTCCCAAAACCAGCATCCCGGCGTGACTCAAGGTCGATGTGGTAGTGGGTGATGAAGGTGTTTACAGATTTCCACGTAGCAGCTCGACAGATTTCCTGGATAAGGATATCCCTGGAAGCAGCCACCGATGCAGCAGTATGGAGGGCAGAATGAGCTCTTATCCCTCTGGGAGGCTCCTTGCCCGCCAACTCATAGCACAGACCTATGCATGATGTAATCCATCTTGCAATGGTCCGTTTGGCTGCAGGTCTGCAAGAAGCAGCTTCAGCGTAGGTGATAAACAGCTGGCAAATCTCTCCGCGAATTTCTGCTGTCCTCTATGGAGTGTGGAGCCTGTACTCGGCGTCTGAGGTGTAATTATGGTGGCATACCGGCAGTGTAAACACCTGGTTGAGGTGAAACTCTGACACCACCTTCGGAAGTAAATTCAGGTGAGGATGCAGGACAACTTTGTCCCTGTGAAAGACCAGATAAGGGGAGTCCACCGAAAGAGCCTGGAGCTCCCCTGTCCTTCTGGCAGACATGATAGCCACCAAGAAGGCCGTATTCGACAAGTGTGACAGCTCACTCTTGTGCATGGGTTCAAATGGCTTGCCCATGAGCTTTGCCAAAACCAGCAGCAGATCCCATGGAGGTGGAGGTTCACGCACGGAGGATATGTGATCCAGGCCTTTGAATCGACCACTGTCTTTGCCAACGTCGGCTGACCGGCCCACTCCCGGTAAGCAGAAATGGCTGCCAGGTGCACCCTAAGGGTCGATGACTGGAGGACCCCCTTTGGAGAGAGACCAAAGCTAGTCAAGAATGTTAGCCACAGAGCAGGTTAAGGGGTCCAGACCCTTACCCTGGCACCAAATGGAAAATCTTTTCCATTTGAAGGCATAGCATTTCCTGGTCTATTCCTTTCTAGATGCCTCCACCACAGTGAAGAAATCTTCGGAAAGACCAAAAGCCTGGAACTCTAGCCGCTCAGGTACCAGGCTGTGAGGTGCAGGGACTGAAGGTCTGGATGGAAGACCTTCCCCTGGCTGAGAGATATCAGGTCTGGGCATGTGCAAAGCTGCTCCGGGGGCCTGCAACTGAGGCTGAGGACATCTGGATACCAGAATTGGCACAGCCAGTCTGGAGCTACCAGAATCACTTTTGCCTTGTCCCTCCTCATCTTGATTAACACCTTGTGGATCAAGGGAAATGGAGGGAAGGTGTAGAGGAGGCCTGGGGTCCACGGCCTCGAGAAGGCATCCCCATCCAGCGAGCCCTGCTGAGGGGGACAAGCATGATACAGCCTCAGCTTGGTGTTTTCCCCTGGAGGCAGACAGGTCCACCATCGGTTTGCTCCAATGGGAGAACAGGCTGTAAGCTACCTCTGCATGGAGAGACCACTCGTGGGATGTCTGGCCTATGCGGCTGAGAGCACCCGCCAGCTGGTTTGAGGCTCCTGCCACATGGATGGCTAGGAGATCCGCCTCCAACCAGCTTACGAGGTCCAAATGCAGAGTGCCTCCTTGCACAGCAGACGGGAGTGCGTGCTGCCCTGTTTGTTGAGGTAGTACATGGTCGTGGTATTGTCCTTCTGGACTTGAACCACTTGACCCCGGAGCTGAGGCAGCTGACAGTGCCAGTCTGACTGCTCTGAGCTCCAACAGGTTGATGTGGTATCGGACTCCTCGGGGTCCAGAACCGTGGGCCCTGTTGTCCCCCATGTGGCCTCCCCAGCCCATGAGAGAGGCATCGGTTGTAAGGACGACTGTCAACTCGGGGCGGACAAATGAGATCCCTTCCTGCAACTGGTCTGGGGCAGTCCACCATTGGAGAGTGTCCCACATCTTCTGGGTTACAGTGATCAGCTGGTCGAAATGACCATGACGCTGAGTCCACTGGGCGGCCAGCTCCCACTGGAGGGGGCACATGTGCAACTGGGCCCAATGGACCACTAAGGTGCACTTCGCCATGTAACCCAGAAGGCGCAGAAAGTCCCGGGCAGGGCGCAAGTGCCCAACCAGAAATGATTGGGCAAAGGAGGAGAGAACCTCCTTCCTGTCCACCGGGAGCCGAGCTCTGGCTTGACGAGATTCGAGCTCTGCCCCGATACATCCCATCACCTGGGAAGGCACGAGTTCCGACTTGGCCTCATTGATCAGGAGGCAGAGTCAGGAGCAGGTCTGGAGGGCCAGATCCCTGGACCTCTCCACCTCCTGTTGGTTGGGACCTGCCAGGAGCCAATCGTCAAGATGAGGGTAGAGTCGGACTCCTCGATGCCGAAGATGGGCCGCCACCACTGCAATGCATTTGGTGAAGACCCGTGGGGCCGAAGACAAGCCAAACAGCATGGCTCAGAACTCGTACAGGGTCCCTTCGACCCTGAAGCTGAGGAACCACTGATGGGACGGACAGATTAGGATATGAAAGAATGCGTCCTGCAGATCCAGCGAACAGAACCACATGTTTCGTTCCAGGGATGGCATGATCTGGGACAGAGTGACCATCTGGAAGGCGCGAGACCCGGGAAACTGATTCGGGTCGTGGAGATCTAGAATGGGCGCCAACCCCACCCCCACCCATCTGCTTGGACACCAGGAAGTACCTGGAGACAAAGCCTGGGTCTGCAGGAGGTTCTGCCACAGGGCTACTGCCTCCTTGCAGAGTTGCTGAGCCACGCTCGCCTTGGAAGAGCTGACTGGGTGCATTCGGAAATCCGTTCCTCCCGAGGGGTGTGGGCTTGGCTTGGAGGATACTGCTCGAATTCTAGAAGCAGTCCCTGACCGACCAACTTCGAGAACCCACCTGCCTGAAGTGATAGACCACGCAGAAAGGAAGTGGTGGAGCCGACCTCCCCACAGGAGGGCCCAGAGCTGGACTGATGGAGATAAGGGTGGCAACCCCTATCCCGTCACTGGGCAGGCTTAGAGGAGGAGGCGGCTCAGGGACCTGAGGCTCCGGGACCTGAGCCTCGGTCTCCTTTGTGACCCTGTTGGGGACCAGGCTTGGGCCGAGGGCACCAAGCTTAAGCCTGCTGCTGATGCTGCTGTCCTCCTTGGTAGGAGGGCTGCCGCACCACAGGGGAAGAGTGCCGAAAAGGCATCTTCTTCTTCTTCTGGTTCTTGCCTGAAGAACCTTTTGCAGAAGTGGCGTCCAAGGTGGCACAGGACTGCTCTATACGTTCTAGGTGACTGGCCACTCCTGGACAGAACATGTCGGTCCCCAGGAAAGAGGCACATCAGCCAGCTTATGCAGAGTATCTGCCGGGAAGGAGGAAAACCTCAGCCAAGCCCTGCAGCGAGAGGCCACTGCAGCGGCCATCAAGCGGGCACAGGAATCCCAAAGTCCAGAGCCATCTGGAGCTGCTGTTTGGCAACAGCACGGCCCTAGTCATGGACCTGTTTGACCGTGGTCTACATGTCCATGGGGAGATGAGGGAGGACTTCATCTAATGACCCGAGAAGGGCATGAGAGAAGTGTATCATGATGATTACTCAGCTGGCCTGATGAAGGCCCAAAGAAGAGGCTGCATAGATCTTTCAGGCAGTGTGGTCCATATATCTGGACTCCTTTTACGGAGGTCAGTCAGTGTCGGGTGAACTGCTAGTATGCCTGAACACAGGCGGTCACCAGGCTCTCGGCCAAAGGGTGCTCTGTGAACCCTGCAAGGGACCCCTGGGCACCGCGTACTTGCAGGCCATGCAGGCAGATGGTGCTGGGCATTAGGCAGGGCGCTGCCAAAGTTCAAGGGCCGGGCCAACAATGGCCTCAGCCACTGGAAAGGCCTCCGTCTGGGTATCCCCTCTCTTTAGAATATCTGTGAGAAGGTAGTCCACCTTTTTCTGGATAGGTTCCAGGGACATTCCAGTGGAGTCGGAAAGGAGACTGAGAATCCCTTGGAAGAAGGAAGGGCCTTCTTCCATCCCTGTGCCAACGGGTGACTAGTCATCCCCCGGATGAGAGTGTAGCCCAGTACATCAGAGTCCGAAGAGTCGTGATACAGCGGTCTGCTGCCTAAATCACCCTCGATCTGCCGGGGAGGTCTGGGGTGACTGAAACCGACTGACGTCTGGGAAGTCCGGTGTCTAGTCGGTCCTCTTTTGAGGGAGACCCTCCCTTAGGCTGCTTAGGTGGCGGTTCCACCAGGATAGGTGGAGAGACCGGAATAGGCCGAACCGATGGACGGCTCAGCCCCACGGGCGGAGGAACCAGAGACTTCAGTTCCGGAAGGTCGGCTTCGGCCTGGGAGGTGAAAGCCAAGTAATGGCCAGGGTGGGCAGCAGCGCCGGCTTCTGCCTGGTCAGGATCAACTGTTGCCACATAAGATCCTCACAGCACCAATGGAGTTTCTGCCAGAGCTTCTCCTCATCTGAGGAGGATGAGGACGACCTGTGGCATCGCCTCTTCTTCAACCGCTTATGGCTCTTCCTCGGTCGTTCGGCTGAGATGGTCCTGGACCATGACAGAGATAAGGGAGGCAGACTCGATTGATCGGGAGACACCGGTGTGATCGGTGAAACCCTAGGGTCTGGAACCAGGTCCTTGATGGGGACACCAGCGGGCTGGATCTCATCAGGAAATACCAGGACTGGAGTCCATTCTAAAGAGTCGTTGGCCATGGCCGGCGACAAAGGGTTGATCGGGTCGAGGATAATTTCGACCTCGTCGGCCACGTCCTGTGTCCCCTGGCCCGATAGAAGATCCGTGAAGCTGGTGGCCGAGGATACGATCTCGACCGAGGTCGAGACCGCGTGTTCCTGGGACACGGACCTTTCTCGGTCTCAAGAACGTCTTTGCCGGGACGAAGACAATGGGTCTTTATCTCTCTTCCGAGAGCGGGAGGAGTGTGAGCCCAAGGGCACTTCACCCCCGGTGGGGAGAGACTGGCACAACTCCTTGAAAGATCCCATAAAGGTGGAGCCCAGGTTCAACGGGACAAAGACGCTTTGATTGGCTGAAGCATGAGCGGCTTCTTCCTTGAATGCCTTCATCTGTTCTAGCTGATTGACGGAGCCAGAGTACGCGGAAACCGTCCACCTAGCCTCCTTCGACTTCACCGTAGGGTTCCTTTTTTCCAGTCTCCCCAGCTTCAGGCGTGTCTTGCGGTCATTCAGGACGTTGAGATGGAAGGCCAAGCAAAAGCTACATGATGAGGTATCATGGCCGACACCTAGGCAGTAGATGCATGTGAGGTGGGGATCGGTGCGTTACATCTTCTGGCCGCAGGGACACCGGCGAAATCCCAGGAAAGATTTTTCCTCCATGATCGATGCTGCAAAAGCGTCATCACCAACTCGAACGAGTTTGAGCTTCGGTAAAACTGACAATTTGAAAGCCAGGGCCTACGAAATGCGAGAGCACGAGGGAGGCAACCTGCATCTTCCAGCAGAAAGGAAGATCTGATGTCATGGGGTGGAGCAGTACCTTACACCCAAGTGGGTGGAGGAGCCAGCTTGAAGACTTCCGGTAGATTTAAAGAGGAAGGGGGCAATGCCAAACAGTGTGGATGAACAACATATCCACGCTCCTTGAAATACAGGTTACTCACCTGTAACAGCAGTTCTAGGAGTGGTGCATGTTGTTCATCCACACTTATTGGCATGTCCCTTTCCACTTTAAATCCTGCTGGAAGTCTTCAAGCTGGCTCCTCCCACCCACCCAGGAGGTATAACCCTCGGCTCCACCCCATGACGCCAGATCATAGCCCACTGGAAGCCAGGTGTTGTGCGTCCTCAGCCAGGGAGGTTGGGTGGGTCCGTGTGGATGAACAACATATACCACTAGAACTACTGTTACAGGTGAGTAACAGTTTTTTCTAGGATCGTGGACATGCTGTTCATCCACACTTATTGGCAGACTCCTAGCAGTTCTCTGGAAAGAGGGAGGCAAGGCGCACACCCCCTAATTAGGGAACAAAGATTGGAGAACTGAAGCCCCAAAACCAGCATCCCGGCGTGACTCAAGGTCGATGTGGTAATGGGTCATGAAGGTGTTTGCTGACTTCCAGGTAGCAGCCTAGCAGATTTCCTGGGTAGGGATTTCCCTTGAAGCAGCCATAGATGCAGTGGTATGGCGGGCAGAATGAGCTCTTCTCCCTCTGGGAGGCTCCATGCCCTCCAACTCATAACACAGACTTATGCAAGATGTAATCCACCTTGCAATAGTCCATTTTGCTGCAGGTCTGCCAGAAATGGCTTCAGCATAGGTGACAAACAACTAGCGAACCTCTCCCTGAATTTCCACCGTCCTCTCCTTGTAATAGGAGAGCTCGTCTCAGGTCCAAAGTATGGAGCCTGTACTTGGCCTCCGAGGTGTAATTAGGGTAATAAACCAGCAGAGTTAACATCTGGTTAAGGTCAAACTTTGCCACCACCTTTGGAAGGAATTTCGGGTGGGGGCGCAGGGCAACCTTGTCCCTGTGGAAGACGAGATAAGGGGAGTCCACCGAAAGCGCCTGGAGCTCCCCTATTCTTCTGGTAGACATGATAGCCATTAGGAAGACTGTCTTCCACAAGTGTTACAAAGCAAACTTGTGCATTGGTTCGAATGGCTTGCCCATGAGCTTAACCAGTACCAGCAGAAGATCCCACAGAGGTGGAGGTTCACGCACTGGAGGGGATATGTGATCCAGGCCTTTGAAAAAGTGCCCGACCACTGTCTCCTGAGGCAATATCTGCTGACCAGCCCACGCCCGGTAAGCAGAGATGGCTGCCAGGTGCACCCTAAGGGTCAATGACTGAAGACCCCCTTTGGTCAGAGACCAAAAGTAATCAAAAATGTTAGCCACTGGACAGGACAGAGGGTCCAGACCCTTGCCCTGACACCAAATGGAAAACATTTTCCATTTTGAAGGCATAACATTTTCTGGTCGATTCCTTTCTGGAAGCCTCCACCATGGTGAGGACATCCTCGGAAAGACCCAAAGCCTGGAACTCTAGCTGCTCAGGTACCAGACTGTGAGGTGCAGGGACTGAAGGTCCGGATGGTATACCTTCCCCTGATTGAGAGATCAGGTCCGGGCATGCAGGAAGCCGCTCTGGGTGCCTGCAGCTGAGGCTGAGGAGATCTGGATACCAGAACTGGCGTGGCCAGTCTGGGGCTACCAGAATCACCTTCACCTTGTCCCTCCTCACCTTGAGGAGCACCTTGTGGATCAAGGGAAATGTAGGGAAGGCACAGAAGAGGCCTGGGGTCCACGGCCTCCAGAAGGCATCCCCCTGCAGCAAGCAAGTGGGGGCAGGCATGAAACGGCTTCAGCATGGTGTTTTCCCTGGAGGAAAACAGGTCCACCATCGGTTTGCCCCGGTGAAAGAACAGGCTGTAAGCTACCTCTGGATGGCGAGATCACTCGTAAGATATCTCGACTAAGCGGCTGAGATCATCCGCCAGATGGTTCAAGGCTCCTGCCGCATGGATGGCTAGGAGATCCGCCTCCAAATGGCTGAAAAGGGTCCAGATGCTGAGTGCCTCTCTGCAAAGCAGACGGGAGTGCATGCCGCCCTGTTTATTGAGGTAGTACATGTTTGTGGTACTGTCCGTCTGGACTTGAACCACTTGACCCCCGGAGCTGAGGAGCGAAAGTGGACAGCGCCAGTCTGACTGCTCTGAGTTCCAACAGGTTGATGTGGTATTGGGACTCCTTGGGTGCCCAGAACCTATGGGCCCTTTCTCCCCCCCATGTGGGCTCCCCAGCTTATGAGAGAGAGGCATCATTCATGAGGACGGACGTTGGCTCAGGGCAGACAAACGGGATCCTTTCCTGCAATCGGTCTGGGGCAGTCCACCATTGGAGAGCGTCCCACATCTTCTGGGTTACAGTGATCAACTGGTCAAAATGACTGTGGTGCTGAGTCCATTGGACGGCCAGCTCCCCCACTGGAGGGGGCACATATGCAACCGGGTTCAATGGAACATGGAGGTGCACACCGCCATGTAACGCAGAAGGCACAGAAAGTCCCGGGCAGGATGCAATTGCCCAACCAGAAATGATTGGGCAAAGGAGGAGAGAACCTCCTCCCTGTCTGCCGGGAGGCGAGCTCTGGCTTGAAGAGAGTCGAGCTCTGCCAGATGAAGCACATCACCTGGGAAGGCACGAGTTCCGACTTGGCCTCATTGATCAGGAGGCCGAGCTGGGAGCAAGTCTGGAGGGCCAGGTCCCTGGACCTCTCCACCTCCAGTTGGGTGGGACCTGCTAAGAGTCAATCATTGAGGTAGGGATAAATCCTGACTCCCGCCTGCCTGAGATGGGCTGCCACCACTGCAATGCATTTGGTGAAGACCCATGGGGCCAATGACAGGCCGAAAGGCACGGCTCAGAACTCGTAGACAGGGTCCTTAGGCTCTGAAGCGGAGGAACCACTGATGAGACAGACGGATTGGGACGTGAAAGAATGCGTCCTGCAGATCCACTGAACAGAACCACATGTTTCGCTCCAAGGATATGATATGATCTGGGACAGAGTGACCATCTGAAAGGTGCGTGACCCGAGATACTGATTTAGGTCGTGCAGATCTAGAATGGGGCACCAGGACCCTGTCCGCCTGGGCACCTGGAATTACCTGGAGACAAAGCCTGGGTCTGCTGGAGGATCCGCCACTGGAGCTACTGCCTCCTTGAGGAGGAGCTGAGCAATGTCGTCTCAGAGAGCCGACCGAGTCTGGATGGATACTCTTTCCTCCCAAGGGGCACAGGCTTGGTTTGGAGGGTACTGCTCGAATTCCAGAGGCAGTCCCTGACCAACCACTTTGAGAACCCACCCAACCGTAGTGACAGCAGACCAGGCGGAAAGGAAGTGGCGGAGCCGACCCCCCACAGGAGGATCCAGAGCTGGCGTGACGGAAGAGGGGGAGGCAGCCACCGCCTCGTCACTGAGCAGGCTTGGAGGAGGAGGATCCAGGACCCGAACCTCTGCCTCCTTTACGGGGCCTGGAGGGGCTTGGGCTGGGGGTGCCAAGCTTGAGCCTGCTGCTGCTGTCCTCCTTGAAAGGAGGGTTGCTGTGCTGCAGGGGAAGAATACTGAAAAGGCTTTTTCTTCTGCTGGTTCTTGCCCGAACAACCCTTAGCAGAAGTAGCGTCCAACATGGCACTGGACTGCTCAATACGGTGAAGGTGACCAGCCACACCGTGGCCGGAAAGATCGGTGCCCAGGAAAGGCACATCAGCTAGTTTGTGCAGAGTATCCGCCAGAAAGGAGGAGAGTCTCAGCCAAGCCCTGCAACGAGAGGCAACTGTGGCTGCCATCGAACGGGCACAAGAATCCCCAATGTCTAGGGCTGTCTGAAGCTGCTGTTTGGCAACAGCTCGGCCCTGATCCCGGACCTGCTTGACTGTGGTCTGCATGTCCACGGGGAGGTGTGGCAGGACTTCATCCAAAGACCCCAAGAGGGCATGGGAGAAATGTGCCATGACGACGGCCGAACTTGCCTGACGAAGGCCTAAAGAAGAGGCCGCACAGACCTTCCTGGCTGAATGATCCAAGAGTTTGGATTCTTTCTCAGGATGTTGGTCCGTGCTGGCAGAAAGTACAGTTATGTAAGAACTTAGCGCAACAGTAGATCTTCAAGAACAGCTCTTGCAGCAGGTTACACCATTAGGACTGAAGCCGGCAGGCGCCAGGACCCCATGGAAAAATTCTAGCTAGCAGTATCCAGTGGGTGGCCGCCTCCAAAGTCAACTCCGCCCCCGACGTCAGCCATCATATAAAAGGGGGCAGTCCCCCAGCATCCCAAATTCTCCCGCCAGAGACTCCCGGCTCAAAGGTGACATCTGAAGGGGAGACCGAGGAGCCGCTTCCAAAGGAAGGTATGATAATAGTTACTGGATGGTGTCAAAGACGCTGCAGCCTAAAGGTTAGGTCAGAAGACAACCTCCTGAGAGGAAGGTGGGAGGGAAACTGCCTGCTGCAAGAACTGTTCTCGAAGATCTACTGTTACAGTAAGTTCTTACGTAACTGTACTATCTTACTTCGAGAAACAGCTCTTGCAGCAGGTTGCATCATTAGGCCGATTCCCAAGCAGTTAAGAAACTACTACCTGATCGGGAGGAGGATAGGAGAGATCCTGGTGTGAACCGGATTTATGACAAAAGTCCTTGAAGAACTGCCAAGCCAAAACCTGCTCTGCGTCTAGATGCAATATCCAAACTGTAATGCCTGATAAAGGTATGTACAGTGCTCCAGGTCGCTGCTGCACAGATGGCCGATGTGGAAACGTTCTTGAGCACCGCGAAGGAGGTAGCCAACCCCCTCATGCAGTGTCCTTTAACCAGTCCCGGTAAAGGTTTGTTGCTCTTTTGGTAACAGAACGAAGTGCACTTGACCAGCCATCTGGAGAGCGATTGCTTCGACACAGGTGCCCCCTGCATCCTGTGCGTAAATGATACAAAGAGCTGGTCTGACTTGTGATGGGATCTGGTTCTAGCCGGATGGTATCTGAGGCTCCTATGTACATCTAAGGTGTGCAACAGGGCTTCTCCTCTGTTGGCATGGTTGGGGTAGTACACCGGAAGGTCGATATCTTGGTTGAGTGTTACAGCCAAGAACACTTTGGGGAAAAACTTAGGATTTGTCCATAAGGACATCCTGTCCTTCTGAAAAAACAAATAAGGATCTTTGCATGCGAGTGCTTGAAGCTCAGAAATTCTTCTGGCGGAAGTAACTGCAACTAAAAATAATGTCTTCCAGGCAAGGAGATGCAGCTCACAATCCACATCTGGTTCAAAAGGGGGCAGCGTAAGCTGCTCTAGAACAAAGAGGAGATCCCAAGGTGGAATCGGGTCTCTGATGGGAGGTCTCAAGTGGAGAATGCCACGTAAGAAAGCACGGGAAGCCTCTAGCTGGGCTAGAGATCTGTGACCTACCGGTGAATGGTATGCCGAAATGGCACAGAGATGTAGCTTAATAGGAGTAGGTAAGCCCTGCTTCGTACAGGGATAGGAGGTAATCCAAGACCGACTTCTCCGAGCAGTTGAGTGGGGTCAGTCCACGCACCTGAGCCCAAATGCAAAATCTGCGCCATTTTGTGGCATAGGTGGCATGAGTGGATGGCTTTCTCACCACTACCAAAAAGTCAGCAACATCCTGTGAAACCCCGTATCGCATGACTGCTATGTCCTTAGCAGCCAGGCATTCAGGTTCAGCGAGCGAATGTCCGGATGGACCAAGGAGCCTGCTTCCTGGGACAGTAGGTGAGAGGTGAATGGCAGAGGCACTGGAGGTTTCTGGGCCAGCTGGTATAGTAGAGGGAACCATATTTGCCTGGGCCAAAAGGGCACTATCAGTATGAGAGATGCCCGCTCTTTTCGGAGCTTCAAGAGAACCCTCTGGAGCAAAGGGAAGGGCGGGAAAGCATAAAGGAACCTGCCTGTCCAGGAGAGGGACAATGTGTCTCACCAGAAAACACCAGGCCCTGGATCCAGCGAGCAGAAATTGGTCAGTTTTGCATTGGATGGGGATGCAAAGAGGTCTAATTCTGGTGTTCCCCATCGGCAAAACAGGTCCTCTGCAACTTCCAGTAGCAGTTCCCATTCGTGGACTCTGGCCAGCGAGCGGCTCAGACTGTCCGCGATGGTATTGTCCACTCCGGGAACATGCACTGCAATGATTTCTGTGCCATGCTGTAGTACCCAATCCCACACCCTTTTTGCCTCACTGCAGAGGGGGTAGAATGAGTGCCTCCTTGTTTGTTGAGGTAGTACATCACCGCGGTGTTGTCTGTCTAACAGAAAGGTACCTGGTGGAATCTCTGACTGAAAGGCCTGTAAGGCGTACAGGACCGCCCTCATCTCTAGAATGTTTATGTGGAGGTGAGATTCCAGAGACAACCAGGAGCCTTGGGTCTTGACACCATTCAGGTGAGCTCCCCATCCGGACCCCGAGGCGTCAGTGGAGAGTCTCAGAGTTGGAGGTGGCACTACAAAGGGGACTCCTGTAGAAAGGTGCTCCAGGATGAGCCACCACTGCCAGTCTCGGATGACCAAGCTCGTAATCCTGACTGGATGCTGCAGTTGGTCTCGCTTCTGGTCCCACTGGATTTGAAACATCCACTGGGTGACCTGCATATGGAGTCGAGCTAAGGGAACCGTCGCAATGGCTGCTGCCATGTGTCCGAGCAGGGAAAGAGTGGTCCTGGCTGGGACAGCTTTCTTTCCCACTAAGTCCCTTATGAGGGATCGGATGCATTCTGCCCTGTCCTGAAGTAGGAATGCCCTCCCTTGATTGGTGTCTAGAACTGGGCCTATAAACTGCAACTTCCGAGACGGAAGGAGACACAACTTCTCCTGACTGATGGTGATGTCCAGTGATTGGAAGAGGAAATGGGTGTCCTGAATTGCAGCCATCAGGGCCTCCCGAGATGGAGCCATGAGGAGCCAGTCGTCAAGGTATGGAAACACACAGTGGTCCTGTCTCCTGAGAGCTGCTGCCACGACTACCACACACTCCGTGAATACTCGAGGTGCCACGGACAGTCTGAAGGGGAGGGCTTGGAACCGATAGTGGCGCCCCCGAAACTTGAAGTGCAAGAATTTTCAGTGCGCACGAGCGATCGGGAGATGGCGGTAAGTGCCCTGCATATCCAGCGACGCGAGCCACGCACCCTCCTTGAGCATGGGAATGAGACCCGGAAGGTTAACCATGCTAAAGCGTTTGTACAACACAAAGGTGCTGAAATTGCTGACGTCTAAGATTGGGCACAAGTTCCCTGTCTTCTTTGGAACCAGGAAGAAGTGAGAATAGTACCCTCTTCCTTTCTGGTTCCATGGTACTGACTCTTTGGCCTCCTTGTCCAGGAGTGCCAAGATCTCCTGCCGAATGAGCAGGGCATGCTGACCCGAATACTAGGAAAGCAGGGGAGGCCTTGATGGTGGGTGGCTGAGGAACTCGATAAGGTCTCCTTGACAAACTAGCTGAAGCACCCACCGGTCGGAGGTTATCCTCTGCCATCCCGGAAGGTGATGAGAGATGTGACCCCCGACCTTCTCTTCCCTTAGATCCAGAGGAGGGCCGAGAAAGAGTCATGCTGTGGTAGTATTTGTCTGGGTGGGCTGGGCAGACTTTTGATGCTTCTGGCCCTGGCCAGTGGGGAACCTAGCTTGACCTTTTCTTCTGAATTGATTGCTGGCTGGAACGTGGCTGTGCCTTTGTTGCTGGCCGCGAAAGCAACTCTGGTTCCTACGAAGGGAACTAGATTTGGGCCTGTACATAGCTTGTACAGTCCTGACTGCCTTCCCGACGTCTTGTAGCCTGGTGATCACTCTTTCCGATTCCTCACCAAACAGGACTGCTCCTTTATAGGCGATGTCCAAGATGTTGTTCTGGACGTCTGGAGTAAAACCGGAGACCCTCAACCAGAAGTGTCTCCGGAGACAAACGCCTCTGGCTGCGCCCCTGGCCACCGAGTCCGCTAGCGGCTCGGAGTACCTGGGTCCCCACGTCTGACCCAGTTTGAAGGAGATTAAGGAGTTTGTCCTCCTTTTTGCCATCCGGAAAATCTTTCATAAGGTCTTGGCCCTGTTCCCAAAGGGCGTTCTGAAACTGCACCATATGTGTTAAATAGTTCAGAGACCTTATAGAGCGCATACATGCATCTCCCCAGCGAATCTAATTGCTTAGATTCCTGGTCCGGTAGATTTTGAGGCCGTTGAGACCGATCATGAGGTGCTGTTATGACCAGGGAATCAGCCAGGGGCTGCTGCGCCAAGTATGGGCCCTCCAGTGGAGCCCTGTAAAGGCAATCAGCCTTCTTTGAAACTGCCGGAGAGGAGTGCGGACGTTTCCAAGCAGCCTTGGTGACATCTGTAAAGGTGTCCACCAATGGTGGGACGACCACCACAGGCTTCGGGTCTTTTTGCCCGAGATATCTGGCAAGGCATCATCTCTCGGGGTCTAGGTCCTGTGTCTCCCACCCTATGTTTTCTTGGATTTGCCTCATGATTTCAGAGAAGGAGGGATCATCCGGTGGTGACCTGGGGAGGTCTTGTGGGTCGGGTGATGGGAGACTGAGACCTGGAAGTGTCGGATGTATCCTGCCTTGAGTCATCCCCTGGAAAGGATCGTCTGCCTCTGAGCTGTTTAGGGCTGGGGGACCCTGAGGGAGATTTTGATGGGGGTCTCCTCCGTTCACGTGATCTGCCCCAGGGAGATGGTGTCTCGTCTGTTCGAGTCGTCCGTGAGGCCGGTGCTGGCGAGTTGACGGCGGGAAAAGAACTGGGGATGCTGGGGGACCGTCCCCTTTTATATGATGCCTGACGGGGGCGGGGCAGACGTCGGGCGTGGTTCCCCGCTGGATAGTGCTAGCTAGAATTTTTCCGTTGGGACCTGGTGCCTGCCGGCTTCAGTCCTAATGGTGTAACCTGCTGCAAGAGCCGTTTTTCAAAGTAAGATCTGCCAGTGCGCCTGAACACAGAGGCGGTCACCAGGCTCTCGGATGAAGGGTGCTCTAAGAAACCCCGCAAGGAACCCCATGGGCACTGCATACTTGAAGGCCGTGCGGGCAGACAGAGCTGGACAACAGGTAGGGCGCTGCCAGAGTTCTAAGGCCGGGCCAACAATGGCCTCTGCCACAGGAAAAGCCTCCGTCAGGGTATCCCCTCTCTTGAGGGTGTCTAAGAGAGAGTACTCTGCCTTTTTCTGGATTGGCTCCAAGGGCATCCCTGCAGACTCAGGGATGAGGTGAAGAATGCCCTGAAAGGACAAAGGACCTTCCTCTGTCTTTAAATCACCGGCCGATTTGTCATCCCCGGGATGAGAATGTAGGCCAGTTACACCCGAATCCAAGGAATCCGGATACAGCAGTCAATCGCCCAGGTCACCCTCGACCCGCCGAGGGCGGTCCGGGGTGACAGTGACCGAAAGACGCTGGGGAAGCCCCGTGTCTGGCCTATCTTTCTTAGAAGGAGCCCCTTCCAGAGGCTGCTTGGGTGGTTGTTCCACCACAATTGGTGGAGAGACTGGTTTAGGTCAAACCGGAGGTTTTGCCGGCTCTGTGGGCGGGGGAACCGACTTGATCGGCTCTGAAGGAGTCTGCTCCGGCCTAGAAGGCGAAAGCCAAGTAATGGCCATGGTAGAAGCCGGGGTCGGCTTGTGACTGGTTAAAATCAGCTGTTGCCACGAGGTCCTCGTAGCGCTGATGGGAGTTTCCACTGGAGCCTCTCCTCATCAGAGGATGACCGATGGCATCGCCTTTTTTTTTTTTTTTTTTTTTTTTGCTTGTGGCTCTTCCCTGGCCTTTCAGTCGAGGGTGTCCTGGACCTCAATTGAGATTGGACATGCCGACTCGGTCGCTCGGGAGACACCGGCGGGACCAGTGATTTCCTGGGGTCTGGGACCACTTCGATGGGATTCCCAGTGGGCTGGGTCTCCTCATTGGGGAAAGTAAAGACAGGAGTCCGACTGACAGAGTTGTCGACAATGGGTAGATGACTATTTCAACATCGTCGATCGACACTTTGGTCGATTAGCCAGACGGCAAAGTCGAGAAGCCAGCGGCCGAAAAGGCAATTTCGACCGAAGTCGAGACTGCTGGTTCCTAACACAGATCTCTCCTGATCCTGAGAACATCTTCGCTGAGACAAAGACTATCCTGGGTCCTTTTCCCGCTTACAGTATCGAGAGGAGAGTTTGCCTGCAGGACCCTCCCCCTTTGTCAGGAGAGACTGGCACAACTCTCGGAAAGAACCTTAGAAGGTGGAGCCCAGGTTGAGTGGAACGAAGAAGCTCGGAGAGGAAGATTCTGCAGCCCGAGCCGCTTCCTCCTCGAAGGCTTGCATGCGCTCCAATTGCTCGGTGGATCCCACAGCCGTGGAACTCGCCCACCGAGCCTTCTTAGATTTCATCGGAGAGTTCAGTTTCTCCGGCCTCCCCAACTTCAGGCGTGTGAGACGGTCGTCGGGGACGTTAGGATGAAAAACCGGACCAAAAAAAAAAATATTCCCACTTGTGTGTCTGGCTCCACACCGAGGCAATAGACGCATGCAGTGTGGGGATCGGTGCACGACATCTTCTGGCTGCACGAACACCGGCAAAATCCGGGGGAAGACTTGTCTTCCATGTTCGAAGGTAAGGAGTCGCGATCGCTAATGTGAACTAGACGTAGTTGCGGAATAACCAAAGGTTTAGAAGCCAGGGCCTACAAAATGCAGGAGCACTAAGGAAGCAACCTGAATCTTCCAGCGGAAAGGAAGATCTGTCGTCATGGGGCGAAGCAGAGGGTTATACCACTCGGGTGGGTGGGAGAAGGCAGCTTGTAGACTTCCGGCAAGATTTAAAGTGGAAAGGGACATGCCAATAAGTGTGGATGAACAACATACCCACGATCCTAGAAAGACCCTTCTTTTGGCACTCACTGCCTCCCTGACCTTTCTAGAGAACAAAGATTGGCCACTTGTGCTTTCCCCCTTGGTAACCGTTAAGCATTGCTTGGTTGCTTCAAAAATGGTCCCATTAATTTCTTTCCACCTCTCCGCTACCTCCAATTTCGTCCACTCCCACTAACTTGCCCTTGACTAATTCTCTTTTCTGTTCAAAGTCTGCTCATTTGAAATCCAGAACCACAGCTTTTGACAAGGGTAAACTGATAGCCTAACCAGTTCAAACCATATGGTGTTATGGCCACTGGATGCCAGTGGTTCCTCAACCCGCACTACGCTTACCATTTCAGAGTTGGCGAGTACCATGTTGAGAATGGCAACCTATCTCTTAGGAACCCCAACCTGCTGCACCAGCAGGCAGTACTGCAGCATATCTAACCTGGCCTGACTTCTGGTGTTCTTAGCTGCTTGAATATCCCAGTCTATGTCTGGCCAATTGGGTTCCCCATAACCCTTGTTCCTCAAGCTAGGATCTTTGGTCTGGAGAAGTCCAACTCACCTACCCCCCCACCTTTTTTCAGGCCATCATAATCCAGTGTGGTGGTGGTGGGGGTGCAAGGGTCCCCGAGAATTACCAGGGCCATCATTTTGATGTGTACTATGTGGGTTATACCTGGATGTCCTCTTTCCTCAGATAACCAAGAAATGTAATGTGTTCATTCGAGGGGGGCCGCTTCCGTGGCGCAAAAAAACAGCATAGGTAATGCAGGTGAGGAAGACTCCAAACTCCTAAAACTCAGATCAGCAATCTTTACTGTTTAAAATATTATGTACTGCTGCCCATTAGCCAAAACCAACATTTCGTAGCCCTGGGACCACCTCCTTAGGGCCCATGGTGGTATTCAATTATCAATCAGATTTTCACAACATTCTGGGTTGTAAATGATTCTATTTCTCTTATTTGGACACTAGACTTTCTGACCTATGTCACATTCCTGGCTACTCTTCATTACTTAGGACCTTCATCAGTCCTTCACGGTTACTGAGCATACGTTGCATGCTCCTACTGTGCCTGTTAGTTTATGTTGTACTTTCCCAAGGAAAACAAAAGTAGCCATGCTGAGTTGAATTACCATACCTGCAAGAACCACTGCTTTGAGATGTGGGAGGAGCCTCTCTTTCTAATTCTGCCATTACAGACTCCTGAGCCCTTTGCTCCTGGCCTGCTTTATCTTCTTCCATATCCTTCTTTTGGGCTGCTCCGGCTAGGTTCTTCCTGTGTTGGAGGACCATGTTTGCCAATGCCTCCTGAATGTCTTTTATGTCGCTCTGTATACTCTGAATGTAAGCATGAAGATCAGAAAGGAGAACCTTGTAACTCGTCAGTTGTGACTCTCTTTCCTTGAAGTGCTGTATGCTTGCTCCTCCTATGTCCATTTGTACCTCACCAGATATATCACTGCCACTGGCTACTACCAAGGAACCTTCTTCCACATTTGCTGCTGCTTCACCTATCTCCTGAGTCTCATTGGCAGCTGGAAAACCATTCAGTCGATAGTTCTCCTGCTCAGGCAGTGTCTCAGTCACACAAGGAACTGTACTTTGGTTCCACCAGAAATTGTACAGCTGTCCATAATAGAAAAAGGCCTCCAGGCTTTGAGCAGCGGCGACGCTGCGAGGTTCTTGTCTGTCTAGTTTGTCTATAAGATGAGAAGGACCTGGTCAGGGGGAGGAAAAAGAATAATCAAATTTGAACAAGGCTCATTTTATTAGCATCCCTCATTGCTCATGTGGCAGAACACTAAATCTGCATTCAAATGGAAAAAAAGAATAAGTTACTCACATGTAACCATAGTTCTAGGAGTGGTATATGGTACACATTCACACTCCGGCAGTTCCATTGGAAGGCGATGCGTGGCTGGACGTTTTTAAACTAAGATCCTCCCACCACCTAGCGGCTATATCTTCAAACCCCACCCTGTGACGTCAGATCTTACATGCTGGAAACAGAACGATCTTTGAGGAGCATCTCTTGCAGCAGGTAATACACTTGGGTCATCGCCACAAGGTCACTGTGGCACACAGCAGCTCTTCTAGCAGTCTTTTTCCAGGGGCCGCCCATACATGACATCAGCTTCTTGTTTCCTATATAAGTGTGGGCAATCTCTGGTATCCTCAGTTCCCCCTGCTGGATTCAGCTCGCTAAGCGAGGACTGAGGGGAAGCCGAGGTACTTGGATTCATACTAGGAAGAGTAGATACACAAAAGGCCTAGGCCCATAAGTGTGTATCTCCAGCAAGCTGGTTCTTCATACCTTATTAAGCAAATATCTGTCTAAGTTATTTTTAAAATCTGCATGATTTTTGGAGAAGACTACTGTATTGGGTAAGGAATTCCATAATGGTATTATTCTTTGTGCATAAAAGAAATGCCTTTGTTTATTTCTGGGATATGTCAATGTCAATTGATACTTATGACTTCTCAGGTTTAATTCCCTTTTGCAAAAGGTCATACCTAGTTGGGTCATAAGTGAGTTGTCAATAGATGGTTTATAAATCAGGAGGCGATCTCCTCTCATTCTTCGCTGTTCCAGGGTGTACAAATTTAGGTCATTAAGCCTAGCTTCGTAATCTTTATTGTACATATTTGTAATCATCTTGTTCACTCTCCTCTGGACCCCATCCAACCTGTCACTATCCCTCCTTAAATAAGGGCTCCACAAAGGGGATCAATAATCCAGGTATGGTCTTATATAAGCTTTATATAATGGAATTATGCATCCCCCATCTCTTGAAGTAAAGCTTCGTTTTATGCAGCACAATATTCTATTTGCCTTATTGGTCACTAAATTGCAATGTTCATAGAAAGATGGATCATTGGATATCAGAATACCCAGATCATTACGTACATCAACAGAGGTTAGAACGTGATTATTTAGTAAGAATTGGTAATGGTTATTAGTTGGGCCTAAATGCACTAGAACATGTTTGCTGGTGTTAAAGGACATTTGATTTTGTTTAGCTCACTTTTCTATTGTTACAAGGTCTTTAGACAATGAAGATCTATCAGCATCTGTTTTTACTTTAGCAGCCAGTTCCGTGTCGTCTGCAAATTTAATAATAAAACTATTAATGTTCTCTGTTAAGTCAGAAATAAAGACTGAGAACGAGGTATGGCCCAACCCTGACCCCTGAGGTACTCCACTACTCACTCGACATAAGTTTGAGAAATATCCCCGATAGTCACATTCTGGGTATGATTATGCAACCATTCTTCTATCCAGTTAACGATAATACTGTTTATATTTTGTTTCCTCATTTTAGTTAAAAGAATATTGTGAGGTATAGGTACTTTATCAAAAGCTTTACAGAAGTCCAGGTAAATCACATCCATGGGGTCAATGTTTTCCATCATTTTACTAATATGTTCATAAAAAACTAGATTTCCAGTTAAACAGGACCTATTTTTTTTTAAAGCCATGTTTTTTATAATCTGTTAGTCCCTTTTTTTCTAGGTCTGATTCTAATTTGGTTTTAAGCAGGGATTCGAAAATCTTTCCCAGGACACTAGTCGAATTAATTGGCCTACAATTTGAGATCTCGTGTCTTTTTTAATAAATTGGTGTCAAAACTGCAGTTTTCCAATCATTTGCTATATTACTGTATTGTAATGATTTATTAAAGATTTTAACTAATGGGTCTACCAGCTAGTCTTTCAGTTCTTTTAGTAATCTTGGGTGTAACTTATATGGCACTGGGGAATAATTAATATTTAGTAAGTTTAATTTGTCTAGTATCTCATACTTGGAAAATTCAGAGAGATCTTCAGCTTTATTTATTGGTGACATGATTCTGGAGTTGGACTTTGGGTGGAAAACAGTACTAAAATATTTATTAAATTCTACTGCCATGCCCTTAGATATATTTCCTCATTGTTAACTTTAAGAGGTTCAATTGTCCTAGGAGTACTTTTTATTATTGACATAAAAATAAAAAGTTTTCCCTCCATCTTTTATGTATGCTAGCCGATGTTTCAGCCTATTTTTTTCCATTTTGATTTTATTTTTACATTCTTTTTGGATGTTTTTGAATTTCCACTTGTTGAAATCAGTGCTATTCTTCTTCATTATTCTGTAAGCCCTTTTTTATTTTTAATTTCTAGATTTTATTTGTTAGCCAAGGCTGTATCCTTCCCTTTTTATTATATATTATTTTGTTAGGTACATACTTTTCTTCCAAAATCAAGAGTTTTTCTTTTGTTCTGCCCCAGAGCTCTGATGTGGTTGGAGATCCATAATCCCAATTCCAATTATAAAGTTCTTGTCTAAGAGCAAAAAAGTTTGCTTTATTATAATCCTTAAAATGTTTTTACCTAGATCTTGTTTTATACAAATATTAGTACTAAAAGTTATTACCATATGGTCACTGTTTTGCATTGGTGTTGTAACTTTGGTGTTTGTAATTTTTTCTGGTACATCTGTCAATAGCAAGTCCAATATATTCACATGTCTAGTCGGTTTATTTATTAACTGATGGACCATTTTGAAAACGTGTTCAAAAAGGAATTTTCAAAGTTATTAGTCCCAGTGGCCTTTTTCCAGTTAATACCAGGGAGGTTAAAGTCTCCCATAAGTATAATCTCTTTATAATTGGATTTACAATTTACTGAATTCAGAATATCCTGATGTAGGGACCAGTGGATATCAGGGGGCCTATAACAAAACCCTATCAATAATTTAGTTTGATTTTCCCTTAGTACTTCTATCCATATAATTTCTATAGCTGTGTTTTCACATGATTAATGAATTATTTTACAGTTTATACTATTTTTTTTAATGAAAAAGGCTACCCCACCTCCTCTTTTTCCTGTTCTGTTCTTACAATAGGTAGAATAACCTGGAATGCTAGTGGTCTATTCAGAGGATTTGGTCCACCATGTTTCTGTTATAGTCGCAATATCTATTTTGTTATCATTTAAAAGTATTTGCAGTTCATCTAATTTGGAACTATTTAAACTCTTAGCATTTGTTGTGAGAAATGTTAATCCATACTTGTTTTGTGTTTTTCTTTCCGTTTGCAGTCAAAGTATAGGTAAACCTTTGATTATCAGCAGGATCCACTGATGCATCCCCGGTTTCTTTTCTACAACTATTTATTTCCCTTTGCCCCTCATTCGTCAGTTTTTTGTTTGACTTAAGAGTGTTATGGAAAATATGGCCAAGATGCCGTGATCCTTGTCTGCTCAGATGTAATCCATCTTGACAGAAGTGGGGTTATTAACAAAAAGCTACCATGTCTTTATGCATGTCACTTTGTTTATCAGGCTCTATTTATGTAACCAGTTGTTAAGGTTTCTGGTAGTTTAATTTTTTGTGAAACTTGCTCTTGGTACAGGTAGTATTTCGGAAATTATTGGGGTAGCATTCAGCTCCTGTATTGTTTTTACTGCATTTTTCATATTTATTATATCACCCACCTCTTGTTTACCAAAATCATTAATTCCTGTATGTATTAGTACAGTTTTGGAATTTGGGATGTTCTGTAATATACCCGGTAGTAACTTGGTAATATCTTTGATGATTGCTCCTCTATAGCTACAACTCATAATGTTTTCTTTATTGCCCCTTGTCGAATATCTGTCAGTATATTTTATAACTGAATTCTCTAGTATAAAGATTTGCTCTTGCTCATTTATTACTGCAGTCGTTTGGTCTGGGAGATTGTTTACGGGACTATTATTTGAGTCATGGTTTTCCATAATTGTACTGGTAGTATCTCTTTGCTCATTTATGTTGCTTTCTGTAGCATTTGTACTAATGAGTTCTAAGGAGGGGTGTGGCTGATCTGATGCCTCTAAATCTGAATGCCCACAGCCCGTATCCTGTAATATGTGAAGTATTCCATGGTCAGCAGAGGGGCCAAAAGTTGGTGAAACAGGGGAGTTTTTCTGTTATGTCAATCAAGGGGTCAAAGTTGTTACGCAGGGCTAGGGTAAAAACCTCTGCTTTTCTTAGCTGGTCTATTAAATTTAATTTCATACCAATCATTATTGTCTTCATCCTGCACTCCCCCCTCCCCCCAGCTCTTTTCTTATTTGGGGGTGGCTTATGAGTGGAATCTGTATTTGGGCTAGGACTTCTGTGTATTATGTTAGAAGGTTCAATTGCCTATTTCCCAAGTTTAATCTTGGTTAAAAAAAAAAAAAAAGGATTTCTGGTGTTGATTTTTTTATATGTTCATTATCAACCTCCATTTTAACCATTAAGCCTTGTTGGCCAAGTTCAAACGCTTTAAGTCTTGTATTGAACGAGGAGATTTCGATCTGCATCTCGTTTTGTTTACATTTTAAGCAGATGAATGGGGTCAAAAGTACTGGCACCTCAGAAAATAGGTACATGCTGCATGATAAACACTGCACACCTGCTCTCCCTCTTACAAGATTCAGCAAGTCCATTTTCTTTTAATACAATATAGAACACAACACAAATCAAGTGGGGAAGCTGTGCTTAATGGTACTATAATGTTAATGTAATTAACTCACCGTCTTAAATGTATCCCAACAAATAAGTAACCGGACCAGAATTTATTCTGCTAGAGAAGAAGGGGGACAGAGGGTGGGATCGTACCTGCTGCAAGAGACACTCCTCAAAAAACTACTGTTATGGTAAGGTCTTATGTAACTGTACTATCTTCCACGAAGTGGTCCCTTATAGCAGGTAATACACTTGGGATGAATCCCAAGCAGTAAATCCAAGAAGGGTGGTCATTATGACAGGATGCATTGTAGGACAGCTCAGCCAAAGGCCATCCTATGGCGTGAAGCAAAGTCTAGATTGTAATGCTTCATGAATGTATGTACTGTGGACCAGGTAGCTGCATTGCAGATATCCGTGATAGAGGCTCCTTTAAAGCGGGCCACAGTGGTGGCCATAGCTCTGGTAGAATGGGCTTGGACATGTCCTGGTAATGGGCTTGTTGTATTTTGAATAACAAAATGTTATACAATGTGCTAGCCAATTGGAGAGGGTCCATTTCGTGACCGGGAAACCTTCCTTGCTGGAGGCAAAGGTAACAAAAAGTTGAGAAGTCTTCCTAATCGATTTGGTTCAATTGGTATAGTACCATACGTAATATATGATGTACACCTAGAGGACGCAGGAGGTGTTCACCTTGATTGGAGTGGTCAGGATAATATACTGGTAACTCCAGGGACTGATTTAAGGTGTGCTCTGACACTACCTTAGGTAGGAAGGAAGGGTTGGTATGAAATGCTACACTGTCTTTGTGAAAAATCAAGTAAGGTTCTCTACGCATGAGGGTGTGGAACTCTGAAATACGCTGAGCTGAAGTGACAGCCACTAAGACCAGTGTTTTCCAGGAAAGAAAACGGAGGTCACAAAAGTGGCCGCTGGTTAAAAGGGCTCAAGAGTTAATTTCTCTATTAAGAAATTGAGATCCCATGAGGGAGTGGTCTTCTAATAGGTGGTTTAATATGTAACATTCCTCTTAGAAAAAAAATTTGGCTAGATGATGTTGATACAGTAATCTGCCATCTGGAGGTTCATGAAAGGCCGAAATAGAAGCCAAATGGACTTTGACAGAGGAATAGCTTAACCCTGTCTCGGCAATCGAAGCCAGGTAATCCAAGACTTTTGTCAGTGGACAGGAACAGGGATCCAATGACCAGGAAGCTGCCCAGATGGAAAAGCGTTTCCACTTGGCATTATATGTTTCCCTGATCGCTGGTTTGCGTGAGGCCAGAATATTGGCAACAGGGGGAGGACACTTGTAAACATGTTATGAAAGTGTCCAAGTGTCCTCAGGAGCCAAGTGTGAAGGTGTAGTGCTTTCAGGTTGGAGTGTAGAAGAGTCCCTTGATTCTGCGTCAAGAGATCTGGTCTGATTGGCAATGGAACAGGTTCCTCTACCGAGAACTGTTGAAAGAGGGGGAATCACACCTGCCTAGGCCACAGAGGGGCTATGAGAATCATGGTGGCAGGTTAGAGTTGTAATTTCAGTAGAGTCCATTGCAGAAGCGGGAACGGGAGTGGGGGTGGTGATTCTGATTTTGTCTTCGAAGTCTCCTGTTCTTTGAGACCATTGGTTCTGGAGAACACACTGGACTGGTCTCATATGAAGATGGGCAAAGGCTGCTGTAGGGATGGTAGTGGCCACGTGCCCTAGGAGGCATAAAATGCATCTGGTTGTGACTTTCTGGGTTTGAATCTGGAAAGCCAGAGATAGGAGTTTCTCCTTTCTGTCGGCCAGGAGGCAGGCCCAGGCAGAGACTGTGTCTAGGACTTCTCCTATATATTGGAGCGACTGTGTAGGGGTCAGCTTGGACTTCGGCCAATTGACTGCAATCCCTACAGCCTGGAAGAAAGTTAGGGTTGCTTCTAGGGAGAGAAGCAGAGAGGCTTTGTACTCTGCCGTGATGAGCCAATCGTCCAGATATGGGGAGACAAAGTGTCAGTTCTGTCATAGGGCTGCTGCTACTACCACTAGGCACTTGGTGGGGCAGATGACAGGCCGAACGGAGTGCCTGAAATTGGCAGTGTTGACCCAACAGGTGAAAGTGAAGAAACCTGTGGTGGGCAGGATGGACAGGGATATGTAGGTAGGCATCCTTCAAATCTAGGGCACATAGCCTATCCCCTTGTTTCAGTATTGGCATAATGGAATTTAGGGTGACCATGCAAAACTTTCTGCATTAGACGTATAGGTTCAATTGTCTGAAGTCCAGTATTGGTCTGAGATCTTCAGTTCATTTCGGTACCAGGAAGAAGTGAGAATAAAATCATTTCTGGTGTTCTGTAGTAGGTACTGGGTGAACGGCCTTCTTGTTCAGAAGAGCCTGGAGTTCCTACTGGAGAAATGAAAATTACGTACCTACTGTAATTATGATCTTTCTGTGCATCTTCACTGTTGGGTACTCGGCCGGAGGTCAGGACCCCGGAGAAGCCTTTTTTTAAGGTATGTGGAGCCAATGCACCAGTGGCGCTGCCCTTGAGGCGGTCAGACATGCGAAGCGCCACGGGTTGTCCGTTAGGCTGCGCTGACTCGCCTGCCTCCCAGTTCCGGAAGCTGCTGAGAGTAAGTAGAAGGGAGTGGAGGGTGGGACAAGGAAGTCCAAGGGACAGAAAAAGGAAAAAGATACATAAACCAGAAGGAGAAATAATAACTGAGAGGACAGAAAGGGAGAAAAAGTCAGAAACTAAAGGGATTGGGAGGGGCCCCAATCTCTGGAAATGGAAGAGGGAGGTAGGGTGAGTAAAGAATTTAGGAGGAGAGGGGGGAGTTAAACATCCTAGACTCTGGTCCATCTCCAGATTACATAGGAACTGCAAAGGAGTAGCCAAAGGCTTTCTGGCAGAACTCAAGGCACAGAATGGCTGGCAAATACTCCAGATAAGCAGAGTCGGCTATTCTGGAAGAAGGACAGGGTACAGAGAATTAAAACCCTCTCAAGGAAAGATTATTGGTGAAAAAAGGGAAAAAAATTTTTTTTCCCCCATAAACAAGGAGAAATAAGTTGGACGGAAACAGGGAGGAGGAGAGAATGGAGGGCAACTGTCAACTCCCAGCCCACGGGGTGGAGCCAAAGCACTGGAGAAGGAGTGCCCCCCCCCCCTGCTGTCCGCTCTCCCCAGAACATTATCCCCTGTGTGCCCCTGTTTTACCCCACTCCTGAAAAGAAAGGAGAGGGGGAAGGGATGGGCACAGAGAGGGAGGGGTACCAGAGACTGAGGCCCCAGAGGGATGGAGGGTGGAATCGTGATGAATGGTGAAGATACACAGAAAGATCATAATTACGGTAGGTACGTAATTTTCATATCTTATCTGTGTCAATCTTCACCATTCATCACTGTTGGGTGAGTGCTGAGCCCCCCGAAGGGGTTTTTCTTTTACACCCTAAGGGAAAAAGTCCCTTAGGTCTCAGTGGATGACACACCAAGAGGGAGAACCTTCAGGGCCTGGAGAGGCCAGAGAGTGGGGAGAGTGAGACGGGGTCCCCCCCCCGGATGGGGAAGGAAGTTGCCCCGACAAGCTCCGTCTCGCTCTACAGGAGAAAAGATAGGTTCTCTGGTGAGCGGAGTTAATTGCCCTACGCCAGGCCAAGGGTGACAACCTGGAGAGACATAGCCATGCCGTCCACAGAGAGCAGATTGCTGTCCCTACGACCCTGGTAGCTACCTCGTTGGCATCATAGGATGCCCTCGCTTGGTGCCTTGACAGCTCCACGCCACGCGCAGAGTGCGCAATGGCTTGTCTGGTTTGCTCCGTATCAGGCAATGAGGCTAAGAGCTGACCTAGCCTGGACCACAAGAACCTGTCATAGGCTGCATAGTGGGCCTGATGTGCAGAAATGGAAAGCAATAACCACGCCGAGTAGAAAGTCCTCCTACCCCAGAAGTCAAAATCCGACGAGTCTTGATCTGGGGGCCAGTCACGGAGAAGGGCGCGAAGCCCATCAGGAGTATCCAACTGCATCAATCCGGACTGTGGATGAGGCATGGAACCTGGAGACTCCGGGGGTGTGCAATACCTCTGGCTGAGATCCCTAGGGGCAGGAACTCCAAAGAAGGGCCTCTGCCAGGAATGCAACGACACCTCCCAAAAGGGAGCAGGCCAGGGTGGCACCACAAGGATGGCCTTGCCAAAATCGCCTAGAAAGGCGTGCGCTGAGTGCTCAGGATTGCTAACAGTGGCAGGTGTGAGGTGCAAGTCCTCCAACATCCTCACGAGGAAGCGCTGATACTCAGCGAGATCAGCAACTGGAGAGATGTGGACAGAAAGTTCCTCTCCCCCAGAAGAGGGGGATGAGGAGCTGGAGGGCACCGGCTGTTCAGAGGGCGGCTGCTTGGGGGGAGGATGAAAAACCTGACTGTCCATTGCCCTGACATAAGCTGGAAACCGAGCAGCCACTACTCTGAACAGCTCCCAGGAGAGAGGCCCGCTAGGACCAAGGATGCCTGGGAGCGCAGGAGAATGTGGCAGAGGAATGGGGACAGAGCAGAGAAGAGATGTCGGCTGACCTCTGCCTGGGTTAAGGAGCGGACCGGGAGCACCTGCGGAAGAAGGTGCCCCGGAAGACCCCACAGCTGACAGCTGAACAACCATTTCAGTACTGCCTTGGCTGCGCCCGGAAGAATTCCCCCTGTGAGGCGATAGAAGCCGTATAGGTCCAGATGGATGGTCCCCTACCTCAAAAGAATGGGGATCTCTCAAAGAGACCGAGGAGGAAGAGCAGAGATCCGCACTACGGCTTCTCCCAGAGCCTGGGTGGACCCCTGAAAAAGGCCGCTGTGCCGACCCCATGCCCCTTGACCCCTCGGAGTCTGAAAGAGCCCTCCTCCTCGAGAGGGCCAGCCTAGGTAGCGGACAGCTCTGGGCAGCACCCGAAGTAGCTATCCAGGGCACAGCACCCTCCCCTCCTGTAGGTGCTCTGATCGGCCCCAAAGTTGGGCGATTTAGGCACACCACAGGTCGGGGTACCACTGCTGAGGGGTCAGTGAACCCACCAAGACCGGGCTGCAGAGCAATGGTGGCCTGCACTACTGTCCGCTGGTCAGCACCCCTGACCCCAGTCTCGGTAGCCACCAACCCCACCTCAGAAGGGGGCTGACTCCAGCTTGTCAAGGAAACTACTGGGCTGCCCACTCCAACAGCCAACCTCAAAGAGTCAGACTGTCCGTCTGCCTCAGAGCCTGACTCCGCCTCCGAGGAGGTAGAGGGCGAGGCCCTGTGCCAGACCGTAGGAGGGCACCCACTATCATCCTTGCCAAAGGGAGTGCCAGAGACCAAAGCCATGCCTGAGCCGGTGCCAGTGCCCCCTACAGCACTGCAAGCAGAATCCACAGGGGGCACAGCATAAGCCCGAACAGGAGCTCCAGAGTCGGGACCAGCCACGGCGCCATGAGCCGAGGACGAAGATGGCGCCGAGGGCAGAGGTGGTGCTGATGACGGCGCCAATGGTGGAATCAGACGGCTCCACAGTGGTGAGTCCCGAGGACACAGCGCTGTGTTCATCCTCGGCGCCTCGGACGTCGCGGCCGCGAACAGAGACAAAAGATGCCGCTGTAGTAGCTCCCACGGCACCGCTAGCAGTATCGCGCGCCATGACACTCCGACAGAAACCATAGCGCGTCGCGACAAGTCGGGCGCTGATGGCTCGTCCAGGCCCACAGCACGGATCGACGGGCGCCCAGGATGGCGCAGACTTGGGCCTTGCAAACCGCGGTCCGACATGGGGAGCCTTCACCCCGGAGGGCGACTGCTGTGGCGGCACCTCCCACCTGCCACCAAAAGAGCAGGACGGGCCTCCTGAGCCACGGAAGGAGCCTCGGCAATGGCTGGCTACTAGTAGCCGAGGCTCCCTCCTCCTCGGTCCGTGTAGAACCGGAGGGGACCTGGAGGAAAGGCCGAGAGAGCTGCTCGCCCGCAGTGCTCGCAGACCCCCAAAAGTTGGCGAGGCCGCACTTTCCACGCACGTTGCTTGATGACCCGGCGGTCCATGGAGAAACAGGCCTTGCAAGAATCCATGTCGTGAAGCGGGCCAAGACACGAAATACAATGGTTGTGCTGGTCAGTGACGGAATATTTTCAACCGCATGGGCACCGTCGCATGGGGGCCCGACCCATCCTTGGAAGTTTTCTTGCCCTCCGACCGAGACATGACCTACGGGGAAAAAACCCACCAAAAACAGACTCGACGTCGCAGAAATATAAAAAAATGGAAAGATCTTACTGGGCGACGTCAAGTATGGCAAAAACAGAACTGGCAGGAGGAACAGACGGATTCTGGCTACGAAGGAATGAATTATGGTCGAGAAACTGCGAAGCAGGCCTCAGGATTTTTCTTCTCAGCGTCCCACGAGGTGACCTCTATAGGCGGGAGACAAAGAGACTGGCAGGCAGGCACAGTCGACACTGGCCTTGGCCAACCCACAGGCGCCACGCAGTCGTGGCGGCCTCAAGGGCGGCACTGATGGTGCGTCGCGCCACCCATTCAAAAAAAAAAGCGCGGTGTCCTGACCTCCAGCCGAGTACCCAACGATGATGAATGGTGAAGACTGACACAGATAAGATCAGGAATATGGTCGGGTGGGTAATGGACGGCGGGGGGGAGGGAGAGATGAGGGGCAGGTTTGGAAAGCTGTTCCAGAGTGTGACCCAGCCGAATAATCTGAAGTACCCACTTGTCCGATGTGATCGTTGTCCAGGCCTCCAGATGGAGGGCAAAACGACCACCCACAGCTTCCAAGGCCTGACTGAGGATGTGTGGACAGAGCCCCAGTTGGTCACTGGGAAGCAGGTTGACCAGCCCCACTGGAAGGGTGGGAGCGGGAGCCCCTGGCGGTAGAGGCGTTGGTTTTGATAGACTGGGAACAACCTCGGAATCTGCCCCTATTTGAGCCTCTGTATTTCCCACCTCTTCTGGTATAAGAGGAGGACTGAGGAAGGCAGAATGGCAGAGGAGTATGGTACATGCCATGCACTGTGGGAAGAGTTCTTCCTGAAGACTGGAGATTATCTATCAGCATTTGGGTGCCTGGTCTGAAAAGTTTGGACTCAGTGAAGGGGGCATTAACCACTCTATGTTGTATGTCAGGTGTGAACCCTGAGACGCGAAGCCAAGCATGGTGACGCAAGGTAATGCCAGTTGCTGACATGCAGGCCGAAGTCTCGACCTCATCATATCCTGAACACAGTAGGTGCCGGGATATGGAGTTGCCTGTAGATATTGTAGCCAGTAGTTGTTCCCTTTACTGTGAAGGGGAGGTTTATTGACTAATTCAATGGCAGAGGACCAGCGTGTATGCTGGCATTTGACCATATGTCCCATGTAATTTAGGATTCTGAGATTCATGGTGCTTGCTTGGAAGATATTTTTTCCCCAGATAGTTTATTCTGCAGGATTCTTTATCCAGAGGTAAGGAGCTCATGTGTTTCGGTCATTTAGTATGATCATGAGCGGCAGCAATCACCAATGAATTCGCTTTAGGAATGGTGGATACAAAGGGGTGATCCAGAGAAGCCTGGCAGAGGCAATCCGCCTTGCGGGGTACAGCTGTAATAGAGGAAGACTGATGCCAGGCTGCAAGCATAGCATTTTGATATGTTTGTATTAGTGGCGGGTACCACTAAGACTGGATCTTCTGGTAAAGTAAAGTTACGTAAGAACTTACCATAACAGTAGATCTTCGAGAGCAGCTCTTGCAGCAGGCTATAACCATTAGGACTAACGCCACAGGCCTCAGGACCCACCGGAAAAACTCCTAGCTAGCATTACCCAGCAGGGACCACCCCCTGACATCTGCTCCACCACGGTCACGGTATGTAAGGAGGCGGACCCTGGCTCCATCCCAGTTCCCCACCAAGACCCTGAGCCGAACTAGGAGAAAGAAGTGCCTGCTGCAAGAGCTCCCTCTCGAAGATCTACTGTTATGGTAAGGTCTTTCGTACCTGTACTTACTTCGAGTGGGAGCTCTTGCAGCAGGCTACAACCATTAGGACTGAATTCCAAGCAGTTCCACGCCAAGGAGGTGCCTTACCCCGGGAGGAGGAAGGATGGTAATAAAGCTGACAACACAGCAAGTCAGGACAGGAGTCTCTGAAGGACTGCAAAGCCAAAACCGGCATGGCGTCTGGATGCAATGTCCAGGCTATAGTGCTTCACAAATGTGTGCACAGAATTCCTGGTGGCTGCCGCACAGATGTCTCTTATAGAGACATTCTTCAAGGCGGCAAAAGAAATACAGGGTACTCACCTGTAACAGGAGTTCTAGGAATGGTATATGTTGTTCATCCACACTTCATGGCCAGTTCCTTGCTGCTTTAAATCTTGCTGGAAGGTCTTCAAGCTGGCTCCTCCCACCCACCTGGGTAGTAAAACTCTCGGCTCCCACCTATGACGCCAGATCTAGCCCGCTGGAAGCCAGGTTGGCGCGCCGGCCGGGAGGTCAGGCGGGGTTAGGTAGAACAACACATACCATTCCGAGAACTTCTGTTACAGGTGAGTAACCTGTATTTCTAGGGACATGGATATGTTGTTCAATCCACACTTCATGGCAGACTCCTAGCAGTTCTCCGGGAGGACGGAGGCAAGGCACACACACCCTATTTAGGAAACAAGGACTGGAGAACCGAGGTCCCAAAACCAGCATCCCGGCGTGACTCAAGGTCGATGTGGTAATGGGTAATGAAGGTGTGTGCTGACTGCCAGGTAGCAGCCCTGCAGATTTCCTGGATAGGGACATCCCTGGAAGCAGCCACTGAAGCAGCGGTATGGCGGGTAGAATAAGCTCTTATCCCTTTGGGGGGCTCCATGCCCGCCAGCCTATAGCAGAGATCTATGCAGGAGGTGACCCACCTGCCTATCGTCCGCTTGGCTGCAGGTCTGCTAGATGCGGCTTCAGCGTAGGTGACAAACAGCTGGCGAACCTCTCCTCGAACTTCAGCCGTCCGCACCTTATAATAAGAGAGCGCTCTTCTAGGGTCCAAAGTATGTAGCCTATATTCGGCCTCCGAGGTGTGATTGGGGTAGAACACAGGCAGAGTCAACACCTGGTTAAGGTGACACTCCGACACCACCTTTGGAAGGAATTTCGGATGGGGGCGCAGGACAATCTTGTCCCTGTGGAAGACCAGATAAGGAGACTCGATGGAAAGCACCTGAAGTTCTCCTATCCTTCTGGCTGACGTGATAGCCACCAAGAAGGCGGTCTTCCATGACAGGTGAGAGATATCACACCTGTGCATCGGATCGAATGGCTTGCCCATGAGCTTAGACAATACCAACAGTAGATACCATGGAGGTGGAGGTTCTCGCACCGGAGGTGATATGTAATCAAGGCCTTTGAAAAAGCACCCGGCTACCTTCTCCTGCGCCACCGACTGCTTTCTGGCCCGCGCCCGTAAGCAGAGATGGCTGCCGGTGCACTTAAAGGGTAAGCCGAATCAAGCCCTTGCTGAGAAAAGGACCATAGGTAGTCCAGAATGCTGGCCAATGAGCAGGAGGAAGGGTCCAACCCCTTATCCTGACACCAAATGGAGAATCTCTTCCATTTGAAGGTATAGCATTTTCTCGTCGACTCCTTACGGGATGCCTCAACAATGTTGAGGACCTAGTCAGAAACACCCAAGGCCTGGAACTCTAGCCGCTCAGGAACCAGGCCGTCAAGTGCAGGGACTGATGGTCCGGGTGGAGTACCTTCCCCTGGTTGACAGAGATCAGGTCCGGGCGGGCTGAAAGCAGCCTCGGGAGCCTGGAGCTGAGGCGGAGGAGATCTGGATACCAGAACTGGCGGGGCCAGTCTGGGGCTACCAGAATCACCTGTGCCTTGCCCTTCCTCACCTTGAGAAGCACCTTGTGGATCAAGGGAAATGGGGGAAAGGTGTAGAAGAGGCCCGGGGTCCACGGTCTCAAGAAGGCATCCCCCTGCAGCGGGGGGGGGGGCATGAAACAGCCTCAGCTTCGCATTCTCCCTGGAGGCAAACAGGTCCACCTGAGGTGTGCCCCAGTGGGAGAACAGATCATGTACTACCTCCGGCAGGAGAGACCACTCGTGAGATGCAGCACTTATCCAGCTTAGGGCATCGGCCAGAGTGTTGGAGGCTCCCACCACATGGATGGCTAGGAGATCCGCCTCCAGTCTGCTCACGAGGGACCAAGTGTGGAGAGCTTCCTTGCAAAGGTGCAAGAAGTGCGTCCCGCCCTGGCGGTTTAAGTAGTACATGGTCGTGGTATTGTCCATCTGGACCTGGACCACTTGACCCCGTACAAACGGAGTGAAGATGGTGAGGGCTAGCTGGACCGCTTGAAGCTCCAGCAGGTTGATGTGGCATCGAGACTCCTGAGGGGACCAGAGGCCATGCGCTCTGTGCTCCCCCAGATGGGCAACCCAACCCATCAGAGAGGCATCGGTCGCTAGAATGACCGTCGGCTCGGGGAGGACAAACGGGATGCCCTCCTGCAGATGAGCTGGAACGATCCACCACTGGAGAGCGTTCCACATCTCCTGGGTCACCGCCACTGGCTGGTCCAGAGGACCGGAGCGCTGTGACCACTGGCGGGCCAGCCCCCACTGAAGGGGACGCATGTGCCAGCGGGTCCAATGGACCACACAGGTGCAGGCCGCCATGAGGCCCAGGAGGCGCAGGAAGTCCCGGGCAGGGTGCAATTGCCCAACAAGAAATGACTGGGCAAAGGAGGAGAGAACCTCGGCCCTGTCCGCCGGGAGCCGTGCTCTGCTCCAAGAGAGTTGAGCTCTGCCCCGATGAACTGAATCACCTGCCTTGGCACGAGTTCCGATTTGGCCTCGTTGATGAAGAGGCCAATCTGAGAGCAGACCTGGAGGGCTAGATCCCTGGACTGCTCCACCTCTAGCCTGGAGGGGGCTGCAATCAGCCAGTCGTCCAGGTAAGGGTACACCCGGACCCTTCGGCGCCGCAGGAATGCTGTCACCAATGCCATGCATTTGGTGAAGACCCTGAGAGCTGGAGAGAGGCCGAAGGGCATGGCCTGGAACTCGTAAAGGGATCCGTCCGCTCTGAAGTGGAGGAATCGCTGGTGTGACAGACGGATTGGGACATGAAAGAACACATCCTGAAGGTCCAGAGAACAGAACCACATGCCTTGTTCCAAGGATGGAATGATCTGTGCCAGAGTGACCATCCTGAAGGTTCGAGACCTTAGGAACTTGTTTAGGTCGTGTAGGTCTAGAATGGGGTGCCAGACCCCCATCCGTTTTGGGACCAGGAAATATCTGGACACAAACTCTGGGTCTAGTGGAGGATCCGCTACCTCCCTGATCACCTCCTTCTGGAGGAGCAGAACAATGTCGGCTTGGCGAGCCGACAGAGAGGCTGCGGACCCCACAGCCCCCTGTGGGGCGACGGCCCGATAGGGTGGGGCCTGCTCGAATTCAGAGGCAGACTTTCCTACCACTTCCAACACCCAGCGGTCTGCGGTGATAGCGGACCAGGTGGAAAGAGTGGCGAGCCGTCCCCACAGGGGCAACGGAATGCCAGGCTGGGGTGACACCCTCAACCCTTCACTGGGCAGGCTTGGAGGAAGGACCGCCGAGGGACTCCCAGGCCTTTTTCCTCCCGCTTCCTGCTGGAGGAAGCTGCAGGCTTGGCTTCGTGGTGCCAAGTGCGTGCCTGCTGGCCCTGATGCTGGTGTTGCTTGGCCGGACGTGCCACAGGGGCAGAAGGCCAAACGGGCTTATGCTGCTGCTGGCGGCCTTTGTCCTTCTGGGCAGATGTGACAGAGTCCAAGCTGGCATTGGACTTCTCGATCCTCTGCAAGTGACCCTCCACCCCGGGACCGAACAAGTCGGTACCCAGAAAGGGAACGTCTGCCAGCTTGTGCTGGGTATCTGCTGTGAAAGTGGAGATCCGCAGCCAAGCTCTGCGGCGCATGGCCACTGCGGCCGCCACTGACCGGGCACAAGAGTCTCCAATGTCGAGAGCAGTTTGGAGCTGTTGCTTTGCCACCGCCCTTCCCTTATCCCGCACCTGCTTGACCGTAGTCTGGAGGTCAGCCGGGAGATGAGGAATCACCTCATCCAGGGAGCCAAAAAGGCGTGGGAAAAGTGTGCCATCAGTACGGCCGAGCTGGCCTGATGAAGGCCTAAGGAGGATGCAGCGTAAACTTTACGCCCGGAGTAGTCCAGTTTCTTGGACTCTTTATCCGGTGGCTTGTCCACGTCCCGAGCGTTTCCGGAGCACCGGAAAACACTGTCGGTCACCAGCCCCTCCGCAGAGGGGTGCTCCGAGAATCCGGACAGTGAGCTGGTGGGAATGGCATACTTCCTAGCCATACTGGCCGAGGGAGCTGGACAAGAAGCCATCCACTGCCATAGCTCCAGGGCCAGCCCAACAATGGCTTCGGCCACAGGAAAGGCCTCCGGAGGAGAATCCCCTTGGTCCAGTATCTCTGTGAGGGGATACCTGGCCCGCTTTGATAAGGGTTCGAGCTTCATCCCAGTAGATTCTGAGATGAGCCGAAGTAATCCCATGAACGAGGATGGGCTCTCGTCCACCGACTGTCCCACAGAGGACTCCAGGTCGAGAGGCCTGGAGAACAGGGAAGAGTCATCGTCAGACTCAGAGGAGTCTGCAAACAGCTGCCTAGGGCCTGAGCCACCCTCCACCTGCCGAGGGCGATCGGGAGTGAGGGTGACCGACAACCGATGGGGCAACCCATGACATGATCGAGAATCCTTGGTCGGAGCCCCAGTTTTTGGTTGTGAAGGCGGGGGTTCCACCACGATGGGTGGCGCAGCTGGTTTCGGCCGAACAACCGACGCCGGCTTCGACTCCTCGATGACCATGAGGGGTTGTTTCGGCCGCTCAGGTGATAGCCACTTAATGGCCGGGGAAGGCGACGGGGTCGGCTTGTTCCCAGTCAGAAGGAGCTGCTGCCACATCAAGTCCTCGTAGCATCAACGCAATTTGCGCCAAAGCCTTTCCTCCGAGGAAGAAGAAGAAGACAAGGACAAGCGGTGCCGCCGCTTTCCTCGGTGCTGAGACTGAGACCGCCGGTGTCGGCAGGATCGGCTGGACCGAGAAGAGGTTCGAGAGAGAGACAGTCGGTGTTTCTGAGGGTGGGTCTGGGAGGGAGCGGGAGAAACCCATTCCTCCCTTGGCTCAGGAACCTTAACTGGGGACTCCGGCACAGGAGGCGCTGGCAAGTCCTCGGTTTCCACCGGGGGAACCAGTGAAGAAGGGTTGTCGGCTTCTCCAGTCGACAGCCCATCCGACGGGTCGAGAAAAATCTCGACCGCGTCGACGGGTGTCTCGGCCGGCTGACCTGACGGGGACACCATGAAGCCAGTGGCCTTAGCCATAACCTCGACCGAAGTCAAGCGTCGACTGTCCGGGGAAGGGGACCTCTCCCGCTCCCACTAACGCCGACGGTGGGACTTACCCTTCGAGTCGTCCTCCTTGGACCGAGAGGAATGTCCCAATGGACCCTCACCTTCTGTAGAGAGGGACCGACAAAGCTCCTTAAAGGAAGCCATGTAGGAGGAGCCCAAGGAGAGCGGGATAAATGCCGCAACCGAGGAAGACGAAGATGTGGCCTGGGATGGCTCCTCCTCGAGGGCGATCATCTGCTCAAGTTGCTCAGCTGAGCCTGCCGCTGGACACTGCTCAAAGGGCCTCCTTTGACTTCACTGGAGGAACACGTCTCTCGGGGTGCCCAAGTTGGAGTCTGGCAGCACAGTCTTCAAGGACGTTGACAGAGAAAGACTTGCACAATTCGCAGGCCTGTGGATTGTGATCGAGTCCAAGGCAATAAACGCACGTGGAGTGCGGATCAGTCAGAGACATTTTCTGCCCGCATGGGCACCGCCGAAATCCGGGAGTCTACTTATCCATCGCAGCCGCGAAGGAAGAAACAGACCGAAGTCTAGAAAATATAAGAACAAGTTTTGGTTTAACCGACGAGTTTGGATCCAAGACTAAAACTCAGAGCGCTAAGGAGGGAACCTGTGCTTCCAAGCGGTAAGGAAGATCTGGCGTCATGGGGCGGAGCTAGAGTTTTACCACCTGGGTTGGTGGGAGGAGCCAGCTTGAAGACCTTCCGGCAAGATTTAAAGAGGCAAGGAACCTGCCATGAAGTGTGGATTGAACAACATATCCATGTCCCTAGAAACAGAGCCATCCCTGGCGGAGCAACCCCTAACTGGGCCCGGAAGGGGTTTGTTGTGCTTCTCATAGCAAAACACAATGCAGTGGATAAGCCATTTAGAAATAGTCTGTTTAGACAGCAGCTTGCCCAAGTGCTGTGGCGCAAAGTCCACAAACAGTTGCTCCGATTTATGGTGTGTAGTTGTGTGCCTGAGGTAGTACCTCAACCCCCTGTGACACATCTAGTGTGTGAAGGAGAGCTTCTCCCTTATTGGAAGAAGAAGGGAAATAAACTGGAAGATCAACTGACTGGTTGAAGGTCAACTCAGAGACCACTTCAGGAAGGAACCTAGGATTTGTTCGAAGGGAAACCCTTTCCCTGTAAAAAAAACAAATGAGGCTCTTTACACATCAGAGCCTGGAGCTCGTAAAAACTCTTTGAGATGAGGTAACTGCAACTAAAAAACAAACCTTCCAGGAAAGCTAACACAGCTCACAATCAGCCGCTGGCTCAAAAGGAGGGACAGTGAGCTTCTCCAACACAAACAGGAGGTCCCAGGGAGGGATAGAATCCCTAATGGGAGGTCGCATATGCAGAATACCCCGTAAAAAAGTGCGTCCCACGTCCAGCTGGGCTAAGGTTCTCTCCCCCAATAGGACATGATATTCAGACATGGCCCACATGTGCAACTTTATTGAAGAGTAGCTCAAGCCTTGTTGGTATAAGGAGAGGAGTTACTGCAATGCTGAGTTCAGCGGACAGGTAAAGGGGTCCAAACGTTGAGATGACGCCCATAAGCAGAAGCGCTTAGACCCCATACCTTGATTTTGCTATGTCTGCAGGAGCCAAGCCTGAAGGTGCAAAGACCTGAGATCTGGGCAGACCAGCATGCCCCAAATCCTGGGACAGCAACTGTGAGCATATTGGCAATGGAACTGGAGGTTCTGAGGACAACCGCTGAAGTAGTGGGAACCAAATCTGCCGAGGTCACAATGGGGTGATTAGAATAATCCGAGCCCCCTCGGCCTGTATCTTCAACAGTACTCTCTGAATGAGAGGGAAGGCGTAAAAAAAAAAACTCCCTGTCCAACAAAGGGACAACATGTCTGGCCAGAAAGCACCAGGCGCGAGCAGAAAATTGGCAGTTTGGCGTTGTGTGGGGACACAAAGAGGTCGAGCTCTGGACAACCCCATGTGTTAAAGAGCTGGTCTGCTACAGATTGTAGTAACCTCCCACTCGTACTCCTTGGACTGAGACCGGCTTAGGCTGTCTGCCAAGTCATTTAGGATGCCTGGAACGTGCACGGCTGACAGAGATGTGACGCTCCAGCGCCTAGTACCAGACTCATCGCCTCCCTGCATAGGGTGTAGGAGTGCATTCCACCTTGCTTATTGATGTAAAAGACGACCGCCATGTTGCACGTCTGAACTAGGAGAGAGCCTGGGACACGGTCCTCTTGGAAGGCATGCAGCGCACTGAGGACCGCTCGCATCTCCAGGACACTGATGTGGAGGTCGCGCTTCTCTGGAGTCCAGACCCCTTGTGTTTGGAGGGCCCCTAGGTGTGCCCCAATCCCAGATCTGATGCATCCGTCATTAGGGTTTGATTTGAGGTTCCTGACAGAAAGGGATTCTTCTCTAGACTGAGAGGGTCCAGCCACCAACGTAGTGTGCTCTTGATTGGCTCTGCGACTCTGACAATGTGGTCAAGGTCATCTGAGCATTGATCCCACTGCACCCTGAGCATGCACTGTGGGATTCCCATGTGGAGGCGGGCCAAAGGAGTGACAGGGATGGCCGCCGCCATGTGTCCCAGAAATCTGAGGAAGGTCCTGGCCTGGACCTGAGGGGTTACTAGGACCAATTCGGCTATCTCCTGCAGGCGATCGTCCCTCTCTGGAGGTAGAAAAGTTTGCCATGGACGGAGTCCAGGACCGCCCCTATGAAGACGAGTCTTTGGCTGGGCTCTGGGGAAGACTTTGGAAGGTTCAGGGTGATCCCCACCTCTCGGAACAGAGTATAGGTGTCTCCGAGAGACTGAAGGAGGCGCGTTCTTGACAGGGCCGCAAGCAGCCAATTGTCAAGGTAAGGGAAGACGTCATGCCCCAGGCGCCTTAGAGCCGCAGTTACCACTGCCAAACATTTGGTGAAGACTCAAGGAGCGGAGGAGAGGCCGAACGGAAGAACCCGAAACTGATAATGCTCCCCCTAGAAGTGGAACCCCAGGTACTTCCTGTGGGGGGAAAAGACCCTGACGTGCATGTACGCATCTTGCATGTCTAGGGAGTAGAGCCAGTCTCCCTGGTGCAGCAGAGGAATAAGACCTGGAAGGGTCATCATCCTGAACCTTCGGTACTCTATATAGTTGTTCAAGGAACTGAGGTCCAGAATGGGCCAAAGACCTTGCGTCTTTTTTGGAACTAGGAAAAAGTGAGGAGTAATATCCCTTTCCCCTCTGCTGCAGAGGAACTGGTTCTATTACCCTTTTTCACAAGAGGGCCTGAATCTCTCCTTCTATAGGAGGTATGTGAGAAGGAGGATATCTTGAGGACCTTGGTGGAATGTCTAGGGGAGTTTCTGTGAACTCCAGCGTATGTCCTCTCCTTATAATGTCTAGTACCCACTGGTCCACTGTAATAGAGCTCCAACCCTTCAGATGAAGGGAGAAGCGACCCCCTACTGCCTCCCCTGGAACCTCCTCCTCCGGAGGGGGGTTGGGAGGGTGTCACTGGGCGAAGCCCGGAGTGGCAGAGGGTTGGGGAGGAGACTTGGGCCTCAAAAGGAGCCTCAGGTTGCTGGTTGCCAGCTTTCCTTTTGAAGCCACCTCTCTGGCCCTGTTGGTGTCCACGGGCTTGAACACCTGAGGGATTACGAAATGGCTGTCGTCTTGCGCGTTTCTAGTCCCCTCTGTGCATCTGCCTGACTGACCAGATAGATCTGCCAGACTCCTGCAGAAAGGACAGAACCCTGGAACGGGAGGTCCTGGATTCCGGACTGCAAATCCTGGTGAAAACCTGAGACTCTCAACCAGGCATGGTGCTGGAGGCAAACACCTGCTGCTGCTGCTGCTGCTCTGGCCGCCGTATCTGTAATGTCATACGAGGCACGGAGAACATGCGTGCCTACGTCTGAGAATGATTTTAATACGTCCAGAAGCTCCATCTTTTGTGTGGAGTCTGGCAAGGCATTGGCTAGCTCCTGCCTTCTCTCCCACAACACATTTTGGTACTGGACCATATGCGTGAGGAAGTTAAGGGATCTAATGGAGCAGATGGAGGCAGAGTAGACCTTCTTGCCCACCTGGTCCAGGTAGTGGGATTCTGGGTCAGGAGGCTGGGAGCTTAGGTTGCTTAGACATGATGTAAGCAGCCGTAATGACCGATGAGTCCGCCTGAGGGGGTTCCGCCAGGAAAGACTCATCCCTCGGGGCTCTATACAGCCTATCTGACATCTTCGGAACAACTGGGACTGAGGCTGGATGCTTCCAAGTTATCCTGGTAAGATCTTGGAAGGTGTCCATTAAAGGAGGCACCACCAGAGGCTTGGGCTCCTTTTGCCTCAGGTAACGGGCCAGTCGATGGTGTGCCGGATCCAGATCCTCCGTCTCCCATTCATTGGAGGCCTGTATGTGCCTCATGACATCCAAAAAAAGTCAGATCGTCAGGAAGCGAGTGGGGTTGTTCCTTCTCCCGAGAGGGAACCCCAACCCCCCCGAGAGGGACGAGGAAGCAGAAAGAGAAGACGACCTGCTACTGGGCCTAGAATAGCCTGCGCTGCGTCTAGGACCCCCCCCGGTCAAGTGTCGGTAGCTACCGGACTGACGACGACTGCGGGGCCGAAGGAGCAACGACTGACGTCGCCCTGGGGACCGGCATCAGGAGCTGGCTTGCCTGGGAGAGTGGGATAGGCTCCTGGGCTGAAACCAGGACTGTGCAGCGTACCTGATCGAGAAGGGCACCGGCGATGGTCCTCAGACCAGGACGAGCCAACTTGAGGCGCGAGGCAGGTAGCGACAGCTCGGGGGTCTTCTTTGGAGAAGGAGTGGGAAGGCCCTCGGGTTCAAGGTTGTCCGGCTTCGGTAGAGTCTCCTCTCTCTTTACCTGACTCGACCAAAAGAAGAAGAGCTCTTGCAGCTCTTCTTTGTTAAAAAACAGCAGCTGGTGTTCCTGGGATGGGGCCTGGAGAAGCTGGAGGATCCAGGAGGGCACGAGTGGGGGAGTTCCCCGAAGAGCCCTGTGGAGTGGAAGATCTGGGGGTCGCCAGAAAGTTAGCGCGAGCCCCATGCACCGGAGCGTCTTCCACAAGAGGAACCTCCATCGGTGTCTGGACTGGCGAATGTTTCACCCGAGGCGGTGTCTGGGTGTCTATTACCTGGTGGCTTGTCCGAAGCTGGTGAAGCCAAGGCCTTCTTGGGCAGGGCAGAGGCTTGTGCCGAAGAGGCCTTGGTCAAGCACCACCTTGGAATTGGCCTGCTTTTTACCAAATGGTCCCGCCTTGACCAGTGTCGTTTTTTTGGTGGGAGGGCTCTGTTTCTTGAGGCCCTACGGTGTTCTCGAGCCTGAGGAGGAAGAAAGCTTTCTTTGGGGGGCAGGAGGCGGGACCGATGATGGGACAGACTAAGGTCCTTGTCCCGAGAGCAGCTCAGGGGCTTGTCCCCGAGGTGTGCAGGACATCCATCTGTTTTTCTAAGAAGCAGGCTTTTAGGGCCTTTAGGCGTCGAATTCTCGTCCTGCTGGTGAAGCCTCTACAAGTGTTGCAGGCAGCGTTGTTGTGGTCTGGACCCAGGCAGAAGATGCACCTGGAGTGTCCGTCTTTAGATGGTATCTGGCGGCCATAATCACACTTGTTCCTCTGCGGTCCGGAGGAGAATACCAACAACTGAGACGAGATACGCCGCACTGAAATCAAAACTGAAAGAACGACAGTTGAATTTCCGAAGAAAAAATCCAAATTTTTGCTGGAAACTGCTGAGATAGCAAAGAACTTCCCCAACGTGAGCAGGTCACGGCAGGAAAAGAAATGGAAATTACGTACCTATCGTAATTCTTGATCTTCTTAGACAAGTCTCCACCACTCATTCACACTAATGGGAGTTCGCTGGAGGCACTAGGACGCAGCGGGAACACACTTTTTCAGGAGGGTTGGCGCCTGAGATGGAGCCGCGAGGAAGTGGCACCACGAGCCCCAGCTCGTGCGGTAATGACTATCTCGGCATCGACCCTCCAACCACCTCAGTACCTTTTTTTCTGGGAGGTGCAGCATAACTAACCTAAAAATCGGACATAAGACAGTCCAAATTACCCATATAAGAAGAGTCAAGAAATGAAAATTACGTACCTACCATAATTGTTGCTCTTTCTGTGTATCTTCATCATTCATCACTAGTGGGTATAGCTCAATGGAGCTAGGACCCCACGGAAGACTTTTTCATGGGTGGAGCCAAGCAGAGCCGGCGCCGCCCTAGAGCCGACGTTCCATGTGGCGCTTGAGGGCTGGCAGTTAGCCGTCATCGACTCTGCCCCAGCCCCAGTTCTGACACGCCAGAGAGTGTACAGAAGGGAGGGTGGGTTGAGGCAAGAGAGCCTAAGGGATAGATAAAAGGAAAAGAAGAATAAACCAAAAGAAAAAATTACTCACCTTAGTAATTGTGTTTCTTCTAAAGAAGTCTTGCTGTATTCTGACAATTGCAGTTAGCTCCAGCACTTGAACTGCCCCGGAGAGTGAAGGGTTAAAATTCTATGCCAGGCATAGAACGTTGGGCTCGAGCTCGGTTGAAAACTTCTGTCTGTTACACTTTGAAACCAAACCATCAGATTCTTACGTGCTAAAACTCACTGACTATATAATGTGGAAATTGTAAAATTCCTACTAGCCAACTGGCAACAAAGACTTTAGATTCCTAAAAGACTCAAGTCAGGAAACCCAGAGACCAAAAACCAAGCAATAAGAAATAAAAAACTCTTAACTAATCAAACACAAGGCACCCAACACAACAGAAAGTGGGCTGAAGACATCTCTGGGGTGCAACACTGCACCTGCCCACCCACTTCCCAAAACAGGTTCTTAGAAGGGAGGAAGGTCAGAATACAGCAAGACTCCATTAGAAGAAACACAGTTACTAAGGTGAGTAATTTTTTCTTCCAACAACATGAAGTCTTGCTGTATTCTGACAACTGCAGACTACCAAGCAGTACCTCCAAGGAGGAGGGACAGAACCTACTTTGGGAATAGGCTCTGAAGTACTGCTGTGCCAAACCTAGCATCACTCCTAGCCTGGATATCCAGAGAGTTAATGCTTGGTGAAGGTATGAACTGTTTTCCAAGTGGCTGCTTGGCAAATTTCTAACAAAGGAATATCCCTGGCCGCAGCCAGAGATGCAGCTGTACCTCTAGTGGAATGAGCCCTCAGGCCTGAGAGTGAAGTTTTTCGCAGTTTCTCATACCAGAATTGGATACAGAACACAATCCACCTGGCAATGGTTCTCTTGGTGACAGGTCTGCCCTTACCTACTTCACCATAAGTGAGGAACAATTGGAGGGAGTCAAACCTGTGACCCTTTGTACGTTCTATGTAGTAACTAAGGGCCCTTTTAACATCTAAACTGTGTAGCCTCCACTCTCCTGAGGAGGTATGATCAGTGAAGAAATGGAAATTACGTACCTACTGTAATTCTTGATCTTCTTGGACGAGTCTCCACCACTCATTCACACTAATGGGATCTGCGCCGGAGGCACTAGGACCCATCGAACAAACTTTTTGTTAGAAGGTCAGGCGCCTGGAGGCGAAGCCGTGAGGAAGCGGCACCCATGAGCCTCCCTCAATGGGTAATGAATATCTTAGCGTCGACCTTCCAACGCCTCAAGTACCTTTTTTTCCAAGGAGGTGCAGCGTAACTAACCTAGGATAGCCTAAACAAAAACCGGACATAAGATAGTCCGGAAGACCCGTATAAGAAGGGTCAACAAAGAAGTCTTCACAGCCTAAAGATTAAGGGAGTGAAGACCAACAACAGAGGTGAGCTCGGGGGATGGAGGGTGGGCGTGTGACTGAGTGGTGGAGACTCGTCCAAGATGATCAAGAATTATGGTAGGTACGTAATTTCCACATCTTCCTGGACATAAGCTCCACCACTCATTCACACTAATGGGAGAGTACCGAGCCAATAATCCCCTGAGAGGGTGGCAGGAGAGACCAAGAGCTCACAGTTTTAGGACAGGAGTCCATTAAGGATGGTTCTGCCAAAGGAAAGATGTTTGCCTGGCATGGACATCCAGGGCATAGTGTTTAACGAAAGTATGCACTGAGCTCCAGGTAGCCACACTGCAAATTTCTGCAATGGGTACGTTGTGGATTTCTGCCAGAGATGCCGCGACCGCTCTAGTAGAGTGAGCGTACACTCTGCCCTCCAGCTTAACCTGCGCCATGGAATAACAGTGGCGAAGGCATGCCACTAACATACATCTGATAGCGACAGGTTGACCCTGCCGGGTCTCGCTGAAGGAAACAAACAGTTGTTGAGCTTTATGAAAGTCTTTTGTTCTATCTAGATAGAAACGCAAAGCTCTCTTGATGTCCAAGGAATGAAGAGAACGTTCTCCTTCATTTTGGAAGTCCGCAAAGTAAGAGGGAAGGACCAAAGGTTGGTTTAAATGGAATTCCGAAACAACCTTAGGAAGAAATTTAGGATTGGTTCTAAGAGCTACTTTGTCTTTATGGAACACAGTATACGGAGGGTCTGTGACCAAGGCATGTATCTCAGAGACCCTGCGGGCTGAGGTAATGGCCACCAGGAAGGCCATTTTCCAGGTGAGAAATTTTAGCTCACAGGTAGCCAGAGGTTTGAAAGGTTTCCGAGTGAGCATGTCTAGTACAAGATTAATGTCCCAGGCTGTGACTAGACATCTTATATGAGGTCTGGTATGCAGAATTCCCTTAAGAAACCTCTTAACCACAGGTAACTGAGCCAGTGACAAGGAAAGTACCGGCTCATGATAAGCTGAAATGGCACAAAGGTGAACCTTAAATGTAGAGAATTGCAGACCTGAATTTGAGAGGTCCAAGAGTTGCTCCAAAATTTCATCTGGTGGGCAGGAAAAGGGATTTAAAGAGGATTGTGCACACCAGAGAGAAAAACACTTCCATTTGGCTGTCAGTTTTCCTAGTGGCTGGCTTCCGCGCAGCCAGAAGATCATCTGAAACCCTGCGAGAGACATTGAACCTGTTCACTTCTATCTCTTCAGGAGCCAAGCGTGAAGGTGAAGCAACCTCTGGTTGGGATGAACAACAGGCCCCTGAGTCAAAAGGTTCGTCTGAAGGGAAAGCTGTCTAGACCAGAAGGGAACAATGAGGGTCATTTTGTCCCCCTGGGATTCGAACTTGAGAAGCACCCTCTGAATTAGAGGAAGAGGCGGAAAGGCGTATAGAAAGCATTTTGTCCACTGCAGCCTGAACGCATCCTGAGAAATGCCAGGCCCTGGATTTCTGGAGCAGAAGAGAGGCAGTTTTGTGTTGAGTTGGGATGCAAAAAGGTCCAGGTCTGGAGTTCCCCACTCTGCGAATACTTACTGAACTACGGCTGAGTTGAGAGACCATTGGTGAAGATCTGTCTCTGTTCTGCTGAGGCGATCTGCCAGTTCGTTCTGCACTCCTGGCAGGTAGCCCGCTTGCATTAGAGACTTGTGCTGCAAGCACCATTCCCACACTCTCATCGCTTCTCTGCATAAAGGGTAAGAGTGAGCACCGCCTTGTTTGTTGATGTAATACATCACTGCTTTGTTGTCTATTTGAAAGAGAATGTTCTTGTGACAGAGAATGTCCTTCAAAGCCCGGACCGCATAAAGGATGGCTCTCATTTCTAAGACATTTATGTGAAGCTGGGACTCGACCTGAGTCCACGTACCTTGAGTGTGGAGAGCCTGACAGTGAGCTCCCCACCCCATCAGGGACGCGTCTGTGGTAATGGAAATCTGATGATCCAGAGGAGCAAAGGGATACCCTTCTAGGAGATTCTTCTCTTGCGACCACCAGGTGAGCGACCTCTTTAGAGGTTCCGTCACCTTGATGAGAAAGGACTGTGGGCGAGTGGTTGGAGACCACTGAGTACTGAGCATCCATTGAGCAGTTCTCATGTGAAGGCGTGCTAGGGGTACAGTGAACACCGAGGATGCCATGAGACCTAGCGTCGGTTGCATCAAGAGAACTGGAACCGAGTTGCTCTCCCCGATGCGACGGGCCATCTGAAGGATATCGCTCCTCCTGTCCTCTGGAAGAAAAGCCTTTGCACAGGAGGTGTCCAGAAGAGTTCCTATAAAAGGAGCCTCTGGGAGGGCTGCAGCTGCGATTTTTTGAGGTTAAGCAGGACTTCTGTGGACGTGAGACTGCGTGAAGCCGTGGCTATGGTGTCCAGAGTTCCCTGCCTGGAAGGACTTGCCAGAAGCCAATCGTCCAGATAAGGGAACACCTGTATTCTGATCTTTCTGAGATCCGTTGCGAGAACTGCACAACACTTTGTAAAAACTCGTGGCACCAAGGATAGCCCAAAGGGCAGGACTCTGAACTGATAATGCTGTCCCAGAGCCACAAACCTTAGGAATTTGTGATGCTTTGGGTGAATAGAAATGTGCTGGTAAGCATCCTGCATGTCTAGGGAGGCTAACCAGTCATGTAGATGAAGCAAAGGTAACAGGGTTCCTAGTGAAATCATTTTGAATTTCTCGTTGGGCAGAAATTTGTTTAGTTTTCGGAGGTCCAAAATGGGGCGCATGCCCACGGTTTTCTTTGGAAACAGAAAGTAACGGGAGTAGAACCCTGTGTTCCGTTGATGCAGCGGAACTACTTCTACTGCCCTGTTGTTCAGAAGGCCCTGTATCTTGGCGGCAAGAAGGTCTGACTGAAGGGTTGACAGCTTGGGCTGTCGTTTGGGAGGACGATCTGGAGGGGTCTCCACAAGACTGAGTGAATACCCCTCGTGGATTATCCAAAGGACCCATTTGTCTGAGGTTATGGACTTCCATTGATTGTAGAAGTGTGTCAGACAACCTCCCACTGCTGAGGAAGAGTCCACCTCGACAGCTGAGGTGGGACTTGGGCCAACAACTCAGAAGGCGGCGCTGGGCGCTTTAGGTCCTTGCGTCTTCTGTTGTGTTTTCTTTTGGGGCTGGGGGGGCTTAGTTTTTATGAAAACTTCCTCTGTCTTTGCCTCGAAGGGACTGACGGTTATGGAACTGGGGTTTAACAACACCCCCTCGAGAGGCGACAGGAGGAGGTCGTGCCAACTTAATGGCTGACCTAGTCTTTTGTGTAGCTTCTAGGGCCTGTTCTACTTCAGGGCTGAAGAGATGCACACCATCAAAAGCCAACGCCATTACCTGCTGCTGTGCGTCATTCATGAAACCTGAAATGCGCAGCCAGGAATGCCGGCGGGTATAAATGCCGGCCGCTGCCGCTCAGGAAGCAGTATCGAAAGCATCCATAGCCACTTTAACCTGCTGGTTGTTGGATTTGATACCCTGGTAATGGTTTGAAGTAGCTCCGACTTTGTGTCTGATTCTGGAAGAGCTTCAACCATTTGTTTGAGTGAGTGCCAAAGGAAATACTCATATTGAGAGAAATAGCCTTGGTAGCTGGCAATACGCATACCCAAGGTGGAAGCAGCAAAGACTCTCTTACCTAAAGTGTCTATCTTCTAGATTCTGTGTTAATAGGTCGAGCTGTAGTAGTCTGGGGAAGGACAACCTTATCATTCTCTGCCAAAACTACAATAGGATCCGCAAAGGCTTTTGACATCAAAATGGGTCGATCCTTGGGGGCTGAGTATGTCCTATCTATGGATTTAGCCACAGAAGGAATGAGAGCAGGATTATTCCATACCATTTGAGAAAGCGTCTCAAAGGAGGGCTGTACCAGAGCAGTCAAATCCGTAGGGATCTCCTGAACATGGAGGTATTGGAGTCTTAGCAATCTCCCAGGATCGATGTCTGTAGTTTGGAGAGAGAGTGGAAATCAAGTTTTTCAGCAGAGACTTAAAAGACAGGTCCTCAACCACAGGCTCTGCAGCAGGAATAGATCCTGTTCCTTCCACTTAATCACCCAGCCTAAGGTCTGGGTCAGGCTCAGTGTCACCTCCTGACAGTCCAAGAGGAACTGCATGGACAGGAAGGGAGTGAAAATCAGAGGGAAATGAGGAAGGAAAAGGGTTAAAGGAGGAGTCCTGAAAGGTGGATGACGCCCTAAGAACGCCTGACACCGCAGAAATGCATGGCGGCGAGAAGCCACACAGCATGGAAGACGGTGCCGAGAGGCCGGACAGCGCCGTGATGCCGACGAAGCGCACAGTGCCGAGGATGGCACTGACGATGCGCACGGTGCCAAGTAACTCAACAGCGCCAACGATGGCACCGAGCGTGCCATCGACACCGAGGGCGTTGAAGACACACCAAGACTCTGAAAAACAGGATTTGAGGAGAAGGGAGGAAGAAGAGCAGGAGATAGAGGCATCGGTGTGGCCCCTCTTGCCGCAGCCACTGTTGAGGGGACACCCTGGCATGGTCGGCGGCACCGAAGATGGTGCCGCGCGACCAGGGAGGCTCAACCGCCCTGCTTGGTCTCCCAAGAAGCCCCTGAGTGACCGAGCCAGGCAGCTGGACCAACCTCCGAACCCACTGCTCCATAAGAGCAGCCCACTGATGAAACTGCTCATCTGAAGACCTACCAGAGGGCGGGGTAGGGCTCCGATGTCGAAGACGTCGGCTACCAGAAACAGAAGCTGGCGACTCCGAAGGAGGACGGCAACCAACTCAATAACTGACCGTCTCGGGCAGACATATCAGAGGCGACCTCGGTGATGCCTCTCTTTTTGACCTGTGGGCGAAGAAGAGCTCGAGGCGAACAGTGCGAGAATCGACCGTTTATTTTATGCTTCAAGGGGACCACCGCCCCTCGGCATGGACTGACCATTGTCAGACCCCCGAGAAGGCCGCGGACTGGACCAGTCCAGCTGACTGAACAGCTTTCATATGAAGTCTCCCTACAGTCACCTGACCCGCTCATGGTCGACTCCGTCAAAGTAGGCGGAGACTTCTTTGTAAATAAGAATAAACTAAGCGATACTTATTCGAGATATTACTACAAAACAACAAAACTGAAAACTATGCTGCTAGTTTGAAGTTTGACTCCCGGCAGGCGAGCGATGTCACTGAAGCGCACTCAGCGGCGGGAAAAAAAGTAAATGAGGCGGTTGGAAGGTCGGCCTGAGATATTCATTACCACCATGACGAGCTGAGGCTCGAGTGCCGCTCCTCGCGGCTCCGTCTCAGGCGCCGACCTTCTAACAAAAACGTTTGCTCCCGATGGGTCCTAGTGCCTCCGGTGCAGATCCCATTAGTGTGAATGAGTGATGGAGACTTATGTCCAGGAAGATCACAGGACGAGACAGATTGGTTTAAGTGGAAATCAGAAACCACTTTGGGTTAGAACCTTCTATTGGTTCTAAGGACCACCTTATCTCTATGGAATGAAATGAAGTCAGGCTCAACTGACAGGGCTTGCAATTCGCTGATACGTCTGGCAGAAGTAACAGCAATCAAAAACACAGATTTTCCAAGTCAAGTACTTGAGCTCTGCTGAGGACATAGGCTCAGAGGGGGGTTGCATAAGCTGAGCAATGCAAATACTCAAATCCCAGGCAGGAGCAGGATCCCTAAAAGGGGGACTGGTATGAAGCAATCCTTTGAAAACTTTACAGAATACAGGGTGTGATGACAGAGAGGAAGACTTCCCCACTGACAGGAAAGCAGAAACAGCTGACAATGAACTTTGAGAGTAGCTGGTTTGAGGCCTAGGCCATTAAAGTAAACCAAATAATCCAGAACTGTAGACAACTCAGCAGTGTCTGGGGATATATGCTTCTTGGAACACCAAATGCTGAACCTTTTCCATTTGGAGTTGTAAGTTTTTCTGGTGGCATGCTTTCAAGAAGCTTTGAGAATATCCATAACCCCTTGGGACAGATGAAAGTCTGCATACTCTAACTCAAGAACCATGCCTTGAGCTTGAGAGACTGGGGTACCAAATCCTCCCCTGAGAGGAGGTTAACAGGTTGTGATTCCTGGGAAGAGACAGGAGAAGATGGATTGCTAGGGACAGCAACAGGGGGTACCAAGTCTGCCTGGCCCAGTCTGGAGCAATCAGAATCACTTTGCAAGGTTGTGACCTTACCTTGACTAGAACTTTGAATGGTAGAGGGAAGGGAGGGACGGCATAAAGAAATTTCCCTTCCCAGTTCAAAATCAGAGCATCCAGAGGGACTGAGTCCAAGACTGGGGGTCTGCAACAAAACAGAGGAAGTTGTTCATTGTCTGGGGCTGCAAAGAGATCTATCTCTGGAGTGCCCCACCTCGAGAAAATCACTTTCAACACCTTAGGATCCAGGGACCATTTGTGATGGCCCAGAGAGATCCTGCTCAATGATTCTGCTATCACATTGTCCTTTCCTGGGAGGTGGACTGCTACCACGGAGGTCTGTAGGGAATAAGCCAGGGACCATATTTTCATGGCCTCCGTGCACAAGGCCGTGGACCGAGTGCCTCCCTGCTTGTTGATATACCACATGGTGGTAGTGTTGTCCGTCCTGACCTGAACCACCTTGTTCTGTACTGACTGAGAGAAAGCTTGTAGGGCAAGAAGTACTGCCCTGAGCTCCAGGAGGTTGATATGAAGGAGGGATTCCTGAGGGGACCACAGTCCCTGGGCCGTGAGAGACCCCAGATGGGCTCCCCATCCCCAAAGGGAAGCATCTGTGGTAAGAACCACAGAGTGAATGAGTGACAAATAGAACACCTTGTCTCAGATTGTCCAGGTCCTGCCACCACTGAAGGGCCTGAATTAAGGTCTGAGTAACAGGAACTAGCTTGGTAAGAGGATCGTTCCTTTGGGACCAAAAGGTCCTCAGATGGAACTGAATGTCCCTCATCTGAAACCTGGCCCCTTGGACCACTGCAGTGGAAGCTGCCATGTGGCCCAAAAGCTGAAGAAAATGCCTTGCTGGTCGGGAAACCGGAGGGAGGGAGGGAGGGAGGAAGGAAGAGGCCAGCTGAGAGGTGGCTTTTGCCCTTTCCAAAGGAAGGAAAGCTCTTGCCTTGAGTGTGTCCAGTTCTGCTCCTATAAAAGTGAGGAGCTGTACTGGCTCGAGAACTGACTTGGGAAGATTGAGAAGGAACCCCAGGGATGTGAGAATTTGCTGGGTAACCTGCAGATCTGATTTGACTTGGTCTGAGGACTGGCCCACAAGGAGCCAATCGTCCAGATATGGAAAGACAGAAATCCTTTTCCTTCTTAAAAAGGCCACCATTACTGCAAGGCACTTTGTAAACACCCTTGGAGCTGAAGTTAGGCCAAAGGGCATTGCTCTGAACTGGTAATGGCCTGAGGGCAATCCGAACCTGAGGTACTTTCTGTGGGAGCACCTGATGGGAATGTGAAAATAGGCATCCTTGAGGTCCAGGGAGGCTAGCTAGTCTCCTGGCCTCAGAGAGGGAAGAATTGTTCCCAGAGTCACCATTTTGAATTTTGGCTTTAGCAGGTGCTTGTTTAGGTATCTTAGATCCAGGATGGGTTGTCACTCCCCTGTCTTTTTTGCGGTAAGGAAGTACCTGGAGTATAGACCTTTGGCCCTGTATGGGGTAGGAACTCTCTCTATGGCTCTTAAGGCCAGTAGAGAGGCAACCTCTGCCTCTAGAGCAAGGGTTTCTGATGTATTTGCAGATGGAAAAGATCTGGGTCTCAGTTTCAGAAAATTTTGGAAACTGAGAACCAGCCCCTGGCTTACAACCTCCAGGACCCACTTGTCTGAGGTAACAGACATCCAGTCCTGGACAAAGTAAGCCAGCCTGCCTCCTACCGGAATGGGGGAGTCGACCTGGGCTGACACATCAGGGTGTCTGCTTGACAGAAGCCTTAGCCTGAGAGGTGGATGCAGCCCTGCTCATCCCCCTTCTGCCTCTCCCTCTGAAGAACCCCCTCTGAGAAAAGGAAGAAGAGGCCTGTGCTTGATAGAAAGGCCTGTGAAAAGGCCTGCCTCTGCCCCTAGCTTGCTGCCTTTGAGGAGTTGCCTACCTCTCCTTGGCCTGGGCACTCCTGTAAATGGTCCTGTACCCATACATTTTCTTCATGTAATTCTCTGTCTGCTCCCCAAACAGATAATTACCCACCACAGGGAAATCCATGGCCTTAGCCTGGGTATCCTGCGAAATGCTAGTACATCTGAGCCAAGCTATTCTCCGAAGAGCCACAGATGTAGCCATGACTCTTGATGACACATCACTGAAGTCCACAGCAGCATGGAATTGCACCTTTGATGCCTCGATCCCATCAGCAGCCACCCCCTTCAGCTCCTTGGCTAGCTGGGGGGAAGCCTGTTTATCCAGTGCCAGTACAGTGTCCCACCTGGACATCTGGTACCTGGCTGTATAGGCCATATAGTTAGCCTGCCTGAGTCCCAAAGAAGATGCAATGTACTGCTTTTTTGCCATGGCATCTGTCTTCCTGTAGTCTTTGCCTGGGGAGGCGTGAAGCCAAGGGAATGTTTGCCTTGTCACAGGCTGCAGCACCCCCAACATGGCTGCCTTGCTGATAAAGAAACTCCGTATCTGAGCCTGACAAGGTGTACCTCTTGTCCATTCTCTTGTCAACAGGAGGTACAGAGTTAGGAGACCCTAGAATTTTTTGTGTCTGTTTCCCTAAGGACTTATGGAGGGGAAGAGACCGTCTCAGACACTGGGATGTCCATCATCTCAACAAATCCAGGCTCCTCCTGATCCTCCACAGCCTCCTCAATAAGAAGCTGGAGGGTTTGAGCCACTTTTCTGTAAAACAGAAAGTGAGGAGGGGACTCAGAAAGCCTAAGAGGGGAAACACCACAAGGTCCATCTAGGGAGATGTCCGGTTCCACAGGCACATCCAGACTTTCACCTTCATAATCAGCCTCTTCAAAATCCCCCTCCTCATCAAACTCCAGTTCTTAAAAATCTTTAGGGGAATAATCCTGAACCAGGGGAACCGACCGAACCAAACCCCTGCCAGAAGGTGCCGGATCGGTCGGAACCGGACGAAGCGATTCAACAATCTGAATCACACTGGCTATCTCTTCGGCAGTCAGAACATGAAGTTCTGGATACAAACTGGCCGATTTATCCTTGCGTTTCGCTTTGTAGGATCCGATCCCTCAGGATCGGCTCTCCTCTTGCCCAAAGTAGTATTGCCCTGGTCAGAGGGCACTCCTTCTGGTTCGGCAGGAACCGAACCGGGCCGGCCTTCCGGGTCAGCGGAATTCTCGGCCTCCTTATCCCAAAGTCTACCTAACCTTTTATCCAACGTAGACTTAGGGCAATTCTTGCAAATTTGGCAGTCTGAATCGAGGAGATCAAACCCCAGACAGTAAACTCAAGTGGTGTGGAGATCGGCCTTAACAAAGACCTACCCACATACACTGCAGTGTTGAAACCCAGTGGGCCCGGTTTTTTTCTTGGGTTTCTCAGACATGGCCAACCTAACAAAACTTACCCTTTATAAGGCAACTGCCAGACAAGACTCCCCTATCGGTTTCTCAACATGTTACGGGTGTTGGAAAAAAACGTTCAACTCACGTTTTTTTTTAAAACTGATATGGACAGGTAACCACAGACTAAACTTTTTCACAAGATTTTTTGTCTAAGGATCGGTTCAGACGAACCGATCGAAAAAGCTTTACAAGTTCCACACAATAACTACTCTACGTACTTACGGTACGACAAACAGAGTCTCGAACCGATAAACGGAATTTAATGCGGACTAAAACTGATGACTTTGACTTTGAACCAAGCAGAAGGAGAAATCTCCGAAGCGACTGTTCAGTGAGGCGGAGTAAAGAATCTGACGGTCTGGTTTCAAAGTGTCACAGACAGAGTTTTCAACTGAGCTCGAGCCCAACGTTCTATGCCTGGCATAGAATTTTAACCCTTCACTTTCTGGGGCAGTTCAAGTGCTGGAGCTAACTATAATTGTCAGAATACAGCAAGACTTCATGTTTGAAGGAGAACTGAACGACTAAGGTGACAGAAAGGAGGAGACTTTTAAAAAGGAAATTGGGGAGAGGGGGCCCCAATCTCTGGAAGGAGGAGAAGGAAAAGGGAAGGAAAGATAAGGGGGGGGAAAAGAGTAGCACACCCTCAGAAGCAGAATTGCACAAACGTGTTTTTGGGGAAGAACGTCCAGACCTGGACTGTAGAGTTTAGCTGCAAGACATGATTTGTAGTAGCGTAGGTCTGATGACCAACCACAAGGGGGTGCAGGCTGAGGGTGCATCTCAACTCTCTCCCCTCCCTCCGGGGACGAGACATTTTTAAAACACCAGAGGCTTAGAGAAAAAAACGTGGGCCCCAAAAAATTGAGCCCACAAATAATAAAAATATTGAAGAAGGGAGAAGAGAAAAGAGGACGCCTCCCCTCCTCTGAGACCCCCTTGGAAAGGGAGAGGAGAAGGGGAGGCCCCCCTCCAAACTCCATAAAGACTTCACGATTTCACCCTTGTGTGTCTTCACAGTTCCCTCCCGCCTACACACAAGGGAGAGGAAAGCTAGGAAAAGAAAGACACACGGGGGAGGGGTAGAGTCCAGAGACTGAGGCTCCAGGAGGAAGGAGGGTGGGATTTAGTGATGAATGGCGAAGATATACAGAAAGATCAACAATTATGGTAGGTACGTAATTTTCATATCTTATCTGCGTCAGACTTCACCATTCATCATTATTGGGAGAGTATCGAGTCCCTCTCCCCCAAAAGAGGGAGGGGGTAACCTGAAACACCCTGACGAACTAGGTCTCTTAGCCTCCAGTGGGTGAGACACTGAAAAGGAGAACTCTTACAGGCCTGGAGAGGCCTGAGACTGGAATCCCCCAGTGGGGGAAGGAAGGTGCCCCGGAAGCCGTCACACTCGTTGGGAGAAGAGATGGGTTCTCCGGTAGGTGGAGTAAATCACCCTACAATGGGCCAGGGGTGACAACCGGGATAGGTGAAGCCATGCCGTCCACACCACTCTGGAAATTATCTCACTGGCATCGTAAGATGCCCTTGCTTGGTGCACTGCTAGCTCCAGGCCCAGAGCAGAGAGGGCGATGGCTTGCCTGGTTTCCTCTGAATCAGGCATTGAGGCTAGGAGTTGTCCTAGCCTGGACCACAAGAACCTGTCATAGGCTGCAAAGTGGGCCTGATGTGCTGCAATTGACAGGGAGATCCATGCCGAGTAGAACACTCATCTCCCCCCAGAAGTCGAAGTCTGCAGAGTCCAAATCTGGAGGGCGGTCACAGTAAGGGGCGCGAGGCCCTGAGGGGGTGTCCAGGGAAGTCAACCCCAAAAAGGGATGAGGCAGAGAACCTGGAGACCCAGGTGGAGTGCAATACCGCTGGCGTAAGTCCCTTGGGGCTGGTACTGTGGAGAAGGGACAAAGCCAGAGCCGATGCGACGCTTCCTGAAAAGGAACAGGCCAGGCGGGAGCCACCAAGTGGGCCGCACTGCATTTACCCAAGAAGGCATGCATCACATGTTCGGGATTGCTGATAGGAATGAGGGTCAAGTGAAGCTCGTCCAACATCCTCATAAGGAAGCACTGACAGGACGACAGATCAGACACTGGGGATATGTGGACCGAAGGTTCCTCTCCCTCAGTAGAGGGAGAAGAGGAGGAAGACGAGCTCCCAGGTTCAGGGGTTGAATGCACAGGGGCATGGTGAAACACCTGCTGGTCCAGGGCATGGAGGTAGGTGTGAAAAAAATGTAGCCGAACCTCTGAATTGTTCCCAGGTAAGAGGCCTGTGAGGACCACGAATACCTGGGACTACCGGGGATGGAGACAGAGGCTCGGAGGACAGGTTCCTGGCAACAGGAAACCCTTCGAAAGGAGAGGGAACCAAAAGCCGCTGCAGCTAATAGCCATTCAACTGGGTCGGAACGGTCAGAGCTGTGCCCCAAAGAAGAAATCCCCTCCCCGTGAGGTGACCGTGTGAGTCCAGAAGGACGGCCTCTGACCTCAGAAGTAGAAGTCTCCCTCATGAACCCCATCAAGGAAAGGCGAGGGCCTGCGCTTCAGCTCCCACCAGAACCCGGCTGGGCCCTAGGAAGGGCTCGCTGTGCCACACCCCTACCTCCCAACCTTTTGGAGTCAGAGAGGGACCTCATTCTCTTAGCCACTAACCCAGGCAACTGGCATCACCAAACAGTCTCCGAGGAGTCCACCTAGGGAACCGTACCCTCTCCTTCCAGATGTGCCCCGGGCTGCCCCAATCTTGGACTGTCCAAACACACCAAGGATGGGGGTACCTCAACTGAAGAAACAGGCAAACCAGTGACCTCAGGCTGCTCAGCAGTAGCCACAGGGACCACCGTTGGCTGGTCAGACCCCCCGACCCTGAAGTCTACCAGCGAGAGTTGAATTCCGGGGGGAGGGTGTTGGAGACAAAAGGATCCGAAGATTTCGAAGAATCTGGGAGCCAGTCCATATAAGACTCAGAATCCGCCTCCGAAGAGGTAGGCTCCGAGGCCGGATGCCAGACCACCCCACGGACTCCTCCAGTTACTGGACCCGGAGGCTGGTCACCCTGGGATTTGAAGCTCCAACAGCAGTAGAGGGAGAGCACACGCCCAGGTGCAGACGCCTCACCAACGCCATGAACGGGCGCTGGAGTTGGGCATGACCCAGCACGGCCCACGCTTCCCCGGTGCCACGGAGTGCCAAATCCAAAACGCACCGCGGACCCAGTGACACTGGAGACAGACTCTGCCCTGAACACTGCGCCGCACACCGCTCCGGCGTTGCAAGCAGCACCGAAGGCAGGATCGACGCTGACCATGGCACGATTCCATCCCCGGCGCTGCTCCCGTCCCCATGCCGCAGACGGCACTGGGACCAGAACCAGGCCCAGAAACCTCCAGACTAACAACCCCGATGCCGCCGAGAGCCCCAACGCCACAAGCAGCATCAGGGATGACGACAGCGCTGAGGACAGGCCCAACGACGACCCCAGAGTTGCCCTCCAAGCCCACAGTGAGGCGACGGGCGCCGGGACCGATAGCAACACCCGGAGACGCAGAGGATCCTGGACGCCGACACTTGAGGGAGCCTCCGCTACCTAAGTAGCGACTGCCAAGACGGTGCCTCACGACTGACCCCCAAGAGGGTCAGCCTGGGCCTCCTGCACCGTGGAAGAAACCCCGCTGAAGCAAAGCTAGAAGAAGTGGGGGTTCCCTCCTCTATGGGCCGTACAGGACCGGGAGGGGACCTGGAGAAAGGGCCGAGAGTCCTGACCTTGGCGACTGCAAATTCGTCCCCCGAAAATCGGTGGCGCGCGTCCGACTTTCCACGTGCGGATGTCAATGACACGGCGGTCCATGGAGAAACAAATATCGCAGTTATCCATATCATGTCTGGAGCCGAGGCAGGAGAGGCAGCGATCATGCTGGTCCATTACAGAGTAAAGGCGGCAACAGGGGCACCGACGCATGGGAGGCCGCCCCACTTTCGACGCCTTATTGCCCCTGGACAAGACATGACCGGACGAGAAAGAAAATAAAACACAGTACTCTACGCCGCTTATAAAAAGGAAAGATCTTACCAGGTTGTAGAAGAGACGTCAAGCAGATGAGCAGAACCGAGGCAAATTACAAGTTAAACGATGGACTAGGCTGCAGAAACACTTCAGTCTCGCATGCAGGATCCTTACTCGACGGCGGAAGAGAAAGAACTGGGGCGGAGTTGATGACGGCTAACTGCCAACCCTCAAGCGCCATGTGGAACGTCGGCCTCGAGGGCGGCGCCGGCCCTGTGTCGGGTCTGCCAATGACAAAAAAGTCTCCTGCGGGTCCTAGCTCCAGTGAGCTACACCCAATAGTGATGAATGGTGAAGATTGACACAGATAAGATTAAAGTCTTCACAGCTCAGCCATTGAGGGAGTGAAGACCATAAACAGAGAAGTGAGCTCGGGGGATGGTGGGTGGGCATGTGAATGAGTGGTGGAGACTTTGTCCATGAAGATCAAGAATTACAGTAGGTACGTAATTTCCATATCTTTCTGGACACAAAGTCTCCACCACTCACTCACACTAATGGGAGAGTACTGAGCTAACAATCCCCCGAGACGGGCGGCAGGAGATAAAGAGCTCACGTGCTTAGAACAGAAGTCTGTTAAGAATGGTCCTGCCAAATGATAGATGTCGCCTGGCATGGACATCCAAGTGCTTAACGACAGTATGCATGGAGCCCCAGGTAGCCGCACTGCAATTATGTGTGGCTCATAGCTCAGTGCTTATATAACATATAGTTGAATGATGAATATGGTTGTTAGATACAGAGGCCAGTACAGAGAGGACAATGTTCACTAGGTAAGTATAGAATGTATTGTGCTTAGGTACTTGGATGCTTGAATAGAGTCGTTTGATAATATTTGAAGGTTTTGGCCTTTCTCTGTATCCCACCTGTAGGAAGGAAGCTTGGTTTAGAAATTACGAAAGCCCCAAAAAGAATAAATATCAACGATTATTCAATAACTAAATGCTGAAAAAGTCATGCCTAACAATTTAATGATAAGAATAGACGATCACCTCCTCCAACTCCGGAGGGTGTGACCAGTAGCACTCAGGAGAGGAAAAACCCCCTTGGGGGGAACCTCTGAGGACCCATGGCTACTGACCTGCCCGTCCTTCTGGGCACACTAAAGTAGAGAGATCTTAATGAAACTAATTAAACAGCTAAATCTGAATTCTAATTTGAAGAATTCAATCCATATCAACGGAGCTTAGGAAAATTGATTGTAAATGTCTTAGTGAAGTAATTTCTTTCTAATAAAGTCTGAGTCTGAGAATCCATGTATAATTCGGAATGATGGAGTAGATATATTGAAGAACCGTCTTCCATACTTCAGTTGATAGAGGGCATAATCCATGGAACTGAATGATGATGGATGAAGTTGAATACTGACGAACTCAATACAGGAGACCAGAAGATAGTTGCATCCAAGCTTTGACGTTAATGAGGCAAGACGAATATATGAGTACGATTTCCAGGTTTCTAATAACAGAGGGCTTGTATGATATGAGGAATGAGAGCAGGCTATCGAGTGACAAATCCAGTTCTGATAAGAAAGTATAGTCTTCAGGAATTGAAGAAAGCAACGGCCGGAGAGTCGAGGTGGAGTAATGGCAGGGCTGTATAGGATAATTTGGAGATACTAATACAAGGTTATGAAGCATCCAAGTAGTAGCATATGGTGAGCCCAAAAAGGAAATAAGTCAGATGGACTGAATCCAGAGCGAGAGGTAGGAAGAGCAAGAGTGCAGCAATGGAGGTAATGAGAAGGAGCAGGACGTGGCAACCAGCCCCTGAGGAAGCGTATCGGAATGACAGCAGGTGAGATAGGAGAGAGGCGAAGGATTCCAGTATGGGAAGCGTAGTCAGACCCAGGAATGGCCGCTGGCAGAAATTGAGCGAGGTAGTCCTTCGACGATGCGCAGGAATCCATCAGGTGGAGGGGTACATAATCACATGGAAGAGACTGAGGTTGAGATATGGCAACTGTACGAGAGGAAAAACAGGGAGAACTGAAGGTATGCAAAGTGCGAAGCATGAAGCAGGTGAGACCCAATCCAACTGAAGAAGCGGAATCCAAGGAAGTAGCGATGTCACAGACTGGAATTCTGTAGAACGCAAGCATGATAATGAAAGTCTGCAGGAGACACCAACCTAGTCCAGTAATGAAGCAGCAGCAATTCCACGGCTGAGGCAACAGGGCAAAACATCCAAGAGAGCAACGCTGAAGCTGCTGAATGAGCATTGAGGTAATCTGAAAGCATTTGAGTGGGAGGACCAGTCATTAGACTTAGAAGTAGGAGTCGCCAGGCAAGTAGGGAGAGCAAGAGCCGAGACGCTAACTAAATGTCCTGAAAAAGTGAAGCAGCAGGAATTCCATGGTTGAGGCAGCAGGAGCAGGTAGGCAGAAGTAGAATGGGAAACTCCATACCCCAAGGTGGGCGAGGTAGAAGTAGAAATAAGTAGGTGAACCTCCCAGCCCAAAGGGCGAAGGCAGGCCAGAAAGCAGGCGAGTAGTAGGCAATCCTTCCAGCCCGAAGGGCGAAGGCAGGTCATAGAAATATATGAATATGAGGTAAACCTCCCAGCCCGATGGACGAAGGCAGGTCGGATAAGCAGGCAAGTAGTAGGCAACGCTCCCAGCTCGAAGGGCAAGGCAGAGCGTAGAATCAGGCAAGTAGTATAGGAACAAAGGACCACTGGGCCCATAGGGCACGGGTAGACGAAAGCGAAGGCCAACCTCCGGCCTATCGGGGCAAGGCAGGTTGTAGAGTAGTCATACATAATGCAATGGAAACACTGAACTGTAAATAATGCAGAGGGTCATGTCTTGACATGGAGAGGTTGCAGTAAAGACTTAAACAGAGGTAGACTGATGTCAGTTCAGGAGGATCGGAGTAGAATGTAAGTGCAGATTAGTCATGAGGACCCCAAGTCCTGGGTGAAGCAGGTAACAGGAGCAAGGAAGACAAGAAAGGTCACCTGCACAAGGTGGAATAGGAAGCATGCTGCATAATGTAGACGTAGGAGCAGGGAAGCAGTACAAAGTGTCCAAAAAAACGATGATGAATGGTGAATGGGAATCCAAATGATGAGCTCCTCGACTAGCAGTTGCGGCAGCAGAGTGGCATATAGTAGGAGAAACAATCAGTACACTCCGAGCTGATGAGGCAGGAGTAGAAATAGCGTACCTGTGCCTTGAAGGGCGGAGCAAGACCTAGAAATAGGCAATACAGGCAGCTGGACCCCACGAGGTCATCCAATAATGAGCAAGGTGACTGCTAGACCACCGCAGCTAGCATGCACAGCCGAACATGTTGTAGGCGTAGTTCCCGAGCTATGAGGCAGGTCAAGGTAGGAATGACAGATAGTGGATATCGAAGGACTGGCTGGAGTCGCAGACATGGAGGGCATCCGTATGGTTAGAGTACCAAAGCTGCAGAAGTATGGAAGGAGGACGCCTGATGCAGATGGGCCTCAGAGGCAAGTGCACAAAAATAAACAAAAGAAATTGGTGCAGGAATGTTGTACAACAATGGAAAGGCCAAGAGAAGTGTCCTGTGAGGCTAGCGCCTATAGAGTCCCCAATTAGGCAATCTAGCAATGGAAGTGAAGCAGGAGCTGGTACAGCTGCAGTACACAGTATAGGTAGGAATCGGTAATTTAATGAAGCAGGAGCCCAAGGAAATAGTACGTGTCATGCAGGCAGAGCTAGTAACGGCACATTGCAAAGACCGTCATGTGAGCCGAATCCCCAGAGCTTCCCAGTACAAACGACCATTGGCAGGTCCAGACTGCAGAAACAAGGGCCGAGAGCTAGGAGCATACCTCTCACGTGCGCCTCCTTACGAGGGACAACCCTCATTTTGCCCTTTAAATTCACTCTGTCCTTCATCCGTCCCTCGCGGGAAAGGTGCTGCCCACACAGAGAAAGTGCTGTAAAGTCAGACTGTAAAGCAGAAACTCTTAACATCCGGAAAATACTAAAACCAAATAAACGTTGTACATGTAAACGCTATGGTTCTCACAGTGGTCCGAGCTTGCATCTCCATGTTCAAGGAAGTGTCCTTCATTCTAAGGGCCTGAGTTCCTTAATGTCTCACAGTTTGAGTGTCCAAAATGTCCACGTCCCTCATGTCAGAGACGAAAGGTTGAGAGGGAAGGGTAGGAGCAGAATGAGCAGAAGAAGCGCGCCCGCAAGAGTGTGCAAGCTACACAGGTGAAGCGGATCGGAAGGGAAGGCGAGCAACGGAAACGCAGCAGGCATTTCGGAATCCAAACATGTGGCTAAACGGGCAGGCAGCAGCTGAAAGGAAGCAGCGTCCGAGATCAGCAGCTGAAGAGGAACCCAGCACTGCAGAGGTGGCTTCATTCACGGAGGATCCAAAGAGCGATGTAGCTGAGGTGGGTGCAAGGCGCTGGAACAGGCAGGCGGTGCTGCGCGAGGTAGGAAACCCTTCAAACCAATCGGAGGCTAGGCGGCGATGAACTAAGCTTGGAACAGGGCTGCCAGAAGGGAGACACTAGATGAGGAGAAAAACAAGAGAAGGGCAGGTAGAGAGAGACAGCCAATGCAGACGGAGCCAAACGAAGACAGAACAACAACAGGTGAACGAAACAAACGGTGGGGGTTGGAGAAAGAAACAAGAACAGACAATGGAGCAGAGATAAACAAACAGGCAGGAGAAGTGAACACAGAAACAGAATAGGAAGAAGAATGGGCCGGGAAGGGAGGGAGGAAAACCGGGAGACAAAGGCAGCCATGAACCAACAACGACAGAACAATGAGTGCGACTCACTCTAAGCAGCGCGGGAGTCAGCTGCTTCATTTAAATAGGCTGTGGGGGAGGAGCTCTTCCCCCACATAATCCCGGGCTATTCCCTGCAATTATCTGCAATGGGCACGTTGCAGATTTCCGCCAGAGATGCCGCAACTGCTCTGGTGGAATGAGCTTACCTGTGCCATAGAATAGCAGTGCTGAAGGCATGCAACCAGCCACGCTGAAATGCATCTGATAGTGACAGGTTGAACCAGCCGGGTCCCGCTGAAGGACACAAACAGTTGTTGAGCCTTGCAAATTTCTTTCTATCTAGATAAAACCGCAATGCTCTCAACATCCAGCGAATGAAGGGTACTCTCCCCTTCATTCTGGAAGTTCACAAAGTAGGTAGAAAGGACTAAAGGTTGGTTTAGAAGAAACTCTGAGACAACCTTAGGAAGAAACTTAGCATGAGTCCTAAGAACTACTTTGTCCTTGTGAAATACCGTGTGGGGGCGGGGGGTCTGTGACTAATGCATGTATTTCAGAAACTCTAAGGGCCGAAGTAATGGCCACCAGGAAGGCCATTTTCCAAGTGAGGAATTTCAACTCCCAAGTAGCTAGAGGCTCGAAAGCTTTACGAGTAGGGAAATGGGCAGACTAGATGGGCCTAGCGGTCCTTATCTGCCGTCAAAGTCTATGTTTCTATGAGTGAGCATGTCTAGCACAAGGTTAATGTCCCAGGCTGCGACTGGACGTCTAATAGGAGGTCTAGTATGAACAGGCTACTCACCTGCAGCAGTAGTTCTAGGAGTGGTATATGTTGTTCATTTACACTCTTTGGCAGACTCCTAGCAGCTCTCCGGGAGGAGGGAGGCAAGGCGCACACTCCCTACTTAGGAAACAGAGATTGGAGAACCGAGGTCCCAAAACCAGCATCCCAATGTGACTCAGGTGGTAATGGGTAATGAAGGTGTTTGCTGACTTCCAGGTAGCAGCCCGACAGATTTCCTGGATAGGGATGTCCCTGGAAGCAGCCACCGATGCAGCAGTATGGCGGGTAGAATGAGCTCTTATCCCTCTGGGAAGCTCTTTGCCCGCCAACTCATAGCACAGACCTATGCATGATGTAATCTATCTTGCAATGGTCCGTTTGGCTGCAGGTCTGCCAGAAGCGGCTTCAGTGTAGGTGACAAACAGCTGGTGAACCTCTCCCCGAATTTCCACCATCTTCTCCTTGTAGTAGGAGAGAGCACGTCTATGGTCAAGGGTATGGAGCCTGTACTCGGCATCTGAAGTGTAGTTATGATAATATACCAGCACAGTCAACACCTGGTTAAGGTGAAACTCTGACACCACCTTCAGAAGGAATTTCTGGTGGGGGCGCAGGACAACTTTGTCCCTGTGAAAGACCAGATAAGGGGAGTCCACCGAAAGCCCCTGGAGCTCCCCTGTCCTTCTGGCTGACATGATAGCCACCAGGAAGACAGTCTTCCACGACAAGTGTGAGAGGTCACATTTGTGCATGGGTTCGAATAGCATGCCCATGAGCTTTGCCAAAACCAGCAAAAGATCCCACGGAGGCGGAGGTTCACGCACTGGAGGGGATATGTGATCCAGGCCTTTGAAAAAGCACCCAACCACTGTCTCCTGTGCCAATATCGACTGACCGGCCCGCACCCGGTAAGTGGAAATGGCTGCCAGGTGCACCCTAAGGATCGATGACCGCAGACCCCCTTTGGAGAGAGACCAAAGGTAGTCTAAAATGTTAGCCACATAGCAGGATAAGGGGTCCAGACTTTTACCCTGACACCAAATGGAAAACCCTTTCCATTTGAAGGCATAACATTTCCTGGTCGATTCCTTACGTGATGCCTGCACAACTATGTAGACATCCTCGAAAAGACCCAGAGCATGGAACTCTAGCCGCTCAGGTACCAGGCTGTGAGGTGCAGGGATTGAAGGTCTGGATGGAATACCTTCCCCTGGTTCAATATCATCAGGTCCTGGCGTGTACAAAGCTGCTCCGGGGCCCTGCAGCTGAGGCTCAGATCATCTGGATACCAGAACTGGCGGGGCCAATCTGGGGCTACCAGGATCACCTTCGCCTTGTCCCTCCTCACCTTGAGTAACACCTTGTGGATCAAGGGAAATGGAGGGAAGGCATAGAGGAGGCCTGGGGTTCACGGCCTCGAGAAGGCATCCCCCTGCAGCGAGCCCCGCTGAGGGGGGCAGGCATGGTACAGCCTCAGCTTGGTGTTCTCCCTGGAGGCAAAACAGGTCCACCAACGGTTTGCCCCAATGGGAGAACAGATTGTAAGCTACCTCTGGATAGAGAGGCCACTCGTGGGATGTCTGGCCTATGTGGCTTTGAGCATCCGCCAGCTGGTTTGAGACTCCTGCAACATGGATGGCAAGGAGATCTGCCTCCAACCGGTTGATGAGGGTCCAGATCCGGAGCGCCTCTTTGCATAGCAGACTGGAGTGCATGCCACCCTGTTTGTTGAGGTAGTACATGGTCGTGGTATTGTCCGTCTGGACATGAACCACTTGACCCCGGAGCTGAGGAGCGAAAGCTGACAGTGCCAGTCTGACTGCTCTGAGCTCCAGCAGGTTGATGTGGCATCAGGACTCCTCAGGGGTCCAGAACCCATGGGCTCTGTTGTTCTCCATGTGGGCTCCCAGGCCCATGAGACAGGCATCGGTCATGAGAACGACCGTCGGCTCGGGGCAGACAAACGGGATCCCTTCCTGCAGATGACCTAGGATGGTCCACCATTGGAGAGTGTCCCACATCTTCTGGGTGCCAGTGACCAGCTAGTCGAAATGACCATGACGCTGAGTCCACTGAGTGGCCAGCTCCCACTGGAGGGGGAGCATGTGCAATCTGGCACAACGGACCGCTGAGGTGCATGCCGCCATGTAACCCAGAAGGTGCAGGAAGTCCCGGGTAGAGTGCAAGTGCCCAACCAGAAATGACTGGGCAAAGGAGGAAAGAACCTCCGCCCTGTCCGCCGGGAGCCGAGCTCTGGCTTGACGAGAGTCGAGCTCTGCCCTGATAAAGCCCATCACCTGAGAGGGCATGAGTTCTGACTTGGCCTCGTTGATCAGGAGGCCTAATTGGGAACAGGTTCGGAGGGCCAGGTCCCTGGACCTATCCACCTTCTGCAGGGAGGGACCCGCCAGGAGCCAATCATCGAAGTAGGAGTATATTCGAACCCCTTGATGCCGTAGACGGGCCGCCACCACTGCGATGCACTTGGTAGACCCAAGGGGCCAATGACAGGCCGAATGGCATGGCTTGGAACTCATACAGGGTCCCTTCCACCCTAAAGCGGAGGAACCGCTGGTGGGATGGACGGATTGGGACATGGAAAAACATGTCCTGTAGATCCAGTGAACAGAACCACATGCTTCGCTCCAGAGATGGTATGATTTGATTCAGAGTTACCATCCGGAAAGTGCGAGACCTGACATATTGATTCAGGTCGTGGAGATCTAGGCCGGGGCACAAATCTCCCATCCGCTTGGGCATCAGGAAGTAGCTGGACACAAAGCCTGGGTCTGTAGGAGGATCCAGCACTGGAGCTACTGCCTCCTTGCGGAGGAGCCGAGCAATATCGTCCCGAAGGGCCAACTGAGTGCTAACTGAGATCCTTTCCTCTCAAGTGGCACAGGCTTGACAGGGAGGGTACTGCTCGAATTCTAGAGGCAGTCCCTGAACAACCACTTCCAGGACCGACCTGTCTGAAGTGATATCGGACCAGGCGGAAAGAAAGTGGCGGAGCAGGCCCCCCACGGGAGGACCCAGAACTGGCGTGACGGGTGTAGGGGTGGTCACCCCTGACCCATCACTGAAGAGGCTTAGAGGAGGAGGAGGCTCCTGGACCGGCACCTCGATCTCCTTTGCGGGGCTGTTGAGGACCCTGCTTGGGCCTAGGGCGCCAAGCTTGAGCCTGCTGTTGCTGCTGACCTCCCTGGAAGGAGGGCTGTCTAACCGCAGGACAAAAGTGCCGAAAAGGCTTCTTGCGCTTCTGCTGGTTCTTGCCTGAAGAACCCTTTGCAGAAGTGGCATCCAAGGTGGCACTGGACTGCTCTATGAGTTGGAGGTGACCTGCCACTCCCGGACCGAAGAGATCGGTTCCAAGGAAGGGCACGTCAGCTAACTTGTGCCGAGTATCTGCTAGGAAAGAGGATAACCTCAGCCAGGTCCTGCGACGAGTGGCCACTGCAGCTGCTAGTGAGCGGGCACAGGAATCTCCAATATCCAAGGCCGTCTGGAGCTGCTGTTCTGCAACAGCACGGCCCTGGGCACGGACCTGCTTAACCGTGGTCTACATGTCTGCTGGGAGATGAGGGAGGACTTCATATAGCGACTCCAAGAGGGCATGAGAGAAGTGTGCCATGATCACTGCTGAGCTGGCCTGATGAAGGCCCAAGGATGTGGCCGCATAAACCTTCCGGGCAGAATGGTCCATATTCTTGGACTGCTTGTCTGGAGGGCGGTCAGTATCTGCTGAGCTACCCGTGTGTCTAAACACAGAGGCAGTCACAAGGCTCTCAGCCGAGGGATGCTCTGTGAAACCCGCCAATGTACTTGTGAGCCATGTGGGCAGACGGAGCCAGGCAAGAGGCAGGGTGCTGCCACAGCTCAAGGGCCGGGCTAACATTGGCTTCGGCCACTGGGAAGGCCTCCGTCGGGGTATCCCCCATTTTGAGTATATCTGTAAGGGGGTATTCTGCCTTCTTTTGGATAGGCTCCAAGGGCATTATGGTAGATTCGGAAATCAGGCGGGGGATGCCCTGAAAAGAGGAAGGACCTTCCTCCAAACCAGGCATTGATAACTCGTCATCCCCTAGATGTGAGAGCAAACCAGTGGCATCCGAGTCCGAAGAGTTGGGATATAATGGTCTCCTACCTATGTCTCCCTCGATGTGCCAAGGGCGATCGGGGACAATAGTGATGGACAGACGACGGAGCAGTCCGGTGTCTGTCCGGTCGTCTTTCGAGGGAGGCCCTCCCTGAGGCGGCTTAGGCGGTGGATCCACCAAAAATTAGTGGGGAGACCGAAATAGGCCGAGCTGGAATACGTGCTGACCCCACGAGTGGGGGAACCGAGGCCTTCGGTTCCAGAGGAGTCAGCTTTGTCCTGAGAGGCGGGGGCCAAGTAACAGCCGGTGCCGCCGGTGGAGCCGGCTTTTGACTGGTCAGAATCAGCTGTTGCCAGATGAGATCCTCATAACGTAGATGGAGCTTCAGTCGAAGTCTCTCCTCATCCGAGGAGGGATGAGGATTGGTGACGATGCCTCTTCTTGGGAGAGCTTGTGACCTTTCTTCGTTTTTTTGACCGAAGGGGTCCTGGTCCTCGATCGAGACTGATAGGGTCGGCTTGTTCGATCGGGAGAGGCCAGAGTCTGAGAGAACCGAGGTTCCAGCACCTTTCCCTCGATCGGGACACCCGAGGGCAGGGTATCCTTGTTGGGGAAGGAAAGGACAGGTGTCCTTTCCAAGGAGTCAGCAACAAAGGCTCGACTGGGTCGAGAGATATCTCGGCCGGTTCAGCCGTTTCCTCAGCCTCAGTGCCTTGGCCTGACAGAAGGTCCGAAAAACTGGCGGCCGAGGAAGCGATCTCGACTGAGGTCGAGACCGCAAGTTCCTGCGAGTCGCACCTCTCTCGGTCCCAGGAACATCTTCTAGAGGAAGAAGACTTGGGGTCCTTGTCCCTCTTCCGAGGGTGGGAGGAGTGCGAGCCTGAGGGCGCCTCACCAGTGGTGGGGAGAGACTGGCACAACTTACGAAAGGACCCAGTAAAGGTAGAGCCAAGGTTGAGAGGCATGAAAAAACTTCGGCTGGCTGAAGCTTGAGCAGGTTCTTCTTCGAATGCCGCCATCTGATCGAGCTGTTCGGCGGATCCCACGGCCGCGGAAACCGCCCTCCTTGCCTCCTTCGATTTCACCGGTGGATTGTGAAGCTCCGGTCTCCCCAATTTTAGGTGCACCTTACGGCCGTCCAGGACGTTGGGATGGAAGGCCAGACAGATGGTGCAAGAGGTGGTGTCATGTACGACACCTAAGCAATAGACACACGAGAGGTGGGGATCGGTGTGTGACATTTTCTGGCCGCAGGGACACCAGCGAAATCTGGGGGACGATTTGTCCTCCATGTCTGATGTGCTAGGATTGGAATCGTAAACTCTAATGAGTTTTAGAGAAAGTGTTTGCGGTGAAACCGACATTGAGAATCCACGGCCTACGAACTGCTAAGGTAGCACGAGGGAACCTGAATCTTCCAGTGGAAAGGAAGATCTGGCGTCATGTGGCGGAGCCGAGGTATTTACCACCTGGGTGGGTGGGAGGAGCCAGCTTGAAGACTTTTCGGCGAGATTTAAAGGGGAAAGGGACATGCCAGAGTGTGGATGAACAACATATCCATGCTCCTAGAAGCAGAGTTCCCCTAAGAAACCTCAACTACAGGCAACTGAGCCAGCGACATGGAAAGCACTGGCTCATGACATGCCGAAATGGTCTAAAAGATACTCCAAGACTTTATTTGGTGGGCAGGAAAAACATGTTACTCACCTGCAACAGTAGTTCTAGGAGTGGTATATGTTGTTCATCCACACTCTTTGGCATGTCCCTTTCCCCTTTAAATCTTGCCGGAATTCTTCAAGCTGGATCCTCCCATCCACCCGGGTGGCATATACCTCGGCTCCGGCCCATGATGCCAGATCTTAGCCCACTGGAAGTCAGGTTGTGTGCATCTGCAGCCAGGGAGGTGGGTGGGTCCGTGTGGATGAACAACATACACAGCTCCTAGAAAGTGCAGTTACACAAAGACTTTTGCTTTAACAGTAGATCTTCTAGGAATGTCTCTTGCAGTAAGTCATTACTTCTGGGAGTTCCCGATGGGTGGCGCTCCAGCACGGAAGTTTCTTCCAGCAGTCTCTAAACCAGGGACCACCCACACTACCTCACTTCCTGGGCTGTACCTATAAAAGTGGGTGGTCCCTGGTAAGCTCCGTTCCCCGCCGGTTTCAGCTCGGAAGTGAGGGACCAAAGTACCGAAGCTTCCCAACCGTACATCTTTTTTCCTGTTGCATAAAAGCAGGGGGATGGAGGGAGGGGAAACTATTTACTGCAAGAGACATTCCTAGATCTACTGTTACAGCAGAAGTTTTTGTGTGTCTCTATCTCCCACGGAATGGTCTCTTGCAGTAAGTCATTACTTCTGGGAGATTCCCAAGCAGTTATATGGCAGTGGGTGGCCACATATGGCATTCTGCCATAGGTAAATGTGGTCATGAGATCAATGAATGCTAAAATAGCATGTCAGTTGAATAAGGGAATTCATGATTCACTGTGTTACATACCTTAAAGAACTAAGAGGAATGTGTCAATAACACTGAGCAATTACGTAGCTTCAGTGATCAGCAGCGAAAGTACAATCTGAGTTAAAGGCAACTTTGTCTGGAATTGTAACAGTAGCTCGAGTAATACAATGTTATTCTTCAGAAGCGCTACAAAGTAGCACATGAAGACTTTTTTTTCCTTTTCAAGACTGTCTAGCCAGTAATGAATGTATCCATTTGACAAAAGTAGGATACTCACGCAACACATAACATAGCAAATGAAACAATGTATCTGTGACCAAACAAAACGAAGCAGTGGTTAAAGATCCCATCAGTCGCATCCTCGGTCAGCCGGCCTGACGGACGGTCCATGAAGCCTGTGGCTGAGGAAGCGATCTCGACTGAGGTCGAGACCACATGTTCCTGGCATGGAGACCTCTCTCGGTCCCAAGAGCGTCTTCGCTGAGACGAAGACGTGCTCGGTTCCTTATCTCTTCTATGAGATTGGAAGGAGTGTTAGTCCATGGGCGCCTCTCCCCGGGTGGGGAAGAGACTGGCACAACTCCTTGAAGGAACCTGAGAAGGTGGAGCCTAGGTTGAGTGGAACAGAGAAGCTTTGATTGTACGAAGTGCTGACGGCTTCTTCTTTGAATGCCTTCATGCATTCCAGCTGCTCGGCGGAACCTGAGGCTGCGGAAATTGCACACTCAGCCTCCTTGGACTTCACCGGAGGATTCCTTTTCTCCGGTCTCCCCAACTTTAAACGTGCCAGGCGGTCGTCTGGAACACTGGGATGGAAGGCAAAGCAAAAGCTGCAGGATGAGGTGTCATGGCCGATACCTAGGCAGCAGACGCACATGAGATGGGGATTGGTGCGTGACATCTTCTGGCCACAAGGACACCGGCGAAATCCTGTAGAAGATTTCTCTTCCATGATCGAGGATGCAAAAGTACAATCGCTAACTGGGATGGGTTTTAATTTCAGTAAAACCATAGTATTGAAAGCCAGGGCCTACAAAATACGTGAGCACGCGGGAGGCAACCTGCATCTTCCAGTGGAAAGGAAGATCTGGTGTCATGGGGCTGAGCCAAGGTATATACCACCTGGGTTGTGGGAGGAGCAAGCTTGAAGACTTCCAGCAAGATTTAAAGAGGAACGGACATGCCAATAAGTGTGGATAACATATCCACGATCCTAGAAAAAGGGTTCCAAGAGAATTTTGCACACCAGATAGAGAAATGCTTCCATTTAGCTGTGTAGGTTTTTCTAGTGGCCAGCTTATGCGCAGCAAAAAGAATATCTGAAACTCTACGAGAAACATTGAACCTATCCACCTTTATCTCTTCAGGAGCCAAGCGTGAAGGTGAAGCCACCTTAGGTTGGGATGGACCACGGGACCCTGGGTCAGAAGGTACTTCTGAAGGGGAAGTTTTTCGGGTGGGTTCCTGACAGTCTGTTGAGTAGCAGGAACCATATCTGCTGAGGCCAGAAGGGGGAATGAAAACAGTTCTGCCCCTCAAGACTCCAATTTGAGTAATACCCTCTGAATTAGGGGAAGAGGAGGAAAAGCGTATAGAACGCGTTTTGTCCACCACAGCCTGAACGCATCCCAACAAAAAATGCCAGGTCCTGGATTTCTGGAGCAGAAGAGAGGCAGTTTTGCGTTGAGTGGGGACACAAAAAGGTCCAGGTCTGGAGTTCCCCACTCTTTGAAGAGTGACTGAACAACAGTTAAGTTGAGAGACCACTCGTGAGGATCCGCCTCTGTTCTGTTGAGACAGTCTGCCAGCTCGTTTTGTACTCCTGGCAGGAAAACTGCCTGAATCAGAGCCTTGTGCTCCAGGCACCACTCCCACACTCTCACTGCTTCCCTGCATAATAGGTAAGAGTGTGCACTGCCCTGTTTGTTGATGTAGTACATTGCTGCCTTGTTGTCCGTTTGAAGGAGAATGTTCTTGTGACAGAGTATATCCTTCAAGACTCAGACTGCATAGAGGACAGCTCTCATTTCAAGGACGATTATGTGAAGCCGAGACTCGTCCAGAGTCCACATACCCTGGGTGTGGAGACCCTGGCAGTGGGCTCCCCAACCCATCAGGGACACGTCCGTGGTAATGAAGATCTGATGATCCAGAGGGGCAAAGGGATATCCTTCCCAAAGATTGTCCTCCTGTGAGCACCAGGTGAGCGACCTCTTCAGAGGTTCCGTCATCTTGATGAGAAAGGACTGAGGGTGAGTGGTTGGGGACCACTGAGAGGTTCTCATGTGAAGACGAGCCAAGGGCACAGTGAACACCGAGGATGCCATGATGCCCAGCACCTGCTGCATCGAGATAGCTCAAACTGAGCTGTGCTTTCTGATGCATTGGGCCATCTGTAAGATATCGCTCTTTCTGTCCTCTGGAAGAAAAGCCTTCACACAGGAGGTGTCCAGAAGAGTTCCGATGAAGAGGAGCTTCTGGGAGTGCTGCAACTGCGATTTGTTGAAGTTCAGAAAGATTCCCATGGAGGTGAGGAAGTCTGAGGCCGTGGCCATGGCCTCCAGAGTCTCTTGCCTGGAGGGACTTGCTAGGAGCCAGTCGTCCAGATATGGGAACACTTGTATTCCTGAGGTGCGCCACGGGAATTGCACAACACTTTGTAAAAACTCAAGGCGCCAAGGATAGCCCAAAGGGCAGGACTCTGAAATGATAGTGTTGACCCAATGCCACAAACCTTAGGTATTTGTAGTGCTTTGTGTGTATGAGAATGTGTTGGTAGGCATCCTGCATGTCCAGAGGGGCTAGCCAATCATGTCGCTGAATCAAAGGTAGCAGGGTACCAAGTGATATCATTTTGAACTTCTCCTTGTGAAGGAACTTGTTTAACTTTCTGAGATCCAGAATGGGACGCATACCACCGTTTTTTTTTGGGACCAGAAAGTAATGGGAGTAGAAACCTGTGTTTCGTTGATTCAGTGGAACTACTTCTACTGCCCTGTTGTTCAGAAGGCCTTGTACCTCGGAAGCAAGAAAGTCTGACTGCACTGCGAACAGCCTGGGCTGTTTGGAAGGATGATCCGGAGGGTTTTCTGATAAATTGATAGAGTACCCTTTGCGGATTATCCAGAGGACCCATTTGTCTGATGTTATCGATTTCCACTGGTTGTAGAACTGAGTCAGATGTCCTCCCACTGCTGAGGAGGAGTCCCCCTCGGACAGTAGAGGTGGGACCTGGGCCAGAAACTCAGAAGGTGGCACTGGGTGCTTTGGGCCCTTGTGCCTTCTGTTGCGCTTTCTTTTGTGGCTGAGGGTTCTGGTTTTTGTTAAAACCTCCCGGCCCCGTTCGAAAGGACTGACTTGTGAAACTGTCGCTTGTTGCCACCCCCTTGGGAGGAGGCGGGCGCAGGTCTGGCTGTCTTAATGGCAGACCTAGTTTTCTGTGTGGCCTCCAGTGCTTGCTCCTCTGAACAGATACATAACGTCGAAAGGTAAGGCCATGACATGCTGCTGGGCATCACCACGAACCTGCTATCGCAGAGCCAAGAGGCGACGACGGGTGCAAATGCAGCTACCACCGGAAGCAGACTAAAGCATCCATTGCAGCTTTAACCTGCTGGTTATTGGACTCTATACCCCCAGTTATGGTTTGAAGTAACTCTGAGCTAACCTCCGATTCGGATAGAGTTTCTACCATTGCTTTGAGTGAATGTCAGAGAACATACTCGTATTGAGAAAAATAGCCCTGGTAGCTGGCAATGCACATACCCAGGGTTAAAGGCGGCAAATACTCTCTTACCTAAGGTGTCTTTCTTGTGAGATTCTTTGTTTATAGGCCGTGCTGTAGATCCCTGAGGCAGGACAGCCTTATTCTCTGCCAGGACCACAATGGCATCAGCAAAGGCTTGTGAGGCCAATATGGGGTGATCCTTGGGAAGGGCATAGTTCCCATCTATGGACTTGGCCACGGAAGGACTGAGAGCTGGATTCTTCCACACCATCTGTGAAAGGAACTCGAAAGAGGGTTGTAGCGGAGGGGTCAAATCATCCCAGTTTCTGGGACATGAAGATATTGGAGGCATAGCGTCCCAGGATTGTTCTATAGTCTGGAGAAAAGTAGAATTTAAATTCTTGAGCAGAGACTTAAAGGAAAGGTCTTCAACAACAGGCTCTGCAGGAGGATTGATCCCTGCTCCCAGGGCAGTGTCATCAACATCACCCAGGCGAAGATCTGGATCAGGCTCAAAATCATCTCCTAACAGTCCGGGGCGGGGGGACTGTATAGACAGGAAAAGAGTGAAAATCAGGAGGAAGAATAAAAGAAGAAAGAATCCCCCTCAGGGGGAAAGAGGGTGAATGCATGTATGAATAACTGAGCAGTGCAGGAGAGCGGCTGGCAAAGCAAACAAGATGTTGGGATGCATCGTAAGGGGGATCACCTCTAGGAGCAGGGAAGTGATTCTGCTGCTGTACAATGGACTGGTTAGACCACACCTTGAGTACTGTGTACAGTACTGGAGACCACACTTGAAGAGGGACATACAGCTCCTGGAGAGGGTACAGAGGAGGGCAAGTAAGGTGATACGAGGACTAGGTGATTTGACGTATGAGGACAGACTTGAGGAGCTCTGCCTGTTTTCACTGGAGGAGTGGAGAGACAGGGGGGACATGACTGAGGTCTTCAAGTACCTCAAGAGAATAAATACCATGGTTTGAAGTTGGAAGGCGGAAGTGTGGGGGGGGGAAGAGGAGGAGGAGGTTTTTCACTGAGAGGGTGGTGGATCCTTGGAACGTGCTGCCTGGCGAGCTGGTTCAGAGATCCACAGTGGAGGGCTTCAAGAGGGGGTGGGACAGACACAGAGAGTGGATGTATCAGATGATGGCCTGGCCCAGGGGAGTGGGATGGATGATAGGGGTTTCTGGAATGCAAAGTGGGGGGAGGGCCTTGGTACCCAACTAGGGATCTGAGGTTCAAGCAGCCTCGATAGACCGTGAGGCCTAATCTGCTGGCAATTAGTATGTTAGTATGAATCGAAGTCGAAAACCCCTGAAGATTGGATGGCTGCCATCGGCGCCAGTCGAGGAAAACGGCGCCGAGAACAAGGAGGGAGGTGCTATCGGAAATGGCACCGACAAAGGGCACAGTGGCCACTGACAGAGCCCGTGGTGCTGCAGAGAGTGTCAGAGGTTTGAAAACTGCGATTTGAAGTAAGGGGGAAAAATGACAGGAAATAGAGGCATCGGTGTGGACCCCTGCACCGCAGCCATGTGAGGGGGATAAACACCCGAGCGCGCAGTCGACGGCACCGAAGAAGGTGCCGCACGACTAGGTAGTCCCATCCGCCCCACCCATCCTTCCAAAACTGAACGGCCCAAAGGCCCAGGTGTTGGACTGACCAGCTTGGGCAACTGGACCAACCTCAAAGCCAACTTCTCCATAAGAGCAACCCACTGGTGAAACAGCTCATCAAAAGCTCCTCCAATAGGCAGAGAGGGGCTCCAGTGTCAAAGAGGTCGGCCACTACAGACAGAAACCGGCAACTCCAACAGAGGTGGAGACCGGCGCCTGGCCCTAATAACCGACCGTCTATGCGCAGACGTACCAGAGGGCAACCTCGAGTGATGCCATTTCTTCTTTGGCCTACGTGTCGAAGAACTTGAGGCCGAATGGTGCAGAGAATGGGACAGTTTCCTTTTATGCTTTCAGGGGGACTGCCCATCTCACTGAGCATTGGACCGTCTGTTGTCAGACCCCCCCCTCTGGGGAGGGTGGCGACTGGACCTGGCCCGGCTGACTGAACAGCTTTCATACAAAGGCTCCCTACCGTCACCTGACCCGCTCATGGTCGACTCCGTCAATGGAGGGCTAAAGACTTCTCTTGTACAATTGTTAAAATTAGCAATATAATCGGTACCGATTTGAAATAATCTACAAAACAATAAACTGAACTATTGCTGCTAGTGAAGTTTAACTCCTGGCGGGCGAGCGTCGTCGTCACTGAAGTGCACTCGACGGTAGGAAAAAAGGAACAGAGGCGGTTGGAGGATCGACATCAAGAGTCATTACCGCATGAGCCAGGGCTCACGGTGCCGCTTTCTCGCGGCTCCATCTCAGGCGCCGGCCCTCCTGAAAAAGTTTGCTCCCACTGGGTCCTAGTGCCTCCAGCGAAATCCCATTAGTGTGAATGAGTGGTGGAGACTTTATGTCCAGGAAGATCTGAGGTGGGTCCGCTCCTTTATGTACTTTGACCGACGTCGGGGTGAAGCCGACATCAGGGGGCGATCCCTGCTGGGTACTGCTAGCTAGGAGTTTTCCCGGTGGGTTCGAAGGCCTGTGGCATTAGTCCTAATGGTTATAGCCTGCTGCAAGAGCTCCCACTCGAAGCAAGATCTCTAAACAGTCTGCCATATCCTTACATTGTTCGTCACGTTCGGTAGTGGAAAATCCCATGACTTTCTGAATTTGGTCCATCATTTTGTGAAAGGATGGATCGTCTGGAGGAGAGGCAGTTGCCTGTCTGGATAAGTCCTCATTCAGGGAGGAAATATCCGAGAGGGGAGACTGGGGCGGAAATCCATGCCTCATCCTCCAGATCTCTGGTAAAATCTACCAGAAATTCAGGCTTGTCTGATAGGTAGTCATCTACATACGAGGGAGGAGACCAGAGTGGTAAAGGGTCCATGTCACCCTGAAAGCGTTCTGGTGGAGGAATAGGCGAGCAGGACGGGTGGCTTGGCACTCCCAGATCGGAGGGCTGAGTATGCCGCATGGCATGCAAGACCTGCTGTACTACTGCAGTAACGTCCAGTTGAGAAGCGGGGGTAGGGTGGCGGTAGGGTAAGGAGTTTTGTTTTCTGGGAAATCAAGGGAATGATGGAGGGAACTGGATGCGTATTCTGAGCAGGTCGGGCCCCTGGGTGGTAAAGCCAGGGTTCTGATCCTTATCTGTTTGACCCCTATGAGTACCCACCTGTGAGGGTGGAGGAGTGTTATGCATTGCAAATGCAAGTAGGTTTCCCTTCAGGAATGCAGATCCTCGTCGACAGGACTGCTGGGGAAAACAGTTGTATGCAATGAAAATTATGTCCCTGTCGACAGGAGAGGAGCCCCCGTCAACGGGAGGTCGATGAAACCCAGAAAGGGTTCATCATAAACTGACGTCAATGCACTGTAAAGTGCAGCTGACGAGAGGGAATACCCCCAATGAAGAGGCAGTATGAGAACACACTTCAACGGTGGGGCACCTGTAATAGTGGCGGTCACCGAGCGTTTAGGCACAAAGGTTGAGGAGGGCTTCTCTTTTTTGTGCCGCTTTTGAAAATCAATGGAGGGGAAGCTCTTGGGAGGAGCCCCCTGATTCCCCATGAGAGACAATTTCTGCTCCATTAGATGATTTTAAATTTCCTGCAGTCATCGTCGACGGGTTGCCTGGTTGAAGTCCTGGCAATGTATATGCAGGAAGAGGTGTTGTGTGTGTGGGTCCCAAACACCTTACACAGATGGTGTGGTTGTTGAATTGGTAGACTTTCCTACTGCAATGGCAGGAACAAAATAGTGCTAACTTGTTTCAAGATTCTTTGGACATTCGTCGTTTGCTCAAATTTTCGTTGATGATTGCTGTTCTGAAGTTCCTGTAGCTGCTGCGTGCGAGTTGAAGACGGCGGGAAAATGAACTGAGGATACAAGGGACCCCCCCCCCCCACACACACTTATATAGGAAAAAGGAAGCTGATGCCATGTGTGGGCGGCCCCTGGAAAAAGACTGCCAGAAGAGCTGCCGTGCACCACAGCAACTTCTGGCAACAACCCAAGTGTATTACCTGCTGCAAGAGACCACTCCGTGGAAGATCTATGGTTACAGGTGAGTAATCCATTTCTTTAGATGCGTGGATATGGTACACTATCCACACACTGGCAGGCTCCAATCAGTTTTCCGGGAGGAGGGGGCAACTTGCGCACCCCTACTTGGAGAACAGAGACTGGAGAACCGAGGTCCCAAAATGTGCATCGCGGTGACACTTAAGGTTGATGTGGTAGTTGGAAATGAAGGTGTGAGCTGATTTCCAGGTAGCAGCCCTATAGGTCTCCTGTATGGGCACATACCTGGAAGCAGCCACTGAGGCAGTGGTATGTCTGGTGGAATGAACCCTGATCCCTACAGGAGGCTCCCGACCAGCCAACCTATAGCTAGGCTTGGAAGAAAAAATTATTCACCTTAGTAATTGTATTTCTTCCAATGGAGTCTTGCTGTATTCTGACAATTACGGTGATTCCCAACCTTTGAACTGCCCCGGAGAACTAAGAGTTAACTTTCCATGCAGGGCATGGAATGCTGAGCTCGAGCTCGGTTGAAGTCTCTGTCTGGAGTGTTTTGAACTTAAACCGTCAGATTCTTATGAGCTCAACTAAACTAAAAATTCTATGTGGAAATTGTAAAAATTGTAAAACTGGCTGAAAAAGTTTTGGATTCCCAAGGAAGACAAGTCAGGAAACCCAAAAACAAAACCCAATGTACTAAAAATAACAATAATAAATAAGCACCCAAACAAAAAGGGAGAAGGGTGCAAGCAAAAAACACCCCTGGGGTGCAACACTGCACCTGCCCACCTACTTCCAAAAAACAGGTTCTGAGAGGGGAGGAGGTCAGAATACAGCAAGACTCCATTAGAAAAATATAATTACTAAGGTGAGTAATTTTCTTCTGACAACATAAAGTCTTGCTGTATTCTGACAATGCAAACTACCAAGCAGTACCTCCAGGGAGGACAGAAACTACTTTGGCAATAGGCTCTGAAGTACTGCTGTGCCAAACAGAGTATCACTCCTAGCCTGGATATCCAGAAGTAATGCTTGGTAAAGGTATGGACTGTTTTCAGGTGGCTGCTTGACAAATTTCTAGGAGGATACCCTGGCGCACCAGGAAGCAGCTGTACCTCTTGTGGAATGAGCCGTCAGGCCTGAGGCTGGAGTTTTTCCCAGTTTTTCATAGCAGAATTGTATACAAGACACAATCCACCTGGCAACAGATCTTTTGGTGGCAGGTTTGCCCTTTCCCACTTCTCCATAAGTGAGGAACAACTGGAGGGAGTCAAACCTGTGACCCTTGGTACGCTCTATGTAGTACCTAAGGGCTCTTTTGACATCTAAACTGTGTAGCCTCCTCTCTTCTGAGGAACAATGATCAGTGAAGAAAACAGGGAGATACATAGACTGGTTTAAATGGAAGTCTGAAACCACTTTGGGCAAGAACCTTCTACTGGTTGTAAGGACCACTTTATCCCTATGAAAGGAGATAAAATCAGGTTCCACTGACAGGGCTTGCAATTCACTGATACGCCTGGCAAAGGTAATGGCTACCAGGAACACAGTTTTCCAAGTCAAGTACTTAAGCTCTGCTGAAGACATAGGCTCAAAGGGGGGTTGCATAAATGGAGCAATGCAAACATTCAAATCCCAGGCAGGGGCAGGGTCTCTAAAAGGGGGATTGATGTGAAACAGTCCTTTAAAAAATGTACAGAACACAGGATGGGAAGATGGTGAGGAAGGCTTCCCCACAGACAAAAATGCAGAAACAGCTGACAAGTGTACCTTGAGAGTAGCTGGTCTGAGGCCTAGGCCATTAAGATGGATCATATAATCCAGAACCGTAGGCAATCCAGCAGTGTCTGGAGAAATGTGCTTCCCAGAACACCAAATGCTGAATCTTTTCCATTTGGTGTTGTAAGTCTTTCTGGTGGAGGGCCTTCGAGAAGCCTTGAGGATATCCAGAACCCCTTGGGAAAGATGCAGATCTGCAAACTAACTCTTCAAGAGCCATGCTTTGAGATTGAGAGTGAAGATTGGGGTACCAAATCCTTCCCTGAGAGGATGTTAACAGGTTGTAATTCCTGGGAAGAGACAGGGGAAGATGGACTGCTAGGGACAGCAGCAGGGGGTACCAGGGCTGTCTGGCCCAATCTGGAGCAATCAGAATCACCTTGCATGGTTGAGACATACAGGTTACTCACTTGTAACAGGAGTTCAAGGAATGGTATATGTTATTCATCCACACTTCATGGCAGGTTCCTTGCTGCTTTAAATCTTGCGGAAGGTCTTTAAGCTGGCTCCTCCACCCACCGGGTGGGTAAAACTCTTAACTCCGCCCCATGGCCTGAAACTAGCAGCTGGAGGCAGGGTTATCGTTAAACGGGAGGCTGGGTGGGTTGTGTGGATGAACAACAGATACCATCCCTAGAAAGTACAGTTACGTAAGAACTTACCGTAACAGTAGATCTTCGAGAGGAGCTCTTGCAGCAGGCTATTACAATCAGGACTACGCCGCAGGCACTAGGACCCTCTGGTGAAATTTCTGACAGCAGGGACCACCCCCGACGCCAGTCCCACCCGACGTCGGTCAGGGTACAAGAGGGAGTGGACCCAGCTCCACCTCAGTTCTCCCGCCAAGACCCAGAAGAAGGCCTGACAAGAGAAGGAGACGAAGCCCACTATGAAGAGAATTGGAGAAGAAAACGAAAATGGATCTGCACACCTCGAGGGGGAAGGCGGGTGGGAAGTAGCACCTGCTGCAGAGCTCCTCGAAATCTACTGTTATGGTAAGTTCTTTACGTAACTGTACTATCTTACTCCAGTTGGGAGCTTTGCAGCAAGGCTATTACAATCAGGACTGAGTCCCAAGCAGTCCACAACAAGGCAGATGACCCCGGGAGGTGGAATATGCTGACTCAGGAGCCTTAGGACAAAAGCCCTTATTACGGCTAGGTCAAGCCAGCTCAAGGTCTGGAGATTTATATTCAAGCTGTAATGCTTGACGAAGGTGTGCACAGAGTTCCAGGTTACGGCTGCACAAATGTTCTTTATGGTGACATTTCGCAGGGCAGAGAAAGAAGCTGACACTCCTCTGGTGGAGTGACCCCTAACCGGGCCCGTCAGGGGTTTATTGTGTTTCTCGTAACAAAACGAGATACAACGAACTATCTATTTAGACAGTTTGCTTGGACAGCGGTCGACCCAAGCAATGTGGAGCAAATGCTACAAAGAGTTGCTCCAATTTACAGTGCTGAGCCGTCCTTTTGAGGTAATACCTCAAAGTCCTGTGGATGTCCAATGTGTGGAGGAGAGCCTCCCCTCTATTGCAAGGGGAAGGAAAATAAACAGGAAGGTCAACCGATTGGTTGAGGGTCAATTCTGAGACCACTTTCGGAAGAAACTTAGGATCCGTTCTGAGAGAAACCCTTTCCCTGTGGAAAACCAAATAGGGCTCTTTACACATCAGAGCCTGAAGCTCGGAAACCCTTCGAGCTGAGGTAACAGCAACCAAAAAACAAACCAAGAAAGGTAACGCAGCTCACAATCTGGTGCTGGTTCAAAAGGAGGGAGGGTGAGTTTCTCCAAAACAAAAAGGAGGTCCCAGGGTGGGATAGGGTCCCGAATGGGAGGTCTCATATGCAAAATTCCCCTAAGAAAGGTGTGGGCTACATCCAGTTGTGCTAATGCTCCATCTCCCACGACAGCATGATAGGCAGAGATTGCCCACTTGTGCACCTTGATGGAGGAGTAACTCAGGCCCTTATCGTACAAGGAGAGGAGATACTGTAAAGCTGAGTTCACAGGGCAGGTAACGGGATCCAAACGCTGCGGCAATGCCCAAAGACAAAAACGCTTCCACTTCATAGCATAGGCGGAGGCGAGTAGAGGCTTTCTTGCCGACACTGGGACCGCCGCCTTCGAAACCCCATATCTATGTTGAGCTACGTCTGAAGGAGCCAAGCATGGGTGTGAGATCGAAGATCCGGGATGGACCAATGCTATGGTCTGGGACAGCAACTCTGACATATGAGCAATGAGATGCGTTCTGTTGACAACGCTGCAGTAGTAGAACCAATCTCGCCAAGGGCCATTTGGGGGCCACTAGGATCATTCAGGCCCCTTCTACCTGTACTTGAGCAGCACCCTCTGAATGAGAGGGAAGAGAGGAAAGGCATAGAAAACCTCCTGCCCAGGAAAGAGCTAGCAGCGTTTGGCCAAGAAAACTCCAGGCGCATGCTCATGAGCAGCAAACGTTGGCAGTTTGGCGTTGCGTGGTGGCCTAAAGAGGTCCAGCTCTGGAAGATCCCACCTGTCGGAGCTGGTCGCCACGGACTATAGTAGCTCCCACTCATGGCTCTGGAGCGACCTGCTGGGGCTGTCGGCCAGATCGCTGAGGATGCCTGGGCGTGCACTGCTGACAGCAGAATGCCCGCTCCAGCACCCAGTACCAAACTCTCCTTCGCCTCCTGCAAGAGGATACACAGATGAGTGCCCAGCGATGATGTAGAAAGCCGACCGCCACATGCTGTATGTCAGCAGATTAGAGAGCCTGGCACCAGGTCCTCCTGAGAAAGCCTGTGAGGGCATAGAGGACTGCTCGCATTTCCAACGCATTGATGAAGGGACTGCTCCTTGGGGAGACCAAACCCTTGTGTCTGGCAGGCACCCAGGTCGCCTCCACCCAGGTCTGAGGGCATCTGTTGTCAGAGTTTGACCTGGTGGCTCAGATGAAAGTGACCCCTTTCTCTAGATTGTTGGGGTCCATCCACCAAAAGCAGAGTTCTCTGACTGGCCCCGAGATCTTGACCGGGAGTCTAGATTGTCGTGGCTCTGGTCCCACTGCACCCTGAGCATCCACACGGGACCCTCATGTGGGCCAGACCAAGGGAGTGACAGGAATGGCCGCCATATGTGCCCTAGTAAATGGAGGAAGTTCCGAGCTGGATCGAGGAGTTATGGAGATCCGTTCTGCCATCTCTAGCAGGTGAACTCCCTGTCCTGGGAAGGAAGGCCATGCCTGGAGAGATCCAGGATCGCTCCGATGAGGCGAGCTTTTGGCTGGGCTTGAGGATGCATCCGTGTGTTCAGGGTGATCCTCAGCTCTCGGAACAGAGTATAAGTGTCTTGAGAGCTCGTAAAGGCTTACTTTTGACAGGGGCGTAGCAGCCACTCGTCTAGGTAGGGGAACACGTGGTGCCCATATGCCTTAAAGCGCAGCCACCACTGCTAGGCACTTGGTGAAGACTTGGGGAGCGGAAGAGAGACGAAGATGGAAGCATTGAAACTGAAAATGCTCCCTTGGAGTGGAACCTCAAGAAACTTCCTGTGGGGAGGACAGACCCGGTGAATATAAGCATCTTGCATGTCGAGAGAGCACAGCCAGTCCCCTGGTGCAGCAAGGAAGGAGTCCTTGAAGAGTCACCATCCTGAACCTTTTGGACTTGATCAAGAGGTTTAGAGGACTGAGGTCCAGAATGGGACGAAGGTCCTGAGTCTTTTTTTGGGACCAGAAAGAAGTGGGAATAGAACCCCTGCTCTTGCTGATGCAAGGGGACCCTCTCTATGTGTCTTTTCTGCAAGACGGTCTGGATCTCTCCTTTTATTAGTGGGATGTGAGAAGGAGGGTAATGGGAGAGCTTTGGTGGAGTGTGCGGTGGGAACTCTGAACTCCAGCGTGTGTCCTCTCCTGATGATATCCAAGACCCACTGGTCTGTGGTTATTGACTTCCACCCTTCAAAATGAAGGGAAAAGCGGCCCCCAACCGGCTCCTCAGGATCTTCCCACGGAAGGGAGTCACTGGGCAGAGCTGGGAGTGGGGAGAGAGGACTGGGAGGACTTGGGCCCATGGGCAGGAGGTCCACCAGATTGCTAGTTTCCGGATCTCCTGCCAAAGCCTCCTCTCTGCCCCTGTTGGTTGCCACGGGCTGGACCTTGACTGCCTGAGGACTTACGAAAGGCCGTCTCTGGTGTTGTCGTCGCTGGTCACCACGGTACATCTGGCGGACCGACCAGATCGACTTGCCCGACTCCTGGAGACGGGAGATCAAGGCCTCCATCTCCTGCCCAAACAGCACAGTACCCTGGAAGGGCAGATCCTTGATACCAGCCAGCAGATCCTGGTGAAAACCCGAGACTCTCAACCAGGCATGGCGCTGGAGGCACACCCCAGAAGCGGCTGCCCTGGCTGCCGTGTCTGCAGTGTCATACGAGGCCCTCAGTACATGGGAGCCTACGTCTGAGCCCGACTGAAGGAGGGCCAGGAGCTCTGCCTTTTGGTCAGAGTCTGGCATGGTCTTCATCAGCTCTAGTCCCCTTTCCCACATCGCATTCTGGTACTGTACCATATGCATTAGAAAACTGAGGGAACGGATGGAACAGGTGAAGGCAGCATATACTTTCTTTCCCACCTGGTCCAGGTAACGAGATTCCGGGTCGGGAGGTTGGCAGCTGAGGTGCTTCCATTGGCGGGACTTGTCATGGGGCGCTGTGATCAGCAAAGAGAATCGGCCTGAGGGTGTTTGGCTAGAAAGGTTCTGCCCTCAGGACCTTATACAACCTGTCCAACATTTTGGAACTGCCAGGATTGAGTCCGGATGTATCCAGGTGGTTCTGGTAAGGTCCTGGAATGTGATCGACTAAGGAGGATAACCAGAGGCTTTGGCTCCTTTTGCCTCAGGTATGGCCAGTCTCGGCGTTCCAGGATCCAGGCCCTCCGTGTCCCACTCGTTGGGAGGCCTGGATGTGCCTCATGGCGTCCATAAAGTAGGATGCGTCTGGAGGCGAGCGAGGCTGGTCCTTCTCTCCCGGGGAGCGGTTGAGACTGAGAGAGGAAGAGGAGGTAGGAGCGTCGGTGAGGAGGATGGAGCTATCAACGGAATAGTCTGACCCCATCCTATGACCATGCCTTCGCTGGCGAAGTAGGTAGCTGGGGACAGACTCCGGTCCCTGGACCCGATGACGGAGCAATGACCGGCGTCGGGAGCATTCTCACCTGGGGCGAGAAGGGCTCCTGGTGTGACCTAGACCCGGCGTCCGGTCACCGATCCCAGGCAGGTCGGTGGCCCAGAGACCCTGTGCGAGCAGGCCCTGGAGGGAGGTGAAGGCTAGTGCTCCGGTGACTTCCTCTGGGAAGACTCACCTCCCGGCTGTGGTTTTTCCCGCAGGGTCCTGTACCGGTGTCTGGGCTGGCGACGAGGAGGACCGCTTATGGACCTGCCCCCACCAAAAGGAAAAAAGATCCTTGAGCTCATCCTTGGTGAATATTTCAGCCGCTCGTTGCAGGAAGGAAGTCTCCGGAACGTCGGGGCGCGAAGGAGAGCTCTCCTGAGGGCCCAGCGGGGAGGAGGACTTGCGGCAGAGGGGCGTCGGCTCTTCCACACCCAACTGGCGTCGGTCCGTGAGGGACCCGGCGATGGGGTCAGCCGGGAGGCGCCCGGAGGAGTCCTTGGTCTCGGGCGCACCAGCTAGCAGGCGGAGGTTGGTGCCTTGAGGTGGGGCTGAAGCAGGCACCCTAAGGGCTGCTTGATGACCCTTAGCGGGTTCACCTTTGGCTTAGCTGGCTACTCCCCGACAGGCGGCCTTAGCCCGAGTAGTCTTCGGGAGCTCTCCAGAACCCGAGGATGGGCCTTTTGGGAGAGACTACGTGCAGGCGCCGTGACGGTGACTGAACAGACTACGGTCCTTGCTATGGCGCTTTTTCTCTTTCCGTTTCCCCTCCGAGGAGTGCAGATCCATCTTCTGCTCCAACAGGTAGGCTTTAAGGGCCTTGAGGTGGCAGATGCAGGTCCGGCTGGTAAAGGCCTGGCAATCTGCACAGTTGGCAGTGTCATGGTCCGGACCTAGACAAAAAACACACCGCCGATGGCCGTCCTTCGCTGGGATCTGCCTCCCACACTCACACTTGTGTTCAGGAGATACTGATACCCGAGAAGACATCCGACGATCTCGGCCGGGCAACGGCTGACGTCGGATTCAGTAACTGAGATAAGAGCGAGGAAAAACAATGCTCAAAAGGCGGAAAAACCAACCGACGGGCAGTGGACTGGCGTCGGGTACCTGAAGACAAGAAAACCCTTTGAAAACGAAAGAATAATCTTGATTGTAGATCAAATCTACGAGGTTTTTTAGCTGCAACTGCAAGCAGAAGCTGTTCCTTCGACTTCACGTGCAGGACGCGGCAGGAAAGAACTGAGGTGGAGCTGGGACTGCCTCTCTTGTACCCTGACCGACGTCAAGGGCCGCGGCGCCGGGGTGGTCCTCGCTATGTATTGCTGGCAGAAATTTCACCGAGGGTCCTAGTGCCTGCGGCGTAGTCCTGATTGTAATAGCAGGCTGCAAAAGCTCCCATTAGAAGTAACATCTCCTGTTACAGGTGAGAAACCTGTATTTCTAGGGACATGGATATGTTGTTCAATCCACACTTCATGGCAGACTCCTAGCAGTTCTCCGGGAGGAGGGAAGGAGGCAAGGCACACACCCCTTACTTAGGAAACAAGGACTGGAGAACAGAGGTCCCAAAACCAGCATTCCGGCGTAACTCAAGATCGATGTGGTAATGGGTAATAAAGGTGTGTGCTGACTTTCAGGTAGCAGCCCTGCAGATTTCCTGGATAGGGACGTCCCTGGAAGCAGCCACCGAAGTAGCAGTATGGCGGGTAGAATGAGCCCTTATCCCTCTGGGAGGCTCCATGCCCGCCGACCTGTAACATGAATCTATGCAGGAGGTGACCCACCTGCTTATCAGTCCGCTTGCTGCAGGTCTGCCAGGTGCGGCTTCAGCGTAGTGACAAACAGCTGGCGAACCCTCTGAATCTTCAGCCATTCGCTCCTTATAATAAGAGAGCGCTCTTCTAGGGTCCAAAGTATGGAGCCTATATTCGGCCTCCGAGGTGTCACTGGGGTAGAACACCGGCAGAGTCAACCTGGTTAAGGTGAAACCCCGACACCATCTTTGGAAGGAATTTCAGGTGGGGGCGCAAGACAGCCGTGTCCCTGTGGAAGACCAGATAAGGAGACTCGATGGAAAGTGTCTGGAGCTCTCCCATCCTTCTGGCTGAGGTGATAGTCACCAAGAAGGCGGTCTTCCATGACAGGTGAGAGATGTCACACCTGTGCATCGGTTCGAATGGCTTGCACATGAGCTTAGCCAATACCAGCAGTAGATGCCACGGAGGTGGAGGCTCTTGCACCGGAGGGGATATGTGATCAAGGCCTTTGAAAAAGCACCCAACCACCTTCTCCTGCGCCACCGACTGCTTCCCGGCCAGCGCCCGGTAAGCAGAGATGGCTGCCAGGTGCACCTTAAGGGTCATCTACCGAAGCCCTAGCTGAAAAAGGGACCACAGGTAGTCCAGAATGCTTGCCAAGGAACAGGAGGAAGGGTCCAACCCCTTGCCCTTACACCAAATGGAGAATCTCAACCATTTGAAGGCATAGCATTTCCTTGTCGACTCAACAACGTTGAGGACCTCGTTGGAAAGACCCAAGGCCTGGAACTCTAGCCGCACAGGAACCAGGCCATCAGGTACAGGGATTGAAGGTTCAGGTGGAGAACCTTCCCCTGGTTGACTGAGATCAGGTCCGGGCAGGCTGGGAGCCGCCTCGGAAGCCTGGAGCTGAGGCTGAGGAGATCTGGATACCAGAACTGGCGGGGCCAGTCTGGGGCTACCAGACTCACCTGCGTCTTGTCCCTCCTCACCTTGAGAAGCAACTTGTGGATCAAGGGAAATGGGGGAAAGGCGTAGAAGAGGTCCAGGGTCCACGGCCTTGAGAAGGCATCCCCCCTGCAGCGAGCCCTGCTGAGGGGGGCGAGCATTAAACAGCCTCAGCTTCGCATTCTCCCTGGAGGCAAACAGGTCCACCTGAGGTGTGCCCCAGTGGGAGAACAGATCTTGTTCAGATCCGGCAGGAGAGACCACTCGTGAGACACAGCCCCTATCCGGCTTAGGGCATCGGCCAGAGTGTTGGAGGCTCCTGCCACATGGATGGCTAGGAGATCCGCCTCCAGGCTGCGCATGAGGGACCAAGTGCGGAGAGCTTCCTTGCACAGGGGCATGGGCGCATCCGCCCTGGCGGTTTAGGCAGTACATGGTCGTGGTATTGTCCATCTGGACCTGGACCACTTGACCCCGTACAAATGGAGCGAAGGCGGTGAGGGCTAGACGGACCGCTTGAAGCTCCAGCAGGTTGATGTGGCATTGGGACTCCCGAGGGGACCAGAGGCCATGCGCTCTGTGCTCCCCCAGATGGGCACCCCAACCCATCAGAGAGGCATCGGTCGATAGAGAGACCGTCGGTTCGAGGCGGACAAACGGGATGCCCTCCTGCAGATGAGCTGGAACGATCCACCACTGGAGAGCATTCCACATCTCCTGGGTCACTGCCACTGGCTGGTCCAAAGGACCGGAGCGCTCTGAACATTGGCTGGCCAGTCCCCATTGTAGGGGACGCATGTGACAACGGGCCCAACAGACCATGCTTGTGCAGGCCGCCATGAGGCCCAGAAAGTCCCAGGAAGGGCGCAATTGCCCAACCTGAAATGATTGGGCAAAGGAGGAAAGAACCTCGGCCCTGTCCGCTGGGAGCCGTGCTTTGGCTCGAAGAGAGTAGAGCTCTGCCCCGATTAATTGAATCGCCTGCTTTGGCATGAGTTCCGACTTGGCCTCGTTGATGAGGAGGACAACCTGGAGGGCCAGATCCCTGGACTGCTCCACCTCCGGTCTGGAGGAGGCCACAAACAGCCAGTCGTCCAGGTAAGGGTACACCCGGACCCTTTGGCGCCGCAGGAATGCTGTCACCACTGCTATGCATTTGGTGAAGACCCTGGGAGCTGGAGAGAGGCCAAGGGGCATGACCCGGAACTCGTAAAGGGACCCCTCTGCTCTGAAATGGAGGAATCGCTGGTGGGACGGACGGATTGGGACGTGAAAGAACGCGTCCTAGAGGTCCAGAGAACAGAACCACATGCCTCGTTCCAAGGATGGAATGATCTGAGCCAGAGTGACCATCCTGAAGGTTTGAGACCTTAGGAACCTGTTCAGGTCATGCAGGTCTAGAATGGGGCGCCAGCCCCCCGGCCGTTTCGGGACCAGGAAATACCTGGACACAAACCCTGGGTCTGGTGGAGGATCCACCACCTCCCTGATCACCTCCTTCTGGAGGAGCAGGGCAGTGTCGGCTCGACAGGCCGACAGAGAGGACGCGGACCCCATAGCCCCCCGTGGGGCAATGGCTCGGAAAGGCGGGGCCTGCTCGAACTCCAGAGGCAGACCCTTTCCTACCACTTCCAACACCCAGCGGTCCATGGTGATAGCAGACCAGGCGGAAAGAAAGTGGCAGAGCCGTCCCCCCATGGGGGGAACCCAGTGGGGAGCGACGAAGCTGGGGGCAACACCCCTCCAACCGTCACTGGGCAGGCTTGGAAGAGGGACCGGCCGAGGGGCCTCCCAGGCCTTTTCCTCCCCGCTTCCTGCTGGAGGAAGCTGCAGTCTTGGCTTTGGGGTGCCAAGTGCGAGCCTGCTGGCCCCGATGCTGGTGTTGCTGGGCTGGACGTGCCACAGGGGCAGAAGGGCGAAAGGGCTTACGCTGCTGCTGGCGGCCTTTGTCCTTCTGGGCAGACGTGACTGAGTCCAAGGTGGCACTGGACTTCTCGATCCTCTGGAGATTGCCTTCCACCCCGAACAAGTCGGTACCCAGGAAGGGGACGTCTGCTAGCTTGTGCTGGGTATCCGCCGTGAAGGTGGAGATCCGCAGCCAAGCTCTGCGGCGCATGGCCACTGCAGCCGCTACTGACTGGGCACAAGAGTCTCCAATATCCAGAGCAGTTTGGAGCTGCTCCTTCGCCACCGCCCTTCCCTGATCCCGCACCTGCATGTCCGTAGTCTGGAGGTCAGCCGGGAGATGAGGAATCACCTCATCCAGGGAGACCATAAGGGCGTGGGAGAAGTGAGCCATCAGTATGGCCAAACTGGCCTGACGGAGGCCGAGGGAGGACGCAGCGTACACCTTATGCCCGGCGTAGTCCAGCTTTTTGGACTCTTTGTTGGGAGGCTTGTCCACGTCCCTGGTGTTCCCAGAACACCGGAAAACACTACCGGTCACAAGCCCCTCGACAGAGAGGGGTGCTCCAAAAAAACGGACAGTGAACCAGTGGGGACCGCGTACTTCCTGGCCGAAGGAGCAGGACAAGAAGCCGGCTGCTGCCATAACTCCAAGGCTAGGCCAACAATGGCTTCAGCCACCGGAAAGGCCTCCGTGGGAGAATCCCCTCGGTCCAGTATCTCCGAGAGGGGATACTTGGCCTGCTTGGACACGGGTTTGAGCTGCATCCCAGTAGATTCTGAGATGAGCTGAAGCAGACCCATGAACGAGGATGGGCTCTCGTCCACCTACTGTCCCTCACTGGACTCCAGGTCAAGGGGCCTGGAGAACAGGGAAGAGTCATCAGACTCCAAGGAGTCTGCGAACAGCTGCCTAGGGCCTGAGCCACCCTCCAGCTCCTGAGGACGGTCGGGAGTGTGGGTGACCGACAACCGATGGGGCAACCCCTGACCTGACCGAGAATCCTTGGTCGGAGCCCCAGATTTAGGTTGTGGAGGCAGGGGTTCCACCATAATAGGTGGCGCAGCTGGTTTCGGCCGAACAACCGGTGCCGGTTTGGGCTCCTCGACAACCACGACGGGTTGTTTCGGCCGTTCAGGTGACAGCCACTTAATGGCTGGGGAAGGGGATGGGGTCGGCTTGTTCCCAGTCAGAAGGCGCTGCTGCCACATTAAGTCCTCGTAGCGTCGACGCAACTTGCGCCGAAGCCTTTCCTCTGAGGAGGAAGAAGACGAGAACGAGCGGCGCTGCCGCCTTCCTCGGTGCCGAGACAGAGACCGCTGATGTCGGCAGGATCGGCTGGACCGGGAAGAGGTCGGAGACCATCGGAGTTTCCAAGGGTGGGTCTGGGAGGGAGCAGGGGAAACCCGTTCCTCCCTCGGCTCGGGAACCTTAACCGGGGACTGCAGCACAGGATGCGCAGGCAAGTCCTCGGTTTCCACCGGGGAAACCAGTGAAGAAGAGTTGTCAGCTTCTCCAGTCGACAGCCCGTCCAACGGGTTGAGAAAAATCTCGACCACGTCGACGGGTGTCTCGGCTGGCTGACCTGACGGGGACACCGTGAAGCCAGCAGCCTTAGCCGCAACCTCGACCGAAGTCGAGTGTCGACTGTCCGGGGAAGGGGACCTCTCCCACTCCCACGAACGCCGACGGTGGGACTTACCCTTCGAGTCCTTCTTCTTGAACCGAGAGAAGTGTCCAGATGGACCCTCACCTTTCGTAGAGAGGGATTGACAAAGCTCCTTAAAAGAAGCTGTGCAGGAGGAGCCCAAGGAGAGTGGGATAAATGGTGTGACTGAGGAGGACAAAGATGCGGCCTGGGCTGCCTCCTCCTCGAGGGCGATCATCTGCTCAAGTTGCTGAGCCGAGTCCGCAGCCAGACACCGCCTAACGGGCCTCTTTGACTTCACCGTGGAATACGCCTCGGGTGCCTAAGTTGAGTCTGGCAGCAGGTCTTCGAGACATTGACTGAGAAGGACTTGCACAATCGTCAGGCCTGCGGATTGTGATCAAACCTAGGCAACAAACGCACGTGGAGTCCGGATCGATCCGAGACATCTTCTACCCGCATGGGCACCGCCGAAAACCGGGAGTCGACTTATCCATCACAGCCACGAAGGAAGAAACAGACCAAAGTCTTGTAAACTTTAAAATTAGTTTCGGGTTAACCGAAGAGTTTGGATCCAGTCTAAACGCAGAGCGCCAAGGAGGGAACCTGAGCTTCCAAGCGATAAGGAAGATGGAAGATGGGGCGGAGCCGAGAGTTTTACTACCCGGGTGGGTGGGAGGAGCCAGCTTGAAGACCTTCCGGCAAGATTTAAAGTGGCAAGGAACCTGCCATGAAGTGTGGATTGAACAACATATCCATGTCCCTAGAAATGAAAATTACGTACCTACCGTAATTCTTGATCTTCTCTTGTATCTTCACCATTCATTACTGTTGGGCGATAGCCGGAGGCGCGCACCTGCCACAGGAGCTTTTTTTTTTTTTTGGAGGAGTCGGTGCCAATGGCGCCGCCCCCTTGAGTGATGCTCTGTGTAGAGCGTGAGGGGCGGCCGTTAGGCGCCACAGACTCCTCCTCCATCCCAGTTCTGTTGGCCGGAGAGGCGTAAAAAGGGATTAGAAGAAAGAGTGAGGCAAGAGAGCTGAGGGATAGAAAAAAGGAAAGGATATAAACTGAAAAAGGAAAAAGCCGATAGAGGATAGAAGGGAAAGGAAGAACTGCCTACCATAAGGGACCGAAGGGCCTCACTTCTGGGGCGGCTCTAAGGGAGAAACAGATAGGAAGGAGAAAGAAGAAGGGTAAAAAGAAAGAAGAATAGGAGGGGAGGCTAGGAAGGGGGAAGACTGCCATTGGCAATTAGCTAAGGGTTATAAGCTCGGAACCATAAACAAGGGAGCAAGGATCCCATTTTGGAATTGAAGGAGAAGGTCAACTGAACTTCTCGCTCAGAGTGGACACCAAAGGCAGGTTCCCTAACCTCCAGTCTACCCAATTTTTCCCAGACTCCAGCCGGTAGCTCTTTAATTATTAAGAAGGAAAAACTCTGTTCCAAATGAGAGCTGCCAGCTAGGAGGGAGGAAGCCCATTAGCATGTTAAGTGATAACACAGTATCATGTGAAAGTGTGGTGGGGGGGGCCCGTAGGGGGCACCCCTATACCAAATAGAGAGAGCGGGAACTCAATCGGACTCTCTAGAGGCAAGGCAGGGAACACTCTAAGGAAATCCGTCTTTCGGATGAGACGTTAAACCGAGGTCCCATCTGCCTGGATTGGTGGTAGTTCAGGTGGATGTTAAAGATCCCATGGCACTTATCAAAAAGAGTAGGGGAATTTCCCCGGTGTCCTGGCCAAATTTCCATCATTCACTAAAAAAATACCACCAACAGCTTAATCTGGTTCAAGGTCAGTTGGCATTCATCTGTATCCTGCTCCCCCGGGTCGTGCCTGAAAATAGGCAGGATTTGTCTAGTGCACTTATCCGGTCAACAAAAGCTAAATAAAAAAAATTAAAAATTGGAGTGCCGGATAGCACTACACCTGTAGAGGCTGACAGAATAGGATTAGGACCTGTCAGAAGTGGTCTGGAAAAGAGAAGTCGAGCCACATAAGGGATCGTCCCTTTAAACTGTGAATTGAGAAGAAATGGCTGGGGAGAGCCAAGAGATGCCCATTAAGGGCAGTCAGAAAGAGTTCCCTCAGGACAGATAAATGAAGCTCGGTCCTCCTATTCTCAGAGGGAAAGATCCGTTCAGAGGAATGGAAAGAGGGCATGAAAAAAAAAAACGTTTTCTTTTTCTGGCTTAACGGCCCAGGGAGAAAAGGCAGGAACGAGCAGGGAGGGAGAGACGCCGAAGAAGGAGGCCCTTGAGGGGATGGTGGGAGGGATTCAGTAATGAATGGTGAAGATACAAGAGAAGATCAAGAATTATGGTAGGTATGTAATTTTCTATATCTTCCCATGTCAATCTTCACCATTCATTACTGTTGGCTAGGCACCAAGCCCCTCCTCCTCCTAGAAAATGGGGAGAAACCCTGAGGTAACAGGATCCTCAGCCTCCTACTGGTGACAAGTAGAGGGGAGACCCTGACCAATAGACAAGAGTCTAAGGTGGTGAGGAGGAGACAGCTCTGAAGGAGCTGTGGGAAGGGGGTTGCCCCTGAAGACGTCTCCTCGCCCTACCGGAAAATAGGCTGGTCCCCCGGAAGGCAGAGCCAGTCACCCTATGCCGGGCCACGGGTGACAGTCAGGAGAGACAAAGCCATGCCATCCACCTGATGCAGATCGCTGTCCCTACTAGCCTGGATGCCACCTCGTTGGCATCATAGGATGCCCTCGCTTGGTGCCTTGCAAGCTCCAGACCCTGTGCAGAGAGGGCAATGGCTTGTCTAGACTGCTCTGAGTCAGGTAGCAAAGCTAAGACCTGAACCAGCATCGACCACAGATGCCTGTTGTAAGCAGCATGGTGAGCCTTATGGGAGGAAATGCACAGCAATGCACGACCAGAAAAGAAAAATCTTCGTCCCCACCGGTCGAACTCAGCAGAATCCGAGTCCGGAGGCCTATTGTGCACTGGGCTGCGAAGCCCAGAAGGAGCATCTACGGACGTCAAACCCGAAGATGGGCAAGGTAGAGAACCTAGAGACTCGTGGGGGGCACAATACCATCTCCTGCAGTCTCCTGGGGCTGGAGAAGGAGTGGCTGGAGACTGCCAGGTGCGGATAGACGCTTCCTGGAAGGGAATCAGCCAGGAAATCACCACCAAATGGCGGGCGCTGAATTCACTGAGGAAAGCATGTGTCTGCCGCTCGGTATTGTCTCTACGAACGTAGGAAATATGAAGCTCCGAGACCATCCTCGAAAGGAAACACTGATAGTCAGTGAAGTCAGCGTCAGAGGAAAGGTGGACAGGAAGTTCCTCTTCCTCAGTTGAGGAGGAGGGGAGCTCGAATGCCCGAAGACTCCTGCAGTGGGGGGACAAGCGAAAAACCTGTCTGTCCATGGCCCTAACATAGGACGGGAAGGCCAGCCAGTAGTTCTGAACGCCTCCCAAGTTATTGGCCCAATGGGCCCCACATGGCCTGGGAGAGGGAGGTGGTTGCAGAGGGATGGGGCAAGGCACCCCAAGCATGTGCCTGACCTCTGCCAGAGCTCTGGGATCCAGGTAGTGATGGCGCCAAAACTGGGGACCCTGTGATCATGCTGGGTTGCGTAGAAGACAGGAAAGGAGGCAACTCTGGAAAGAGCCCTGAAGGGGAATCTCCCCTGTGGCGTGCCTGGGATTGCATGAGTCCAGAAGGGCAATCCTCAGAACTGCCACTAAAAGGCGCTTTAGAGACCTTCAGAGAGAGTTGAGGATCAGCGCTATGACTCCTCCCCGCACCCCGCAGGGCAGTGGGGGCTCGTCGCTGCTCTCGACCCCTACCCCTCAACCCTTCGGACTCCGAGGCAGCCCTCTTCCTCAAAACCAGCAGTGGAGGTCCCTGCTACGCAAGGCCCCGAAGGGCGCCTACTGAAGCAGGGTCCTCCTCCCTCTGCTGAAGGACCTGAGCAGCACCGTAAACGGGCGGCTGCCTGGGACCCACCAGAAGAGGGAATCCTTCTCGAACCCCCAAGGGTCCACAAAGATGACTCCAGGCCACCCCTAGCTGTGGAGCCATCCGGCTAACCAGCTCCAGGGAGTCCGGGAGAGGGATACTGGACCGTCTAGCCCTGCGGCTACAGGAGGTTCAGAGCCAAAGGACTCTAGCTGCTGGTCTGTGACTCACCTGAGTCGTCTCCCTCCGAGGAGGGGTCGACAAGGGAAGACTGCAAACCAACTGCAGCAGGAACCTGCCCCAAGGTGGCACCAGGCCTGGTACTGCTGTAGGCCGCGACGAGCAACACGTCCGCAGTGTCATCCCTCCCCCTGGCGGTGTCCGGTTCCCGGGCCACACCGCGAACGGTGCCGCCCGAGTACCCGACACCCGCAACAGTGCCAAGATCCGGTGCGGCACCGTGAATGGTGCCGCGTGAGTCCCCGGCACTGGGAACGGCACCGAGGGCCAGCGTGGCACCGCTGATGGCGCCGACCGAGTCCCTGGCACCACGTACGGCGCCGAGGCCCAAAGTGGCGCTGACGCTGCCCGAACCCACGGTGCTGCGACCCAGAGCGACACCGCTGAAGGAGCCCTCGGTGCCGCGAACGACGCCGAGGTCCAGAACGGCGCTGCCTATGGCCCTGACCGAGTCGCCGGCGCCATGAGAAGCGGAAGACTCCAAGGCGAGGAACGACTGCAATGAGGGCCCACCAGTGCCAGGCCCCGCAGCCAGGGGCCATGACACCGGGGGAGCCTGCACCTTCGAGGAGGTGACTACCGGGACGGCGCCAACAGCGCGACCCCGGGTGGGATCACGCCGTTCCTCCGGCACCGAAGAAGAAACCTCCTCCTCGGCAAGGCTGGAAGTGGAGGAGGTTTCCTCCTCGCCGGGCCATATAGACCTGGGAGGGGACCCGGAGGAAAGGTCGAGAGATCTGGCCTGGGAAGCCCTAGGGCAACACTGTCCTCCGAAAGTCGGCGGAGCTCGCCCGACTCGCAATGCGCGGACTTCTAAAACACGGCGGTCCATAGAGAAGCAGGCGTCGCAATGGTCCATATCATGGTAGGGTCCCAGGCACCGGAGACAATCATCATGACGGTCCGTGACAGAAAACTGCCGGCCACAAGGGCACCGACGCATAGGGGCACAGCCTGCCTCAGACTTACTCTTTGCCCCTGAACCAGACATGATGCTAAATAATCGAGCAAAAACACAGAAAAGGCTCAGTGTTGTTGAAAGAAAAAATAATAATGGAAAGGTCTTACCAATCGGCGACGTCGAGAAATACCGAGATGAAGGAGCGTCGAAATAAACTTCGAAAGCGGCCTATGACGCAGTAAAAACTACCAAAACTCACGCAGTAGGTGCAGCCTTGATGGTGGGAGAAACAGAACTGGGATGGAGGAGGAGTCTGCGGCGCCTAATAGCTGCACCTCGCGCTCTACGCAGAGCGTCACTCCGGGGGCGGCACCGATGTCTGCAGCCAGAACTCTCAAAAAAAAAAAAAAAAAAAAAAAAAAAAAAAGAGCTCTTGTATGGTGCGTCATCCGCTATCACCAACAGTAATGATGAATGGTGAAGATTGACAACGGAAGATCTTATTTTTACCAAAACTTTGAACAGGAGAGGGAAGGGGGGGAAGGCATACAGAAACTTCCCTTCCCAATTGAGGATCAGGGCATCCAGAGGGAGAGAGCTCAGGACTGGAGGTCTGCAAAAAAAGAGAGGGAGTTGGTGATTGTCTGGGGCTGCACAGAGATCTATCTCTGGAGTGCCCCACCTTGAAAAAATCACTTTCCAAACCTGAGGGTCCAGGGACCATTCATGATGGCCCTGAGAAATCCTGCTCAGTGCATCTGCTAGCACATTGTCCTTGCCTGGAAGGTGAACTGCTACAAGAGAGACTTGCAGAGAATAAGCCAGGGACCACAACTTCATGGCTTCTGTGCACAAGGCCTTGGACCGAGTGCCTCCCTGCCTGTTGATGTACCACATGGTGGTGGTGCTGTCTGTTCTGACTTGAACCACCTTGTTCTGAACTGACTGTGAGAACGCTTTTAGAGCCAGAAAAACTGCCCTGAGCTCTAGAAGATTGATGTGGAGAAGGGATTCCTGGGGAGGACCACAGCCCCTGGGCAGTAAGGACCCCAGGTGGGCCTCAGCCCAGGGAGAGAAGCATCCGTGGTAAGGACCACTGAACAAGGCTGAGCAACAAAGGAACACCTTGCCTTAAATTGTCCTGATCCTGCCACCACTGGAGGCTTGGATCAAGGTCAGAGTCACTGGAATCAGTTTGGTAAGGGAGTCCTTTCTCTGAGACCAGAAAGCTCTCAGGTGGAACTGAACATCCCTCATCTGGAATCTTGCCCCTTGGACCACTGCTGTTGAAGCAGCCATGTGGCCCAAGAGCTGGAGGAAATGCCTTGCTGGTCGAGATACCTGAAGGCTGAAGGAAGAAGCTAGTTCCATAAGAGCCCTTGCCCTTTCTAGAGGAAGAAAGGCTCTTGCTCTGAGTGTGTCCAGTTCTGCCCCTATAAAGGTAAGAAGCTGGACTGGTTCGAGAACTGACTTGGGAAGGCTGAGAAGAAATCCTAGAGAAGTGAGCACTTGCTGGGTCACTTGTAGATGAGACTTGACTTGGTCTGGAGACTGACCCACTATTAGCCAATTGTCCAGATAAGGAAATATGGAAATATTCTGCCTTCTTAGAAAGGTAACTACTACTGCCAGGCACTTTGTGAAAACCCTTGGGGCTGAGGTTAGGCCAAAGGGCATTGCTCTGAACTAATAGTGGCCTGAGGGCAACTCGAACCTGAGGTACTTTCTGTGAGAGCACCTGATGGGAATGTGAAAGTAGGCATCTTTGAGGTCCAGGGAGGCTAGCCAGTCCCCTGGCCTTAGAGAGGGAAGGATTATTCCCAGAGTTATCATCTTGAACTTTGGTTTTAAAAGATGTTTGTTTAGATCTCTTAGGTCTAGGATGGGTCGCCACTCCCCTGTCTTTTTGGGGGTCAGGAAGTACCTGGAGTACAGTCCTTTGCCCCAGTATAGGGTAGGTACTCTCTCTCTCTACAGCTCTTAAAGCTAGGAGAGAAGAAACTTCTGCCTCTAGGGCAAGGGTTTCCGAGAGATTTGCAGGTGGAAAACATCTGGCTCTCACCTTTGGAAATTTTTTGAAGCTGAGAACCAGTCCCTGGTTTACTACTTCCAGGACCCACTTGTCTGATGCAATAGACATCCAGTCCTGGACAAAGTAAGCCAGCCTGTCCCCTACTGGAATAGGAGAGTCGACCCGGGCAGGCCCATCTGGGTGTCTGCTTGGCAGGGGCTTTAGGCTGAGGAGTGGATGCAGGCCTGCTCATCCCCCCTTCTGCTTCTCCCTCTGAAGAACCCCCTCTGAGAAAAGGAAGAAGAGGCCTGTGCTTGGTAAAAAGGCCTTTGAAAAGGCCTGCCCCTAGACTTCTGCTTTGAGGAGTTGCCTGCCTTTCCTTGGCCTGAGCACTCCTGTAAATGGTCCTGTACTCGTCCATTTTCTTCATGTAATTCTCTGTCTGCTCCCCAAACAGAGAATTACCCACTACAGGAAAATCCATGGCCTTAGCCTGGGTATCCTGCGAGAGGCTAGTACTTCTGAGTCAAGCCATCCTCCGAAGAACCACAGATGTAGCCATGACTCTTGATGAAACATCATTAGAGTCCACAGCAGCATGAAACTGAACCTTAGATGCCGCAATCCCATCTGCAGCCACCGCCTCCAGCTCCTTGGCTAGCTGGGGGGAGGATTGTTTAGCCAGTGCCAGTACAGTGTCCCACCTGGATTTCTGGTACCTGGCTGTATAGGCCATGTAATTCGCCTGCCTGAGTCCCAAAGAAGATGCCATGTACTGCTTCTTTGCCATGGCATCAATCTTCCTGGAGTCCTTGTCAGGGGGGGGTGAAGCCAAGGGAATATTTGCCTTGTCACAGGCAGCAGCCTGCACTACCCCAACATGGCTGCATTGTTGATATAAAAACTCAGTGTCTTAGCCTGAAAGTGTATACCTCTTGTCCATTCTTCTATCCACAGGAGGTATAGTGTTAGGAGACATGAACATTTTTGTGTCTGTTTCCCAAAATATTGATGGAGGGGAAGAGACAGTCTCCTGGACTCTGGGATATCCATCATCTCTACATAATCAGGCTCCTCTTGATCTTCCACAGCCTCCTCCATAGAAAGCTGGAGGATTTCGGCCACCTTTCTGTAAAACATAAAGTGAGAAGGGGACTCAGAAAGCCTAGGAGGGGAAACACCTGATGGTCTGTTTGGGGAAGATGTCCGGTTCCACAGGCACATCCAGACCTTCACTTACATCATAATCCTCAAATTCCTCTTCAAATTCTGGTTCATAAAAATCTTCAAGGGTATACTCTTGAACTGGGGGAAATCAACTGAACCGAACCCCTGCCAGAAGGAGCCGGATCGGTCGGAACCGGACGAAGCAATTCCACAATCTGAGAATCGTCCTGGCTATCTCCTCGGCGGTCAGAACATGAACCTCTGGATCCGAACCGGTCAATTTATCTTTGCGCTTTCTTTTTGTCAGAACCGATCCCTCAGAATCGGCTCTCCTTTTGCCCAAAGAAGTATCGCCCTGGTCAGAGGGCACCCTTCTGGTTCGGTCGAAACCAAACGGGCTGGCCATCCGGTCAGCGGACTTCTCGCCTCCTTTCCCTCAGTCTACCTAATCTCTTCTCAAGGGTAGATTTGGGAAATTTTTACATTTGGCAGTCCGAATCGAGGTGGTCAAACCCCAGACACAAAACACAGGTGGTGTGGGATCGCCTTAGCAAAGACCTCCACACACTCACTGCAGTGTTGAAACCCAGTGGGCCTGGTTTTTCTTGAGTTTCTCAGACATGGCCAACCTAACCAAACTTACCCTTTTTTCGGCAACCACCAGGCAAGACTCCCTTATCGGTTCCTAACCGTGTCACGGGAATTGGAAAAAAACGGTTAAAAACACTTTTTTTTTTTTAGAACCGATAACCACACACTAAGTATAACAAAATTCACAATCAAATGGCCGGTTCAGCCGAACCGACCACACTTTTACAAGTTCCACGCAGAAAAATAGAACAATTCCTATCTAGTAATCATGGCACCACAGACAGACACTGAACCGACTATGCGGATACTTTTTTGGTTTAAAACCGATGAAAACTGAAAACTTTAACTGACTTTCGAATCGAGCTGAAGGAGAAATCTCCGGAGCAACCGTTCAGTGAGGCGGAGTAAAGAATCTGACGGTTTATGTTCAAAACACTCCAGACAGAGACTTCAACCGAGCTCAAGCTCAGCGTTCCATGCCCTGCATGGAAAGTTAAACTGTTAGTTCTCCGGGGCAGTTCAAAGGTTGGGAATCACTGCAATTGCCAGAATACAGCAAGACTTCATGTTGTTTGAAGGATTAGATTTAAATCGGTAAATGTCGATTTCACTGCACACACATAACCAGACAAAAAAAATATTTCTATTGATAATCTAAATTTACAGATAGGCAAAGTAAGCTCTATCGCTATTTTGACATGTGGTTATGACAATTTGTGTTTTTAACAGTCAGTAAATCCTCATTGTTTACTGTCATTAACTGCACCTGTAAAAATTCAAATGCTTAAAAATCCATAATTTCGCACAACTGAACATTTTAATCAGTAAAAAACAGGAAAAAGATTTAAAATAAAAAAAATTAAAAAATCGATATTTTCCATCGAAATTATAAAAAAATAAAAAACGAATTCTGCCAACCCTACCAATAGCAGAGGTCGATGCAAGATGTGATCCACCTTGCAATCGTCTGCTTCGCTGCTGGACTGCCAGGTGATCCCAGTGCTCCTAGTAGTTACTACAGATTTCATATCATCAAGTTTCAAGAAATGAAAATTACGTACTTACCGTAATTCTTGTTCTTCTAGGAATATCTTCACCGTTTATTCACACTAATGGGTTTATGCCACACTCACTAGGAACCTGCGGTAGCCAGAAGGACTGGTGCCAAGTAAAGCTGTGCGTATGCATGGCACCACGAGAGTGGTTTGTGGCGCCAGGCTTAGCTCAGCACTGGCCCTCAACCACCTCATTTTTTTTTTTTTTTTACACTGACGGGGTGCAGTATAACCAAATCAGTAGTTCTGCACTAACACTAAGGGCATAAGGAGCCCTACTGACTTGTGGGAGAATGGTCAACATGGGAGTAATCCAGTGTCTTCACAGTTCAAGCCTTGAACAATGGGAGAAGACCAATAAACTTACTGGAGAGAGCTTGGGGTGGTGGGTGGGTGTGTGAATAAATGGTGAAGATACTAATAGACGATCAAGAATCACGGTAAGTACGTAATTTTCATATCTTCCAGGAATATATCTTCACCATTTATTCACCGTAATGGGTCACAGTATTAAGTGGAGACACAATCCCTGAAGTACAGAGGTAGGAATGAAGAGCTCACTCAGGATTGAAGCCCATTCAGGACAGTTCTGTCAAAGTGGCACATTGCCTGGCAGTGACATTCAGGGCACAGTGCATAACAAAAGTTGTGATGCAAGTTACAGTTTTGCAATGTATCACGACAGGCGCAGAGTAATCCTCTGCCAGGGGCATGACATCTGCAGTGGAGGCATCAGTATACCTGACCTTTCAACATGACCAATGCTATGGCAAAGCAGAGGTGCAAACAGTTTGCCATCCAGGCAGAAATGTGCTCGACTGGAGAAGGCTGACATTTTCAACTGGGAACAAAGGGAACTAAAAGCTGTTTGGATTGCTTGAAATCCTAGATCTGTCCAGGTAAAAGTGATGGCCCCCCCAAACATTCAGAGAATGGAGAGTGCTCGCCGTAATTCTGGAAGCTGGCAAAGTAAGTAGGTGGCACAGTGGCCAATTCAGATGGAATTCCGATGCTACTTTAGGAAGGAAATCTGGGTGTGTACAGAACATGTCTTGCCACTGTGGGAAACAGTGTATGGGGATCTGCAAGCAAGGCGTGGATTTCAGACACACTGTGAGCAGAGATGGCCATTAGAAAGCTGCTTTCCAAGTAAAAATTTTAGCTCACATGCCGCAGGAGACTAAAGGCTTGCGGGTGAGCACGTCCAACACAAGGCTGATATTCCTATCAACTACCAGCTTCTGGTTAATGGGCCTTGTGTGCAAACTGCCCTTAAGGAACCTCTTAAAAAGAGGTAACTGAGCCAGGTAGAGGGTACCAATGGGCTCATGGTATGCAGATCTAACACACAATTGACCTTCACTGTATCAGGAAAGTCCAGCAAGTACTCCAGAACCATGTCAGGAGGGCGCTGAAAGGGGTGCATGCGGGTTTTGGAGCACCAGATGAAAAACCTTTTCCATTAGGCAGTTTAAGTCTTTCTAGTGGAAGGTCACAGGCAGCCGAAAGTATTCCAGAGACCTTCTGAGGTGCCCTGTATGTATTCACTTCCATCTCTTCAGGAGCTAAGCTTGAAGCTGAAGGGAGTGCAGGCTGGGATGGACTAGGAGACCTTGAGTCAATATGTCCAGCCTGAGTGGAAGAATCCTCCGTTTCCAGACTAACAGTCTGTTCTACCAAGGAAACCATATGTATCAAGGCTAGCAGGGTGCGATCACAATGATCTTGCCCCTGTGCACCTCCAGCTTGAGCAATACCCTCTGTACTTTGGGGGGGGGATTGGAGGGAATGCATACAGAAAGATTTTGCCATAGCAGTCTAAATGCATCTTGACAGAAAATGCCATGTCCTGGTCTTCTGAAGCAGAATCGAAGCAGTTCAGCAGTCAGTGGGGATGCAAAAGGGTCTACACACCTGGGGTGCCTCATTCATTGAACATCTATCTCACAAAGTCATTCATGAGGATGAGCCTCTGATTGGTTGAGCTCACCTGCCAGAGTGTTCTAGACTACTGGCAAATAAATGGCCTGAAGTAGGATCCTCTGCTTCAGGCAGCCTTCCCACAGTCTCATAGCTTCTCTGCAGACAAGGAAAAGTGTACTGTCTGTCTGTTCATGTAATACATTACAGACTGTTGTCTGACTGGAAAAGGACTCTTTTGTATCTGACAAGATCCACTAGGGCTCACAGGCCATACAAAAAGAGGTAGCATCTCCAACACACTGATGTGGAGATGAGGCTCTGACAGGTCCCAGACACCTTGTGTTTGGAGCCCTGACAGTGGGTTACCCACCCCAACAGGGAGGTATCTGTAGTGAGTCACTCAAGGCTTCAGTTGGGAGAAGGGAAACCCTGAAGGAGATTGTCCTCCACCGATCATCATGTGAGTGACAGAACCAGGGGCTTGATGACCTGCTATTAGACCTGGCATGCGCTACACGCAGTGAGCTGCTACAGATTTGCACTCCATAAAGCATCATGCTATCTGTAGGATCACCTGCATTCTGACCCCTGGAGGGAAGGCAGGGCCTTGATTGTAACCAAAGAGCTCCTATGAATAACAGCTGCTGTGACCAGTTGAAGTTGAGACTTCTAGATTCAGCAGAACTCCAAAGGAGGGAGGGATGTGAGAGGCCATGGCCACTACTTGTTCCGCTCTTGGTTGGATGAACTGGCTATCAAGTCCAATGTCCAGCCTGGAGTCCTAATTCTCTCAAGTGTGCTGTGAGTAGTGCAAAGCACCTTGCAAAGACTTGGGGCATTGAGGAGAGCACAAAGGGCAGGACCTTGAAGCCTGCATATCTAGGGAGCTAACCAATCTTGGAGAAATAAATGGAAATTACGTACTTACCGTAATTGTTGATCTTCTCGGACACAGTCTCCATCACTCATTCACACTAGTAGGATAGCGCCGGAGGTGCTAGGACCAAACGGGAGCAAAACATTTTCTGAAGGGTCGGCGCTGAGACAGGACCATGCATGCGTGGCACTGCGACACTAGCTCACGCCTGTGTATGCTATCTTGGCGCTGACCCTCCAACCGCCTCAGTACCTTTACAACCAAGGAGGTGCAGCGTAACTAAAGAAAATAACTTATCCTGAAGTTCTGGGCCTGAGAGGGCCCGGATGGCCCTTGCAAGAAGGGTCAAAGAACAATGTCTTCACAGCCTGAACCACAGGACCATGAATATCAGGAAAGAAAACGAGTGAGCCCAGGGGATGGAGGGTGGGCATGTGAATGAGTGATGGAGACTGTGTCCAAGAAGATCAACAATCACGGTAAGTACGTAATTTCCATATCTTCCTGGACTCAAGGCTCCACCACTCATTCACAATAGTGGGAGAGTACTAAGCTAAAACCAACAACCCTGAGTAGGGTGGTAGGAGATAGGGCTCACTCAGAAAGGACAGCAAAGCACTGACCTGCTAATGAAAAGAGCTGTCTTGGAAAGATCATTTAGAACATAGTGCTTACAAGATAAGCGCTTGAGTTCTAACTCACCACTGTGCAGAAAACTGCAATGGCACAAAAAACTCTGCCAGGAGGCCGCAACCACTCTAGGAGAGCGGCAAGAACCCAGCCCCACAATTTGGTCTAGGACAAAAATTAATGGCGTCAAAGACGTACTAATCCAACGTAAAAGCACCTCAGGAACTGAAAGAGCCGGAGGTAAAGTCTGCTGGTTCTGGGCAGACCGAAAAGCGCAGATGGAAACCCCCACTACCAAGTATGGCTGACCTGTGAACAGGTCCAGGAGCACTTGAACCCCTTAATTGGTGGGGGGTCTGGGTGCGGTTAGCCCATCAAGGAGAATGGTTTCCACTCACGGAAACCTTCCTGATGGAAGGTCAAGCACGACTTAGAAGCCTCTTGTGGTCTAGAAGAACCAGATCCTACCCACTTCATATTCCAAAAGGAATCATACTGCCCTGTGTGCCTACAACTGTAGTAGCAGTCTCTGAACTAAGGGAAGAGAGGGAATTGTACAGGAGGATGTGTCCACTGCGGAAAAACATTCTGACAGAGAAAACATGGTCAGGATTTCTAAGGCAAATAAGAGGCAGATGTGCCGGGGTGGGGAGGCGACGAGCAGGACCAAGTTGGCTAACCCATTCACTGAAAGTAACTGAATAATGGCAGAGGTGACTCAGTGCGGTGAGGCACCATTTGCTTCAGCCTTCCTGAAAGGGAGTAGGAAAGAACTCTAGTTTGCTTGCTGTTGAAAAACGAACATCACAGTTTTGTCACCCACTCGAAGTGGGTAACTACGTGAGCGACTGGCACAGAGCCAGTGCGCAGAAACCGAAGGTGTGAATATCGAGACACCATCTCTGAAAAAAGACCTACTTGACCTACGGTCAAGAAAGAGGCATGCCATCTGTTAACTTGAAGCAAGCAAGGAATTAGGAACCTGAGTTCCAGCTCGCTGGAGAGTCAAATCTGTTGCTCGGAGGCTCTGATCAAGAGAAGAAAACTGATAAGGTGCCCAGGCCTAGGGAACATCTCTGAATAAGAGAAATCTCTCTTGGAGAAATGAGATGACCCATACCTCTGCTGGATTGGACTTCCCCAGGGGTAGAAGAAGTCAGGTACTCTTCACCGTAGTTTAGAGACGACCGCCTCAGGCGCTGAGGCGGAACCTGGCCGAATCCAAAAAGGATGGTATCGGGTAATTTCGGGCTAGGCCCTGTGCTGTGATGCTTTTTTTTTTCCCCACCAGCAGTCTGAGCCTGACAAGGCTTCCAGGCTACTATCTCGAAAGGATTGCCTGATACAAGAATGATGAAGATGTCGTTCATTTAAGGGGCAGGAGGAGCCTGAGCGTCCATAACTGAAATCATGACTGGACCAATAAGCACAGCTGAAGAGATGTTAACCACCTGTTGCTGATGAAGTCACCGAAGGGGTAGTATCACAAGGGGGCTATATACCCCTATCAAAGAAGCAGAAGAGCCTGTACGGCTCCCGACCATTGAATCAGAATGTTCCACAGAGTGTAATTGTTCTGACGACTGAAAAGAGTCTAGACGCAGAAGCGTTTGGTCCATGGATGCAGTCTGAAATACTATAGTGGACCCCATCACTGAGGAACAACTTCCATTATGTATTCTGGTGGTAGAGAAGGCTTGCTCTCCAGTCTATAAAATGAGTCATCCTCTGTATCACTGACAAGTAGGACAGGGACAGACTCATCCAGATGTACATCTACCCCAGAAGAACCCCTAAAGGAAGGTCCAGGTCAGAGCCACTAGAGACTCCGCCACAAGGAAGGATGTTGAGGAGCTCAGCACCACGTAAGGAGCTGAGAAAGTGCTGAGCGGAATGAGGGATTCCGCTGGCAGAACAGCACAGAAGAGTTCCATCAGCAGAAAACCTCTGGATGTCACAAGATCCAACGCAGATTGCCACTCACTAAGATCTGCGGAAAAATAATCCGCAGAACAGGACTTTATTCTGTGGAAAACATCTTGCCACAAGTTCCGTGGAAGAAGAGGTCTGCGGAAGGAAAAATCCACCACTAGTTCTGCCGGACAACACCAACTGGCACCCCCCGTGGCACCAGCATCACCTGTGGCACATGATGGCACCAAGTAGTGTCTATGCCTTCCTGGGTGACACCTGAGGGCGCACGTAGCGGTACCTGCAGGCACCCCCGACACCAATGGCACCCGTAGGCACCCCCAGCACCCATGACACTCATGGCACCCGCAGGTGCCGGGGCACCACCTGCGGGTGCCGGGGTGCCACCCACGGGTGCCCACGGCACCGGGAACCAATGGCACCAACAGCACCCGTGGCATCGCACGCAGCAATGGCACCACCCACTGCGCAGACACCAACACTATCGGTCTGCCTATGGCACCGATGCCAATTCCAGCGGTGCCATCATGGCGCAGGACCTGCGGCATCACCCATGGTGCCAGGACCAACAGTACCATGGAAAAATGCCAATGGAGAAAATCCTGAGAAGGGGAGAAGGAAAAAGTGATGCCTGTGCCAGCCCCTGCATGGAAAGAGGGAGGTGGGTAGGCACGAGGGGTCGACGCGATGGCGAAGGCACCAAGAGTGCACCGCGCACATCCTGATCCAACTGACCCGGCCCAGCGGTTCCGAGGCCCTGGGCCACCGCAATCGGGAACACTGGCCAGGAAAACTGGACAGAAGTCAAACCCCCTGCTCCACAGGAGCAGCCCACAGGGGAAACTGCTCACCGGAACTCCATCGAGGACAGAGATGGAGTCCGGAGTCAAAGAACGTGGCCGTTAAGAGCAGGCCAAGGGGAACTCACCAAAGTTTGTCCAGGCCTATCGCTCCTCCCGACTGACAATCCCCATGCAGATGAACCAGAGGACAACCTCGAGCAGCACCGATTCTTTTTCCCCAAACGAGGAAGAAGAGCTCAATGTTAAGCAGGGCTGGATCTGGATCCCCGGAACTGCCAGATTTGTGCTTCAGTGGACTGTCCCCCCCGAGCACAGGACTGTCCGTAGTCTGACCCCCCCATTAGCAAAGGGTGGCAGACTGGACACAGCCCCCCCGCCATAACAACTTTCAAATGAAGTCTTCCTACTGTCACCACTACCGTCTAAGGACAACCATTGATGGCAGGTGAGAATTTCTTTTTCTTCTTTTTCATACTCTTTCTTCTTCATAAAATAAGAAAATACTACTAAAAATTTTAAATTAAATGAATACTAAATGGCTAAAAGCTGCAGTCCTACAGATGAAAACTGTGACTCTGGCAGGCAAGTGATGTCGACATCCAAGCGCACTAGATGGCGGGAGAAAAGGAACTGAGGCGGTTGGAGGGTCAACGCCGAGATAGCCTACACAGGCGCAAGCTAGTCTCACGGTGCCACACATGCGTGGCGCTGTCTCGGCGCTGACCCTTCAGAAAATGTTTGGATATCATTTGGTCCTAGTGCCTCCGGCGCTATCCTACTACTGTGAATGAGTGGTGGAGGACATGAGTACAGGAAGATCTAGAACTGGTGACTGCTTGGACTAAATTCTGTATATGGTGAGACCCGAGACTGGTCAGGGACAAGTGGAGACTCCCGTGACCTGGGATAAGGAAGTCGCCCCGCCAACTCATGCCTGACCCTGCAGGACAAAAAGTGGGTCCCTTGTTATCGGGAGGCGATCACCCTACGCCGGACCAAGGGTGACAATCTTGAAAGGCGAAGCCAAGCTATCTGCCTAATGCAGACTGTGGTTCCCACCAGCCTGGAGGCTGCCTCACTGGTGTCGTAAGATGCCCTTGATTGGTGCCTCGCAAGCTCCTGGCCACAGGTGGAAAGACTGATGGTTTGCCTGGTTGCCTCACTAGAAATGTAGAAGTTGACGGCAGATAAGGACCGCAAGGCCCATCCAGTCTGCCCATTTCTTTTTCTACCTTGTGAATGTGCCATTGGCCTTTGCTCTGTCAATGGCCTATCTTTTCATACTCATCTGTATTGCTCCCTTATGCCTATCCCCATGCCTGTTTGAAACCCTGCACTGTATTCATATCCACCACTTCCTGAGGTAGGCTGTTCCATGCATCCACCACCCTTTCTGTGGAACTTCCTCACATTACCCCTTAATCGACCTCCCTCTAATCTCATGCTGTGTCCTCTTGTCCTGCTATTTTTCTAATACTGAAACGTGTTGGACTCTTTCACCTTGTTAATGCCCTTAAGGTGTTTGAATGTTTCAATCATATCACCTCTCTCCCGCCTTTGCTCTGGGGTATACATATTGAGCTCCGTTAATCTGTCCTCATATGTTTTCTGATGCAGTCCCTGCACCATTTTGGTTGCCCTTCTCTGGACTGCCTCAGTCTGGTTAATGTCCTTGTGAAGGTGTGGCCTCCAGTACTGCATGCAGTACTCCAGATGGGGCCTAACCAGTGTCTTGTAAAGAGGGATTATTACCTCCCTCTTTTGACTTGTGATACCCCTACTAATACATCCCAACATCCCCCTAGCCTTACCTATTGCTTTAGTGGTCTGCTTGGATAATTTCAGGTCATCGGTGATGATAACGCCCAAGTCTCTTTCTTCCCTTGTGATTGCCAGCAACCCCCCTCCCAGCCTATAGGTGGCTTCAGGTTTTCTCTTCCCCATGTGCAAGATCTTGCACTTCTTTGCGTTAAACCCCAGAGAGCATGGATGCATCTCCCACAGGTGCCTAGCATAGGTAGCCTGGTGTGCCAAGTGAATTGAAATACACAGAAGATATGCTGCCGAGAACACCTTTCTACCCCAGCAAACTTAAGAGTTGGACTCCGGGGGGTGGTTGTGCCTTTGGCATGATGCCCAGAGGGGGTATTATCCAGGACCTCCACTCCCAAGGAGGGGTGGGCCATAGCACCTGGAGACCACATGGGTGTGCATTACCTCTGCTAACAGTCCCTCGGGGCTGGGGCAGAGGGACGATGCCAGACACTGTGAGACATCCGTGAAAGGCTGGGGCCACGGAGGAAAGACAGCAGATTCTGTACTATATATGCGCTTAGGAATGACAGCGTCACACGCGCAGAATTGCATCCTCTAAAGTGGTGGAGGTGCAGGTCCTTCCATCATCTCTGACAGGAAACACGGACAGCTGGTGAGATCAGCATCGGAGGTGTAGTGGATAGCAGAGGAGTCCTCTTCATCTGTGGAGGAAGACGAGGATGCAGAGGAGCAGTATTCAGAGGGAGGCGGTGCAGGAGGTTGAGGTCTGAAAATGATCTCCTCTAAGGCCCTTAGGTACCTGAGAAATGCAGCTGCTGTGGCTCTGAATTGTTCCCAGGTCATGGGCCCCGTAAGGCCAGAAAAACCTGGGAGAAGAGGAGGAGGAGGAGGAGAAGAGTCATGGGAGACCAAATGAGGTCCTCTGCTAGGGCTGCGGGAGTATGCAGGGAACCCTTCCCGGAGGAGGGGGCTGCGCAGCCCGCCAACCAAGGAATGCCCAACCGGAGAGGGACAAATGTGGTGGTGCCCTTAGGGGGAACCCCCAGGTGAGGAGATCAGAGCCACTGTTCTGGTTCCATTGGGTGGCCCCTATTCCCACCAACTGTAGGCCCTGATAGATTTGGCGGAGAAAGACCACCTGAGAGTGTTCCCGCTCCTCCCAGAGCCTCCAGCCACACTGGAGACAGGCTGTGGTGCTGACACTGACCTCCTAATCTCCTGCTCACCCGACAGGGACCTGCCCCTTGAAAGAGGCCTTAGGCCAGAAACAAGGTCTGACTTGGGGGGGGGGGGGACTAGCAGACACAGCACTGCGAGTGGCACTGGGTTCCATCGCAGCACCACCCCTTGCAACGAGGCCCGAATCCAGGCTGGTCGAGGGCACCTGAAACAGGCTTGGCACCAGAAATGACACCGTACCCCGACTTGGCACCAGGCCCAGCACCGCTTTCCTCACTTGTGCCAGGGTCGACACCAGCAGCATCTCTGGCACCGCAAGCAGCACCTAGAGGAGCAAAGGAGGTGGCACCATGGTCAGCAATGTGAAGGGGACACCCAGGCCCTAAAGACAAAGAAGACCTCAGGCTGGGACGAGAACGGTCCAGAGGCTCCGAAGAGACCATCAAGATCATCCTGATCTTCATCCTCCGAATCAGAGGACAAGATCAGGGAGATCATCAAATTGGCAACCTCCGGACCCTCCCTCTTCTGGCACCATGAGCATCATCAGAAGGGGACACAGCTGCATGACCGGCACATAAATCGCTCATCGACATTGGGGATGGTGTCAGGAGCCAAAGTGGCACCAGGCCATGTTGCTGAGGGATCAGCTGAAGCGAGACCAGCGTACAGCTGAGACACCATCACCAGGGGTGTCAGAGCCCCCGAGGGGGCAATGGACTGCGACAGGTACTCAGCCGATTCTCCCACAGAAGGCCAACTATCCCACCAACTCTTCATGCAGGCCTCTTGTTAAGGCAAGACTAGAAACAGAGGAGGCCTGCTGTCTCTCGGTACGTATAGTACTGGGGAAGGGCCCAAAGACCTGACCTGGGCATTCCTGGTGTGGTGCCAGCCTCTGAAGGTTGAGGGGGTCCTCGTCCTAACCTTAACACATGAATCTAAAGAGTGCAGAGGTCCATTCTGAAGCAGGCGTTGCTGCGTCCATATCGTGATTTGGACCCAGGCAGGCCAGACAGTGGTCATGGTGGTCGGTAACGGTCATGGGCTTGCCACAGGGGCAACAGCACATAGCGGCGAGCCCCGCTTTGGATTTGGCAGATTTTTTTGGGCCCTGGACTGGATATGACCAACTATGGAAAGAATATAATAAAATAAAGAAGGCACCCAATGCCACACTTGAGAAAGAAAGAAAAAGTGACAAACAGAACAGAGCCGAACCTGATGGTGTCGAATAAAAGTACGGCGTTGAGCGGTAAATGGCAGCAGCAGAAGTGACGCAGTTTCACTCAGCGAAGCTCCTCCGTGATGCTGCCTCTGTGGTGGGAAGGAAACTGGTGTCAGTTACTGGCAGTCCAGCAGCCACATAGAACATTCACCAGAGGCTTCCATCTCCAACGCCGGTTCCTTCCTCCAAACTCTTAAAGCTGAATGCTCCTACAGGCTCCTATCGCCTCCAGCTGAGACCCACCAGTCATGAAGGGTGATGACCGATTCGGGTAAGATCAAAGATTTACAAAAGAAGTGATCAGAAAAAACAGGAAAGTATCCACTGGATTGCCACATAATGAAAAGGTTTATTTTTTACCTTTAGGAAGAGCAAGCCTGCAAATCTCCTGCATTAATTCAAAGTTGCCTGCATTGTGGCAGCGTGTTACAGTCCGGAGCGTTGAGATGACTGCCTCACCCCAGGTAAATATCAGACAGTTTAATGCTGCCAGGGTCAGATCATGGGACAAATAGACCAAGAGCTGGAACAAAACAAAAACAGCAAACTGAAAAGCAGCACCACCTCTATGGCAGCACAGTGCCAGGAATCAACATAAAGCAGCTCTTGGGTGTTTTATAGTCACTAGTTCTACAGAATTCAGAATGCAATTGCTTGTGTGTGTAGATAAACAGCATCTACTTCAGATAAATAATGAAGCTATAAGGGTTCAGCATGTTTCAATGGCCAAGCGGTCTTCTGATGTTCAGTTAGAATTTAAACTTTTTCATCTGTGTGGTCAAGAAATAACTTGAAAATTGAAGACTAATTCTGCGTAAGGAGAAAAGTTATGATAAGAAAATTACCTGCGTTAGCCAAGGTATGCTGGACACTGTTGAAGTCAACACCATAACTGCCTTTAGTAAAGTTACAGATGGCTGAAGAAATGTTACTTACCATAACTCCAAATCTTCAAGAATATCTTCTCCATAAATTCAGTACCACTCTCTGCATTTTGAGCTGAAGGCCACAGGACCCTGGAGGAACCAGAAACTCTGGGGCCTGGCGGCACTGGTGCTTATCACCGAAGTACAGCTTTGTCCACATGTCACACAGTATGCAGGGGCGCTTGCCTCAACTGTCTCAGTATAATTTTTTTTTTACAGAGAAGGAACAGTAAACAGCAGGACTTCGTTCATGACCCACACACAAAAAACAACAGGTTACTCACCTGTAACAGCAGTTCTAGGAGTGGTGTATGTTGTTCATCCACACTCTTTGGCGTGTCCCCTTCCACTTTAAGAACAACCGGAAGTCTTCAAGCTGGCTCCTCCCACCCACCTGGGTGGTAGATACCTTGGCTCCGCCCAATGATGCCAGATCTTAGCCCGCTGGAAGCCAGGTGTTGTGCGTCCGAAGCCGGGGAGGTAGGGTGGGTCCGTGTGGAGGAACAACATATACCACTCCTAGAAAGATCAATTACGTAAAGACTTTTGTCGTAACAGTAGATCTTCTAGGAATGTCTCTTGCAGTAAGTTATTACTTCTGGAGTTCCCGATAGGTGGCGGTCTAGCATGGCAGGCTCCACACCAGGGACCACCCACACGACCTCACTTCTTGGGCTGTGCCTATAAAAGTGGGTGGTCCCTGGTAGGCTCCGTTCCCTGCCGGTTTCAGCTCGTGAAAGCGAGGGACTGAGAGGAACAGAGATACCAAAGCCTCCCGACCCTACATTGTTTTCCCTGTTACAGAATGGCAGGGGGTCGGAGGGATGGAAGCTACTTACTGCAAGAGACATTCCTAGAAGATCTACTGTTATGACAAAAGTCTTTGTGTAACTGATCCATCTTCCACGGAATGGTCTCTTGCATTAAGTCAATACTTCTGGAAGATTCCCAAGCAGTTATGTGGCAGTGGGGTGGCCAGATACGGCATTCTGCTGTACATGTAGTGTGGTCCTAGGACCGATAGGTGCTGAGAGCAGTAGATCAGCATATCAAGATAATTTTATATTCTATCTGTAAGTACTCCATTATAGTATTCGTTATAGGGTTATGGCTGAAAAATAAACCAGACTGGCTATTATTGAGCATCGCCAGATGAGTTAAGCAGATGCAGACCCGATCAGGGTATGGCATATCAAAATATTGTGAGAATTCAGAAGAAATTCAGCCATATAATGGAGTGACTGGTAGGTCTCAGTGACATGCACTGGAAGAGACAGCACATGTCAAACCCTATTGGGTTCTGAGTTTTGAACAGTAACTCAGATAATACAATGTTACTACTTTGTAGTGCTACAATGTTGCAAGTTAATACAGTATTTTTTTCCAGGTCTGTAGTCATTAAAAAATGTATCCATTTTGGCATAACTAGGCTACATAAGTAGCAAACAATGATGTGAAATGAAATAATGTATTTATTTCATAGTGGAATCTTGTGGCTCTTCAGAGTCAGTGGTATTGTTGTAGTGAATATTGTACTTGTTTTAGGGGAAAAACATAGAATGCAACAGAGTGATGTCAGTTCCATCGTGCCTTAGTAATCTCATTTGCAAGGGGGTCCCAAGTAAGTCAGGGCCTGCAATCTTGTTAGGTGTCAACCTGAACTGTTAGTATGTTTATAACATATATGTACTCACCATTGTTTCTGTGGCCTTTATCTATGGCCAGGTGAAGAATGCATGTAGCAGCAGCAATTTGGTAAGAATATTATGATCCATATTATAATATTATTGGGATATAGCGATTATTTCTCAGCATGTGAGTAGTAGCAGGCTCTGTTCGTGGGAGGGACACAAGGGTCCGACACACAACAGGCCTAGAGGCATCCCAATGGAATGACCGTAATGGCCTGTAACAGTGATACCTCAAAAAGTGGCTAGATGTAGAAAGCCTCATGGGAAAGGCCTCAGTATAATTTCGAATCGAAGCCCCAGAAAAAGATCTCCGAGGCCTAGAAGAGGAGACCGGGCGTAGTCTGAAGTTTTTTAATGAGAGGAAGAGGCGCCCGGCCATCCTGAGGGGCGGCCACGGATGGGTTTAAATGTGTTCCTTGTCATTCGTTCTTTGCCTCCAACATTATCTCTTTGGTTATAGTCATTTCCAGTTTTGTATGAAGAATTATACAGAGGGCGTAGTTTGTAGTACATATAGTGCACTGTTTTTAGTCGTCTGCCTGAGGCTTGTAGATTGTCCAGTATTGTTTGTGCCCCTGGGCCAAAGAGATGGTCACCAGAAAAGGGGGCATTAGCCACTTTTTGTTGAATATCAGGTGCTAGCCCTGAGAGTCGGAGCCATTCCTGATGGCATATAAGAATACCGACTGCAGAGGCTCTAGCAGAAGCATCGGCAATGTCATATCCTGATCTTAGTAAATGTCAAGAGAGGGAAGTAAGTGTGTTTATTATTGATGTGAGTTGTTCTTTTTCAGGGGATGTAGGTAGTTTACTTGTAATATCCCCAGCATAGGTGCCCACCGTACACTGGTATTTCAGCATATATCCCATGTAGTTAAGTATTTTAATATTTAATGTGTTTGGAGCAAACACTTTCTTCCCCATATAATCAAAACGTTTAGTGTCTTTTTCGGGAGGTACTGTACTTGTATGTTTAGGTTTGCCAGTATGGTTGTGAGCAGCTGCAATAACCACAGAATCCGCAGTGGGAATATTTGTTAAATACTGATAATCAAGGGGAGCCTGATAAAGCCTATACGCTTTTCTAGGTAGCTCCTGTGCCACTATGGGTTGACTCCATGCTTCAGTAATCGCATTTCTGAGCATTGGTATAAAAGGAGGTACTGCCCGGATAGGTTCTTCCGGGGTGTTAAGATATTCAGCCATATCTTTACTTAATTTATCTTGTTCTGTTGTGGTAAACCCCATTGTTTTTTGTATTTGTAACATCATTTCTGGGAATGAGGGGTCATCCGGTGGGGAAATGACCCTTTAGTGGTTGTAATATTTCTTCGTCCCAGTATGATGGTACAGAATATAGGGACTCATACCCTCTTGAAGTAGGGGAACCATCAAAATTTGCGTCTTTGGAATGTTCCAAAATGATATGAAAATCTGACAAATATTCCTCAGAATGTTCACGAGGAGGCAAAAAAAGGTGAGCATTCAGGCTCTGTGCGTGCCTGTTTTGATGGAGACGGAGACGCAGTCTGCGATTAAGGGTTTTTTACTGGAGTGGGTGTATAGTCAAAACCCATAGAATTCAACATTTTATACAATTTCTTCTATGTTTGGCACTTGTGAGGATGGAACTGCCATGTAAGGGGGTTCTGAGCCATGGGTGCATAGCGTCAGGGGATCAATTTGTGCCTCCCGATAAAGTGATCCAGTACGTCTTTGAAGTTTTGTTCACCATGGACTGGTGTCTGAGCACCATGCATGAGTGCAAATGAGGCTGGTTTGCCCTGCATTCCGTAGTATATGATCCTTTATTTTGTGGTGTTGCTGCCCCATAAGTATCTTTTGATACTGTTTTATGAAAATTTTCATGGCATTTCATGGTTACATTTTTATAAGGATCTTCCATAAATGTATTAGATGCTGGTAAAGGTGTGGTTCTGTGATGCAGAGGCTGCTCCATTGACGGTGGGATCAGGCCCGTCGATGAAAGAAGAATAAAGGCATGCCCCGTCGACGTTGTAATGTGTCTTATTGATGACGGATAAGTGAAAGCATGCTCCGTCGATGGCGGAATACACCTCGACAACGATGGAGGAGTCGGTATATGCTCCGTCACTGGTAGGATGCTCTTTGTAGATGATGGAACAGTAGGTACATGCTCTGTTGATGATAGAAAGTATGTCGCTGGCGATGAGAAGGCAAATGCATGCTCCGTCGACAGTGGCAGACTTCTCGTTGACGATGGAGGTTTAGGAACATGTCCCGTCAACGGGGGAGGTAGCCCAGTCAACGATGAGGCAAGTAGAGTGTGCTCTGTCGATGGAGGAGGTGTTTTCATCGATGAGGATGTCTTGTGGAGTCCTCTTGTCGAAGGGGGAGTGTCCCCCGCCGACGGTGAATGTAGCAGGACCGATGTCATCAACGGTGCATGTGGCTTTGTCGACGGGGGAGCCAAGGAATGACGTCCCGTTGACGAGCATTCCTTTCTGTGTGAAGCTGAACTTCTATGTTCTTTTGATGATGAAATGCCTGCCGTCCACAGGGGGAAATGGCCCGTCAATGAATGTTTTCTTGATGATGCATGTTTAGGAGACATGACCATTGAAGGGCAGTCAGGCAAGACTTTAGGTGAAGGTATTTCCGTCCCTATTTTGCTTTTTGAAGAGGACTCTGAAGTTTTTGAGCCCTCTGATTGAGTACCCTGAGTCTGTAACAGGGAAACATCCATTGTAAAGCTCTTGGTCGAGCACAGGAATATGGTGCCGTGTATGAAGCCCAGGCACCACAAGCTATGGGTTCAATCCACGTCGTAGACTGCTGGCAGAGGAGTAAGCTGCTGCCAGAGCTGAAGCCGGCGGGAAAATGAACGTGGACTACTAGGGACCACCCACTTTTATAGGCACAGCCCAGGAAGTGAGGTCGGGTGGGTGGTCCCTGGTGTGGAGACTGCTAGAAGAGATTGCCATGCTAGAATGCCACCTATTAGAAACTCCCAGAAGTAATGACTCACTGCAAGAAACCATTCCGTGGAAGATCTACTGTTACAGGTGAGCAACCTGTTTTTCTAGGAGCGTGGATATGTTGTTCTTCCACACTCTTTGGCAGACTCCTAACAGTTCTCTGGGAGGAGAGATGCGAGGTGCACACCCCCTACTTAGGGAACAGAGATTGGAGAAATGAGGCCCCAAAGCCAGCATCCCGGCATGACTCAAGGTCGATGTGTTAGTGGGTGATGAAGGTGTTTGCTTACTTCCAGGCAGCAGCCCGACAGATTTCCTGGATAGGGATGTCCCTGGAAGCATCCACCGATGCAGCAGTATGGTGGGTAGAACGATCTTGTATCCCTCTAGGAGGCTCCTTGCCCGCCAACTCATAGCACAGACCTAAGCATGATGTGATCCATCTTGCAATAGTCCACTTGGCTGCAGGTCTGCCAGAAGCGACTTCAGCGTAGGTGACAAACAGCTGGCAAACCTCTCCCAGAAGGTCCGCCGTCCTCTCACTGTAATAGGAGAGAGCACATCTCAGGTCCAAGGTATGGAGCCTATACTCTGCCTCCGAGGTGTAATTAGGGTAGTATACCAGCAGAGTTAACACCTGGTTAAGGTGAAACTCTGACACCACCTTCGGAAGGAAATTCAGGTTGGGGCATAGGACAACCTTGTCCCTGTGCAAGACCAGATGAGGGGAGTCCACCGAATGCACCTGGAGCTCCCCTATCCTTCTGGCAGACATGATAGCCACCAAGAAGGCAGTCTTCCATGACAAGAGTGACAACTCACACTTGTGCATTAGTTCGAATGGCTTGCCCATGAGCTTTGCCAGTACCAGAAGATCCCACAGAGGTGGAGGTTCACACACCGGAGGGGATATGTGATCCAGGCCTTTGAAAAAGTGCCCAACCATTGTCTCCGCCTCCGCCCCATGACGCCAGAGCTAGCCCGCTGGAAGCCAGGTTGTGTGTCCAAGCCAGGGAGGCCGGGTGGATTGTGTGGATGAACAACATATACCATATGGAAGATGCCTCGGGGGTGTGTTGCTGAGGAGATCTGGATACCAGAACTGGCAGGGCCAGTCTGGGGCTATCAGAATCACCTGCGCTTTGTCCCTCCTTACCTTGAGAAGCACCCTGTGGATCAAGGGAAATGGAGGGAAGGTGCAGAAGAGGCCTGGGGTCCACCGCCTTGAGAAGGCTTCCCCCTGCAGCATCCGCCTCCAGTCGGCTCACGAGTGTCCAGATGCGGAGCGCTTCTCTGCACAGCAGCCAGGAGTGCGAGCTGCCCTGTTTGTTGAGGCAGTACATGGTCGTGGTATTGTCCCATCTGGACTTGAACCACTTGACTCCGGAGCTGCTGACAGTGCCAGTCTGTCCGCTCTGAGCTCCAGAAGATTGATATGGTATCAGGATTCCTCGGGGAGATCCAGAACTCATGGGCCCTGTTGTTCCCCATGTGGGCTCCCCAGCCCGTAAGAGAGGCATCAGTCGTGAGGACGACTATCGGCTCGGGGCGGACAAACGGGATCCCTTCCTGCAGATGGTCCACCATTGGAAAGTGTCCCACATCTTCTGGGTCACAGTGATCAGCTGGTCAAAATGACCTTGGCGCGGAGTCCACTAGGCGACCAGCTCCCATTGAAGGGGGCGCATATGCCACAGGGCCCATTGGACCAGGGTGGTGCAATCCGCCATGTACCTCAGAAGGCGCAGAAAGTCCCGGGCAGGGCACAAGTGCCCAACCAGAAATGACTGAACCTCCACCCTGTCTGCCGGGAGCCGGGATCTGGCTAGGCAGGAGTTGAGCTCTGCCCCGATGAAGCACATCACCTGCAAAGGCATGAGCTCCGACTTGGCCTCGTTGATCAGTAGGCCAAGCTGAGAGCAGGTTTGGAGGGCCAGATCCCTGGACCTCTCCATCTCTTGTTGGGTGGAACCCGCTAAGAACCAATCATCGAGGCAGGGATAGACTCTGACCCCTCAACGCCTGAGGTGGGCTGCCACCACTGCAATGCATTTGGTGAAGACCCGTGGGGCCGATGACAGGCCGAATGGCATGGTTTGGAACTTGTAGAGGGTTCCTTCTGTTCTGAAGTGGAGGAACCGCTGGTGAGACAGATGAATTAGGACATGAAAAAAACGCATCCTCGAGATCCAGTGAGCAGAAATACGGGTTACTTACCTGTAACAGGAGTGCTAGGAATGGTATATGTTGTTCATCCACACTTCATGGCAGGTTCCTTGCCACTTTAAATCTTGCCGGAAGGTCTTCAAGCTGGCTCTTCCCACCCACCCGGGTGGTAAAACTCTCGGCTCCGCCTCATGACACCAGATCTAGCCCGCTGGAAGCCAGGTTGTGCGTCGAAGCCGGGGAGGCCAGGTGGGTTGTGTGGATGAACAACACATACCATTCCTAGAACTCCTGTTACAGGTGAGTAACCTGTATTTCTAGGGACATGGATATGTTGTTCAGTCCACACTTCATGGCAGACTCCTAGCAGTTCTCCGGGAGGAGGGAGGCAAGGCGCACACCTCCTACTTAGGAAACAAGGACTGGAGAACCGAGGTCCCAAAACCAGCATCCCGGCGTGACTCAAGGTCGATGTGGTAATGAGTAATGAAGATGTGTGCTGACTTCCAGGTAGGAGCCCTGCAGATTTCCTGGATAGGGACGTCCCTGGAAGCAGCCACCGAAGCAGTGGTATGGCGGGTAGAATGAGCTCTTATCCCTTTGGGAGGCTCCATGCCGGCTAACCTATAGCAGAGATCTATGCAGGAGGTGACCCACCTGCCTATCGTCCGCTTGGCTGCAGGTCTGCCAGGTGCGGCTTCAGCATAGGTGACAAACAGCTGGCGAACCTCTCCCCGAACTCCAGCCATCCGCTCCTTATAATAAAGCGCTCTTCTAGGGTCCAGAGTACAGAGCCTATATTCAGCCTCTGAGGTGTGATTGTGGTAGAACACTGGCAGCGTCAACACCTGGTTAAGGTGAAACTCCAACACCACCTTCGGAAGGAATTTCGGGTGGGGGCGCAGGACAACCTTGTCCCTGTGGAAGACCAGATAAAGAGACGATGGAAAGCACCTGGAGCTCTCCCATCCTTCTGGCTGATGTGATAGCCACCAAGAAGGCGGTCTTCCACAACAGGTGAGAGATGTCACACCTGTGCATCGGTTTGAATGGCTTGCCCATGAGCTTAGCCAATACCAGCAGTAGATCCCACGGAGGTGGAGGTTCTCGCACTGGAGGGGATATGTGATCAAGGCCTTTGAAAAAGCGCCCGACCACCTTCTCCTGCGCCACCGACTGCTTTCCGGCCCGCACCTGGTAAGCAGAGATGGCTGCCAGGTGCACCTTAAGGGTCATCGACCGAAGCCCTAGCTGAGAAAGGGACCATAAGTAGTCCAGAATGCTGGCCAAGGAACAGGAGGAAGGGTCCAACCCCCTTGCCCTGACACCAAATTTAGAATCTCATCCATTTGAAGGCATAGCATTTCCTGGTAAACTCCTTACGGGATGCCTCAACAACGTTGAGGACCTCGTCGGAAAGACCCAAGGCCTGGAACTCTAGCCGCTCAGGCACCAGGCCGTCAGGTGCAGGGATTGAAGGTCCGGGTGGAGAACCTTCCCCTGGTTGACTGAGATCAGGTCTGGGCGGGCTGGGAGCCGCTTTGGAAGCCTGGAGCTGAGGCTGAGGAGATCTGGATACCAGAACAGGCGGGGCCAGTCTGGGGCTACCAGAATCACCTGTGCCTTGCCCCTCCTCATCTTAAGAAGCACCTTGTGGATCAAGGGAAATGGGGGAAAGGCATAGAAGAGGCCCAGGGTCCACGGCCTTGAGAAGGCATCCCCCTGCAGCGAGCCCTGCTGAGGGGGGTCGGGCATGAAACAGCCACAGCTTCGCATTCTCCCTGGAAGCAAACAGGTCCACTTGAGGTGTGCCCCAGTGGGAGAACAGATCTTGTACTACCTCCAGCAGGAGAGACCACTCGTGAGACGCAGCCCCTATCCAGCTTAGGGCATCGGCCAGAGTGTTGGAGGCTCCTGCCACATGGATGGCTAGGAGATCCGCCTCCAGGCTGCGCACGAGGGACCAATTGAGGAGAGTTTCCTTGCACAGGGGCATGGAGCATGTCCTGCCCTGGCGGTTTAGGTAGTACATGGTCGTGGTATTGTCCGTCTGGACCTGGACCACGTGACCCCATACAAATGGAGCGAAGGCGGTGAGGGCTAGACGGACTGCTCGAATCTCCAGCAGATTGATGTGGCATCGGGACTCCAGAGGGGACCAGAGGCCATGCGCTCTGTGCTCACCCAGATGGGCACCCCAACCCATCAGAGGCGTGGTCGATAGAGTGACCGTCGGCTCGAGGTGGACAAATGGGATGCCCTCCTGCAGATGAGCTGGAACGATCCACCACTGGAGAGCGTTCCACATCTCCTGGGTCACTGCCACTGGCTGGTCCAAAGGACCGGAGCGCTGTGACCATTGGCTGGCCAGTCCCCATTGTAGGGGACGCATGTGCCAACGGGCCCAACGGACCATGCTGGTGCAGGCTGCCATGAGGCCCAGGAAGTCTCAGGCAGGGCGCAATTGCCCAACCTGAAATGATTGGGCAAAGGAGGAAAGAACCTCGGCGCTGTCCGCCGGGAGCCGAGCTCTGCCCCGATGAAATGAATCACCTGCTTTGGCACGAGTTCCGATTTGGCCTCGTTGATGAGGAGGCCAACCTGAGAGCAAACCTGGAGGGCCAGATCCCTAGACCGCTCCACCTCTGGTCTGGAGGAGGCCGTAATCAGCCAGTCGTCCAGGTAAGGGTACACCCGGACCCTTCGGTGCCGCAGGAATGCTGTCACCACTGCCATGCATTTGGTGAAGACCCTGGGAGCTGGAGAGAGGCCGAAGGACATGGCCTGGAACTCGTAAAGGGACCCCTCTGTTCTGAAGCAAAGGAATCGCTGGTGGGACGGATGGATCGGGACGTGAAAGAACGCATCCTGGAGGTCCAGAGAACAGAACCACACGCCTCATTCCAAGGATGGAATGATCTGAGCCAGAGTGACCATCCTGAAGGTTCGAGACCTTAGGAACCTGTTGGTGCAGGTGTAGAATGGGGCGCCCGCCCCAGTCTGTTTCGGGACCAGGAAATACCTGGATACAAACCCTGGGTCTGGTGGAGGATCTGCCACCTCCCTGATCACCTCCTTCTGGAGAAGCAGGGCAATGTTGGCTCGATGGGCCGACAGAGGCGCCACGGACCCCGTAGCCCCCCATGGGGCGACTGCTCAGAAGGGCGGGGCCTGCTCGAACTCCAGAGGCAGACCCATTCCTTTCACCTCCAACACCCAGCAGTCCGTGGTGATAGCGGACCAGGAGGAAAGAAAGTGGCGGAGCTGTCCCACCATGGGGGGAACCCAGGGGGGAGCGACAAGGCTGGGGGCGACACCCCTCAACCCGTCACTGGGCAGGCTTGGAGGAGGGACTGGCCGAGGGACCTCCCGGGCCTTTTCCTCCCGGCTTCCTGCTGGAAGAAGCTGCAGGCTTGGCTTTGGGGTGCCAAGTGCGAGCCTGCTGGCCCTGTTGCTGGTGTTGCTGGGCCGGACGTGCTGCAGCGGCTGAAGGGCGAAAGTTCTTACGCTGCTGCTGGCGGCCTTTGTCCTTCTGGGCAGATGTGACAGAGTCCAAGGTGGCATTGGACTTCTCGATCCTCTGCAAATGGCCTTCCACCCCAGGACCGAACAAGTCTGTACCCAGGAAGGGGACGTCTGCCAGCTTGTGCTGGGTATCCGCCGTGAAGGTGGAGATCCGCAGCCAAGCTCTGCGGCACATGGCCGCTGTGGCTGCTACTGACCAGGCACAGGATTCTCCACTATCAAGAGCAGTCTGGAGCTGCTGCTTCGCCACCGCCCTTCCCTGATCCCGCACCTGCTTGACCGTAGTTTGGAGGTCAGCTGGGAGATGAAGGATCACCTCATCCAGGGAGCCATAGGGGCGTGGGAAAATCGCGCTATCAGTGCGTCGAACTGGCCTGACAGAGGCTGGGAAGGCAGGCGCGCACACCTTACGCCCGGCATGAGTCAAGCTTTTTGGGCTCTTTGCCGGGAGGCTTGTCCACGTCCCTGGTGTTCCCAGAACGCCGGAAAACAGCATCGGTCACAAGCCCCTCCGCAGAGGGGTGCTCCAAAAAACCGGACAGTCAACCGGTGGGGACCGCGTACTTCCTGGCCATCCTGGCCGAAGGAGCAGGACAAGAAGCCGGCTGCTGAAATAACTCCAAGGCTGGGCCAACAATGGCTTCACCCACCGGAAAGGCCTCCATGGGAGAATCCCCTCGGTCCAGTATCTCCGTGAGGGGATACCTGGCCTGCTTGGACACGGGTTCGAGCTGCATCCCAGTAGATTCTGAGATGAGCCGAAGCAGATCCATGAACGAAGATGGGCTCTCGTCGACCGACTGTCCCCCACTGGACTCCAGGTCAAGGGGCCTGGAGAACAGGGAAGAGTCATCATCAGACTAAGAGGAGTCTGCGAACAGTTGTCTAGGGCCTGAGCCACCCTCCACCTCCTGAGGACGGTCGGGAGTGAGGGTGACAGACAACCGATGGGGCAACCCCTGACCCGACCGAGAATTCTTGGTCAGAGCCCCAGATTTAGGTTGTGGAGGTGGGGGTTCCACCACAATAGGTTGCGCAGCTGGTTTCAGCCGAACAACCGGCGCCGGTTTGGGCTCCTCGACAACCACGGGGGCTGTTTCGGCCTTCAGGTGACAGCCACTTAATGGCCGGGGAAGGCGACGGGGTCGGCTTGTTCCCGGTCAGAAGGAGCTGCTGCCACATTAAGTCCTCATAGTGTCGACGCAACTTGCGCTGAAGCCATTCCTCCGAGGAAGAAGACGAGGAGAGTGGCACCACCGCTTTTCTCTGTGCCGAGACCAAGACCGCCAGTGTCCACGGGATCGGCTGGACCGAGAAGAGGTCCGAGACAGAGACCGTCTGCGTTTCCGAGGGTGGGTCTCAGAGGGAGCGGGGGAACCCGTTCCTCCCTCAGCTCGGGAACCTTAACCGGGGGACTCCGGTACAGGAGGCACAGGCAAGTCCTCGGTTTCCACCGGGGGAACCGGTGAAGAAGGGTTGTCTGCTTCTTCAGTCAACAGCCTGTCCAACGGGTTGAGAAAAATCTCGACCGCCTCAATGGGTGTCTTGGCCGGCTGACCTGACGGGGACACCGTGAAGCCAGTGGCCTTAGCCGCAACCTTGACCGAAGTAGAGTGTCGACTGTCTGGGAAGGGACCTCTCCGCTCCCTGACACGAGCGGTGGGACTTACCTTCGAGTCCTTCTTCCTGGACCGAGAGGAGGTCCTGGCTGGATCCTCACCTTTTGTACAGAGGGACTGACAAAGCTCCTTAGAAGAAGCCGTGTAGAAGGAGCCCAAGGAGAGCGGGATAAATGCCGCGACCGAGGACGAAGATGTGGCCTGGGCCTCCTCCTCCTCCTCCTCGAGGGCGATCACCTGCTCAAGTTGCTGAGCCGAGCCCGCTACCGGACATCACCCAACGGGCCTCCTTTGACTTCACAGGTGGAACACGTCTCTCGGGGCGCCCAAGTTGTAGTCTGGCAGCACGGTCTTCGAGGACATTGGCCAAGAAGGACTTGCACAAATCGCAGGCCTGCGGATCGTGATCAAGCCCGAGGCAATAAACGCACGTGGAGCGCAGATCGGTCTGAAACATCATCTGCTCGCATGGGCACCGCCGAAAACCGGGAGTCAACTTATCCATCACAGCCACGAAGGAAGAAACAGACCGAAGTCTAGAAATTTTAAGAATAAGTTTTGGTTTAACTAACGAGTTAAGATCCAGGTCTAAACGCAGAGCGCTAAGGAGGGAACCTGAGCTTCCAAGCGGTAAGGAAGATCTGGTGTCATGGGGCGGAGCCGAGAGTTTTACCACCCGGGTGGGTGGCAGGAGTCAGCTTGAAGACCTTCCGGCAAGATTTAAAGCAGCAAGGAACCTGCCATGAAGTGTGGATTGAACAACATATCCATGTCCCTAGAACCATATGTTCTACTCCAGGGATGGTATGATCGCGGACTGAGTTACCATCCTGAAGGTGTGTGGCCTGAGAAACTGGTTCAGGTCATGCAGATCTAGAATGGGGCACTAACACCCCCATTTGCTTCGGGACCAGGAAGTACCTGGAAACAAACCCTGGGTTGACTGGGGGATCTGTCACTTGGGCCCCTGCCTCGTTGAGAGGAGTTGGGCTATGTTGTCTCTAAGAGCTGAATTACTGTGGACGGATACCCTTTCCTCCCATAGGATGCGGGCTCAGCTGGGAGGGTACCGCTCGAATTCCAGAGGTAGACCCTGGCCGACCACTTCTAGAACCCACCTGTCCGTGGTGACAGCGGACCAGGCGGAAAGAAAGTGGCGGAGCTGGCCCCCCACAGGAGGACACAGAGCTGGCGTGACGGGAACAGGGGAGGCAGCCTCTATCCCGTCACTGGGCAGGCTTAGAGGAAAAGGGTCCAGATTGGAAATTGTCTGAACCCCAACCTCCCTGTCTGCGGGCCGCTGCAGACCTGTACTTGGGCCGAGGGTGCCAAGCCTGTGCCTGCTGTTGCTGCTCACCCTGGAAGGAGGGCTGCTTTGCTGCAGGAGTAGGGTGCCGGAATGGCTTCTTCTTCTGCTGTTTCTTGGAACCAGGGGCGTCTTTCTGAGCAGAAGTAGCGGAGTCAAAGGTGGCACTGGACTGTTCGATTCGCTTAAAGTGACCATCCACACCTGGGCCGAAGAGATCGGTGCCCAGGAAAGGAACATCAGTGAATTTGTGCTGGATATCCGTCGTGTGTCACAAACGCACTCTGCAGGTCAGGCCCTCTGCTCCCACAGTGCCAACCTCAGAATGCAATAGTGTGAGCAGGTGACTAACAGGATAACCCTCCTGTCTGTTTTGTGTCCGAATTACCTTCTAGCCTAGAGTTCTGGAGGGATTCAAACTGTGAACCTTATGCTAGCATACCAAATTAACAGACTTAGGTAATACTCTCTTCTAGGTGTGTGTGTGTGTGTGTGTGTGTGTGTGTGTGTTCGTACAAAATAATCTTTTGCCCAAGGGCATCCAGCCAGGTATCCAAAATGAACCCACACAACTCTATAAGAGAACTAAGTATTTCTAACCTTTTAAGCAAGCTCAGTAACGCAATCAAGCTTTTAACAACTGTCAGACTTGAACCATGGTTCAGCATCACATGCAAAGGAAAACTGGGAAGACACACCACAGTATTTCAAAGAAAAGGTTGTTTACTAAAAATGGGAAAAACAGGTAAACAAATACAGAATAATTATATCACGAATAGTACAGTTACGTAAGAACATACCGTAACAGTAGACGAGAACAGCTCTTGCAGCAAGTTACACCATAAGGATGGAAGCTGGCAGGCGCCAGGACCCCATGAAAAAATTCTGGCTTCTTATTATTCGGGGACTGCCGACATCATATAAAGGCGGTCCCCAGCATTCCTCAGTTCTCCCACACTAAGGAATCCTGAAGGGGAGATCGAGGATCCACTTCCAAAGGAAGACCAATGAAAAACAATCTGTTTGAGTCCGAGACGCCAAGTCTGAAGACCAAAATTCCTGAGGGGAAGGTGGGAGGGAAACTACCTGCTGCAAGAACTGTTCTCGAAGATCTACTGTTACAGTAAGTTCTTATTTAACTGTACTATCTCTGCGTCTATAGGCAACATCCAAACTGTAGTGCCTGATGAAGGTGTGTACAGTGCTCCAGGTTGCCGCCGCACAGATGGCTGAAATGGAGACATTTTTGAGCGCAGCGAAGGAGGTAGCCACCCCCCTTGTAGAATGACCTTCTACCGGTCCCGGTTAAAGTATGTTGCGCTTCTGGTAACAGAACATAATGCACTTTACCAGCCATCGAGAAAGCGACCATTTGGAAACAGGAGCACCAGGCATCCTTTGTGTGTAGGAAACAAAGAGCTGGTCTGACTTCCATTGTGCCTTGGTTCTGGTCAGGTAATATCTGAGACACCTATGCACATCCAGAGTGTGCAACAGGGCTTCCCCCCGTTACAGTGATTTGGGTAGCACACCAGCAGGTCTATATCCTGGTTGAGTGTCGCAGCCGAGACCACCTTGGGAAGGAACTTAGGATTTGTTCTTAAGGACCACCCTGTCCTTGTGAAAAAACAAATAAGAATCCTTGCACATAAGTGCATGAAGCTCAGAAATTCTTCTGGCAGAAGTAACAGCAACTAAAAGGAGCGTCTTCCAAGCGAGGGGATGCAGCTCGCAATCCGCGGCTGGTTCAAAAAGAGGCAGCATAAGCTGCTCTAGAACACAAGGAAGATCCCAAGGTGGAACCGGATCTTTGTTTGGAGTTTTCAGGTGCAGGATGCCGCGCAAAAAGGCGCGAGAAGCCTCTAGTTGAGCTAGAGACCTGTGACCTATCAGAGAATGGTACACCGAAATGGTGCATAGGTGAACCTTAGTGGAGGAGTAGGCAAGACCTGCCTCATAGAGACATAAGAGGTAGTCTAAAACAGACCTCTAAGAACAATCCAATGGGGTCAAATCCATGAGCTTGAGCCCAAATACAGAATCTACGCAAATTCATGACATAAGTGGCGTGAGTGGAGAGTTTTCTGGCTGCTACCAGCATGTCTGAAACTTCCTGAGAGACCCCGTATCTCAGGACTGGTATGTCCTTAGGAGCCAGGCATGCAGGTTCAGAGACTGAAGATCCGGGTGGACCAAGGAGCCTGCCTCCTGGGACAGAAAATGACAGCTGAATGGCACAGGCACCGGAGGTCCCTGGGCCAGCTGATGTAAGAGAGGGAACCAAATTTGCCTGGGCCAAAAGGGCACTACTAGAATAAGATGTGCCCGCTCTTGTCGGAGCTTCAGTAGAACCCTCTGGATCAAAGGGAAGGGTGGGAAAGCATAGAGGAAGCTGCCCGTCCAAGAGAGGAACAACGTGTCTCACCAGAAAACACCAGGCCCTGGATCTAGCGAGCAGAAACTGGGCAGTTTTGCACTATATGGGGACACGAATAGATCCAAGTCTGGTGTCCCCCATCTGCAGAACAGATCCTCTACTACTTCTTGCAGCAGTTCCCATTCGTGAGCCTTGGCCTGCAACCAGCTCAGGCAATCTGCGATGGTGTTGTCCACACCAGGAACATGCACTGCAGTGATCTCTGCGCCGTGCTGTAATACCCAATACCACACCCTCTTTGCTTCCCTGAAGAGGGTAGGAGTGAGTGCCTCCTTGCTTACTGATATAGCACATCACCGAGGTATTGTCAGTTTGTAACAGCAGGAGACCTGGTGTGATCTCTGACTGAAAGGCCTGTAGAGCATACAGGACTGCCCTTATTTTGAGGATGTTGATGTGAAGGTGAGACCCCAGGGACAAATAAGATCCCTGGTTCCTGACTCCTTCCAGGTGGGCTCCCCAACCGGACCCCAAAGCGTCCGTGGAGAATGTCAGAGTTGGAGCAGGCACTAAGAAGGGGACTCCTCTGGAAAAGTGCTCTGGGACTAGCCACCATTGCCAGTCCTGGATGACGGCATCCGTGACCCAGACTAGCTGATGCAGTTGATCCTTCTTTTGTTCCCATTGAGCTCGTAGCATCCACTGGGTAATCCACATATGAAGCCAAGCCAGGGGAACCGTCGCGATGGCCGCTGCCATGTGTCTGAGCAAGCAAAGAATGGTCCTGGCTGGGACCATTTTCTTTTCCATGATGTCCCTTATGAGGGATCGGATGCGTTCCGCCCTGTCCTGGGGCAGGAAACCTTTCCCTTGGCTGGTGTCGAGAACTGCACTGATAAACTGCAACCTCTGTGAAGGGATGAGACACAACTTCTCCTGATTGACAGTAATGCCCAGCGACTCAAAAAGGGAGCGAGTATCTTGAATCGCTGCTATCAAAGTCTCCCGAGAGGGGGTCATGAGGAGCCAGTCATCTAGGTATGGGAACACATAGTGGCCCTGTCTCCTGAGGGCTGCTGCCATGATTGCCAAGCATTTTGTGAACATGCGAGGTGCCGAGGACAGTCCGAAGGGGAGTGCTCGGAACTGATGGTGGTGTCCCAAGAACTTGAAGTGCATGAACTTCCAGTGTGCCCGAGTGATTGGGAGATGGAGATATGCGTCCTGCATGTCCAGTGACGCAAGCCATGTACCTTGCTTGAGCATGGGGACGAGACCTGGAAGGGTAACCATGCGGAAGTGTTTGTACAACACAAACGTTTTGAGATCACTGAGGTCCAGAATCGGGCACAGGTCTCCAGTCTTTTTTGGAACCAGGAAGAAGTGGGAATAATATCCTTCCCCTCTCTGGTTCTGTGCCAAGATCTCTTCCTCTATGAGCAAGGCGTGCTGACCAGAGTAACGGGAGAACAGAGGAGGTCTTGATGGTCAGCTGTCGAGGAACTCGATAAAGTGTCCTCGACTTACTAGTTGAAGAACCCACCGGTCTGAGGTTATCCTCTGCCACCAGGACAAGTGGTGAGAAATGTGACCCCCCCCAACCCTTCCTTCCCTTGGATCCAGAAGTGGGGCAGGGGCCGGGAAGGAGTCATGCTTGTGGTGGTATTAGTTCTGGTGGGCTGGGCAGATTTTTGGTTTCTCTGGACCTGGCCTCCGGAGAACTTGGATCGACCCTTACATCGGAAGGTGCCCCTGGGTTGCTGTCTCTGTTGCCATCTACAAAAACGGTTCTGGTTCCTGTGAGAGGACCCAGACTAGGGTCTGTACATTGCCTATACAGTCCTCACTGTCTTCCCGGTGTCCTGTAGCTTGGTGATGACCCTTTCAAAGTTTTTGCCTAAGAGGACCGAGCCATTGTAGGGGATGTAGAGAATATTTTTCTGAACGTCCGGGGTAAATCCGGAGACCCTTTACCAGGAATGTCTCCGGAGACAAACGCCTGTAGCAGCACCCCTGGCCGCTGAGTCCGCTTTAAGTGGCTCGAAGGACTTGGGTCCCCATCTCAGACCCAGTGCGGAGGAGGTTCAGCAACTCCTCCTTCTTCTTACCCTCTGGAAAGTCTTTCAACAGGTCTTGGCCCTGTTCCCACAGAGCATTCTGAAATTGCACCATGTGCGTGAGGTAATTGAGAGACCTGATGGAGCATGTAGTAGCCATGTACATGCAACTCCCCAGTGAATCTGTTTAGATTCCTGGTCTACTGGCTGAGTGCTCAGGTGCTGAGGTCTTTAAGACTGGTGTGTGAGGTCGTAATGACCAGATAGTTGGCCAAGGGCTGCTGTGCCAAATAAGGGTCCTCCATGGGTGCCCTATAAAGGCGGTCAGCCTTCTTGGGTACTGCCGGAGTGGAACGAGGATGTTTCCATGCTGCCTTGGTGACATCCAGGAATGTGTCCACCAATGGAGGGACCACCACAGGCCTAGGATCTTTCTGCCTGAGGTATCTTGCCAGGCGTCGTCTTTTGGGGTCAAAATCTTCCGTCTCCCACCCCATGTTCTCTTGGATGTGCCTCATTATATCAGAGAAAGAGGGATCATCCGGTGGTGACCTGGGCAGGTCTCGTGTGTCTGGTGATGGGAGGCTAATTGGAGAGGGTGACCTCTAAGAGTCTGAGGAATCCGGACGCGAGTCATTCCCTGACTGAGTGCGGGATCTCCGTCTGGCACATTTGGGTGGATGGTTACTGGGGGACCTGGAGGAAGTCCTGGAGCAGTGTGCTCTCTTTCTTTCTCGTGATCTGCCCCTATGAAATGGGGAAGGCTCCTTTGGTTCAGGGGGTACTCTGTTGTCAGGTTCCTTCGAGGGAACCGCCCCACACCCCTAGGAGGCTTTGTGAGCACTACGTCCTTTTTAATGGTGTCCCACCAGAAGCTGAAGAGGTATTTCACCTCTTGAAGATTTAGGCTGGATGACGGGCCTGGCAAGGGTGCCTGCCCATCGACTGGTTCCGGTGTCGGACCCTGGGGTGTAGCTGGGTCGGGTGTCGTTTCCTGAGGCAGTCAGATGTCCTAGATGTCGCCTGCCTGGCCATCAGGAGGGAGGGCCCCAACGTCCTCTTCAGAGGACCCCCAGTGACCAGTGTCAGCAGACGGAGGGGTGGCGTCAGGTCCTTTGCCCGTTTCGTGGGTGTCGTGTCGGACACCTGCTTGGGCTCTGAGGTCCACTTACTTAAGAGACGTCAGCTCTGTGGTCTTCCTTGGAGGGGCTTCCGGCCCTCTCCACGGTTGGGAGACCGAATGGTGGTCAGTGTCCTGACGTCGGGCTGACGCATTGGCGCCTGCCTTAGGGGCAGATTTGGAGTTATGCCGGTCCCAGGCCTCGGGCCTGACTGCTGAGTCGGAGGACCGGCCTTCCTTGGATTTGGTCTTAAGAGGCTGAAGGGAGACTGAGCAAGAGCCACCCAAAGGATGTACCTTCACCAGAGGGGGCTGAGAGGGCGATCTCTTAGATCTCATGGAGCTGGAGCTGGCCCTGGAGTCTAAGGTTCAACTCGGAGATCTGTCCCTATCCCTGTTACGGTGCTTTTTGCGGTGTTTCCCTGATTTATGGTGGGAAGATTCTCCTTTGGAGGAAGGGTCTTTCTCCATGGCTTTCAATTGTTCTTCTATAAGAAACCCCCTGAACTGCTTTTTGGTGGCGGATCCTGGTCCTGCTGTTAAATTGCTGGCAAATGGGGCAGGAATTGATGTTGTGCTCCGGGCTTAGGCACCACAAACAAGCCGTATGCCTGTCCTTAAACGGGATATGCTTTCCGCAAGCACACTTTGAGGGGTGTCCTTCGATAGGAGGAGTCAGAGAAGAAAACATGCAGATGATTTTCTGACAAAAACTGATGTTCGAGCATCGTTCGTCTGCTAGAGGCGTCCATGAGGCTGATTCTGGCAAGTCGATGGTGGGAAAAGAACTGGGGGATGCTGCGGGACTGCTCCTTTTATATGACGACGGACGTCGGGGCAGGGCTGACGTCGGTATTGCTAACTAGAATTTTTTCATGGGGACCTGCCGCCTGTCGGCTTCAGTCCTTATGGTGTAACCTGCTGCAAGAGCTGTTTCTCGAAGTGAGATCTTACAATCATATAAAAAACATGAGAAGTTACAGAATATAAACTCCTACCACAAATACTTAGTCTTTCTTATTCTAGATGTTACCCTTTAAGTGCTTCCAAAAGTTCAGAGAAATCTTTCTCTCTGAGTCCAGGAATAATATATGTCACTGTTTCCCCTGTTAGCTGTTCATTTGAAACACCATCTTCCCTTCCCTTTTGTGAGGTCAGCTAGATCCTCCCTTGGAGTTGATTCTTTTTTTTTTTTGCCAATAACTTTATTTTAATTATTATAGAGACAGCATCACTACACCAATGAGTAATGAATATAAAAATGAAGGAGGTACACAGGTTGGTGCAAACTGAATATACAAAAACTATTATAGTCTTTCAATTAATCAAGAAAACTAAAACAATAAAAAGAAAAGGACCAAATAATGGAAAGAGTATATAAACAGTCCCACCCACCCACCACCCGCAGCTATCCGTAACATTGATAAAACCTGGAATAAAAACCTGGAATAAGTGAAATTATATTGAAAACCTTGGTTCAGCTGGAATATGAACAATTAAGGGAGGATGGAATGACAACATTGGAGGAAGGAAAATCGTATTGGTTAGAGGAAAACATTATTTAATTGGGATTTATAAGACCAAGGGTGTCTCAATACCACTACCGTAAAAGGAACTTGTCCATCAGACATTGGTTAAAGTCCTTCCAATATTTGTCAAACTTGTGCTGTATGTCAGAGGTCACGTAGACAGTCCTTTCAGCAAGTAGTGCATTCATGAATACCTCCCACCATTCCTTAAAAGAAGGAGTCCATATCTCCGCCAGTGACGTAATATCACCAGCTTAGTAACCATTACCACCAATGCCATCCGGCTCTAGAGGCAGTGCCTGGGATAAGGTCATACCTCCCAAACACACAAATCTCTGGCAAAAAAACAGAGATCTTGAAAAGGTCTCAATCCGACTTAACTAGTTCCCATAACTCCCTACTTTTAGGGCATGTCCACCTTGTGAAAAGTTGTAGCTAAAGAGCCATTACAGTTCTCACAGGCTGAGGAGCAGTTGTTATTCCAACGAGACAACCTGGCAGGGACCAATAAATGTTGTGCAATAATTTAAACTGGATTTCTCTTAATCTTTCCTGTTTAATAAAAGCATATATGTCTGTCAGATTCTCTCCATACTGACTCCGACCAATTCAAAGACATACTAACCGCCCAATGGAAGGGAATGGAGAAGAATAAAGGTCAGTCTTTTGATGATGCCCTGGTAAAGTTTAGAAACCAGTTTACCTGATAAACAGGCATCGGATAGATATATCAGAGGTCCCCACTAGGTTAGATCCATTGCCATGCTTCAGAAAGGACTGAACGCAGCTTCTGATTTGAGCCAGATTTAACATAGCTTGGGGTCTAACCCCAAATTTTACTGCTAGTGATGAAAGTGAGAAAAGCATTGCCCACATAAAAATCAGTAATTAATTTTGATGGGAATAATGAAGCAAATTGGTGTATAGGCTGTTTGCCAATTAAAGGTTGGGTTCTTTAAAGAGGTTGCACATCGTCGAACCGGGTTAATATTTAAACAGGTGTATAGTTGATGAATAGCCTAATATCCCACCCTATAGGGGTGTTCCTAATTTTATTCGGTATTTTAATCCAAGGGTAAGGAGGGACTCTAAATCTAACTTTAACCCTTTAACTATAGCCCTGTCTAACTCAAGACCTATGGCAGGAATACTAATTTTCCCGGACCATAGAACTGCTCTAGCTCGTGAATAGCTAAGTAATATTTGAAAAAGTCCGGTAATTGTAGGCCACCCAACTTACGTGACCGACAAAGTTTAAGATAAGCTCACGTGGAGGTTTATATTTACATAAAATCTGAGCAGTACCTGCACAGATTCTTAAAAAGACTTGGGAAGATATATGTTCAAGTTAGGAGGATAAAGAATCTCGCAGAACCACCATTTTAACAACATTGGTTCTCGTAGAAAAAGACAATGGCAGTTTCGACCATCTATCCAAATCTTTCTAACAGATTTAATGACAGGTAGTAAGTTCATTTTGGCCAGTTCTTCTAAGTTCTTAGAAATCTGAATGCCTAGATATTTAAGTGATTTAGATTGCCACTGTAGGCCTAAAGACATACACCAACTTTTCACAAGGGTGGCGAGAGGAAAAAAGTTGTTTTACGAGGTTTAATTTAAAACGGAAAACTACTAAAATTTTCAATTAAAGTGAGGGCTCTAGGTAGGGATAAAGTTGTATCTCTAATATGTAATAAGACGTCATCTCGAATGCTGACAATTTGTGTTCCTGGTCTCAATTTTAATGCCAAAATCGTTTGTCTATCTTAATTGTCCTAATAAGGGCTCTAAATACAAATTAAACAGATAAAGGCGACAACGGACAGCCTGACAGGTTCCCCTCAGCAACGGAAAATATCAGATATTAGGTTATTGCATTGTATTCTAGCAGTTGGACACGAATAGAGAATCCTAATTAGATGTATGAATTGTTGGGAAAACCAAATCTAACCAAAACCTCGAACATATACACCCATTCCACGTGATCGAATGCTTTTCGCATCTTGAAATTAAAGATGCATCCTCATTAAAAAACTTCAGGGGTTGACATTAAATAAAACAACTTTCTAAAATGGTCTGCCGAGTGCGTCCCTCCACGAAGCCAGCCTGTTCCATACTAATCAAATCTTGCCAGACACTCTTAAGTCTGGTTGCCAATATTTAGCAAAATTTTACATCTATATTCAGCAAGGATATTGGTCTATAATTACTAACAGAGAGTGGTGGACTTCCCGGCTTAGGTAACAGAATATTCTGGCTTCAAAGACGCATCCTCACTCCATGATCAAACCAAAAGGTAAATAACTCACACAACAATGGGGCCACTTCTACTTTAAATAATTTATAAAAGAGGTGAGAACCCATCAGGGCCTGCTGCCTTGTCAGCTTTAAGTGAATCAATGGCAGATATAATCTCCTCATTTGATATAGAAGATATTAATTTACTTTAGAGTCTTGTGGCAGGTTAGGAGTGGTATTCCGTCCAGGAACCTCCGCATCTGTGATAGCATAAGTGCGGTGGGGCTGGGTCGAATATAAGTCTCTATAGAAGGAGACAAATGATTGTAGGATTCCCTTAGGGTCGGTAATCAGGTTGTCAGAGTCCAGAGATTTAGGGCCGGAACCCATCTGGAATCAGCCTTCGTTTAGCTGCCATGCCAGTAATTTCCGGCTTTACTGCCCCTGACCCAAGTATAACGCCTTAGATTGCTGACATGCTACAACCTTATCGCTCAGAGCTCCCGCAGACAGCATGTTCTCACAGCGGCCAGCTCCTGTTCCTGGTCCCTAGTCCTCATAGGCTCCCGTATAGCCTCTAATTGATTGATCCTTAAGATAGTTGGACAACCCGATTGTATTTGGCTTTCCTCACCGAGCTGTTCTAATCAACTCACCCCTCCATACCGATTTAAGAGCAGCCCAGGCCTGGTCAGTATTTGGGATCGTACCCCAATTAAATTTAATTGACTCTATCAAAAGATACGGAAGCGTTCTAGTGTCTGAGCATCTTTAAATATATTATTGTTTAAGGCCCATGTGTAAGATCTCTTCGGGATAGAGGACTAAGTCCAAACAATTTTAATTGAGAGTGGTCAGATATCACCTTGGGAGATGCTCAGCATTCTTTATCTCGGGACAACCTGGCAATTTACTAAAAATAATCCAGCCTAGAAAGGATTTGTGCATCGGTGAAAAAAAGGTGTCACGAGGACTGTTGGATTGAGTAGCCTCCACGGGTCTGTCAGGCCTAGAAAAGACTTACATTCAGCCAATGCTTTTTAGCGAAAGCAGGAAATGATTCCTACAGGTCGATCTGTCTAGTATATCCGACTGAACAAGGTTCCAGTCACCCCAAAATAAGCGGCAACTCCTTAAAGGGAGACAAAGCACAGCCAAATGGGAAAAGAAGGAAGGACTCTAAATTGGGGCCATAAATTGATCCCAAAACTAGGGGCTTTCCTCCAAGCTTGCAGAAACGATAATATATCTGCCATTCGGATCAGCAATTGTGTCCAATGTACAAAGGGACCCCGGCTATCAAAATAGCTACACCCCGGCTTGAGGAAGAGTACCTACCCCCAAACACTTGGCTCTACCCATTTTTTCCTAAAGTATGAAAGATGGCTTGAAAGGACATGAGTTTCCTGCAAAAAGACAATTGCTGGTTGATAACGGTCTAAATGGTTTAGGACTGCATATTTTTTACAATTGTCCTTCCCCCCTTTGATGTTCCATGACAGAAGATTCAGGTTAAATGCCATTGGTCGTTACTTGTCCATGAAACAATGTACGGATAGCTGCCCCTCCCCCCCAAAAAAAGCAAAACAAAACCAAACCTAACCAACACCAACCCTCACATCCCCAATAGAAGATCAACCCAACTAAACCCATAAACAACCACCCCCAGGCCCGAAGCCAACTCCTCTTGCACTGATCCAAAAGTGTGCTAGAGAGGTCTGGCTCCCCTCACTCACTCTTAAACTTGAATCAGCAACAATAAAACGCACAAACCGCTAATCGACTCCCAACAAGAATTGGTTAACATACCTTACCCCAAAACAATTATTGAGTTGTCAAGATTAAACTAATATATTAGGTTATCATTGCAATAGGAGATCCATATATAAAATCTTATGGAAGATATAAACTAAACATTCAAAGCATAATCTCCTCCAATGCTCCCTGAATAAAATGGGAACAGAAAAAAAACAGAAGGGTTAAACTGGCCTATTATATGAGAGATCCCCTGCCTGTTGAGGCCTCCCCGCCTCCAAATGCCACCATATCAGACGATACAAATAATAGTCCAACAAGGAACATCGGTGGCTTATTAAACATTGCCACAGCAAAGGGACTAGTAATTCAGTGGAGTGGCGGTGGGGAGGATAGCCTTTATTTGGCTGAGCCAAACAACTCGCTGGTCCTTCCTAGAATGAGGTTACTCAGCCCTGCCATATACATAGGGCCATTCAGACCACTTATCACATGGTTAAGGCAGTAAAACTGTGAGTAAGCCTGATTACAGCAACCCCACAATTGTTGTAACGTCAGTGCACTAACGGTTAACACTAATTTAACCCTCCTGGGCAATACCAAAAATAAATTGTTTATGAGAAACTGATATAACAGATATTCATTTAACAGTTCAGCTCGAACTAAAATATCCATCCTGGTATGGTAAGATATAATAAAATTTTTAGTAAAGCCCATGGAGCCTCTATGTAACACAGGTTAAACATAATATAGCTCACTGTTCCATATATTAGCGTGACAGTCTAATCGCACTGACTCTTGGAGCATCTAATCCCACTAGATCAGCATTAAACGTCCGTGGCTCAACCTTGGCGAACAAATCTGGCATCAATGTTCCGAGTTGAGTTCAGAGCTTCTTCCACTGATTCATATCGCTTCACTCCCTCCTTAGTGGTGACCTCGAGCTTTGCTGGATATAACATACGGTGGCGAATCCCTGCCGCCCACAGCTTCGAAGTGACGGGGAAAGGAGGCTCTGGTCTGCCTCATCTTCCAGGTCAGGTCGGGGACTAGGCGAAGCTTGCTGCCTTCCCATTGAAAAGAAGACAGTTTCCTTGTCTCTTTTAAAATGTGTTCCCTGTCCAGGAAATTAAGCAGTTTAAAGATAATGGGGCGTGGTGGTTCTGTCGTTGATGGTCTCAGCTCTTAAGGCTCTGTGCCCCGCTCAATAATATATTCTGGCCCATTTGGTGAAGGGCCTGCAGATTTCCTCAGCAATTTTGTAGAAAAAGTAGCATGCTTGTGCCTTCCTCCCCTCCAGTAAACCAAGTAAAACCAGGTTATTGCTCGACATGCCTTCAAGGTCAACCCACTCTTTCTTCTAATTTGGCCACAGCTTTCTTGCTTTCAGTGATCAAGGGTTTTGCTTTATCTAACGCTTGCTCCACAGACGATATGCGAGCCTCTGAATCTGTCACCCTGCGTGCAAACTGCGTAAGGCTGGTTTAAAATCAGCCATTTCATCTACCAATTTAAACAGGGCCTCTTGATAATGGCTAGATCACTGCTATGTTGCGCAGAAGTACCTTCTTCCTCGGTACATGGTGAGGCGCTGCTTGGCAGCAGCTCGCTTCTGACTCCTGATCGCCACCCTGCATTTCTCCCGATCGGGCGCGGAAAATGTTAAACTTCGTTATACCACTGATCTCGTAGCTCGGGAAGGTAAATATAAGTGATCTTGGTGGTCGGGAACAGCAGGATTGCCGGTTTGGTGCGGGAGCTCCGGTTAGCAGCAGCTACACCTCCATAGACGTCACGTGGTCTCCCCCTTGGAGTTGATTCTTAAAATTATCTGCAAGGCCATATTTTAAATAATGTGAACATCAGCAAAAAGCCATTTCCCAAATACGCCAGTCTGGTATCAAACATTTCTCTCTGAATTTAGCAATCCCACACTCTGTTACTACTCGGCTATGTGCTAAAAATGAGAACCAGACAAATTACTTTTCTTCCTGCCAGGTCATAAAGACTTACATGGGAATCGACTTCAAAGGCATGCGCAGGATATAAAGGATAATAAACTGTCTCTCTAGAAGGATGTCTTAATTAATGGTTCCTCTGGCCAGTTTAATAACATCCTGTGGTTTCAGCCACCAACACCTTGAAAGTTAAAGGCCAAGTCTCACACACTGCTGACTGGTGTGAGACAATTTCATACACAGATCAGTTATTTATAATACCAATATTATACAGATAACCATAAGCAGAGGGCAGAGTGTCACAATCCTCCCCATCTAGACTGAATTTGGGGGCTCTATCCCCTGCATGGTAGGAGCTCCCCAAGTCAGTTCATTCCTCATATAGACACGACAAGCCACCAGCATTTTCATTAGCTGCCCCTGCCCTGTGAGAGATTGTCATGTTATATCCTTGCAAGACAAGACTCCAACTTAATAATCTACCATTCGTTTTATCCATTTGTGCCAGCCAAACCAGTGGGTTGTGGTCAGTTTGTACCTCAAAAGGCTGTCTGTATAAGTATGACTCTAACTTCTTTAGGGCCCACATCATGGCAAGACACTTTTTATAGTAGAGTAAGCCTGCTCCCTTAACATTTTACTCAGGTACACTTTGGGGTAATCTTTCCCTTGGTTGGATGTCTGGTTCAGCACTACCCCAATACCCACATCCGACGCATCAGTCTGGACTACAACGGGTCTGCTGTAGTCAGGACTTGCCAGTGCAGGAGCACTGCACAGTGCCTCCTTCAGTCTGTTTTTCACAGGCTGGTTTCCAGGTAATTTTCTTAGGCATCCTTTTCTCTAACTGGCCAGACAGGGGAGCGGCCAGAGCACTATAATTTGATAAAAATTTCCTATAGTACCCTGTTGTCCCCAGAAAACTCCTGACCTGCTTCTGCATTTCTGGTCTGGGCCATGCCTTGATTGCCTCTATTTTCACTTGGTTAGGACAGAACTGTCCCCGGCCTACAACATGCCCGAGGTATGCCACTTCAGCCATGGCCATCTGGCACTTCTCAGCTTTGACAGTAAGCCCGGTCCTCTGTATTCTGCCCAGCACTTCCATAAGATGGGACAGGTGTTCCTCACAGCTGGCACTAAAGATGGCAATGTCATCCAGGTATGCCACGGCGTACTCCACAGCACCATTTAACACCTGGTTAACCAACCTTTGGAAAGTGGCCGGGGTGTTCATTCCGAAAGGCATTACTTTGAATTCAAATAACCCTACTGGAGTGATGAAGACTGACCTTTGCCTAGCTCTGGCAATTAACTCTACTTGCCAATACCCCTTTGTCAGGTCAATAGTTGTAAGGTATGTCACCCCCCCAACTTGTCCAGGAATTCATCCGTCTGTGGCAATGGGCGGGTGTCCGACTTCGAGACTGCACTGAGTCCACGACAGTCCACACAAAAACGAGTAGAGCCATCTGGCTTGGGCATAAGGACTACGGTTGAGGCCCAGGGGCTGTGGGATTTCTGGATTACCCCTAAATCCAGCATTCCCTCCACCTCCCTCCTAATGTCCTTTTGGATAGCCTCTGACACCTGATATGCTGTTTGCATTATGGGCGCCTGTGTCCCTGTCTCCACATTGTGCGTCACTAAGTGGGTTAGTCCAGACTTGGTGTTAAACACTGGGGCAAAGTCCGCTAAAACCTCCCTTACTTCCTGGATCTGGTCTGGGGCCAACTGGGGTGACAATTTAATTGCCTCCACAGAGGACTCCCACTTGCTTTCTTCCAGCAAGTAAAGAAAGGGGTCTCCTTCGTCCGTCCCCTCCCTAGGACTACACACTGCAAACACCATGTCAGCCCTATTAGCACATGGCTTCATCATGATGACATGGTACATTCTCTGTGTACGTCTTCTGTCAGATAACTTTATAATATAGTTCACATCATTTACCTTTCTGATTACTTTGTACAGTCCTGCCCACTCGGCCTGCAGCTTGTCTTTCTGGACAGAGATGAGGACCATGACTTCTTGACCCACCGTGTACGAGCGAGCTCTGGCTCTGTGGTCGTACCACACTTTGTTTTTTTCTGGGCAGCTGCCAGGTTTGCTCTGGGTTGTCCCCAGAAGCTCCTTCAGACTTTCCCTAAACCTAAGGACATAATCTACTACAGGAGTTCCCTGGGTGGCATGCTTGCCTTCCCAGTCCTCCCAGATCAAGTCTAGGGGCCCACGTACGCAGCGCCCATACAAGAGCTCGAAGGGGGAAAACCCTGTTGACTCCTGGGGCACCTCCCTGTATGCAAAAACAGGTGGGGAAGGTATTTCTCCCAGTCCCTCCCATGCTGTTCAGCAAACAACTGGAGCTTTAATTTAAGGGTACCGTTAAATCTTTCCACATGCCCACTGGCTTGCAGGTGATAAGGTGCTGTACGTCTCTGCACCACACCACACTTCTCCCACAAACATTTCATCAGGTCCGACGTGAAGGAACCCCCCTCAATCGGTGATAACCTCCTGCAGAAACCCAACATGGGAGAAAATCCCAAGTAAGGCATCTGCCACTTTGTCTGCCCTCAGCGAGGACAGGGTGACTGCCTCTGGATACCGGGTGTCATAATCCACCACAGACAGGATGAACCTCTTCCAGGAGGAGCTGGGGGTATTTAAAGGCCCCACAATATCCATTCCCACCTTCTGGAATGGATCCTCCACTATGGGCAATGGAATTAGGGCGGCTTGGGTTTTCTTACCCACCTTCCCTATCTCTTGGCACCGGTGACAAGACCTGCAATACTTCTTCAGCTACTGGGTGAAGTTGGGCCAACACAAATTCTGGGCCAACCGCTGCATAATGCGCGTGATTCCCAGATGACCAGACAAGGGAATATCGTGTGTAATCTTCAGCAACTGCTCACGGTACCCCTTGGGAACGAAAAGCTGCCTGCCTACCACCCCTCCCTCTGTCTTAGCATCCTGCATATACATCAGTCCACTGTCCCAATAAACTGTTTCCCGTTACCTCCCTGTGCTCCGTCAGAGTATGCCCAATCCCTCAGTTTCTCTAGACTAGGGTCACTTTTCCGAGCAGCTGCAAACTCCTTGCATATCCCCAAGGCATGGGACAGATCCCCTTCAGTGACTAAACTAGGGTTCCCTAGCTCTAGCGTCAGGGCACTCTGGATCCCTGCCATCCCTAACTCTCTGACAATGGGTCATCCCTCCCTCCTCAAAGTAACCCTCTGTAGCTGTTCGGTTAACTGCTACCGAGGAAAATTCTACCCCCCTTTCATTAGTCTCCATATCAGGAGACCCAGGCTGGGGAACCAGCCTCCCAGTAGTTTCCACAGCGGCTTCTACGGGGGTCAGGGATCTACAATTTTCCCTTGCCGCTTGGCTACGGGTAACTGCACACACCATCCCGTTTGAGATTGTTGCAGAGAATTACATCATCCGCTAAATTTACAGCTACAGCATCCTATTGCACAGTTCCCTGTTTCACCCCAGTCTAGGAGAACACTAGCGAGTGGCAATGTTTTCTCCTCCCCAGTGAACCCCTGTACAGTCACAAATTGATTGGGTATAAGCTGACCAGGCTCTACCAGATCCCCTTTTACCAAAGTCAGGGATGCCCCTGTGTCTCTTAACCCTTGTGTCTGTACACCATTCACAGTGACTGTGTGCATGTGTTCCCTCATATTTACTGGCATGCTTTCAGGGACACACAAACAACCCACTTCTTTTCTAGCACTACTCTGTGCACTATTTGTCCTTTTGGGACATTGCCTGGTAATAAGACCAGTTTCTTTGCAAACCCAACACTAATTTATTTTCTCAGTTAAATCTTTTCTTTATAACCTGGGGCTACCTGGTTTTGGTGGAGGCAGGAAGGATTTTAGCTGCCCTGAAGGCGTGCGTTTCCCTTTCTGCACTGCCATGCCCGCCCCAATCGCTTTCAGAGCAGGTCTGCTCCTGGAATAGTGGTCCAAGAGTTCTGCAACCTCTTGCACTGTTTTTGGATCTCGATCCTCCAACCATGTTTTCAGCTCTGCTGGGCATGCCCCAAAAAACTGCTCTAACAGTACAGCATTTTCAATTTTTTCAACAGAGTCTGCTTCAATTCCTTCCCACCAACATTTTAAAAACTGACATTGTTTTGTGGCTAGCTCCTCATAGCTCATGTCAGGGCTTCTCCTGAGCTTACAGAATTTAGCTCTGTATGCCTCTGCTGTTAGCACTTTTTTTTTTTTTTTAAAACAGTGCAGTTTTCAGTTTACTGTAATCATTACTGTCCTCATTGTCCATTTGACTCAATGCATCCCAAGCTTTCCTGGTAAGTAGTGGGGATAGCTGGAATCTCCAGGACCCTCCGGGAATAATTGCCTGAATGCAAACTTTTTCAAAGGAAATTTAAAAAGGTCTCCATATCTTCCCCCTCTTTAAATTCGGCTATCAATTTAGAAATTAGTTTGTAACCCAGTCCTGTAGTTCCAGTTAAACCCAGGCAACTTACCTGCTCTAGTGCTGGAGTTTGGAGTCGTAGCGTCTCCAATTCATGTCAACTCTGGTACTCATGCTCTTCACGGTCAGCCTCTTGCTGTTCTCGCTCCCTCTTCTCCTCTGTGGCTCGCTGAAGCTGCTCCCTCTTCTCTTTTTCCATCTGCAGTTGAAACTTTTTCTGTACAAACTCCAGCTCCATCCTCCACAACTCCATCTGCAGCCGGACTGCTTCTGGCTCCAGAATGCTGGTGAACTTCCCCTGCTGCTGTGGCCCTTGGCTTGCACTGGCCCTGCTGTCCTCCTCACTGGATCAGGACACTATACTGGACACTGGCCCTTCCATGCCCAAGGTTCAGTCCTTTCCAGTCACAGACGGTGACTCGAGGCTCTGGGAATCTGCTGCCATCAGAGCCTCCATGAGGTTCTGCTTGTTTGCTCTCCCCTCATGCAGGAGTCCTCTCTCCTTGCACAACTGCCTCAGGTAGTCTACAGTGTGCTCGCTGTAGTTGGAAGCCATCTTCTTCCCCAACTACGGCTACACTAACTTGCACCCGGAAAAAAATAAAACAAGTAGGAACTTTTACTGTAAGCAAAATGATATAGTTCTGTTTACTTTTTAAAAATAAATCACTGCCTTATTTTGCACATGAGCTGTACAGTATGAAGCCGACACACTGAACTGTTAAAGCTTGTGTTACCAATACATTTTAAATCGCACCACTGCCAACCAAATCTGTCACAAATGCATTCCACAGGTCAGGCCCTCTGCTCCCACAGTGCCAGCCTCAGAATGCAATAGTGTGAACAGGTGACAGACAAACCCTCCTGTCTGTTTGGGTCCAAATCACCTTCTAGCCTCGAGTTCTGGAGGTAGTCAAACTGTGAACCTTATGCTAGCACACCCAATTAACAGGATCAGATAATACTCTCTTCAGGGGGATGCAATATAATCTTTCACCCAAGGGCATCTAGCCAGGTATCCAAAATGAACCCTTACAACTCTATAAGAGACCTAGGTATTTCTTACCTTTTAAGCAAGCTCAATAACACAATCAAGCTTTTAACAGCTGTCAGACTTAAACACAGGTTCAGCATGACATGTAAAGGAAAACTGAGAAGAGATACAGGCAGTATTTCAAAGAAAAGATTGTTTACTAAAAATGGTAAAAACAGGTAAACTCCAATAAGGAACAATTATATCACAGATCTTAGTCATAAAAAAAAAATTGGAAGTTACATAATATAAACTTCTGCCACAAATACTTAAAATTCTTTCTTATTCTAGATGTTACCCTTTTAAGTGCTTTCAAAAGTTCACAGAAATCTTTCTCTCTTCGAGTCCAGGAATAATATGTCTCTGTTTCCCTCTGTTAACTGTTCATTTGAAACACCATCTCCCCTCCCCTTTTGTGAGGTCAGCGAGATCCTCCCTTGGAGTTGATTCTTAACAAAATTATCTACAAGGATGTATTTTAAATAATGTGAACATCAGCAAAAAGCCATTTCCCAAATATGACAGTCTGGTATTAAACATTTCTCTTTGAACTTAGCAATCCCACACTCTATCACTACTTCTCAGCTATGTGCTAAAAAGGAGAGGAACCAGACAAATTACTTTTTTCCCTGCCAGGTCATAAAGACTTACATGGGAATCAACTTCAAAGGCATGCACAGAATATAAAGGATAATAAACTCTCTCTCTAGAAGGATGTCTTAATTAATGGTTTCTCTGGTCAGTTTAATAACATCTTGTGGTTTCAGCCACTGACACCTTGAAAGTTAAAGGCCAAATCTCACACACTGCTGACTGGTGTGAGACAATTTCATACATAGACCATTTATATACAACACCAATATCATACAGATAACCATAAGTAGAGGGCAGAGTGTCACACCGTGAAGGTGGATAATCTCAGACAGGCCCTGCAGTGCATGGCAACTGTGGCTGCCACCAAACAGACACATGAGTCCCCGAGGTCCAGGGCCATCTGGAGTTGTTGCCTGGCAATGGCCCGACCCTGGTTCTGGACCTGCTTGACCGTTGTCTGAAGGTCTGTGGGGAGGTGCGGGAGAACCTCATCCAAAGAAAAATGTGCCATGATGACAGCCAAGCTTGCCTGATGGAGGCCTAGGGAAGAAGCAGCACAGACCTTCCTGGCAGAGTGGTCCAATTTTTTGGACTCCTTGTCTGGAGGTCTATCCGTGTCTGCTGAGCTTCCTGTGTGCCTGAACACCGAGGCGGTCACCAACCCCTCCGCAGAGGGGTGTTCTGTGAACCCCGAGAGGGAGCCAATGGGGACCGCATACTTGCAGGCCATCAATGGGCTAATGCTGGACAGGAGGCAGGGTGCTGCCAAAGCTCTAAAGCCGGACCAGCAATGGCCTCGGCCACTGGAAAGGCTTCCATAGGGGTATCTCTCCTTTTTAGGATATCTGTAAGGGGGTACTCTGCCTGTTTCTGGACAGGTTCCAAGGGCTGTGGATTCAGAGATGAGGCGGGGAATCCCTAGGAAGGACGAAGGACCCTCCTCTGTCGACTAACTACCCACCGACCCATCAGCTTACGGACGACAGTGAAGATCGTCATCATCAGAATCCGAAGTATCTGAATAAATCGGCTGGCCACCAAGGTCCCCTTGAACACGCCTGGGGCAGTCAGGCGTGAGGGTGACCAATAACCTGCGGGGAAGACCCTGAGCAGTCCGAGCTTCCTTTGAAAGAGCCCCTCCCCCATAGGCTGTTTAGGCAGCGGCTCCACCACAATCAGTGAAGAGGTAAATTCTAGCCGAACCGGGGCAGGTTTTGCCAGCTCTGCAGGTGGAGGAACCAAGACGATCTGTGCCAATGGAGCAGGCTTCGGCCTAGAAGGCAAAAGCCAAGTAACGTCTGGTGTGGAAACCGAAGCCGGTTTCTGGTCGGACAACATGAACAGGTTACTCACCTGTAACAGTAGTTCTAGAAGTGGTATATATTGTTCATCCACACTGTTTGGCATGTCCCAGTCCACTTTAAATCTTGCCGGAAGTCTTCAAGCTGGCTCCTCCCACCCACCCGAGTGGTAGATACCTCGGCTCTGCCCCATGACGCCAGATCTGAGTCCGCTGGAAGCAAGGTTGTGCGCCTGAAGCTGGGGAGGTCGAGAGGGTGAGTGTGGATGAACAACATATATCACTCCTAGAACTACTGTTACAGGTGAGTAACCTGTTCTAGGAGCGTGGATATGTTGTTCATCCACACTCTCTGGCAGACTCCTAGCAGTTCTCCGGGAAGAGGGAGGCAAGGTGCAAACCCCTACTTAGAAAACAGAGATTGGAGAACCGAGGCCCCAAAACCAGCATCCCTTTTGTGACTCAAGGTCGATGTGGTAGTGGGTGATAAAGGTGTTTGCTGACTTCCAGGTAGCAGCCCGACAGATTTCCTGGATAGGGAAGTCCCTGGAAGCAGCCACCGATGCAGCAGTATGGCGGGTAGAATGAGCTCTTATCCCTCTGGAAGGCTCCTTGCCCGCCAACTCATAGCACAGACCTATGCATGACGTAATCCATCTTGCTATGGTATGTTTGGCTACAGGTCTGCCAGAAGTGGCTTCAGCGTAGGCGACAAATAGCTGGTGAACCTCTCCATAAATTTCCGCCATCCTCTCCTTGTAGTAGGAGAACACGTCTCAGGTCCAAGGTATGGAGCCTGTACTCGGCGTCCGAGGTGTAATTTGTTAGTATACCGGGAGAGTCAATACCTGGTTAAGGTGGAACTCTGACACCACCTTCGGAAAGAAATTTTGGGTGGAGGCACAGGACAACTTTCTCCCTGTGAAAGACCAGGTAAGGGGAGTCCACCGAAAGAGCCAGGAGCTCCCCTGTCCTTCTGGCTGATGTGACAGCCACCAAGAAGGCAGTCTTCCACAACAAGTGTGACAGCTCACACTTGTGCATGGGTTCTAATGGTTTGCCAAAACCAGCAACAGATCCCATGGAGGTGAAGGTTCAAAGGGGAAATGTGATCCAGGCCTTTGAAAAAGTGCCTGACCACTGTTTCCTGCACCAATGTCGTCTGACCGGCCCCTGCCCAGTAAGCAGAAATGGCTGCCAGGTGCACCCTAAGGGTCGATGATCGTAGACCCCCTTTGGAGAGAGACCAAAGGCAGTCGAGAATGTTAGCCACAGAGTAGGATAAGGGGTCCAGACTCTTACCCTGACACCAAATGAAAAACCTTTTCCATTTGAAAGCGTAACATTTCCTGGTCGATTCCTTTCTAGATGCCTCCACTACGGTGTAGACGTCTTTGGAAAGACCCAAAGCCTTGAACTCTAGCCACTCAGGTACCAGGCTGTGAGGTGCAGGGTTGAAGGTCCGGATGGAAGACTTTCCCCTCATTGAGAGATATCAGGTCCGGGCATGTACAAAGCCGCTTCGTGGGCCTGCAGCTGAGGCTGAGGAGATTTGGGTACCAGAATTGGCAAAGCCAGTCTGGGGCTACCAGAATCACCTTCGCCTTGTCCCTCCTCACCTTGAGTAACACCTTGTGGATCAGGGGAAATGGAGGGAAGGCGTAGAGGAGGCCTGGGGTCCACGGCCTCGAGAAGGCATCCCCCTGCAGTGAGCCCTGCTGAGGGGGGCGGGCATGATACAGCCTCAGCTTGTTGTTTTCCCTGGAGGTAAACAGGTTCACCATCGGTTTGCCCCAATGGGAGAACAGGCTGTAAGCTACCTCTGGATGGAGAGACCACTCATGGGATGTCTGGCCTATGCGGCTGAGAGCATCCGCCAGCTGGTTCGAGGCTTCTGCCACATGGATGGCTAGGAGATCCACCATCAACCGACTTACGAGGGTCCAGATGTGGAGCGCCTTCTTGCACAGCAGATGGGAGTGCGTGCCGCCCTGCTTGTTGAGGTAGTACATGGTCGTGGTACTGTCCATCTGGACTTGAACCACTTGACCCCCGGAGCTGAGGAGCGAAAGCTGACAGTGCCAGTCTGACTGCTCTGAGCTCCAACAGGTTGATGTGGCATCGGGACTCCTTGGGGGTCCCGAACCTGTGGGCCCTGTTGTCCCCCATGTGGGCTCCCCAGCCTATGAGAGAGGCATCAGTCGTAAGGACGACTGTCTGCTCGGGATGGACAAATGGGATCCTTTCCCGCAACTGGTCTGGAGCGGTCCACCACTGGAGAGCGTCCCACATCTTCTGGGTTACAGTAATCAGCTGGTCGAAGTTACCATATTGCGGAGTCCATTGGGCGGCCAGCTCCCACTGAAGGGGGCACATGTGCCACCGGGCCCAATGGACCACCGAGGTGCATGTCACCATGTAACCCAGAAGGCGCAGAAAGTCCCGGGCAGGGCGCAAATGCCAAACCAGAAATGATCGGGCAAAGGAGGAGAGATCCTCTGCACTGTCCGCCGGAAGCCAAGCTCTGGCTTGACAAGAGTCGAGCTCTGCCCCGATGAAGCCCATCACCTGAGAAGGCACAAGTTCCGACTTTGCCTTGTTGATAAGAAGGATGAGTTGGGAGCAGGTTTTGAGGGCCAGATTCCTGGACCTCTCCACCTCCTGTTGGGTGGAACCTGCCAAGGGCCAAACGTCGAGATAAGGGTAGATTCTGACTCCTCAATGCTGAAGGTGGGCCGCCACCACTGCAATGCAATTGATGGGGGGACAGTTTGTGGGGCTGATGACAGGCCAAACGGCATGGCTTGGAACTCATACAGGGTCCCCTCAACCCTGAAGCAGAGGAACCACTGATGGGACGGATGGATTGGGACATGAAAGAAAGTGTCCTGCAGATCTAGTGAACAGAACCACATGTTTTGCTCCAGGGATGGTATGATCTGATTCAGAGTGACCATCCGAAAGGTGCAGGACCGGAGATATTGATTCAGGTCATAGAGATCTAGGATGGGGCACCATCCCCCCCATCCACTTGGGCACCAGGAAGTACCTGGAAACAAAGCCTGGGTCTGTTGGAGGATCCGTCACTGGAGCTACTGCCTCCTTGCAGAGGAGCCGAGCCACATCATCTCGAAGAGCCAACTGGGTGCATGTGGAGATCTATTCCTCCCGAGGGGTGTGGGCTCGGCTGGGAGGGTACTGCTCGAATTCTAGAGGCAGTCCCTGTCCGACCACTTCGAGAACCCACCTGTCCGAAGTGATAGGAGACCAGGCGGAAAGGAAGTGGCGGAGCCAACCCCCCACGGGAGGACCCAGAGCTGGCGTGATGGGCGTATGGGTGGCCACCCCCAACCTGTCACTGAGCAGGCTTAGAGGAGGAGGCTCCAGGACCTGAGCCTTGGCCTCCTTTACGGGGCTGCTGAGGACCCTGCTTGGGCCAAGGGCACCAAGCTTGAGCCTGCTGCTGCTGTTGATGTTGCTGTCCTCCTTGAAAGGAGGGCTGCCGGACCGCAGGGGAAGAGTGCCGAAATGGCTTCTTCCTTCTCTTCTGCTGGTTCTTGCCCGAAGAACCCTTGGCAGAAGTAGCATCCAAGGTGGCACTGGACTGCTCTATACACTGAAGGTGACAGGCCACTCCTGGACCGATCACGTTGGTGCCCAGGAAGGGCACATCAGCAAGCTTATGCCGAGTATCCACCGGAAAGGAGGAGAGCCTCAGCCAAGCCCTGTGGCGAGAGGCCACTGCAGCTGCCAGCGAACAAGCACAAGAATCTCTGATGTTCAAGGCCATCTTGAGCTGCTGTTTGGCAACAGCACGGCCCTGGTCACGGACCTGCTTGACCATGGTCTGCATGTCCGGTGGGAGATGAGGGAGGACTTCGTCTAGTGACCCAAGAAGGGCATGACAGAAGTGTGCCATAATGACAGCGGAGCTGGTCTGACGAAGGCCCAAAAAAGAGGCCACATAGACCTTACAGGCAGTGTGGTCCATATTCTTGGACTCCTTGTCTGAGGGTCGGTCAGTGTCGGCCGAACTACCAGTATGCCTGAACACAGAGGCGGTCACCAGGCTCTCGGCTGAAGGGTGCTCTGTGAACCCTGCAAGGGACCCCATGGTAACTGCGTACTTGCGGGCAGATGGTGCTGGGCAGGAGGCAGGACACTGCCAAAGTTCAAGGGCTGGGCCAACAATGGCCTTGGCCACTGGAAAGGGCTCCATCAGGGTACCCCCTTCTCTTAAGAATGTCAATGAGAGGGTACTCCGCCTTTTTCTGGACAGGCTCCAGGGGCATTCCGGTGGAATCGGAGATGAGGCAGAGAATGCCCTGGAAAGAGGAAGGGCCTTCCTCCATCCCTGCGCCAACCGACTCATCATCCCCGGGATGTGAGTGCAAGCCGGTGATGTCAGAGTCTGAAGAGTCGTGATACAGTGGTCTACTGCCTAAGTCACCCTCTATCTGCTGAGGGCGGTCCGGGGTGACTGTTATTGACAGACGCTGGGGAAGCCCGGTGTCCTGTCGGTCCTCTTTCGAGGGCACCCCCTCCCTCAGGCTGTTTAGGCAGTGGTTCCACCCAAATTGGTGGAGAGACCAGAGTAGGCCTAACCGGGAGACGGCCCAGCCCCACAGGTGGAGGAACTGAGGGCTTTGGTTCCGGAGTGGTCGGCTTCGGCCTAGGAGGAGACAGCCAAGTGATGGCCGGAGTAGGCGACTGAGCCGGCTTCTGCCCGGTCAAGATCAGCTGCTGCCACATAAAGTCTTCATAGTGCCGGAGTTTCCGCCAGAGCCTCTCCTCATCCGAGGAGGATGAGGACCTGTGGCGTCGTCTGTTTTTTGAGCACTTATGGCTCTTCCTCAGTCGATCGTCCGATGGGGTCCTGGACAGAGATCGGAGAAGCCGACTCGGTCGATCGGGAGGCACCGAGACTGGTGAAACCCTGGGGTCCGGGACCGGTTCCTTGATGGGGACACTAGCAGGCTGGATCTCCTCATCCGGAAATACCAGGACCAGAGTCCTTTCCAATGAGTCATTGGGCACAGCCGGCAACAAGGGGTCGAGGATAATTTCGACGTCGGCCACTTCCTCGGTCCCCTGGCCAGACGGAAGGTCCAAAAAGCCAGCAGCCGAGGTTGCGATCTCGACTGAGGTCGAGAACGCATGTTCTTGGGACTCTGACCTCTCCCGGTCCCAAGAGCGTCTCCGTCGGGAAGAAGACACCGAGTCCTTCTCCCTCTTCCGAGAGCGGGAGGAGTGTGAGCACGAGGGTGCCTCACCCAGGGTGGGGAGAGACTGGCACAGCTCCCTGAAAGAGCCCGTAAAGATGGAGCCTAGGTTCAGAGGGATGAAGAAGCTTCGATTGGCTAAAGCACGAGCTGCTTCCTCCTCGAATGCCTTCATCTGTTCAGCGGAGCCCGCGGCCGTGGAAACTGCCCACCTAGCCTCCTTCGATTTCACCAGCGGGTTTCTCTTTTCCGGTTTCCCCAGCTTCAGGCGTGCCTTGCGGTCATCCAGGACGTTGGGATGGAAGGCCAAGCAAAAACCGCATGACGAGGTGTGATGTCAGACACCTAGGCAGTAAATGCACGTGAGGTGGGGATCGGTGCATGACATCTTTTGGCCGCAGGGGCACCGGCAAAATCCTGGGGAAGATTTTTCCTCCACAGTCAATGCGATGAAAGCATGATCGCTAACTCAAACGAGTTTGATTTTCGGTAACACCGATAATTTGAAAGCCAGGGTCTACAAAATGCTGAGAGCACGAGGGAACCTGCATCTTCCAGCAGAAAAGAAGATCTAGCATCATGGGGCGGAGCTGAGGTATATACCACCCCGGTGGGTGGGAGGAGCCAGTTTGAAGACTTCCGGCAAAATTTAAAGTGGAAGGGGACATGCCGAACAGTGCGGATGGCTACATATCCACGCTCCTAGAACATCTGTTGCCAAATGAGATCTTCATAGCATCGGAGTTTCTGTTGAAGCCTCTCCTCATCCGAGGATGACGAAGATGAGTGTTGGCATCGCCTTTTCTTTGAGTGGTTACGCGCCTTGCTCGGCCTATCGGTCAAGGGAGTTAGAGACCTCGATTGGACTGGCGGACTGGGCTGCCTGGGAGACACCAGGGGAACCAGCGATTTTTCTGGACCAGGGACAGTTTCCTCTACATGATTACCAGCTGGCTGGGTCTCCTCATCAGGAAGAGACGGAACCGGAGTATTAGTAAGAGAGTTGTCTGCCTTGACGAGCAACAGATCGTCCCGGCTGAGAGAGATCTCCACCGCGTTGTCAGTCAAGACTTCCACCGGCTGACCAGGCAGCAGAGCCAAGAAGCCGGCGGCCAAAGTAGCAGTTTCGACCAAAGTCAAGACCGGAGATCCCTAGTGACCGAGATTGCTCTCTATCCCAAGAACGTCTTCGCCGAGATGAAGAATCTCTTGGTTCCTTGTACTTTTTATGGGACCGGAAGACATGTGCGCCCGAAGGTCCCTCGCTCTTAGTGGGGAAAGACTGGCACATCTCTCAAAAGGATCCCAAATTGAGTGGAACAAAAATCAACCGAAAGGCGAGCCCTGCAGCCAGAGCTGCCTCTTCTTCGAAGGCCTGCATTTGCTCTAACTGCTCGGTGGACCCCGCAGCCGAGGAGACCGCCAACCGGGCCTCCTTCGATTTCACTGGAAGATTCAGTTTTTTAGGCCTGCCCAGCTTGAGATGTGTGAGACGATAGTCGAGAACATTCAGGTGAAACATGAGACAAATCTCACAGACCTGAGTGCAGGGCTCGAAATAAGGGGGCGCTGAACGCTAATTTGTGCTTCTGTTTTGATAATTAGCACCTACCGTTTTAAGATGCAGCATGTTAAGGGCGCTTCCAAAAGCTCCTTGTGTGTCTGCAGTGTCAGAAGGGACGTATCTGAGCTCCGTATTAAGTAAACTGCACATGGTGCTGAAATCGGATATAGACGAGTCGGCAAGCAGAAAAGGAAAGGGGTGACACATATGTAAATATGTTGCCAGAAAGCTGAAATTCCCATGGCTGAAACTGCATGCAGACAAGTCAGTGAGCACAAAATGGAAGGGGCGTGACATAGGCAAACGATGTTGCTGGATAGCTGAAATTGGATACAGACAGGTCAGCCGGCTGAAAAAGGAAGAGGAGTGAAATATGCAAAACATGCTGGAGAACTGAAATTCCTTTGCAAAAGTGAGAAAAAAAGAAATGATTAGAGCGTGTGCATGTGAAGGGACGTAGGGACTGGGGGAGCATGTAAACAGACAATGGAGCACAAGACTGGGGATGGAGAATAGGGGAAGTATTCAAACAGTGATGAGCAATTTGGAAACGTCATGGGAGGAAGCCAGTTCAAATACGAACTGTCTAAGCTAAGTAGCATACGAGAGGAGGGGGGAAGCTAGCACTAGCTTCAATAGACTTGTACTATGCCAGACTCTTGTGCCCTTACCACAGTTTCTACTTTGCTGGTATAAGTACAGTGTGCTATGTGCACACTTTATGTATGTAATGTACTTTTACAGTCGTAGAAAGAAATCATAATGTGGTAGGTTACAAGTATTGTGTAAGTGTACCACTGCCAAACATCCTTGAACACTACAGCAGGGAAGGATATACTAAACTTCACACACACACACACACACACACATATCCCTAACCCTATAAACAGCACAGAAGCATCAGTACAGCAGAGGAAACAGATCAGCTGGTAGACACACCCTCCCCATGGCAGCCAGGTTATTGTGAAAAATAAAATTCTGATAAACAGCACAACTGTGTCAGCTTAAAAAACAAGTTCTATATTTTTCTTTTTTTTATCCTGGAAAGCCCAGCCTGGATGCAACATCTTGTTTCTTGTGCAGTCCTGCTTCTTCCAATTCCTGCAGCTTGGTGTACGGGAGCACTGAGAAGTTAAATGGAGGCAGGTTTGAGGCAGTATAGCACAGTGGTTTAAGGCTCTGAGCTGCAAATCTGGAGACCTGGGTTTGAATCCCACAGACCCCACTTCCATACTGTGTGATCCTGAGCAAGTCACTTCACTGTGCTCCCAGGTCACACCTGTAAACAAGCTTTCAGCTTAGTGTGTCCCTCCTGGTTAAACAATTGGAAATGGCTTGCCCAAAGTCACACAGTCTATATTTGGCTTCAGTGGGGTTTGAGCATGTGGTATCCCAATTCCCAAAACAGTGTTACTGCTATAACCCACAGACCTACCCCTAAGATACCCACTAGTCTCCTAACAGACCTCACGGCCTCAATGCATACATTTTGCAAGGGAGGTGATTCTGCCATTACACAGATCACTGATCAGACCCCGCCTGCAGTACTGTATTCAGTTTTGGCATCCTTATCTAAAGAGGAACATTAGATTGCTAGAAGGGGTGCAGCGGCAAACAACAAATACGATCCTGGGTCTGTGGGAGTTACCATATGAAATTAGACTGAGGAAGTTGAACATGTATTCTCTGGAGGAGAGAAGGGACAGGGGGGATATGACAGACCTTTAAGTACATGACAGGAATAAACAGGACAGGCACAGAGAGAGAGACTTTTCAAGGGGAGAATGGGGAGAGACAGTCAGGGTCATGATATGAGATTGGAGAGTGGAAGGTTTAGGAGGGAAATCAGGAGGCATTTCTTTATAGAAAGGGTGTTAGCAGAACAGAACACTACCAGCAGAGGTGGTGGCCTATAAAACAGTGGGATGCTTCAAGAGGGGCTGGGATAGGGCAAAAGGGAGTGTCATGGGACGGGGGAAGGGCAGCTGCAGAGTAGGGGTGCTACTGCAAAATCTAGCAGACTCGACAGACCAAATGGCCTTTTTCTGCTGGCAGTTTCGTATGTATGTTTGTATTTAAAAGTCAGCTCCTGGTTTTGCCAAAGTAGCTCCTGGTCAGCTAGAAAATGCTGATACCCCAGGAGTTATTCCAGGCTCCTGGCCATTAAAAATCCTTATTTCTACCCCTGTGAGTGTCATGGCCGACACCCAGACAGTAAACACACATGGTATGCGGGTCTGTGAGCAACGTTTTCTGGCCTCATGGGCACCAATGGAAACCGGGGGAAGACTTATCTTCCATGATTGAATAACAAAATTCACAATCACTAGCTTGAACAAGCTTAATCTTCAGAAAGTCTGAAGGAAACAAAGCCAGGACCTATAAAACATGGGAGTGGAGAGGAGGCAACCTGAATCTTTCAGCGGAAAGGCAGATCTGGTGTCATGAGGTGGAGCCAAGGGTTTTACCACCCGGGTGAGTGGGAGGAGCCAACTTTAAGACCTTCTAGCAAGAATTAAAGGGGAAAGTGACATGCCAAGAAGTGTGGATGAACATATCCACGTCCCTGGAATAGAGGTATTTGTGATGATCGGCCCTGATAGGTATACACTGGTATACATCTTGCATACCTACGGACACCAACAAATTCTGGGGTCTCAGTTATGGTAGGAGAGATCCAAGTGATACCATCCCTAAATTTCTTGTGCCTTATTAACCTGTTGGAGGTCCAAGATCAGGCGCATGCTGCCAGTCTTCTTGAGAATGAGGAAATACTTGGAGCAGAATCCTTTGTACCAGAGTGACTCTGGTATTCTCACTCTACTATGTTTTATAGGAGCCCCACTACTTTCAGGGAAAGGTCTGCCATCAGGCTTGCCAGCTGACACAGCTTCCCAGGGGATGATCATCTGGACAGTTCTAGGGAATAACTGTCTCGAATAATCTTCAAGATCCACATGTCCATGGTAATGGTCTCCTACTGCTGACATAATAGGCTAGTTGCCCCCAACTAGAGAAGAATGATGCACCTTAGGCAGCTGAGGTGGAAAAGGGGCTAGTGTCCCCACAGAGGGTAGCGCTAGGTGCCTTCACCATTTGCATCTTCTGCTGTGACTTTTGTTTCTGCTGCCACTGGAAAGCCTTTGAACATTAGAAACAGATCCTGCCATTCTTAGAGGCAGACCCTGCCATTCTTAGGCAGGAGTGCCTCTAAACACAAATCCGAGTAGTGCTGCACAAGCCGCTGCTTCAGAGGCATCCAAAGCAACCCTTAGTTGGTGGTTATTAGAGTTAGACACTTGTGTAATAACGGACTAAAGGTCCTGCTTTGAGGAAGACTCCAGAAGGCTTTGTGTAATGTCTCTGAGCCTGTTCCATAGGGAGTATCCATACTTCGAAATGAGGGATTGTTAGCTTGCAACTGTAAAGCCTAGCATAGCTAAAGCGAACACCCACTTTCCAGTAATGTCAGTCTTACAATGCTCCTTGTCAGGAGGCTGTTCAGCGAATTCATCTGGAGCAACTGACATCATTATTGGCTATGATAACAGCCATCTGCTACAGGCTGAGTAAACTGGTGTATAGTCACTGCAAAAAAAATGCATTAATGCAACAGTTAGGGTTCAAGTTAATGCCACATTTCCTTACTTATGTGGTATTAGGGTTTCCAACCTAACTTCCCACACCCCCAAGCAGCAAACGAACAAAATCTCACAAGAAACCAGACAGCCATCATCAGGTGAGTCAAACATAATACAACTGTTTCCAGATGACACAAATGCTGTAGCACTGATGTGCTACCTTTCTGGATTTGTATCTGCTATAAGGCATGCATACTCATTTATGGCTGCAGAAAGAAATCCACAAAGCTCAAATCAAAACACTACTTCTGTCTACAGAAGAACAGGCCCCTGCAGCCACAGATACAAATCTATGCTACCTAAATTACAAGGGTTCTGTAGTCTGCAGCAGCACGGGCCCCTATGCAGCTAGCCCTTCTGAAGCCACTGCTGCTCATGCACACTGCAAGACATGCACACACTTCTAAAGCTGCAAGTGTAAAACATACTCACTGAGCTCTGGCTGCAAAAGCGCAGGTCCCACGAAATCCATGATAACCAAATAGAAACAGTATTTCTGTCTGCAAAAGTGCAGGCACCTCAGGGATCAGTGTTTCTGCAGACGCAGGTGTAAGACATACACACCAACTCCTGTGTGCAGAAGCACAGGCCCCTGTGGGGCTAGCACTTGTGGTACTGCATACAGAAAAGTACAGTTACGTAAGAACTTACCGTAACAGTAGATCTTCAAGAGGAGCTCTTGCAGCAGGCTATTACATTTAGGACTATGCTGCAGGCACTAGGACCTTCCGGTGAAAAGCTTCTGCCAGCAATGCCAGCGGGGACCGCCCATGACGCCGGCCCCGCTCCGACGTCAGTCAGGGTACAAGAGGGGGCGGACCCAGCTCCACCGCAGTTCTCCCGCCAGTACCCAGCAGAAGGCCTGACAAGAGAAGGAGGCGAAGCCTACCATTAAGAAAGTGTAGAAAAGAAAATAGATCTGCATACCTCGAGGGGGAAGGCGGGAGGGAAGTAGCGCCTGCTGCAAGAGCTCCTCTCGAAGATCTACTGTCACGGTAAGTTCTTACGTAACTGTACTATCTTACTTCGAGTGGGAGCTCTTGCAGCAGGCTATTACATTTAGGACCGAGTCCCAAGCAGTCCCGCAGCATGGAGGTAGGCGACCCAGGGAGGTGGAATATGCAGACTCCAGAGGCCTTAGGACAAAAGCCCTTGTAAAACTGCTAGGCCGAAGCCAGCACGGCGTCTGGAGACGATAGCCAAGCTGTAATGCTTGATAAAAGTATGCACCGAGTTCCAGGTTGCGGCCGCACAAATGTCCTGGATAGCGACATTTCGCATAGCAGCGAAAGAAGCTGACACTCCTCTGGTGGAGTGACTCCTAACCGGGCCCAGCAGGGGTTTATTGTGATGTTCATAGCAAAACGAGACACAGCGGACTATCCATTTAGAGATAGTTTGCTTGGACACCGGTTGACCCAAGCAATGTGGTGCAAAAGCCACAAAGAGCTGCTCCGATTGATGGTGCTGAACCGTCCTCTTGAGGTAATACCTCAGGGTCCTGTGGACATCCAATGTGTGGAGGAGAGCCTCCCCTCTATTGGAAGGGGAAGGAAAATAAACTGGAAGATCAACCGACTGGTTGAGGGTCAATTCTGAGACCACCTTGGGAAGAAACTTAGGATTTGTTCTGAGGGAAACCCTTTCCCTATGGAAAACCAAATAGGGCTCTTTACACATCAGAGCCTGAAGCTCGGAAACCCTTCGAGCTGAAGTAACAGCAACCAAAAAACAAACTTTCCAAGAAAGGTAACGCAGCTCACAATCCGCTGCAGGCTCAAAAGGAGGGAGAGTGAGTTTCTCCAACACAAAAAGGAGGTCCCAGGGTGGGACAGGGTCCCTAATGGGAGGTCTCATGTGTAGAATTCCCCTAAGAAAGGTGTGGGCCACATCTAATTGTGCCAATGCTCTCTCTCCCACGAGAGCATGGTTGGCGGAGATTGCCCACATGTGCACCTTGATAGAGGAGTAACTCAGGCCTTTCTCGTATAAGGAGAGGAGGTACTGTAAAGTTAAGTTCACCGGGCAGGTGACGGGATCCAAACATTGCGGCAACACCCAAAGACAGAAACGCTTCCACTTCATAGCATAAGTGGAGCAAGTAGAGGGCTTTCTTGCTGACGCTAAGACTTCCGCCACTTCCGAGGAAACTCCGTATCTGTTTTGAGCTACATCTGAAGGAATCAAGCATGAAGGTGCAGGGATCGGAGATCCGGATGGACCAGAGACCCCTGGTCCTGGGACAGCAACTGCAAGCATATGGGCAGCGGAACTGGAGGTTCCCTGGATAACCGCTGCAGAAGTGGGAACCAAATCTGTTGAGGCCATTTGGGGGCCACAAGGATCATCCGGGCCCCTTCAGCCTGCAACTTGAGCAGAACCCTCTGAATGAGAGGGAAGGGCAGAAATGCATAGAGAAACCTCCCTGCCCAACAAAGGGATAACGCGTCTGGCCAAAAAACTCCAGGCGCGTGCTCTCACGAGCAAAATGTTGGCAGCTTGGCATTGCGTGGTGACGTAAAGAGGTCCACTCGGGAAGACCCCACCTGTCGAAGAGCTGGTCCGCTACGGATTGTAGCGACTCCCACTCATGTGTTCTGGCCCTCGACCGGCTGAGGTTGTCGGCCAGATCATTTAGGACGCCTGGAACGTGCATTGCGGACAGTAGAATGCCCCGTTCCAGTGCCCAGTACCAAACTCTCATCGCCTCCCTGCAAAGAGGATACGAATGAGTGCATCCTTGCTTGATGATGTATAAGACGACCGCCATGTTGTCTGTCTGAATTAGAAGAGAGCCTGGTAAGAGATCCTCTCGAAAAGCCTGAAGAGCGTAGAGGACCGCTCGCATTTCCAGCACATTGATGTGGAGGGACTGTTCCTCGGATGACCAAACCCCTTGCGTTCGATGAACACCCAGGTGTGCCCCCCATCCCAGGTCTGATGCGTCCATCGTTAGAGTCTGACCTGGTGGCTCCGGACGAAAGCTGACCCCTTTCTCCAGATTGCTGGGGTCCATCCACCAAAGCAATGTTCTCCTGACTGGCTCCGAGATCCTGACCAGAGAGTCTAGGTCGTCGTAGCTTTGGTCCCACTGCACCCTGAGCATCCACTGTGGGACTCATGTGAAGGCGGGCCAAAGGCGTGACAGGAATGGCTGCCGCCATATGCCCCAAAAAACTGAGGAAGTTCAGAGCCGGAACTCGAGGTGCTATGGAGATCCGTTCCGCCGACTCTCGCAAGCGACCACCCCGTCCTTGTGGGAGAAAGGCCATGCCCTGGACAGAATCCAGGATCGCCCTATGAAGGCGGAGCTTTGGCTGGGCTCCGGGGATGACTTTTAAGTTCAGGGTGATCCCCAGCTCTTGGAATAGAGTATAAGTGTCTCCGAGAGCGTGTAAGAGGTTGTCTCTTGACGGGGCCATAAGAAGCCAATCGTCGAGGTAGGGAAACACATAATGTCCCATCTGCCTTAGAGCCGCAGCCACTACTGCTAGCCATTTTGTGAAGACTCGCGGAGCGGAAGAGAGGCCGAACGGAAGCACCCGGAACTGAAAATGCTCCCCTTGGAAGTGGAACCTCAAGAACTTCCTGTGGGGAGGACAGACTCCTATATGCATTTATGCATCCTGCATGTCGAGAGAACAGAGCCAGTCCCCTTGGTGCAGCAAGGGTAGGAGTCCTTGAAGAGTCACCATTCTGAACCTTTTGTATTCGATAAAGAGGTTTAGAGGACTGAGATCTAGAATGGGACGAAGGTCTCCAGTCTTTTTTGGGACCAGAAAAAAGTGGGAGTAGAACCCCTGACCCCGCTGCACCCAGGGGACTCTCTCTATTGCTCTCTTCTGCAGGAGAGTCTGTATTTCTCCTTCTATTAGTGGGATGTGAGAAGGAGGATAACGGGAGAGCTCTGGTGGAGTATGCAGAGGAAACTCTGTGAACTCCGGTGTATGTCCTCTCCGTACAATATCCAAGACCCATTGGTCTGCGGCAATAGACTTCCACCCTTTGAGATGAAGGGAGAAGCGGCCCCCAACCGGCTCCCCTAGAACTTCTGTCAGAAGGGGGGGGCAGAAGGGAGTCATTGAGCAGAGCCGGGAGTTGGGAGAGAGGCCTGGAAGGACTTGGTTCCACAGGCGGGAGGTCCACCAGACTGCTGATTTCCGGATCTCCTGCGGAAGCCACCTCTCTGCCCTTGTTGGTTGCCATGGGCTGAACCTTGGTTGCCTGACATCTTGCGAAAGGGCCGTCTACGGTGCTGACGTCGCTGGTCACCACGGTACATCTGGCGGACCGACCAGATCGACTTGCCCGACTCCTGGAGGCGGGAGATCAGAGCCTCCGTCTCCTGCCCAAGCAACACAGTACCCTGGAAGGGCAAATCCAGGATACTGGACTGCAGATCCTGGTGAAAGCCCGAGACCCAACCAGGCATGGCGCCGAAGGCACACCCCAGAGGCGGCTGCCCTGGCTGCCGTGTCTGCAGTGTCATATGAGGCTCTCAGTACGTGGGAGCCTACGTCTGAGCCAGACTGCAAGAGGGCCAGGAGCTCTGTCTTCTTGTCAGAGTCTGACATGGCCTGTGTCGGCTCAAGTCCCCTTTCCCCTAATGCATTCTGATACTGTACCATATGCATTAGGAAATTCAGGGAGCGGATGGAACAGGTGGAGGCCGCGTAAACTCTTTTGCCCACCTGGTCCAGGTATCGGGACTCCGGGTTGGGAGGCTGTGAGCTGAGGTGCTTTGGTTGCCGAGATTTATCATGAGCAGCCGTGTTCACCGATGAGTCGGCCTGAGGGTGTTCTGCCAGGAAGGGTTCTGCCCTCGGAGCCTTATACAGCCTATCCGACTTCTTAGGAACTGCCGGGATCAAGGCCGGATGCATCCAGGTGGTCCTAGGAAAATCCTGGAAGGTATCCACCAAAGGAGGAATAACCAGGGGCTTTGGCTCCTTCTGCCTCAGGTATTTAGCCAATCTCCGGCGTTCCGGATCCAGGACTTCCGTGTCCCACTCGTTGGAAGCCTGGATGTGCCTCATGACGTCCATAAAAGTATGATCATCCGGAGGCGAGTGAGGCTGGTCCTTCTCTCCAGGGGAGCGCTTGAGGCTGAGAGAGGATGAAGAGGTCGATGAAGAAGAAGAGGAGGATCAACCATCCGATTTGGAATAGTCTGATCCTACCCTGTGACCATGCCGTCGCTGGCGTCAGTAACTAGGGACAGCTGGTCGGTCGAGACCGCTCGGTCCCTGGACCGGCGACGGAGCAATGACCAGCGTCGGTCAGAGGACCCGGCGTGGGAGCGTTCGCCTGGAGCGAGAAGGGCTCCTGAACGAGACCCTAGACCGCGCTCGCTCACTAGAAATCCTGAGAGCGGCGCCGGTGGTTCCACGGATTTAGAGCGGGGAACGAGCCCTGGAGGGGGGTGAAGGCTGGCGCCCCGGTGACTTCCGCTGAAAACTCTCACCCTCCGGCTGTGGTTCTCCCGCAGGGTGCAGAACCGGTGTCTGGGCCGGCAACGAGGAGGCCCACTTATGGACCTGCCCCCACCAGAAGGAGAAAAGCTCCTTGAGCTCATCCTTGGAGAAAATTTCAGCTGCTCGCTTCGGAAATGAAGTCTCCGGAATGTCAGGACGCGAAGGAAAGCTCTCCTGAGGGCCCGGGGGGAGGAGGACTTGGGCGACGGGGACGTCGGTATCTCCACGACCGACCCCGTGTCCTTTGCCCCTTCAACCGGCGCCGGTGTAGGGACCGACATCGGGGTGATGCCAGGGGGCGCCGGAGAGTCCTTAGTCTCCGGAGGTGCGCCTTTAGCAGGCGGCGTCTGTGCCTTAGCAGGTGGGGCCGAAGCAGGTACCTCTAAGGACTTGGCGATGACCCTTAGCGGAGTCACCTTCGGCTTGGCCGGCTTCTCCCCCGACAGGCCAGCCTTAGCTTGTGGAGTCTTCAGCAGTTCTTCAGACCCTGAAAGACGGGTTTTCTTAGGAGAAGGCCACGAATGCGATCTGGACCGAGACCGGGACCGGTGACGGGACCGACTACGGTCCTTGCTGTGGTGCTTCTTCTCCTTCCTCTTCCCCTCCAAGGAGTGCAGATCCATCTTCTGTTCTAAAAGGTAGGCCTTAAGGGCCTTCAGGCGGCGGATCTGGGTCTGACTGGTGAAGGCCTGGCAGTCAGCACAGTTGGCGGTGTCGTGGTCGGGACCCAGGCAGAAGACGCACCGCCGATGTCCGTCCTTGGCGGGAATCTGCCGCCCGCAGTCACACTTATTTAAGTGTTCGGGTGACGCCGAAACCCGGGAAGACATCGAACCCGGCCGGGAAGGAAGAGGGCTGACGTCGGTACTGGAAGTGGCAAAGGTGAGGGGAAAAACAGCACTTCAAGCGGGAATAAAATGAAGAGATGATGGCAGCAAACTGACGGTGTCGGTAAAACGGCAAAAACCGCTGGAAAAAAAAAAGCAGGAATCTTGCTAGAAGTTCTTCTCGCTGAAATCGCAGACAGAAGCAGGCTTCACGTGCGGGTACGCGGCGGGAAAGAACTGAGGTGGAGCTGGGTCCGCCCCCTCTTGTACCCTGACCGATGTCGGGGTGGGGCCGGCGTCGGGGGCAGTCCCCGCTGGTATTGCTGGCAGAAACTTTTCACCGGAAGGTCCTAGTGCCTGCGGCATAGTCCTAAATGTGATAGCCTGCTGCAAGAGCTCCCACTTGAAGTAAGATTTCATGATAACCAAACTACAACACTACTTTTGTCTGCAGAAGCACAGGCCCCTGTGGGGCCAATGCTTTTGCAAGCGCAGGTTTAAGACAGAGAAGCTGCTTGCAGAAGCACAGGCTCCTGTCAGGCCTGTACTTCTGCTGCCACTTACAGAAATCCATGATGTCCAAACAGCAACACTACTTCTGCCTGCAGAAGTGCAAGCCCTTGTAGGGCCAGTGCATCTGCTGCCACAGGTACTCATGCATGTAGTAAGACATGCCCACGCATACTTCTGGCTGTACAAGCATAGACTCCTGTGGGGCCTGCGCTTTTGCAGCCACAGATACAAAATCCACGAATGTAACACATCAGTGCTACTGCATTTGTGTCATCGGGAAACATCTGTATGTTTGTCCTACCTCATGACTGTTGTCTGTGGTTGTTTGTGTGGTCTTGTCCTTTGCTGCTGGGGTGGGGAGTTAGGGTTGGAAACCCTAATAACATATTCCCTACCTTTGTGGCATTAACACGAACCCTAACTGGTGCATTAACAGTTTCGCAGTGAATGTCCTTGCTTTTTGAGATAGTGGAAATTGTATTCCTAAGGGACCTACGTGAACACATGCAGATGGCCCTCTGGGCCCTGCACCAATGTAAGAATCTGCCCGCATTTAAGTGCGACCCAAGAAAAATAGGATACTCTCCTCTAGCAGTAGTTCTAGGAGTGGTGTATGTTGTTCATCCACACTCTTTGGCACGTCCCTTTCCCCTTTAAATCTTGCCTAAAGTCTTCAAGCAGGCTCCTCCCATCCACCCGTGTGGTATAATCCTCAGCTCCACCCCATGACACCAGATCTTAGCCCGCTGGAAGCCAGGTGTTGTGCGTCTGCAGCTGGGGAGGTCGGGTGGGTGATACTCACTTGGGAAATAGAGACTGGAGAACTGAGGCCCCAAAACCAACATCACCAAGTGTGACTCAAGGTTGATGTGGTAATGGGTAATTAAGGTGTTTGCTGACTTCCAGGTAGCAGCCCGGCAGATTTCCTGGATAGGGATGTCCCTGGAAGCAGCCACCGATGCAGCGGTATGGCAGGTAGAATGAGCTCTTCTCCCTCTGGGAGGCTCCATGCCTGCCAATTCATAACAGACTTATGCAAGATGTAATCCACCTTGCAATAGTCCGTTTTGCTGCAGATCTGCCAGAAGCGGCTTCAGCGTAGGTGACAAACAGCTGGCAAATCTCTCCCCAAATTTCCGCCGTCTTCTCCTTGTAATAGGAGAGAGCTCATCTCAGGTCCAAGGTATGGAGCCTGTACTCTGCCTCTGAGGTATAATTAGGGTAGTAAATCAGCAGACTTAACACCTGGTTAAGGTGAAACTCCGACACCACCTTCAAAAGGAATTTTGGGTGGGGGCGCAGGACAACCTTGTCAGTGTGGAATATCAGATAAGAGGAGTCCACCGAAAGTGCCTGGAGCTCCCCTGTCCTTCTGGCTGACGTGATAGCCACCAAGAAGACCACCTTCGGCAAGTGTGACAAGGTACACTTGTGCATTGGTTCGAATGGCTTGCCTATGAGTTTTGCCAGTACCAGAAATAGATCCCACTGAGGTGGAGGTTCACGCATCAGAGGGGATATGTGATCCAGGCCTTTGAAAAAGCGTCCAACCACTGTCTCCTGTGCCAACGTCGGCTGACCGGCCCCCACCCCATAAGCAGAGATGGCTGCCAGGTGCACCCTAAGGGTCGATGACCGAAGACCCCCTTTGGAGAGAGACCAAAGGTAGTCGAGAATGTTAGCCACTGGACAGGACAGAGGGTCCATGCCCTTGCCCCGACACTAAATAGAAAACCTTTTCCATTTGAAGGCATAAAACATTTCCTGGTCGATTCCTTCTTGGATACCTCCACCATGGTGAGGACAACCTCGGAAAGACCCAAAGCCTGGAACTCTAGCCGCTCATGTACCAGGCTGTGAGGTGCAGGGATTGAAGGTCCGGATGGTATACCTTCCCCTGACTGAGCGGGATCAGGTCTGGGAGTGCTGGAAGCCGCTCTGGGGGCCTGCAGCTGAGGTGATCTAGATACCAGAACTGACATGGCCAGTCTGGGGCTACCAGAATCACCTTTGCCTTGTCCCTCCTCACCTTGAGGAGCACCTTGTGGATCAACGGAAATGAAGGGAAGACGTAGAGGAGCCCTGGGGTCCACGGCCTCGAGAAGGCATCCCCCTGCAGAGAGCCCTGCTGAGGGGGCCGGGCATGGAACAGCATCAGCTTGATGTTTTTCCTGGAGGTAAACAGGTCCACCATTGGTTTGCCCTAGAGGGAGAACAGACTGTAAGCCACCTCTGGATAGAGAGACCACTCATGGGATGTCTCGCCTAAACGGCTGAGAGCATCCGCCAGATGGTTTGAGGCTCCTGCCACATGGATGGCTAGGAGATCCACCTCCAAACAGCTGAAGAGGGTCCAGATGCAAAGTGCCTCCCTGCAAAGCAGACGGGAGTGGGTGCCGCCCTGTTTGTTGACGTAATACATGGTCATGGTATTGTCCACCTGGACTTGAACCACTTGACCCCGGAGCTGAGGAGTGAAAGCTGACAGAGCCAGTCTGACTGCTCTGAGCTTCAACAGGTTGATGTGGTATTGGGACTCCTCGGGGGTCCAGAACCCATGGGCTCTTTTGTCCCCCATGTGGGCTCCCCAGCCCATGTGAGAGGCATCGGTCATGAGGACGGCTGTCAGCTCGGGGAGCAGAAACAGGATCCCTTCCTGCAACCGGTCTGGGGCAGCCCACCATTGGAGAGCGTCCGTTACCTTCTGGGTTACAGTGATCAGCTGGTCAAGATGACCTTGGTGCCGAATCCACTGGGCGGCCAGCTCCCATTGGAGGGGTTGCATGTGCAACCGGGCCCAACGGACCACTGAGGTACACGCCATGTAACCCAGAAGGCGCAGAAAGTCCCGGGCAGGGTACAATTGCCCAACCAGAAATTATTGGGCGAAGGAGGAGAGAACCTCTGTCCTGTCTGCCGGGAGTCGAGCTCTGGTTTGACGAGAGTCTAGCACTGCCCCGATGAAGCACATCACATGGGAAGGCACGAGTTCCGACTTGCCCTCGCTGATCAGGAGGCTGAGTTGGGAGCAGGTCTGGAGGGCCAAGCCCCGGGACCTCTCCACCTCCTGAAGGGAGGAACCTGCCAAGAGCCAGTCTTTGAAAATAAGGGTGGATTCGTACTCCTCAACACCGAAGATGGGCTGCCACCACTGCAATGCACTTGGTGAAGACCCTTGGGCCTGATGACAGGCCGAATGGCATGACTCGGAACTCGTTCAGGGTCCCCTCGACCCTGAAGCGGAGGAACGACTGATGGGATGGATGGATTGGGACGTGGAAGAACGCGTCCTGCAGATCCAGTGAATAGAACCATGGTCAGTGTCGGCTGAGCTACCACTACACCTGAATACAGATGCGGTCACCTGGCTCTCGGCCAAAGGATGTTCTGTGAACCCCGCCAGGGACCCCATGGGCACCACATACTTGCGGGCCACGTGGGCAGATGGTGCTGGGCAGGAATCTGGGCACTGCCAAAGCTCAAGGGCCAGGCCAACAATGGCTTCAGCCACTGGAAAGGCCTCCGTTGGGGTATCCCCCCTTTTGAGGATATCCGTAAGGGGGTACTCTGCCTTCTGCTGGATGGACTCCAGAGGCATTCCGGAGGATTCAGAGATCAGGCGGAGAATGCCCTGAAAAGAGGAAGGGCCTTCCTCTGAATCCGCCACGGACGGCTCATCATCCCCAGGATGGTAGTGCAATCCGGTGGCGTCAGAATCCGAAGAGTTGGGATACAATGGCCTCCCGCCTAGGTCTCCCTTGATACGCCGAGAGTGATCGGGGACGACCGTTATCGACAGACGTCGGGGAAGCCCGGTGTCTGTTCGGTCCTCTTTCGAGGGAGCCCCTCCCTGAGGCTGCTTAGGCGGTGGCTCCCCCAAAATCGGTGGACACCAGGCAGGCAGAGCAGGATCTGGGCTGGCCCCATGGGCGGGGAACCAAGACTTCTGTTCCGGAGGGGTCAGTTGGCCTAGGAGGCAGAAGCCAAGTGATGGCTGAGGTGGCCGGCTTCTGCCTGGACAAAATCAGCTGTTGCTGGATGAGATCTTCATAGTGTCGACGGAGTTTCCGCTGAAGCCTCTCCTCGTCCGAGGGAGGATGAAGATATGAAAATTACGTAACTACCGTAATTCTTGATCTTCTCTTGTATCTTCACCATTCATTACTGCTTGGGTTTCGAAGCAGGCGGCACCGCTACGGGAGTTTTTTTTTTTTTGAGTCAGCTCCAACGGCGCCGCCCTTGAGCACGACGTACTGCGTCATGCACGAGGGATGGCCGTTAGGTGCCGCAGACTCCTCCTCTATCTCAGTTCTGGTAGCCGGAGAGGTGAAAATAAAGGGTAAGAAAAAAGGAAAGCGAGGCAAGAGAGCCGAGGGATAGAAAAAGGAAAGGATATAAACTGAAAAAGGATAAGCCGTTAGAGAATAGACAGAGGAGAGAGAATTCCTACCCTAAGGAACCGCAGGGCCTCCTTTCCGGGGCGGCTCTAGGGGAGGAACAGAGAGAAGGAAAGGGAAAGTAGAAGAAGAAGAAGAAGAAAAAGAGGCATGTTGAGAGGGAGAACAGTGCCCATCGAGCATTGGTTGAGAGGCTTATAGGCTCGAGACTAACAAGGGAGCAAGAATCCCAGTTGCTAGGACTGAGGGGAGGTTCAACCGAACCACCTGAACAGATTCGAATGATGGCAACATCTCTGAACTCTCAACATGCCAAGTCCCTACATCCTAACGGAGGCTCTTAGACTGCCCGGGCAAAACCTGTTCCGGGAAGAGTGCCCACCCAGGAAGGGGACTAAGTCCCTTAGCACCTTGTTAAGTGCTAACACAGCAGTGTATGGGAAAGACTATGCCTTCACGAAGGCAGTTTGTATGAAAGATAGAGTGGAACTCAATCAGACTCCCTAAGGCAAGGCAAGCAGACGCTCAGAGCTGACAAGTTCAATCAACAGCTGGAAGAGCTCAAAATAATACCTGCCAGGGGGATTCTAAATTTTGCCGAGGCCACGTCAGAACATGGCCTCTTAAGCTTAGAAACTGCATAACCTAAGAAGGTATTTAGGAATCGCACCCTAAGGGCGGTCAGAAAGAGTTCCCTCAGAATTAGAGAAAGTACAACCGTGCTCGTCCCTCTTTACCTTGAGGAAAAAAGGGGATCCATTCACTAAGAATGGAAAACAGAAAGTTTTTTTTTTTTTTGGCATAAAGGCCAAGGAAGGAAGAGGAATGAGACGGAAGGGGGAGACACCACAGAAGAGGCCACTGAGGGAAGGTGGGAGATTAGTAATGAATGGTGAAGATACAAGAGAAGATCAAGAATTACGGTAGGTAACGTAATTTTCATATCTTCCCTTGTCAATCTTCATCATTCATTACTGCTTGTGAGTACAGCCCCTCCCCAAAAGGGGGTAGAACCCTGAGGGAATAAGACCCCAGCCTCCTGCTGGTGAGAAACAGAAGGGGAAGACCCTGGGCTAATCCAGAGAAAAGCCTTGTGGGAGAAGAGCTAGAGGTGCTCTCGAGGACGGGAGACGGAGGAAGCCCCTGCAGAAGTCTCCTAGCTCTGGAGGAAAAGAGACGGGTCCCCGGAAGGCGGAGCTAATCACCCTACGCCGGGCCAGGGGTGACAACCTTGATAGATGAAGCCATGCCGTCTGCCTAATGCAGATCGCTGTCCCCGCAAACCTGGAAGCCACCTCATTGGCGTCATAAGATGCCCTTGCTTGGTGTCTTGCCAGCTCCAGGCCTATAGCGGAGAGGGCAATAGCCTGTCTGGTTTGCTCCGTATCAGGCATTGATGCTAAGAGCTGAGAGAGCATCGACCACAGATGCCTACTGTAGGCAGCGTGGTGAGCCTGATGTGATGCAATGCAAGCCATCGCACGAGAGGAAGAGAACACTCTTCGCCCCCACCGGTCGAATTGTAGGGAATCCGAATCTGGTGGATGGTCGTGCACCAGGCAACGGCACCCGGAAGGAGTCTCAAGGTATACCAAAGCCGAAGACGGGTTGGGAAGGGTACCCAGGGATTCCGAAGGGGCACAATACCTTCGACGACGGTCTGCCGGGGCTGGAGAAGGGGCGGCTGGCGACTGCCAGGAATGGATAGACGCCTCCCGGAAGGATAGGCCAGGAAGATACACCAGGTGTTGGGCACTGAATTCCCAAGGAATCCCGCGCTGTCCCGTTCGGTATTGTCTCGACTAACATAAGAGATTCTAAGATCACTCACCATCCTCGAAAGGAATCGCTGATATTCAGTGAAATCAGCATCGGAGGAAATATGAGCAAGGGGTTCCTCTCCCTCAGAGGAGGGAGACAAGGATGATGGAGAGCTCGAGTGTCCAGAAGATTCCTATGGCGGTGGGGAGAGGCGAAAGACCCGCTCATGCATATACCTAACATATGAGGGGAAGGCCGCCGGAGAACCTCTGAACTGCTCCCAGGATAACGGACCCGTAGGACCGACATGGCCTGGAAGAGCAGGGGTGGCTGCAGAGGTACTGGAGATGGGCACCTACGAAGAGGCAACTGACCTCTGCTAGGGCTCTGAAATCCGGAGAATGGAGCCCGAGCTGGCGGGATTCCGGACAACAGACCAGGTCGCAAAATGGAACCCTGGGGATGCGAAACCTGGAAGAGCCCAGGAGGGGAACCTCCCCTGTGACGAACCTGGGACTGCATGGATCCAGAAGGGCAGTCCGCAGCAACGCCACCGGAGGGGACCCCGGGGCCCAAGTGGGGAAGGCGGGGCTCAGCGCTACGGCTCCTAGCCACCCCAACGGAGGGGTGGGCTGGCAGAGACCGCGACGACCGTCCCTCGCCGACCCTCGGATCCGGAAAGCGCCCCCCGACTCCAGCGTTCTCCACCCCGAGAGGCGTAACAGCACCCGGAAGGTAGCTGTCACGGGCCCCAGGAGGGAGAGCCTCTCCGTCCCTACCCCATCGCCCCCCCCGGGACCTGGGGCCACCCCTAGCCCGAGGGCCCTCAGGAGAGGACGGGAGAGGGGACAGCGGGAAGGGCCCACTGTGCCGCCTAGCACCACGTGCCATCGGGGACCCCGACTCCGAAAAGTCAGGGTGCCAGGATGGGTCCACGTCCGAGTCATCGACCTCCGAAGAGGAAGAGACCAGCTGAACCTCGATGCTGGCAACCCCGAGGGTCCCCGGAGAAACGGTGCCGCAAATGGCACCGGACAACCCTGGCCCACCCGAAACCGCTAGGACCGCCCCCGCCCCTGTGGTGTCAGCGTTCACGGCGCCACCGGGCGTCAGGAATCCAACCCGCGCCGCCGAGAACGCGAAACGGCTCGCGGCGCCAGCGAGCAGTGCGGTGAAGGCTAGAGCGGCGCTGCCAACGGCGCTGTCTCGATGTGGTGCCGGGAACCAAAACGGCGCCGGAAGGCGGCGTCGAGGATCCACTGGTGCCGGGCCCAGCAGGTACGGGCCTCGACACTGGGGGAGCCTGCACCTCCGAGGAGGTGACTGCCGAGGCAGTGTCTCCGTCGCGGCCCCGGGAGGGACCATGACGTTCCTCCGACACCGCGAGAGAAGCTTCCTATTCAGCAAGAGAAGAGAAGAGAAGAGGAGGAAGCCTCCTCCTCCACGGACTGTATAGGCCCGGGAGGGGACCCGGAGGAAGGGCCTAGAGACCTTACCTGGGAATCCCTGGAGCGACGCCGTCCCCTGAAGGTCGGCGGGGCCTTGCCGATCTTGAACACGTGGACTTCGAGGACACGACGGTCCATGGAGAAACAGGCGTCGCACGCGTCCATGTCATGATTGGGTCCCAGGCAACGGAGACAGACATCATGCCGGTCCGAGACGGAGAAATGCCGGCCACAGGAGCACCGACGCATAGGGGCCCAGCCCACCTTCAACTTACGCTTTGCTCCTGAACCTGATATGATGCGAACTAAACAAGGCAAAAAAACAGCAATAAAGTACTCTGCGTCGTTGATAGAAAAATATGAACGGTCTTACCGGTATACGGCGTCGAGCGAGTCACTGAAGAAAAAACGAGGAGTCTTGAAGGATTATGAGGAACCGTTAAACTATTCCGCTACCACACAGCAGGTGCAGCCTTGACGGCGGGAGAAACAGAACTGAGATAGAGGAGGAGTCTGTGGCACCTAACGGCCGCCCCTCGCGCATGACGCAGTACGTCGTGCTCGAGGGCAGCGCCGCTGGAGCAGACCCAAAAACAAAAACCCACCTCGTAGCGGGTGTGTGCCTCCGGCTTAACCCAAGCAGTAATGAATGGTGAAGACTGACAAGGGAAGATCTGTGGCAACGCCTCAGAGTGTTTATGACTCTTTCTTGGCCATTCGGCAGAAGGGGTTCTGGACCTCGATCAAGCAAGTCGACCCATTTGATCAGGAGACACCGGTGTCGGTGAAAACCGAGGGTCCGGAACGGTTTCCTCGATGGGGACACCAGCGGGCTGGGTCTCCTCAGCCGGAAAAACAAGGACTGGAGTCCTTTCCAAAGAGTCGTTGACCGGGGTCGGTGACAATGGCTTGACTGGGTCGAGAGAAATTTCTGCCTCGGCCGTTTACTTGGTCCCCTGGCCAAATGGGAGATCTGTAAAGCCGGTGGCCAAGGATGCGATCTCGACCGAAGCAGAAACCGCATGCTCTTAGGACTCGGACCTTTCTCGGTCCCAAGAATGTCTTCACTTGGGCGAAGACTTTGGGTCCTTATCCCTCTTGCGAGGGTGGGAGGAGTGCGAGCCTGAGGGTGCCTCACCCCTGGTGGGGAGAGACTGGCACAACTCCTTGAAGGAGCCCGTAAAGATGGAGCCAAGGTTGAGCAGAACAAAAAAGCTTCGACTGGCCGAAGCTTGAGCTGCTTCCTCCTCAAATGCCTTTATTTGCTCCAGCTGCTCGCGGATCCCACGGCCGCGGAAACCGCCCATCTTGCCTCCTTTGATTTCGCCTGTCTCCCCAGTTTTAGGCGCGCCTTGCGGTCATCCAGGACGTTGGGATGGAAGGCCAGGCAGAAAGTGCAAGACGAGGTGTTATGTCCGACACCTAGGCAATAAACGCACACATTAGGTGGGGATCGGTGCCGCAGGTACACCGGCAAAATCCGGGGAATGATTTATCCTCCATATCCGAAGCACTAAAATCGGAATCGCTAACTCGAACGAGTTTTAAAGTTAGTTTTGGTAAAAAACGACGCTTTGAATCCATGGCCTACGAATTGCTTTGAGAGCACGAGGGAACCTGCATCTTCCAGTGGAAAGGAAGATCTGGTGTCATGGGGCGAAGCCGAGGTATTTACCACCCAGGTGGGTAGGAGGAGCCAGCTTGAAGACTTTCCGGCAAGATTTAAAGGGGAAAGGGACATGGCAAGAAGTGTGGATGAACAACATATCCATGCTCCTAGAAATGTTAATGTTGCAAATTTTAGTGCTGCACTTAAATGTGGGACATGAAAATTATTTAGTAAGTTAAAATGTAATTTTTTGACAGGATAAGAACTTTGTTGTCCTGTATAAAAAAAAATTCTTGCCCTACATCATTAACATGGTCATTACAGCATGTTAAATCCCACCCAAACAGTGGCTTCGCAGAGCGACTGTTAAATCACCTTCCAACCTGTACCTGAAAATTCTAACCATCCTTGTTCATGAGGTAGGGTCATGTGAACAGTATATTTAAAATCTGAGACTAAATACTGTAAAATGGCCAAGTTATGAGTAAAAGTATATGAGACACAAAAATGGAATTTTAGTGTCATAAATTTTGGCGCTGTATTTTAGTGCTGTACTTAAATGTGCGACACAAAAATGATTCTGACCCTACATCAAGACATGGTCTCTAGAGTGTGTTCAATCCAATCTAAAAGGTGGTTTTACAGAGCGACTGTGAAATCATCTTTTGCTCTGTACTTGAAAATTCATATTGGAACCATACTGTTCACGAGGAAGGGTCATGTAAGCAGTATATTCAAAGTTTGTGATTAAAATACTGTAAAATGGCAGAGTTATGAACAAAGGTATGTGAGACACAAAGAAACGGGTTATTCACCTGTAACAGCAGTTCTAGGAGTGGTATATGTTGTTCATCCACATTCTTTGGCATGTCCCCTTCCACTAAGATCCACCGGAAGTCTTCAAGCTGGCTCCTCCCACCCTGGTGGTATATACCTCAGCTCCGCCCCATGACGCCAGATCTTAACCCGCTGGAAGCCAGGTGTTGTACGTCCGCAGCTGGGGAGGTCGGGTGGGTCCATGTGAATGAAAAACATATACCACTCCTAGAACTACCGTTACAGGTGAGTAAAGTAGAGTTACGTAAGAACTTACCGTAGCAGTAGAACTTCGAGAACAGCTCTTGCAGCAGGTTACACCATTAGGACCGATTCCCAAGCAGTTAGGAAACTGCTACCTAATTGGGAGGATGATAGGAGAGATCCTGATGTGAACCAGATTTATGACAAAAGTCCTTGAAGGACCACCAAGCCGGAACCTGCTCTGTGCCTAGAGGCAATATCCAAACTGTAATGCCTGATAAAAGGTATGTACAGTGCTCCAGGTCGCTGCTACACAGATTGCCGATGTGGAAACATTCTTGAGCACTGCGAAGAAGGTAGCCACCCCCCTCGTGGAGTGTCCTTTAACCAATCCCGGTAAAAGTTTGTTGCGCTTCTGGTAACAGAACGAAATGCACTTGACCAGCCATCTGGAGAGATTGCTTTGACACAGGTGCACCCTGCATCCTGTCCGCAAATGATACAAAGAGCTGGTCTGACTTGCGATGGGATCTGGTTCTAGCCAGATAGTATCTGAGGCTCCTATTTACACCCAAGGTGTGCAACAGGGCTTCTCCTCTGTTGGCATGGTTGAGGTAGTACACCAGAAAGTAGATATCTTGGCTGAGCATTACTGCAGAGACCACTTTGGGGAGAAACTTAGAATTTGTCCTTAAGGACACCCTGTCCTTCTGAAAACCCAAATAAGGATCTTTGCACATGAGTGCATGAAGCTCAGAAATTCTTCTGGCAGAAGTAACCGCAACTAAAAATAGCGTCTTCCAGGCAAGGAGACGCAGCTCGCAATCCACAGCTGGTTCAAAAGGGGGCAGCGTAAGCTGCTCTAGAACAAAGGGGAGATCCCAAGGTGGAATCGGGTCTTTGATGGGAGGTCTCAAGTGGAGAATGCCGTGTAAGAAAGAGCGGGAAGCCTCCAGCTGGGCTAGAAATCTGTGATCTACCGGTGAATGGTATGCCGAAATGGCACAGAGATGTACCTTAATAGAGGAGAAGGCAAGCCCTGCTTCGTACAGAGATAGTAGGTAATCAAAGGCTGACCTCTCCGAGCAGTTGAGTGGTGTCAGTCCATGCGCCTGAGCCAAAATGCAAAATCTGTGCCATTTTGTGGCGTAGGTGGCATGAGTGGATGGCCTTCTCGCTGCCATCAAAATGTCTGCAACGTCCTGCGAGACCCTGTATCACATGACTGCTATGTCCTTCGGAGCCAGGCATTCAAGTTCAGCGAGCAAAGGTCCGGATGATCCAGGGAGCCTGCTTCCTGGGATAGTAGGCGACAGCTGAATGGCAGAGGCACTGGAGGTTCCTGGGCCAGCTGGTATAGTAGAGGGAACCATATTTGCCTGGGCCAAAAGGGCGCTATCAATATGAGATGCCCGCTCTTGTCGGAGCTTCAAGAGAACCCTCTGGATCAAAGGGAAGGGCGGAAAAGCGTAGAGGAACCTGCCCATCTAGGAGAACACCAGGGCCTGGATCTAACGAGCAGAAATTGGGCAGTTTTGCGTTGGATGGGGACGCGAAGAGGTCTAATTCTGGTGTCCCCCATCTGCGAAACAGGTCCTCTGCGACTTCCTGTAGCAGTTCCTATTCTTAGACTGTAGCCTGCGAGCGGCTCAGACTGTCTGCCATGGTATTGCATAACCATTTGGAAAGGCCCTGCTTAGAAACCGGTTTGCCCTTCGATCTGGGGGCAAGACAGACAAAAAGCTGATCACAGCTATGTAATTCTTTAGTCCGGTGAGTGTAACATCGAAGAATCCAATGTACATCCATGGTATGGAGGAGTGCCTCACCTCTATTAGAGGGGGACGGATAATACACAGGTAGTTCTACTGATTGGTTCAGCGTGGCTTCTGACATCACCTTGGGAAGAAACTTCGGATTCGTTCTGAGGACTGCCCAGTATGCCCTATAGAAAATTAGATAGGGCTCCTTACAAACCAGAGCACGAAGCTCCGACAACTTCCAAGCTGACGTGATGTCAACCAGAAACAACGCCTTCCAGGAAAGGAAGCACAAGTCACAGCTCATAGTCGTCTCAAAAGGAGGAAGGGTGAGCTTTTCCAAAATTAAGTTCAAATCCCAAGGAGGAGTTGGGCTGCGGATGGATGGGGGGGGGGTGTTTGATGGAGAATCCCTTTCAGAAAGGTTTTAGAGACTTCCAACTGAGCCACGGGTTTACCATCCACTAGCTCGTGGTACGCCGAAATTACCAAAAATTGGACCTTCAATGATGAATATGAAAGACTGATGTCTGACACATGAAGGAGGTATTCCATGACATGAGGGGTGGAACAAAGGAAAGGGTTCCAACCCTTAGTGGCCGCTCAGACAAAACGCGGATTCCACTTCATGGCACAAGTGGAATGAGTAGAGGGTTTTCTGGCCTCAATGAGGACTTGAGCGACCCAGGAGGAGACCCCAAAGCGAGAAATCACTATGTCTGCAGGAGCCATGCATGAAGGTGCAGAGTCCTGAGCCCCGGATGGAGTAGCCGACCTTGATCCTGAGTCAGGAGGTTGTGGGCCAACGGAAGTGGAAAGTACAGTTATGTAAGAAAGTACAGTTACTTTAAGAACTTACTGTAATAGTAGATCTTCGAGAACAGCTCTTGCAGCAGGTTACACCATTATGACTGAAGCCAGCAGGCGACAGGACCCCATGGAAATTTTCTAGCTAGCAGTATCCAGCAGGGACTGCCCCGACATCGGCCCGCCTTGGCGTCAGGCATCATACAAAGGGCGGTCCCCAGAATCCCAGTTCTTCCTTGGAGACTCCGGCCACTAGATGACTTCTGAAGTGGAGACTGAGGATTCGCCTTCAAAGAAGGTATGCAGCAGGGAGGTGTTGAAAACACCGAATCCTAGGAAGTAATAAATGGAACAACTCTACCTCCAGGGGGAAGGTGGGAGGGAAAAGTACAGTTAAGCAAGAACTTAACGTAACAGTAGATCTTCGAGAGAGGCTCTTGCAGTAGGTAATTACATATAGGACTGACATCGGCAGGCGGCAGGACCCACGGAAAATTTCTAGCTAGCAGTCTCATGCGCAGGGAACCGCCTATCGCCAGGTGACTAGGCCAGGAGACGTCAGTATAAAGGGGCGGTCCCTCATGCCCACCTTCCAGTTCTTTCCTGCCACAGGCCACAAGAGGCTGGACGAGAGAGAAATACAGGTTACTCGCCTGTAACAGGAGTTCTAGGAATGGTATATGTTGTTCATCCACACTTATAGGCAGGTTCCTTGCCGCTTTAAATCATGCCGGAAGGTCTTCAAGCTGGCTCCTCCCACCCACCAGGGTGGTAAAACTCTCGGCTCCGCCCCATGACACCAGATCTAGCCCGCTGGAAGCCAGGTTGTGCGTCGAAGTCAGGGAGGTCGGGTGGGTCGTGTGGATGAACAACATATACCATTTCTAGAACTCTCGTTACAGGTGAGTAACCTGTATCTTAGGACATAGATATGCTGTTCATCCACACTTATTGGCAGACTCCTAGCAGTTGTCTGGGAGAAGGGAGGCAAGGCGCACACCCCCTACTTAGGGAATAAAGACTGGAGAACCGAGGCCCCAAAACCAGCATCCTGGTGTGACTCAAGGTCGATATGGTAGTGGGTAATGAAGGTATGTGCCAACTTCCAGGTAGCAGCCCTGCAGATATCCTGGATAGGGACATCCCTGGAAGCAGCCACTGATGCAGCGGTATGGCGGGTAGAATGAACTCTTATCCCTCTGGGAGGCTCCATGCCCGCCAACCTATAGCAGAAATCTATGCAGGAGGTGACCCACCTGCTTATCGTCCGTTTGGCTGCAGGTCTGCCAGGTACGGCTTCAGCGCAGGTGCCAAACAGCTGGAGAACTTCTCCCCGAACTTCAGCCGTCCACTCCTTATACTAAGCGAGCGCTCTTCTAGGGTCCAAAGTATGGAGCCTATATTCGGCCTCCGAGGTGTGATTGGGGTAGAACACCGGCAGAGTCAACACCTGGTTAAGGTGAAACTCCAACACCACCTTCAGAAGGAACTTCTGGTGGGGGTGCAGGACAACTTTGTCCCTGTGGAAGACCGGATAAGGAGACTCGATGGAAAGCGTCTGGAGCTCTCCCATCCTTCTGGCTGACGTGATAGCCACCAAGAAGGTGGTCTTCCACGACAGGTGGGAGAAATCGCACCTGTGCATTGGTTCGAATGGCTTGCCTATGAGCTTGGCCTATACCAGCAGTAGATCCCACGGAGGTGGAGGTTCTCGCACCGGAGGGGAAATGTGATCAAGGCCTTTGAAAAAGCGCCAGACCACCTTCTCCTGCGCCACCGACTGCTTCCTGTGCCCAGTAAAGCAGAGATGGCTGCTGGGTGCACCTAAGTCGTCGACGAAAGCCCTTGCTGAGAAAGGGACCACAGGTAGTCCAGAATGCTTCCCAAGGAATAGGAGGAAGGGTCCAGGCCCTTTCCCTGACACCAAATGGAGAATCTCTTCCATTTGAAGGCATAGCATTTTCTGGTAGACTCCTTACAGGACGCCTCAACGACGTTGAGGACCTCGTCGGAAAGACCCAAGGCCTAGAACGCTAGCCGCTCAGGAACCAGGCAGTCAGGTGCAGGGATTGAAGGTCCGGATGGAATACCTTCCCCTGATTGACTGAGATCAGGTCCAGGGGGCTGGAAGCCGGCTCGGGAGCCTGGAGCTGAGACTGAGGAGATCTGGATACCAGAACTGGCGGGGCCAGTCTGAGGCTACCAAAATCACCTGCGCCTTGTCCCTCCTCACCTTGAGGAAGCACCTTGTGGATCAAGGGAAATGGGGGAAAAGCGTAGAAGAGGCCCAGGGTCCACAGCCTCGAGAAGGCATCCCCCTGCAGCGAGCCCTGCTGAGGGGGGTGGGCATGGAACAGTCTCAGCTTCGCATTCTCCCTGGAGGCAAACAGGTCCGCCTGAGGCGTGCCCCAATGGGAGAAGAGATCTTGTACTACCTCCGGCAGGAGAGACCACTCGTGAGACGCAGCCCCTATCCGGCTTAGGGCATCGGCCAGGGTGTTGGAGGTTCCTGCCATGTGAATGGCTAGGAGATCCGCCTCCAGGCTGCGTATGAGAGACCATATGCGGAGAGCTTCCTTGCATAACAGCATGGAGCGCGTCCCGCCCTGGCGGTTTAGGTAGTACATGGTCGTGGTATTGTCCATCTGGACCTGAACCACTTGATCCCGTAGAAACAGAGCGAAAGCGGTGAGAGCTAGGCGGACCGCTCGGAGCTCCAGCAGGTTGATATGGCATCGGGACTCCCGAGGGGACCAGAGGCTGTGCGCTCTGTGCTCTCCCAGATGGGCACCCCAACCCATCAGAGATGCGCCGGTCGATAGAGAGACCGTCGGCTCGGGGAGGACGAACTAGATGCCCTCCTGCAGATGTGCCGGAATGGTCCACCACTGGAGAGCGTTCCACATTTCCTGGGTCACTGTCACCAACTGATCCAACGGATTGTAGCGCTGAGACCACTGGCTGGCCAGTCCCCATTGAAAGGGACGCATGTACTAACGGGCCCAACGGACCACGCTGGTGCAGGCCGCCATGAGGCCCAGGAGGCGCAGGAAGTCCCGGGCAGGGTGCAATTGCCCAACCAGAAATGATTGGGCAAAGGAGGAAAGAACCTCGGCCCTGTCCGCCTAGGAGCCGAGCTCTGGCTCGGGAGAGATTGAGCTCTGCCCGATGAAATGTATCACCTGCTTCCGCATGAGTTCTCGACCTGGCCTCGCTGATGAGGAGGCCAATCTGAGAGCAAACCTGGAGGGCCAGATCTCTGGACTGCTCCACCTCCGCTCTGGAGGGGGCTGCAATCAGCCAGTCGTCCAGGTAGGGGTACACCAGGACCCTTCGGCACCGCAGGAATGCTGTCACCACTGCCATGCATTTGGTGAAGACCCTGGGAGCTAAGGAAAGGCCGAAGGGCATGGTCCAGAACTCATAGAGGGATCCCTCCTCCCTGAAGCGGAGGAATCGCTGATGAGACGGACGGATCGGGATGTGAAAGAACGCGTCCTGGAGGTCCAGGGAACAGAACCACACGCCCCGTTCCAAGGATGGGATTATCTGAGCCAGAGTGACCATCCTGAAGGTCCGATACTTTAGGAACCTGTTCAGGTCGTGCAGGTCGAGAATGGGGCGCCAGCCCCCTGTCCGTTTTGGGACCAGGAAGTACCTGGACACAAACCCCGGGTCTGGAGGAGGATCCGCCACCTTCCTGATCACCTCTTTTTTGAGGAGCAGGGCGATATCGGCTCGGTGAGCCGACAAAGAGGCTGTGGACCCCGTAGCCCTCCCGAGGGAGATGGCTCGAAGGGTGGGGCCTGCTCTAACTCCAGGGGCAGCCCTTTCCTACCACCTCCAACACCCAACGGTCCGTGGTGATAACGGACCAAGCGGAAAGGAAGTGGCAGAGCCGTCCCCCCACGGGGGGAACCCAGGGGGAAGTGACGAGGCTGGGGGTGACACCCCTCAACCAGTCACTGGGCAGGCTTAGAGGAGGGAACGGCCGAGGGACCTCCTGGGCCTTTACCTCCCTGCTTCCTATTGGAGGAAGCCGCGGGCTTGGGTTTGGGATGCCAAGCGCGAGCCTGCTGGCCCTGGTGCTGGTGCTGTTGGGCCGGACGTGCCGCAGGCACAGAAGGACAAAAGGACTTGTGCTGCTGCTGTTGGCGGCCTTTGTCCCTTCTGGGCAGAGGTGACCGAGTCCAGAATGGCATTGGACTTTTCGATCCGCTGGAGGTGACATTCCACTCCAGGGCCAAAGAGGTCGGGCCCCAGGAAGGGGACATCTGCCAGTTTGTGCTGGGTATCCGCCGTGAAGGTGGATATCCTCAGCCATGCTCTGCGGCGCATGGCCACCGCGGCCGCAACCGATCTGGCACAGGAGTCTCCAATGTCCAGAGCTGTTTGCAGCTGCTCTTTAGCCACCGCCCTACCCTGGTCCCGTACCTGCCGGAACGTGATCTGCAGGTCGGCCGGGAGATGAGGGATCACCTCATCCAAAGAGCCCATGAGGGCGTGGGAGAAGTGTGCCATCAGCACGGCTGAGCTGGGCTGGCGGAGGCCAAGGAAGGATGCAGCGTACACCTTGCGCCCGGCATAGTCCAGCTTTTTGGACTCCTTGTCGGGGGGGCTTGTCCACATCCCTAGCGTTCCCGGAACGCCGGAAAACGCTGTCGGTGCCATTAACCCTCAAGTGAGGTGCCCTGAAAACTGGGCAAAGAGCCGTAGGGATCAGCATACTTCCTGGCCAAAGGCGCAGGACAGGAAGCAGGCCGCTGCCAAAGCTCCAAGGCTGGGCCAACAATGGCTTCAGCCACCGGAAAGGCCTCCGTCGGTGAATCCCCTCGGTCCAGTATCTCCGTGAGGGGATACTTGGCCCGCTTGGATACAGGCTCGAGCTGCATCCTGGTGGACACCAAGATGAGCTGAAGCAGACCCAAGAAGGACGATGGGCTTTCGTCCATCGACTGGCCCCACAGGACTCCAGGTCAATGGGCCTGGAGAACAGGGAGGAGGAGTCGTCAGACTCCGAGGAGTCCGCAAAGAGCTGCCTGGGGCCTGAGCCACCCTCCACCTGCCGAGGACGGTCGGAAGTGAGGGTGACCGACAACCTGTGGGGCAGGCCCTGACCCGACCGAGAGTTCTTGGTCGGCGCCCCCGATTTCGGTTGTGGAGGCGGAGGTTCCACCACAATCGGTGGGGCAGCTGGTTTTGGCCGAACAACCAGCCCAGGCTTGGGCACCTCGGCTACAGTGAGGGGTTGTTTCGGCCGCTCGGGTGACAGCCACTTGATGGCTGGGGAAGGCGACGGCGTCGGCTTGTTCCCAGACAGAAGTAACTGCTGCCACATCAGGCCCTCGCTTGGTGCCTTGCTAGCTTCAGGCCACATGCAGAGAGTGCAATGGCTTGTTTGGTTTGCTCCGTATCAGGCAATGAGGCTAGGAGCGGACCCAGCCTGGACCACAAGAACCTGTCATAGGCTGCACAGTGGGCCTGATGTGCAGAAATGGAAAGTAATAACCATGTCGAGTAGAAAGTCCTCCTACCCCAGAAGTCAAAATCCGAGGAGTCTTGATCTGGGGGCCGGTCACGGTGAAGGGCACGAAGCCTATCAGGAGTATCCAACTGCGTCAATCCAGACTGTGGATAAGCATGGAACCTGGAGACTCCGGGGGTGCACAATACCTCTGGCTGAGATCCCTTGGGGCAGGAACTCTGGAGAAGGGCCTCTGCCAGGAACGCGACGCCTCCCAAAAGGGAGCAGGCCAGGGTGGCACAAGGGTGGCCGCGCCAAAACTGCCTAGAAAGGCGTGCGCCAAGTGCTCAGGATTGCTGATAGTGATAGGAGTGATGTGCATGTCCTCCAACATCCTCACGAGGAAGCGCCGATACTCAGTGAGATCAGCAGCTGGAGAGATGTGGACAGAAGGTTCCTCTCCCCCAGAAGAGGGGAATGAGGAGCTGGAGGGCACCGGCTGTTCAGTGGGTGGCAGCACGGGGGGGGGGGGAGGTTGAAAAACCTGGCTTTCCATTTTCCTAACGTAAGCAGGGAACCGAGCAGCCACCGCTCTGAATTGCTCCAAGGAGAGGCGCCCGCTAGGACCAAGGATGCCTGGGAGCGCAGGAGAATGTAGCAGAGGGATGGGGACAGAGCCGAGAAGAGATGTCAGCTGACCTCCACCTTGGCTAAGGAGCGGACCGGGAACAACCACGGAAGAAGGTGCCCCGGAAGACCCCACAGCCGACAGTTGAACAACCATTTTGGTACTGCCTTGGCTGTGCCCAGAAGAATCCCCCCTGTGAGGCGACCGGGGCCGTATAGGTCCAGAAGGACGGTCCCCTACCTCAAAAAAATGGGGCTCTCTCAAAGAGATCGAGGAGGAAGAACGGAGATCCGCACTACGGCTTCTCCCAGAACCCGGGTGGAACCCCGAAAAAGGCCGCTGTGCCGACCCCATGGAGTCCAAAAGAGCCCTCCTCCTTGAGAGGGCCAGCCTACATAGCTGGCAGCTCTGGGCAGCACCAGAAGGAGCTATCCAGGGCACAGTACCCTCCCCTCCTGTAGATGCTCTGATTGGCCCCAAAGTTGTGTGATCTAGGCACACCACAGGTGGGTGTACCACTACTGAGGAGTCAGTGAGCACACCAAGACCAGGCTGCAGAGCTATGGTGGCCTGCACCACTGCCCGCTGGTCAGCACCCCTGACCTCAGTCTCGGTAGTCACCGACCCCACCTCAGAAGGGGATCGACTCGTCGAGGAGACTACTGGGCTGCCCACCTCAACAGCCAACTCCAAAGGGTCACACTGTCCGTCTGACTCAGAGCTCGACTCCGCCTCTGAGGAGGTAGAGGCCGAGGCCCTGTGCCAAACCGCAGGAGGGCGCCCACTGCCATCTTTGCCAAAGGGCCCAGAAACCAAAGCCGTGCCCGAGCTGGTACCAGTGCCTCCTACAGCACCGCGAGTGGAATCCGCAAGGGGCACGGCTCCAGCCCAAACAGGAGCTCCAGAGTCGGGACCAGTCACGGTGCCATCCGGCCCGAGCGGCGCCGAGGACGAAGACTAAGCTGACGATGGCACCATCGGCGCCACCTGGTTCCACGATGCTGCAAATGGTGTCGAGGGCACAGGCGGCGCTGATGACGGCACAGATGGTGGTATCTGCGCCGAGGATGGCACCACCCGGCTCCACGGCACCATTGGGTAGAGGTGGCACCGGAGGAGGAATCCGATGGCCCCATGGTGCCAAGCCCCGAGGACACAGTGCCGTGGCGAGACACTGACAAAGACGGTGCCGTAGCAGCACCCATGGCGCCGCTAGCAGTGTCAGCGCCGCGAACGGCTCCAGCAGAAGCCACGGCACCGTGTGACAAGTCGACGCCGACAACAACTGTCAGGGCCCATGACGCCACGAACGGCGCAGACCAACGGTGTCGACGCCGCCAACCTGGGCCTTGCGAACCACGGGTCCGACACCGGTGGAGCCTTCATCCCCGAAGGGGCAACTGCAGTGGCAGCGCCTTCCGCCCGCCCTCTGGGAGGAGCGGGATGGGCCTCCTGCACCGCGGAAGAAGCCTCGGCAATGGCTAGGCTACTAGCAGCTGAGGCTCCCTCCTCCTCGGTCCATATAGAACCGGGAGGGGACCCGGAGGAAAGGCCGAGAGAGCGTGGCTTGGCCAGACAAGTGCGCACCAGACCCCTGAAAGTCGGCGGAGTTCGCCCCACTTTCCATGCGTGTTGCTCGATGACCCGGCAGTCCACGGAGAAACAGGTGTCGCATGAATCCATGTCGTGAAGCGGGCCAAGACATGAAAGACACCGGTCATGCAGGTCGGTGACGGAATACTTTCGGCCACAAGGGCACCGTCGCATGGGGGGCCGACCCGTCTTAGAAGATTTCTTGCCCTCCGACCGAGACATGACCTACGGGAAAAAAAACACCAAAAACAGACTCGACGTCGCAGAAATAAAGATAAGAAAAGATCTTACAGGCGGCGTCGAGTATGGCAAACAGAACCGGCAGGAACCGACTGACTCGCGCACTGGCAAAATAGAGAGCGCGTCGAGGTTTTTCAAGGCCAACTAAGCCTCACGCAGCAGCTTCCACAATAGGTGCAACCTCTATGGTGGGAGGCGAAGAACTGGCAGGCAGGCGGAGTCGACGAGCCTAACGGCCAACCTGTGAGCGCTACCGCGCGTCATTCTCGAGGGCGGTGCCTATGGTGCGTTGGCACTGCCTACCTTAAAAAAAAAAAAAAAAAAAGGCTCCCGCGGGGTCCTGACCTCCAGCCAGATACCCAACAATGATGAATGATGCAGATTGACACAGATAAGATCTGGGAAGTTTTGTGTTGAATTTGGAGGCGAACAGGTTGATTTCCAGACGCCCCCAACGTAGGAAGATGGTTCTGCCACTTCTTAATGCAAGTTCCACTCATGAGCTAGGGTCCGAGTTCTGCTGAGACTGTCTGCCAGGACATTTAGAACACCACCAATGCGTGCCTGACCCGAGGTCGGGTGTGCTGGACATGAGTTCCACACCGCATCGCCTCCCTTCACAAGGGGTAAGAGTAGGTTCCTCCTCGTTTGTTGATGTACCAAACCAATGACATGTTGTCCGTTTGGACCAGCAGTGGTCCCTTGGGAAGGAGGGTCTGGAAAGCCTGTAAGGCATACAGGACAGCCCTCATCTCCAGGATGCTGATATGTAATGTAGTCTCCAAGCTGGACCACAGTCCTTGGGCTTGGTGTTCCCCTAGATGTGCTCCCCATCCCATGTTCAAAGCATCAATGGTTAGGGATGCTAAGGGAGCTGGTTTCTGGAAGGGAAGATCCAAAGAAAGGTTGCAGGGGTCCCTCCACCAAAGCAATTCCTTCTGAACCACTGAGGAGACCAGTACTGGATGGTCCAGGTTGTCCAAAAGTTGATCCTACTGCACGCGCAAGGACCACTGAGTGACTCATGTGGAGCCTCGCAAGGGTAACGGTGGTGATGGAGGCCACCATCAGGCCGAGGAAGCGAAGGATCTCCCTGGCCAGGATGGTCCTGGAAGAAGCCACTCGGGAAGCCTGACAGATCTGTGTCTAGACCCTGTCTGGAGGGAGGAAGGCTCTGCAATGGACCGTATCCAAAACTGCCCCAATGAACTGCAGTTTCTGGGCAGAGATAGTACAGTTACGCAAGAACTTACCGTAACAGTAGATCTTCGAAAACAGCTCTTGCAGCAGGTCACACCATTAGGACTGAAGCCGGCAGGCGCCAGGACCCCACGGAAATTTTCTAGCTAGCAGTCATCAGCGGGATCGCCCGACGCCGGGTCCTGCCCCGACGTCGGGCGAAATATATAAGGGAAGTGGTCCTCACAATCCTCAGTTCTCCCCGCCGAGACTCCCAGCCGCTGGATGACATCAGAAGGGGAGACAGAGGATCCGCCACCAGGTGGCAAAACAATTAAATAGGAATATCCCATCTAATGAGATGGGTGCTTGACTCCGACCTACATCCAGCGAGGATGGTGGGAGGGAAGGTACCTGCTGCAAGAGCTGTTCTCGAAGATCTACTGTTATGGTAAGTTCTTATGTAACTGTACCATCTTACTTCGAGATACAGCTCTTGCAGCAGGTTACAGCATTAGGACTGATTTCCAAGCAGTAGTGGCAATCATGCACCATCGGGAGGAGGAAAGAGAGAGACCTCGAGGTAACTCAAGCCTAGGACAGAAGTCCCTGAAGGACAGCTAGATCGAACCCCGCTCTTCGCCTTGATGCAATGTCCAGACTGTAATGCCTGATAAAAGTATGCACAGAGCTGCAAGTAGCAGCAGCGCAAATAGCTGAGGTGGAGACGTTCTTTATTGCTGCAAAGGAAGTAGCCACCCCTCTTGTGTAATGACCCTTGACCGCGCCTGGTAAGGGTTTATTGCGCTTCTCATAACAGAAAATAATGCACTGGATGAGCCACCTAGAAAGTGACTGTTTGGAGACGGGAGCTCCTGTGGGCAAAGGAGACGAAAAGTTAATCTGACTTTCGGTGCTGTTTGGTTCTGGTCAGGTAGTATCTGAGGCACCTGTGCACATCTAGGGTGTGCAGAAGGGCTTCTCCTCGATTAGAGTACCTTGGAAAATACGCTGGTAGATCGATATCCTGATTAAGGGTAAGAGCTGAGACCATCTTAGGCAAAAACTTTGGGTTTGTCCTTAGGGATACCCTGTCCTGGTGGAAAACCAAATAAGGCTCTTTGCACATAAGAGTGTGCAATTCCGAAATTCTTCTGGCAGAAGTAACTGCAACTAAAAATAAAGTTTTCCAAGAGAGAAAACGTAGCTCACAATCTGCAGCTGGTTCAAAGGGTGGCAGCGTGAGCTGCTCCAGGACAAAAGGTAAGTCCCAAGGAGGGACTGGATCTTTAATGGGAGGCCTAAGGTGGAGGTCGCTCCTGAAAAAGGCACGAGTAGTGTCCAGCTGGGCCACCGTCCGATGGCCTACAGGGGCATGGTAAGCAGAAATGGCACAAAGGTGCACTTTAATCGAGGAGTAAGCCAGTCAGGAGTGGAAAAGGGAAAGCAGGTAATCCAGCACCAGCTTTTCTGGACAGTCTAATGGCGGAAAGCCGTGCGCTTGGGCCCACAAACAGAATCTGTGCCATTTCATGGCATAAATTGCATGGGTAGACGGTTTTCTGGCGGCAGAGAGTATGTCTGCCACTTCTTGCGAGACCCCGTATCGCATCATGACTATGTCTCTAGGAGCCAAGCGTGCAGGTTCAATGAATGTAGGTCCGGATGGACCAAGGAACCTGCCTCCTGAGACAACAGATGGGAACTGATTGGCAAAGGAACTGGAGGTTCCCAGGCTAGCTGGTGCAAAAGAGGGAACCCGATCTGTCTGGGCCAGAAGGGTGCGATCAGAATGAGTGTCGCTTGCTCTCTACGAAGTTTTAAGAGAACTCTCTGGATCAACGGGAAAGGAGGAAAGGCATAGAGGAATCTGCCCGCCCAAGAGAGGGACAACGTGTCTCGCCAGAAAACACCAGGCCCTGGATCTAGCGAGCAAAAATTGGGCAGTTTTGCGTTGGATGGGGATGCGAAAAGGTCCAATTCTGGAGTACCCCATCTGAGAAACAGATCCTCTGCCACCTCCTGCAGAAGTTCCATTCGTGGACTCTGGCCTGAGAGCGGCTCAGGCTGTCTGCGATGGTGTTGTCCACTCCTGGGACATGAACTGCAATTAGGTTTACGCCGTGTTGCAATACCCACTCCCACACTCTCATGGCCTCCCTGCAAAGTAGGTAGGAGTGAGTTTCTCCTTGTTTGTTGAGGTAATACATCACCACGGAATTGTCTGTTTGCAACAGAAGTGTACCCGGTGGAACCTCCGACTGGAAGGCCTGCTGAGCCTAAAGGACTGCCCTCATTTCTAGGATGTTGATGTGGAGATGAGACTCCTGGGCTGTCCACAGGTCCTGAGACCTAACAACATCGAGGTGTGCTCCCCACCTGAGCCCTGAAGAGTCTGTGGAGAGAGTCACAGTCGTGGATGGCGCTGTGAAGGGAACTCCCGCAGAGAGGTTCCCTGGATGTAGCCACCATTGCCAATCTCGAATTACGGTTTTCGTGATCCGGATTGGATGCTGCAGATGGTCTTGCCTTTGGTCCCATCGCACCCGTAACATCCACTGGGTTACCCGCATGTGGAGACGGGCTAGCTGGACTGTTGCAATGGCCGCAGCCATGTGTCCGAGCAGGCAAAGGACCAGTCTGGCTTGGACGGTCTTCTTCGCCGACAATTCCCTGATGAGGGATCTGATGTGTTCCGCTCTGTCCGTGGGAAGGAAAGCTTTCCCTCTGACGGTGTCCAGAACTGCTCCGATAAACTGCAGCTTCTGAGACGGAACCAGGTGTGACTTCTCATAGTTGATGAGAATACCCAGAGATTGAAAAAGAGACTGGGTGCAGTGAATAGCAGTCATCAAGGCCTCCCTGGAGGGTGCCATGAGAAGCCAGTCATCCAGGTATGGGAACACGTAGTGGCTCTGTCTCCTCAGAGACGCGGCTATGACCGCCATGCACTTCGTGAATACGTGAGGTACCGATGACAGCCTGAAGGGAAGAGCTTGGAACTGATAATGGTGGCTCTGAAACTCGAAGCGCAGGAACCTCCGGTGCGCTTGAGCAATGGGAATGGGCAGGTAGGCGTCCTGCATGTCCAAAGACGCCAGAAAGGCATCCTGCGTCAGCATTGGAATTAGGCCCGGAAGGGTAACCATGCGGAAGCGCTTGTAAACGACCGCAAGGTTGAGGTCGCTGAGGTCCAGTATTGGACGGAGGTCCCCTGTTTTCTTTGGAACCAGGAAGAAGTGAGAATAGTACCCTAGTACTCTCTGGTTCTCTGGAACATGCTCTAAGGCTTCCTTTTCCCAGAAGCGCGAGCACTTCCTGCTGTATGAGCAGGGCATGCTGACCCGAATAATGGGAGAGCAGGGGCGGTCTTGTAGGTGGGCTGCCTACAAACTCTATATAATGGCCTTTTTTGACCAGCTGCAGAACCCACCTGTCGGTGGTGACGACTGCAACCCTGGAAAATGGCGTGCGATGCGACCCCCGACTTTCTTTTCCCGTTGATCCTGGGCAGGGGCGAGGGTCGGGAAGGAGTCATGCTGTGGCAGCATCTGACCCTGCAGGCTGGGCCGACTTCGAAAATCGTTGACCTCTGCCTGTGGATGACTTGGCCTGGGCCTTGCGTGTGAAAGTGCCCCTCTGCTGCTGACTGGAACGTTGCTGTTGCCTTTGTAGCTGGCCACAAAAAACAGCTCTGGTTCCTATGAAAGGAACTAGGCAGAGACCTGTACATAGCTTGTACAGATCGGACTGCCTTCCCTGCGTCCTGGACTTTGGTGATCACTCTCTCGGAGGCTTCACCAAACAGGACCTCATCGTTATAAGGGATGTCTAGGATGTTTTTCTGGACATTCGGGGTATATCCGGAGACACGGACCCAAGAGTGTCTTCGGAGACAAACGCCTGAGGCTGCAGCTCTGGCTGAAGAGTCCACAGAATCATATGCAGCTCTGAGCACTTGGGTCCCCACATCTGAACCCGTGCGGAGGAGGTTCAAGAGCTCCTCCTTGTGATCACCATTGGGCATCTTCTCGACCAGGTCCTGACCCTGTTCCCACATTGCATTCTGGAACTGAACCATGTGGGTCAGATAGTTCAGTGACCTGATGGCGCAAGTCACAGCCGCGTACGTGTGCCTTCCCAGGACATCCAACTGCTTGGATTCCTGGTCCGGTGGCTGGGTGCTCAAATGCTGAGGTCTCAGAGACCGGTTATGTGAAGCAGTGATGACCAGGGAATCAGCCAGAGGATGGTTTGCCAAATACTGGTCCTCCCTAGGGGCCTTGTATAGGCGGTCAGCCTTCTTTGGCACCGCGGGAGTGGAATGTGGATGTTTCCAGGCAGCCTTGGTGACGTCCGTGAAGGTATCCACCAAGGGTGGCACTACCACAGGCTTCGGGTCTTTTTGCCGAAGGTAGCGGGCAAGGCGTTGTCACTCGGGGTCAAACTCCTCAGCATCCCACCCCATGTTCTCCTGGATGTGCCTCATGATCTCAGCGAAGGATGGATCATCCGGAGGAGACCTGGGTAGGTCGTGTGGGTGAGGAGAGGGAATGCTGAGAGGAGAAGGTGATCTGGAACACTCCGAAGTGTCCGACCTGGAATTTTCCCCCGATGGAGTGTACCGGCGTCGTCTGGGTGACCCTGAGGGGGATTTGGAGGGAGGATTTCTCCTTTCCGAAGATCTACCCCTAGGAGCTGGCATCTGCTCCTTGGGGGATGGGGGTCGTCCTACGGGTCCCTTAGGTGGAGGAGGAGGCATAGGCGGCGAAGGAGTGGGTGGAGGCGGAGTAGCAGGTGTAGGAGGAGGACGTGCAAGGACCACATCTTTTTTGATGGTGTCCCACCAGAAGGTAAAAAGCTCTTTTACCTCCACCAGATTCATACCCGACGACGGGCCTGGCGCCGGTGGCCTGTCGCTGGGGTCGGGCGTCGGGTCCCCGGGGGCCTCTCGCTCCGGGGAAGGTTCTCTTGGGAGCCCGGCGTCTCCGGTGTCACCCGCCTGGTCCTCGGGCTGTGTGGCGTCCTCCTCGGTGGAGTCCCTCTGACCGGTGTCCACTGGTGATGGTGGTGCGGTCCTCTTCTCTGGGGTAGCCGACGTCGGTCCCCTGGCCGACGTTTTCGGAGGCAAATGCCTGGCCGGCGACGGGTGTCTTGGTGATGTCGGCTCCTGGGAGTGCCGGTGATGTTTGGCCGACGTCGGGTCCGACATCCGTTTGAGGGATGTCAGGTCCTTGGTTTTACGGGGCACCGGATCCGAACCTCGGGGTGGCTGGGAGACTGACCTGGCGTTGGTGTCCCGGCGACGGGAGGAAGATTTATGGCACTCCCCCGACTTCGACGAGGCCTTGGAAGGAGTAGAGGAGGCCGAGGGCCTCGAAGTCTTCAGAGGCTGAAGAGAGGAGGAACCGCTGGATGATCTGACCCGGACCGGGGGAGGTTGCGACCAAGCCCTGGAGGGAGAGCGGTCCGATTTGGAGCCGGAGCTTTGGGAGTCAGAGGCCCTGGCAGGGGACCTGGACCTTTCCTTTTCCCGGTGCTTGTGGGTTTTGCTCGAAGGCTCTCCCAGGGAGGAAGGTTCCTTGTCCATGCTTTTGAGTTTCTCTTCCCAGGAGAAACGCTTGAAGTGCCTTCTGGCGGCGGATCCTGGTGCGACTGTTGAAACATAGAAACATAGACTTTGACGGCAGATAAGGACCGCTTGGCCCATCTAGTCTGCCCATTTCCCTACCTACAGGATAGGCCGTAGATCCTAGTTAACCAACAGCCTATTTCTTCCTACCCCCCACAAGAATTGCCTTGTGTCTGTCCCATGCATTCTTGAATTCTCCCACAGTTTTAGACCCCACAACCTCCTCAGGAAGGCTGTTCCATGCATCCACTACCCTCTCTGTGAAATAATACTTCCTCACATTGCCCCTGAACTGCCCTCCTATCTTTAAATTGTGTCCCCTTGTTCTTGCAAGTCTCTTTTTCTGAAAGATGCTACCCTCTTGGACTTTGTTGATTCCACTGAGGTACTTAAAAGTTTCTATCATGTCCCCCCTCTCCCTTCTTTCCTCAAGGGTATACATATTAAGCTCCTTTAGTCTCTCCTCATACGGCTTCTCTTGCAGACCCTGCACCATTTTAGTTGCCCTCCTCTGGACTACCTCTATCCTGTCTATGTCCTTGCGGAGATGGGGTCTTCAGAACTGGACACAGTACTCCAGATGGGGTCTCACCAACTGTCTGTACAGAGGGATAACAACTTCCTGTTTTCTGCTGCTGATGCCTCTCCCTATACATCCCAGTATACCCCAGCCCTCCCTACTGCCTTCTCACATTGCTTACTAACCTTAAGGTCATCTGATATGATTACCCCAGGTCCCTTTCCTTTTTGTTGTTGTTACTACCTCCCCACCCATTGTGTATTCTTCCCTGGGTTCTTGTTTCCCAGGTGCATTATTTTGCACTTCTTTGCATTGAATCCTAGCTGCCATACTTCTGACCATTCCTCCAACCTTGCAAGTCCCTTTTCATCCTTTCCACGCCTCTTGTGTATCAACCCTGTTGCAGATCTTTGTCTCATCTGCAAAAAGGCATACTTTTCCTTCCAGTCCCTCTGCAATGTCACTGATGAAGACATTAAAAAGGACTTGACCCAATACTGAACCCTGCGGTACCCCACTAGTAACCTCTCTTTCTTCAGAGTGGACTCCATTTACAATTACCTTCTGTGTCCTGTTGTGCAGCCAATGTTTTACCCAGCCCTTGTTGAAGCCCTGGCAGAAGGAGCAGGCCTTGGTGTCGTGGTCCGGGCCTAGGCGGCGCACGCCAGGCAGATGGGGATCTTTGAAGGGGATCTGTTTACATGAGGCGCACTTCAATATGGTGACCCTCTAAAGAAGTGTTGGAGAGGACATTAGTTGTTCAAAATTGAAAAGACGTAATGAAAATCATCATAGTTCTATGGTGTAAGTGCACGCTAGAAAAGGAGACCGAGGCGCCCGATACTACAGGCAAGTCGGCGGAAAAGAACTGAGGATTATGGGACTGCCTCCTCATGTACTCACGAGATGTCGGGGCGGACCCGGCGCCGGAGGTCCCCGCTGAAGACTGCTAGCTAGAAAATTTCCGTGGGGTCCTGGTGCCTGCCGGCTTCAGTCCTAATGGTGTAACCTGCTGCAAGAGCTGTATCTCAGAGTAAGATCATAGAGGACTTGGGAATACTGACAGTAATCCCTAGCCTGTTGAAAAGGTCCAAAGTGAAAGAAAGAGCCTCTAGTAAAGAGTCCCAGGATGGGGCTGAAATCAGCCAGTCATCCAGGTAAGGAAAAACAGCAATGCCCCTGTGGTGTAAAAAGGCCGCAACCACTGCCAGGCACTTGGTAAACACCCAGGGTGCTGAAGACAGACCAAAGTGGACTGCCCAGAATTGGAAGTGTTCCCCCTGGAACTGAAACCACAGGAACCGGCGGTGGTTGGGAAAGATGGGGATATGTAGGTAAGCATCCTGCATGTCCAGAGCATACAACCAATGGTTCTCCAGAAGGACTGGAAGGAGGCTCTGGAGAATCAGCACCTGAAATTTTTTGTACTCGACAAACTGGTTTAAGTTGCCTAAGTCGAGTATGGGTCTGAAATCCCCAGTCTTTTTTGGAACCAGGAAAAAATGGGAGTAAAATCCCTTTCCCCTTTGCCGGAGGGGAATGTGCTCTATTGCTTCATTGAGCAAGAGACTGTACACCTCTTCTCAGACGAGAAGAGCCTGATCCCTTGAATAGGAAGATCTTTTTGGTGGAGTTTTTGGAGGAAAGTCGAGAAACTATCGTGTGTCCGATGGACACTAGCTGCAGGACCCAGTCGTTGGGGGTTATCGCCCACCACTCCTGCGCGTGGCGGGCAGACCCCCCCCCCCGTTGGGAGATTGAGAAGGCAGTGGGGATGGGAAGTCAGGAAGTGGCCGGACTTTCAAGGGGAGGACCCCCTGCATGTCTCTCGTTCTTGGAGGCAGGAGGGGTGGCTGAACCCGTGGCCTTACACTTTCCCTGGCGGCGTGCCAGAGCTTGCATTCTCTGCCTCCAGGTCCTTTTCCGGAAGGGCTGCTGCTGCTGCTGTTGGTTGCCCAATCGGTACATGGACCTCACTGACCTGAGGGTAAGACCTCTGTCCTGCAGGTCAATGATAATGTCCTTGGTGTCCCCACCAAAGAGTACCGAGCCCCTGAAAGGGGCATCTTGAATCGCTGACTGTACCTCATTAGCAAGTCCAGAAAGGCGAAGCCAGGAGTGCCGTCTAAGGGCAACGGCAGCTGCCAAGGTGCGAGCCACAAAATCGATAGAGTCATATGTGGCACGCAAAGCATGCCTACAAGAGAACTTGGGGAGGCAAAGATCTTTGACAAACTCCTCCTTTAAAGTCAAGGGATTCATGGCCTGGACACGGGCTTCTAACCAGGCCTAGGTAGCTTTTTGGTGAGACACCATATGGGCCGCATAGTTAAGGGACTGGAGAGCACATGTGGCCAAAGCACAGATCTTTCTCCCGAACTGGTCCATCTGCCTCAACTCTTTGTCCAGAGGAGAGGTGCTCACGTGCTTGGGTGCAGTGGAGCAGTCATAAGCTACAGAAATAAGTCAACCTTAGGGTGCGTGTTCAAGAACAGGGCATGCTTTGGCGCCCCGTAAAGTCTGTCCGCCCTCTTGGGGACAGCCGGGAGGGAATGAGGCATCTGCCAGATGGTAGAGGTGAGGTCCTGATGAGGTCCAATCCATGAAGGAATGGGGACCGGAGACAGGGGCTCTAAGTCCAGATACTCTGCGAGTCTCTGTCTCATAGGGTCCTGATCCTCTGACTCCCAGTCAAAGAAATTCTTCATAGACCTCAGAAGATCCAAAAAGGCAGGGTCTTTTGGTGGGGATTTCAGGGAAACCTTGCCTGACGGGCACTCAGGCTCCTTCATGATATCCTCCGGAGTCTCGTCGGCACCCTCATCATCATCTGCCCCTTCGTCAGGACAGTGACGGATATCAGGAAGCACGATGTCCTGATGAGTCTTCCCCAAGACATGCACCGCGCAAAGGCCGATGGCACATTTATAAGGTAGAAAAAGAAATGGGCAGATTGGATGGGCCTTGCGGTCCTTATCTGCAGTCAACTTTTATGTTCCTATGTAACCACAGAAGAACTGCTTGGGGAAGGGGACCTACGAGATTGTGGGAGAGGAAGTCTCGTCTCCAGGTCCGAAATCAACTCTGACCGAGCCCCCTGCCACCAAGACTGAATCAGTCTTGAAGTCCGGTATAACCGGCAGGGATGGTGGAGAAGGTTGGGGGGAGAGGCGGCATTACCGGTGGGGGGGTGGGTAATGATAGCCCTGGAATCCCTGGTAATGAGAGTAGGGACTGAACCCAGGGAAGAACTGTCCGTAGTGGCTCCAGTCTGGAGGGGAGGGCCAGCCGGGTAGTGGTCCCCAGGAAAACCCAATGGGTAATGGGGGGCAGTCCGAGGTCTACAGTAGATCTCTATCGTCAGGTCAGGTAGCGAGGGTACTCACGTTGGATCCGCCGTAGTGTATATATAAGCTGGTGGTCTGGCGTCGGGACAGGCCATGTCAGTGGAATCGACATCGGAACTGGCACCACCCGATCTGGCTCCGGAAACTGGTCTGGCGTCGGAACCAGATGAAGGGCCCTGATGGCAGTACCAGATCTAGCGCCTGGGTCAACGGCTGAGGCCGATCGATAGGTCCTGGCTGAGAAACTGTGGTCAGGAAGTCTGGTGTCGGAGTCAATGGCTGAGGCCAATCGCTGGGTCCCAGTTGAGGGACAGTAGTTGGGACATCCTGCGCAGGATCAGGGTTCGCTGGACCCGCTGCTGAGATCGGCTCTACAGGGATCCCGCCCAAAGGAGGAGGAGGGGCCTCCACAGTAAGGCCAGCCGGCTGAGGAGGAGCCTCCTTCCCTTTGACCCCAAGGGGAGAGTGTGGAGTAGTCCCCGCAGAATCTACTACGTCGAGGGGTTCTCCGCTTTCTTCGCTGGAAGTCCCTGCCGGTGAAGTGGAGGGCACGGGCCAAGGAAGTGGGTGGAGAGGGGCCTTCTCCCCCTAGTTCCACCGGATGTTGGGTGAGGTGCCATTAGGCCCAGATGGGGGAACCACACCTGAGTGGCCGTCAGGGATGGGCGTCTTAGCAGGTGGCATTGGGCAGGCAGGGGAGGAGCCTCCAGCAGACTTATCGACGGGTGCCGGGCAGATCCCCCACAGACTGGGGAGACGGCTTACCAGCTGCCACGCAGTCCCCGGAGCCGAGGACCGACTTATCGGCTGGCGTGGTGCGGTCGGAGGAGCCGATGGACTGGCTTGCTACAGTTTTACCAGACTTACCGTTGGATTTCCTGGGCAGTGGCTGGGTTTCGCTCGTTGAGGACCACATGTTGTCTGGGGAGCACTCCCGCTCCCTAGACTTCTCATGTTTCTTTGAAGAAGATTTATCTGCAGAAGACTCTCTCAAACGGTCCTTTTTCTTCTCTAGAGAAGCCAAGCGGGCTTTCAAGAGATGGGCCTCCAAAGCCTGCTGTCTCCTTTTCTTAGTGGCCTGGCTGAAGGAGTGGCACTCTGGACAGGAGGAGACAGGGTGGTCTGGGCCTAAACGGAGGACGCACTTGAGATAACCATCCTTGTGTGGAATCTGCATGCCATAGGAAAAGCACTTCTTCTTGGGTGAACACATCAATGAAAACGGAATAAAAGTAGAGAATTTTGGCGAAGGAAATTCTGATGCAAGACACTTTCACAACTATCGCTATATGGAAGTCTGCAATGCGACTGATATGAGGCAATGGCAGGAAAGAACTGGTGGGCCGGTGTGGGGGCTGCCCACTATATACAGTCACGCCGACGTCTGTCACATGACTTCGGGTGGGCGGTCCCCCATCAGGGACTGCTAGAAAAGTCTGCCGTGCAGCCTGACGCCAGGTGGCGTCAGTCCTCTATGTGATGACCTACTGAAGGAACCCTCTTGAAGTAAGATCTATACTTCTGCTCACACCTGGTTCCAGTCTCACCACCTACTCGTAAACATCAAAAAAACTAAATCCATATTGTTTGCATCAAAACCCCTCTTATCTAAGGTTGCTAAGGCAGGGTCTGTCCTCTCAGTAATTACACCGGATGTTATTGTACTTGAAAATGTATTAACCTTCAAATATCTGGGCGTAATCCTGGACCCCTCCATCTCCTATGCTGATCATATCCCCTCCATCACCCGTCGCGTAAACCAGAAAACTGGAGAGGCTTACTGGATAAAGCCGTTCCTGACCTGGGAAGCCCGCTCAGCCATTGCCCAAGGCAACTTATTACCCATTATTGACTACTGCTCCCCCATTTACTTGTGCATGTCCTCGGCCATACTTGTGAGCCTCTGCTCAACATACAACATGTCGTTTGCTCTTCTGGCGCTGTAATCCACCCACCACTGCCACCTCCACCAGACTCTCGGCTGGCTCCCACTTCACCATAGATTTGACTGCTTGCTTAGATATATCTTGGACAGCACCATCAGACACAGTGATGCCTCCCCATATACGTCTCTCCTCAAGACCAAGGCTCCCTTGAGATGCTTGCATCCCCCTCCGAAAATCCTGAAAGTTTCCTCGGCGATGGGTGGAAAAGCATTATCTGTTGCTGCTCCCACTCTGTGGAATAGTTTCCCCGCATCCGTCCGCTCCCTGGACACCCACGCCATCTTCAAGGTACGTCTCAAATCCTGGCTGCTTGAGGCCAAGTGCCATTGCTCACCTGGTTAACCTGCCCCCCTTCCCCCACTGACCACAATGGCCTTTCTTCCTTGGTTGCTGGCCCTACCCAAATGCTCTTTTCTCATTATCACTGTGTCCTGTCTAATCACCCTCAATACATGTTCGTGTATTCCCACTGGGCAGAGCCTCGGAGTGTTCTTATGTTATGCACGTAATTACACTCATGACTTATCCCGTTGTAAATAACGTACAGTTTTTTTTATCTGATTATCCTGATTTTAGTTTATCAGCATGTACAGCTTCTCTTTATTTTGCTTTTCTTCTATGTAATCTACACTGTTCACCAATGATGTCTATATATTCACTCACTTATACTCATTGTATTATACGTTTTTCCTTCTGTATTGCCTCCTGCTGTGGCCTGGGTCGTGCCTGAAAATGGTCCTCTGGATCAGCGCACTTACCCGGTTACCAAAGACTTAAAAAAAGATGGCTCCTGTGGATTGTTTATTATCTAGTGCGGTGAAACAGTCATTCATCACATTAGCAAGAGTTGACACCATGCTGTGTTTACGCCTTAAGCCTGACTGCAGTGGACTGAACAAGTTCGCGCTAAGTAATACTTGAGCTGGGTGTTTATTACCTTCTCCAAGAGTTTGGACAGGACTGGCAGTATGGAGATAGGGCTATAGTTACTGAGGTTGCACGAATCTCCTGATTTAAACAGAGGTATTATATGGGCAGTTTTCCAAAGAGTGGGGGCTATTCCAGTGGTAACAGACATATTAAACAAATGTGCTATAGGTGCAGTTAGGAAAAAATGGCCTAGTTTTAGGAACATAGAATCCAAGCCATCAGCGCCGGCGTTTTTTCTTTTATCCAATTTCAATAGTAGGTCTTCCACTTCTTTATAAGAAACAGAAGGTGTCATGGGTTAAGGGGCTGACGGGACTGCTCTTTCTTGGGTAGGGCCTAAAAGCTTAGCAGCAGGGGAGGAGTCAAAAGCCAGCCCCACTGTTGAAAAGTGCAAGTTTAGTTGTTCAAGGATGGTACCTTGATTCGAAATTGTGGAACCTTAAATGGTAATTTCTCTGGGATACAAGAGGATATTCTCTGTCCTGCAACAGTTTTTAATGTCTGCCAGATTTTGGTTGAATTTCCTTTGGCGGATTCAAGGGCGTTCACGTAGTAATTTGCTTTGACGGTTCTGACGAGCTTTGTACATGTGTTTCTAGAAGTTCTAAATGCTGTCCAATGAATTGGAGATTTGGTCCATCTGGCTGTGGTCCAAAGGCTATCCCTTTGAGTTAAGACTTTTTCCAGTTCCTCCAGTGAACCAGGGGTAGGTGGCTTTTTTTACTCTGCATTTTATGATTGGTGTGTGTCTGTTTATAAAGTTTGTAAGAGTTGAGTTAAGATATCGACCACCTCATTCAATGTGGGGGCTAGGTAGAAATTGCACCAATTTGTATTTACGTCTGATAAATTTATACCTGTAAACTATTTATCGTAGCTACGTTTGGTAATAAATTTGGAACAAGAAGTATGCTTTTTTAATCTTCTGGTGCAAATGACTATATTATGATAAATTAGGTCACTGTGAAACATGGCTGTTAGCAAAGTTTTATGAGACCTATTTGTAAGGATCAAGTCTAATATGGAGCTTTTGGTAGGGTTTTTTATGTTTGCCCGAGTCGGCTTGGAGATTAATGGGAGATGCCCAGATTGTCACATAGATCTTTTAAGGCATTAGCTTTAGGGCTGAGCAAATCCAAATTAAGATCGCAGAGTATGATGGATTCATTGGGATTTGATTCTATAAGGGTTCGGAGTGTTGATAGTAACTCTACCCCCTGATGGTGGTCTATAGCAGCCAATGATGTTGATAGCTTCTGATGATGGCAAAAAGAGTCTTGTAGCTAGGCATTCGAATTCCCTAGGTTTGGAGACTGCAAGGAATTTGTGTGCTACGAATTTAATGTTAACTTATATGACCACTCCCCCGTCCCCTTGTGGGTCTGTCCAGTCAAAAGATATTAAAAGATGGCAGCGCTATTTGTTGGTCTAGGGTGGTGCCTTTTAATCACATTTCAGTAACTATCATTGGGGCTTGTGTGCAATACCCATGTTCTAACAATATCATTTTTTTCTGTACGCTACAGACATTAATTAGCATTATTTTTAGGCCAGGAGCAGTTACAAATTCAGCTGGAGAAATGGGGGGTGATATGGCCTAGGTTTGCTTTGACATTCCCTGAATAAAGGAGAAGAATTATAAAAACAGGTCACTCACCTGTAACAGTAGTTCTAGGAGTGGTATATGTTGTTCATCCACACTATTTGGCATGTCCCTTTCCCTTTAAGGATCACCGGAAGGTCTTCAAGCTGGCTCCTCCCACCCACCCTGGTGGTATATCCCTCAGCTCCGCCCCATGACACCAGATCTTAGTTCGCTGGAAGCCAGGTTTTGTGCATCCGCAGCTGAGGAGGTCGGGTGGGTCCGTGTGGATGAACACCATATACCACTCCTAGAAAGATCAGTTAGGCAAAAACTTTTGTCTTAACAGTAGGTCTTCTAGGAATGTCTCTTGCAGTAAGTCATTACTTCTGGGAGTTCTCGATAGGTGGCGCTCTAACACTGCAGTTCTCCTCTAGCAGAATCCACACCAGGGACCACCACATGACCTCACTTCCTGGGTTGTGCCTATAAAAGTGGGTGGTCCCTGGTAGTTTCTGCTCCCCGCCGGTTTCAGCTCGCATAGGCGAGGGTCCGAGGTACCAAGCCTCCCGACCCTACATCATTTTTCCCTGTTACAGAATGGCAGGGGGTCGGAGGGAGGGAAGCTACTTACTGCAAGAGACATTCCTAGAAGATCTACTGTTACGACAAAAGTCTTTGCATAACTGAACCATCTTCCATGGAATGGTCTCTTGCAGTAAGTCATTACTTCTGGGAGATTCCCAAGCAGTTATGTGGCAGTGGGGTGGCCAGATATGGCGCACTGCCATACATATAGTGTGGTCTCAGGACCGACAGGAACTGAGAGTAGTATATCAGCATATAAAGAGAATTTTGTAATTTATCAGTAAGTACTCCATTATAGTATTTGTTATAGGGTTATGGCTGAAAGACAAGCCAGACTGGCTTTTACCAGGCATCGTTTACAGAAGAAAGAGTCCTGAAAGAACTCCTAAAACTCAAGGTGGACAAAGCAATGGGGCCTGATGGATTCACCCTTGAATCCTAAAAGAGCTAAGGGAGCACCTAGTGACACCACTAAACAAATCATGGGAAGATGGGGTGGTGCCGGAGGACTGGAGGAGGGCAGATGCAATTCCCCTTCACAAAAGTGGGAGCAAGGCAGAAGCAGGAAACTACAGACCTGTTAGTTTGACCTCAGTGGTGGGGAAAATTATGGAATCACTTCTGAAAGAAAGAATTGTTCAGTACCTAGAGGCCAGCGGGGCACAGGACCCAAAGCAGCATGGATTCACAGCAGGAAGGTCATGTCAGACAATCTAATCGATTTCTTTGACTGGGTGACCAAAGTAATAGACCAAGGAGGGGCTGTGGATATGGCCTACCTAGACCTTAGCAAGGCATTTGACACAGTCCCGCACAAAAGATTAATAATCAGGTTAGCCAGCCTGGGAGTGGGTCCCAGAGTGGTAGCCTGGGTAGCAAACTGGCTGCACAACAGGACACAGAAGGTAATAGTGAATGGAACACATTCTGAAGAAGGGGTTACTAGTGGAGTACCTCAGGGCTCAGTACTGGGTTCAGTCCTCTTTAACATCTTTACAGGTAACATTGCAGAGGGTCTGGAAGGAAAGGTATGCCTCTTTGCAGATGACACAAAGATCTGTAACTGAGTTGATACACAAGTGGGGGTAGAAAGGATAAGAAGGGACTTGGCAAGGTTGGAGGAATGGTCAGACTTATGGCAACTTAGATTCAATACAAAGAAGTGCAAAATAATGCACCTGGGAAATAAAAATCCAGGAGAAGAGTACACAATAGCAGGGGAGGTACTAACAAGAAGAATGGAAAGGGATCTGGGTGTAGTCATATCAGATGACCTAAAGGTGGGTAAGCAATGTGAGAAGTCAGTAAGGAGAGCCAGGGGGATACTGGGATGCATAGGGAGGGGCATCACAAGTAGAAAAAGGGAAGTGGTTATCCCTCTGTACAGACAGTTCGTGAGACCCCATCTGGAGTACTGCATGCAGTTTTGGAGACTGCATCTATGCAAGGACAGAGACAGGATGGAAGCAGTCTAGAGGAGGGCAACTAAAATGGTGCAGGGCCTACATCAGAAACCATATGAAGAGAGACTGAGAGAGCTTAATATGTATACCCTTGATGAAAGTAGGGACGGGGGGACATGATAGAAATTTTTAAGTACCTCAAGGGAATCAACAAAGTCCAGGAGGGTAGCATCTTTCAGAAAAAGAGATGTGTAAGAACAAGGGGACACAATTTAAAGTCAGAGGGGGGACGGCTCAGGGGTAATGTGAGGAAATTCTTTTTCACCGAGAGAGTGGTGGACGCATGGAACCACCTTCCTGGAGAGGTTGTGGGGTCTAAAACAGTGGGGGAATTCAAACATGCATGGGACAGACATAAGGCCATTATAGTGGGGGGTTGCAAGAAGTAGGCTGTTGGTTAACTAGAATCGGCAGCTTATCCAATAGGTAGGGAAATGGGCAGACTGCGTGGGCCAAGTGGTCCTTATCTGCCGTTAAAGTCTATGTTTCTATCGTCAGATGGGTTAAGCAGATGTAAACCCGATCAGGGTATGGCATATCAGATACTGTAATAAATCAGAAAAAATTCAGCCATATAATGGAGTAACTGGTAGGTTTTCAGTGGCCTGCACAGGAAGAGACAGTATATGTCAAAGCCTATTGGGTTTTGGGTAGTAACCCAAATAAATACAGGTTACTCACCTGTAACAGGAGTTCTAGGAATGGTATATGTTGTTCATCCACACTTTCGGGCAGGTATCCTTGCCGCTTTAAATCTTGCTGGAAGGTCTTCAAGCTGGCTCCTCCCACCCACCGGGTGGTAAAACTCTGCTCCTCCCATGAGCCAGATCTGGCCCGCTGGAAGCTCAGGTTGTCGCGTCAGGCCGGGAGGTCGGATTGAACAGGTGGATGAACAACATACCATTCCTAAAACTCCTGTTACAGGTGAGTAACCTGTATTCTAGGACATGGATATGTTGTTCATCCACACTTTCTGGCAGACTCCTAGCAGTTCTCTGGGAGGAGGGAGGCAAGGTGCACACCCCCTACTTAGGGAATAGAGACTGGAGAACCGAGGCCCCAAAACCAGCATCCCAGCGTGACTCAAGGTCGATGTGGTAGTGGGTTATGAAGGTATGTGCCGACTTCCAGGTAGCAGCCCTGCAGATATCCTGGATAGGGACGTCCCTGGAAGCAGCTACCGATGCAGCGGTATGGCGGGTAGAATGAGCTCTTATCCCTCTGGGAGGCTCCATGCCCGCCAACCTATAGCAGAGATCTATGCAGGAGGTGACCCACCTGCTTATCGTCTGCTTGGCTGCAGGTCTGCCAGGTGCGGCTTCAGCGTAGGTGACAAACAGCTGGCGAACCTCTCCCCGAACTTCAGCCGTGCGCTCCTTATAGTAAGCGAGCGCCCTTCTAGGGTCCAGAGTATGGAGCCTATATTCAGCCTCCGAGGTGTGATTGGGGTAGAACACCGGCAGAGTCAACACCTGGTTAAGGTGAAACTCCGACACCACCCTCGGAAGGAATTTCGGGTGGGGGCGCAGGACAACCATGTGCCTGTGGAAGACCAGGTAAGGAGACTTGATGGAAAGCGCCTGGAGCTCTCCCATCCTTCTGGCTGACGTGATAGCCACCAAGAAGGCGGTCTTCCACGACAGGTGAGAGAAGTCACAACTGTGCATTGGTTCGAATGGCTTGCCCATGAGCTTTGCCAATACCAGCAGTAGATCCCACGGAGGTGGAGTTTCTCGCACCGGAAGGGAAATGTGATCAAGGCCTTTGAAAAAGCGCCAGACCACCTTCTCCTGTGCCACCGACTGCTTCCCTGCCCGTGCCCGGTAAGCAGAGATGGCTGCCAGGTGCACCTTTAGGGTCGTCAACCTAAGCCCTTGCTGAGAAAGGGACCATAGGTAGTCCAAGATGCTTGCCAAGGGACAGGAGGAAGGGTCCAGGCCCTTGCCCTGACACCAAATGGAGAATCTTTTCCATTTGAAGGCATAGCATTTTCTGGTCGACTCCTTATGGGATGCCTCAACTACGTTGAGGACTTTGTCAGAAAGACCCAAGGCCTGCAACTCTAGACGCTCAGGAACCAGGCCGTCAGGTGCAGGGATTGAAGGTCCGGATGGAACACCTTCCCCTGATTGACTGATAGCAGGTCCGGGTGAGATGGGAGCTGCCTCGGGAGCCTGGAGCTGAGGCTGAGGAGATCTGGATACCAGCATTGGTGGGGCCAGTCTGGGGCTACCAGAATCACCTGCGCCTTGTCACTCCTCGCCTTGAGAAGCACCTTGTGGATCAAGGGAAATGGGGGAAAGGCGCAGAAGAGGCCTGGGGTCCACGGCCTTGAGAAGGCATCTCCCTGCAGAGAGCCCTGCTGAGGGGGGTGGGCATGAAACAGCCTCAGCTTCGCATTCTCCCTGGAGGCAAACAGGTCCACCTGAGGTGTGCCCCAGTGGGAGAACAGATCTTGTACTACCTCTGGCAGGAGAGACCACTCGTGGGACGCAGCCCCTATCCGGCTTAGGGCATCAGCCAGGGTGTTGGAGGCTCCTGCCACATGGATGGCTAGGAGATCCGCCTCCAGGCTGTGCACAAGTGACCAAACGCGGAGAGCTTCCTTGCACAGAGGCATGGAGCGCGTCCCGCCCTGGCGGTTTAGGTAGTACATGGTCGTGGTATTGTCCGTCTGGACCTGAACCACTTGACCCCGTAGAAACGGAGCAAAGGCAGTGAGGGCTAGACGAACTGCCCGAAGCTCCAGCAGGTTGATATGGCATCGGGACTCCCGAGGGGACCAGAGGCCGTGCGCTCTGTGCTCCCCCAGATGGGCACCCCAACCCATCAGAGAGGCATCGGTCGATAGAGAGACCGTTGGCTCGGGGCGGACAAACGGGATGCCCTCCTGGAAATGAGCTGGAATGGTCCACCACTGGAGAGCATTCCACATCCCCTGGGTCACCGTCACTAGCTGGTCCAATGGATCGTAGCGTTGTGACCACTGGCTGGCCAATCCCCACTGAAGGGGACGCATGTGCCAGTGGGCCCAACGGACCATGCTGGTGCAGGCCGCCATGAGATCCAGGAGGCGCAGGAAGTCCCGGGCAGGGCACGCTTGCCCAACCAGAAATGATTGGGCAAAGGAGGAAGAACCTCGGCCCTGTCCGCCAGGAGCCGTGCTCTGGCTCGAAGAGAGTCGAGCTCTGCCCCGATGAAAAGAATCACCTGCTAAGGTCCGAGTTCCGACTTGGCCTCGTTGATGAGAAGGCCGATCTGAGAGCAAACCTGGAGTGCCAGATCTCTGGACCGCTCAACCTCCTGTCTGGAGGGGGCTGCTATCAGCCAGTCGTCCAGGTAAGGGTACACCCGGACCCCTCAGCGCCACAGGAATGCTGTCACCACTGCCATGCATTTGGTGAAGACCCTGGGAGCAAGAGAAAGACCGAAGGGCATGGCTCAGAACTCATAAAGGGATCCCTCCGCTCGAAAGCGAAGGAATCTCTGGAGAGACGGACGGATAGGGACGTGAAAGAATGCGTCCTGTAGGTCCAGAGAACAGAACCACATGCCTCATTCCAGGGATGGTATTATCTGAGCCAGAGAGACCATCCTGAAGGTCCGAGACCGTAGAAACTTGTTTAGGTCGTGCAGGTCGAGAAGTGGTGCCAGCCCCGTCCGTTTGGGACCAGGAAGTACCTGGACACAAACCCGGGTCTGGGGGCGCCACCTCTCTGACCACCTCTTTCTGAGGAGCAGAGCAATGTGGCTCGGTGAGGCGACAGCGAGCAGGACCCAGGCCCCAGTGGCTGGAAGGCCGAGGCCTGCTTTCACGAACTCCAGAGCAGAGCCCTTTCCTACCACTTCCAGCACCCACCGGTCTGTGGTGATAGCGGACCAGGCGGAAAGGAAGTGGCGGGCCGCCTCCACGGGGAACCTGGGGTGGAGTGACGAGGTTGGGGTGACATCCCTCAACCCGTCACTGGGCAGGCTTGGAGGAGGGACCGGCCGAGGCACCTCCTGGGCCTTTACCTCCCTGCTTCCTGGAAGAGGAAGCCGTAGGCTTAGGCTTGGGATGCCAAGTCCGAGCCTGCTGGCCCTGATGCTGCTGGGCCAGACGTGCCGTGGGCGCAGACAGACGAAAGGGCTGGGTTGCGGTCTGTGGCCCTTGTCCCTCTGGGCGGATGAGACAGAGTCCAGAGTGGCACTGGACTTTTCGATCCTCTGGAGGTGACCTTGCACTCCAGGGCCGAAGAGGTCGGTCCCCAAGAAGGGGACATCCGCCAACTTGTGCTGGGTATCCACTGTGAAGGTGGATATCCTCAGCCATGCCCGACGGCGCATAGCCACTGTGGCCGTGACTAACCTGGCACATGAGTCGCTGATGTCCAGAGCAGTCTGAAGTTGCTGATTGGCCACTGCCCTGCCCTGGTCCCGCACCTGCTTGACCGTGGTCTGCAGGTCAGCCGGGAGATGAGGGACTACCTCGTCCAGGGAGCCCAATAGGGCTTGAGAAAAGTGTGCCATCAGCACAGCCGAGCTGGCCTGACGAAGGCCAAGGGAGGGCGCAGCGTAGACTTTGCGCCCGGCGTAGTCCAACTTCTTGGACTCCTTGTCGGGAGGCTTGTCCACGTCCCTGGCGCTTCCGGCATGCCGGAAGACGCTGTCGGTAACCAACCCCTCGGCTGAGGGGTGTTCCGAAAACCCGGACAGGGAACCGGTAGGGACGGCATACTTCCTCGCCATCCTGGCCGAAGGCGCAGGGCAGGAAGCAGGACGCTGCCAGAGCTCCAAGGCCGGGCCGACAATGGCCTTGGCCACCGGAAAGGCCTCCGTGGGAGAATCCCCTCGGTCCAATATCTCCGTTAGGGGATACTTGGCCCACTTGGATACGGATTCGAGCTGTATCCCGGTGGACTCTGAGATGAGCCTAAGCAAACCCATGAAGTACGATGAGCTATCGTCCAGCAACTGACCTCCGGAGAACTCCAAGTCGACCTGCCTGGAGAACAGGGAGGAATCGTCGCCGGACTCAGACGAGTTCGCATAGAGCTGCCTTGAGCCTGAGCCACCCTCCACCTGCCGAGGGCGGTCGGGAGTCAGGGTGACAGACAGCCTATGGGGCAGGCCCTGGGCCGACCGAGAATTCTTCGTCGGGGCCCCAAATTTCGGCTGTGGAGGCGGAGGTTCCACCAGAATCAGTGGGGCAGCTGGTTTCGGTCGAGCAACAGGCCCGGGGGCAGGCGCCTCGGCTAGGGGTTGCTTCAGCCACTCCGGTGACAGCCACTTGATGGCCGGGGAAGGCGACAACGTCGGCTTACTCCTGGACAGAAGGAGCTGTTGCCACATAAGGTCCTCATAAGCGTCGCCGCAACTTGGTGAAGCCTCTCCTAGATCCGAGGAGGAAGGCGAGAGGCCGGCCGCGCCCACTTACTAGCGGTACCGGAGACCGAGACTGTCATATCGTGGGGATCGGCTGGACCGAGAAGATGTCAGAGACCGAGAACTTCGGTGTTTCCGAGGCGGGTTCTGGGGCAGGGCGGGGGAAACCCGCTCTCCCCTCGGCTCGGAAGTTTCAACCGTGGACTCCGGAACCGGAGGCACAGGCAAGCCCACGGCAACCTCGATCTCTGCTGGGGAACTGGGGAGTGAGGGTTTTCGGCTTCACGGTCGAAGCAATCCGGTCGGGAATCTGAGAAAAATCTCGACATGCGTCGATGGGTGTCTCGGTCAGCTGACCTGGCGGGGACACCGTGAGGCCAGTGGCGAGCTGAAGGATCGACCGAAGTCGACGGTCGACTACTCGGAGGGGACCCTCCGCTCCCAAGAGCATCGACGGAGGGACTTACTTTGGAGTCCTCTTTGGGACCAAGAGGAAAGTCCTGAGTTGTTGGTCCCTCTCCCTTGGTGGAAAGGGACTGACAGAGCTCCTTAAAAGAAGCTGAATAAGAGGATCCCAAGGAGAGCGGGATAAAGGCTGCGGCCGAGGAAGACGAAGATGTGGCCTGCGCCGCCGCCTCCTCGAGGGCGATCATCTGCTCGAGATGTTCCGCCAAGCCAGCCGCCGCAGAAACCGCCAAACGGGCCTCCTTCGACTTTACCGGCGGGTAACGTTTCTCGGGGCGCCCAAGTTGTAAACGGGCGCAGTCTTCCAGGACGACCCAGAAGCGAAGAGCACAGGTCGCAGGCCCGCGGGTCGTGCTCAAGACCTAAGTAGACGACGTGGAGTGCGGATCCGCCCGAGACATCTTTCAAGTTCGCATGGGCACCTCCGAAAACCGAGTCGATTTGTCCATCGCAGACGAAAGCTAAATGACCGAAGTCTTGAAAACCTTAAAAGTTATTTCGGTAAACCGAAGAAATAGGAACCAGTCTTATACACAGAGCGTTAAGGAGGGAACCTGAGCTTCCAAGCGGTAAGGAAGATCTGGCGTCATGGGGTGGAGCCAAGAGTTTTACCACCCGGGTGGGTGGGAGGAGCCAGCTTGAAGACCTTCTGGCAAGATTTAAAGCGGCAAGGATACCTGCCCGAAAATGTGGATGAACAACATATCCGTGTCCCTAGAATACAATGTTATTATTTAGTAGTGCTACAGTGTAGCAGGGTAGTATAGTGGTTTGCCATGTCTGGCAAGGCATTAGGAAAATGTATCCATTTTTGGAATAAATAGGCTACATAAGTAGCAAACAAAGATGTTATGAAATGAAACAATGTATCTATTTCATAATGAAATCCAGTGGCTCTTAGAGTCAGTAGTATTGATGTAGTCAATACTGTACCCGTTTTAGGGTAAAGACATGGAATGCAACAGAGTGATGTAGTCAGTTCCATCGTGCATTAGTAGTCTCATTTGCAAGGGGGTCCCAAGTATGTCAGGGCCTGCCGCTTTTTTAGGCGTAAACCTGAAATGTTAGTATGGTGGGCCTTCTATTTATACTGCTGGGCGAACAGAAGTTTAAATAATGATCTGGATGATTGCAATTATGAGACATTAGATCTCATCTTTGAGATTCCAAACATGATAATCTGGGAAAAATCATGTTTTTTTTTTTTTCCAAGTAGCACAGACTGAAAAACTAAAGTCTTGCAGAGTTTAGAATATATCTGCACTCACCATTGTTTCTGTGGCCTTTATCTATGGCCTGGTGAGTACTGCATGTAGTAGTAAAAGGTTGGTAAAAATATTATGATCTATATTATAATATTATTAGGATATATCGACTGTTTCTCAGGATGTGAGTAGTAGTAGGCCCTGTTCGTGGGAGGGACATGAGGGTCCGGCGCACAACAGGCCGAGAGGCATTCAGATGAAATGGCAGTAATGGCCTGCAACACTGATACTTCAAATGTGGCTAGATGTATAAAGCCTCATGGGAAAGGCCTCAGTATAATTTCAAATCGAAGCCCCCAGAAAAAGTCTCTGAGGCCTAGAAGAGGAGACTGGGGCGTAGTCTGAAGTTTTTAATGAGAGGTAGAGGCATCCGGCTGTCCTAAAGGGCGGTCACAGGTTGGTTTTAGATGTGTTCCTTGTCATTCATTCTCTGCCTCTGAGGTTTCCTTTTTTGGTCATAGTAATTTCCAGTTTTGTATGAATAACTATACTGAGGGCGTGGTTTGTGGTACATATATCGTACTGTTTTTAGTTGTTTGCCTGAGGCTTGTATGGCTGTCCACTATTGTTTGCGCCTTTGGGCCAAAGAGATGGTCGCAAAAAAAAAAAAAAAAGGGGGCATTAGCCACTTCTTGATCAATATCAAGTGCCAGCCCTACAAGTTCGTAACTGCCTGACGAAGCGTGAGTAAGAATACTGACTGCAGAGGCTCCAGGCCAAGTGTCGCAATGTCACGCCGAGAGAGGGAGGTAGGCAGGCTCTGTCTGGTGGGAGGACATGAGGTCCGGGGCGTGACACAGGCCGAGAGGCATCCCGATGAAGTGACCGTAACGGCCTGTAACAGTAATGCCTCTATTAAATATGTATATATGAACATGATAAACATGTTACCTTCCGCCCTGAGGTGTGCCTCTATAATACTGGTGAGATTATCCGCAAGGAATAGGCGACAGTATGATGCCTTAGGCAGTTCTGGATCCCGAGTAGCGGACGCCAAAGAATCTGATATGTTGATTGTAGTAAAATATGAAGTTGATGTCGATGAAATAAGTCCCTTTAAATAGTAGGGGTATGCCATATATTTTGTTGATAAATAGCCTCCTAGCTGTATACATTGGCGTCGTCGACTGGTGGGTTTTTTGCTCTGCAAAGGAGTATAAAAAAGCCCTGTACCCTTGTTGATAAAGGAGGCAGCTAAGAGACATCCGTCGAAGGGGTACACCCTGTTGATGAGATTATGTAACCATGTTAATGTTCAGTTGACGGAAATGTTTTTCCATTATATATATATACATACACACAAATATATACATATAAAGTGAGCCTCTGTAGCATGTTGTTGGAGGCCTCCCGTTGACGGGAATATAGTGTAAGCCTCTGTAGTCTGTTCTGTGATGAAAATGATGTAGAAATGCCTGCCATCGACGGGGTCTTCTTGATAATATATGTTTAGCATATATGACCGTTGAAAGGCGGTCAGGCAGGACTTCAGGTGAAGGAATACCTTCTGTTCCGATGCTTCTTGAAAAGGACTCGGTGTTGTTGGAGCCTATTAGAGTTCCTTGAGTCATCCATCCTTAAAACTCTTGTTTGAGAATAGGAATATGTTGGCGTTTATGAAGCCCAGGCACCCCAAGCTATGGGTTCAATCCATGTAGTAGACTGCTGACAGAAAAGTAAGCTGCTGTTACAGCTGAAGCTGGCGGGAAAATGAACGGAGACTACCAGGGACCACCCACTTTTATAGGCACAGAACAGGAAGTGAGGTCGTGTGGGTGGCCCCTGATGTGGATACTGCTAGAGGATAACTGCTGTGTTAGAGTGCCACCTATCGGGAACTCCCAGAAGTAATGACTTACTGCAAGAGACCATTCCGTGGAAGATCTACTGTTACAGGTGAGTAACCTGTTTTTCTAGGATTGTGGACATGTTGTTCATCCACACTATTTAGCAGACACCTAGCAGTTCTCCAGGAGAAGGGAGGCAAGGCGCACAACCCCACTGATACTCATTTGGGGAAAAGAGATTGGAGAACTGAGGCCTCAAAACCAGCATCCCGGCGTGACTCAAGGTTGATGTGGTAATGGGTAATGAAGGTGTTTGCTGACTTCTAGGTAGCAGCCAGACAGATTTCCTGGATAGGGATGTCCCTGGAAGCAGTGGTATGGCGGGTAGAATGAGCTCTTATCCCTCTGGGAGGCTCCATGCTCGCCAACTCGTAGCACAGACTTATGCAAGATGCAATCCACCTTGCAATAGTCCGTTCTGCTGCAGGTTTGCGAGAAGTGGCTTCAGTGTAGGTGCCAAAGAGCTGGCGAACTTCTCCCAGAATTTCCGCCATCCTTTCCTTATAATAGGAGAGGGCTCGTCTCAAGTCCAGGGTATGGAGCCTGTATTTGGCCTCAGAGGTATAATTAGGGTAGTATACTGGCAGAGTTAACACCTGGTTAAGGTCAAACTCTGACACCACCTTCGGAAGGAATTTCGGGTTGGGGTGTAGGATAACCTTGTCCCTGTGGAAGACCAGATAAGGGGAGTCCACCGAAAGCACCTGGAGCTTCCCTGTCCTTCTGGCAGATGTGATCGCCACCAGGAAGGCCATCTTCCACAAGTGTGACAACTCACACTTGTGCATTGATTCGAATGGCTTGTCCATGAGCTTTGCCAGTACCAGCAGTAGATCCCACGGAGGCGGAGGTTCACGCACAGGAGGAGATATGTGATCCAGGCCTTTGAAAAAGTGCTCCCCACCACTGTCTCCTGCACCAACATTGGCTGACCGGCCCGCGCCCTGTAAGCAGAGATGGCTGACAGGTGCACCCTAAGGGTCGATGACCTAAGACCCCCTTTGGACAGAGACCAAAGGTAGTCGAGAACATTAGCCACTGGACAGGACAGAGGGTCCAGGCCCTTGCCCTGACACCAAATGGAAAACCTTTTCTATTTGAAGGCATAAAATTTCTTGGTCGATTCCTTTCTGGATGCCTCCACCACAGTGAAGACATCCTCGGAAAGACCCAACGCCTGGAGCTCTAGCCGCTCAGGTACCAGGCTGTGAGGTGCAGGGATTGAAGGTCCTGATGGTATACCTTCCCCTGATTGAGAGAGATCAGGCCCGGGCATGCTGGAAGCCGCTCTGGGGGTCTGCAGCTGAGACTGAGGAGATCTGGATACCAGAACTGGCGCGGCCAGTCTGGGGCTACCAGAATCCCCTTCGCCTTGTCCCTCCTCACCTTGAGGAGCACCTTGTGTACCAAGGAAAATGGAGGAAAGGCATAGAAGAGGCCTGGGGTCCATGGCCTTGAGAAGGCATCCCCCTGCAGCGAGCCCTGCTGTGGGGCGCGGGCGTGAAACAGCTTCAGTTTGGTGGAGTCCCTGGAGGCAAACAGGTTCACCATCGGTTTGCCCCAGTGGGAGAACAGGCTGTAAGCTACCTCTGGATGGAGAGACCAGTCGTGGGATGTCTCGCCTAAGCTGCTGAGAGCATCCGCCAGATGGTTTGAGGCTCCTGCCACATGAATAGCTGGGAGATCTGCCTCCAGACGGCTGACGAGGGTCCAGATGCGGAGTGCCTCCCTGCAAAGCAGAAGGGAATGCATGCCGCCCTGTTTTTTGAGGTAGTACATGGTTGTGGTATTGTCAGTCTTGGCTTGAACCACTTGACCCTGGAGCTGAGGATCGAAAGCGGACAGCACTAGTCTGACTGCTCTGAGACCCAACAGGCTGATGTGGTATCGTGACTCCTTGGAGGTCCAGAACCCATGGGCCCTTTTGTCCCCCATGTGGGCTCCCCAGCCCATGAGAGAGGCATCAGTTGTGAGGACAGCCATTGGCTCGAAGCAGACAAACTGGATCCCTTCCTGCAACCAGTCTGGGGTGGACCACCATTGGAGAGTGTCCCATATCTTCTGAGTTACAGTGATCAGCTGGACAAAATGACCGTGGCACTGAGTCCACTGGGCTGCCAGTTCCCACTGGAGGGGGTACATGTGCCACCAGGCCTAAAGGACCACGGAGGTGCACGCCGCCATGTAATCAAGAAGGCACAGAAAGTCCCGGTCAGGGCGCAATTGCCCAACCAGAAATGACTGAGCGAAGGAGGAGAGAACCTCCGCCCTGTCCGCCGGAAGCCGAGCTCTGCCCTGATGAAGCATATCACCTGGGAAGGCACGAGTTCCGACTCGGCCTCGTTGATCAGGAGGCAGAGTTGGGAGCAGGTCTGGAGGGCCAGGTCCCTGGACCTCTCCACCTCCTGCTGGGTACCTGCTAAGAGTCAATTGTCGGTGAGGTGAGATTCAGCCCTGAGATGGGCTGCCACCACTGCGATGCATTTGGTGAAGACCCGTGGGGCCGAGGACAGGCTGAACGGCATGGCTCAGAACTCATCTAGGGTCTTTTCAGCTCTGAAGCAGAGGAACTGCCAATGAGATGGACGGATTGGGACGTGAAAGAACGCGTCCTGCAGATCCAGTTAACAGAAAATACAGGTTACTCACCTGTAACAGGAGTTCTAGGAATGGTATATGTTGTTCATCCACACTGTCTGGCAGGTTCCTTGCCACTTTAAATCTTGCCGGAAGGTCTTCAAGCTGGCTCCTCCCACCCACCCGGGTGGTAAAACTCTCGGCTCCACCCCATGATGCCAGATCTAGCCTGCTGGAACCCAGGTTGCGCGTCAAAGCCGGGGAGGCCGGGCGAGTCGTGTGGATTAACAACATATACCATTCCTAGAACTCTTGTTACAGGTGAGTAACCTGTATTTCTAGGGACATGGATATGTTGTTCATCCACACTTATTGGCAGACTCCTAGCAGTTCTCCGGGAGAAGGGAGGCAAGGCGCACACCCCCTACTTAGGGAATAAGGACTGGAGAACCGAGGTCCCAAAACCAGCATCCCAGCGAGACTCAAGGTCGACGTGGTAATGGGTAATAAAGGTGTGTGCTGACTTCCAGGTAGCAGCCCTGCAGATTTCCTGGATAGGGACGTCCCTGGAAGCAGCCACCGATGCAGTGGTATGGTGGGTAGAATGAGCTCTTATCCCTCTGGGAGGCTCCATGCCTGCCAACCTATAGCAGAGATCTATGCAGGAGGTGACCCACCTGCCTATCGTCTGCTTGACTGCAGGTCTGCCAGGTGCGGCTTCAGCGTAGGTGACAAACAGCTGGTGAACCTCTTCCCAAACTTCAGCCATTCGCTCCTTGTAGTAAGCGAGCGCTCTTCTAGGGTCCAAAGTATGGAGCCAATATTCGGCCTCCGAGGTGTGACTGGGGTAGAACACCGGCAGAGCCAACACCTGGTTAAGGTGAAACTCCCCACCACCTTCGGAAGGAATTTCGGGTGGGGGCGCAGGACAACCTTGTCCCTGTGGAAGACCAGATAAGGAGACACGATAGAAAGCACCTGGAGCTCTCCCATCCTTCTGGCTGACGTGATAGCTACCAAGAAGGCAGTCTTTCATGACAGGTGGGAGATGTCACACCTGTGCATCGGTTCGAATGGCTTACCCATGAGTTTAGACAATACCAGCAGTAGATCCCACGGAGGCGGAGGTTCACGCACAGGAGGAGATATGTGATCAAGGCCTTTGAAAAAGCACCCGGCCACCTCCTCCTGCGCCAAGGAACAGGAGGAAGGGTCCAAGCCCTTGCCCTGACACCAAATGGAGAATCTCTTCCATTTGAAAGCATAGCATTTTCTGGTAGACTCCTTATGGGATGCCTCAACAACATCGAGGACCTCGTCGGAAAGACCCAAGGACTGGAACTCTAGCCGCTCAGGAACCAGGCCGTCAGGTGCAGGGACTGAAGGTCCGGATGGAATACCTTCCCCTGATTGACTGAGATCAGGTCCGGGCGGGTTGGAAGCCGACTCGGGAGCATGGAGCTGAGACTGAGGAGATCTGGATACCAGAACTGGCGGGGCCAGTCTGGGGCTACCAGAATCACCTGCGCCTTGTCCCTCCTCGCCTTGAGAAGCACCTTGTGGATCAAGGGAAATGGGGGAAAGTCGCAGAAGAGGCCGGGGTCCACGGCCTCGAGAAGGCATCCCCTGCAGCGAGCCCTGCTGAGGGGGGGCGGGCATGAAACAGTCTCAGTTTCGCATTCTCCCTGGAGGCAAACAGGTCCACCTGAGGCATGCCCCAGTGGGAGAACAGATCTTGTACTACCTCCGGCAGGAGAGACCACTAGTGGGACGCAGCCCCTATCCGGCTTAGGGCATCGGCCAGAATGTTGGCGGCTCCTGCCACATGAATGGCAAGGAGATCCGCCTCCAGGCTGCGCACGAGTGACCAAATGCAGAGAGCTTCCCTGCACAGAGGCATGGAGCGCGTCCCGGCCTGGCGGTTTAGGTAGTACATGGTCGTGGTATTGTCCGTCTGGACCTGGACCACTTGGCCCCATAGAAATGGAGCGAAGGCGGTGAGGGCTAGACGAACCGCTTGAAGCCCTAGCAGGTTGATGTGACATCGGGACTCCCAAGGGGACCAGATGCCGTGCGCTCTGTGCTCCCCCAGATGGGCACCCCAACCCATCAGAGAGGCATCAGTCGATAGAGAGACCGTCGGCTCAGGGCGGACAAACGGGATGCCCTCCTGCAGATGTGCTGGAGCGGTCCACCACTGGAGGGTGTTCCACATCCTCTGGGTCACTGTCACTAGCTGATCCAAGGGATCGGGGTGCTGTGACCATTGGCTGGCCAGCCCCCATTGAAGGGGACGCATGTACCAACGGACCACGCTGGTGCAGGCCGCCATGAGGCCCAGGAGGCACAGGAAGTCCTGGGCAGGGAGCAACTGCCCAACCTGAAATGATTGGGCAAAGGAGGAAAGAACCTCGGCTCTGTCCGCCGGGAGCCGTGCTCTGGCTCGTAGAGAGTCGCGCTCTGCCCCAATGAATTGTATCACCTGTTTGGCACGAGTTCTGACTTGGCCTCGTTGATGAGGAGGCCAACCTAGGGCAAACCTGGAGGGCGGGATCTCTGGACCACTCCACCTCCATTCTGGAGGAGGCTGCAATCAGCCAGTTGTCCAGGCAGGGGTACACCCAGACCCTTCGGCGCCGCAGGAATGCTGTCACCACTGCCATGCATTTGGTGAAGACCCTGGGAGCTAGGGAAGGCCGAAGGGCATGGTCCCGGAACTTCGTGGGGATCCCTTTGCCCTAAGCGGAGGAATCTCTGGTGGGACGGACGGATTGGGACGTGAAAGAATGCGTCCTGGAGGTCCAGAGAACAGAACCACACGCCTTGTTCCAAGGATGGTATTATCTGAGTCAGTGTGACCATCCTGAAGGTTCGAGACCTTAGGAACCTGTTCAGGTAGTGCAGGTCTAGAATGGGGCGCCAGCACCCCCCCCGTCCGTTTCGGGACCAGGAAGTATCTGGACACAAACCCCGGGTCTGGTGGAGAATCCGCCACCTTCCTGATCACCTCTTTTTCGAGGAGCAGGGCGATGTCGGCTCGGCCAGCCGACAGAGGCTGTGGACCCCGTAGCCCCCCCGGAGGGGAGACGGCTCGGAAGGGCGGGGCCTGCTCAAACTCCAGGGGCAGGCCCTTTCCTAGCACCTCCAACACCCAGCAGTCCGTGATGATAGTGGACCAGGTGGAAAGGAAGTGGTGGAGCTGTCCCCCCATGGGGGAACCCAGGGGGGATGAAGAGGCTGGGGGCGACACCCCTCAACCCATCACTGGGCAGGCTTAGAGGAGGAACCGGCCAAGGGACCTCCTGGGCCTTTTCCTCCCTGCTTCCTGTTAAGGAAGCCACAGGCTTAGGCTTTGGGACGCCAAGCACGAGCCTGCTGGCCCTGATGCTGGTACTGTTGGGCCGGACGTGCCGCAGGGGCAGAAGGGCAAAAGGACTTATGTTGTTGACGACAGCCCTTGTCCTTCTGGGCGGAGGTGACAGAGTCCAGGGTAGCATTGGACTTTTCAATCTGCTGGAGTTGGCCTTCCACTACAGGGCTGAACAGGTCAGTCCCCAGGAAGGGGACATCCGCCAGGTTATGCTGGGTATCCACCGTGAAGGTGGATATCCTCAGCCATGCTCTGCGGCGCATGGCCACTGCGGCCGCAACTGATCTGGCACAGGAGTCTACAATGTCCAGAGCCATTTGGAGCTGCAGTTTTGCCACCGCCCTGCCTTGGTCTCGCACCTACTTGACCGTGGTCTGCAGGTCAGCCAGGAGATGAGGGATCACCTCATCCAGGGAGCCCATGAGGGCGTGGGAGAAGTGTGCCATCAGCATGGCTGAGCCGGCCTGGCGGAGGCCAAGGGAGGATGCAGCGTACACTTTGCGCCCGGCACAGTCCAGCTTTTTGGACTCCTTGTGGAGGCTTATCCACATCCCTAAGCGTTCCGGAATGCGGGAAAGCGCTATCGGTGACTACCCCTCCATGAGGGGTGCTCCAAAAAGGACAAAGAGCGGTGGGGACCGCATACTTTCTGGCCATCCTGGCCGAAGGCGCAGTACAGGATGCCGGCTGCTGCCAAAGCTCCAAGGCTGGGCCAACAATGGCTTCAGCCACCGGAAAGGCCTCCGTGGGCGAATCCCCTCGGTCCAGTATCTCCGTCAGGGGATACTTGGCCCGCTTGGATATGGGCTCGAGCTACATCCCGGTGGACTCCGAGATGAGCCAAAGCAGACCCATAAAAGGCGATGGGCTCTCATCCATCGACCGCCCACAGGAGGACTCCAGGTCAAGGGGCCTGGAAAACAGGGAGGAGTCGTCATCTGACTCCAAGGAGTTCACGAAGAGCTGCCTGGGGCCTGAGCCACCCTCCACCTGCCGAGGATGGTCGGGAGTGAGGGTGACTGACAACCTGTGGGGCAGGCCCTGACCCGACCGAGAGTCCTTGGTCGGCGCCCCCGATTTTGGTTGTGGAGGCGGAGGTTCCACCACAATCGGTGGGGCAGCTGGTTTCGGTCGAACAATCGGCCCAGGCTTGGGCACCTCAACTACAGCGAGGGGTTGTTTCGGCCGTTCGGGTGACAGTTGCTTGATGGCCGGTGAAGGCGATGGTGTCGGCTTGTTCCCGCACAAAAGTAACTGCTGCCACATTATGTCCTCGTAGCGTCGACGCAATTTGTGCCGAAGCCTCTCCTCTTCCGAGGAGGAAGACGAGGACGAGCGGCGCCGCCGCTTACTTCGGTGCTGAGACCGCCGATGTCGGCGGGATCGGCTGGACCGAGACGAGGTCCGAGACAGAGACCCTCGGTGTTTCCGAGGGCAGGTATGGGAAGGGGTGGGGGACACCCGCTCTTCCCTCGGCTCAGGAGCCTTGACCGGGGACTCCGGCACGGGAAGTGCAGGCAAGTCCTCTGTCTCCACTGGGGGAACTGGTGAAGAAGGGTTGTCGGCTTCACCAGTCGACAGCCCGTCCGACGGGTCGAGAAAAATCTTGACCGCGTCGACGGGTGTCTCGGCCGGCTGACCAGACAGGGACATCGTGAAGCCAGCGGCCTTAGCCGCAACCTCGACCGACGTAGAGTGTCGACTGTCCAGGGAAGGGGACCTCTCCAGCTCCCATGAATGCTGACGGTGGGACTTACCTTTCAAGTCCTTCTTTTTGGACCAAGAAGTGTCCCGATGACCCCTCTCCCTTCGTGGAAAGGGATTGGCAAAGCTCCTTAAAAGAAGCTGTGTAGGAGGATCCCAGAGAGAGCGGGATAAATGCCGCGACCAAGGAAGATGAAGATGCGGCCCGGGCCGCCTCCTCGAGGGCGATCATCTGTTAGAGTTGCTCAGCCGAGCCAGCCGCGGACACTGCCACGACCTCCTTGAACTTCACCGGTGGGTAGCGCTTCTCGGGGCACCCAAGCTGTAACCGGGCAGCGCGGTCTTCCAGGACGTTGGCCGAAAACGAATGGCATAACTCGCAGGCCTGCGGGTCATGATCTAGGCTGAGGCAGTAGACGCACGTGGAGTGCGGATCCATCTTGGACATTTTCTGCCCACCTGGGCACCGCCGAAATCCGTGAGTCGATTTGTCCATTGCAGCCGCGAAGGAGTAATTAGACCGAAGTCTTGAAAACTTTAGAATTAGTTTCGGGTGAACCGAAGAATTAGGATCCAGTCTACACGCAAAGCGTTAAGGAGGGAACCTGAGCTTCCAAGCGGTAAGGAAGATCTGGCGTCATGGGGCGGAGCCGAGAGTTTTACCACCCGGGTGGGTGGGAAGAGCCAGCTTGAAGACCTTCCAGCAAGATTTAAAGCGGCAAGGAACCTGCTAGACAGTGTGGATGAACAACATATCCATGTCCCTAGAACACATCGTTCCAGGAATGGTACGATCTGGGACAGCATGACCATCCGAAAGGTGCGTGACCCGAGATACTGATTCAGGTTGTGCAGATCTAGAATGGGACACCAGCCCCTCATCCACTTGGGCACCAGGAAGTACCTGGAGACAAAGCCTGGGTCTCCAGGAGAATCCACCATTGGAGCTACTGCCTCCCTGAGGAGGAGCAGAGCGATGTCGTATCGGACAGCCGACTGAGTATGGACAGATATTCTTTCCTCCTGTAGGGCGTGGGCTTGGCTTGGAGGGTACTGCTCGAATTCCAGAGGCAGTCCCTGACCGACCACCTCAGAGATCCACCTGTTCATGGTGACAGCAGACCAGGTGGAAAAGAAGTGGTGGAGCCGGCCCCTCATGGGAGGACCCAGAGCTGGTGTGACAGCCCCCGCCCCTTCACTGACTAGGCTTGAAGGAGGATCCAGAACCTGAACCTCGGCCTCCTTTACAGACCTGGAAGGGCCTGGGCTTGGGCCAGGGGGGCCTGGGCTTGAGCCAGGGGCGCCAAGCTTGAGCCTGCTGCTGCTGCCCTCCTTGAAAGGACGGTTGCTGTGCAGCAGGGGAAGAGTGCCAAAAGGGCTTCTTTTTCTTCTGCTGTTTCTTACTGAAGAACCTTTAGCAGAAGTGGCGTCCAAGGTGGCACTGGACTGTTCAATACGCTGAAGGTGACCAGCCACACCTGGGCCGAAAAGATCAGTGCCCAGGAAAGGCACATCAGCTAGTTTGTGCCGAGTATCTGCCAGGAAACAGGCGAGTCTCAGCCAAGCCCTGCGGTGAGAGGCAACTGCGGCTGCCAACAAGCGGGCAAAAGACTCCCCAATGTCCAGGGCCATCTGAAGCTGCAGTATGGCAACAGCCTGGCCCGGGTCCTGGACTTGCTTGACCGTTGTCTGCATGTTCATGAGGGAGGTATGGGAGGACTTCATCTAAAGACCCCAAGAGAGCAAGGGAGAAGTGTGCCATGATGACGGCCGAACTAGCCTAACGGAGGTCTAAAGATGAGGCTGCATAGACCTTTCGAGCCGTATGATCCAAGTTTTTGGATTCCTTCTTGGGAGGTCGGTCCGTGTCAGCAGAACTGCCAGTAGGCCTGAACACAGAGGCGGTCACCAGTCTCTCGGCCTAAGGGTGCTCTGTGAACCCCGCAAGGGACCCCATGGGCACTGCATATTTGCGGGCCATGCAGGCAGACGTAGGGGACAGGAGGCAGGGCACTGCCAAAGTTCTAAGGCCGGGCCAACTATGACTTCGGCCACAGGAAAGGCCTCCGTCATGGTATCCCCTCTCTTGAGGATGTCCATGACAGGATACTCCGCCTTTTTCTGGATAGGTTCGAGGGGCATCCCTGTAGACTTGGAGATGAGGCGAAGAATGCCCTGAAAGGATGAAGGACCTTCCTCCATCTCTATACCACCAGCCGATTTATCATCCCCGGGATAAGAATGTAGGTCGGTCTCATCCGAATACGAGGAATCCGGATACAATGGTTGACTGCCCAGGTCACCTTCGACCAGCTGAGGATAGTCCATGGTGACAGTGACTGAAAGATGTCGGGGAAGCCCAGTGTCTGCTCCATCTTCCTTAGAAAGAGCCCCTCCTACAGGCTGCTCAGGCGGTGTTTCCACCACTGTCGGTGGTGAGACCAGTTTAGGCCGAACTAGAGGTTTTGCCCGGGTCCGCGGGCGGGGGAACCAACTTAATCAGCAATGAAGGAGTCGGCTTTGGCCTGGGAGGCGGAAGCCAAGTAATGGCCGAGGCAGGCTTGTGCCCGGACAAAATCAGCTGTTGCCACATGAGGTCCTTGTAGCGCCAACGGAGTTTCCGCCAGAGCCTCTCCTTATCTGAGGACGACGACCAATGGCGTCGCTTCTTTTTTGCATGCTTGTAGCTTCTTCCTCGGCCTGTCAGTTGAGGAGGTCCTAGACCTCGATTGAGATCGGACGGTCCGATTTGATCGCTCGGGAGACACTGGCGGGACCGGTGATTTCCCAGGGTAGGGGATCACTTCCTCGATAGGATTCCCAGCGGGCAGGGTCTCCTTGTCGGGGAAAGAAAGGACCATAGTCTGACAGAGAATTGTCGACCGGAATCAGCGACAATGTTTCAATCGGGTCGATGATTATTTCAACCTCATCGTTCAACACTTCCGTCAAACTGGCCAGATGACAAAGTCCGAGAAGCCAGCAGCCGAAGAGGCAATTTCGACTGAAGTCGAGACTGCCAGTTCCTGGGACCGAGATCTCTCCTGATCCCAAGAACATCTTCGCCGAGACGAAGACGATCCCGGGTCCTTTTCCTGCTTACGGGACCGAGAGGAGTGCGTGCCCGCAGGACCCTCTCCCTTAGTTGGGAGAGACTGGCACAACTCTCGGAAGGAACCCGAGAAGGTGGAGCCCAGGTTGAGCGGAACGAAGAAGCTCCTAGAGGAAGATTCTGCAGCATGAGATGCTTCCTCCTCGAAGGCTTGTATGCTTTCCAATTGCTTGGCACATCCCGCAGCCGCGGAAACTGCCCACCGATCCTCCTCTGATTTCACCAGAGGGTTCCATTTTTCCGGCCTCCCCAACTTCAGACGTGCGAGATGGTCAGAGGACGTCAGAGTGAAATGCAAGACAAAAATAACACTTCAAGGTGTCATGGTCGACACCCAAGCAATGGATGCATGCGGTGTGGGGATCACTGCGTGACATTTTCTGGCCGCACGAACACCTGTGAAATCCGGGGGAAGACTAGTCTTCCATAATTGAAGATAAGCAATCGCTAATGCAAACTGGACAAATTTTCAGAATACCAAATTGGGGGGGCCCTAAGGTACAAGCAGTAGTGACAGTGGGCAAAGAAGTGCCTCCGACAGAACCAGAGGCTCTAAATCTTGGAATTGCTCTGTACCTGTGCATTGTAGGTATTAAGGTGCAGCACTTGGGGTTTAACATTTAACACCCTTCTCAACCCTATCTATACTGGTGCCACACCAGTATTATTATTTATGTATTTATTTTTTGTTTGCATCCTGGACCTCTCTGGTGGATAGTTTCAAAGTTTTTCCTGTGTCTTCTGCTGGACTAGTTTTTCACTCCCATGGGTTCGGTCAGTCTGGCCCTAAGTTAAGGGAGTTTATTTTTAACCAGTTTCCTGTTTGGAACTCAAAAGGGTCTTTTTGTGAGGTTCTAGATGAGTATTTAAACCACTGGGAAGGAAAGATTTCCCTATAACCAGACAAAAGTAGTTCTATACTGGGTAACTTGGAACGCTTACCTGTTTGGCGGTTGTGCTGGCAGTGACAGGAGGGTAGTCAACAGAGCTCAACTGCTGCAAAGCAGTCCTCACACTTTCAGAATTAACTTCAAACTCGCTCCGCCACACTTCAGTCAACATGTCTACAAAAGGCACGTTGGTGCTTGTAACCCACCCATGGTAACGCGGAGGAGACGTGCTTGTCCAATGAATGAATCCTCCTTCCACAAGGTGCTTGCAAAGCAGTTCACTGGTACAGAAAGCCAACCTTTGACCCTACAGAGGTAGAAACAAACATTAATGCTTTTTTGCAAGAATACATGCAGTATCAAGCTAGGTGATGACAACTGCTAATTCTTTCCTTTATTTATTTCAATAGTTTTACTAGGAAAGCCATGCTAAGCTGGTATCGGCTTGTTCCAGATGTGTCTGGGGGTGGGTGGGGGCGGACAACTACAAAGTACAGTGTACAAAAAATACAATCATATGGAAATAAGCATAACAAATGACAAACACATCAACAATAAAAATGCCATCCAGTAACTTGCTGAACAAGCAAAAGAACATTAAACAGTGAACATCAAAACAATAACATGAGGAGCAGGAAACAGTGACTGATGACTAGGAGAGAGGGGCTGTGGTGGTAGTGTCAGTGCAGGGTGGAAGGAATCTGACAGAAGACCACCCCGATATCAGAAGCAACTGCAGAAGTGCACTGAGAAATCATGGAGAACAGCTTTCAGAGCAAGAAGGGAAGGAGCAAGGTGAATGGAATGGGGGGAAGAGAGTTCCTTTAGGGAAGCGGAACAAGAAAGCAGGCAATTCAATTTACTATATTAATGAAGGTAACAGTTTTCAAGGACTGAGATTTTATGAGGGCCACCAAACTGTCTTGTAGGCCACTTTTTCATCTGCTGCTTGCTCATTTTTACTTACTGTTTATGCCCCCTTCCTGTCTCCAGTGCCCCGACTCCCTACGGAGCTCCCAGGACAACCCGAAAAGCTGTCACTGACCTTGGACACCATCCTCCACGGAGCAGAGGCTTACCCACCCTCCACGTAGCAGAGGCTTACCCACCCACCACGTAGCAGAGACGAGGTGGAGGGGACATATCCCCAAGCTCAATGTTTCATCACAAAGTGCTCCAAGGAGGCAAGGCTGGATCTGGCTATTGTGGGGTCCTTCATCGCTGTCAAGGAGACTGCTTTCTCACTTTTTTATCCCAACCCCATAGTACATCACAGTTAGGATGTAAAGTGGTTTTGCATACGCGATGTGTGGCGATGCCCCAAAGTCAGTGATGTCACTCCTGTGGGTCCTCCAGTTACACTGTCATCCGTGGTCATCCAGATGGTAGTACTGCTGTGGCAGACAGAACCCTCCCTTCCCAAAGGAAAGCATCCTCTGGAATACAGAAATCTTCTCCCCCTGGATGGCAGTCAACCACTCCGGCTCACACAGTCTCCACCAGTCTGTCTTCAATCTACCAAAACTGCAAAATTGGTGCTCATTGCAATGGAAATGCAGCAGACTTATTTGGAAATAAGGGGCATAGCTTCAGAGATGCAACAGAGAGGACTGACCTTAATACGAAATAACTTTTTAAATTGGAGAAACTGCCAACACAGAAATCCAAGAGAGATTTTATATACATACATATACAGTACATACATACACACAAACGTATATATATATACACACACACACACACACACGTGTATGTATATATAAAATATATATATATATATACACACATATACACACACACACACACACACACACACACACACACACACACATATATATGTACATACACCTCTCCCCCCCAAGAAAAATCTACAAAGGCTCTTATTACTTGAATACTGGCTCCGATTTGCGCTAAAAGTTGGGCTAAAATCGTGAAAATAACTTTTAAAATGATGCTCCATAAACTTGCATGGAGCACATTCCCGTGCTAGTTGTATAATGACATGACGAAACACTATAGTGTGGGGACGGCGACTGAGATCAGGAAGTGGAAGGGATTGAGCAGCTAGCCCCACTGGGGCAAAATACAATCCCTTCCCTTCGGGGTGGGGGGTAAACATAACATTTTACAACTGCTACGGAGAAAATGAAAATTGCGTACCTACCGTAATTCTTGATCTTCACCATTCATTATTGCAGAGTGTAAGCTGGAGGCGCACCCACCACAGCATCTTTTGAGGGAGGAGACGGCGCTAACGGCAATCACGTCACCATGGCGATGCATCGTGCGGAGCACGAGGTTGCAGTTAGTGTCGGGAGACCTCCTCCATCCCAGTTCTGTTGAATCGGGAGGAAGAAAAACAGGTTACTCACCTGTAACAGTAGTTCTAGGAGTGGTATATGTTGTTCATCCACACTTACTGGCATGTCCCTTTCCCCTTTAAATCTTGCTGGAAATCTTCAAGCCGGCTCCTCCCACCCACCCGGGTGGTATATACCTCGGCTCTGCCCCATGACGCCAGATCTTAGCCCGCTGGAAGCCAGGTTGTGTGCGTCCACAGACGGGGAGGTCGGGTGAGTCCGTGTGGATGAACAAGATATACCACTCCTAGAAAGTACAGTTACGTAACAACTTACCGCAACAGTAGATCTTTGAGAGAGGCTCTTGCAGTAGGTAATTACATATAGAACTGATGCCGGCTGGCGCCAGGACCCAATGGAAAAATTTCAAGCTAGCAGTCTCTGGCGGGAGACCGCTCCCATGTCAGGTGACCGGCGTTAGTATAAAAGGGGCGGTCCCTCATGCCCACCTTCCAGTTCTTTCCCGACAAAGGCCAAAAGGCAAGACGAGAGAGAAGCGGATATTTCCTTTCCTGGAAAAGGAGCTGAAAAGCTTAGGGATGGAGGGAGTAGATACTATCAGCAAAAGCCTCTAAGATCTACTGTTACGGTAAGTTCTTACTAACTGTACTATCTTTACTGAGAGGGCTCTTGCAGTAGGTAATTATATATAGAACTGAGTCCCAAGCAGTCTGGAACAAGGAGAAGCGAACAAGGGGGAGGAAGCTACTCAGAAGTAAACCCTCTGGTTGTGAAGGTCATAGGAAAGGAGGGCTTGCAAAACAGCCAGCCCGAAGCCTGCTCTACGGCGAGAGGCACTGTCCAAATTGTAATGTTATGTAAAGGTATGGACAGACATCCAAGTGGTGGCTGTACAAATGTCAGCCACTGACACATTCTTAAAACAAGCCGCAGAGGCAGCGACCCCTCTGGTGGAGTGGCCTCCAACTTGACCCAGCAGGGTCTTCTTGTACTTGTCATAACAGAAAGTGATACAATGAGTCAACCATTTCGATAGGCATTGCTTAGAAATGGAAATTATGTACTTACCGCAATTATTGATCTTCTTGGACAGTCTCCATCACTCATTCACACTAGTGGGATAGCGCTGGAGGCGCTAGGACCAAGCGGGAGCCTAAAATTTTCTGAAGAGTCAGCGCCAAGACAGGACCACGCATGCGTGGCGCCGTGAGACGAGCTCGCACCTATGTAGGCTATCTCGACTTCAACCCTCCAACCGCCTCCATACCTTTTCGACCGAGGAGGTGCAGCGTTACTGATGAGAATTACTCATCCTGAGTTTCTGGGCTGAGAGGGCCCAGATGGCCTTTGCAAGAAAGGTCAAAGAATAATGTCCTCACAGTCTGAACCACAGGACCAGGAAGACCAGGAAAGAAAACGAGTGAACCCAGGGGATGATGGGTGGGCGTGTGAATGAGTGATGGAGACTGTCCAAGAAGATCACTAATTACGGTAAGTAAGTAATTTCCATATCTTCCTGGACTAAGCCTCCATCACTCATTCACACTAGTGGGAGAGTACCGAGCTAAAACCAACAACCCTGAGTAGGGTGGTAGGAGACAGGTGTCACTCAGAAAGGACAGCCAAGGACTGTCCTGCTAATAAAAAGAGCTGTCTTGTAAAGAGCAACTAGACCATAGTGCCTACAAGATAAGCGCTTGAGTTGTAACTCACCACTTTGCAGACGACTGCAATGGACACAAAATGAAAGTCTGCCAGGAAGCCACAACCACTCTAGGAGAGCAGCAAGAACCTGGCCTCACAATTTGGTCTAGGACCAAAATTAGTAGTGTCAAAGACATGTACTAATGTAACATAAAGGGACCTCCGGAACTGAAAGAGTTGGAGGTAAAGTCTACTGGTTCAGGGTAGACCGGAAAGTGCAGATGGAAACCCCCACTATCAAGTATGGCTGACCTGTAAACAACAGGTCCAGGAGCACTTGAACCTCTTACTTGGTGAGCAAGGGGGTCCAGGTGGGGTTAGCCCATCAAGGAGAATGGTCTCTACTTAGTCACAGGAACCTTCCTGATGGAAGGCCAAGCACGACTTAGATGCCTCTCGTGGTGGTCTATTAGAACCAGATCTCACCCACTGCATATTCCAAAGGAATCGTCCTGCCCCTGTGGGTACAACTGCAGTAGAAGTCTCTGAACTCAGGGAAGAAAGGAAAAAGTGTACAGGAGGATGTGTCCACTGCGGAAAAAAGCATTCCGACAGAAGAAAACAGGGGCTGGCTTTCTAAGGCAAATAGAGGCAGATGTGCGTCGAGGAGGGACACAGCAGAACCAAGTTAGGGCTAACCCATTTGTTGAAGTGACTGAAATACGCAGTGACTCAATGCGGTGAGGCACTACCCACTCTGGCCTCCCTGAAGGGAGTAGGAAAGGATTCTAGTTTGTTTGCTGAAAAACAAACATAACTCCATCACGCACTTGAAGAGGATAGCTTCGTGAGCGACTGGCATGGACCAGTGCGCAGGAATCGAAGGTGTGGATATTTGAGAAGCTACCTCAGAAAAAAGACCTACTTGACCTTCCGTCAAGAAGGAGAAAATCGCCTGTTAAGTTAAGAAAGCAAGGAAGTAGGAACCTGAGTTTCGACTAGGTGGAGAGTAGCTTCTGCTGCTGCAAGGTTCTGCTCAAGAGAAGAAAGCCTGATTAAAAAAAAGGGGGGGGATTAACAGACTGGGCAGTCACCTAGGTCTAGGAAATGTCACTGAATGAGACAAATCTCTCTTAGAGAAAGACATGACCCATACTGCTGCCGGATGGGAGTCCCCCTAGGGGAAGAAGTAGTCAGGTACTCTTTATCGTACTCTGGAGAAGAGCGCCTCAGGGGCTGAGGTGGAACCTGACCAGATCCCAAAAAAAGGGGGGATATCGGGTAATTTCGGCTAGGCCCTGTGCTGTGATAAAAAATATATATATATATATGTATTTTTTAGTCAGACCCTACCAGGGCTTTCAGGCTGCTATTTCGCAAGGATTGTCTTGATACAAAATGACAAAGATGTTCTCCATCTGAGTGCAGAAGGAGTCTGAGCGTCCATACTTAAATCATGACCGGACTAATAATCACAGCTGGAGAGGTGTTAACCACCTGTGCCGAAGAAGCCACTGAAGGGGCAATATCACAAGGGGGCTATAGAAACATAGACTTTGACGGCAGATAAGGACCGCTTGGCCCATCTAGTCTGCCCATTTCCCTACCTACAGGATAGGCCGTAGATCCTAGTTAACCAACAGCCTATTTCTTCCTACCCCCCACAAGAATTGCCTTGTGTCTGTCCCATGCATTCTTGAATTCTCCCACAGTTTTAGACCCCACAACCTCCTCAGGAAGGCTGTTCCATGCATCCACTACCCTCTCTGTGAAATAATACTTCCTCACATTGCCCCTGAACCGCCCTCCTATCTTTAAATTGTGTCCCCTTGTTCTTGCAAGTCTCTTTTTCTGAAAGATGCTACCCTCTTGGACTTTGTTGATTCCACTGAGGTACTTAAAGTTTCTATCATGTTCCCCTCTCCTCCTTCTTTCCTCAAGGGTATACATATTAAGCTCCTTTAGTCTCTCCTCATACGGCTTCTCTTGCAGACCCTGCACCATTTTAGTTGCCCTCCTCTGGACTACCTCTATCCTGTCTATGTCCTCTGGAGATGGGGTCTTCAGAACTGGACACAGTACTCAGATGGGGTCTCACCAACTGTCTGTACAGAGGGATAACAACTTCCTGTTTTCTGCTGCTGATGCCTCTCCCTATACATCCCAGTATACCCCAGCCCTCCCTACTGCCTTCTCACATTGCTTACTAACCTTAAGGTCATCTGATATGATTACCCCCAGGTCCCTTTCCTTTTGTTGTTGTTACTACCTCCCACCATTGTGTATTCTTCCCTGGGTTCTTGTTTCCCAGGTGCATTATTTTGCACTTCTTGCATTGAATCCTAGCTGCCATACTTCTGACCATTCCTCCAACCTTGCCAAGTCCCTTTTCATCCTTTCCACGCCTCCTGTGTATCAACCCTGTTGCAGATCTTTGTCTCATCTGCAAAAAGGCATACTTTTCCTTCCAGTCCCTCTGCAATGTCACTGATGAAGACATTAAAAAGGACTGGACCCAATACTGAACCCTGCGGTACCCCACTAGTAACCTCTCTTTCTTCAGAGTGGACTCCATTTACAATTACCTTCTGTGTCCTGTTGTGCAGCCAATGTTTTACCCAGCCCTTGTTGAAGCCCTGGCAGAAGGAGCAGGCCTCGGTGTCGTGGTCCGGGCCTAGGTAATGCATGAGCCGAATGGGATCTTTGAAGAGATCTGTTTGCCGCCAGGCGCCCCGTATGTTGGTGACCCTCTAAAGAAGTGGTTTGGAGGACATTAGTTGTTCAAGTGAAGAAAAAGGCAGCGAAATCATCATAGTTCTATGGTCGGCTGCACGCCTAGAAAAAGGAGACCGAGGCGCCGATACTGGCGAGTCGACGGCGGGAAAAGAACTGAGGACCATTATCCCTATCAAAGGAGCGGAAAAGCCAGAGCGGCTCCCAACCACTAAGTTAGAATGTTCCACAGAGTAACTGTCTTGACAACTGAAAAAGTCTAGATGCAGAAGTGTATGGTCCATAGATGCAGTGTGAAATACTATACTGGACCCCATTACTGAGGAACTACTGAAAAGATTTTCCATCACGGACTCTGCTGATACAGAGGACATGCCCTTCAGTATATAAAATGAGTTGTCTGCTGTATTATTGACCAGAAGGACAGGGAAAGACCCATCTAGATGCACTTCTAAGAGAGGTCTAGGTCAGAGCCACTAGAGACTCCGCCATCAGGAAGGATGTCAAGGAGCTTGGTACCATGTAGGGAGCAGAGAAAGTGCTGAGCAGAATGAGATTCCGCTAGCAGAGCAGTACAGCGAGTTCCATCAACAGAAAACCACTGGATGACACAAGATTCCACATAGACCGCCACTCACTAAGATGTGTGGAAAAAATAATCCACAGAACAGGAGTTCATTCTGCGATAAACATCCTGCCACAAGTTCTGTGGAAAGGAAGTCCGAAAAGGAAAAATGTGTCACTATTTCTGCTATACAGCACCCACTAGCACCCGTGCGGCACTAGCATCACTGGTGGCACAGGAGGGCACCAAGCGGTGCTTATGCCTACCTGGGCGATACCAGAGGGCAGCCGTGGCAGTACCCACAGGCAGCCCCGATACCCATGGCACCATGGTACCCATGACACCCAGGGCAAGAATGGCACCCGAGGGCACCAATGGCACCCATGGGTGTGTGTGGTACCACCTGTGGTACCCACGGTACTCATGGCACCAGTGGCACCCGTGGGCACTCAAGGCGCAACCCGTGGCACCCACAGGTGCTCCCGGTGCCACCCACAGCACCCGCAGCTGCCCACGGCACCACTCAGACGAGACACCTGCGGCACTGACGGTGCAGACAACCAACGGCAGCAACAAGAGCACCAACGGCACTGCACAGAGCAATGGTGCTGACCCACGGCATGGTGCCGATCAAGGCACCGAGGCTCGGCGCCGACCAAGGCACCGAAGGAAAATGCCAATGGAAATCCTGAGTAGGGGAGAAGGAAAAAGGTGGTGCCCGTGCCGGCCCCTGCATGGAAAAGGGAGAGGGGGGTAGGCACAAGGGGTCAACACGATGGCAAAGGCACAAAGAGAGCACCTTGCCATTCGTGATCCAATCGACCTGGCTCTGGTCCAATGGTTCCGAGGCCCGGAGGTCCCGAAATCAGGAACAGAGCCAGGAAAAACTGGGAAGTCAAAACCCCTGCTCCACAGGAGCGGCCCAGAGGTGAAACTGCCCACCGGAGCTCCAACGAGGACAGAGATGGAGCTTGGAGTTGTGAATGCAGCCTTTAGGAGCGGGACCAAAAGGAACCCACCAAAGTCGGTTCAGACCCATAGACCCTCCCGACGAACAATCCTCGTGGAGACGTACCAACTGGCAACCTCGAGCGGCACCAATTCTTCTTCCCCCAATGAGGAAGAGGAGCTTGAGGTTAAGTGGAGCCGGATCCCCGGAACCGCTAGATTTGTGCTTCAGAGGACTGCCCCCAGCACGGACTGTCGTGAGTCAGACCCCCCATTAATTAAGGGCGCGGACGGACACAGTCCCTCTGCCATAAAAACTTTCAAATAAAGTCTTCCTACCGTCACCGCTACCATCTAAGGACGACAACGTTGATGGCAGGAAAGAATTTCTTCTTCTTCTTCATAATCTTCTTCTTGATCATAAAGTAAGAAATTACTACTTAAAATATTAAACTTTAAACGCTGCTGTCATATAGACGAAAACAAACTCTGGCAGATGAGAGACATCGACATCCAAGCGCACTCGATGGCGGGAGAAAAGTAACCAAGGCGGTTGGAGGGTCGACGCTGAGATAGCCTACATAGGTGCGAGCTAGTTTCGCGGCGCGGCGCATGCGTGGTCCTGTCTCGGCACCGACCCTTCAGAAAATTTTGGGCTCACGCTTGATCCTAGTGCCTCCGGCGCTATCCCACTAGTGTAAATGAGTGAGGGAGACTTAGTCCAGGAAGATACTGCATTGCCTTCTCTTTTATGGGCAAAAGAGACGAACAGTTGATCAGTCTTTCTGAGATCCTTTGTCCTGTTGGTGTAGTATCTCAGAATTCGGTGAACATCCAAAGTATGCAGGAGGTACTCTTCTTGGTTGGAGTGCTGCGTAAAAAAGGCAGGCAACTCTATAGATTGATTCAGCGTCGATTCCACTACCACCTTAGGGTGAAACTTAGGGTTGGTACACAGAGCCACACGTTCCTTGTGAAAAATCAAATATGGGATTTTACTCATCAGGGCCTGAAGCTCAGAAATCCGTTGAGCAGAAGTAATGGCCACTAGGAAGAAAGTCTTCCAAGAAAGTACAGTTACAGTCGTGGCCAAAAATACTGGCGCCCTTGCACTTTTTCAAATAACTCAATTTCCTCTAAACATAAGTTGAAATTAACAGTACAGTATTTGGTCTCCACGATTCTTTATTTCTCTGTTAATATTACAGAACCTTTGTTTGTGTTCAGAATTTAACATATCCTTTTAAATCAGAAAATGAAAAGAAATGGCATTGACAAAATTACTGACACCCTAGACTTAATATTTGGTAGCACAGCCTTTGGTCAAAATAACTCCAATCAACCGCTTCCTATAGCCATGGATGAGCTTCCCGCAACTCTTTACTGGCAGTTTGGCCAACTCTTCTTGTGCAAACTGCTCCAGTTCTCCCAGATTTGAAGGGTGCCTTCTCCCAACTGCTGTTTTCAGATCTCTCCACAGGTTTTCAATGGGATTTAGATCTGGACTCATTGCAGGCCACTTCAGAACAGTCCAGCGTCTTGTCTTGAACCATTCCTGGGTGCTTTTTGAAGTGTATTTGGGGTCAGTGTCCTGCTGGAAGACCCATGACCTTCGACGGAGACCCAGCTTTCTGACACTGGGTTCAACATTGCGCTCCAAAATGGCCTGGTAATCTCCAGATTTCACGATGCCATGCACACATTCAAGGCACCCAGTGCCAGAGGCAGCACAGCAACCCCAAAACATCACTGAACTTCCTCCATGTTTGACTGTAGGGAAGGTGCTCTTCTCTTTGAAGGCATCATTTTGTTTTCTGTAAACACAGAGATGATGTGCTTTACCAAAAAACTCTAATTTGGTCTCATCTGTCCACAGGACATTCTCCCAGAAGGATTTTGGCTTGTTCAGGTGTGTTTTGGCAAACCCCAAATTGGGCTTTCTTATGTCTCTCTCTCTCAGCAGTGGGGTCCTCTTGGGCCTCCTACCATATAACCCCCGTTCATTGAGTTGGCGACGGATGGTGCGAGTTGAAACTGTCATAACTTGTGTCTGAAGGTCAGCTTGAATCTGTTTGGCAGTTGATCGAGGTGCTTTCTCCACCATTCGAACAATCCTGCGCTGCAATCTTCGATCAAGTTCTCTCTTGCGGCCACGTCCAGGGAGGTTGGCTACAGTGCCATGGGCCTTAAACATCCTGATAACATTACGTACGGTGGAAACAGGAATGTCAAGGTCTCTGGAGATTGATTTGTAGCCTTGAGATTGTCCATGCTTGGCTACAATCTTCTGTCTGACCTCCTCAAACAATTCTCTGGCTGTCTTTTTCTCCATGCTCACTGCGGTACACACAGTGACACAAAGCAGGAGAATGAGTCCTTTTCTCTATTCAAACTGGTTGAATGAGTGATTTTTATATTGCAGGCACCTGCAACTCACCAGAGGTGAGTTCAATTCCAAAGTGAAGGAGAATCACCTGCTTGAAATGTAATTATTTCTAACTACTTCTAAAAGGAGCCAATAATTTTGTCCTGGCCATTTAAGCATTTCTGTGTGGAATAAGCCAAGACTTAGTAAATTTTTCTGTTTTTTGTGTTTTATTCCACTGCAAACCAAAAATATACATATGTGGATACCAAAATATTTTTTAATTTCAACAATTTTCTGGAAGGAATGGTGCATTATTAAAAAAAACTGCAAGGGCGCCAATATTTTTGGCCACGATTGTACGTAAGAACTTACCCTAACAGTAGATCTTCGAGAACAGCTCTTGCAGCAGGTCACACCATTAGGACTGAAGCCAGCAGGTGCCAGGACCCCACAGAAATTTTCTAGCTAGCCGTCTCTGGTCCCCCACGCCCGCCTTCCAGTTCTTTCCCGCCAAAGCCCAAAAAGGTAAGACGAGAGAGAAGCAGATGTTTCCTTCCCTGGAAAAGGAGCTGAAAAAGCTTAGGGGGATGGATGGTGGGAAGGTATTACCTACTGCAAGAGCCTGTCTCGAAGAGTTACTGTTACGGTAAGTTCTTAAGTAACTGTACTATTTTACTTCGAGAGGGCTCTTGCAGTAAGTATTTACAGATGGGATTGAGTCCCAAGCAGTCTGGAACAAGAAGAAGCCAACGGGAGGAGAAAACTACCCAAATGTAGACCCTTTGGCTGTGAAGGTCTTAAGAAAGAAGACCTTTCAGAAATGAAAATTACGTACCTACCGTAATTCTTGATCTTCTTGGACAAAGTCTCCACCACTCATTCACACTGATGGGACTATGCCGGAGGCGCTAGAACCCAGCGGGAGCAAACTTTTTTGTAGGAGGACTGGCGCTGGAGATGGGAGTCGCGAGGAGCGGTACTGCGAGCCTCGGTTCGTGTGGCAATGACCATCTCGGCGTTGACCGTCCAACTGCTTCAGTACCTTTTTTCCGAGGAGGTGCAGCGTAACTAACCTAGAAGGATAGTCTAACAAAAATCAGACATAACAGATATTCCGGACGACCAGTATAAGAAGGGTCAACAAAGAAGCCTTCACAGCCTAAAGATTGAGGGAGTGAACACCAACAACAGAGGTGAGCTCGGGGGATGGTGGGTTAGCATTTGAATGAGTGTTGGAGACTTCGTCCAAGAAGATCAAGAATTATGGTACGTACGTAATTTTCATATCTTCCTGGACATAGTCTCCACCACTCATTCACACTGATGGGACAATACCGGCTAATAATCCCCCGAGAGGGCAGCAGGAGAGACCAAGAGCTCACAATTTTAGGATAGAAGTCCATTCAGGATGGTTCTGCCAAATAAGAGATGCCACCTGGCATGGACATCTAGGGCATAGTGCTTGACGAAAGTATGCACTGAGCTCCATGCAGCCGCATTGCAAATGTCTGCAATGGGCAAGTTGCAGATTTCTACCAGGGATGCCACGACTGCTCTAGTAGAGTGAGTGTACACTCTGCCCTCCAGCTTAACCTGTGCCATGGAATAACAGTGGCAGAGGCATGCCACCAGCCATGCTGAAATGCATCTGATAGCGACAGGCTGGCCCAGCCGGGGTCTCGCTGAAGGAAAAGTACAGTTACATAAGAACTTACTGTAACAGTAGATCTTCAAGAACAGCTCTTGCAGCAGGTTACACCATTAGGACTGAAGCCGGCAGGCGCCAGGACCCCACGGAAATTTTCTAGCCAGCAGTATTCAGCGGGGACCACCCCCGATGTCGGTCCCGCCCCCAACGTCAGGCATAGTATATAAGAGGGCGGTCCCCCAGAATCCCCAGTTTTTCCGCCGGAGACTCCAAGCCACTGGATGACATCAGAAGAGGAGACTGAGGATACGCCATCAAATGGCAATCAGAATAGTGTAGAGAACACCTGATCCTAGGAGAAGGATATCTGAACAACAGAATCTACCTCCAGCGGGGATGATGGGAGGGAAAGTTCCTGCTGCAAGAGCTGTTCTCGAAGATCTACTGTTACGGTAAATTCTTCTGTAACTGTACTATCTTACTTCAAGAAACATCTCTTGCAGCAGGTTACACCATTAGGACTGATTCCCAAGCAATAGTGGAAATCCCACACCATTGGGAGGAGGGAAGGTAGAAATCCTTAGTAAAACCTAAGCCTAGGACAGAAGTCCTTGAAGGACTGCTAGACCAAAACCTACTCTTCGCCTCGATGCCACATCCAGGCTACAACGCCTGATAAAGGTGTGCACAGTGCTCCAAGTCGCTGCTGCACAGATAGCTGAGGTGGACACGTTCTTTAAGGCCGCAAGGGAGGTAGCCACCCCCCTTGTGGAATGACCCTTAACTGCACCCAGTAAGGGTTTGTTGCGCTTCTGGTAGCAGAATGTGATACAATGTATAAGCAACCTGGACAGCGACTGTTTGGAAATGGGAGCTCCCAGCATCCTGTGGGCGAAGGAAACAAAAAGATTATCCGATTTTCGGTGGTATCTGGTCCTGTTCAGGTAATATCTAAGACACCTATGCACATATAAAGTGTGCAACAGGGCCTCTCCTCGATCTGAATAATTAGGAAAGTACACTGGTAGATCGATAACCTGATTGAGGGTGAGAGCTGAGAACACCTTAGGCAGAAACTTCGGATTGGTCCGTAAGGATACCTTGTCCTGATGGAAAACCAAATAAGGTTCTTTGCACATCAGTGAGTTCTTCTGGCCGAAGTAACGGCACCTAAAAAAAACATCTTCCATGTAAGAAGACATAGCTCTCAATCCGCGGCTGGTTCAAAAGGTGGCAGCGTAAGCTGCTCCAGGACAAAGGGTAGATCCCAAGGTGGAACAGGATCCTTAATTGGAGGTCTAAGGTGCAGAACACCTCTCAGGAAGGCTCGTGCCATGTCCAACTGAGAGATAGGACATTGGCCTACAGGAGTGTGATAGGCTGAGATGGCACACAGATGTACTTTAATCGAGGAGTAGGCTAAGCCCGTCTGGAAGAGAGACAGGAAGTAGTCCAAGACCGACCTTTCTGGACAATCCAGTGGCAAAACCTCCTGCACTTGAGCCCATAGACAAAATCTGCGCCATTTCATGGTGTAACTAGCATGAGTGGCCGGTTTTCTTGCGGTTGCTAGAACGTCAGCTACTTCTTGTGAGACTCCGTGTCGCATAATGGCTATGTCTCTAGGAGCCAAGCGTGCAGGTTCAGCGAACGAAGGTCTGGACTGATCAAGGAGCCTGCGTCCTGAGACAGCAAGTGAGAGCTGATTGGCAGAGGCACTGGAGGTTCCCGGGACAGCTGATGTAGTAGAGGGAACCAGATCTGCCTGGGCCAGAACGGCGCGATAAGTATTAGCATCGCTCGCTCTCTGCGAAGTTTCAAAAGGACCATCTGGATCAACGGAAAAGGTGGGGGAAGACATAGAGGAATCTGCCCACCCAAGAGCGGGACAACGCGTCTCGCCAAAAAACACCAGGCCCTGGATCTAGCGAGCAAAAATTGGGCACTTTTGTGTTGTATGGGGATGCGAAAAGGTCCAACTCTGGTGTACCCCATCTGCGAAACAGATCCTCTACTACTTCCTGGAGTAGAAGTCCACTCGTGGACTTCGGCCTGAGAGCGACTCAGGCCATCTGCGATGACCTTGTCCACTCCTGGTATAGGAACAGCAATGAGGTTTGCGCCATGTCATAAAACCCAATTCCACACCCTCACGGCCTCTCTGCAAAGCGGGTAGGAATGGGTGCCTCCTTGTTTGTTGAGGTAATACATCACCGCGGAACTGTCCGTCTGTAACAGAAGAGTACCCGGTGGAATCTCCGACTGGAAAGCCTGCACTGCGTAAAGAACTGCTCTCATTTCCAGGATATTTATGTGGAGATGAGTCTCTTGGGCTGTCCACAGGCCCTGAGACCAGACACCGTCTAGGTGTGCTCTATCGAGCCCTGAGGCGTCTGTGTGGAGCGTCCTGTCGGAGGCAGGCGCAGTGAAGGGGACCCCACCGAGAGGCTCTTCGAATCTAGCCACCATTGCCAATCCCCGATTACGGCCTTCATGATCCAAATTGGAAGCTGCAGATGGTCTTGCTTTTTATCCCATTGGACCCGTAACATCCACTGGGTCACCCGCACGTGGAGACGGGCTAGCGGGACCATCGCAATGGCCGCAGGCAAAGGACCAGTCTGGCTGGGATGGTCTTCTGTGCTAAGATGTCCCTGATGAGGGATCTGATGTGTTCCGCTCAGTCCTGGGGTAGGCAAGCTTTCCCCTGGACGGTGTCCAGAAATGCGCCTATGAACTGCAGAATCTGAGATGGAACCAGGCGTGAATTCTGTCGATTGATAATGATGCCTAGCGTCTCGAACAGAGACTGAGTACAATGAATGGCGGACATCAGGGCTTCCCGAGAGGGCGCCATGAGAAGCCAGTCGTCCAGGTTGGGGAACACGTAGTGGCCTTGTCTCCTCAGAAACGCCGCTACCACCGCCATGCACTTCGTGAATACCTGAGGTGCTGATGACGGTCCGAAGGGAAGAGCTTGGAATTGATAATGGTGACCTGGAAACTCGAAGCGCAGAAACTTCCTGTGCACTTGAGCAATGGGTATATGCAGGTAAGCATCCTGCATGTCCAAGGACGCTAGAAAAGCGCCCTGCTTGAGCATGGGAATTACACCGGGGAGGGTCACCATGTGGAAGCGTTTGTACAGGACTGATGCGTTGAGGTCGCTGAGGTCCAGTATCGGACGGATATCCCCTGTTTTCTTGGGAACCAGAAAGAAGTGAGAATAATAACATGCACCTCTCTGGTTCCGTGGTACGTGCTCTATGGCTTCCTTTCCAAGAAGCATGAGCACTTCCTGCTGTATGAGCAGGGTACGCTGACCCGAGTAACGGGAAAGCAGGGGAGGTCTTGACGGTGGGTGGTCGAGAAATTCTATGAAGTGGCCTTTCTTGATCAACTGGAGAACCCACCGGTTGGTGGTAACAGACTGTCACCCTAAAAAGTGGCGAGCGATGCGACCCCCGACCTTTTGTGCCCATTGATCCAGAGAAGGGGTGGGGGCAGGGAAGGAGTCATGCTGTGGCAGCACTGGTCCCTGCAGGCTGGGCCAGTTTGGTGTAATGCTGGCCTCTGCCTGGGGACGACTTAGCCTGGGCTTTACGTTGAAAAGTGCCCCTTTGCTGCTGGCCACAACTTGACTGCTGCCGTTGCTGCCGGCTGCGAAAGCGGCTCTGGTTCCTATGAAAGGAACCAGGTCTTGATCTGTACATGGCTTATACAGACCTGACTGCCCTCCCAGCATCCTGGAGTTTGGTGATAACCTTCTCCGGGTTCACCAAAAAGCACTTCGCCATTTTAAGGGATGTCGAGAATGTTCTTCTGTATGTCCGGGGTAAAACCAGAGACACGGAGCCAAGAGCGTCTCCGAAGACAGATGCCTGAAGCTGCAGCTCTGGCAGACAAGTCCGCAGAATCATATGCGGCTCATAGCACTTGGGTACCCACATCAGACCCTGTGCAGAGGAGGTTTAGGAGCTCCGCCTTCTGATCGCCATCCGGTAATTTATCGACCAGGTCCTGGCCCTGTTCCCACAGAGCATTCTGAAACTGTACCATGTGAGACAGGTAGTTCAGGGACCTGATGGAGCATGTAGCAGCCGCATACATGCACTTCCTCAGGGCATCCAGCTGTTTGGATTCCTGGTCCGGCAGCTGTGTCCTCATGCGCTGCGGTCTTTGAGACCGGTCATGTGAGGCCGTAATGACCAGGGAGTCAGCCAGAGGTTGTTGAGCCAAGTTCTGGTCCTCTTTTGGGGCCTTGAACAGGCGGTCAGCTTTCTTCAGTACAGCAGGAGTGGAGTGTGGACGTTTCCACGCAGCCTTGGTGACGTCCGCAAAGGTGTCCACCAGGTGTGGCACTACCACAGGCTTTGGATCTTTCTGCCGAAGATAACGGGCAAGGCACTGCCTTTCAGGATCGAGATCTTCCGCATCCCATCCCATGTTGTCCTGGATGTGCCTCATGATCTCAGAGAAAGAGGGATCATCCGAAGGAGACCTAGGCAGGTCATGTGGGTCAGGTGATGGAATGCTGAGTGGAGAGGGAGATCCGGAATAATCCGAGGTATCCGATCTGGAGTCCTCCCCTGACTGAGAATACCAACGACGTCTGGGTCGCTTGGGGCTGGGAGACACTGATGGAGATCTAGAGAGAGGCCTCCTCCAATCCTTGGATCTACCCCTGGGAGGTGGAGGCTGCTCCTTAGGGGTTGGTGGTTGTCCTGCTGGCCCCTGTGGTGGAGGAGGGGGTGTAGGAGGTGAAGGAGCAGGAGGAGGAGGTTTTACTGGGACCACGTCTTTACGGATGGTGTCCCACCAGAAAGTAAAGAGATCCTTAACCTCTTGTATATTCATGCCCGATGATGGGCCTGGCACCGGTGGTCTGCCGCCAGGGTTGGGCGCCGGGTCCGCGGGTGTCTCCGGGGTGGGCGAAGGTTCCCTCGGAAGCCTGGCATCCTCTGTATCACCCGCCTGGTCTTCAGGCAATGTGGTGTCCTCCTCCGTGGAGTCCCTGTGACCGGTGTCCACTGGTGACTGGAGGGTGGTCTTTGGCCCGTGAAGCCGGCGCCAGTTGCTTGCCGGCGACTCTGAGTCTGGCGAATGCCTGGCTGGGGTCTGATTGTGGCCGGTGTCTCGGCTCTGTAACCGGCAGCCTGGCAGGCTTGGCAGGGTGCTTAGCCAACGCAGGTCGGTCGCCTCGCTTGAGGGAAGTCAGGTCCTTCCTGGTGGTGGGATCCAGGCTCACGGGCTGGTAGACCAACCTGGAGTCAGGGTCCCGTCGTCCAGGTGGATGAGGAAGACACTGCCTGGCATTGGGAGGGACTTAGAAGAGGCCCAAGAGGGAGTGGAGGAAGCAGGAGGCCTGGAAGTCTTATGGCTGAAGAGTCAAAGAACCGCTAGAAGCCCAGACTTTAACTGGAGGGGGCTAAGACCTAGCCCTGGAGAGAAAGCGGTCTGATCGGATGGAGCCTGAGCTCTGCGAGTCCTAGGCCCGGTTCGTGGATCTGGACCTTGCTTTCTCCCGGTGCTTGTCCCGTGTTTAGTCTTTGCAGGAAGAATCACCCCTGAGGAAGTTTCTCTGTCCATCCTACTGAGTTTTCCTCTAACAGGTGTTTGAAGTGCCTTTGACGGGCGATCCTGCGCGTGTTGTTCAACCCGTGACAAAATATGCAGGTCTTTGGTGTCGTGGTCTGCCTAAACACCGCACACAGGAAGAATGAGGATCCTTGAAAGGGATCCGTTGTTACAGGCACACTTTGAAGGTGTCCTCAGATGAAGAAGTTGGAAAGGACATTAAGTTATGTAGAAACTCAAAGTTCTAAGTCGCCGTGCACTAGGTAGAGACTGGAAAGGCCGATGCTGGCTAGTCGATGCAGGAAAAGAACTGGGGATTGGGGGACCGCCCTTATACAGCACTATGCCTGACGCCTGCTGGACCGACGCGGGGCAGCCCCTGCTGGAAAACTGGGCAGTTGTACTGGGGTCCTGGTGCTCGTGCTTGCAGTCCCACGAAAATCCTGCTGCAAGAGCTGTTTCTCAAGTAAGATCAAACAGTTGTTGAGCTTTGTGAATTTCTTTTGTTCTATCTGAATAGAAGCACAGAGCTCTTTTGACATCCAAAGAATGAAGGGTACACTCTCCCTCATTCTGGAAGTTTGCAAAGTAAGTAGGTAGGACTAAAAGGTGGTTTAGATGGAATTTTGAAATAACCTTACGGAGAAACTTAGTATGGGTCCTAAGAACTACTTTGTCCTTATGAAACACAGTATACGGAGGGTCTGTGACCAAGACATGTATTTCAGAGACCCTGTGAGCCGAGGTAATGGCCATCAGGAAGGCCGTTTTCCAAATGAGAAATTTTTGCTCACAGGTTGCTAGAGGCTCGAAAGGCTTCCGAGTGAGCATGTCTAGCACAAGGTTAACGTCCCAGGCTGCGACGGAACGTCTGATAGGGAGTCTGGTATGCAGAATACCCTTAAGAAACCTCTTAACTACTGGTAACTGGGCCAGTGATAAGGAGAGTACTGGTCATGGTAAGTTGAATGGATGCTAAAGGTGAACTCTGATCAGAGTACGGTGACCTGAATTTGAGAGGGTTTAAAAGTACCTAAAACTTTATTTGGTGACAGGAAAAATGATTCAAAGAGGACTATGCACACAAGAGAGAAAAACGCTTCTATTTGGCTGTGCAAGTTTTTCTAGTGGCTGGCTTGTGCGCAGCCAAGAGAATATTCGTAACTCCCAGAGAGGCACCGAACCTGTTCACTTCTATCTCTTCAGGAGCCAGGTGTGAAAATGAAGTGATGTCAGATTGGGATGGACCACTGACCCTTGAGTCAGAAGATCTGTCTGAAGGGGAAGTGCTTTCGGAGAGGTTACCGACATACTGTTGAGTAATGGAAACCATATCTGTTGAAGCCAGAAGGGTGCAATGAGGATCATTTTGTGCCCCTGGGACTCAAATCTGAGAAGTACCCTCTGAATTAGTGGAAGAGGAGGAAAGGCGTACAGAAAGCGTCTTGTCCACTACAGCCTGAACGCATCCTGAACAGAAAATGCCAGGCCCTGGATTTCTGGAGCAGAAGAGAGGCAGTTCTGTGTTGAGTGGGGATGCAAAAGAGTTCAGGTCTGGAGTTCCCCACTCAAGTGGATAGTGACTGAACTGTTGGCCCAGAGACCACTCGTGAGGATCTGATTCTGTTCTGCTGAGATGTTCTGCCAGTTCGTTCTGCACTCCCAGCAGGTAGACCACCTGAATTAGAGCTTTGAGCTCCAGGCACCATTCCCACACTCTCATTGCTTCCCTGCATAAAGGGTAAGAGTGTGCACCACACTGCTTGTTGATGTAACACATCACTGCTTTGTTGTCCGTTTGAAGGAGAATGTTCTTGTGACAGAGAATGTCCTTCAAAGCCGGACTTGCATAAAGGACTGCTCATTTCTAGGACATTTCTGAAGCTGGGACTCATCCTGAGTCCATATCTTGAGTGTGCTATTCTGACAGTGAGCTCCCACCCCATCAGGGATGTGTCCGTGGTAATGAAATCTGATGATCCAGGGGAGCAAAGGATATCCCTGTAGAAGTTTGTCCTCTTTGATTCACCAGGTGAGAGACATCTTCAGATGTTCTGTCACCTTGATGAGAAAAGACTGAGGGTAGTGGTTGGGGACCAATTTAGTACTGGAGCATCCATTGAGAGAGGTTCTCATGTGGAGGCAAGCTAGGGATAGGATGCCATGAGACCAAGCATCTTTTGCATCGAGATAGCTCGAACCAAGCTGTTCTCTCTGATGTATTGGGCCATCTGTAGGATATTGCTCCTTCTGTCCTCTGGTAGAAAAGCTTTGGCACAGGAGGTGTCCAGAAGAGTTCCTATGAAAAGGAGCTTCTGGGAGGGCTGCAACTGTGATTTCTTGAGATTTAGCAGGACTCCCATGGACGTGAGAAAGTCAGAGGCCATGGCTATGGCGTCGAGAGTGCCCTGCCTGGAAGGGCTTGCCAGAAGCCAGTCGTCCAGATATGGGAACACTTGAATCTTATCTTCTGAGATGCACCGCGAGAACTGCACAAGACTTTGTAAAAACTCATAAGGCCAAGGATAGCGCAGGCAGTGACTCTAAACTGATAATGCTGGGCCCAAACCACAAACCTGAGGTATCTGTGATGCCTTGGGTGAATAGAAATATGCCGTTAAGCATCCTGCATGTCCAAGGAGGTTAGCCAGTTGTGTTGATGAAGCAAAGGTAACAGAGTTCCTAGCGAAATCATTTTGAACTTTTCCTTGGGAAGAAATTTGTTCAATTGTCTGAGATCCAAAATGGGACGCATGCCTCTGGTCTTCTTTGGGACCAGAAAGTAATGGGAGTAGAACCCTGTGTTCCGTTGATCCGGCGGAACTATTTCTACTACCCTGTTGTTCAGAAGGCCTTGCATCTCGGAAGCGAGAAGCTCTGACTGAAGAACTGACAGCCTGGACTGAAGTTTGGGGGGACGATCCGGAGGGGTCTCTGAAAAACTGAGTGAATACCCCTTGCAGATTATCCGTAGGAACCATTTGACCAAAGTTATGGACTTCCACCGTCATAGAACTGAGCCAGACCCACCCTCCCAGCCAAGAGAAAGAGTGCCCCTCGGTAGCTGAGGAGGACTGGGCCAGAAACTTCACAGAAGGCGGCACCATGCTTTTGGGCCTTTTGCTTGTTGCATTTTCTTCCGAGGCTTTGGGCTTGATTTTAATTAAACCCTCCCTGCCCCTGCCTCAAAAGGACTGATGGTTGTGAAATTGGCACTTATTAACCCATCCCACCAAGAAGGGGTATGAGGTGGTCGAGCCAATTTTTAACGGCAGATAGTACTGAAATACGTAAGAACTTACCGTGAATAGTAGATTTTCAAGAACAGTTTGCAGCAGGTTACACCATATTAGACTGAAGTCAAAGAAGCCAGGACCCCACGGAAATTTTTCTAGCTAGCAGTCTTCAGCGGGACCACCTCTCGACGCCGGTCCCGCCCGTATCGCCTGGCGAGGAAATACAAGGAGCGGTCCCCCCATAAGAAAAATTACTCACCTTAGTAATGTTGTTTCTTCTATTGGAGTTTGCTATCTTATGACATATGCAGTGAGTCCCAACCTTCAACCGTTCGGAGGTGAAAGAGCACTTCCATGCCAGGTACGGGAACGTTGAGCTCGAGGCTGTTGAAGACTCTGTCTGTTGTTTCAAACTCAAACTGTCAGATCTTTATGAGCTAAACTCACTAAGGTCCTGTGTGGAAGCTGTAAACTCATACTAGCCAACTGGCTACTAACAGTATCATCATTTTTGGTCCCAAAACAAAGACTCAAGTCAGGAGACCCAAAAATGAAAAACACAACACCAGTTACCCCCAGAAGAGAGGAGTGAGAAAACAAGGTGGGCATCTACTAAGTGCCAACACTGCACTGCCCACCCACATCCCAAAAACAGAGGTTCTGAGAGGGCAGGTGGGGAGTATAATATAGTAAGACTCCATTAGAAGAAACAACATTACTAAGGTGAGTAATTTTTCTTCAAACAACATGAAGTCTTGCCATATTATGACATATATGCAGACTAGCAGTACCTCCCTCCATGGAGGAGGGAACCTACTTAGAAATAGGCTCTGCTAACACCTGTGTGCCAAACCGAGCATCACTCCCAGCCTGGGTGTCCAGAGAGTAATGCTTGCAAAAGTGTGAACTGTTTTCCAGGTAGCTGCTTGACAAATCTCTAGAATGGGGGATGTCCTGGCAGCAGCCAGGGAAGCAGCTACCTCTCAGAGTGAGCCTCAGGCCTGAGGAGGAACCTTACCCAGCTTTTCATAACAGAATTGGATACAAGAGACAATCCACCTGGCAATGGATCTTTTAGTGGCAGGTTTCTTTACCAACCCTCACCATGTGAGGAACAGTTGGAGGAGTCAAACCTGTGACCCTTGGTACGCCAATGTAGTAACTATGGGCCTCTTTCACATCTGTTGTGCAGCCCTCGCCAGAGGAGTGAATGGTCAGTGAAGTACACTGAAGAGAATAGATCGATAAGTGGAAATCTGAAACCACTTAGGTAAGAACTTCCTGTTAGTCCTGAGGACCACCTTGTCTCTAGTGAAAGGAGATAAAATCAGGCTCTAATGACAAAGCTTGTAATTCACTTATGTGTCTGGCAGAAGTGATGGCTACCAGAAACATACAGTCTTCCAAGTCAAATACTTGAGGTCTGCTGAAGACAAGGGCTCAAAGGAGGTTGCATAAACTGAGCAATGCAAACATTAAGATCCCTTGCAGGGGCAGAGTCCCTGGAATGGAGGGTTGTGTGAAGCAATCCTTAAAAACTTAGAGAATACAGGATGAGCTGAAAGAGAAGAGGGTTTACCTGTTGAAATGAAAGCAGACAGCTGCCAAATGCACCTTTAGGGTAGCTGGTCTGAGCCCCAAAGTGTTCAAATGGACCATATAATCCAGGACTGTGGGTAACTCAGCAGATTCTGGGGAAATATGCTTCCCAGAGCACCATATGGAAAACCTCTTCCATTTGGAATTGTAAGTAGCCCTGGTGGAAGGCTTCTTAGAAGCCTTCAATATATCCAATACACCTTGGGAGAAGTGTAGATCAGCAAATTCTAACTCTTCACGAGCCAGGCCTTGAGATAGGGAAGGGTTTGGTACCCGAACCTCAAATCCCTCAGAGTACAGGTTAACAGATTGTGATTCCTGGGAAGACAGAGGGGAAGATGGACTGCTAAGGACAGTAGGAGTGGATACCAGGGTTGTCTGGCCTAATCTGGAGCAATCAGAATCACTTTGCAGGACTGAGATCTGATTTTGACTAACACTTTGAACAGGAGAGGGAAGGGGGAAGCATAGAGAAACTTCCTTCCCAATTGAGAACTAAGGCATCCAGAGGGACTGAGCTCCAACACTGGGGCCTGCAGCAAAAAAAAAGGGGAAGTTGGTGATTGTCTGGGGCCACAAAGATCTATCTGCGGCACCCCCAATTTGGCAAAAATAATAATTCTCCAGGACCAAGGGATCCAGTGACCATTCGTGATATTCTGGGAAACTCCTGTTGAGAGCATCTGCCATGACATTGTCCTTGCCTGGGAGGTGAACTGCCGTAAGGGAGGTGTTCAGAATAAGCCAGAGACCACAACGCATTTGTTTCAGTGCACACAGTCAGACCGAAGTGCCTCCTTGCTTGTTGATGTACCACACATTGTAGTGGTGTTGTCTGTTCTGACCTGTACAACTTTGTTCTGAAATAGATGGAAAGCTTGAAGTGCTAGAAACTGCTCTGAGCTCCAACAGGTTGATGTGGAGCAGGGATTCCTGAGGGGACCACAGTCCCTGGGTAGTGAGGTCGCCCATGTGAGCTCCCCACCCCAAGAGGGATGCATCTGTAGTAAGGATTAAAGAGTGAGACTGAGTGACAAAGGGAACCCCCTGCCTCAGATTGCTCTGATCCCCACCACTGTAGGGCTTGGATCAGGGTTCGAGTCACTGGGATCAATTTGGTTAGAGGGTCCTTTCTTTGAGACCAAAAGGCTCTCAAATGGAACTGGATGTCCCTCATCTGAAATCTGGCTGCTTGCACTACTGCTGTAGAAGCGAAACATGTGCCCTGTAGGAGCTGTAGAAAATGCCTTGCTGGTCGAGAAACCTGCAGGGTGAATGAGGAGGCCAGAGAGACCAGGGTCCTTGCCCTGTCCAAAGGCAGGAAGGCTCTGGCTTCCTCTGTGTTCAGTTTTGCGCCTATGAAGGTGAGGAGCTGGACAGGCTCTAGAACTGACTTTGGAAGATTCAGAAGGAACCTAGAGAGGTAAGCAGTCGTTGAGTTATCTGAAGATGTAACTTGATTCTGGTCTGGAGACTGGCTCAGCTTTCAAGAGCTGAAGTCGTCCAGGTAATGGAAGATGGCAATTCTTGCCTTCTTAGGTGGGCAACTGCTACTGCCAGTGCATTTTGTGAATACCCTTGGAGCAGAGGTGAGGCCAAATGGCATTGCTCTGAACTGGTAATGGCCTCGAGGGCAGCTCTCGAACCTGAGGACTTTCTAGGGAGCTTCTGATGAGAATATGGAAGTAGGCATCTCCAGGTCCAGGGACGCTTAGCCAGTCCCCTGGCCTTAGAGAGGGCAGAATAATTCCTGAGTCACCATTTTGAATTTTGGTTTTAAAAGGTGCTTGTTTAAGTATCTGAGATCCAGGATGGGCCGCCATTCTCCTGTCTTTTGGGGTAAGGAAGTACCTGAGACAATCCTGTCTCTGGTGTAGAGGTGGAACCTTTCCACGGCTCTGAGAGCCAGGAGGGTAGAGACTTGCCCTCAGGGCAAGTGCCTCTGATGGATTTGCAGGTGAAGGATCTGGTGCTCATCTTGGAAATTTTTGAAGTTGAGAATCAGTCCCTGGCTTACTACTTCCAGGACCCACTTGTCTGATGTGAGAGACTTCCGTCCTGGACAAAGTAAGCTCAGCCTGCCCCCACAGGTAGTGGAGAATCGCCCTGGCCACCTCATCAGGGTGCCTGCTTGGCAGGCTTTAGGCTGAGGGGTGGGAAGAAACTGCTTGTACCCCGCCTGCCTCCTCTAAAGAACCCCCTCTGGGTGTAAGCTGAAGAGGAGGCCTGGCTTGGTAAAGGCCTATGAAAGGCCTGCCCTGGAAGGCTGCCTTCTGAGGAGTGGCCTGCCTTTCCTTGGCCTGTGCACTCCTATAGGTGGTCCTATACTCATCCATTTTCTTCATGTAATTCTCTGTCTGCTCCCAAACAAAAAATTACCCACAACAGGAAAATCCATGGCCTTAGTCTGGGTACCCCAGACAGGCTAGACATCTGAGCCAAGCCATTCTGCAAAGTGCCACTTATGTAGCCATGACTCTTGATGACGCATCATTAGGAGTCCACTGCAGCATGGAATTGCACCTAGATGCCTCAATACCATCAGCAGCCACCTTCTCTCCAGCTCCTTGGCAAGTTGGCCAGGGACCTGTTTTGCTAGAGCCATAACAGTATCCCATCTGGATTTCTGGTATCTAAGCAACGCAATTCTATAATTTTGCCTGTCTGAGTCCCAAGGATGATGCCATGTACTGTTTCTTTGCCATGGCATCAATCCTCCTGGAGTCCGTGTCAGGGGGTGTGAGGCCAGGGAATATTTGCCTTGTCTGAGGCTGCAGCCTGCACTACCCAAACATGGCTGCATTGTTGTGTATGCGAACTCCGTATCAGAGCCTGACAATGTGCACCTCTTGTCCATTCTCTTATCAACAGGAGGTATAGTGTGAGGAGTTTTTGAATTTTTCTTGTCTGTTTCCCAAGAGATTTGTGCAAAGGAATAGACAGTCTCCTGGACTCGATGTCCATTCCACAGTCGGGTTCCTCCTGTCATCCCAGCTTCCTCCATAGGAGCTGGAGGTTTCGCCACTTTTATAAAACAAATGAAAGGGGACTCAGGCCCCTGGGAGAGACACTCCTGAAGGTCTGTCTGGGAGATGTCGGTTCATGGGCACATCGAACTTCAACCATATTCCTTCTTACTCCTTCCTCCACGGTCATAGATTCCTCTGCTCATACTCTGAACCGTGGAACTGGCCAACTGCTAGCTTTACTATGGTGCCGTTCGGCGGTCGGGACAGCGACTGACAATTTAATCGCTTTTGGCTGTTTCTTCGGGTTGGAGAAGTTTTGGCTCCACCAGCTGATTTCTGTCCTTTTGCTGGAACCGACTCCTCCGAGTCAGCCTCCTTTGCCGAGTCTCGCCTGGTCAGAGGGCACTCCGGGTTCGTTGAACCGGGCGGGCTGGCCATCGGTTCAGCGGATTTTTGGCCTCCTTTCCTGAGCTCCAACTCTTTTCAGGCTGCAGGACATTTTGCAAATCTGGCAGTCTGTACTGTGGTCAAACCCCAGACATAAACACAGGTGGTATGGGGTCAACCTTGGAAAGCTTCCACAGACATTGCTGTGTTTTGAGCAGTGGGCGGATTTTTCTTTTGGTTTCTTCAGACATAGTGCAGTCCTAACCAAACTTGTTCGGTTTTGTAACCGCGTTAAGACCCTCTTATGGTTCCCAACTGTGTTTGGGTGGTAAACGTAATAAATCTGTTTTTTTTTTTTTTAGAATCGATAAGAACCGGTCATACACCTCTAAAAGACAGATTAATATGTTTGTACAACTGATCGTGGTTCAAACCGAACCCATAACTGTTTATAAGTTGCCACAGAAGAATTAAATGTAAAAAGCTATCTAGTACTTACAATACCACAGACAGAGCTTGAACGACTGGTTGTGGTTTAAATTCGTCAAAAAACAGAAAATAATACTTTAACGACAAAATGAACCGAGCAGGAGGAGAGAAAATCTCTGGAGCGACTGTTCAGTGGGCGAGTAAAGAATCTGACAGTCTGAGTTTGAAAGAGCGACAGGCGGAGTTTTCAACCGAAGCTCGAACTCTCAGCGTTCCATGCCTGGCTATGGAAAGTTAACTCTTTCACCTCCGGAGCAGTTCGAAGGTTGGGACTCACTGCATATGTCATAATATAGCAAGACTTCATGTTGTTTGAATCTCAGTTCTCTCCTGCGGAGACTCTCGCTGCTGGATGACATCAGAAGAGGAGACCGAGGATCCGCCACCAGATGGCAAAGATTGGTGAATAGGAATGTCCCATCCCAAAAAGATGGGTGCTGACTACGACCTACCTCCAAAAAGGGGGATGGTGGGCAGGAAGGTACCTGCTGCAAGAGCTGTTCTCGAAGATCTACTGTTATGGTAAGTTCTTACGTAACCGTACTATCTCACTTCGAGATACAACTCTTGCAGCAGGTTACACCATTAGGACTGATTTCCAAGCAGTAGTGGCAATCCTGCACCACCGGGAGGAGGAAAGGTAGAGACCTCAATATAACTCGAGCCTAGGACAGAAGTCCTTGAAGGATGGCTAGACCGAACCCCGCTCTTCGCCTCAATGCAATGTCCAGACTATAATGCCTGATGAAGGTATGCACAGAGCTCCAAGTAGCTGCAATGCAAATAGCTGAGGTGGAGACGTTCTTTAACGCCGCAAAGGAAGTAACCACACCTCTTGCAGAATGACCCTTGACTGCGCCCGGTAAGGGTTTATGGCGCTTGTCATAACAAAAAGTGATGCACTGGATGAGCCACCCAGAGAGTGACTGGAGACAGGAGCTCCTATCATTCTGTGAGTGAAGGAGACAAAAAGTTGGTCCGACTTCCGGAGCTGTTTGGTTCTGGTCAGGTAGTATCTGAGGCACCGATGCACATCAAGGGTGTGCAGAAGGAAGCTTCTCCCGATTAGAGTACCTTGGAAGTACACTGGTAGATCGATATCCACGAGTTAAGGGTGAGAGCTGAAACCACCTTAGGCAAAAACTTTGGGTTTGTCCTTAGGCTTACCCTGTCCTGGTGGAAAACCAAATAAGGCTCTTTGCACATAGGAACATGCAATTCTGATAACCTTCTAGCAGAAGTAACAGCAACTAAAAACAACGTTTTCCAAGAGAGAAAACGTAGCTCGCAATCCGCGGCTGGTTCAAAGGGTGGCAGCGTAAGCTGCTCCAGGACAAAAGGTAAGTCCCAAGGAGGGATTGGATCTTTGATGGGAGGCCTAAGGTGGAGAACACCCCTTAAGAAGGCATGAGTAGAGCTGGGCCACTGTCCGATGGCCTAGGGGGGCATGGTAAGCAGAAATTGCACAAAGGTGCACCTTAATCGAGGAGTAAGCCAGTCCGAGTGCAAGAGGGAAAGCAGGTAGTCCAGAACCAGCTTTTTCTGGATAGTCTCAACGACGAGAAAGTCGCAGCTTGAGCCCACACAGAATCTCGCCATTTCATGGTGTACGTTGCGTGGGTTGCGGGTTTCTGGCGGGCAGAGAGTACGCCTGCCACTTCTTGCAAGACCCTGTATCAAGATTACGTGGCTATGTCTCTAGGAGCCAAGCGTAAGTATGTTCAATGAGCGCAAGTCTGGATGGACCAATGAACCCGCCTCCTGAGACAATAGATGGGAGCTGATTGACAAAGGAACTGGATGTTCCCAGGAAAGTTGGTGCAGAACAGGGAACCAAATCTGTCTGGGCCAGAAGGATGTGATCAGAATGAGTGTCGCTTGCTCCCTGAAGTTTTAAAGAACTCTCTGGATCAGCGGGAGGAGGGAAGGCATAGAGGAATCTGCCCGCCCAGGAGAGGGACAACACGCTCTGCCAGAAAACACCAGGCCCTGGATCTAACGAGCAAAAATTGGGCAGGTTTGTGTTGGATGGGGTGCAAAGGTCTAACTCTGGAGTGCCCCATCTTTGAAACAGATCCTCTGCCACCTCCTGCAGAAGTTCCCACTCATGGATTCTGGCCTGAGAGTGGCTCAGACCGTCTCTTGGGTGGTGCTGTCCACTCGGGACATGTACTGCAATTAGGTTTATCTTGTGTTGCAATACCCACTCCCACACTCTCATGGCCTCCCTGCAGTGCGGGTAGGAGTGAGTGCCTCCTTGTTTGTTGAGGTAATACATCACCGCGGTATTGTCTGTTTGTAGCAGAAAGGTACTCTGTAGAATCTCCCACTGGAAGGCTTGCGCAGAGCGAAAGGACTGCCCTCATTTCCAAAATGTTGATGTGGAGAAGAGACTCCTGGGCTGTCCACAGGCCCTGAGACCGAACACCGTCCAGGTGTGCTCCCACCCGAGCCCTGAGGCATCTGTGGAGAGGGTCACAGTCGGAGACGGCGCTGTGAAGGGGACCCCCACAGAGAGGTTCCCTGCATTTAGCCACCATTGCCAAGCCGTAATTCGGATTGGATGCTGCAGATGGTCTTGCCTTTGGTCCCAGTGCACCCGTAGCATCCACTGGGTTACACGCATGTGGAGACGTGCCAGCGGGACTGTCACAATGGCCGCAGCCATGTGTCTGAGCAGGCGAAGGACCAGTCTGGCTGGGATGGGTCTTCTTCAGACAAAGTCCCTGATGAGTTCCTGCCTGTCCGAGGGGAAAAAGCTTTCCCTCTGACGTGTGTCCAGAACTGCACCTATAAACTGCAGTCTCTGGGATGGCACCAGGAGTGACTTCTGAGTAGTTGATGAGAATACCCAGTGATTGAAAAAGGGACTGGGTACAGTGAATCATCATCAGTGCCTCCCTGGGCGCCATGAGAAGCCAGTCGTCCAGGTAATGGGAACATGTAGTGCCTTGTCTCCCTCAGAGGCGCCTGCTACGACCGCCATGCACTCTCCTGAATCCGAGATGCCGATGACAGCTCAAAGGGAAGACTCGGAACTGATAATGGCAGCTCTGAAACTTCAGGCACAGGAACCTCCGTGCACTTGAGCTGTCGGAATATGCAGGTAGGCGTCCTGCATGTCTAAAAGACGCCAGAAAGGCGTTCTGCTTCAACATGGAAATTAGGCCGGAAGGGTCACCATCATGGCGTTTGAAAAGACTGAAAGGTTGAGGTCGCTGAGGTCCAGTATTGGACCGGAGGTCCCCTGTTTTCTTTTGGAACCAGGAAGAAGTGAGAATAGTACCGTAGTCCTCTCTGGTTCTCTGGGGCGTGCGTTTCAAGGCTTCCTTTTCCAGAATCGCGAGCACTTCCTGCTGTATGGCAGGGCATGCTGACCCGAATATCAGGAGAGCAGGGAGGTCTTGTAGGTGGACACTCTGGAATTCTATATAATGGCCTTTTTGACCAGCTGCAGAACCCACCTGTCGGTGGTGATCGACTGCCACCCTGGCAAGTGGCGTGCAATGCGACCCCCGACTTTCTTTTCCTGTTGATCCTGAGGAGGGGCGGGGGCCGGGAAGGAGTCATGCTGTGGCAGCGTTTGATCTGGCAGGCAGGGCCAACTTTGCAAATCGTTGGCCTCTGCCTGGGGATGACTTGGCCTGGGCCTTGCGGGTGAAAGTGCCCCTCTGTTGCTGGCCGGACGTTGCTGTTGCCTTTGTAGCTGGCCACGGAAACAGCTCTGGTTCCTACGAAAGGAACTAGGCCGAGACCTGTATATAGCTTGTACAGATCGGACTGCCTTCCCTAGTCCCTGAAGTTTGGTGATTACTCTCTCAGAGGCTTCACCAAGATAGGACCCTGGCGTTACAAGGACATCTAAGATGTTCTTCTGGGCGTCGAGTAAAGCCGGAGACATGGAGCGAGAGTGTCTCCGGAGACACACGCCTGAGGCTGCAGCTCTGGCGAGAGGTCCGCTGGAATCATATACGTGACTCTGAACACTTGGGTCCCCACATCCGAACCCGTGCAGAGAAGGTTCAAGAGCTCCTCCTTGTGGTCGCCATCGGGCATCTTCTCTACCAGGTCCTGTCCCTGCTCCCACAGTGCGTTCTGGAATGAAACCATGTGGGGGAGGTAATTCAGTGACCTGATGGCACAAGTCACGGCCGTAGGTCGCCTGCAGGACATCCAGTTGCTTGGATTCCTGGTCATTAACTCTGCGTGTTCAAGTGCTGAGGTCCTCAGAGCGGTCATGCGGTTATGATGACTCAGGGAGTCAGCCAGAGGATGGTTGACAGATACTGGTCCTCCCTAGGGCCTTGTATAGCGGTCCGCCTTTTTCGGCACTGTGGGAGTGGAGAGTGCGGACTTTTCCAGGCGGCCTTGGTGGCGCTCTGCAAGGTATCCACCAAGGGTGGCACTACCACAGGCTTGAATCTTTCTGCCGGCAAGGTAGCGAGCAAGGCGTTGTCTCCTCGGGGTCGACTCTTCAGCATCCCACTCCTATGTTCTCCTGGATGTGCCTCGTGATCTCCATGAAAGAGGGATCATCCGGAGGAGACCTGGGTAGGTCGTGGTGGGTCGTGAGAGGGAATGCTGATAGGAGAAGGTGATCTGGAGCGCCCGAGGTGTCAGATCTGAATCCTCCCCAGACAGAGTGTACCGCGCTGCCTGGGTCTCTTGGGGCTGGGTGACCCTGAGGGGGATCTAGAGGGAGGTCTTCTTTCTGAAGAACTGCCCGAGGAGGTGGGAATCTCGCTTGGGGTTGGCGATCGCGTCGGGCCCCATGGTGGAGGAGGCGTGGGTGGTGAAGCAGTAGGTGGCGTCGGAGGAGGACGTGTGGTGACCACATCTTTTTTGATGGTGTCCCACCAGAAGGTAAAAAGTTCTTTTACCTCTGCCAGATTCATACCCAACGACGGGCCTGGCGCCGGGGTCGGGCGTCGGCTCCCCGGGGGTGTCTCGCTCTGGGGAAGTTTCCCATGGGAGCCCGGTGTCTCCAGTGTCGCCCGCCTGGTCCTTGGGCTGTGTGACGTCCTCCTCGGACTAATCCTTTTGACCGGCGTACGCCGGCGCCGGTGGCGCGGTCCTCTTCTCGGGAGTAGCCGACGTCAGTCCCCTGGCCGGCGACGGGTGTTTAAGCGTCGCTGGCTCCTGGGAGTGCTGGTGGTGTTTGGCCGATGTCGGGTCTGACGTCCGTTTGAGGGATGTCAGGTCCTTGGTCTTACGAGGAACTGGATTCGATCCACACGGAGGCTGGGAAACTGACCTGGCGTCGGTGTCCCACCCGCGGGAAGAAGATTTATGGTGTTCCCTGGACTTCACGTAGGCCTTAGATAGAGTGGAAGAGGCCGACGGCCTGGAAGTCTTCAGGGGCTGTAAAGAAGACGAGCCGCTGAAGATCTGACCTGCAGCTGGGGAGGTTGTGACCGAGCCTTGAGGTGAGAGCGCCCAACTCGAGCTGGGCTTTGGGAGTCCGAGGCCCTAGCAGGAAACCTGGATCTTTCCTTTTCCCGGTGCTTGTGGGTTTTACCCGACACCCCCCGGGAGGAAGATTCCTTATCCATAATTTTCAGTTTCTCCTCCAAGAGAAACGCTTGAAGGGCCTTCTGGTGACAGATCCTGGTGCGACTGTTGAAGCCCTGGCAGAAGGAGCAGGCCTTGGTATCGTGTTCCGGGCCTAGGCAGCGCACGCAGGCCGTAATGTGGATCCTTGAAGGGATCTGTTTGCCGCAGGCACTTCATGTGGTGACCCTCACAGAAGTTGTTGGAGAGGACATCAGTTGATCCAAAGTTGAAAGGCAGATGAAAATCGTCGAAGTTCTAATGGTCATCGCACGCCAGAAAAGGAGACCGAGAGTCCGATACTGGACGAAGTCGATGGCGGAAAAGAACCAAGGATTATGGGGACTGCCTCCTTATGTACTCGCCGACTGTGGCAGGACCGACGTGGGAGGCGGTCCCACTGAAGACTGCTAGCTAGAAAATTTCCATGGGGTCTGGCGCCTGCCGACTTCAGTCCTAATGGTTGCAACCTGCTGCAAAGCTGCATCTCAAGTAAGATCTAGTCTTTTGAGTAGCCTCTAGAGCTTGCTCCACTTGAGGACCAAAAAGCTACACCGTCAAAGGGTAACACCATGACCGTTGCTGGGCATCATTAGTGAAGCCTGTAGGTGCACAGCCAGGAGTGATGGTGGGTACAAATGTCGCTGCCGCTGCTCATGATATTGAAAGCTTTCATGTGCTTTAACCTGCTGGTTGTTGGACTCGATACCACTGGTTATGGTCTGAAGAAGCTCTGAAGTAGTATCCGACTCTGGTAGAGCTTCTACCAATTGTTTGAGCAATGCCAAAACATTCACATTGAGAGAAATAACCCTGTAGCTGGCACACGCATGCCCAGGGTGATGCAGCAAAGACTCTCTTACCTAAGGTATCTATCTTACTTAGACACTTTGTTTATAGGTCGTCATGTAGTAGCTGAGGGAGGATGACCTTATTCTCTACCAGGACTACAATAGGGTCTGCAAAGGCTTGGGAGGCCAAAATGGGCTGATCCTTGGGAGCAGCATATTTTCTATCTATGGACTTAGCCACAGAAGGAATGAAAGTGGATTATTCCATACCATTTGATAAAGTGTCTGAAAAGAGGGCTGTATCAGTGGAGTTAAATCCATAGGGATTCCGGGACATAAGGTAGCTGAGCCTTAAAATCTTCCCAGAATCGATATCAGTCTGGAGAGAAAGAGGAATTCAAATTTTCAGCAGAGACTTAAAAGACAGGTCCTCTACCACAGGCTCTGCAGCAGGATTAGGTCCTGGTCCTGGTCCTTCTGCATCATCACCCAGTCGAAGGTCTGGTTCAGGCTCAATATCTCCTGACAGCCCAGGTGGGACTGTATGGACAGGAAAGGAGAGAGGATCAGGAAGAAATGAGGAAGGACAAGGATTTGGAGGAGAAGCTCTGAAGACTGGCAGATGTAAACAAACCTCGAGCGAAGAGAGCACAGCAGCATAACCCAGTACAGAGGTGGCACTGAGCAATCTCAAGCGAGCCGCATAGCACCGGCAAACAGGCGCGCTGAGGACCGCGCCAAATACCACATCGACGCGACAGCACTGAAACCAACACAGAGCTCCGAAAACTAGGGTTTGAGGAGAAAGAAGAAAGAATACCAGGAGATAGAGGTATTGGTGGCCCCGCCGCAGCCATGTGAAGGGAAAACACCTGAGCATGGAGTCGACGCCACCAAGGAAGGGCCGCACAACAAGGGAGGTCCAACCGCCTACCCAACCCTCAAGAGCCCAGAGGGCTCAGGAGTGACCAGGCCAGGCAGCTGGACTAACCTCCTCAACCCACTGCCCGCCAGAGCGGCCCACTGATGAAACTGCTCATCTGAAGCCCTACCAGAAGGCGGGAAGGGCTCCGGTGTCGAAGAGGGAGGTGACCAGGACCAGAAGCCAGCACTCTGAAGGAGGAGACTGGCAACTGACCCCAATGACCGACCGTCGACGTGCAGACATACCAGAGGGCGACCTCGAGTGATGCCTTCTCTTTCTTGACCTGCGGGCCGAATAAGAGCTCGAGGCAGAACAGTGCCGAGAATGTGACTGTTTTCTTTATGCTTCCAGTGGACTGCCCCCGGCACTGGACTGTCCGTTAAAGACCCCTCCTCCAGAGAGGGTGGCGGACGGACCCAGCCCGGCTGACTGAACAGCTTTCATATGAAGTCTCCCTACCGTCACCTGACCCGCTCATGGTCCACTGTGTCAAGGTAGGCTGAGACTTCTTTCTTTAATAAGAATAAATTATCGTAAGTGGTACTTATTTGAGATATACTACAAAATAATAAAACTGAAAACTATGCTACTAGTTTGAAGTTTGACTCCCGGCGGGTGAGCGACGTTGTCACTGAAGTGTACTCGACAAGGAAAAGAGGAACTGAGGCGCTTGGAGGGTCGATGCCGAGGTAGTCTTTGCCGCATGAGCCGAAGCTCGCAGTGCCGCACCTTGCAGCTCCATCTCCGCCCTCCTAAATAAAAATTTGCTCTCGCTGGGTCCTAGCGCCTCCGGTGTAGTCCCATCAGTGTGAATGAGTGGTGGAGACTTTATGTCTAGGAAGATCAGCCGACCGAAGCCAGCTCTGCAGCGAGAGGCACCGTCCAAACTGTAATAAGTCATTAAGGTATGGACAGAAGTCCGTTAAGTGCTGCACAGATGTTCTGCCGCTGACAAATCTTAATAAAGAGCAGAGGCAGCGACTCCTCTGGAGGAGTGGCTCGACTTGATCCGCAGGGTGGTCTTGTACTTGTCGTAACAGAAAGTGATACAACGAGTCAACCATTTAGGTAGGCCTAGAGAAGTACAGTTACGTAAGAACTTACCGTAACAGTAGATCTTCGAGAGAGGCCCTTGCAGTAATTACATATAGGACTGACGTCGGCAGGCGGCAGGACCCCACGGAAAAATTTCTAGCTAGCAGTCCCTGGCGAGGGACCGCCCCCATGTCAGGTTACTGGCATCAGGAGACGTCGGTACACAGGGGCGGTCCCTGATGCCCGCCTTCCAGTTCCTTCCCGCCACTGGCCAGAAAAGGCCGGACGAGAGAGGAGCGGATACTTCCATCACTGGAAAAGGAGCTGAAAAAGCCTAGGGGGATGAAGGGCGGGAAGGTATTACCTACTGCAAGAGCCTCTCTCGAAGATCTACTGTTATGGTATGTTCTTACGTAACTGTACTATCTTACTTCAAGAGGGCTCTTGCAGTAGGTAATTACATACCGGACTGAATCCCAGCAGTGTGAAACAAAGAGAGGCACCGGAGGAGGAAACTACTCCAAGAATCAGTTCTAGCTGTGTAAGCTTCAAGATAAGAGGCCTTGCAGGACAGCCAGCCCAAAGCCTGCTCTCACGTCAAGAGGCAATATCCAAACTGTAGTGTTTAGTAAAGGTATGGACGGAAGTCCAGGTGTGGCAGCACAGATATCTGCTGACATATTTTTGAAACAAGCCGCTGAGGCAGCTACTCCTCTGGTGGAGTGGTTTCACTTGACCCGGAGGGTCTTGTTGTATTTGTCATAACAGAAAGTGATGCAATGAGCCAACCACTTAGATGGGCATTGCTTAGAAACGGCACTGCCTTCCCATTTATGAGCAAAGGGAGATGTAACAATTGATCAGTCTTTCTGAAATCCTTTGTCCTGTTGGTGTAGTATCTCAGAATCCGGTGAACATCCATAGTATGGAGTAAATACTCCCCTTGATTAGAGTACTGCGTGAAAGAGGTGGGTAAGTCTATGGACTGATTTAGAGTAGACTCTGCTACTACCTTAGGGAGAAACTTAGGGTTCGTGCATAGAGCAACATGTTCCTTGTGAAAAATCAAGTATGGAATTTTACACATCAGGGCCTGGAGCTCGGAAATTCTCCGAGCGGAAGTAATGGCCACCAGGAACAGAGTCTTCCACGCAAGGAACTTCAACCCGTGGAAGCTGCTGGTTCAAAGGGAGGCAGAGTAAGTTTTCGAGACAAAGTTCGAGTCCCAAGGGGAGCACGTATGGGGTTTCAGATGAGAACCCTCTGAGAAAGGTCTTAGAGACCTCCAACTGAGCAAATGTCTTGTCTGCAAAGGGACATGATAGGCTGAGATGGTCGCCATGTGTACCTTCACAGAGAAGAATGACAGACTCAGATCAAACAGATGACGTAGATACTCCGGCAGAAGCCCCGCTGAACAGGAGAAGAGTTCCTCGTTCTTGGAAGCAGCCCAGATAGTGAATCTTTTCCACTTCATGGCGTAGGTGGATCTAGTGGAGGGTTTTCTAGCCTCCATCAAAATCTCCGCCACTTGGGGAGACACCCCCAAACCGGATTGAGCCAAGTCTGCAGGAGCCATGTGCGCAGCTGAAGAGATTTGAGGCCTGGATGGACCAGGGTCCCCTGATTCTGGGTCAATAAACCTCGAGATAGAGGAAGAGGAAGAGGATGATCCTCTGAGTATTGTTGTAGAAGAGAGAACCAAACTTGCCTGGGCCAGAAAGGAGCGATCAGAATCATTCGTGCGCTTTCTGAAACTAGTTTCTGCAAGACTCGTGGGATAAGTGGAATTGGGGGGAAAGGCACAGACGAATCTGTCCTTCCAGTTTAGAGACAGAGTGTCTCTCCAGAAAACACCTTGCTCTGGAACGAGCGAGCAGTAGACGAGAAGCTTTGCATTTAGAGGGGATGCGAACAGGTCGACCTGTGTGTTCCCAAAGTCGAAGATATTGTCTAGGACCCCTTGTCTAGTTCCCACTCGTGAGTCAGAGCAGAAGAGTGACTTAGCTTGTCTCGCTGGTGTTGTCGACTCCGGAACATGAACAGCCGTGATAGAAGGTCGTGTTGTGCTGCCCAATCCCAAACCCCTGATTGCTTCCCTGCATAGAGGTAGGACCGAGTCCCCCTTGTTTGTTAATGTACCAAACCACGCACATGTTGTCCATCTGGACAGCTAGGTGGCCGGGAAGGATGTGTTGGTGAAGGGCTTGGAGAACGTACAACACTGCCTGAAGCTCAAGCACACTGATGTGTAGAGTTTGCTCAAGCTTGGATCAGGAGCCCTGGGTCCGATGGGGACCTAGATGGGCTCCCCAACCTTCGCCCGAGGCGTCTGTGGTTAGAGTCTGGGAAGGGGGAGGACAAAAGAAAGGAACTCCCTGAAACAGTTTCTCTCGAACCATCCACCACTGCAAGTCTCGAAGCATCGGTGAGGAGACTAGAACTGGGTGATCTAAGTCGTCCACTAACTGATCCCATTGGGATGGACAGTCCACTGGAGAAACTCTCATGTGTGGAGTCGAAGCTGAGAACTGTCACGGGATTAGCAGCCGCCATGAGCCCGAGAAGGCGGGGACTGATCTTTGCACAGACCTGCACGGCGGCAGACAGCAGACTTATCTGAGTCTGGAGAGGACGCCTGTCCGGAGGCAGGAAGGCCCTGCCCGTGGTCGTGGTCTCAGAATCGCCCAATAAACTGTAGTCTCTGGGATGGGATCAGGTGAGACTTGGAATGGTTGATGGTAATACCCAGGCAGGCAAAAACCTGCTGGGTAAGGGTGAGGCAGCGCAGGAGTTCCTCCCTGGACGAGGCCGCCAGGAGCCAATCGTCCAGGTACGGGAAAACCTGCACCCCCCTGGTACGCAGGTGGCCCGCCACCACTGCCAGGCATTTGGTAAACACTCGGGGCACCGAGGATAGGCCAAACGGGAGTGCCTTGAGTTGGTAGTGGTCCCCCTGGAACACAAAACGGAGGTATTTGCGGTGAGAAGGGTGAATGGAAATGTGCAGGTAAGCATCCTGCATATCCAGGGCACACAGCCATTGACCCAACTGGAGGAGGGGCAGAAGGCTCTGCAACGAGAGCATCCTGAACCTTTTGTACTCCACAAAGAGATTCAGGGAACCGAGGTCCAGAATTGGTCTGAGATCTCCTGTCTTCTTTGGGACCAGAAAGAAACGGGAATAGTAACCCGTCCCTTGCAGATGAAGGGGGATAGGTTCTACTGCTTGTTTCAGAAGTAGAGCTGAAATCTCCTCCTGGACCAAGAGAAGGTGATCCCTTGAATATGATGACTTTAGAGGGGGGTGGCGAGGTGGTTTCTGAAGAAACTATCGAATGTCCTTCTACGATGAGCTGGAGCACCCAAGAATCTGAAGTTATCCCTCCCAGCCCAGAAGGTGAAGGGGAAACCTCCTCCTCCTCGGGTTCCTCCGGGAGTCCGGAAGCTGTGGGAGAGGGAAGGGTCAGGTGGTGGGGCAGTGCTGCAGCTGACGCACCCGCTGCTTTTTGGGCGGGGGCTTAGCAGGCTGGGGCCCCGCGATTTTGTGGCCCGCCTTCCCTGGGCTCTCACTGGCTGATCCGCTCATGCAAAGGACGGCGCTGCTGCGGTGGGGCGGCACATGGAGTCAGACAGACTCCCGCGCCATCCTTCTCCTGCAAATCGGGCTGATGATGTCCTGACATCACCGAAAACACTGACCCCCGAAGGGCGCTCCTGAATAGCGGATTGCACTTCCAGGACCAACCCTGACACGCTGAGACAAGCATGACGACGCAGTTTCAGCTGTTAAACTGAGTCTGGCCCAGCAGTGTCCACTGCATCGTGAGGTAGCACGGCGACGTGCCGACTGGCCGAACGGCAGAGCAGACAAGTTCAGCCAACTCCTGCTTGACTTGGGAGTCTGGCAAGGAGTCCAGTTTGGCTTCCACCTGAGTCAGAATGGCCTTCTAGTAGTCCCCCATGGCCATATAATCCAGGGTCCCAATCCCCAGTGTGGAGGAAGCAAAGATCTTCTTTCCATACTGGTCCAGAAGGCGGATTCTTTGTCTGGTGGCGATGAGCTGAGATGCTTTTGGGTTAGCCGACCAGCCATGAGCAGTGCTAATCATGACCGAGCCAGCACGAGGGGTGAGAATCTAGAAAATCAACACCCTTGGGAGCCTGGTATAGCCTATCTCGACTTCCCTCGGAAGTGGGCCAGAGCCGACGGCTGTTTCCATGGTGGTGACAAGGTTGGCATGAGGTTCCATCCAGGGTGGCACCAAAGTCAGGAGCTGCCACTGGCATATCCAGATGCTCAGAGAGTTTCAGATGCTGAGGATCTGGTTCCAAAGAGTGCCACTGATGAACCTTCTGGAAGGATCTTCGGAGGAGTCCTTGGCCTGGGCTTCGACTGGCGTAGCTGCTGTCCCTTTCAAGAAAGCACATCGAGGACTCTGAGGAGTCCGAGGGTGAAGAGGAAAAGACTCCCTTTCCCAACCAGGGGAGGAACGGACCCTTGGGAAGCCCCGGAAGCGTGTCCTGCCCCTCTCTGGACCCAGACGGGAGAGCCCTGGAGTCCGGAGGTGGTGAGGGAGGTGCCGCCTTGGACTGCGGGAACCTGAGATGGCACCGCCGACAGTAGGCGGCCTCCACCTCCCTGGTGAGCTGAGCCTGGCCTCAGCCCACCAGGAGGCCAAGAGTCTCCGCAGTCCACCGCGGCTGTGGGAGGCAGGAGGAGAAGGAGGCGGGGATGATGATACGGGCTGTACCCATATGGAGAGTATCCAAACCCGGCTGCGGATAGCCTGGCGCCTGGTATTGTGGAGTCGGGTACTGCGGGCGCGGAAAGACTGGCGTCTGGTACAGCGGGCGCGGATACTGTGGTCCCGGTACATTGGCGGCGGATGAGGACGGAGGGTACCCCGGGCGGAGGAGCTGCCGGAGCAGACGCCTGCCGGGCGGCCCTACCGGCGGATCCAAGTTGAGGGCCGGCCGGTGGGCAACATCCAGAAGTGGGATGCCAGCTGGAGTCTGTGGAACCGCACGGTGGTCCTGCGCCGGGCCGCGCCCAGGGAGCGACGCCAGATCCGGCGCACTCACAGGAGGATGGTCCGACGGAGGAAGGTCCCCAGCGCTACCGGAGATGGAGGCGAAAACTCGGGTTGGCTGGGGGAACTCTGGTCCTCGGACGGCAGCAGGCGAAGAACCAGAAGCGACGGACGAGGATCCATCGCTGGTTCAGTCGCCGACCGGGCGCCGGGCGAACCGACGGCGGCTTTGACGGCGAGCTCCCGGAGGGGCCAGCGTCCGGCTTACGGGAGCTTTCACTGGAAGCAGACCGAGGAGAAGGATCGGCCTGGTTCGATGGCAGAGGGTCGCGCTGCCCTCGGCGGGTCGCTCGTCTTACGGCCTTCTCCAGACGGGAGGGAGCAGACGCCGGCTTAGGAGTCGCCTGACGCCAGTAGCCGCGAACCTGCAGCGAACTGGGGCGGAGGCCCCAGTTGCCTGGAGGCGCCCCAAAGGCTGGAGCTGAGCCAGATGGGCCTGACACCTCGAAACCTCAGAGGCGGTTATCGGTGAGCGTTCCCCAGGAGGGAACGTTACCTGGGACCCGGCGGCTCCTGAGGGAGACGCAGTAGAGGAGCCCTTGTCCCGGTGCCTCTCCTTATCCTTCTTCCAATGGCTGTCGGGGGAAGTGGATGCCTGCCTCAGTTTTTTGAGCTCCTTCTCTATCGAACTCATCCTTTTCTTCAAAATGTGGGCTTCCAGGGATTGCTGCCGCCTTTTCCGGGTAGCCGCGTTGAAGCTGAGGCAGTGCTGGCACTTCTCGACCGGGTGATCGGGCCTAGGCAGAATAGGCATGGGAATGGCTGTCCCAGCGGGAGTTAGGCCACGAATCGCAGACTTATTTTGTGCTCGGAGGGTGTAGGGGACGACATACATACCGTCGATGACCTATCGTTAATCAAGAAAACGAAATACTTGGTAAATACTGACGACAACAAACTTTTTCGGTGAGATGCTGCACGAGCTTAACCATGGAAAGAACTGGGAGTATGCAGCAACAGGGACTGCCCCTTTATACCGACGCCTCCTGATGCCGGTCACCTGACATGGGGGCAGTCCTCGCCAGGACTGCTAGCTAGAAATTTTTTATGGGGTCCCGTCCCTGTCGACGCTGGGTCCTATATGTAATTACCTACTGCAAGAGCCCTCTAAGTAAGATGAGCATTGCCTTCTCTTTTACGAGCAAAAGAGACAAACAGTTGATCAGTCTTTCTGAGATCCTTCGATCCTGGTGGTGTAGTATCTCAGAATTTGGTGAACATCCAAAGTATGCAAGAGGTACTCCCCTGATTGAGTGCTGTAAAGAAAGCAGGCAGCTCAATGGATTGATTCCGCTGAGATTCCGCTACCACCTTTAGGCAGAATCTTAGGGTTGGTATGCAGAGGCACAGTGCCTTGAGGAAAATCAAAACAGGATTTTGCACACGAGGGCCTGGAGCTTGGAAATCCTTCGAGCAGAAGTATGGCCACTAGGAAGAGAGTCTTCCATAAAGGAACTTTAGGTCTGCTGAGGCTGCCTGCTCGAAGGAGGCAGAGTAAGTTCTCAAGAATAAAATTCAAATCCCAAGGAGGGGCAGGAACATGAATAGGGGGTCTCAAGTGGAGAATCCCTCTAAGAAAAGTCTTACAGACTTCCAACTGCGAAAAAGTTCTGTCCCCAAAAGGAACATGGTAGGCGGAGATGGCCACCATGTGAACTTTCAGAGAGGAATGACTGAGACCTAGATCAAAGAGATGGCACATGTAGCCCAGAAGCTGCCCAACAGAGCAAGAGAATGGCTCGAAATCTTTGGAAGAGGGTCAAATAGAGAACAGTTTCCATTTCATGGCATACGTAGATCTAGTAGAGGGCTTTCTGGCCTCCACCAGAATCTCAGCTACCAGTGGGGAAACCCCGAATCAGGCTTGAGCTACGTCCGGAGTAGCCATGCGTGCAACTGAAGGGACTTGAGGTCTGGATGGACCAGGGTCCCCTGATCCTGGGTCAGCAAAAGCTGCGACAGAGGAAGAGGAGGTTCCTCTGAATACTGTTGCAGAAGAGAGAACCAAACTTGCCTGGGCCACAAAGGAATGATTAGGATCATGCAAGCTCCTTCTGAACTGAGTTTCTGTAAGACCCTCGGAATCAAGGGGATGGGGGGGGGAGGCATAGACGAATCTGCCCTTCCAGTCTAGAGACAGGGCGTCTCTCCAAAATACACTGCCCAGGAGGAAGACAAGCGAGCAGAAGGTGGAAAGTTTTATGCTGTGAGGAGACGTAAACAGGTCTACCTGTGGTGTTCCCCAGCGTAGGAAGATATCATCTGCTACCCCCGATCCAGTTCCCACCATGAGCAGACGACCGACTGAGGGGTCTGCCAACATGTTCTCGACCCCAGGACGTGAACTGCTGTGAGGTGAAGGTTGTGCTGCACTGCCCAATCCCAAACTCACACTGCCTCCCTGCAGAGAGAGGGTAGGAACGAGTTCCTCCCGTTTGTTGATGTACCAGACTACACATTTTGTCCGTCTAGACAGCCAGATGCCCGGGTAGCAGATACAGATGCAGAGCCTGAAGAGCATATAGCACGGCCCAAAGTATGAGCACACTGATGTGAAGTGTTTGTTCGAGCCTGGACCAGGAGCCCTGGGTCCTGTGAGATCCCAGATGGGCTCCCTAACCCTCGCCCGAGGCATCTGTTGTCAGCATCTGGGAGGTGGGAGAAAGGCAGGAGGGACCCCCCCCCCCCCGGCAAAGGTTCTGCTGAACCATCCACCATTGCAAGTCCCGAACCATAGGACTGGAGACCAGAGCCTGTTGATCTAGGTCTTCCACCAACTGATCCCACTGAGACCAAAGCGTCCACTGAGAGAGATTCTCATGTGAGCAGAGCTCAAGGACTGTTGGAATAGCAGTCGCCATGAGCCCGAGGAGGCGAAGGACGGATGACCTGGCACTAACCCACCTGTGGCTGGACAACAGGCTGACCTGAGCCTGGAGGTGGCCGCCCTGTCCAGTGGCAGGAATCCATGCCGAGGTAGTGTCCAGGATCGTCCCGATAAACTGCAGCCTATGGGACACGATCAGATGGGACTTGGCCTGGTTGATGGTATACCCAGGCTGGTGAAAACCTGCAGGGAAGGGAAAGTAAGTGCAGGAGCTCCTCCTGGATGGGGCCACCAGGAGCCAATCGTCCAGGTATGGGAAAACCTGAACCCCCTGGGTACGCAGGCAGGCCGCTACCACAGAAAGGCATTTGGTGAATACTCGGGGTGCCGAGGAAAGACCAAATAGGAGGGCCTTGAACTGGTAGTGGTCCCCTTGGAACAAAAAACACAGGTATTTGCAGTGGGAAGGGTGAATAGGGATATGCAGGTAAGCATCCTGCATGTCCAGAGCGCACAGCCACTGTCCCGACCAAAGGAGGGGGCAGAAGACTCTGCAGAGAGAGCATTCTGAACCTTCTGTACTCCACAAACAAGTTCAGGGAGCTGAGGTCGAGAATCAGCCTCGCATCTCCTGACTTCTTTGGGACCAGGAAGAAATGGGAGTAGTAATCCGTCCCCTGAAGATGGGATGGGACGGGCTCTATCGCCTCCTTCAGAAGAAGAGAAGATATTTCTTCCCGGACCAGAAGAAGGTGTTTTGGGGAGTAAGACAACCTGGTGGGGGTTCGAGGTGGTTTCTGAAGAAACTCTATTGAGTGTCCTTCTGCAATCAGCTGGAGCACCCAGGTGTCTGAAGTGATCCTCTCCCAACCTGGTAGATGGAAGGAGAATCTCCCTCCTACCAGTTCCTCTGGGAGGCCCAGAGGCTGTGGGAGAGGAGTCGGAAGGTGTGAGGCAGCGCGCGCTGAAGCTCATACTGCTTTTTGGGGGAGCCGCGCCGAGGGGCTCGATGTTTGTTGGCCCGCTTCCCCGAGGTTTCGCTGGGGCCAAGAACGCCTGTGAAAGGGACGACACTGAGCTTGAGGGAGCCTGTACAAGGAGTCAACAGACTTATGTGCAGTACCCTTCTCCGGCAGATCAGTGATGATGTCCTTGACATCGCCACCGAACAGCACTGAACCCCTGAAGGGCGTGTCCTGGATAGCAGACTGCACCTCCGGGACCAACCTGACACCCGGAGCCAGGCATGACGCCGCACCCCACGGTGAAAGCTGAGCTCTGTGAACTGCAGCATCCACCGCATCACACTGGCACGGAAGCATGTGCCGTGGTCAACATGCAGACCAGGCTAGGTCAGCTACTTCCTGCTTCGTCTGAGACTCAGGAAGGATTCCAATATAGTTTCCACCTCGCTAAGGATCGCCTTCCGTAATCCTCATATGAGCAATGTAATTCAGGGCCCGGATTCCCAGAGTGGAGGAAGCTAGACTTTCTTTCCGTGACTGGTCCAGAAGGCGGGATTCTTTGTCGGGTGGTAATTTGCGCTAGGCGTTTGGGGTTAGCCGAACGCCATAAGCAGCGCAAATCACGACCGAATCAGCTCTGGGGTGTGAATTCAAGGAGTCAACACCCTTCGGAGCATGATACAGCCTGTCCGACTTCCTCGGAAGGGGGGATAATGCCGACGGTTGCTTCCAAAGGGTGGACACAAGGTCGGCATGAGGCTCAATCCAGGGTGGAACCAGAGTAGGAGCGGTCTCGGGCAGATCCAGGTGTGCAGCGAGTTTTTTATGCTGTGGATCCAGCTCCAAGGATTGCCACTAATGAACAGCCTGGATTTTACGCAGCAACTCCAGGAAAAAAGGATGCTCCGGAGGGGACTTCAGAGGAGTCCTTGGCTTGTATGGAGTGCGTGGCTCGTCGTCCGGATCAAAGCGCCATCGGAGTCATCCGAGGTCTCCGAGGAGGATGAAGAAGAGGATGATGACTCTCCCGCACAGGGAGGAACGGACTTTGGGAAACCCTCGGGAAGCGTTATCTCTCCTTGCCCTGAAACCTGAGGGCTCGCTTCTGGTGTCGGGGGGCTCATTCCAATGGGGTCCGAGTCGGTCCGAGTCGGAAGACTGTTTTCATTTCCCTGGTGAGCTGAGCCTTGGCCTCAGCCCACCAGGAAGCCAGAGTCTCCTTCAGATCCACCGTGGCTGGGGAGGGGTATGGATACTGGGGTATCCGCACGCGCGTATCCATAACCCAATGCGGAAGCCTGCTGTCTGGTACTGGGGCACCGTGTTACCGCGCATCAGGTAGGCCGGCGTCTGGCACTGGGGTGCCGGATACTGCGGACCTGGGTATGACTGCATCGGATACCCAGGTACCAGGGGTTCTGAAGGAGCAGAGGGCCCTGGAAATGGCCCAGTGGGCGGGCCTGGAACGGGGGGCCCGGCATAGGGTTGGCATCCGGCAAGGGGATGTCACTGGGCAGGACGGCATTGGCGCCAGAGGATCAGACGTCGGATCATCCAGCCCAGCGGGAGGGAGACCAGACAGCAGCGTGCCAACATCCTCCGTGTCACTGGGGAAGAGGGATTACGATCCCCGGGGTCCAGCAAGGGAGACACTGGGGCCTCTGAATGCAACGAACGTTGCAACGAGCTCAGGATGATGGATAGGCCCGAAGGGTCCAGCGTTGGCTCCAACGCCGAGTGACCGTCTGAGGAGCAGATTTCTGGCTCACCAGCGGGATCCTGGCGACCTTGGAGGAGCTTGGCGCCCAACTCTATCGGGACCTCTATGCCTCGATTTGCTGCCTAATGGAGGTGTGGTCAGGCAGGTGCTTTGGAGGCGGCGCTGCCCCAAGGGTCGGGCGTCTTATCGGCCTTACCCGGGCGGGCATCGGAGGAGCAGATGTCCGCTTACTGGCAGCGACTGCCTCCTTTGACCAGGAGGCTCCCGAGGGCCAGAGCGCCAGCCCGACGGAAGGGTCAACACCGCCTGGAAGCTTCCAAGATGGCCATTGCGAACTGTTCCTCGGGGAGAGAGACGCTACCTGCAGCACCACGACACCAGCCAAGTCACGCGACTGTAGAAGAGGAGTCGCGTCACGGTGTTGCTTCTTGCAGTGGCCCTCCGGAGAAGTAGAGGCCTGCCTGGCATGGAAAGTTAACTCTTTCACCTCCGAGCAGTTCGAGGGTTGGGACTCACTGCATATGTCATAATATAGCAAGACTTCATGTTGTTTGAATCTCAGTTCTCTGCGGAGACTCTGGCTGCTGGATGACATCAGAAGAGGAGACTGAGGATCCGCCACCAGATGGCAAAGATTAGTGAATAGGAATGTCCCATCCCAAAAAGATGGGTGCTGACTCGACCTACCTCCAAAAAGGGGATGGTGGGCAGGAAAGTGCTTGCTGCAAGAGCTGTTCTCGAAGATCTACTGTTATGGTAGTTCTTACGTAACTGCATTTATCTCACTTTAGATACAACTCTTGCAGCAGGTTACACCATTAGGACTGATTTCCAAGCAGTAGTGGCAATCCTGCACCACCGGGAGAGGAAAGGTAGAGACCTCATATAACTTCGAGCCTAGGACAGAAGTCCTTGAAGGATGGCTAGACCGAACCCGCTCTTAAGCCTCAATGCAATGTCCAGACTATAATGCCTGATGAAGGTATGCGCACAGAGCTCAAGTAGCTGCAATGCAAATAGCTGAGGTGGAAGCGTTCTTTAACGCCATGAAGAAGTAACCACCTCTTGCAGAATGACCCTTGACTCGCCGGTAAGGGTTTATGGCGCTTGTCATAACAAAAAGTGATGCACTGGATGAGCCACCCAGAGAGTGACTGGAGACAGGAGCTCCTATCATTCTGTGAGTGAAGGAGACAAAAAGTTGGTCCGACTTCCGGAGCTGTTTGGTTCTGGTCAGGTAGTATCTGAGGCACCGATGCACATCAAGGGTGTGCAGAAGGGCTTCTCCTCGATTAGAGTACCTTGGGAAGTACACTGGTAGATCGATATCCTGAGTTAAGGGTGAGAGCTGAAACCACCTTAGGCAAAAACTTTGGGTTTGTCCTTAGCTTACCCCCTGTCCTGGTGGAAAACCAAATAAGGCTCTTTGCACATAGAACATGCAATTCTGATAACCTTCTAGCAGAAGTAACAGCAACTTCAAAACAACGTCTTTCCAAGAGAGAAACGTGGCATTGAACCGCTGCTGGTTCAAAGGGTGGCAGCGTAAGCTGCTCCAGGACAAAAGGTAAGTCCCAAGGAGGGATTGGATCTTTGATGGGAGGCCTAAGGTGGAGAACACCCCTTAAGAAGGCATGAGTAGAGCTGGGCCACTGTCTGATGGCCTAGGGGGGCATGGTGAGCAGAAATTGCACAAAGGTGCACCTTAATCGAGGAGTAAGCCAGTCCGGAGTGCAAGAGGGAAAGCAGGTAGTCCAGAACCAGCTTTTCTGGATAGTCTAACGACGGAAAGCCGCACGCTTGAGCCCACAAACAGAATCTACGCCATTTCATGGTGTACGTTGCATGGGTTGCCGGGTTTCTGGCGGCAGAGAGTACGTCTGCCACTTCTTGCAAGACCCTGTATCGCATCATGGCTATGTCTCTAGGAGCCAAGCGTGCAGGTTCAATGAGCGCAAGTCTGGATGGACCAATGAACCCGCCTCCTGAGACAATAGATGGGAGCTGATTGGCAAAGGAACTGGATGTTCCCAGGAAAGCTGGTGCAGAACAGGGAACCAAATCTGTCTGGGCCAGAAGGATGTGATCAGAATGAGTGTCGCTTGCTCCCTGCGAAGTTTTAAGAGAACTCTCTGGATCAACGGGAAAGGAGGGAAGGCATAGAGGAATCTGCCCGCCCAGGAGAGGGACAACACGTCTCGCCAGAAAACACCAGGCCCTGGATCTAACGAGCAAAAATTGGGCAGGTTTGTGTTGGATGGGGACGCGAAAAGGTCTAACTCTGGAGTGCCCCATCTTTGAAACAGATCCTCTGCCACCTCCTGCAGAAGTTCCCACTCGTGGACTCTGGCCTGAGAGTGGCTCAGACCGTCTGCGATGGTGCTGTCCACTCCCGGGACATGTACTGCAATTAGGTTTGCGCTGTGTTGCAATACCCACTCCCACACTCTCATGGCCTCCCTGCAAAGCGGGTAGGAGTGAGTGCCTCCTTGTTTGTTGAGGTAATACATCACCGCGGTATTGTCTGTTTGTAGCAGAAAAGTACTCTGTAGAATCTCCGACTGGAAGGCTTGCAGAGCGTAAAGGACTGCCCTCATTTCCAAAATGTTGATGTGGAGAAGAGACTCCTGGGCTGTCCACAGGCCCTGAGACGCAACACCTGTCCAGGTGTGCTCCCACGAGCCCTGAGGCATCTGTGGGAGAGGGTCACAGTCGAGAGTCAGCGCTGTGAAGGGACCCCACAGAGAGGTTCCCTGGATTTAGCCACCATTGCCAAGCCGTAATTCGGATTGGATGCTGCAGATGGTCTTGCCTTTGGTCCCAGTGCACCCGTAGCATCCACTGGGTTACACGCATGTGGAGACGTGCCAGCGGGACTGTCACAATGGCCGCAGCCATGTGTCTGAGCAGGCGAAGGACCAGTCTGGCTGGGATGGTCTTCTTCGCAGACAAAGTCCCTGATGAGTTCCGCTCTGTCCGAGGGAAGAAAAGCTTTCCCTCTGACGGTGTCCAGAACTGCACCTATAAACTGCAGTCTCTGGGATGGCACCAGGAGTGACTTCTCGTAGTTGATGAGAATACCCAGTGATTGAAAAAGGGACTGGGTACAGTGAATAGCCATCATCAGTGCCTCCCTGGAGGGCGCCATGAGAAGCCAGTCGTCCAGGTATGGGAACATGTAGTGGCCTTGTCTCCTCAGAGACGCCCCTACGACCGCCATGCACTTCCTGAATACGCGAGATGCCGATGACAGCTCAAAGGGAAGAGCTCGGAACTGATAATGGCAGCTCTGAAACTCGAAGCACAGGAACCTCCGGTGCACTTGAGCAATCGGAATATGCAGGTAGGCGTCCTGCATGTCTAAAGACGCCAGAAAGGCGTCCTGCTTCAGCATGGGAATTAGGCCCGGAAGGGTCACCATGCGGAAGCGTTTGTAAAAGACTGAAAGGTTGAGGTCGCTGAGGTCCAGTATTGGACGGAGGTCCCCTGTTTTCTTTGGAACCAGGAAGAAGTGAGAATAGTACCGTAGTCCTCTCTGGTTCTCTGGGACGTGCTCTAAGGCTTCCTTTTCCAGAATCGCGAGCACTTCCTGCTGTATGAGCAGGGCATGCTGACCCGAATATCAGGAGAGCAGGGGAGGTCTTGTAGGTGGACCGCCTACAAATTCTATATAATGGCTTTTTGACCGATGTTGCAGAACCCACCTGTCGGTGGTGATCGACTGCCACCCTGGCAAGTGGCGTGCAATGCGACCCCCGACTTTCTTTTCCTGTTGATCCTGAGGAGGGCCGGGGGCCGGGAAGGAGTCATGCTGTGGCAGCGTTTGATCTGGCAGGCAGGGCCAACTTTGCAAATCGTTGGCCTCTGCCTGGGGATGACTTGGCCTGGGCCTTGCGGGTGAAAGTGCCCCTCTGTTGCTGGCCGGACGTTGCTGTTGCCTTTGTAGCTGGCCACGGAAACAGCTCTGGTTCCTACGAAAGGAACTAGGCAGAGACCTGTATATAGCTTGTACAGATCGGACTGCCTTCCCTGCGTCCTGAAGTTTGGTGATTACTCTCTCAGAGGCTTCACCAAATAGGACCTCGCCGTTACAAGGGACATCTAAGATGTTCTTCTGGACGTCCGGGGTAAAGCCGGAGACATGGAGCCGAGAGTGTCTCCGGAGACACACGCCTGAGGCTGCAGCTCTGGCCGAAGAGTCCGCAGAATCATATGCGGCTCTGAACACTTGGGTCCCCACATCCGAACCCGTGCAGAGAAGGTTCAAGAGCTCCTCCTTGTGGTCGCCATCGGGCATCTTCTCTACCAGGTCCTGTCCCTGCTCCCACAGTGCGTTCTGGAATGAAACCATGTGGGGGAGGTAATTCAGTGACCTGATGGCACAAGTCACGGCCGCGTAAGTGCGCCTACCCAGGACATCCAATTGCTTGGATTCCTGGTGCGGTGGCTGCGTGTTCAAGTGCTGAGGTCTCAGACCGGTCATGCGAAGCAGTGATGACCAGGGAGTCAGCCAGAGGATGGTTCGCCAGATACTGGTCCTCCCTAGGGGCCTTGTATAGGCGGTCAGCCTTTTTCGGCACTGTGGGAGTGGAGTGCGGACTTTTCCAGGCGGCCTTGGTGACGTCTGCAAAGGTATCCACCAAGGGTGGCACTACCACAGGCTTCGGGTCTTTCTGCCGAAGGTAGCGAGCAAGGCGTTGTCTCTCGGGGTCGAGCTCTTCAGCATCCCACCCCATGTTCTCCTGGATGTGCCTCGTGATCTCCATGAAAGAGGGATCATCCGGAGGAGACCTGCGTAGGTCGTGTGGGTCCGGAGAGGGAATGCTGATAGGAGAAGGTGATCTGGAGCGCTCCGAGGTGTCAGATCTGGAATCCTCCCCAGACAGAGTGTACCGGCGTCGTCTGGGTCTCTTGGGGCTGGGTGACCCTGAGGGGGATCTAGAGGGAGGTCTTCTTTCTGAAGAACTGCCCGAGGAGGTGGGGTCTGCTCTTGGGGTTGGCGATCGTCCCCACGGCCCCTTAGGTGGAGGAGGGGCGAGGTGGTGAAAGAAGTAGGTGCGTCGGAGGAGGACGGTGGTGACCACATCTTTTTTGATGGTGTCCCACCAGAAGGTAAAAAGTTCTTTTACCTCTGCCAGATTCATACCCAACGACGGGCCTGGCCCCGGGGTCGGGCGTCGGCTCCCCGGGGGTGTCTCGCTCTGGGGAAGTTTCCCATGGGAGCCCGGTGTCTCCAGTGTCGCCCGCCTGGTCCTTGGGCTGTGTGACGTCCTCCTCGGACTAATCCTTTTGACCGGCGTACGCCGGCGCCGGTGGTGCGGTCCTCTTCTCGGGAGTAGCCGACGTCAGTCCCCTGGCCGGCGACGGGTGTTTAAGCGTCGCTGGCTCCTGGGAGTGCTGGTGGTGTTTGGCCGATGTCGGGTCTGACGTCCGTTTGAGGGATGTCAGGTCCTTGGTCTTACGAGGAACTGGATTCGATCCACACGGAGGCTGGGAAACTGACCTGGCGTCGGTGTCCCACCCGCGGGAAGAAGATTTATGGTGTTCCCTGGACTTCGACGAGGCCTTAGATAGAGTGGAAGAGGCCGACGGCCTGGAAGTCTTCAGGGGCTGTAAAGAAGACGAGCCGCTGGAAGATCTGACCTGAACCGGGGGAGGTTGTGACCGAGCCTTGGAGGTAGAGCGGCCCAACTTCGAGCCGGAGCTTTGGGAGTCCGAGGCCCTAGCAGGAAACCTGGATCTTTCCTTTTCCCGGTGCTTGTGGGTTTTACCCGACACCCCCCGGGAGGAAGATTCCTTATCCATAATTTTCAGTTTCTCCTCCAAGAGAAACGCTTGAAGGGCCTTCTGGTGACAGATCCTGGTGCGACTGTTGAAGCCCTGGCAGAAGGAGCAGGCCTTGGTATCGTGTTCCGGGCCTAGGCAGCGCACGCAGGCCGAATGTGGATCCTTGAAGGGGATCTGTTTGCCGCAGGCACACTTCGTATGGTGACCCTCTACAGAAGTTGTTGGAGAGGACATCAGTTGATCCAAAGTTGAAAGGCAGATGAAAATCGTCGTAGTTCTAATGGTCATCGCACGCTAGAAAAGGAGACCGAGAGGCCGATACTGGCGATGTCGATGGCGGGAAAAGAACCAAGGATTATGGGGGGACTGCCTCCTTATGTACTACGCCCGACTGTGGCAGGACCGACGTCGGAGGCGGTCCCCACTGAAGACTGCTAGCTAGAAAATTTCCATGGGGTCCTGGCGCCTGCCGACTTCAGTCCTAATGGTGTAACCTGCTGCAAAAGCTGCATCTCGAAGTAAGATCTAGTCTTTTGAGTAGCCTCTAGAGCTTGCTCCACTTGAGGACCAAAAAAGCTACACCGTCAAAGGGTAACACCATGACCTGTTGCTGGGCATCATTAGTGAAGCCTGTAGTGCACAGCCAGGAGTGATGGTGGGTACAAATGTCCGCTGCCGCTGCTCGGGAGGCAGTATTGAAAGCTTTCATAGCTGCTTTAACCTGCTGGTTGTTGGACTCGATACCACTGGTTATGGTCTGAAGAAGCTCTGAAGTAGTATCCGACTCTGGTAGAGCTTCTACCAATTGTTTGAGCGAATGCCAAAAAACATTCACATTGAGAGAAATAACCCTGGTAGCTGGCAATACGCATACCCAGGGTGGATGCAGCAAAGACTCTCTTACCTAAGGTATCTATCTTACGAGACACTTTGTTTATAGGTCGTGCTGTAGTAGCTGAGGGAGGATGACCTTATTCTCTACCAGGACTACAATAGGGTCTGCAAAGGCTTGGGAGGCCAAAATGGGTCGATCCTTGGGAGCAGCATATTTTCTATCTATGGACTTAGCCACAGAAGGAATGAAAGTGGGATTATTCCATACCATTTGATAAAGTGTCTGAAAAGAGGGCTGTATCAGTGGAGTTAAATCCATAGGGATTTCCGGGACATAAAGGTACTGGAGCCTTAAAATCTTCCCAGAATCGATATCAGTCTGGAGAGAAAGAGTGGAATTCAAATTTTTCAGCAGAGACTTAAAAGACAGGTCCTCTACCACAGGCTCTGCAGCAGGATTAGGTCCTGGTCCTGGTCCTTCTGCATCATCACCCAGTCGAAGGTCTGGTTCAGGCTCAATATCTCCTGACAGCCCAGGTGGGACTGTATGGACAGGAAAGGAGAGAGGATCAGGAAGAAATGAGGAAGGACAAGGATTTGGAGAGGAGAAGCCCTGAAGACTGGCAGATGTAAAACCAACCTGGTAGCGAAGGACATGGCGCAGCATAACCCAGTACAGAGGTGCATTGAGCAATCTCAGGCGCGAAAAGCTGCATGGCACCAACAAGACGTCGCGCTGAGGACCCGCCAAATACCACATCGACGCTGACAGCACTGAAACCAACACAGAGCTCCGAAAACTAGGGTTTGAGGAGAAAGAAGAAAGAATACCAGGAGATAGAGGCATTGGTGTGGCCCCCGGCGCCGCAGCCATGTGAAGGGGAAAACACCTGAGCATGGAGTCGACGCCACCAAGGAAGGCGCCGCACAACAAGGGAGGTCCAACCGCCCTACCCAACCCCTCGAAGAGCCCAGGGCCCCAGAGTGACCAGGCCAGGCAGCTGGACTAACCTCCGAACCCACTGCTCCGTCAGAGCGGCCCACTGATGAAACTGCTCATCTGAAGCCCTACCAGAAGGCGGGGAAGGGCTCCGATGTCGAAGAGGGAGGTGACCAGGACCAGAAGCCGGCGACTCTGAAGGAGGAGACTGGCAACTGACCCCAATGACCGACCGTCGACGTGTAGACATACCAGAGGGCGACCGAGTGATGCCTTCTCTTTCTTGACCTGCGGGCCGAATAAGAGCTCGAGGCTGAACAGTGCCGAGAATGTGACTGTTTTCTTTTATGCTTCCAGTGGGACTGCCCCCGGCACTGGACTGTCCGTTATAAGACCCCTCCTCCAGAGAGGGTGGCGGACCGGACCCAGCCCGGCTGACTGAACAGCTTTCATATGAAGTCTCCCTACCGTCACCTGACCCGCTCATGGTCCACTGTGTCAAGGTAGGCTGAGACTTCTTTCTTTAATAAGAATAAATTATCGTAAGTGGTACTTATTTGAGATATACTACAAAATAATAAAACTGAAAACTATGCTACTAGTTTGAAGTTTGACTCCCGCCGGGTGATCGACGTTGTCACTGAAGTGTACTCGACAAGGAAAAGAGGAACTGAGGCGCTTGGAGGGTCGATGCCGAGGTAGTCTTTGCCGCATGAGCCGAAGCTCGCAGTGCCGCACCTCGCAGCTCCATCTCCGGCCCTCCTAAATAAAAATTTGCTCTCGCTGGGTCCTAGCGCCTCCGGTGTAGTCCCATCAGTGTGAATGAGTGGTGGAGACTTTATGTCTAGGAAGATCAGCCGACCCGAAGCCAGCTCTGCAGCGAGAGGCACTGTCCAAACTGTAATGTTTCGTCAAGGTATGGACAGAAGTCCAAGTTGCGGCTGCACAGATGTCTGCCGCTGACAAATTCTTAAAAAAAGCAGCAGAGGCAGCGACTCCTCTGGAGGAGTGGCCTCTGACTTGATCCGGCAGGGTGGTCTTGTACTTGTCGTAACAGAAAGTGATACAACGAGTCAACCATTTAGGTAGGCCTAGAGAAGTACAGTTACGTAAGAACTTACCGTAACAGTAGATCTTCGAGAGAGGCCCTTGCAGTAATTACATATAGACTGACGTCGGCAGGCGGCAGGACCCCACGGAAAAATTTCTAGCTAGCAGTCCCTGGCGAGGGACCGCCCCCATGTCAGGTTACTGGCATCAGGGAGACGCGTATACAGGGCCGGTCCCTGATGCCCGCCTTCCAGTTCCTTCCCGCCACTGGCCAGAAAAGGCCGGACGAGAGAGGAGCGGATACTTCCATCACTGGAAAAGGAGCTGAAAAAGCCTAGGGGGATGAAGGGCGGGAAGGTATTACCTACTGCAAGAGCCTCTCTCGAAGATCTACTGTTATGGTATGTTCTTACGTAACTGTACTATCTTACTTCAAGAGGGCTCTTGCAGTAGGTAATTACATACCGGACTGAATCCCAAGCAGTGTGAAACAAAGAGAGGCACCGGGAGGAGGAAAACTACTCCAAGAATCAGTTCTAGCTGTGTAAGCTTCAAGATAAGAGGCCTTGCAGGACAGCCAGCCCAAAGCCTGCTCTACGTCAAGAGGCAATATCCAAACTGTAGTGTTTAGTAAAGGTATGGACGGAAGTCCAGGTGGCGGCAGCACAGATATCTGCTGCTGACATATTTTTGAAACAAGCCGCTGAGGCAGCTACTCCTCTGGTGGAGTGGCCTCTTACTTGACCCGGGAGGGTCTTGTTGTATTTGTCATAACAGAAAGTGATGCAATGAGCCAACCACTTAGATGGGCATTGCTTAGAAACGGCACTGCCTTCCCATTTATGAGCAAAGGAGACGAACAATTGATCAGTCTTTCTGAAATCCTTTGTCCTGTTGGTGTAGTATCTCAGAATCCGGTGAACATCCATAGTATGGAGTAAATACTCCCCTTGATTAGAGTACTGCGTGAAAGAGGTGGGTAAGTCTATGGACTGATTTAGAGTAGACTCTGCTACTACCTTAGGGAGAAACTTAGGGTTCATGCATAGAGCAACATGTTCCTTGTGAAAAATCAAGTATGGAATTTTACACATCAGGGCCTGGAGCTCGGAAATTCTCCGAGCGGAAGTAATGGCCACCAGGAAGAGAGTCTTCCACGAAAGGAACTTCAATTCCGTGGAAGCTGCTGGTTCAAAGGGAGGCAGAGTAAGTTTCGAGAACAAAGTTCGAGTCCCAAGGGGGAGCACGTATGGGGGTTTCAGATGGAGAACCCCTCTGAGAAAGGTCTTAGAGACCTCCAACTGAGCAAATGTCTTGTCTGCAAAGGGGACATGATAGGCTGAGATGGCCGCCATGTGTACCTTCAGAGAAGAATGACAGACTCAGATCAAACAGATGACGTAGATACTCCGGCAGAAGCCCCGCTGAACAGGAGAAGAGTTCCTCGTTCTTGGAAGCAGCCCAGATAGTGAATCTTTTCCACTTCATGGCGTAGGTGGATCTAGTGGAGGGTTTTCTAGCCTCCATCAAAATCTCCGCCACTTGGGGAGACACCTAAACGGATTGAGCCAAGTCTGCAGGAGCCATATGCGAGCTGAAGAGATTTGAGGCCTGGATGGACCAGGGTCCCTGATTCTGGGTTCAATAAACCTGAGATAGAGGAAGAGGAAGAGGATGATCCTCTGAGTATTGTTGTAGAAGAGAGAACCAAACTTGCCTGGGCCAGAAAGGAGCGATCAGAATCATTACGTAGCTTTCTGAAACTAGTTTCTGCAAGACTCGTGGGATAAGTGGAATTGGGGGGAAAGGCACAGACGAATCTGTCCTTCCAGTTTAGAGACAGAGTGTCTCTCCAGAAAACACCTTGCTCTGGAACGAGCGAGCAGTAGACGAGAAGCTTTGCATTTAGAGGGGATGCGAACAGGTCGACCTGTGGTGTTCCCCAAAGTCGGAAGATATTGTCTAGGACCCCTTGGTCTAGTTCCCACTCGTGAGTCAGAGCAGAAGAGTGACTTAGCTTGTCTGCCAGGGTGTTGTCGACTCCCGGAACATGAACAGCCGTGAGGTGAAGGTCGTGTTGTGCTGCCCAATCCCAAACCCTGATTGCTTCCCTGCATAGAGGGTAGGACCGAGTCCCCCCCTTGTTTGTTAATGTACCAAACCACGCACATGTTGTCCATCTGGACAGCTAGGTGGCCGGGAAGGATGTATTGGTGAAGGGCTTGGAGAACGTACAACACTGCCTGAAGCTCAAGCACACTGATGTGTAGAGTTTGCTCAAGCTTGGATCAGGAGCCCTGGGTCCGATGGGGACCTAGATGGGCTCCCCAACCTTCGCCCGAGGCGTCTGTGGTTAGAGTCTGGGAAGGGGGAGGACAAAAGAAAGGAACTCCCTGAAACAGTTTCTCTCGAACCATCCACCACTGCAAGTCTCGAAGCATCGGTGAGGAGACTAGAACTGGGTGATCAAGTCGTCCACTAACTGATCCCATTGAGGCGGACAGTCCACTGAGAAACTCTCATGTGGAGTCGGAGCGATGAGGAACTGTCGGGATAGCAGCCGCCATGAGCCCGAGAAGGCGAGGACTGATCTTGCACAGACCTGCAAGGCGGCCAGACAGCAGACTTATCTGAGTCTGGAGAGGACGCCTGTCCGGAGGCAGGAAGGCCCTGCCCGTGGTCGTGGTTCAGAATCGCCCAATAAACTGTAGTCTCTGGGATGGGATCAGGTGAGACTTGGAATGGTTGATGGTAATACCAGGCAGGCAAAACCTGCTGGGTAAGGGTGAGGAAGCGCAGGAGTTCCTCCTGGACGAAGGGCCGCCAGGAGCCAATCGCCCAGGTACGGAAAACCTGCACCCCCCTGGTACGCAGGTGGCCCGCCACCACTGCCAGGCATTTGCTAAACACTCGGGGCACCGAGGATAGGCCAAACGGGAGTGCCTTGAGTTGGTAGTGGTCCCCCTGGAACACAAAACGGAGGTATTTGCGGTGAGAAGGGTGAATGGAAATGTGCAGGTAAGCATCCGGCATATCCAGGGCACACAGCCATTGACCCAACTGGAGGAGGGGCAGAAGGCTCTGCAACGAGAGCATCCTGAACCTTTTGTACTCCACAAAGAGATTCAGGAACCGGGGTCCAGAATTGGTCTGAGATCTCCTGTCTTTTTGGGACCAGAAAGAAACGGGAATAGTAACCCGTCCCTTGCAGATGAAGGGGGATAGGTTCTACTGCTTGTTTCAGAAGTAGAGCTGAAATCTCCTCCTGGACCAAGAGAAGGTGATCCCTTGAATATGATGACTTTAGAGGGGGGTGGCGAGGTGGTTTCTGAAGAAACTATCGAATGTCCTTCTGCGATGAGCTGGAGCACCCAAGAATCTGAAGTTATCCTCTCCCAGCCCAGAAGGTGAAGGGGAAAACCTCCCTCCTCCCGGTTCCTCCGGGGAGTCCGGAAGCTGTGGGAGAGGGAAGGGCCAGGTGGTGGGGCAGTGCTGCAGCTGAAGCACCCGCTGCTTTTTGGGCGGGGCTTAGCAGGCTGTGGGGCCCGCGATTTTGTGGCCCGCCTTCCCTGGGCTCTCACTGGGCTGATCCGCTCATGCAAAGGACGGCGCTGCCGCGGTGGGGCGGCACATGGAGTCAGACAGACTCCCGCGCCATCCTTCTCCTGCAAATCGGGCAGATGATGTCCTGACATCACCGAAAACACTGACCCCCGGAAGGGCGCTTCCGAATAGCGGATTGCACTTCCAGGACCAACCCTGACACGCTGAGACAAGCATGACGACGTAGTTTACAGCTGTTAAACTGAGCTCCGGCCCAGCAGTGTCCACTGCATCGTGAGGTAGCACGAAGCATGTGTCGACTGGCCGAACGTGCAGAGCAGACAAGTTCAGCCAACTCCTGCTTGACTTGGGAGTCTGGCAAGGAGTCCAGTTTGGCTTCCACCTGAGTCAGAATGGCCTTCTAGTAGTCCCCCATATGGCCGACATAATTCAGGGTCCTAATCCCCAGTGTGGAGGAAGCAAAGATCTTCTTTCCATACTGGTCCAGAAGGCGGGATTCTTTGTCAGGTGGCGATGAGCTGAGATGTTTTGGGTTAGCCGACCAGCCATGAGCAGTGCTAATCATGACCGAGTCAGCACGAGGGTGAGAATCTAGAAAATCAACACCCTTGGGAGCCTGGTATAGCCTATTCGACTTCCTCGGAAGTGGGGCTAGAGCCGACGGCTGTTTCCATATGGTGGTGACAAGGTTGGCATGAGGCTCTATCCAGGGTGGCACCAAAGTAGGAGCTGCCACGGGCATATCCAGATGCTCAGAGAGTTTCAGATGCTGAGGATCTGGTTCCAAAGAGTGCCACTGATGAACCTTCTGGAAGGATCTTCCGGAGGAGTCCTTGGCCTGGGCTTCGACGGCGTAAGCTGCTGTCCCTTTCAGCAAGCACATCGAGGACTCTGAGGAGTCCGAGGTGAAGAGGAAAAGACTCCCTTTCCCAACCAGGGGAGAACGGACCCCTTGGGAAGCCCCCGGGGAAGCGTGTCCTGCCCCTCTCTGGACCCAGACGGGAGAGCCCTGGAGTCCGGAGGTGGTGAGGGAGTGTGCCGCCTTGGACTTGCGGGAACCTGAGATGGCACCGTCGACAGTAGGCGGCTCTCCACCTCCCTGGTGAGCTGAGCCTTGGCCTCAGCCCACCAGGAGGCCAGAGTCTCCTGCAAGTCCACCGGCGGCTGTGGAGGCAGTGGAGGAGAAGGAGGCGGGGGATAAGGATACGGGCTGTACCCATATGGAGAGTATCCAAAACCCGGCTGCGGATAGCCTGGCGTCTGGTATTGTGGAGTCGGGTACTGCGGGGTCGGAAAGACTGGCGTCTGGTACAGCGGGGCGCCGGATACTGTGGTCCCGGGTACATTGGCGTCGGATAGGACGGAGGGTACCCCGGAGCCGGAGGAGTTGCCGGAGCAGACGGCCCGGCTGGCGGCCTCACGGGCGGATCCAAGTTGGAGGGCCCGTCGGTGGGGCAACATCCAGAAGTGGGATGCCAGCTGGAGTCTGTGGAACCGGCATCGGTGGTCCCGGGGTCGGGGCCGGCGTCCAGGGAGCCGACGTCAGATCCGGCGCACCTACAGGAGGATGGTCCGACGGAGGAAGGTCCCCAGCGTCACCCGGAGATGGAGGGGAAAAATCCCCGGGGTTGGCTGGGGGGAACTCTGGGTCCCCGGACGGCAGCGAAGGCTGTGGAAAACCAGAAGCGACGGACGTAGGGAGGTCCATCGTCGGTTCAGTCGCCGACCGGGCGTCGGGCGAACCGACGTGCGGCTTTACGGCGAGCTCCCGGAGGGGCCAGCGTCCGGCTTACGGGAGCCTTCACTGGAAGCAGACCGAGGAGAAGGATCGGCCTGGTTCGATGGCAGAGGGTCGCCGCTGCCCGAGAAGGGTCGTCGTCTTACCGGCCTTCTCCAGCGTGAGCGGGCAGGCGCCCGGCCTGGAGTCAGCCACGCCAGTGGCGCGAACCTGCAGCGAACTGGGGCGGAGGCCTAGTTGCCTGAGGCGCCGAAAGGCTGAGAGCTGAGCCAGATGGCGCCTGACACCCTCGAAACCTCAGAGGCGGTTATCGGTGAGCTGCCTCTGTGAGGGAACGTTATTTGGGACCCGGCGGCTCCTGAGGGAGACGCAGAGAGAGGAGCCCTTGTCCCGGTGCCTCTCCTTATCCTTCTTCCAATGGCTGTCGGGGAAGTGGATGCCTGCCTCAGTTTTTGAGCTCCTCTCTATCGAACTCATCCTTTTCTTCAAAATGTGGGCTTCAGGATTGCTCGCCTTTTCCGGTAGCCGCGTTGAAGCTGAGGCAGTGCTGGCACTTCTCGGATCGGGTGATCGGGCCTAGGCAGAATAGGCATAGGGAATGGCTGTCCTGAGCGGGAGTTAAGCCACGAATCGCAGACTTATTTTTGTGCTCGGAGGGTGTAGGGGACGAATACATACCGGCGATGACCTATGTTAATCAAGAAAACGAAATACTTGGTAAATACTGACGGCAACAAACTTTTTCGCGTGAGATGCTGCACGAGCTTAACCATGGAAAGAACTGGGAGTATGCAGCAACAGGGACTGCCCCTTTATACCGACGCCTCCTGATGCCGGTCACCTGACATGGGGGCAGTCCCTCGCCAGGGACTGCTAGCTAGAAATTTTTCTATGGGGTCCTGCCGCCTGTCGACGTCAGTCCTATATGTAATTACCTACTGCAAGAGCCCTCTCGAAGTAAGATGAGCATTGCCTTCTCTTTTACGAGCAAAAGAGACAAACAGTTGATCAGTCTTTCTGAGATCCTTCGTCCTGGTGGTGTAGTATCTCAGAATTTGGTGAACATCCAAAGTATGCAAGAGGTACTCCCCTTGATTGGAGTGCTGTGTAAAGAAAGCAGGCAGCTCAATGGATTGATTCCGCGTAGATTCCGCTACCACCTTTAGGCAGAATCTTAGGGTTGGTATGCAGAGGCACACGTTCCTTGAGGAAAATCAAATACGGGATTTTGCACACGAGGGCCTGGAGCTTGGAAATCCTTCGAGCAGAAGTAATGGCCACTAGGAAGAGAGTCTTCCATGAAAGGAACTTTAGGTCTGCTGAGGCTGCCTGCTCGAAAGGAGGCAGAGTAAGCTTCTCAAGAATAAAATTCAAATCCCAAGGAGGGGCAGGAACATGAATAGGGGGTCTCAAGTGGAGAATCCCTCTAAGAAAAGTCTTACAGACTTCCAACTGCGCAAAAGTTCTGTCCCCAAAAGGAACATGGTAGGCGGAGATGGCCACCATGTGAACTTTCAGAGAGGAATGACTGAGACCTAGATCAAAGAGATGGCACATGTAGCCCAGAAGCTGCCCAACAGAGCAAGAGAATGGCTCGAAATCTTTGGAAGAGGGTCAAATAGAGAACAGTTTCCATTTCATGGCATACGTAGATCTAGTAGAGGGCTTTCTGGCCTCCACCAGAATCTCAGCTACCAGTGGGGAAACCCCGAATCAGGCTTGAGCTACGTCCGGAGTAGCCATGCGTGCAACTGAAGGGACTTGAGGTCTGGATGGACCAGGGTCCCCTGATCCTGGGTCAGCAAAAGCTGCGACAGAGGAAGAGGAGGTTCCTCTGAATACTGTTGCAGAAGAGAGAACCAAACTTGCCTGGGCCACAAAGGAATGATTAGGATCATGCAAGCTCCTTCTGAACTGAGTTTCTGTAAGACCCTCGGAATCAAGGGGATGGGGGGGGGAGGCATAGACGAATCTGCCCTTCCAGTCTAGAGACAGGGCGTCTCTCCAAAAAATGCCACGCCCAGGAGGAAGCAAGCGAGCAGAAGGTGGAAAGTTTTGCGTTGTGAGGAGACGCAAACAGGTCTACCTGTGGTGTTCCCCAGCGTAGGAAGATATCATCTGCTACCCCCGATCCAGTTCCCACTCATGAGCAGACGACCGACTGAGGTGGTCTGCCAACATGTTCTCGACCCCAGGACGTGAACTGCTGTGAGGTGAAGGTTGTGCTGCACTGCCCAATCCCAAACTCACACTGCCTCCCTGCAGAGAGGGTAGGAACGAGTTCCTCCCCGTTTGTTGATGTACCAGACTACACACATTTTGTCCGTCTAGACAGCCAGATGCCCGGGTAGCAGATACAGATGCAGAGCCTGAAGAGCATATAGCACGGCCCAAAGTATGAGCACACTGATGTGAAGTGTTTGTTCGAGCCTGGACCAGGAGCCCTGGGTCCTGTGAGATCCCAGATGGGCTCCCTAACCCTCGCCCGAGGCATCTGTTGTCAGCATCTGGGAGGTGGGAGAAAGGCAGGAGGGACCCCCCCGCAAAGGTTCTGCTGAACCATCCACCATTGCAAGTCCCGAACCATAGGACTGGAGACCAGAGCCTGTTGATCTAGGTCTTCCACCAACTGATCCCACTGAGACCAAAGCGTCCACTGAGAGATTCTCATGTGGAGCAGAGCGCAAGGGACTGTTGGAATAGCAGTCGCCATGAGCCCGAGGAGGCGAAGGACTGACCTGGCACTAACCCACCTGTGGCTGGACAACAGGCTGACCTGAGCCTGGAGTGTGGCCGCCCTGTCCAGTGGCAGGAATCCATGCCGGAGGTAGTGTCCAGGATCGTCCCGATAAACTGCAGCCTATGGGACACGATCAGATGGGACTTGGCCTGGTTGATGGTAATACCCAGGCTGGTGAAAACCTGCAGGGTAAGGGAAAGTAAGTGCAGGAGCTCCTCCCTGGATGGGGCCACCAGGAGCCAATCGTCCAGGTATGGGAAAACCTGAACCCCCTGGGTGCGCAGGCAGGCCGCTACCACAGAAAGGCATTTGGTGAATACTCGGGGTGCCGAGGAAAGACCAAATAGGAGGGCCTTGAACTGGTAGTGGTCCCCTTGGAACAAAAAACACAGGTATTTGCAGTGGGAAGGGTGAATAGGGATATGCAGGTAAGCATCCTGCATGTCCAGAGCTGCAACCACTGTCCCGACCAAAGGAGGGGCAGAAGACTCTGCAGAGAGCATTCTGAACCTTCTGTACTCACAAACAAGTTCAGGAGCTGAGGTCGAGAACAGCGCTCCGCATCTCCTGACTTCTTTGGGACCAGGAAGAAATGGGAGTAGTAACTGTCCCTGAAGATGGGATGGGACGGGCTCTATCGCCTCCTTCAGAAGAAGAGAAGATATTTCTTCCCGGACCAGAAGAAGGTGTTTTGGGGAGTAAGACAACCTGGTGGGGGTTCAGGTGGTTTCTGAAGAAACTCTATTGAGTGTCCTTCTGCAATCAGCTGGAGCACCGAGGTGTCTGAAGTGATCCTCTCCCAACCTGGTAGATGGAAGGAGAATCCTCCTACCAGTTCCTCTGGGAGGCCCAGAGGCTGTGGGAGAGGAGTCGGAAGGTGTGAGGCAGCGCCCGCTGCTGAAGCTCATACTGCTTTTTGGGGGAGCTGCGCCGGAGGGGCTCGATGTTTGTTGGCCCGCTTCCCTGAGGTTTCGGCTGGGGCCAAGAACGCCTGCAGAAAGGGACGACACTGAGCTTGAGGGAGCCTGTACAAGGAGTCAACAGACTTATGTGCAGTACCCTTCTCCGGCAGATCAGTGATGATGTCCTTGACATCGCCACCGAACAGCACTGAACCCCTGAAGGGCGTGTCCTGGATAGCAGACTGCACCTCCGGGACCAACCTGACACCCGGAGCCAGGCATGACGCCGCAACCCCACGGTGAAAGCTGAGCTCTGACCAGCAGCATCCACCGCATCACACGTGGCACGAAGCATGTGCCGACTGGCCGAACATGCAGACCAGGCTAGGTCAGCCACTTCCTGCTTCGTCTGAGACTCAGGAAGGGATTCCAATATAGTTTCCACCTCGCTAAGGATCGCCTTCCGGTAATCCCTCATATGAGCAATGTAATTCAGGGCCCGGATTCCCAGAGTGGAGGAAGCATAGACTTTCTTTCCGTACTGGTCCAGAAGGCGGGATTCCTTGTCGGGTGGTAACGAGCTCAAGTGCTTGGGGTTAGCCGAACGGCCATAAGCAGCGCAAATCACGACCGAATCAGCTCTGGGGTGTGAATTCAAGGAGTCAACACCCTCCGGAGCATGATACAGCCTGTCCGACTTCCTCGGAAGGGGGGATAATGCCGACGGTTGCTTCCAAAGGGTGGACACAAGGTCGGCATGAGGCTCAATCCAGGGTGGAACCAGAGTAGGAGCGTTCTCGGGCAGATCCAGGTGTGCAGCGAGTTTTTTATGCTGTGGATCCAGCTCCAAGGATTGCCACTAATGAACAGCCTGGATTTTACGGCAACTCCAGGAAAAAGGATGTCGGAGGGGACTTAGAGGAGTCCTTGGCTTGTATGGAGTGCGTGGTCGCCGTCCGATCAAGCTGCCATCGGAGTCATCCGAGGTCTCCGAGGAGGATGAAGAAGAGGATGATGACTCTCCCGCACAGGGAGGAACGGACTCTTGGGAAACCCTCGGGAAGCGTTATCCTCCCTTGCCCTGAAACCGAGGGCTCGCTTCTTGGTGTCGGGGGGCTCATTCCAATGGGGTCCGAGTCGGTCCGAGTCGGAAGACTGTTTTCATTTCCCTGGTGAGCTGAGCCTTGGCCTCAGCCCACCAGGAAGCCAGAGTCTCCTTCAGATCCACCGGTGGCTGGGGAGGGGGTATGGATACTGGGGGTATCCGTACGGCGCGTATCCATAACCCAATGCGGGAAGCCTGCTGTCTGGTACTGGGGCACCGTGTACTGCGGCATCAGGTAGGCCGGCGTCTGGCACTGGGGTGCCGGATACTGCGGACCTGGGTATGACTGCATCGGATACCCAGGTACCAGGGGTTCTGAAGGAGCAGAGAGCCCTGGAAATGGCCCAGTGGGCGGGCCTGGAACGGGGGGCCCGGCATAGGGTTGGCATCCGGCAAGGGGATGTCACTGGGCAGGACGGCATTGGCGCCAGAGGATCAGACGTCGGATCATCCAGCCCAGCGGGAGGGAGACCAGACAGCAGCGTGCCAACATCCTCCGTGTCACTGGGGAAGAGGGATTACGATCCCCGGGGTCCAGCAAGGGAGACACTGGGGCCTCTGAATGCAACGAACGTTGCAACGAGCTCAGGATGATGGATAGGCCCGAAGGGTCCAGCGTTAGCTCAACGCCGGTGACCGTCTGAGGAGCAGATTTCTGGCTCACCAGCGAGATCCTGGCGTACTTGGAGGAGAGCTTGGCGCCCAACTTATCGGGACCTCTATGCTCGATTTAAGGCCGCAATGGAGGTGTGGCTCAGGCAGGTGCTTTGGAGGCTGCGCTGCCCCAAGGGTCGGGCGTCTTATCGGCCTTACCCGGGCGGCATCGGAGGAGCAGATGTCCGCTTACTGGCAGCGACTGCCTCCTTTGACCAGGAGGCTCCCGAGGGCCAGAGCGCCGAGCCCGACGGAAGGGTCAACACCGCCTTGGAAGCTTCCAAGATGGCCATTAGGAACTGTTCTCCGGGAGAGAGACGCTACCTGCAGCACCACGACACCAGTCAAGTCACGCGACTGTAGAAGAGGAGTCGCGTCACGGTGTTGCTTCTTGCAGTGGCCCTCCGGAGAAGTAGAGGCCTGCCTGAGTTTTTCAGCCTTTTCCATGGAGGTCATCTTAAGTTTGAGAACGTGGCCTTCAGGGACTGCTGCCCGCTTTGGGTGGCTGCGCTAAACTGTTGGCAGAGCTGGCACTTCTCCACGCTAGAGTCAGGCCAGAGACTGGCGCGTGAATGGGAAAGCTAACCCTGAAGAATGTGACACAGAGAGGGCCTCCGCTGGGCAGTGGCGATGCCAGGGGTGCCTCCCACTGACCCCCAAGAGGGTCAGCCTGGGCCTCCTGCACTGGTGGAAGAAACCCCTGCCGTGGCAAGGCTAGAAAAGGTGGAGGTTCCTCCTCCACGGTCAGAACTCTCAGCCCTTCCTCTGGGTCCCTCCCAATCCTATATGGCCCGCGGAGGAGGGAACCTCCACCTTTTCTAGCCTTGCCACGGCAGAGGTTTCTTCCACGGTGCAGGAGGCCCAGGCTGACCCTCTTGGGGGTCAGTCGGGAGGCACCGTCCTGGCAGTCGCTACTTTGGTAGCGGAGGCTCCCTCTGTGTCACATTCCGGTCCTCGACCGGCCGGCACTATTCTCGGCGCTGTCTCCTGGTGTCGCCGGTTCCGGGCCAGCTGTTCGCAGCGCCCGGGTTTGAGGGTTATGCCACAGCCAGCATCGGGCCTGTCCTCAGTGTCGCGGCCACCTTGTTCTGCTTGCAGCGCTGGATTGTAGTTTGGAACTTTCTGGTTCTGGTCCCGCGCCGCTGGCGGCGCAGGGCAGGAGCCGCGCCATCTGTCCCCAGCGCCAATCCTGTCTTTGGCGCTGCTCACGATGTCGGAGTGGTGCAGTGTTGGGCTCGGCACCGGGTCTACTGCTGTGGTGTTGCTCGGGTGTCGCTTTGGATTTGGCACTCAGGCACCGGGAGGAGGTGGAGTCAGTAGCTCGGGTCACGCCGACTCGGCACCGTCTGCGGCGTTGGGGAGGGTGTCAGCGTGGGGCTGTTCTATCCTCTGCTGCTGCTGGTGGCTTTGAATCTCAAAGTGCCTGACCTCGGGGCCCGGGAACTGGAGGAGCCCGTGGGGTGGCCTGGCATCAGACCGTGGAGTCTGGATCTGATCCTGACTGGCTTCCGGATTCTTCGGGATCTTCGGATCCTTCTGTCTCCAGCACCTTGGCCCCCACTCTCCCCCCTTCTGGAATTCAGCTCTCATCGGTATACCTCAGGGTCAGGGGGTCTGACCGGCCAGCGGTGGCCCCTGTGGCTACTGCTGAGCAGCCTGAGGTCACTAGTGAGGCTGTTTCTTCAGTTGAGATAACCCCCCCATGTGTTTGGACAGTCCAAGTTTGGGGCAGCCCAGGGCACATCAGGAGGGGGAGGGTACGGTTCCCTGGGTGGACTCCTCGGAGTCTACTCGGGGATGCCAGCTGCCTAGCTTAGTGGCTAAGAGGACGAGGTCCCTCTCTGACTCCGAAGGGTTGAGAGGAAGAGGTGTGGTGCAGCGAGCCCTTCCTAGGTCCCAGCCGGGTCCTGGTAGGAGCTGGTAGCGCAGGCCCTCACCTTTCCCTGACAGAGTCCGCGAGGGGGACTTTTACTTCTGAGGTCAGGGGCCGTCTTTCTGTACTCACACTGTCCTGGTCACTTCATTGGGGGGGATTTCTTCTTCGAGGTACAGCTCCGACCATTTTGACCCGGTTGAATGGCTGCAGCGGTTTTGGGTTCCCCCTCCTGCGAAGGGTTTCCTGTTGGCCTCCCTGCCATGACAGAGACTGTTCTCCTGTTGCCAGAAGCCTGCCCTCTGAGCCTCTGTCTCCATCCCCAGTATTCCTGGTCCTCACGGGCCTCTTACTTGGGAACAATTCAGAGGATCAGCTGCATTTTTTCCCACCTACCTCCATGCCCTGGACCAGCAGGTGTTTCACCATGCCTCCGTGGAGCCGGCCCCTGAACTGGGGAGCTCGTCTTCCTCCTTTTCTCCCTCTACTGAAGGAGAGGAACCCTCGGTCCACATATCCCCAGCATCTGGTCTGTCCTCTTATCAGCGCTTCTTTGTGAGGATGGTGGATGAGCTCCACCTGATCCTCGTACCTATCAGCAATCCTGAGCGTGTGACGCGCGTGCCTTCTTGGGTGAATTCAGTGCGGCCCACTTGGTGGCTCCCGAATGGCCGATTCCTTTTCAGGAAGTGTCGCGTCGGCTCTGGCTTTGTCCCTTCTCCACTGTTCCAGCCCCAAGGGACTTACGCCAGTGGTATTGCGCTCCCCTGGGGTCTTCAGGTTCTCTGCCTCATCCCTCTTCGGGTTTGACCTCCCTGAACACCCCCTCAGGGCCTCGCGCCCCCTACTGTGACCACCCTCCAGATTCGGACTCTTCGGACTTCGACTTCTGGGGGAGACGAGTGTTCTTCTCGGCACAGATCTCCCTGTCAATTGCAGCACATCAGGCCCACTTTGCAGCCTATGATAGGTTCTTGTGGTCCAGGCTAGGGCAACTCCTAGCTTCGATGCCTGATTCGGAGGAAACCAGGCAAGCCATCGCTGTCTCTGCGCAGGGCCAGGAGCTAGCAGGACACCAAGCAAAGGCATCTTATGATGCCAATGAGGTAGCTTCCAGAGTGGTAGGGACAGCAATCTGCCTTCGGCGGACGGCATGGCTTCGCCTATCCCAGTTGTCACCCCTAGCCCAGCGTAGGGTGATTTACTCTGACTACCGGAGGACCCATCTCTTCTCCCGATGGGTGAGACGGCGACTTCCGGGGCACCTTTCCTTGCCCCCACGGGGATCCCCTGCCTTACGCGGACCAGTCTCAGGCTTCCAGGCTTGTAAGGATTCTCCTTCAGTGTCTCACCCACTGGAGGCCAAGGGACCTGGTCCCTTAGGGTGCTCTGGGTATTTGGGGCGGGCTCAGTACTCATCAGTAGATGAATGGTGAAGATTGACACAGATAAGATATGAAAATTGCGATTCTCGTAATTGTTGATCTTTCTGTGTATCTTCACCATTCATCACTAAATCCCACCCACAACATCATCTCCTACCAGTCCAGAAGGGACTGTATCGATAGGAAAAGGAGGGAAAAAAAAGGATGAGGAGCAGAATGAATCTGTGTCGAAAACCCCTGTATCCCATGCGGCACTGCAAGCGCTCTCAATGCTGCTACAGGAGGCGGCGCCAAAAACACAGGCGGTGCCATCACAGGAAGCAGCACCAAGCGCGGCACTGGCAAAGGATGTGGCACTGAGCGCTGCGCTAGCGCTGGAGAAGCTGCCACAGAGCGCTGCTCCAGAGAAGTCGGAGCCGCACCAGAAGTTCCCAACCCCAGACTCGCTGAGGAGAAACAGAGAAATTCAGCAGGAAATAAAGGAACCAGTGTGGCCCCTGCACCACAGCCATATGAGGAGAATAAACACCAGAGCACTGCGTCGATGGCACCAGTGAAGGTGCCGCACGACTAGGAAGCCCCAACCAGCTTGCCCGCAGGTCCAAAACTGACAGGCCCGAAGGTTCCGGCAATGGACTCGCTGACTTGGGCAGACGGGACAACCGCCGAACCCATTACTCCATAAGAGCAGCCCAATGGTGAAATGACTCACCGGAGGACCGCCCAGTGGGTGGGGAGGGACTCTGGAGCGGAGGATGCGGTCACCAGGGACAGACTGGAGGGGACCCCGGAAGAGGTGGAGTCTGGCCTCTGCCTCCAGTAACCGACGATCGATGCGCAGACGTACCAGAAGGCAAACTCGAGTGGTGCAGTTTCTTCTTCGACTGGGAGGCCGAAGAAGAACTCAAGGTCGAGCAGTGCAGAGTTCTCGACGAGGATCGAGAATGGGACCACTTCTTTTTGTACTTTCAGGAAGACTGCCCATTCCCCCACCGAGCACTGGACTGCCTGTAGTCAAGACCTCCTCCATAGAGGGCGACGGACCAGATCTAGCCCTGTTTACCGAACAGCTTTCATGCGAAGTCTCCCTGCCGTCACCTGCCCCGCTCATGGATGGCTCCGTTGAAGGAGGGCTGAAGACTTCTTCTGATAAAAAATTTATTTAAATATCTTACTTCTTTATTTTTCTATCAAACTGACAAAGAAAATAATAAAGCTAATCGAAACTGAAGACTATAGCTGCTGTCATACAGACATGAAATTTTGACTCCCGGAAGGCAAGCAACGTCACTGAAGTGCACTCGACTGTGGGGAAAAAGGAACTGAGGGAGTTGGTGGGTCGACGCCGGGTAGCCTATCTGACGTGAGACCAGTTTGCTGCGCAGCTTCCTCGTGGCCCTACCTGGCAACGGCCCTCCTGAAGAATTTTGGCTCCCGCTGGGTCCTGGCACCTCCAGCGTAGTCCCATCAGTGAATGAGTGGTGGAGACTTTATGTCCAGGAAGAGCATTATTTTTTTTAGCAGGAGATAACTTTTAGGACTGTGAAGCCTGGTTTTACAAAGTTGTCCTGATATGCAGATGGCTACAGCAATAGGTTGTGTGCAGAGTTTCACAGGTTTCATATAAACAATTACACATAGCAGGATGTACCTACATTACAAGACATACAAGAATACAAAAGATAAAAACAGGTTACTCACCTGTAACAGTAGTTCTAGGAGTGGTATATGTTGTTCATCCACACTCTCTGACATGTCCCTTTCCCCTTTAAATCTTGCTGGAAGTCTTCAAGCTGGCTCCTCCCACCCACCTGGGTGGTAGATACCTCGGCTCCACCCCATGACACCAGATCTTAGCCCGCTGGAAGCAAGGTGGTGCGCCTAAAGCCGGGGAGGTCAGGTGAGTGCATGCGGATGAACAACATATACCACTACTAGAACTACTGTTACAGGTGAGTAACCCATTTTTCTAGGAGCGTGGATATGTTGTTCATCCACACTCTCTGGCAGACTCCTAGCAGTTCTCCGGGAGGAGGGAGGCAAGGCGCACACCCCCTACTTAGGAAACAGAGATTGGAGAACCGAGGCCCCAAAACCAGCATCCTGTCGTGACTCAAGGTCGATGTGGTAATGGGTAATGAAGGTGTTTGCTGACTTCTAGGTAGCAGTCAGACACATTTCCTGGATAGGGATGTCCCTGGAAGCAGCCACCGATGCAGCAGTATGGCGGGTAGAATGAGCTCTTATCCCTCTGGGAGGCTTCTTGCCCGCCAACTCATAACAAAGACCTACACATGATGTAATCCATCTTGCAATGGTCAGTTTGGCTGCAGGTCTGCCAAAAGCAGCTTCAGCGTAGGTGACAAACAGCTGGCGAACCTCTCCCCGAATTTCTGCCGTCCTCTCCTTGTAGTAGGAGAGAACACGTCTAAGGTCCAGGGTATGGAGCTTGTACTCTGTGTCCGAGGTGTAGATAGGGTAAAATACCGGCAGAGTCAACACCTGGTTAAGGTGAAACTCTGACACCACCTTTGGAAGGAATTTCGAGTGGGGACACAGGACAACTTTATCCCTGTGAAAGACCAGATATGGGGAGTCCACCGAGAGCACCTGGAGCTCCCCTGTCCTTCTGGCTGACATGTTAGCCACAAGGAAAGTAGTCTTCCACGACAAGTGTAAGAGCTCACACTTGTACATGGGTTCGAATGGCTTGCCCATGAGCTTTGCCAAAACCAGCAGAAGATCCCACGGAGGTGGAGGTTCATGCACCGGAGGGGATATGGGATCCTGGCCTTTGAAAAAGCACCCAACCACTGTCTCCTGTGCCAATGTCGACTGACCAGCCCGAGCCCAGTAAGCAGAGATGGCTGCCAGGTGCACCCTAAGGGTCGATGACCGAAGATCCCCTTTGGAGAGGGACCAAAGGTAGTCTAAAATGTTAGCCACAGAGCAGGATAAGGGGTCCAGACTCTTACCCTGACACCAAATGGAAAACCTTTTTCATTTGAAGGCATAACATTTCCTGGTCGATTCCTTGCGAGATGCCTCCACCACGGTGTAGACATCCTCGGAAAGACCCAAAGCCTGAAACTTTAGCCACTCAGGAACCAGGCTGTGAGGTGCAGGGATTGAAGGTCCGGGTGGAATACCTTCCCCTGGTTCAATGATATCAGGTTCGGGCATGTACAAAGCCGCTCTGGGGCCCTGCAGCTGATGCTGAGGAGATCTGAATACCAGAACTGGCAGGGCCAATCTGGGGCTACCAGGATCACCTTTGCCTTGTCCCTCCTCACCTTGAGAAGCACCTTGTGGATCAAGTGAAATGGAGGGAAGGGGTAGAGGAGGCCTGGGGTCAACGGCCTCGAGAAGGCATCCCCTTGCAGCGAGCCCTGCTGAGGGGGGCGGTCATGGTACAGCCTCAGCTTGGTGTTCTCCCTGGAGGCACACAGGTCCACCAACGGTTTGCCCCAACAGGAGAACAGACTGTAAGCTACCTCTGGATGAAGAGACCAGTCGTGGGATGTCTGGCCTATGTGGATGAGAGCATCTGCCAGTTGGTTCGAGACTCCTGCCACATGGATGGCAAGGAGATCCGCCACCAACCGGCTGACGAAGGTCCAGATCCAGAGCACCTTCTTGCACAGCAAACGGGAGTGCATACTGCCCTGTTTGTTGAGGTAGTACAAGGTCGTGGTATTGTCCGTCTGGACTTGAACCACTTGACCCCGGAGCTGAGGAGCGAAAGCTGACAGTGCCAGTCTGACTGCCCAGAGCTCCAACAGGTTGATGTGGCAACGGGACTCCTCGGGGGTCCAGAACCAGTGGGCTCTGTGGTCCCCCAAGTGGGCTCCCCAGCCCTTGAAAGAGGCATCGGTCGTAGAGGACGACCGTCGGCTCGGGGCGGACAAACGGAATCCCTTCCTGCAGATGACTTGGGATGGTCCACCATTGAAAAGCATCCCACATCTTCTGGGTGACAGTGACCAGCTGGTCGAAAAGACCCCCTCACGCTGAGTCCACTAAGTGCCAGCTCCCACTGGAGGGGACGCATGTGCAACCTGGCCAAACGGACCACTGAGGTGCACACTGCCATGTAACCCAGAAGGTGCAGGAAGTCCCAGCCAGGGCACAAGCGCCCAACCAGAAATGATTGGGCAAAGGAGGAAAGAAACGCCGCCCTGTCCACCGGAAACCGAGCTCTGGCTTGGCGAGAGTCGAGCTCTGCCTCGATAAAGCCCATCACCTGAGAGGGCACGAGTTCCGACTTGGCCTCGTTGATAAGGAGGCCTAATCTGGAACAGGTTCGGAGGGCCAGGTCCCTGAACCTCTCCACCTCTTGCAGGGAGGAACTTGCCAGGAGCCAGTCATCGAGGTAGGGGTATATGCGAACCCTTGACGCCATAGATGGGCTGCCACCACTGTAATGCATTTGGTGAAGACCCGAGGGGCCGATGACAGGCCGAAAGGCATGGCTCAGAACTCGTACAGGGTCCCTTCGACCCTGAAGCGGAGGAACCGCTGGTGGGACGGACGGATTGGGACATGTAAGAACACGTCCTGTAGATCCAGTGAACAGAACCACATGTTTCGCGCCAGAGATGGTATGATCTGGTTCAGAGTTACCACCCGGAAGGTGCGAGACCTGAGATACTGATTCAGGTCATGGAGATCTAGGATGGGGCGCCAACCCTCTGTCCGCTTGGGCACCAGGAAGTACCTGGACACAAAGCCTGGCTCCGCAGGAAGATACGGCACTGGAGCTACTGCCTCCTTGCGGAGGAGCTGAGCAATGTCGTCCCGAAGGGCCGACTGAGTGCCAACTGAGACCCTTTCCTCCCGTGGGGCACAGGCTCTGCAAGGAGGGTACTGTTCGAACTCTAGAGGCAGTCCCCAACTGACCACTTCCAGGACCCACCTGTCCGAAGTGATACCAGACCAGGCGGAAAGAAAGTGGAGCAACCGGCCCATGGGAGGACCCAGAACTGGCATGACAGGAGTAGGGTAGGTCACCCGACCTGTCACTGCGCAGGCTTAGAGGAGGAAGACGCTCCTGGACCAGCACCTCTGCCTCCTTTTCGGGGCTGTTGGGGACCCTGCTTGGGCCTAGGGCGCCAAGCTTGAGCCTGCTGTTGTTGCTGATGCTGCTGAGCTCCCTGATAGGAGGGCTGTCTAACCGCAGGGGAAGAGTGCCGAAAGGGCTTCTTCTTGCACTTCTGTTGGTTCTTGCCCGAAGAACCTTTTGCAGAGGTAGCATCCAAGGTGGCCTTAGACTCCTCTATGCGCTGGAGGTGACCTGCCACTCTGGGACCGAAGAGACTGGTGCCAAGGAAGGGCACGTCAGCTAATTTATGCTAAGTATCCGCAGGAAAAAGAGGATAACTTCAGCCATGCCCTGCAGCTAGTGGGCACTGCGGCTGCTAAGGAGCGGGCACAGGAATCTGCAATGTCCAAGGCCATCTGGAGCTGCTGTTTCGCAACAGCATGGCCCTGGTCACGGGCCTGCTTAACCGTGGTCTGCATGTCTGCTGGGAGATGAGGGAGGACTTCATCTAGTGACCCCAAGAGGGCATGAGAGAAGTGTGCCATGATTACAGCCGAGCTGGCCTGACGAAGGCCCAAGGATGAGACCGCATATACCTTCCAGGCAGAATGGTCCATATTTTTGGATTCCTTGCCCGGAGGGCTGTCAGTATCCGCTGAACTACCCATGCGCCAAAACACTGAGGCAGTCACAAGGCTCTTGGCCAAGGGATGCTCAGTGAAGCCTGCCAAGGACCCCATGGGTACAGTGTGCTTGCGAGCCATGCAAGCAGACGGAGCCGGGCAGGAGGCAGGTTGCTTCCATAGGTCAAGGGCTGGGCCAACAATGGCTTCGGCCACTGGCAAGGCCTCCGTCGGGGTATCCCACCTCTTAAGGATATCCGTGAGAGGATATTCTGCCTTCTTCTGGATAGGCTGTAATGGCATACCTGTAGACTCAAATTTCTGAGTCGAAGGATGCCTTGGAAGGAGGAAGGACCTTCCTCCAGGCCTGTCACTGACAACTTGTCATCGGGGTGTGAGTGAAGGCCAGTGGTATCAGAGTCTGAGGAGTCAGGATACAGGGGTCTCCCGCCTACGTCCCCTTCAATGCACCTAGGGCGGTCAGGAACTACAGTGATGGACAGACGACGGGGCAAGCCTGTATCTGTCCAATCATCCTTTGAGGGAGCCCCTCCCTGAGGCTGCTTAGGCGGTGGTTCCACCAGAATTGGTGGGGAGACCGGAACAGGCCGAGTAGGAATGCGTGCCGGTCCTGATGGAGGGAGAACCGGAGTCCTCGGTACCGGAGTCAGCCGAAGAGGCTGAGGCCAAGTAATGGCCGGTGTAGCTGGCTTCTGACTGGTCAGAATTAGCTGTTGCCACATGAGGTCCTCATAACGTCGACGGAGCTTCCGTCTAAGTCTCTCCTCGTCCGAGGAGGATGAGGAATAAGGCGGCGCCTCTTCCAGGAGTGTTTATGACCCTTCTTCGGTTTTTCGACCGACGGGGTCCTACTCCTCGATCGAGACAGACGGTGTTGGCTCTGTCGATCAGGAGACGCCGGATTCAGTGAGAACAGAGTATCCAGCTCCTGTCCCTCGATTGGGGAAAGAAAGGATGGAGGTCCTTTCCAAAGAGTCGTCGAGAAGGGTCGGCGACAATGGCTCGATCGGGTCAAGAGAAATCTCGGCCGGTTCTGCCGTATCCTCAGCCTTGGTGCCTTGGCCTGACGGAAGGTCCGAGAAGCCAGCGGACGAGGAAGCTATCTCGACCGAGGCCGAGACCGCCTGGTCCTGTGGATCGGACCGCTCTCGGTCTCAGGAATGTCTTCTTCGGCCAGAAGAAGATGATTTGGGTTCCTTGTCCCTTTTCTTGGGGCAGGAGGAGTGCGAGCCCGAGGGTGCCTCACCCTTGGTAGGGAGAGACTGGCACAACTCCTGAAAGGACCCAGTAAAGGTGGAGCCCAGGTTGAGCGGCATGAAAAAACTTTGGCTGGCCGAAGCTTGGGCAGCTTCCTCTTCGAAAGCCGCCATCTGTTTGAGAAATTACTTTCACCAGCAAAACAGAATCACAAAAATGACAATATAAGGAAGAAAAGCAACATCCCCGCCCCTTCGCACCTCCTCCCCCTTGTGATGACCTCAGGACTATTTTAAGCATATGCATTCTCTCGCTCTTTCTCTCTCTCTCTCTCTCTCTCTCCACATAATCTTGATACCAACTTTAAATTATCTTACATTTTTTGCTTTTCTAACCTCAGGGTCTAATTCATTCCATACTTTTGAATTGTAATACCTTCTTTGCATTTTACTATAGGAATTATATACAAAAGGAATTGTTCAGCTTTTTTTTTTTTTTAGTCCCTCAAATTATGCTTGTTATTGCTTTTCTGCACAATTTTGTTTTAATGCAAGTTTTCATCACCGAACTCTGAATAAGCTTTAATCACGGTTTGCTTTTTTCTACAGGTTTCTAGGGAATCCCACTTTAATTTTTGCAGCAAACTGCAGTGATAAGTATGACATTTTAAAACAAATCTAGCCATCCTAAAATAAGTTTTACCTAGTTTATCCAGCAGTGCCTTAGTGGCATGCTGGTAAGTTAGACCACCATATTCCGAGATGGGAAGGAGGTACTGCTGAGCTATCCCGTTTCTGGATTCTTTTGGTAATACTGAGACTGTCCTTCGGAGGGCTCCTAATCTAGCGTTGACCTTACTTACAGTGCTGGTTATATGTTCCATACAAGTAAGCGTGCTATCTAGCTGTACTCCTAGGTAGTTGTAGGTGGTCACCTCTTCCAGTCTATGTTTACCTTGGGTATAAATATTCAAACTATGATTCTGATCTTTTGTTGCACCTCTTGTTTTATGTTTTATAACTTGTGCTTTTTTCTCGCTTAGAACCATTTTTGAATTTTTTAACCAGCACTGTAAGATGTCAAAGTTGAGCTGCAGTCTATTTTGTAGTTCAATCCTGTTTTTAGCTCTTCCTATTAAGGCCATGCCATCTGCATATAAATAGATCTCACGCCTTTTAATCAATTGAGGCAGGGATTTACATAGATAAGAAACAATACGGAGTGCCAAAGATCGAGCCCTGGGTTATCCCCCTAAAAGTCTCCTCCCTCTCTTGACATATACCGCCCACACAGACCTGCTGTGTTTGCTCTGTCAAGTACGAGAGCAACCACATTTTTATTTGATCAGATATGCCTCCGAGTGAAAGCCGCTCCATCAGAATGTTGTAATCAACTAAAGCAAAAGCTTTTGAGAGGTTGTCGAACACCACACCAACAGACTTCACCCATTTCCAGTCCATATGAGACTGTATCGATGAAGTCTGTCAGGGCGGTGTCCGTCAACCTCCCTGCACTAAAGCCCACCTGGCAGTCTGATAAACGTTTGTATTTTTCTAGGTATTCGCAGATCTGCGTACATATCAGCCTTTTGAATACCTTTGAGACTGTGGATAGCAGGGCTACTGGGCAGTAATTCATCAGGTTGTCCCTATACCCGCTTTGTAAACTGGAATGATCCTAGAATGTTTCCATAAGTCGGGCTACGTCCCTTGTTGTAAACTGGCATCAAGTAAATTTGCAAAACTGGGGCTATCTGTTCTACTGAGGATTTTAGGAATTTTATCTCAACTTGGTCTAATCCAGAGGTCTTTTGTGAATTTAGTTTATTTGTTTTTATTCCAAAATCAGTTTTATTACTCAGAAATAGGACTCTGGAAGATTCTTATCAAGTTGCGATTCTTTGTTTTGTAACCCCTGAAGCTTTATACTGTTATTTATTTGTCACGCTATTTTAATATCAGGAAGGTGGCAAAAACAATGGTTCAGACCATTTGCTGTTTGGTGGGTTGTCATTTCTATGCCCTTTTCAAGTTGTTTTATTAGGTTCCAATATTGGGCAGGATTTTTGGTTTGATTTATTTCCATAGTATCTTTTCCTAGCCTTTTTGATCATATGTTTACATTTGTTTCTGACTGTTTTAAACAATTGCCAATCCTCAGCTTTCAAAGTTCAATTTGCTTCTTCCAAATTCTGTCCTTCCATCTATTCTGTTTAATTTTTTCATCTACCCTTGGATGGTCTCTAATCCTCTCTTTGACTTTTTTAAAATGACGCGTTTTTATTACACATGTTCACATAGGTATTTGTAAAGTCCCTAACTGCTAAGTCCACATCTGGAATTCAAGATCAAGACTTCTTCTACATCCTGGCCAAACAAACAGTGTCTGCCCTCTGAATGGGGAATTTATCGAGAACTGTTTGCTGCACATCAGTTTCAAAACCTGCTACTCTGAGCCACAAGTAGCACCTGAGACAGATACCAGATGCAGCAGACCTAGAAGAAGCATCAGAAATATCATATGCTGTGTGGATTAAATGCTTCTACACATCAGCACCAAAAGTAAGCTTTTTCATTAACTCTTGCTTAGTAGAACTCTCAGGCAAGGCCTGTGCAGCAGCCCTAGCCTTCCTCCAGAGGGTGTTCTAATATTTTCCCATATGGGCCTGCAGTAATTAGCAATACACAGGCCCAGTGAGGCAGAGGCACATGTATGCTTGCCTATGACAACCAACCTCATGGATTCTCTGTCAGGAGGAAGGAAGCTCAGGTGCATAGGTGCCCTAGACCCATCATGGGCAGCTGTGATCACCACTGAGTCAGTTTCAGGCTGGTTAGCATAAAAAGGGCTTTCCAGAAGGGGAAGAATATGTTTTGGCTGCCATTCTGGGTACATGACCTACACCAGGTTGCATAAGTGGCATCCTCCAAGGCTGAAAACAGTGGAGGAACCACAGCAGAGGGATATTCTGGCATCTCAAGACACCCCAGCAGGTTCTTTTTGGTAGAATCCTGCTGCTCTTAAAGTGAAGCCCATGGCAGCCTGCATTTGCTGCATCATGTTAAAAAATGAGGGATCCTCTGGAGGTGATCTTGGTGTGTTCACAACAGAATCCTCACTAAAGGAGACTGTGGAGCTGATGCCATGTTCATAGTGGCTCTCGGCATTACCTTCCTCCTCCTCCTCCTCCTCCTGCATCATAAGATCAGGATTGTATTCATAATCATCAACTCTATCATTGACAGGAATGAAGGACTGTGCCGATGACATCAGTGGCAGTTGAGTAGATCTATTTTGTAAGGGAGTACTTTGTGGCATCGATGGTATTTGTTGGAGACCCCGTTGACGGGCCTCCTGGAACAGGGAGGCCAGGCAGTAGATATCTCCCATCTGAAAATGTAATGAGTGCTGTGCCTGAGTGTTTGGCACTGCTTTGGTTGGTAGGCATGACTGAAGTAGTCAATGTTGGAGGCTGAATCTTTATAGATGATGGTAACGTATCAGCCACAGTAAGCTCAGTAGTGCCCACACCAAGCCCCGACCTTAGTGTATGGTCAGGGTGGGGTCAGCGTCACTGCTGGAGCAGTCCATGTCAAAGTGGAGATTGTACCTGTACTCCACAGGGGCGACCTGTATCTGGCCAGGGAGACCTTGTCCTTATCCCGGTGCTCGTGTCTGTGACTCCCTAATGACAGTCGGGCGTGGGGTGTGTGTGTGTGTGTGTCAGCGTCACGTCTGGAGCAGTCAATGTCAATGCAGAGACTGTATCTGTACTCCACAGGGGCGACCTGTATGTGGCCAGGGAGATCTTGTCCTTATCCCAGTGCTTGTGTTTGTGACTCCCTGACAATTTTTCACAGGACTTTGATGACTGAGATTCAGTTGATGGGGTTGGCGATGTGGATTTTTTCTGCAGCTGCTTTTCCATTCTTTCTAGTTTTTTGGAGGAGGAATTTCTCCAAAGCCCCCTTCTGCACTGCCTGGTTGCAGCCGATCTCAAGTTTTCATGCTGTGAAAGAGGCCTTAGCAGCAGACAGACATCGTGGGAGTCTCCAGTGTAGCTCTTCTCCCCGCCCTTGTAGTACCAGAACAGTTTAGATGGTTCCTTTGGCAGCATACAGGTTACAGAAAATCACGACAAAACTGATTACTTTGGGTTAGAAAAAAAAATATATATATTTAACGGTGGCTATGAGCAGCGACGTTTCCGATGCTGGTTCTGAAGACTCTAATCGACAATTGGAGAAGAACTGAGGAGAGGAGGGGCTGCCCACGTTTATGTATATGCTGACGCCTGATGTTGCTGTGGGCGGCCCCTGGCTGACTGCTTACAAAAGTTTCCATGTGGTCCTAGCGCTGGCGCAGTTATAATTCCAAAGGTGTGGCCTGATGAAAGACAACCTTGAAGAAAATGTACATATTTGCGCTCATTCGATCCTTTGCTCACCCGTAATACAGTAAGTACTCTCGAATGTATTGCCTCCAATTTAGCTGTACTCACCAAAAGGCTTTCCTGATGTTTCAGGACTTCCTGTGCCCCCAGCCAATCCCTGGCTAGCAGCAGCTCCTGGGCGCACCTCAGAGAGAAAGCAGCAGACTGTTCCTTTTCTCCAGCTATCAGAGCCAACTCAGCAGCTGTTTTCAGAGATGCCACATCCCCTTTCTTTGCTAACACTTTGGCTGCATCATAGGAGGAATCCGATCCTAAGTAGCTTAAATTAAACAAAAACAGGTATACACATCTTTTCATTAACTAGTTCATACACTGATCTAGGGTTTGAATGTTACTAACTCATCATCCCTCCTCCCCCAACAATGCTGGGTTCTGCACCTCTATTAATCTAAGAATGAGTCAGCAAGATCGTTTTCATTAAGGCAATGTTGCCTAGAGGTTAGAGCACAGAGCTATGAACCTGAGGACCAAGGTTTGAATCCCACCACCACTTACTCAGTGCATCACCCTGAACAAGTCAATTAACCTCTCTGCATTTAACTTCCTCTCTTTAAACTTCTCACAACTGCCTTAACATCCCACTTCGCTTTTCTGTGCTTGCCTGATTACTGATACCACTAGTTATGGCTTGCATACTACTTTGAGATATAGTGTATATGTAAAGCTCTATATAAAACTAAAATTCCTACCACCCTCCCTAATCTAGTGGTGGAGTTCCAACCTCACCAACCATAAGGATTTGAATCCTCCACTTTCTCAAGTGGTAGGTTACATATGAACCCAACTAGCGCCAGTGTACATGGCTCACCAGCAACTGGGGGGGGGGGAGAGACAGACGTCAAAATTCATTATGCAAGTCATTCACTGCTACATCCTAGGGCATTTAGATTTATAAGGGCATATAATTCTGCAAACAAACACACCAGTTTACCAAAGATGCACCCACTCACCCCACATGCTTTTGTTTATCTGAAGCCTTCATCAACACCTTCCTGTACTCACCACTTAGCTGCCATGGAGTAGTGCCCGTCTTTCTCCAGTATGGCTGCCCAACTGGTGTAGAGGTCTTTCAGTACTGGGTCTTCGGGGAGTAGTCTGGCTTTAGCCAATGCAATGGCCTCCCTGAAAATGAAATCAAAGCCAATGTTAAAAAAAATATGTCATAACTGAAGTCCACAGCTCTCTGCAGTACTTCAATCCCACTTCCTACGGTAGGATTGCTGGATGGTTGTGGCAGTTTTCTCATTTCTGCAGTGTGCATTATCTGCCTTTTCGGCACAATGCTGCTCAGCCATCTGTCACTGATGACAACAGGTCTGGAACATGGAGAAGGGGCTTCAGGCTAAACAAAGACTGGAAGGGTGCTTGGCACTATAAGAAAACAGGATGTTTTGAACAGATCACCAAAAACAGCAAATTCAGTGGCTCTATCTATAAATATTCTGTGGCATGGTGCAAGTTCTGCACCTGGTTTGTGTCTGCCAAATTGTAGAATTCCAGGGGGCCTGTTCATGCCCGTGCCTTCCAAAGGGTAAAGATAAAGGTGCCAACTATTTCATCCAGAAAGTGTTACTACATACCAAGGATTCCTTTTTGTAATTATTGCTTTATTCACAGACTTTCCCAGGCTCCGCCCCCATGACTGTGACCACCATGGCTGCACTTTTATTCTTGCCAAGAGGGTGGCTGCCCTCACAGCGGAGCCAACACAGCTCTGCGCATGATTAGCCAGCCAGCGAGGGGTGAAGGAATGCTGAGCAGCCAATCTTCACCCTGCCTTGTCAGGAGCGGAGCACTTCATATCTGTGCTGTATCCAACCCTCAGATGGCTTGGCATGGGACCCTAAGTTCCTACATAAAACCCTGCTCTCCTAGGTGGTAGTAGAACATGCTACAGTTCAATACTGCCTAGTTATTGCACAGATTCAGTTTCTAGGTCTTCCTCCTCCTCCCCCAAGTTACTACTGTCCCTTGGCTTATCAGGGAGTAACCTGGCTAAAAATAATGTCGAGGTGGGCCAACCCACTGGCCGCATGTTGCACTGCCGTTCAGACCACCCATGTTTAGAAGCAAGTTTGTGCAGCTGCATTGAGAGGCAGGCCGTGGCCAAAATAGCTGCTGTTTGGCACTGCATCTCAGCCAGAAAGGGTTCGCAGTGGACTCCGCCACGACAGCGACTCCTGTGGCCGGGCCAGGCAGCTTGCTCCTGCCACACAGGGGACGCTGTGGCCATGTGTGGCTGATCAAGGCACTCGTTCTCATCAGGGGAGGAGGAAGGGAGAAAACATGGTAGCCATGACGGCCTGGTTTTGCAGTTTATAAATATGCAATCCAGTCCCGTGTGTTAGTTTCCTTTTTTATACTAAAATGGGCAATTAGCTGTGTACTTACACACAATTCCAGATTTCATTTTTTTTTGTCATACTTACCTCCCCAATTGTTATTTGTTTACATGTTGGTGGTGTGACCACATTCTATACAGGTGATAATGAGCATGGTCTGTTAATGTGCAACCCACAATAATGGTGCCAGGACAATGTCTAACCAAATATTTTAAAACTAAAAAGCCACCAAGCCAGGTGGCATATGCTGTGATGGGGGACTACGTGACGGCATGTAACTCAAGGTCAGGCACCAGTGTGGGAGTGCTGCCATGGTGGAGGTGGGTGAAGCTACAAAGGAGGAAGACTTCTCGTGTGCACCTTGCACATCATGTCCTGGTCCCCACGTCATTATGCACTATGTTCTGCCTTGTCTCCCTTACTCCTGCTGACTGAACATACATAAATCCCAGTTTGCTGGGCCCCTGCAAAGGCAGGGCGGTCCTCGTAGGGTGTCCGGTGCAGAGCTGAAACGTAAAGGGGAACCTTGGTGACCATGGCAGAAATTGCAGAGTATGGACTGAAAACAACAAGTGCACAGAAGGTAGTGGCTTTGGAGGGGGTGGAGGTAAAATACATAAAAAAGTTAACGGAACAGTGAAGCAAATGTTTCTCTGAAAACAAACTGTGCTGACAGTCTGATCTCTTAATTACTGTGTACTGCCATTACACACAAAGAATACAATTTTTAATCAAAAATAGGAAACTGCTGCTGTTGCATCTTTACAGTTTCAATGCCTCTCCAAGTTACTGTGGGTAAACAAAGCGAAATCAGTGCTGACCTATACAGCTGGTGAGACTTCAGCAGCTCCACAGCCGCATATACTCTGTGAATAGCAAGCAGATAGCAGGCTGCCTTAACGTACTGCTCCTGAAAGCACAGCTGTTTTACAAAGACTTGGACGGTCTGTACCCACACGTGATAGCCAGCTGAAAGACAAAGAAGCAAAAAAAAGAATTAGACAAGCCGTTTTGAAAACAGTAATACAAACTGCACAGCCACAGCTGTAAATCCCAAATACAGACCTTCAGGTACTGGTAATCTCTACACAGGTCATTCAGCTACAAAAAAAAAAAAAAAAAAAAAACAGAGCTTCAAACTTCTTGTTCTTTCAAATATTTCTGCTTTATGAGCAGTGAGGGAGATTTCCACTTTGACCCTTGTCTGATGACGAAGCAAATTTGGAAATTACATACTTACCATAATTCTTGATCTTCTTGGATGAAGTTTCCACCACTCATTCACACTAATGGGACTACGCTGGAGGTGCTAGGACCCCACGGGAGCCAAAAATCTTCAGGAGGGCTGGTGCTGGGATAGGACTGTGCATGCACTGTACCACAAACTAGCTTCGCACCGTGAGAAGCTATCTTAGTTAACCCTCCAACCGCCTCAGTACCTTTTCAACCGAGAAGTGCAGCATAAACTAAACGTAAAGGAACCTAACCCTAACTTACGGCATGTGAAAACCCAGATGACCCATGTAAGAAGGGTAAATTCAACAATGTTTTCACAGCCTGAACAACAAGGAAGTGAAGACCAAAACAGAATGAGTGAGCTCAGGGGATGGTGGGTGGGCGTGTGAATGAGTGGTGGAGATTTCATCCAAGACGACAGTACAGTTACGTAAGAACTTACCGTAACAGTAGATCTTCGAGAACAGTTCTTGCAGCAGGTTACACCATTAGGACTGAAGCCGGCAGGTGCCAGACCCCATGGAAATTTTCTAGCTAGCAGTATTCAGCGGGGACTGCCTCCGACATTGGTCCCGCCCCTGACGTCAGGCGTAGTACATAAGGAGGCAGTCCCCCAGAATCCCCAGTTCTCCTGCCGGAGACATCAGAAGAGGAGACTGAAGATTCGCCATCAAATGGCAATCAGAAAGAGGCTGTGAACACCTTGTCCTAGGAGAAGGATGTTGGAACCAGAATCTACCTCCAGCGGGGATGGTGGGAGGGGAAAACTACCTGCTGCAAGAGCTGCTCTCGAAGATCTACTGTTACAGGAAGTTCTTACGTAACTGTACTATCTTACTTCGAGAAACAGCTCTTGCAGCAGGTTACACCATTAGGACCGATTCCCAAGCAATCCTGGAAATCCCACACCATTGGGAGGAGGGAAGGTAGAAATCCTTGAATGACACTGAGCCTAGGACAGAAGTCTCTGAAGGACTGATAGACCAAAACCTGCTCTTCGCCTCAATGCAATGTCCAGGCTGTAATGCCTGATGAAAGTGTGTACGGAGCTCCAAGTAGCTGCAGCACAAATAACTGAGGTGGATACGTTCTTTAAAGCCGCAAAAGAGGTAGCCACCCCTCTGGTGGAATGACCCTTAACCGTGCCCGGTAAGGGTTTGTTGAGCTTCTGGTAACAGAACGTAATACACTGAATGAGCCACCTGGACAGCGACTGTTTTGAAACCGGAGCTCCCATCATCCTGTGGGCAAAGGAGACAAAAAGCTGGTCTGATTTTCGGTGGTGTTTGGTTCTGGTCAGGTAGTATCTGAGACACCTATACACATCTGAAGTGCGCAGAAGGACCTCTCCTCGATTAGAGTACTTAGGGAAATACACTGGTAGATCGATATCCTGATTAAGGGTGAGAGCTGAGACCACCTTTGGCAGAAATTTAGGATTAGTCCGTAGGGATACATGGTCTTGGTGGAAAACCAAATGAGGCTCTTTGCACATAAGTGCATGGAGTTCAGAAATTCTTCTGGCCGAGGCGACGGCAACTAAAAACAGCGTCTTCCAAGAGAGAAGACGTAGCTCGCAATCCACGGCTGGTTCAAAGGGAGGCAGCGTAAGCTGCTCCAGGACGTAAGGGTAGATCCCATGGTGGAATCGGATCCTTAATTGGGGCCTAAGGTGGAGGATACCCTCAGGAAGGCACGGTCGCGGTCCAATTGGCGCTATAGTGCGCTAATATAGGACGCCGAGTAGGCTGAGATGGCACAGAGGTGTACCTTAATCGAGGAGTAAGCCGTCGGACTGGAAAAGGGACAGTAGGTAGTCCAAAACCAACTTCTGGACAATCCAAAGGCGAAAACCACGCTTGAACCCATAAACAAAACCTGGCCACTTCACATGAGGGCTGCATGGGTAGCCGGTTTCCTAGCAGCAGCAAGAATGTCTGCTACCTCTTGCGAGACCCCGTGTCGCATTATGGCTATGTCTCTAGAAGCCAAGCATGCAGGTTCAGGGAACGTAGGTCCGGTTGGACCAACGAACCCTCCTCCTGAGACAGCAAGTGGGAGCTGATGGGCAGCGGCACTGGAGGTTCCCGGGACAGCTGATGCAAAGGAGGGAACCAGATCTTCCTGGGCCAAAATGGCATGATAATTATCAGCATCACTTGCTCTCTGTGAAGTTTCAGGAGAACCCTCTGGATCAACGGAAAAGGGGGAAAGTCATAGAGGAATCTGCCAGCCCAGGAGAGGGACAACGCGTCTCGCCAGAAAACACCAGGCCCTGGATCTAGCGAGCAAAAATTGGGCAGTTTTGCGTTGGATGGGGACGCGAAAAGGTCCAATTCTGGAGTACCCCATCTGCGAAACAGATCTTCTGCTACCTCCTGAAGTAGCTCCCATTCGTGGACTCTGGCCTGAGAGCAGCTCAGGCCGTCTGCGATGACACTGTCCACTCCTGGAACATGAAAGGCAATGAGGTTTGCGCTGTGCTGCAAGACCCAATCCCACGCCCTCATGGCCTTCCTGCAAAGTGGGTAGGAATGGGTGCCTCCTTGTTTGTTGAGGTAGTACATCACCGCCAGAATTGTCTGTTTGTAACAGAAGTGTACCGGGTGGGATCTCTGACTGGAAGGCCTGCAGGGTGTAAAGAAATGAAAATTACGTACCTACCGTAATTCTTGATCTTCTCTTGTATCTTCACCATTCATTACTTCCTGGGTGTTAGCCGGAGGTGCGCACCTGTCACGGGAGCTTTTTTTTTTTAAACTTTGGCTAACGGCACCGCCCTCGAGAGTGACGTCATGCGTCATGCGCGAGGGGCGGCCGTTAGTAGCGACCGACTCCTCCTCCAACTCAGTTCTGTGAGCCGGAGAGGCAAAAGCGAAAGCAGAGAATAGAAACAGCGAGGCAAGATAGCCAAGGGATAGCAAAGCAAGGAAGAATGAACTGAAAAAGGAATAAGCCGATGGAGGAAGGACAGAGGAGATAAGAGTATCCCTAACCTAGGGACTGCAGGGCCTCCTTACCTGGGCGACTCTAGGAGGAGAGAGAAGGAAGGAAATGAGAAAGAAGAAGAAGAAGAAAAGAGAGAGATGGGATGTTGAAGGGGATCAGAATGCCCAACGAGCATAGTTAGCTTATAGCTGAAGGCTCGACTAACAGGGAAGCAAGAATCCTCGGAGATAGAGCTGAAGAGAAGGTTCACCAAACCCGCTAGACAGACTCAGGAGGGCATAGTCCTTATCTTCAACATGCCATTGTTGTTGATACCCACTTCGGCTCCTGGCCGCGAAAGGCCTGAATCGGAGGACACCCGAGGAGGGAAGAATAAACCCCAGAGCAAGAGAGCGCTGCTCAGGGTTTAGAAATGGAAATGTAAGCCTTTCAGGCGCTTCAAGCATAGAAGTGGGACTCAGTCGGATCGCTTAAGGCAGGCCAGAGGCTTAGCTGGGAGGATTGGATATGGTCAGCACTGTTTTCTGTAAAACTGTCCAGGAGGACACTTGAAAGGAAAAACAATTATACAATCTCATGAGAAGGGTTGCCTGCCCTCTCATCTCCCTCTTGTTTGTTTTCTTTTTTTTTTTTTCTCCACAGATAATAATTTGCAGGCTAGGAGCATGACCCAATACCAAGGATGCCTATAGCAGTCGAAGAGAGTTCCTCAGTATTTTTCCCCTTTTCTTTTTTTTAGAAAAGAAAGAACAGACGTGCCTGCTCTCTCTGCTCTGCAAGGCAAGAATAGAGGGGAGGGTTTTTGATTCTAGGGCGAAAAGCTGGAGCACGGGATTGCAGGATCAAAACTGAATAGCCTGAGCCAGGCTATAACCCCAGAGGTATCTCGCCCGAGAAATGGCAAGAGATAGTTGTGCAGTTTGATCGCCAATGCAAAACCACAAGATGGCCCACGAATCTTAGAGTAAATAATTTTTCCTGGAGAAATAAGAACCCCAAAGAATAGATTTTTTTTTTTGGAAAAACTGAGCAATTCTTCCTATGTTTTAAAGTTTTTTTTTTTTTTTTTTTTTGAGAGAGGAAGGAGATGGAGGTGGAGAAGCCACAAGAAGAGGCCACTGAGGGATGGTGGGATGGAGAGAGTAATGAATGGTGAAGATACAAGAGAAGATCAAGAATTACGGTAGGTACTCATTTCATATCTTCCCTTGTCAATCTTCACCATTCATTACTTCCTGGATGAGTATTAAGCCCTCTTCCCGGAAGGGGAAGAGGCCAACCCTGAGGGAACAGACCCCAGCCTTCTGCTGGTGAGAAACAGAAGGAGAAGACCTGGCTTATTCAGAAAGCCTAAGTGGGGAAGAGCTAGGAGGTGCCTCCCGAGGACGAGGAGACGGAGGGAGCCCCTGTAAAAGTCTCCTAGCTCTAGAGGAGAAAAGACGGGTCCCCGAAGGCGGAGCGAATCACCCTACGCCGCCAGGGTGACAACCTCGAAAGACGGTTACGCCGCCTGCCTGATGCAGATCGCTGTCCCCGCAAGCCTGGAAGCCACCTCATTGGCGCCATAAGATGCCCTTGTTTGGTGTCTTGCCAGCTCCAGGCCTATCAGCGGAGAGGGCAACGCTTGTCTGGTTTGCTCGGTCAGGCATTGATGCCAGCAGCTGGAACATCATCGACCACAAATGCCGGTTGTAGGCAGCGTGGTGAGCCTGATGTGATGCAATACAGGCACTCGCACGAGAAGAAGAGAACACTCTTCGCCCCCAACGGTCGAACTGGAGAGAGTCCGGATCCGGTGGGCGGTCGTGCGCCAGGCAGCGGCACCCAGGAGTATCTAGGTAAACCAAACCAGAGGGTGGGTTGGGAAGGAACCTAGAGACTCAGAGGGGAACAATACCCGCTGACAGTCGGCCGGGCTGGAGAAGAAGGTAGGGGACTGCCAGGACCGGATAGACTTCCTGGAAGGATAGGGCCAGGAAGGTACCACCAAATGCTGGGCACTGAATTCACCAAGGAATTCAACGCTGCCTCTGCTCGGGTATTGTCTTCCGAACATAGGAACCAAGATCCTCACCATCTCGAGAGGAAACGCTGATATTCAGTGAAATCAGCATCGGAGGACAGATAAGAGGGGTCCTCTCCTCAGAGGAGGGAGACGAGGATGATGGGGAGCTGAATGTCCAGAGGATTCTCATGGCGGTGGGGAGAGTCGAAGACCCGCTCATGCATGTATCTAACATATGAGGGGAAGGCCAGAAGAACCTTGAACTGCTCCCAGGATAACGGACCCGTAGGGACCCATATGCCTGGGAGCGGGGTGTGAAGGCAGAGATGTGGGAGAGGGGCACCTGAGGAGGCAACTGCCTCTGCGAGGGCTCGAACCGGGGAAAGGAGCCCCTAGTAGGGGGATCCCGGTATCAGACCAGGCCGCAGAACGGAACCTGGGGAAGCGGAGCCTGAAGAGCCCTGGGGAGAACCTCCCTGTGACGACGCCGGACTGCATGGATCCAGAAGGCAGTCCGCACAAACGCCGCCGGAGGACACCCTAGAACCCTGAGGAAGGAGCTGAGGCTCTGCACTACGGGCTCCTGGCCACCTCCCCTGGGGTGGCCAAAGAAGACCGAAGCAGACCCTGCCCCTCAACCCTCGACTCCGAGGGCCCTCCTCCTCGACCGTGAAAGGCCCCCTATCCCTAGAGGGGCAACAGCACCCGGGGTAGCTGTCACCGGGCCCCAGAGAGGGAGCCCCTCCGTCACCCCCACACCTGCCCCCGGGCTCCCGCCACCCCCAGCCGGGGAACCTCAGAGATGACGGGGTAGGGGGACAGAGGGAGGGGCCCGCTGCCGCCTGGTACTCCCTAGCCACCGGGGACCCAGATCCTAAAGAGTGGGGTGCCAGATGGGTCCACCTCAGTCATCGCCTCCGAGTGAGGACGACCAGCAGGACCTCAATGCTGGCCACCCCAGGGGTCCTCGAGGCTACGGGCCGCGAACGGCCCCAGTACCACGCGAGACGCCGCCCCCCACGCCGTAGCAGCCAGGCCTAACTCTATACCCTCAACGGCCTCCGCAGGCCCGCACCACCTGGAGGAAGGAGAAGGTCAGGCGAAAGGCCGCGCGGCGGCGGAAGGCGAGGCGGCACCGCTTATGTCCATCGGCACCGCGAACGCGCCGAGGCCTCAAGCGGCACCGGCCAACGGCACGGGCGCTGGGATCCAAAGGCGCTGCCGCCAACGGGCGCCGGATCCAAATGGCGCAGAAACGCGCCAAGACGATCACCGCACTGCGAACGTGCCGAATCCAACGGCGCCGAGAGGCGCGCGCCGAGGGTCCACCCGAGCCAGGCCCAAAAGCTAGGGCCTCGACACGGGGAGCCTGCACCTCCGGGAGGGAGTCGCCGAGGCGGTGCCGGCCGCGCCCGGAGGGACTACATGTTTCCCCAACACCGCAGAAGGGCCTCGGCAAGATTAGACGAGGAGACCTCTCCTCGGACCATATAGGCCCGAGAGGGGACCCGGGAAGGCCTAACGACTCTTGCCTGGAGAATCCCGAGAGCGACGTCATCCTCGGAAGGTCGGCAGGGTCTGCCGAGCTTAAACGCCGGATTTTCGGGACGCGACGTCCCTGGAGAAACAGGCGCCGCATTTAATCCACCCGCGGTTGGGTCCCAGGCAACGAAGGCAAACGCCATGCCGGGTCCGAGACGGAGAATGCCGACCACAGGAGCACCGACGATAGCGCCGGCCGTTAGAAAAGCGCTTAGCTCTCAACCAGACGCAACGCGAAACTATTAAGGCTAAAACACAGTAGGAAACACACCCGGCGCCGTTCGATAGAAAAGGAACAGTCTTACCGGATCGGCGTCGAGTGCGAAGAGAAAAAACAGGAGTCGGAACACTACTACGCAGTTTACTGGACGCCACACACGCTGAGCAGGTGCTGCCTCGACAGCGGAGAAACAGAACTGAGTTGGAGGAGGAGTCGGTCGCTACTAACGGCCGCTCGCATGACGCCACTCTCGAGGGCGGTGCCGTTAGCCAAAGTTTAAAAAAAAAGCTCCCGTGACGGGTGCGCGCCTCCGGCTAACACCCAGGAAGTAATGAATGGTGAAGATTGACAAGGGAAGATCTGCCCTAATTTCCAGGATATTTATGTGGAAATGAGTCTCTTGGTCTGTCCACAAGCCCCAAGACCGAACACCGTCAAGGAGTGCTCCCCAACCGAGCCCTGAGGCGTCTGTGGAGAGTGTCGCAGTCAGAGACAGCGCAATGAAGGGGACTCCTGCCGAAACATTCTTCGAATCTAGCCACCATTGCCAATCTCAGACTACGGCCTTCGTGATCCGGACTGGATGCTGCAGATGGTCTTGCTTTTCATCCCATTGGACCCTTAACATCCACTGGGTTACTCGCACGTGGAGACGGGCTAGCGGGACTGTTGCAATGGCCGCAGCCTTGTGTCCAAGCAGGCAAAGGACCAGTCTGGCAGGAACGGTCTTCTTTGCCAAAATGTCCCTGATGAGGGATCTGATGTGTTCCGCTCTGTCCGGGGGGGAGCTTACCCCTGGACGGTGTCCAGAACTGCACCTATGAATTGCTGAGTCTGGGACGGAACCAGGCATGACTTCTCGTGATTGATGATGATGCCCAATGTCTTGAACAAAGACTGAGTGCAGTGAATAGCGGACATCAGGGCCTCCCGGGAGGGCGCCATGAGAAGCCAGTCGTCCAGGTAGGGGAATACATAGTGGCCTTGTCTCCTCAGAGGTGCCGCTATGACCGCCATGCATTCAGAACAGTCAGGTGCCGATGACAGTCCCAAGGAAGGGCTCGGAACTGATAATGGCGACTCCTGAAACTCAAGTGCAGAAACTTCCTGTGCGCTTGCAATAGGTATATGCAGGTAGGCATCCTGCATGTCCAGGGACGCTAGGAAGGCGTCCTGCTTGAGCATGTAAATCAGACCTGGGAGGGTCACCATGCGGAAGCGTTTGTACAGGACTGGGTCGCTGAGGTCCAGTATCAGACGAAGGTCCCCTGTTTTCTTTGGAACCAGAAAGAAGTGAGAATAATATCCTAGACCCCTCTGGTTCCGTGGTATGTACTCTACAGCTTCTTTTTCCAGAAGCGTGAGCACCTCCTGCTGTATGAGCAGGGCATGCTGACCAGAGTAACGGGAGAGCAGGGGAGGTCTTGCCGGTGGGTGGTTGAGAAACTCTATGAAATGGCTTTTCTTGACCAACTGAAGAACCCACCCGTTGGTGGTGATCGACAGACACCCTGAAAAGTGGCGAGCGATGCGATCCCTGACCTTTTGTACCTGTTGATCCGGAGGAGGAGGGGCAGGGGCCGGGAAGGAGGCATGCTGTGGCAGCACTGGTCCCTGCAGCCTGGGCCGGTTTCGTGTAACGTTGGCCTCTGCCTGGGGACTTGGCCTGGGCTTTACACTGAAAAGTGCCCCTTTGGTGCTGGCCAGAACGTGGCTGCTGCTTCTGTTGCCGGCTGCGAAAACGGCTCTGGTTCCTGCGAAAGGAACCGGGCCTGGATCTGTACATGGCCTGTACAGATCAGACTGTCTTCCCCCGCATCCTGGAGTTTGGTGATGACCTTCTCCAAGGATTCACCAAAGAGTACTTCGCCGTCATATGGGACATCAAGAATGTTCTTCTGTACGTCCGGGGTGAAGCCGAAGACACGGAGCCAAGAGTGTCGCCAGAGACAAACACCTGACGGTGTAGCTCTGGCAGATGAGTCCGCAGAATCGTATGCGGCTCGAAGCACTTGGGTACCTACATCTGACCCTGTGCGGAGAAGATTGAGGAGCTCCGCCTTCTGATCGCCATTCGGAAGCTCATCGACCAGGTTCTGGCCCTGTTTCCACAGGGTGTTCTGAAACTGTACCATGTGGGTGAGGTAGTTCAGAGACCTGATGGTGCATGTAGCAGCCACGTACGTGCATCTCCCCAGGGCATCCAGTTGCTTGGACTCCTGGTCCGGTGGCTGTGTGCTCATATGTTGTGGTCTTTGAGACTGGTCATGTGAGGCCGTGATGACCAGGGAGTCTGCCAGAGGTTGTTGGGCCAAGTACTGGTCCTCTCTCGGGGCCTTGTACAGGCGGCCAGCCTTCTGCACTGCGGGAGTGGAGTGCGGACGCCCACGCAGCCTTGGTGACGTCATGCAAGTGTCACCAAGGGTGGTACTACCACAGGCTTTGGTGTTTCTGCCAAGACAGTGGGCAGGCGCTGTCGTTCGGGGTCAAGGTCTTCAGCATCCCACCCCATGTTGTCCTGGATGTGCCTCATGATCTCAGCGAAAGAGGGATCATCCGGAGGAGACCTGGGAAGGTCACGTGGGTCAGGAGAGGAGATGCTGAGCGGAGAAGGAGATCTGGAGTAGTCCGAGCTGTCCGATCTGGAGTCCTCCCCCGACGGAGTGTACCAACACCGTCTGGGTCGCTTGGGGCTGGGAGACCCTGATGGAGATCTTGAGGGAGGCCTTCTCCTGTCTTTGGATCTGCCCCTAGGAGGTGGAGTCTGCTCCTTGGGGGTTGGTGGTCGTCCTGCTGGCCCCATAGGTGGAGAAGGGGGCGTAGGAGGCGAAGGAGTAGGAGGAGGAGGTTTAACAGGGACCACATCCTTTCGGATGGTGTCCCACCAAAAAGTAAAGAGCTCCTTTACTTCTTCAATATTCATGCCCGATGACGGGGCCTGGCACCGGTGGTCTGTCGCCGGGGTCGGGTCCCTGGGTGTCTCCGGGTTCAGGGAAGATTCCTGCGGGAGCCCGGCATCCTCAGTGTCGCCCGCCTGGTCTTTGGGCAGTGTGGTGTCCTCCTCCGTCGATTCCCTCTGACCGGTGTCCGCCGGTGACGGGGGTGGGGGGGGCGGTCTTCTGCTCCGGAGAGTGCGATGCAGGCGGTCTATGGCCGAGCGCCGGATCCGATGACGCCCGCCCAGCGACTGGTGTCTGGCTGGTGTCATCAGTTCCTGCAAGCGCCTGGCCGACTTTGGATGCTTAGCCGACGTCGGGTGCTTGGCCAACGTCAGGTCTGACGACTGCTTCAGGGACGTCAGGTCCTTCGTCTTTCTAGGAGATGGATCAGGACCTCTGGGAGGTTGGGAGACTGACCTGGAGTCGGTGTCCCAACGTTGGGTGGAAGATGATGATTTATGGTGCTCGGAAGACTTGGAAGAGGCCTTGGACGGAGTGGAGGAAGCCGAGGGCCTCGAAGTCTTAAAAGGCTGGAGTGAAGAAGAGCCGCTGAAGCCCGGACCTTAACCGGGGCTGCACTTAGCCCTGGAGGGAGAGCGGTCAGATCTGGTGGAGCCTGAGCTATGGAGTCCGAGGCCGGGTTCGGGATCTGGACCCTACTTTCTCCCGGTGCTTATGGGCCTTTGAGGACGATTCTCCCCTGCAGGAAGGTTCTTGGTCCATCCTTTTAATTTCTCTTCAAGAAGATACGCCTGGAGTGCCTTCTGACGGCGGATCCTGGTGTGGCTACTGAACCCTTGGCAAAAGGTGCAGGCCTCAGTATCATGGTCCGGGCCTAGGCACCGCACACAGGAGAAGTGAGGATCCTTGAAAGAGATCTGTTTGCTGCAGGCACACTTCGAAAGGTGACCCTCTAGCGAAGGAGTTGGAGAGGACATCAGTTACAAAAGCAGAAGTTCTGTAGTCGTCGTACGCTAGGTAGAGACCGAGAGGCCGATGCTGGCGAGTTGACAGCGGGAAAAGAACTGGGGATTCTGGGGGACCACCTTCTTATGTACCATGCCTGACGTCGGGGCCGGGATCGACATCTGAGGCGGTCCCCGCTGAATACTGCTAGCTAGAAAATTTCCATGGGGTCCTGGCGCCTGCCGGCTTCAGTCTAATAATGTAACCTGCTGCAAGAGCTGTTTCTCGAAGTAAGATCAAGAATTACAGTAATTTCCATATCTTCCTGGACTAAAAGTCACCACCAGTCATTCACATTAATGGGAGAGTACCGAGCTAAAAATCCCCAGTAGGGTGGTAGGAGACAGAGCTCACCTCAGGACAAGTCCATAAAGACGGTCCTGCTGAAGAAAGTTAACTGTCAAGCATGGACATTCAGAACATAGTGCTTAACACAGAACATAGAGACCGCGAGCTAGAATTTTTTCCGTGGGGTCCTGACACCTGCTGGCTTCAGTCCTATATGTAATTACCTACTGGAAGAGCCTTCTCGAAATAAGATCAGTAGTTCTAGAAGTGGTATATGATGTTCATCCACACAATTTCCTTTCCCTTTAAGTGGTGCCAGAAAGTCTCCTCCTATCCACCCGGGTGGTAACTCCCCTAGCTCCGCCCCGTGACGCCAGATCTTGTCTGCTGGAAGCTAGACCAGTGTGCCACTTGCCAGGGGATGTCGGGTGGATCAGTGTGGATGATCATCATATACCACTCCTAGAACTACTATTACATGTGAGTAAGAACAGGTTACTCACCTGTAACAGTAGTTCTAGGAGTGGTATATGTTGTTCATCCACACTTCTTGGCATGTCCCCTTCCACTTTAAATCTTGCCGGAAGTCTTCAAGCTGGCTCCTCCCACCCACCGGTGGTATACCCCGCTCCACCCCATGACACCAGATCTTAGCCCTGGAAGCAAGGTTGTGCGCCCGGCCGAGGTCGGTGGAGGTGGTAGATGAACAATATATACCACCCTAGAACTACTGTTACAGGCAGTAACCTGTTCTTCTAGGAGCGTGGATATGTTGTTCATCCACACTTCTTGGCAGACTCCAAGCAGTTCTCTGGGAGGAGGGAGGCAAGGCACACACCCCCTACTTGGGAAATAAAGACTGGAGAACCAAGGCCCCCAAACCAGCATCCCGGCGTGACTCAAGGTCGATGTGGTAATGGGTGGTGAAGGTGTTTGCTGACTTCCAGGCAGCAGCCCGACAGATTTCCTGGATAGGGATGTCCCTGGAAGCAGCCACCGAAACAGCAGTATGGCAGGTAGAGTGAGCTCTTATCCCTCTGGGAGGCTCCTTGCCCGCCAACTCATAGCACAGACCTATGCATGATGTAATCCATCTTTCTATGGTCCGTTTGGCTGCAGGTCTGCCAGAAGCAGCTTCAGCGTAGGTGAAAACAGCTGGTGAAGCTCTCCCGGAATTTCCGCTGTTCTCTCCTTATAATGGGAGAGAGGATGTCTCAGGTCCAAAGTATGGAGCCTGTACTCGGCGTCCGAGGTGTAATTAGGGTAGTATACTGGCAGAGTCAACACCTGGTTAAGGTGAAACTCTGACGCCATCTACGGAAAGGAATTTTGAGTGGGGCGCAGGACAACTTTGTCCCTGTGTAAGACCAGATAAGGGGAGTCCACCGAAAGCGCCTGGAGCTCCCCTGTCCTTCTGGCTGATGTGATAGCCACCTGGAAGGCCGTCTTCCACAGCAAGTGTGAGAGCTCACACTTGTGCCTGCGTTCAAATGGCTTGCCCATGAGCTTTGCCAATACCAGCAGTAGATCCCACGGAGGTGGAGGTTCTCGCACCAGAGGGGATATGTGATCAAGGCCTTTGAAAAAGCGCCTGACCACCTTTTCCTGCGCCACCGACTGCTTTCTGGCCCACGCCCGGTAAGCAGAGATGGCTGCTCGACCGAAGCCCTAGCTGAGAAAGGGACCATAGGTAGTCCAGAATGCTGGCCAAGGAACACGAGGAAGGGTCCAACCCCTTATCCTGACACCAAATGGAGAATCTCTTCCATTTCAAGGCATGGCATTTCCTGGTAGACTCCTTAACGGGATGCCTCAACAACGTTGAGGACCGCGTCGGAAAGACCCAAGGCCTGGAACTCTAGCTGCTCAGGAACCAGCCGGTCAGGTGCAGGGATTGAAGGTCTGGGTGGAGTACCTTCCCCTGGTTGACTGAGATCAGGTCCGGGCGGGCTGGAAGTCGCTCAGGAGCCTGGAGCTGAGGCTGAAGAGATCTGGATATCAACTGGCGGGCCAGTCTGGGGCTACTGATCACCTGCGCCTTGTCCCTCCTTGCCTTGAGGAGCACCTTGTGGATCAAGGGAAATGGAGGAAAGGCGCAGAAGAGGCCTGGGGTCCACAGCCTCGAGAAGGCATCCCCCTGCAGCGAGCCCTGCTGAGGGGGGCGGGCATGAAACAGTCTCAGCTTCGCATTCTCCCTGGAGGCAAACCGGTCCGCCTGAGGTGTGCCCCAGTGGGAGAAGAGATCTTGTACTACCTCCTGCAGGAGAAACCACTCGTGAGACGCGGCCACTATCCGGCTTAAGGCATCGGCCAGGGTGTTGGAGGCCCTGCCATGTGAATGGCTAGGAGATCCGCCCAGGCTGCGACGAGACTATATGCGGAGAGCTTCCTTGCATAAAGGCATGGAGCGCGGCCCCGCCTCGGCGTTTAGGTAGTACATGGTCGTGGTATTGTCCGTCTGGACCTGAACCACTTGACCCCGTAGAAACGGAGCGAAGGCGGTGAGAGCTAGATGGACCGCCCGGAGCTCCAGCAGGTTGATATGGTATCGGGACTCCTGAGGGGACCAGAGGCCGTACGCTCTGTGCTCCCCCAGATAGGCACCCCAAACCATCAGAGATGCATCGGTCGATAGAGAGACCATCGGCTCGGGGCGGACAAACGGGATGCCCTCCTGCAAATGTGCCGGAACGGTCCACCACTGGAGAGCGTTCCACATCTCCTGGGTCACTGTCACCAACTGATCTAACGGATCGCAATGTTGTGACCACTGGCTGGCCAGTCCCCATTGAAGGGGACGCATGTACCAGTGGGCCCAACAGACCATACTGGTGCAGGCCGCCATGAGGCCCAGGAGGCGCAGGAAGTCCTGGGCAGGGCACAATTGCCCAACCAGAAATGACTGGGCAAAGGAGGAAAGAACCTCGGCTCTGTCCACCGGGAGTCGAGCTCTGCCCCAATGAAGTGTATCGCCTGCTTCGGCACGAGTTCCGACTTGGCCTCGTTGATGAGGAGGCCAATCTGAGAGCAAACCTGGAGGGCCAGATCTCTGGACCGCTCCACCTCCGCTCTGGAGGGGGCTGCAATCAGCCAGTCGTCCAGGTAGGGGTACACCCAGACCCTTCGGCGCCGCAAGAATGCTGTCACCACTGCCATGCATTTGGTGAAGACCCTGGGAGCTAGAGAGAGGACGAAGGGCATGGCCCGGAACTCGTAAAGAGATCCCTCCGCTCTGAAGCGGAGGAACCTCTGGTGAAACAGACGGATCGGGACGTGAAAGAACGCGTCCTGGAGGTCCAGGGAACAGAACCATACGCCTCGTTCCAAGGATGGGATTATCTGCGCCAGAGTGACCATCCTGAAGGTCTGAGACCTTAGGAACCTGTTTAGGTCGTGCAGGTCGAGAATGGGGCGCCAGCCCCTCGTCTGTTTTAGGACCAGGAAGTACCTGGACACAAACCCCAGGTCTGGAGGAGGATCCACCACCTTCCTGACCACCTCTTTTTCGAGGAGCAGGGCAATATCGCCTCGGCAGGCCAACAGTGAGGCTTCGGACCCCGTGGCCCCCCGGGGGCGATGGCTCGAAAAGGAGGGGTCTGCTCGAATTCCAGAGGCAGGCCCTTTCCCACCACCTCCAATACCCAACGGTCCGTGGTGACAGCAGACCAGGCGGAAAGGAAGTGGCGGAGCCGTCCTCCCATGGGGGGAACCCAGGGAAGGGTGACGAGGTTGGGGGCGACACCCCTCAACCCGTCACGGGCAGGCTTGGAGGAGGGACCGGCCGAAGGACCTCCTGGTCTTTACCCTTGCTTCCTATTAGAGGAAGCCAAGAGGCTTGGGTTTGGGATGCCAAGCGAGCCTGCTGGGCCCTGGTGCTGTGCTGTTGGTCGGACGCAGTCAGGCGCAGGAAGGACAAAGGGCCAGTGCTGCTGACGGCGGCCTTGTCCTTCTGGGCGGAGGTGACCGAGTCCAGAGTGGCATTGGACTTTTCATCCGCTGGAGGTGTCCCTCCACCCAGGGCCAAGAAGTCGGTCCCCAAGAAGGGACGTCCGCCAACTTGTGCTGGGTATCCGCCAGGAAGGTGGATATCCTCAGCCACACCCTGCGGCACATGGCCACCGCGGCCACTACTGACCTGGCACAGGAATCACCTATGTCCAGAGCAGTCTGAAGTTGCTGCTTCGCCACCGCCCTACCCTGGTCCCGCACCTGCCAGACTGTGGTCTGCAGGTCGGCTGGGAGATGAGGGATCACCTCATCCAGGGAGCCCATGAGGGCGTGGGAGAATTGTGCCATCAGCACAGCCGAAATGGCCTGTCGGCGGCCATAGGAGGACGCAGCGTACACCTTGCGCCCGGCATAGTCCAACTTTTTGGACTCCTTGTCGGGGGGCTTGTCCACGTCCCGCGCGTTTCCGAATGTCGGAAAACGCTGTCGGTAACTAACCCCTCGGCAGAGGAGTGCTCCAAGAAACCGGGCAAAGAGCCAGTATGGACCGCATACTTCCTGGCCATCCTGGCTGAGGGCGCAGGACAGGAAGCAGGCCGCTGCCAAAACTCCAAGGCTGGGCCAACAATGGCCTCAGCCACAGGAAAGGCCTCCGTGGGTGAGTCCCCTCGGTCCAGTATCTCCGTAAGGGGATACTTGGCCCGTTTGGACACGGGCTCGAGCTGCACCCCAGTGGACTCCGAGATGAGCTGAAGCAAACCCATGAAGGATGATGGGCTATCGTCCAGAGACTGGCCCTCGGAGGACTCCAGGTTGACCTGCCTGGAGAACAGGGAGGAGTCGTTGTCGGACTTCAAGAGTCCGCGAAGAGCTGCCTAGGGTTTGAGCCACCCTCCACCTGCCGAGGATGGTCAGGAGTGAGGTGACCGACAACCTTGGGGCAGGCTGTGACCACCGAGAATCTTTGTCGGTGCCCCAGACTTCAGTTGTGGGGCGGAGGTTCCACCACAATCGGTGGGGCAGCAAGTTTCGGCCGAACAACCAGCCCAGAAATGGGCATCTCGACTGCAGCAAGCGGTTGCTCCAGCCGTTCGGGTGACAGCCACTTGATGGCCGGGGGATGCATCGGCGTAACTTACTCCTGGACAACAGTAACTGCTGCCACATAAGCTCCTCGTGAGCTCCGGCGCGATTTGCGTCGAAGCCTCTCCTCTTCCGAGGAGGAAGATGGGAGGAGCGGCGCGCCGCTACTTCGGTGCTAAGATCGATCACCATGTCAAGTGGATCGGCTTGATCGAGATGAGGTCCCGAGACCCCAAACCAGAGGCCTGGGCCGCCTCCTCCTCGAGTGCCATCATGCTCGAGCTGCCCAGCCGAGCCAGCCAACGCGGACACCGCCCAATGAGCCTCTTTGGATTTTACTGGCGGGTAATGCTTCTCAGGGCACCCGAGCTTCAATCGGGCAGCGCGATCCTCCAGGACGTTGGCCGAAAAGGAACGACACAACTCGCAGGCCTGTGGGTCGTGGTCTAGGCCGAGGTAGTAGACGCACGTGGAGTGCAGATCCATCCTGGACATCTTCTGCCCACAAGGGCACCTCCGAAGGCCGGGAATCGATTTGTCCATCGCAGCCACGAGGAATAATGAAGACCGAAGTCTAGAAATCTTTAGAACGAGTTTCGGACGAACCGAAGAGTTAGGATCCAGTCTAAAACACAGAGCGCTAAGGAGGGAACCTGAGCTTCCAAGCGGTAAGGAAGATCTGGTGTCATGGGGCGGAGCCGAGTTTTACCACCCGGGTTGGTGGGAGAAGCCAGCTTGAAGACCTTCCGGCAAGATTTAAAACGGCAAGGAACCTGCCAGACAGTGTGGATGAACAACACATCCATGTCCCTAGAAAGGTCTAATTCTGGTGTCCCCCATCTGCAAAACAGATCCTCTGTGACTTCCTGAGGCAGCTGCCATTCGTGGACTCTGGCCTGTGATCGGCTGAGACTGTCCACGATTGTATTGCCCACTCCAGGAACGTGCACTGCAATAATATCTGCACCGTGTTGCAGTACCCAATTCCAAACCCTTTGAGTCTCCCTGCAAAGGGGGTAGGAATGAGTGCCTCCTTGTTTGTTGAGACAGCACATCACCGCAGTATTGTCTGTTTGAATCAGAATAGTACCTGGTGGAATGTCCATCTGGAATGCTTGTAGGGCATAGAGGACGGCTCTCATCTCCAGAATATTTATGTGCAGATGGGACTCTAGAGACGACCATGAGCCTTGGAGTCCTGACCCCGTTGAGGTGCGCTCCCCATCCGGATCCCGAGGCATCCGTGGAGAGCGACACTAAAGGAGGTGGCGCCATGAAGGGGACTCCTTTCGAGAGATGGTCTGGGACAAGCCACCATTGCCAGTCTCTGGTGACGGCATTCATGATCCGGACTGGATGCTGCATATGAACTTACTTCTGGTCCCATTGAGCCCACAACATCCACTGGGTAACCTGCATATGGAGTCGGGCTAGGGGAACCGTCACTGTGTGGCGCCATATGTCCAAGTAGGCAAGGAACGGTTCTGGCGGGCACCGTTGTCTTCGTCATTGTGTCCCGTATGAGGGATCTGTTGTGTTACGCCCTGTCCGAAGGAAGAAATGCTCTCCCTTGAGTGGTGTCTAGAACTGCTCCAATAAATTGCAGAGTCTGAGACAGGACAAGATGCGACTTCTCCTGGTTGATAATGATGCCCAACAATTGGAAAAAGAGAACGGGTATCCTGAATTGTGGACATCAGGGCCTCCCAAGAAGGTACCATGAGGAGCCAGTCATCTAGGTACAGAAAAACACAGTGGCCCTGCCTCCTGAGAGTTGCTGCCACGACTGCCATGCACTTCGTAAACACCCGAGGTGCAGAAGACAGTCCGAACGGGAGGGCTCAGAACTGGTAGTGGCGTCCCAGAAACTCGAAGCGCAGAAACCTCTGATGAGTTACAGCAATCTGGAGATGTAGGTAAGCATCCTGCATGTCCAGCGACACTAGCCATGCACCTTCTTTAAGCATGGCGATGAGACCCGGTAGGGTCACCATGTGGATTCGTTCGTACAACACAAACGTGTTGAGATCGCTGAGATCTAAGATCGGCGCAAGTCCCCGGGACCAGGAAGAAGTGGGAATAATAACCTTTTCCTTTCTGGTGCGGTGGAATGTACTCTATGGCCTCCTTGTCCAGGAGGGCTGAGATCTCCTGCTGGATGAGCAGAGCATGCTGACCAGAGTAACGGGAGAGCAGGGGAGGTCTGGACAGTGGGTGGCCGAGGAACTCTACAGAGTGTCCTCGCTGTACCAACCATCCTCTGCCATCCCAGATGGTAATGAGAGATGCGACCCTCAACCTTTATCCTTTGATCCAGAGGAGGGGCGAGGGCCGGGAAAGAGTCATGCTGTGGTGGCACTGGGTCCCGTGGGCTGGGCTGCCTTGGGATGCTTTGAGCCCTGGCCCATGGGGAACCTGGCCTGACTTTTGTGACCAAAACTGCCCCGAGGTTGCTGGCCGGAACGTGGGTGTTGCCATTGTTGCCTGCCGCGAAAATGGTTCTGGTTCCTCCAAAAGGAACCAGATTTGGTCCTGTACATAGCCTGTACAGTCCGAACTGCCTTCCCGGCGTCCTGTATCTTGGTGATGACCTTCTCGGATTCCTCACCGAACAGGACAGCTCCGTTATAAGAGACATCCAGGATATTCTTCTGAACGTCCGGGGTGAAACCAGAGACTCTCAGCCAAGAGTGTCTCCGAAGACAAACGCCAGTAGCTGCTCCCCTGGCGGCAAAGGCCGCTGAATCGTAAGCAGCTCGGAGAACCTGGGTCCCCACGTCCGACCCAGCATGAAGGAGGTTGAGCAGCTCCTCCTCCTTTTGGCCATCCGGAAAGTCCTTCAAAAGGTCTTGGCCCTGCTCCCAGAGGGTGTTTTGAAATTGCACCATGTGCGTGAGGTAATTCAAAGACCTTATCGAGCATGTAGCAGCCGCATACATGCGTCTTCCCATAGAATCTAACTGCTTAGATTCTTGGTCCGGAGGCTGGGTACTCAAGTGTTGCGGTCATTGAGACCGATCATGAGACGCCGTAATGACCAGCGAGTCTGCCAGAGGTTGCTGTGCCAGATACAGGTCCTCCGCAGAAGCTCTGTAGAGGCGGTCAGCCTTCTTAGGAACAGCCGGTGTCGAGTGCAGATGCCTCCAAGCCACCTTGGTGACGTCAGAGAAGATGTCCACTAGAGCTGGGACCACCACAGGCTTTGGGTCCTTTTGCCAAAGGTAACGGGCAAGGCATTGTCTCTTGGGGTCCAAGTATTCAGTCTCCAATCCCATATTCTCCTGGATGTGCCTCATGATTTCTGAGAAAGAGGGGATCATCCGGTGGTGACCTTGGCTGGTCCTGTGGGTCTGGTGATGAGGGACTATAGGGAGATGGAGACCTGGGAGGTATCGAACGTATCCGGTCTGGAGTCATCCCCCAGTGGGTGTCGTCTGTCCCTGGGTCGTTTAGGGCTCAGAGACCCAGAGGGAGACCATGATGGGCATCTTTTTCTCTCTCTCTCTAAATCTGCCCCTAGGAGGTGGAGCTGGCTCCTTATGGGTCAGGGGTCTTGAGCCTTCACCCTACCAAGGAGGGGGGTGTAGGTGGTGGAGGTGGAAGAGGCTTACTGGGGACCACATCCTTTCTGATGGTCTCCAACCAGAAGGTGAACAATTCCTTAACCTCCTGAATGTTGGGTCCGTCGCCGGGGTCAGGTCCTGGGGAAACACCGGATCCATCGACGGCTCCCCGGGGCGAGCTGGCGTCCTCCGTGCCACCGTCTGGTCGTCCAGCAGCCTCCTCTCCTGAGGACCCCTGACGTCTGGTGTCACCCGGCGTCAGTACAACTGCTGTCAGATTGTGAGTCCATTTTTCGGGTGTCTGGTCAGGCACCTTTTTATTCTGTGACGTCCGCGTAAGAGGCGTCAGATTCTTGGTCTTCCTTTCCGGGGCCTTGGGAGGCTGGGAGATGGACCTGAGGTCGGTGTCCCGGTGTCGACCTGACGCCCCGCTAGATTTTGAGGAAGACTTCCTATGTTTTTCTGAAGAGTAAGGCCTGGAAGAAGAGTCAGGCGCCCGGTGGTTCTTAAGTGGGTGCAAGGAGGCTGAAGAACCCCCTGAAGACCTTACCTTAACTGGGGGAGGTCGGGAGCGGGCCCGGGAAGGAGAACGGTTGGACCGCATAGAGCTGGAGCTGGCCCTGGATTCAGAGGCCCTGCTGGGGGATCCCAACCTACCTGAGTCCCGGTGCTTCCCAGTCTTATGGGAAGAACTCCCTTTGGAGGAAGGTCTTTTTTCCATTTTGCGAAGTTTCTCTTCAAGAAGGAACCCCTGAAGGGTCTTTTGGTGGCGGATCCTGGTCCTGCTATTAAATTGTTGGCAGATGGAGCAGGCCTGGGTGTCGTGTTCCAGGCCCAGGCACCTCACACAAGCCGAATGATGGTCGGCGAAGGATATCAGCTTGCCGCAGGCGCACTTTGAGTGGTGTCCCCCGAGAGAAGGAGTTGGAGAAGCAGACATGGATTTATTTTGGAAAGATTTCGTGCGTTGTATCGTTGATGCAGGCATCCGTGAGGTCGATGCTGGCGAATCAACGGCGGGAAAAGAACTGGGGATGCTGTGGGACCGCCCCCTTTTATGTGATGCCTGACGTCGGGGAGGGGCCGATGTCATTGTCGGTCCCCCATTGGATACTGCTAGCTAGAATTTTTCCGTGGGGTCCTGGCACCTGCCGACTTCAGTCCTAATGGTGTAACCTGCTGCAAGAGCTGCTTCTCGGAATAAGATCTGCCTAGACCGTGCCCTTAAGAATCCCTCCTGTGAGGCGACCGGGACCATGCAAGTCCAGAAGGACGGTCCTTGGCCTCCAAAGAGATGCGCCCTCTCGAGGAGACAGAGGAGGAAAGTTAAGGGTCCATACTGCAGCTCCTCCCCAAGCCCAGGTGGGTCCCAGAGAAAGGCCGCCACACCAAACCCAGACCACCTCAACCCCTCAGATTCTGAAAGAGCCTCAGCCTCGAAAACACCAGCCTAGGCAGCTGGCAACTCCGAGCAGTCCCCGAGGAGACCACCCAGGGTGCAGCACCATCCACTTCTGCGGGTGCCCTGGTGGTCCCTAAAGTTGGGCGATCCAGGCACACCACAGGAGGGGGTACCCCAGCTGAGGGGGAGGAAGGTCCCCTGACTCTAGGCTGCATAGCCACGGCCACCTGGACCGTTGCCTGCTGGTCAATGCCACTGACCCCAGAATTGGAGACCACTGCCCACTCAGAGGGAGATTGGGTCCGGGCCGCCGAAGAAACTACGCAGGTGTCAGCAGACTGTGAAGAGTCAGATAGCCAGTTTGAAGCAGACCCGGAATCCTCCTCCGAAGAGGTGGAGACCGAGGTCCAACGCCAGACCACCTGCTGACACCTGCCCCTTCCTGGACCGAAAGATGTGCCAACTTGAGGCCTGGCACCACAGCTGGCGCCAATTCCCTCCTTGGCACCACGAACGGCACTGGAGGAAGAAACGGCTCCAACTACAGTACCCAGGCTGAAATCAGCGCCAGACACAGAGCTGTGCCCTCCCACAGCGCTGGAGATGGTGCCGAGATCCCCCTTGGCGCCAAGAGCTAGAACGGTGCCGTGAATGGTGCCAGAGCTGGAAACAGCGCCATCTCCAATCTCGGCGCTGTCCAACTAGAAACAGCCACAGAAGGCGTCACAGAATTCCCCACGGCACTGTCCCCGCTATTGATGCCGTGAACAGAGCCAACCACAGAAACCATGCCGAGCAGCGGGCCAACACCATCCACAGTGCTGTCAGAGCCCCCAGAGCCGAAACCCAAACCAGCATCGGCGGATGGTGTCAAGGCCGGTGCCAGCCTGGGCAAGGGATGGCGACACCGGGGTGCCGTGCCCAAAGGGGTGATTGCGGAGCGGTGCCAACCCCCCCGAAAGGAATGGACTGGGCCTCCTGCACCACGGAAGGGGCCCCCGGCACGGTAGGGCTCAAAGAGGCGGAAGCCCCCTCCTCCGCAGTCTGTACAGAACCAGGAGGGGAGCCGGAGGAAGGGCTGAGAGACTGTGTCTTGGCCTTACGAGTGTGGGCCCACCCTCCAAAAGCCGGTGGCGCTAGTCTAACCTTCCACGCATGAAGCTCGACAACTTGACGGTCCATGGGAAAGAAGGCGTCGCACAAATCCATGTCGCGAAGCGGGCTAAGACAGGCAAGGCAACAATCATGCTGGTCCACCGATTTAAAAAAAGCTCCCATGGGGTCGTGACCTTCAGCCACTTACCCACATGTGATGAATGGTGAAGACTGACACAGATAAGATCTTTGATTTGCGGCTGTTACACCAGCGCAGTTCTGTGTGTGAGGCCCTCTGTGCTGAATTGAATTTACCTTGCTGAATGTCCACAGCACCTATATACATCAGTCAGAGTTGCAGAATCACTAACCAACGTCCAAAAATAGCTTATAAATGCAATAATCAATGGCACTGAACCATGACGCACCCATCTGGGAAACTGCAGACTCACGTTTGCACCTGACTAGCACCACTCCTATAGTTGCTCCTCATGGTGGTGTCGGAGGGGAGGAGGATGGGCAGGGATGACAATTGGAAACACTGACTCAGCAGGGTGGAAGACAGTCCCTTTTCCTCCATAATGCCACTTATCTCCTAGTGCACTGCCGTTGCCCCCCTCCAGCTACATCCCCAACCATGAGCAGCACCTCCTTTCTTCAGCAGAGGAACTGGGGGAGCCTGGAGGAAATGGGCAGCAGTGAAGGGTGATTCTAACAGGCAGCAGGGAGCACCAAGAGGATTTGAAGGTATGGGGTGCTAGATGACATGGGGTGGAATACAAAAAAATAATTGGCCCCACCACATATAATAATAAATTACAGAGACCCAGTACGAGATCACGGACTATAATTACCTCATAAGGTACTGGTGCGGAAAAAAAGGGTTCAAGTACCACAACAAATGGAAACCCTTGGAAGAATGGATTTATTTCCAGCTTGGAAATGCACAGCTTTTCCTGTTTAGTAGCCGACAGGTTTTAGTGTCCCCATTAGTGACCCATAATTCAAGAATACCATACTGAGACCAGAGATAAGCTTAGCACCCATCTTTCAATAGCTGGAGACATACCCATAGGCGCCATGGCTACCAGCTGATCAGTCAACTCTCCCCTCTCCGCAGCGGTCTTCAGCATTCCTGAAAGGTCTCCTTTCCACATCATGAGGTGATGAAATGACTCTGGGTGACCACTCTCCAGGTGGTTTGTTCCTGATTGAACAAAAAACATTTGTCTACTGATACACAACTTCAGACAAAACTAAATCCCCTCTCCAAACCCACCTGCTTGTGTCCCTTCCTGCCCTCGAACTCTCAAATGAAGTAATGTTCTGGTTCAAAAACTACCTAAAAGGCAGAATGCAGCAAGTAAAAATCTGGGATACCCTCTCAATCAGCCATCCTGTGAGATAGGGAGCCCCCCCAAGGCTCAATCCTTGGTCTCCTTCTTTTTAGCCTCTTCCTTAACACCCTCCCCCAAGTCTGCACCAGCAACTTACTCCTCTATGCTGACGACACAGTACTTTTCACGAGTCAGCTGGACCCACTCCCCCTTCTTAGCAGCCTACAACACAGCTTCACAGCGGTTTAGTCCTGGTTTGCCCACCACAAGTTAATAATGAATTACAAAAAAACAAGGTAATGCTGTTCACCAGTCCACATAAAAATAAAATAGCCCCATTAACTATTTTTCCCCCCTACATTCTTTATTCCTCAGCTGGGGGGGGTTGTACCTTTGGTTCCTCCCTCCCCACATCCAGTCAGCCTTCGTGGCTGCTGCCCCGGACACGGCCAGAGCTCGGACCTCCCTGCCACAGCCCTCCCAGGCCACATCGCAGCAGGTACTTACCCCACCACTGCGGAGACCTGGAGGGCGGGCCCATGAGGGAGCTATGTTGGGCGAGTCCGTGGTGGCGCCTGCTGGGCTGCCTTCATGCTGCCAGGGATTTTTCCTGCGTGGTTCCCCTGCAGGGAGGGAGTGCAATGACACCAATGGAGGGCGCATGCATCTGCATGCACCCCGAGCATCTGCCCGTCTCCACTCCCTTGTCCTGCGGCCTCGGTGCACTGCCCCCAGTCTCCACCGGGGCCAGTAGGCGTGACCACTGGCGTCCCCCTCCTGGAGGAAGGCAGTCCCACAGACGATCAATCCTTCTCCAGCTCTGCAAACCCAGTGACCCGTGCTGTTTCCAGACACGAATTCGCGGCACTAGCCTGAGCAAAGGCGTCCAGTGCCTCAGCCCTTAGCGCCACCAGGCTGGCTCCCGTTAACCATTTTTAATAGCCATTGTGTACCTCTTCAACAAGTCCACAACTTTAAATACCTTGGGATAACCCTCCACAGCATGCTATCTTACTACGAGCATGTCAACCTTATCTCCAAGGTTACTAATACAAGATTTGGGCTCCTGTACAGATATAGGCACAGAATGACCCCCTGAAGCACTCTGATTAGCAGTTACCAGTTCGGTTCTTTCCATAATTGATTATGGACTTGTCATTTATGGTTCTGCTATGGAAATGGCCCTCTAAAGAATTAGCATCGCACTTAACAAATCTTGCTGCTTGGTCTCTGGTGAGCACAGGTACACGTACACCTGTGACTTGCACACCCAAACCAATCAGCTGGACCTCAAGGGCAGGATCTCATACCAGACCTGCCTGCTGGCAAAAAAGATAAGCCTTGGGCTAACTCCACTTATCGCACATCTTCTTACATGTGTGCCCAACCCTCGCTGTACGCAAACCACATCCAAGCTCACCTACCCAAGTCCCGTTCTGCTGTATGTCGCAAGCGCATCGGGCTTTTATGTTCAGAGCTCCTAATTGGCTGAATGGCCTCCCCTCAGACGTACTGGATGAACTCAAGATAGGAATGTTCAAATCCATTCTCTGGCAACACCTTATTATGCTTAGCAGCTGTGACTGCCCCACCTAACTGCTGTTCTCGCAGACCAAGCCTAACCTCCCCCCACCGTTCATTCCTACTACCTCCTTTTCCACCCTTTCTGGTATCTACTCCTCCTTTCCCACCCTTTCTGTTATCTACTCCTCATCCTGTCTAAGTTTTCAGCCTCTCACATGCCTACCGACCGCCAAGCTTTTAGCTGGCCTTTGTTGCCTCAGGTTTTGCCACACCCATCCCTCCCTGCTATTCTCCACTCTAATACAGACTTCACTGTCACAGTACTTTGCAAATGTCCTTTTGTTGTAACTGTTCACTCCTGAGGTGAAACCTTTGTAAGAGTCTCTGGCTCGAAGGTATTGTAATTCCGAGAAATAAATAACTAAAAACTGATTTCTGTAGTCATCTAGCATTCCTTAAACCAGTGCTTCTTGACAATACCTACTGATAGTGGTGGGACTATGAATCTCCTTACAGTAGTGTCCCAACAATGCAAGCAAAGACTGCAGTAGACAGGGCTAGCACAAAAGTATGGGGCCACTCCGAATTCCACCAGTCTTCCCATCCAGTCTGTGGGAATAAGTTCTACAGAGAGGCTAGTCTTGAAAAAACAGGTTACTCACCTGTAACAGCAGTCTAGGAGTGGTATATGTTGTTCATCTACACAGTTTGGCATGTCCTTTCCCTTTAAGAATCTTGCCGGAAGGTCTTTAAGCTGGCTCCTCCCACCCACCCAGGTGGTATATGCCTCGGCTCCACCCCTTGACGCCAGATCTTGCCCGCTGGAAGCGGAGGTTGTACACCAAAGCCGGGAGGTCGGGTGGGTTCGTGTGGATGAACAAACATCACTCCTAGAACTACTGTTACAGGTGAGTAACCTGTTTTTCTAGGATTGTGGATATGTTGTTCTATCCACACGGTTTGGCAAACTCCAAGCAGTTATCCGGGAGGAGGGAGGCGAGGCGCACACCCCCTCTATTCTTACTTGGGGAACAGAGATTGGAGAACTGAGGCCCCAAACCAGTATCCCGGCGTGACTCTAGGTTGATGTGGTAATGGGTAATGAAGGTGTTTGCCGTCTTCCAGGTAGCAGCCCTGCAGATTTCCTGGATAGGGATGTCCCTGGAAGCAGCCACTGATGCAGCAGTATGGCGAGTAGAGTGAGCTCTTATCCCTATGGGAGGCTCCTTGCCCACCAACCAGTAGCAGAGATCAATGCAGGATGTAATCCATCTGCCAATCGTCTGCTTTGCTGCAGGTCTACCAGGTGCAGCTTCAGCATAGGTGACAAACAGCTGGCGAACATCTCCCTGAACTTCCGCAATCCACTCTTTATAATAAGAGAGTGCTTGTCTCAGGTCCAGAGTATGGAGCCTGTACTCTGTGCCTGAGGTGTAGTTTGGATAGAAGAAAGGCAGAGTCAACACCTGGTTAACATGAAACTCCGACACCACCTTCGGGAGGAACTTTGGGTGGGGGTGCAGGACTACCATGTCCCTGTGGAAGACCAGGTAAGGAGACTCCACTGAGAGTGCCTGGAACACCCCAGTCCTTCTGGCTGACATGATAGCCACCAGGAAGGTGATCTTCCACGACAGATGTGACATCTCACATCCGTGCACCGGTTTGAATGGCTCGCCCATGAGCTTTGCCAGCACCAGCAGTAGATCCCACGGAGGTGGAGGTTCATGCACCAGAGGGGATATCTGGTTGAGGCCTTTAAAGAAATGCCAGACCACCTTCTCCTGTGCCATCTGCTGACCGGCCCGTACCCGGTAAGCAGAGATGGTTGCCATGTGCACCTTAAGGGTCGTGCACTGAAGACCATCCTTGGACAAGGACCAAAGGTAGTCGAGAACACTAGCCAGTGGACAGGACAAAGGGTCCAAGCGTTTGTCCTGACACAAAATGGAAAATCTTTTCCATTTGAAGGCATAGCACTTCCTGGCGACTCCTTCCTGGTTGCTTCCACTACTGTGAGTACATCCTCCGAGAGACCCAGAGCCCGTAACTCTAGCCGCTCAGGAACCAGGCTGTCAGGTGCAGGGACTGAAGGTCCGGATGGAATACCTTCCCCTGACTGACTGAGAACACATCCGGGCATACTGGAAGAAGCCTCGGAGGCTGAGGAGATCTGGATACTAGAACTGGTGGGGCCAGTCTGGGGCTACCTGGATCACCTGTACCTCGTCCCTCCTGACCTTGAGGATCACCTTGTGAACCAAGGGAAGTGGAAGGAAGGCACAGAAGAGGCCTGGGGTCCACGGCCTCGAAAAGGCATCCCCCTGCAGTGGGCCCTGCTTGGGGGGGGGGTGCGGGCATGAAACAGCCTCAGCTTCACATTCTCCCTGGAGGCGAACAGATCCACCTGAGGTTTGCCCCAGTGGGAGAACAGGCTGTATACTGCCTCTGCATGGAGATACCACTCGTGTGGCGTCTTGCCCACACAGCTGAGAGCATCTGCCAGTTGGTTTGAGACTCCTGCCACATGGATGGCTAGGAGATCTGCCTCCAGTCAGCTCAAGAGGGTCCAGATATGGAGCCCTTCCCTGCACAGCAGCCGGGAGTGTGTGCCACCCTGTTTGTTGAGATAGTACATGGTTGTGGTCTTGTCCATCTGGACTTGCACCACTTGACCCCGAAGAAGCGGAGTGAATGCTGACAGTGCCAGTCTGACTGCTCTGAGCTTCAGCAGGTTGATATGATATCGGGATTCCTCGGGGGTCCAGAACCCATGGGCTCAGTGGTTCTCCATGTGGGCACCCCAGCCCATGAGAGAGGCATCGGTCGTAAGAACGGCCGTCGGCTCGGGACGAACAAATGGGATCCCTTCCTGCAGGTGTTCTGGGACGGACCACCATTGGAGAGCGTCCCACATCTTCTGGGTCACAGTGACTAGCTGGTCAAAGTGACTGTGACGCTGAGTCCACTGACTGGCAAGCTCCCATTGAAGGGGCCACATATGCCACAGTGGTGCAGGCCGCCACATATCCCAGAAGGCGCAGAAAGTCCTGGGCAAGGCGCAAGTGCCCAACCAGAAATGACTGGACAAAGGAGGAGAGAACCTCCACCCTGTCCTTCGGGAGCTGAGCTCAGACTTTTGCAAGGGTCGAGCTTTGCCCCGATGAAGCATATCACCTGCGATGGTGCAAGTTCCGACTTAGTCTCGCTGACCAGGAGACCAAGGGCGGTGCAGGTCTGGAGGGCCAGATCCCTGTACCTTTCCACCTCCTGTTTGGAGGAACCCGCTAAGAGCCAACCGTAGAGATAGGGGTAAACTCTGACCCCTCGACGCTGAAGATGGGCTGCCACCACTGCAATGTATTTGGTGAAGACCCATGGGGCTGATGACAGGCTGAATGGCATGGCTCGGAACTCAAATAGGGCTCCTTCTGCTTGGAAGCGAAGGAACCTTTGGTGAGACGAACGGATCAGGATCGAAATCCTCTAAGCGAAAGTAACTGCTACTAACAAGAACGCTCTTCTTGACAAAAAGCGCATATCACACAAACTTGTCGGTTCGAAAGGAGGCAAAATCAGTTTCTCTAGAACAAAACTGAGGTCTCAAGGCAGAGCAGGACTACGCACCGGGGGTTTCAGGTGAAGAATGCCTTTTAAGAACGTTTTAGAAACCTCCAATTGGGCAAGGGTTTTGCTGTCAAACAAGGTGTGTTAGGGAGAGATGGCCGACAGATGCACCTTCAAAGAGGAATAGCTCAGGCCCAGGTCAGATATGGATAGAAGGTACTCCATGACCTGAGAACAGGGCATGAGAAAGGGTCCCAACCTTTTGAGGCCCAAAAATAAAAACGCTTCCTTTTCATTGCATATGTAGTCCTGGTAGAAGGCTTTCTAACCTCTACCAAGATCTGAGCCACTCTAGGGGAGACTCAGAATCTGGAAGCAACCATGTCTTGAGGAGCCACTCATGAAGATGAAGGGACTTCAATCCCAGATGGACAAGCTTGCCCCAGTCCTGGGTCAGGAGGTCGAAACAAAAGTGGCAGTGGAACCAGTGGCTCCACTGCCAGCTGCTGAAGCAGTGGAAAACATATCTGTCGAGGCCAAAGAGGGGCGATCAGAATCATTTTTGATCAGCAGTCTCTGTAAGACTGGGAGGGGAGGAAAAGCATACAGAAACCTCCCTGTCCAACTAAGTGTCTTGCCGGAAAGCACCATGCGTGGGATCGAGCGAGCAAAACTTGGGAAGTTTTGCGTTGTATGCAGCTGCGAACATGTCCACATCTGGACAACCCCACAGGTAGAAAATGTTTATCTGCTACCTCTTGTTTTAGCTCCCACTCGTGTGCTCAAACCCTGGTGTGGCTGAGACAGAGGACGTTTTGTATGCTTGGAACGTGGACTACCAGGAGACGGAACTGGTGTAGAACTGCCCAATTCCATACCCTCATTGCTTCCCTGCATAGAAGGTATGAGCGTGTGTCCCCCTGCTTGTTGAGGTACCACACTAAACACGTTGTACGACTGAATCAACAGTGTGCCCTGATGAAGCAGGTGCTGAAATGCCAGTAGTGCATATAGGACTGCTCCCATTTCTAGCACGTTTACGTGCAAGTATAGTTCCAAAGGAGACCATAAGCCCTGGGTCCTGTGGCTCCTGAGGTGTGCACCCCATCCCCTACCTGATGCATCTGTGGTCAGGGTTTGGGTATGAATAGGGGCCTGGAAAAGGACCCCTTGGGGAAGACTGACAGTGTTCTGCCACCGATCTAGGTCTCTATGCATCAGACTGCAGACCGTAATATCCTGGCTCAGGCCGTCCCGTCCTGGGGTCCCACTGCGCTCCAAGAGTCCACTGCGAAACTCGCATGTGGAATCTGGCTAAGGTGACTGTGGGAATGACTGCTGTCATGAGGCAAAGAAGGCGAAGGACTGCCCCGGCCATGATCTATTTGCTGGAGGCCACCAACTGGGCCTGCCTCCGCAGAGCTTCTGCCCAGTCCAGGGGGAGGTAGGCCATACCCTAGACTGTGTCCAGAACCGCCCCAATGAATTGCAGGAACTAGGAGGGAGTGAGGTGGGACTTGGGGTAGATGACAGTGATACCCAGATGCTCAACATGGTTAACAGAGAAGCCTCCAACCCCTCCCTTGACGGGGCTGCAAGGAGCCAGTCATCGTGGCAGGGGAAGACATAGTGCCCCTGCCTCCTCATGGCTCCTGCCACTACCGCCACTACTGCAACACACTTGGTAAAGACACGTGTTGCTGAGGACAGGTGAAAAGGGAGGGCTTTGAACTGGTAATGTTCCCCTCGAAATGTGAATCTGAGATCCTGTGGTGGGGGCGAAACACTGGAATATGCAGGTATGCGTCCTGCATGTCCAGAGCACACAGCCATTGTCCCTGGGACAGGAGATGCAGCAGGCTTTGAAGCGTCAGCATCCGAAACCTATTGTATTCAATGAAGAGATTTAGGAGGCAGTATGGCGCAGTGGTTTAAGGCTCTGAACTGCAAATCTGGAGACCTGGGTTTGAATCCCACAGCCCCCACTTGCATACTGTGTGACCCTGAGCAAGCCACTTAACTTCCTTGTGCTCCCAGGTTGCACCTGCAAACAAGCTTTCAGCTTAGTGTGTCTCACCTGGTAAAATAACTGATAAAAAAAAAAAAAAAAAAGATTTAGGGCGCTGAGATCCAGAATCAGGTGCAGATACCAGGTCTTTTCTGGAACCAGGAAGAAGTGGGAATAATATCCCTTCCCAGTCTGGTTTACCGGTACTGGTTCTATTGCCTCTTTTCTGAGGAGAGTTATGATCTCTTCTCTTAAGAGAGGAATATGCGCCCTTGGGTAATGTGAAAACGCTGGAGGCTTGTCTAGGTTTTTTTTTCGAAACTCGAGAGTGTGACCAAGCTTGATCAGCTGGATGAAAAGCGTCTGTCGTGATGGACTCCCAATCTCCTAGATGTCTTGTGAACCTTCCGCCATCGGCTCCTCTGACTGACAAGGAGGACGGAGGGTGGGCACGAGTCAAGAGGCGGAGGCAGGGATGGGCAGAGTTGCCCCTGCAGCTCTTTGGGATTTGGCTGGAGGAGTAGTGGTCACGTCAGGAGCTCTGCGCTTGAACTGGTGTCAGAGTTTGCGTCTGTTTTGCTGACAAAAAGGGCGCTTGGGTTGCTGCTTCAGGCGGTAAAGGGTATGGACGGATCTGAGGGCCGTGCCATCGTCTTGGAGGCTAGTAATAATGTCCTGGGCATCCTCGCCAAACAGGATAGAGCCTTGGAAGGGGACATCCTGAATAGCAGCCTGGACATCTGGGGCCAGACCGGACACCCTCAGCCAAGCCAAGCGACGCAGGCTCATGGCTGTGGCTGTCCCCCTGGCAGAGGAGTCCACAGCATAGTAAGTAGCCCCAAGGGAGTGGTGCCCGGCCACCTTAGCTGACCGGAGCGCATCCACAAAGGCCGTCTTCGCCTCCGAGTCTGGAAGGGCATCGACAATGGGTTCCAGCTGATGAAATAAGGATTTTTGATACACTAGCATGTGCGCTACATAACTGAGGGCACGAACAGCTATTGTTGAAGAGCAGAATTTTCTACCAAACTGGTCCAGTTGTCTGGATTCTGTCGGGAGGAAAAAGTACTGAGGTGCTTAGGCTTGGCGGACCTGTCATGGGCTGCTGTATTAACTATAGAGTCAGCGTTCAGGTGGACACTGAAGTGGTCCTTTCCCACTGGCATCCTATTAACACAGTCTGCCTTTTTGGTTATAGCCAGAATGGATGAGAGCATTTGCCAAATAGTGGAAGAGAGGTCCTTGTGGGGTTCCAACTAAGGAGGAGTGAGAATCGGATTTGTCTCTGGAAAATCCAAATGTTCGGCCAGTCTCTGCCATTTAGGATCCTGCGTACCCAATTTCCACACTTGTGCCTCTGCCGTAGGAGGTCCACAAAGGAGGTATCCTCGGGGGCGACTTGGGTGATTCTTTTGGGATAGCTTCCTCAGGAGGAGGAGTTTCAAATTCTGAACTCTCTGAGGAAGTTGCAGAATCCGACTTGGAGTCTGAAGAATCTGCCAGATCCTGGTCTGGATGAGCAGGCTCCTTCCTTAAAGAGGCCTCTTTGGACATCAGGACCTGCGTACTGCCCTTCGTCATGCCTTATGCTGAGGTGCGAGGCAGAACTGGGGACACCTCCTGAGGGGCCTGCTGTACTACCTCTGAGGAGCACTGCTGTCTTCTATCTAGCTCAGAGACCAACTGGGATTTAGTCTCAGACCTCTCTCCTTGGACAGAGACCTTGTCGTGGTGGAGAGGCTGCATGTTCCGATGACCCTCAGGGCTATGTCGTCCGGAGTCTCATACTCCTGGCAGGGTCACCCGTGGTGAACTGGCCTGAGGCGAGGACTCAGACTAAGTGCAGTCCAACCTCCAAAGTCCTCAATGGTGGATCAGGCAGAAGATGTTAGGATCTCAACGGCTGTGAAGGCGGATGAAGGCTGCAACAAGATGGGGATCTCCAGTCGTCTTGTACTCTCCTTGCCACTGGGCGCTAAATGATCTGCTTATCAAGTTTGTGTGGTTGCTGTAGGTGCACCAGCTTCCCCACACTAAAAGAAGTCATGTGCAGGCTTCTACCATGGGAAACAACATCCCCGCAACCAACCTTCTAAGCCCTGCAGCGACAGACTAGTGGTGATGGGGACAGAACCAGTGAATCCAGCAGTCTCTAGCCACGAATCTGCACTAGGCCGCGGTAGTTTGATGGTTGTCTGGCACCTGGACTGGGACAGGGGTGCAATTCGGCAGCTGCTACTGTGACTGAGCAATCCTCTTTAGGATCCCCTCTGCTCACCCTGCATGGGGAAGAGGCTAGAAAAGGTGCCCTAAACCTAGGCTCTCTCACCTTCTCCTAGTTGGATAGCCGCGTCCAGCAGGATCACTCTCTCTGTGGTCGAAACAAGAAACAGACAATGATTTTTGAGATATGGAATGTTCGTACTCTGATGGACAACCAGTATAGCGAACGACCAGAAAGAAGAACTGCTACTATCGCCAGGGAACTTGCAAAATGTAACATCGATATTGCTGCCCTAAGCGAGACGAGATGACCAGATTCCCGGAAAGGGAAGCCTGTTGAAGACAGACGCATTCACGGCGTTGGCCTTGCTATCAAGAACAAGCTCATCAATTGCTGATGGGTGATCTGAATATGCCAGATGTTAACTGGAGTGCAGTTGCCGCAGCCACTTTGAAGAGTGGGGTTATTCTAGATGCCCTACAGGGGGCATGCCTTAGACAACTAGTACTGGAGCCCACTCAAGGGGGAGCAATCTTAGACCTGGTTCTCTCAAATGGAGATGAAGAGAGGATCACAGATGTAGAAGTGGGTAGCCATCTGGGAACTAGCGACCATCGAACAGTATGGTTCACAATAAAACACAGCAATAGAGTCAAAGCATACAAAGGCAACGGTACTGGACTTCAGGAGGGCTGACTTTGCTAAAATGGGTAAGTGCCTAAGGAATGCACTAGCAAAATGGGCAGGAAGGAGGGTGAAAGAACAATGGGGAATAATAAAACTGCCATCACAGAGGTAACAAGCCTTTGTGTGAAGCAAATAAACAAAACTAAACGATGTAAGAAACCACTATGGTTCTCAAAGGAGTGGCAGTGAAGGTTCAAGAGAAAAGAAAGCTTTCAGGAAGTACAAGGAACCGAGAAGGAACAGGACAGAGAACTGTATCAGTTAAAGCAAAGGAAGCTGGGAAGGCAGTCAGAACAGCAAAGGCCCAAACCGAGGAAAAGATAGCCAACCCAGTTAAGAAGGGGATAAAACCCTTTATAGGTACATCAGGGAGCGAAGGAAGACCAAGGGAGGGATAGTGAGGCTTAATAAGGGGGGCGGAGGGTGGGCAGAGGGAGACTGTGAAAAGGCAGAGATACTAAACAAATATTTTTGCTCAGTATTTACAAAGGAAGGGGTGGGGTACCTAGAACAAACAGTAGAAACACACTGGATACAGAAGTTGATACCAGCCCATTTACAGAAGAAAGGGTTCTGAAAGAACTCTTAAAACTGAAGGTGGACAAAGCAATGGGGCCTGATGGGATTCATCCCAGAATTCTAAAAGAACTAAGGGTAGAATTAGTGACACCACTGACTACCCTGTTTAACAAATCATGGGAGGATGGGGTGGTACCCGAGGACTGGAGGAGGGCAGATGTGATTCCCCTTCACAAAAGTGGAAGCAAGGCAGAAGCAGGAAACTACAGACCTGTTAGTTTAACCTCAGTGGTAGGGAAAATGATGGAATCACTTCTGAAGGAAAGAATTGTCGAGTATCTAGAGGCCAGAGGGGCACAGGACCCAAGGCAGCATGGATTCACAGCAGGAAGGTCATGCTAGACAAATCTGATAGATTTCTTTGACTGGGTGACCAAAGTAGTAGATCAGGGAGGGGCTGTGGACATGGCCTACCTAGACTTTAGCAAGGCATTTGACACAGTCCCACACAAAAGATTAATATACAAGTTAGCTAGCCTGGGAGTGGGTCCCAAGATGACAGCCTGGGTAAAAAATTGGCTGGAAAATAGGACACAGAGAGTAATAGTAAATGGAGTCCACTCTGATGAAAGGGGGGTTACTAGTGGGGTACCGCAGGGTTCAGTATTAGGACCGGTCTTCTTCAATGTCTTTATAAGCGACATTGCAGAGGGACTGAAAGGAAAAGTATGTCTCTTTGCAGATGACACAAAGATCTGCAACAGAGTTGATGCACAAGGTGGGGTGGAAAGGATGAGAAGGGACTTGGCAAGGTTAGAGGAATGGTCAAATGTATGGCAGCTTAGATTCAATGCTAAGAAGTGCAAGGTAATGCACCTGGGAAACAAAAACCCAGGGGAAGAGTACACAATGGGGGGTGAGATACTAACAACAACAAAAATGGAAAGGGATCTGGGGGTAGTCATATCAGATGACCTAAAGATGGGCAAGCAATGTGAGAGGGCAGCAAGGAGTGCTGGGGGGATATTGGCATGCATAGGGAGAGGCATCACCAGTAGAAAACAGGAAGTTATTATCCCTCTGTACAGACAGCTGGTCAGACCCCATCTGGAGTACTGCATGCAGTTCTGGAGACCCAGTCTTCGCAAAGACATAAACAGGATGGAAGCTGTCCAGGGGAGGGCAACTAAAATGGTGCAGGGTCTGCACTGGAAGACATATGAAGAGAGACTAAAGGAGCTTAATATGTATAGCCTCGGAGGAAAGGAGGAGAGGGGGACATGATAGAAACTTTCAAGTACCTCAAGAGAATCAACAAAGTCAAGAGGGTAGCATCTTTCAAAAGAGGTGTGCAAGAACAAGGGGACACAATTTGAAGATGGGCGTGCTCAGAGGTAATTTAAGGAAGTATTTTTTCACGGAGAGGTTGTGGATGCATGGAACGGCCTTCGGAGGAGGTCGTGGAGTCAAAAACAGTGGTGGAATTCAAGCATGCATGGGACAGTCATAAGGCAATTCTAGGGGTTGGGGGTAAGAAGAAGTAGGCTGCTGGTTAACTAGGATCTGCAGCTTATCCAGTAGGCAGGGAAATGGGCAGACTGGGTGGGCCAAGCGGTCCTTATCTGCCGTCAAATTCTATGTTTCTATGTTAGATGAAGGCCAGCTGAGAAAAGAGGGTGGAGGTTTCACCTTCTTCTGGAAAGGGAAGCCTGTTGAAGACAGACGCATTCACGGCGTTGGCCTTGCCATCAAGAAATAAAAATTAAGTACCTACCGTAATTCTTGATCTCCTCTTGTATCTTCACCATTCATTACTGCTTGGGTTTAGCCGAGGCGCGCACTGCCACTAGAGTTTTTTTTTTTTTTTTAGAGTCTGCTCCAACGCGCCGCCGAGGACCACGACCGCCATGCGCGAGGGGCTGGCTGAGACCCTCCTCTATCTCAGTTCTGCTGGTCGGATAGCGAAAAATAAAGTGTAAGAAAAGAAAGTGAGGCAAGAGAGCCGAGGGATAGAAAAAGGAAAGGAAATAAACTGAAAAAGGAATAAGCCAATGGAGAATAGACAGAGGAGAGAGAATTCCTATCCTAAGGGACCGCAGGGCCTCCTTTCCGGGGAGGCTCTAGGGGAGGAACAGAGAGAGGGAGAGGAAGTAGAAGTAGAAGTGAAGAAGAAGAAGAAGAAGAAAGAAAGAAAGAAAGAGGCATGTTGAGAAAGAGAACAGTGCACATCGGGCATTGTTGGTTAAGAGGCTTATAGGCTCGAAACTAATACGGGAACAAGAATCCCAGTTGTTAGGACTGAGGAGAGGTTCCACCGAACTTCCTGAACAGACCCAAGAGAGGGCAAACTCTCTGAACTTTCAACATGCCAAGTCCCTTCATCCTAGTTGAGGGCTCCTAGACTGTTCGAACAGAACCTGTTCCGGAAGAGTGACCATCCAGGAAGAGGACTAAGTTCCTTAGCACCCTGTTAAGTGCTACCACAGAAGAGTATGGAAAAAACATGCCTTCTCAGAGGCAGTTGGTAAGAAAAATAGAGAGGAACTCAATCCGACTTGCTAAGACAAGGTAGACAGAGGCTTGAAGCTGACAAGTTTAGTCAGCAGCTGGAAAAGCTTTGAAAAATAATGCCTGCCAGGGGGATTCCAAACTTTGAGGAGGCCAAGACAAGGCATGGCCACCAGGTTGTGAAACTACATGACCTGGAGAAGGTAAGGAATCGCCCAATAGGGCAGTCAGAAAGAGTTCCCTCAGATTAAAGAAATTGGCAACCGTAGTCGTTCCTCTCTACCTTGAGGAAAAGCAAATCCATTCAAGAGAATGGGGAAAAACACAGATTTTTTTTTTGGCATAAAGGCCAAGGGAGGAGAGAGGAACAAACGGGAGGGAGGACGCCACAGAAGGAGGCCACTGAGGGGAAGGTGGGTGGGTATCAGTAATGAATGGTGAAGATACAAGAGAAGATCAAGAATTACGGTAGGTACGTAATTTTCATATCTTCCCTTGTCAATCTTCACCATTCATTACTGCTTGGGTGAGTACCAAGCCCCTCCCCCTTGACAAAAAGGGGGTAGAACCCTGAGGGAACAAGACCCCCAGCCTCCTGTTGGTGAGGAACAGAAGGGGAAGACCCTGGCTAACACAAGGGAAGCCTAAGTGGGAGAAGAGCTAGGAGGTGCCTCCCAGGACGGGGAGACGGAGAAAGCCCCTGCAAAAGCCTCCTAGCTCTGGAGGAGAAAAGACGGGTACCCCGGAAAGCGGAGCGGATCACCCTACGCCGGGCCAGGGGTGACAACCTTGATAGACAAAGCCATGCTGTCCGCCTAATGCAGATCGCTGTCCCCTCAAGCCTGGAAGCCACCTCACTGGCGTCATAAGATGCCCTTGCTTGCTGTCTTGCCAGCTCCAGGCCTATAGTGGAAAGGGCAACAGCCTGTCTGGTTTGCTCCGTGTCAGGCATCGATGCTAGGAGATGGGAGAGCATCGACCACAGATGCCGATTGTAGGCAGCGTGGTGAGCTTAATGAGATGCAATGCAAGCCACCGCACGAGAAGAAGAGAACACTCTTCGCCCCCACCGGTCGAATTGTAGAGAATCCGAATCTGGTGGGCGGTCGTGCGCCAGGCGACGGTGCCCGGAAGGAGTCTCTAGGTACACCAAACCCGAGGACGGGTTGGGAAGGGTACCCAGGGCTTCCGCAGGGGCACAATACCTACGACGACAGTCTGCCGGGGCTGGAGAAAGGGCGGCTGGCGACTGCCAGGAACGGATAGACGCCTCCTGGAAGGGGATAGGCCAGGAAGGTACCACCAGGTGCTGGGCACTGAATTCTCCAAGGAATTCTCGCCTCTCCGGTATTGTCTCGCTCAACGAAGAGATTCAAGATCCCTCACCATCCTCAAGAGGAATCGCTGATATTCAGTGAAATCAGCGTCGGAAGAAAGATGAGCAAGGGGTTCCTCTCCCTCAGAGGAGGAAGACGAGGATGATGGAGAGCTCGAATGTCCAGACGATTCCTGCGGCGGTGGGGAGAGTTGAAAGACCCGCTCATGCATGTATCTAACATATGACGGGAAGGCCGCGGCAGAACCTCTGAACTACTCCCAGGATAACGGCCCTGTAGGACCGACATGGCCTGGAAGAGCGGGGGGTGGAAGCAGAGGTACTGGAGAAGGGCACCTACGAAGAGGCAAGTGACCTCTGCCAGGGCTCTGAAATCCGGGGAACAGAGCCCGAGCTGGCGGGATCCCGGACAACAAACCAGGCCGCAAGACGAGACCCTGAGGATGCGATGCCTGGAAGAGCCGGGGAACCTCCCCTGTGACGAACCCGAGACTGCATGGGTCCAGAAGGGCAGTCCACAGCAACGCCACCGGAGGGAACCCTGGGGCCCAAGAGGGAAGGGCGGGGTTCGGCGCTACGGCTCCTAGCCACCCCACGAGGAGTGGCCGGCGGAGACCGGGGCACCCGTCCCCTGCCCCTCAACCCCTCGGACTCAGAGAGAGCCCTCCTCCTCGACTGCAGCTGTTCCCCACCCAGGGGGGGCAACAGCACCCGGGAGGGCAGCTGTCACAGGTCCCCTAAGAGGGGAGTCCTCCTCCTCAGTCCCCATTGCATCACCCCCCTGGGACCCAGGGCCACCCCTAGCCCGAGGACCCTCAGGGAGGAGGAAGGAAGGGGACAATGGAAGGGGCCCGCTGCGCCGCCTAGCACCCTGTGCCACCGAGGACCCTGACCCCAAAGAGTCAGGGTGCCAGGATGGGTCCACATCCGTGTCATCGGCCTCCGAAGAGGACGAGACCAGCAGGACCTCAATGCTGGCAACCCCAGAGATCCACGGAGCAATGGCGCCAGTGCCAGGGACGGCGCCGGACGACCCCCGCCCACTCGCGACAGCCATGTCCCAGCTCCCTGCAGCACCAGTTAGGCCTCATAGCCCGCTCGGCATCGGAACCCAACCCGGGCGCCACGGGGCTGAGCCAGACCCGCGGCGCCTCGTCGCAGCACGAGGCCAGCCGGCGCCGTCCTGATCACCGGCACCGCAAGCGGTGCCAGGATCCGAAACAGCGCCGGAGGGCGGCGTCGAGGGTCCACCGGTGCCAGGCCCAGGAATCGTGGGCCTCGACACTGGGGGAGCCTGCACCTCTGAGGAGGTGACTGCCGAGGCGGTGTCCCCGGGAGGGACCACGATGTTCCCCCCACACCGCGAGAGAAGCTTCCTCTTCGGCAAGAGAAGAGCAGGAAGCTTCCTCCTCCGCGGACCGTATAGGCCCGGGAGGGGACCCGGGGGAAGGGCCTAGAGACCTTACCTCCTGGGAATCCCTGGAGCGACGCCGTCCCCCGAAGGTCGGCGGGGCCTTGCCGAGCTTGAACGCTCGGACTTCGAGGACACGACGGTCCACGGAGAAACAAGCGTCACACGCGTCCATGTCGTGGTTGGGTCCCAGCAACGGAGACAGACATCATGCCGGTCCGAGACGGAGAAATGCCGGCCACAGGAGCACCGACACATAGGGGCGCGGCCCACCTTCGATTTATGCCTTGCCCCCGAACTGGACATGATGAGAACTAAACAAGTAAAAAACAGAGGTAAAGACTCGGCGCCGCAGAATAGAAATAAAAAGAACGGTCTTACCGAAATGCGGCGTCGAGTGGGAGTCAGAGAAAAACGAGGAGTCTTCTTAGCTGAGGAGAAACCCGATTATTTAACGCTACCGCGCAGCAGGTGCAACCTCGATGGCGGGAGAAACAGAACTGAGATAGAGGAGGAGTCTGCGGCACCTAACGGCCGCCGCATGACGCTGGTAAAGGTCATTCCTCGAGGAAGGCAATCATGAGCTGACTCAAAAAAAAAAACTCCTTAGCGGGTGCGTCCGGCCAAACCTAAGCAGTAATGAATGGTGAAGATTGACAAGGGAAGATCAAGCTCATCAACCAGCTTATAGAGCTCCCAACTGGCATCAACGAATGCCTCATGAACCTTCGTCTTAAGCTCAGCAACAATCAGCATGCCACTGTCACCAGTGCATACGCCCAGACACTTAATGCTGACGAGGATGTCAAGGAATAGTTCTACTCCAACCTTGACAGAGTCCTGACCAACACCCCTAAGGAAGACAAGATCATTCTCCTTGGTGACTTCAACGCCAGAGTTGGGCGTAATTCAGATCTCTGGAATGGAATCATCGGGAAGGAGGGGGTAGGAAAGACAAACTCCAATGGCATCCTACTCCTGAACAAATGTGCAGAGCATGGCCTGGTCATCACGAACACCATCTTCAGACAGAGCAACAAGTATAAGACTACTTGGAGACACCCTCGATCCAAGCAGTGGCACCTCCTTGACTAAGTCATTGTCAGAATCCACGATCGAAAGGATGTCTACATCACGAGGGCCATGTGAGGAGTTGATGACTGCTGGACAGACCATCGTCTTGTCAGATCTGTCATGAACATCTGGCTCACTCAAAAACATCGAAGGCAGCCAAAATCAATGCAAAGAAAATTCAACACCTTCCAAGAAAAGTGCTGGGAACAACATCAGGACCTGTACATGGCTTTCATCGATGTGACAAAGGCCTTTGACTCCATCAATCGTAAAGCCTTGTGGAAGGTGTTGGCCAGATTTGGCTGCCCTACAAAATTCATCAAGGTCCTGAGGCTTCTGCATGACCAGATGACTGCCAGTGTTCTCCATAATGGTTCAAAGACAGACCCGTTCATCATCCAAACTGGGGTCAAGCAAGGGTGTGTCATCGCTCCAACCTTGTTCTCCATCTTCCTAGCAGTCATCCTAGTCCTCACCAAAGGCCGCCTTCCCACTGGAATTGACACTGAATACAGAATGGATGGAGGGCTCTTTAATATTAGACGTCTCTGTTCAAAGACCAAAGTTTGCAAGGCATCCGTCATTGACCTCCAGTACGCTGATGACTGTGCCATCCTTGCACACACCAGGAACGACCTCAAGTCTGCACTAGATCTCTTTGCGGAAGCTTATCGAAGTCTGGGACTCTCATTTAACATCAAGAAGACCAAGGTGCTCTATCAGCCTGCTCAAGGCCTTGTAAATGATCCTCCATAATTCACCTTTGAGGGACAGACCCTGGAGACAGTCGAGCACTTCCCTTACCTTGGTAGCCACCTTTCCCTAACAGCGAACATAGACGATGAGATTCAGCACAGGATCCCTTGCGCTAGTACCTCATTTGGAAAACTGCTTTGGTGCATCTCCACTGACCGTGACATATGAAAGGACACCAAGATCCAGGTATACAGTTCGGTTATCATCCCTTCCCTTCTTTATGGATGTGAAACTTGGGTGACTTACCGACATCTAAAGAGCCTGGAGAGGTATCACCAATTATGTCTCCAGAAAATCCTCCGCATCAAGTGGGAAGACCACCGCACTAACATCAGTGTTCTCGCTGAGGCCAATGTCACCAGCATTGAGACACTGATCCTCAGAAATCAATTCCGCTGGACTGGACACTGTGTATGGAAGCCCAACTCTAGACTCCCCAAACAAATTTTAAACTCCTAGCTCAGCCACAGCCAGAAATCCCGTGGTGGTCAAAGGAAACGCTACAAAGACACACTGAAGGCATATCTCAAGGAAACAGATATGAACATCAAGAGCTGGGAGGAGCTGGCCTCCAACTGATCTCAATGGTGCCAGAACCTCCATCAAGCGGGGGCCTGCTTCGAAGAGAAACGCCTTGCCCTCGAAGCTGAAAAGAGCGCAAGAAGGAAAGGGAAAGAAACCCCAGCCAGCGGGCAGCTCTCCCACATGGAAACATCTGCAATTTCTGCGGATGAATCTGTAGCTCTAGGATTGGATTACTTGGCCACCTCAGGACCCATCAGTGAACCATGGTAGAAATCATCCTCGAATCGAGGGATCACCGACGACGAGTCTCAGACCGCCATGTTTGCAGTATCTCCCTTAAGTTCACCTGTGGCGGAGGAGGAGGGGGAGTGGGAGGAGGAGGTGGGTGAAAAACCTGATACCCCGAGTGGCAACCTAAGCCAGCTGCATAAGGGCAGCGTGCCAGGAAGCCCGGAGCCTGATAATAGTGGGCATGACCCAGTGTCTGAAAATGGGGGATCTGGAACCCCACCGGAGGATATCCTGTGCGAGAAGGATAATCACCCGAGAAATAGTCTGGGGTCGGGCCCAGAGGGTATCCTGATAAAGGCCCCGATGGCACAAAGCCAGATGATGGCCCTGACGGTGCAAAGCCTGACGGAGGCCCTGACAGGGACACCCTAGTGCAGGGCATGATGGTGGCCCCGACGGGGGAGCTGAAGGGGCCAACGAGCACTGAGGCAGGACTGGGTTGGGCACCCCTACCAGGGGAGAAAAGGATGGTGGCGGTGCCAAAGGTAAACTCTTGGGAGCACTAGAGTCTGGAAATCTCGATGGAAGGTCCTCCCCGGGTCCTGCTTTGGGGACTGCAATGGAGGAGACGGGGGGCTCACCGTGAGGAGGGCCCTGGGATGACTCTTGTCCCCCACCTGGCAAGGAATTGACGTCCGGCTGGGCATCCTCAGGAGCCCCAGGAAGGTCCAATGATAGCAAAGTGGTCGGGCAATTGTTAGAAGGCCCGACGATAGACGTATAGACCTCGTTCGGACAAGAGACATCAACCCCCAACTTTCTGACCCTGGTCGGGAGTTCGCCGGAGGAAGTATCCGGCAGGCGGCTTATTGGCCTTGCCTGCCAACCTACAGCCTGAGGTAGACATGGGCCATAAGGGAAACAGAGGCCTCAGAGGCGCCCGCGCTTACTGTGACCAGTAACAGCGGGGGAGGGGGGCTGAAGCCTTCTTTTCCGAAGGGAGCACAGGCTTGGCTGGGGCCCCAGTCTTTCAAAAAGAAGAGGGCCGCTGTTCACCCGAAATGCACGAGGGCCACCTCTGGCGAGAGTCCAAGATGTTTGCCACAGGGCAGGCAAGCGGATCAAGCCCCTTACCCTGGCACCAAATGGAGAACCTCTTCCACTTAAAGGCATAACATTGGCAAGCTGATTCCTTCTGGGAGGCCTCCACAGTGTGGAGCACTTCATCTCAAAGACCCAAGGCTTGGAACTCTAGCCACTCAGGAACCAGGTCATAAGGTGCAGGGACTGCAGGTTTGGGTGCAGGATCTACCCCTGTTGTCTGGTGAGCAGATCAGGGCAAAGAGGTAGCCAGCAGAGGAGGTCCGGGTACAGGCGCTGTCGAGGCCAGTCTGGAGCCATCAGGATCATCCATGTCTTTTCCTTCTGGGCTTTGACCACTACCTTGTCAATCAAGGGAAAGGGAGGGAAGGCATGCATGAGGCCTGGGGTCCAGGATCTCACAAAGGCATCCCCTGACAGTGTCCAGGAGTTTGGGGGGGGCGCACAAAACAGCCATAGTCTGACATTCTCCCAGGAGGCAAACAGATCCACCAGAGGTGTGGCATACAGGGAGAAAGTATGTTACGTAAGAACTTACTGTAACAGTAGCTCTTCGAGAGAGGACCGTGAGGCCGATGCTGGCGAGTCGACAGCAGGAAAAGAACTGGGGATTCTGGGGGACCGCACCCTTTTATATGATGCCTGATGCCAGGGGCAGGGCCGACAGGGGCGGTCCCCACTGGATACTGCTGGCTAGAGACTTTTTCAGGTGGGGTCTGGCGCTGATGGCTTCCAGTCCCCAATGGTGTAACCTGCGTAAAGAGCTGTTTCTCCAGTAATATCAGTAGATCTTGACGAGGCTCTTGCGTAGGCAATTACATAGGACTGAAGCTGGCAGGCGCAGGACCCAAAAAGGTAGGCAGTTCGTGGACTGATTCAGCGTGAGATTCCTACCACCGTAGGGAGAAACTTAGGGTTGGGAATGAGCCACACTGCCTTGTGGAAAAGCCAGGCACGGATTTTGCACATTAAGGCCTGAAGCTCGGAAATTCGTCGAGTGGAGGTAATGGCCACCAGGAAGAGAGCCTTCCAGGAAAGGAACTTAAGGTCTGCTGATGCTGCCGGCTCAAAAGGAGGCAGGGTAAGCTTCTCGAGAATGAAATTCAAGTCCCAAGGATGGGCAGGTGCGCAAATGGGAGGGTCTTAAGTGGAGAACCCCTCTAAGGAAGGTCTTGGCGACTTCCAGCTGCGCAAAAGACCTGTACCCAAAAGGAACATGGTATGCGGAAATGGCCACCATGTGAACCTTCAAGGAGGAGTGACTGAGACCCAGATCAAAGAGGTGATGCATGAAATCCAGGTGCCTCCTGACAGAGCAGGATAAAGGCTCAAAATCTCTGGAAGAGGCCCAAATAGAGAACTTTTTCCATTTCATGGCATAAGTGGAACGAGTGGAGGGCTTTCTGGCCTCCACTAGAATATCCGCCACCTGCGACGAAACCCCGAACAGGGTTTGAATCATGTCTGCAAGAGCCACGCATGCAGCTGAAGGGATCAGAGTCCTGTATGGACCAGAATCCCCTGATCCTGGGTCAACAAAAGTTGCAGAACAGGAAGAGGAGGCTCCTCTGAGTACTGTTGCAGAAGAGAGAACCAAACTTGCCTGGGCCAGAACGGAGTGATGAGGATCATGCGAGCTCCTTCTGAACAGAGTTTGTGTAGGACCCTCGGGATCGGGGGGGGGGAAGCATAGACGAATCTGTCCTTCCAGTTTAGAGACCGAGCGTCTCTCAAAAAAACTCCATGCCCTGGAGCGAGCGAGCAGAAGATGGGAAGTTTTGCGTTGAGAGGAGAGGAGAGGCAAACAGGTCTACCTGAGGGATTCCCCAGCGTAAGAAGACATCGTCTACTACTCCCTGATCCAGTTCCCATTCGTGCGCTTGGGCGGACGACCGGCTGAGGTGGTCTGCCAAACTGTTCTCGACCCCTGGAATATGAACCGCCGTGAAGTGAAGGTTGTGAAGTACCGCCCAATCCCAAACCCGCATCGCTTCCCTGCAAAGAGGGTAGGAACGGGTTTCTCCCAGTTTGTTGATGTACCACACTACACACATGTTGTCAGTCTGAATGGCCAAATGACCGGGAAGCATATACAGATGCAGAGCTTGTAAGGCATACAGGATGGCCCTCAGCTTGAGTACATTGATCTGAAGAGTCTGCTCGAGCCTGGACCAAGAGCCCTGGGTCCGCTGAGATCCCAGGTGGGCTCCCCAACCCTCGCCTGAGGAGTCTGTCGTCAGGATTTGGGAGGGGGGAGAAAGACAGAAGGGAACTCCCCAGCAAAGGTTCGCCTGAACCGTCCATCATTGCAAGTCCCAAACCATCGGAGAGGAGATCAGGATCTCGCGATCCAAGTCATCCACCAATTGATCCCACTGAGACCGAAGCGTCCACTGAGAGATTCTCATATGGAGCCGAGAGCGAGGCACCGTCGGAATGGCAGCTGCCATGAGCTCGAGGAGGCGAAGGACTGACCTGGCAATGACCCGCCTGCGGCTGGACAAAAGGCTGGCCTGAGCCTGAAGGGTGGCCACCCTGTCAAAAGGCAGGAAGGCCATACCGGAAGTCGTATCCAATATCGCCCCAATAAACTGGAGTCTGAGATGGGATCAAATGGGACTTGGCCTGGTTGATGGTAATACCCAAGCTGGTGAAAACCTGCAGGGTAAGGGAAAGGGAGCGCAGGAGATTCTCCCTGGACAGGGCCGCCAGGAGCCAATCATCCAGGTAAGGGAAAACCTGAACCCCCTGGGTATGCAGGTGGGCTGCCACCACAGAAAGGCCTTTGGTTAATACTTGGGGGGCCGAGGACAGACCAAATGGGAGGGCCCTGAACTGGTAGTGATCCCCCTGAAAAGAAAACTAAAGATATTTGCGGTGGGACAGGCGAATAGGGATATGCAGGTAGGCATCCTGCATGTCCAGGGTGCACAGCCACTGTTCCAGTCGAAGGAGGGACAGAAGGCTCTGCAGAGAGAGCATTCGGAACCTCTTGTACTCCACAAACAGGTTCAGGGAGCTGAGGTCCAGGATTGGCCTCACGCCTCCTGATTTCTTCGGAACCAGGAAGAAATGAAAATAGTAACCCATCCCCCCGAGATGGAGGGGGATGGGCTCTATCACAGCCTTCCAAAGAAAGGCAGAGATTTCTCACCGAACTGGAAGAAGGTGTTCCAGGGAGTAAGACTACCTTGGAGGGGATTTTCTGGGAGGTTTCTGAAGAAACTCTATTGAGTGCCCTTCCGCTATCTGCTGAGTACCCAAACATCTGATGTGATCCTCACCCAACCCGGTAGATGCAGGGAGAACCTCCCCCCCAACCGGTTCCTCTGGAAGACCCAGAGGCTGTGGGAGAGAAAAGGAGTCCGGTGGTGTGAGGCAGCACCACAGCTGGAGCTCCCGCTGCTCATTTAGGCGAGGGGGCTTTGCAGCTTAAGGGCCTAGCATTTATTGGCCCACTTCCCTTGCCCGGCCCAGCCTTGGCCCATGCCGCTATGCGGGGAGCGGGCTGCAATGTGGGCTCTGTACAAGTCGTCAACTTCCTTGAGAGCAGTGCCCTTGTCTTGCAGTCCGGTGATGATATCCTTGACATCACCACCGAACAGCACCGAACCCCTGAAGGGCGCATCCTGGATAGCAGACTGCACTTCAGGGACCAAAACCGACACTCGGAGCCAGATGTGTCACCACAAACCTACGCCGAAATCCGAGCTCCTACCAGCAGCATCCACTGCATCATATGAAGCGCGAAGCATGTGTCTAGTGGCCAAAGGAGCAGATCGGACCAGGTCTGCCACTTCCTGTTAGGTCTGTGACTCAGGAATGGAGTCCAGTTTAGCTTCCACCTCGCTAAGGATGGCTTTCTGGTAATCCCCAATGTGGGCGACGTAGTTCAAGGCCCTGATACCCAGAATGGAAGAAGCGAAGACCTTTTTCCCATACTGGTCCAGAAGGCGGGATTCTTTATCGGGGGGTGACTAGCTCAAATGCTTTGGATTGGCTGTCTGGCTGTGGGCAGCGCTGATCACAACTGAGTCAGCCTTGGGATGAGAGGTAAGAAACTCAACAACCTCCAGAGCCTGATATAGCCTGTCCGCCTTCCTCAGAAGAGGGGCTATGGCAGAGGGTTCTTTCCAGATAGTGGAAACAAGGTCTGCATGAGGCTCGATCCAGGGTGGAACCAAGGTAGGAGCGACCTTGGGCAGATCCAAATAGGCAGCTAACTTCTGCCACTGTGGATCTGGCTCCAAAGAGTGCCACTGATGGATGGCCTGGATTTTGCGCAGCAGCTCCGTAAAGGAAGGATCCTCCGGAAAAGACTTCGGAGGGGTCCTCGGCCTGGGCTTATCCGGAGAGCGTGGCTCATCGTCCAAATTGGAGTGCCCATCAGAGTTGTCTGAGGGCTCCGAGGAGGATGAAGAAGAGGAAGACTCCACCTCCTGACGCGGGGGAGGAACGGTCCCCTTGGGAAGCCCTCAGGGAAGAGTATCCAGCCCCGCTCTGGAACCAGAGGGCTCACCTCTGGTATCTGGAGTATGGGAAGGGAGTCTCGTCTCAGACGGAGGGGGTCTGGGACCGGCGTCGGAAGACAGCTCTCCGCCTCCCTGGTGAGCTGAGCCTTGGCCTCGGCCCGTCAGAAAGCCAACGTCTTCTTCAAATCCACCGGCGGCTGAGGGGGCGATGGAAGAGGAGGGGGATACGGATACTGGGGATATCCAGGGCGGTATCCGTGATTACGACAGGTAACCGGCGCCGGGTACTGAGGCACCGTGTACTGCAGTGTCAGGTAAGCCGGCGTCGAGTACTGGGGCGGATGCAGTGGACCCTGGTAGGACGGCGTCGGATACCCGGGAACCGGGGGGTCTGCTGGAGCAGAAGGTCCCGGCAATGGCCCAGCGGGCGGACCTGGAACGGGTGGCCCGGCGTAGGGACGGCACCCAGAGAAGGGATGTCACCCGGCACTGGCAAAACCGGCGCTGGCGTCCGAGGAACCGGCGTCAGGTCATCCGGCCCAGCGGGAGGGAGACCAGACGGGAGCGTGCCCACATCCTCAGCATCCCCCGGGGAGGGTGGATGAAAATACCCAATTCAGACCAGGGAGACGCTGGATCCTCGGAGGGCAGCGAAGGTTGCGGGGAGCCAGGGACAGTACGCCAGGGTCCGGCTCCGGTGCCATGTGGCCGTCGGAAAGGTCGATGGTCGTCTTACTGGCATGGCTTAGCGGACTCAATGCAGGTCACGAAGGAGGAATGGCCTGGTTGGGCGGAGTAGTGACTGTGCGCCGCCCCAAAGGGTCGAGCGACTTAGCGGCCTTTCCAGGCGGACGTCAAAGAAGCCGATGTCCGGCTTACCGGAGCCACTCAAACTAGAAGGCTGCGTGCCAGAGGCCTTGCCAGGAGTTGGAGCCTCCTTTGACCCGGAGGCACCGAAGGGCCTGAGCACGAAGCCAGATCGGTGAGTCAACGCCAGCTTGGTCAAGACAGCCGCTGAGGAGCCGCCGTCCCAGTGCTTCTCCTTGTCCTTTTTCGTGTCCTCGGGCAAAGTGGAGGCCTGACTACTGCTTCAGCTCCTTTTCCATGGAGGTAATTTCCTTTTTGAGGATATGGGCCTCCAGGGACTGCCTCCCTTCTGCGGGTGGCGGCATTGAATTTCTGGCATTGCTGGCACTTCTCCACAGGGTGATCCGGGCCCAGACAGAAGCAGCACTGGAGGACCGCCCTGTGAGGGAGTTAACGGCACGAGTCGCACTATATTCTTGTGCTCGGAGGGTATAGGGGACGACCTACACCACCGCGATGACTGACGTTAATTTAGTAAAAATTCGAAGAAATCTAAGAAAAAAACTACGGTAAAATTACCGACGACAGACTGATGAGCAGGTGAACTTAACCGTGAGGCGCTGTCACAAACTAATGGCGGGAAAGAACTGGAAGGCGGGTGTGGGGGACCGCCCCTTTATAGTGACGTCACATGACGTCGGTCTCCTGACGTGGGGGCTGTCTCCCGCCAGAGACTGCAGCTCGAAATTTTTCCGTGGGGTCCTGATGCCTGCCGGCTTCAGTCCTATATGTGATAACCTACTGCAAGAGCCCTCTCGAAGTAAGATCAGGTGGTTCACCTCATCCTGATGCAAGGACCACTTGTGCGATGTCTCTCCTACCCGGCTGACAGCATCTGCAAGCTGACTGTTCTCACCTGTGAAATGGATCGCCAGGAGATCTGCACCCAGGCTGTGCACGAGGGGTCCAGGTATGGAGGGCCTCCTGACACAAAGGAAGGGAATGACTTCTGTTCTGCATGTTCTGGTAGAACATGGTCTTGGTGTTGTCTGTCTGGACTTGCACAACCTGATCCCTGATTGCAGGAGCAAATTCCATCAACGCAAGATGCACTGCTTGGAGCTGCAGGAGGTTCATGTGGTGACAGAACTCCCAGGATGGCCAGGACCTGTGGGCTCTGTGGTCTCCTGGGTTTGCTCCCCACTCCACCAGAGACGCATCCGTCATGAGCAAGACAGTCAGTTCTGGGCGGACAAATGGGATTCCTTTCTCCAGGTGTTTGGGGGATCAGCCACCATTGTATGGCATCCCACATCTACTGGGTCGCTGTGACCAGCTGGTCCTAGTGGCCTAAGCGCTGGGACCATGAAGACCGAACTGCCACTGGAAGTGGTGCATCCACCAGCATGCCTAAGTGGACCACGCTGATGCAGGATGCTATGTACCCCAAGAGCCTCACAAAATCTGGGGCAAGGTGTGAGCCTAACCTGAAATGATCAGGCAAAGAAAGCAAGATCTAGTGCCCAGTCTCCAGGGAGGCAGGCCTTGGTCCGCAGGGAGTCTCGCTCTGCCCTGATGAACTTAATCCCCCGCCAGGGTGCCAGTTCGGCCTTGTTCGAGTTGACCAAGAGGCCCAAGTCTTGATAAATCAGGAGAACCTGATCTCTGGAACTCTCCATGGCCGCTTTAGATGAACCAGCTAGGAGTCAGTCATCCAGGTAGCGCTACACCCTGACACGTATGCTGCCACCACTGCCATGCACTTGGTGAAGACCCTGGGCACTGAGGAGAGGCCTATGGGCATGACCCAGAACTGGTACAGGACCCCATCTGCTCAGAACCAGAACCACCGACAGCAGGTGGACAGACTAGGATGTGAAAGAATGCATCCTGGAGGTCTAAGGAGCAAAACCACATGCTCTGCTCCAGCAACAGAGTGCTCCGATTCAGAGTGACCATCAGGAACTTGCATTTCCGCATGAACTAATGCAGATCATGTAGATTTATTGAATTTTGTTGACTGCAAGCCCACAGACTAGAATTCCTTTTCAGGAGCGACGGTGGGGTTGCATAGATGGTAACTAGTGAATGGGGGAAATTTGGTCAAGATACTGGGGAAATTACCCAACTCTGCCCGCAGAGGTGCTGTCACTTCCTGTGGACAGGATGGAGGGACCCAGTCTGCGGCCAGACACAGGAGGAGGAAGTGCCGAGGCAGCAAGGGAGCAGGTTGTGCTGCAAGGTGGAGGCCTGATTTCAAGGCCTACATTCTCTTTGCATGTGCGGGAGGCAGGGGAACAGGTCTCCACCCCCTGCTTTGATACCAAGGGAGACAGATGCGATTGAAGCTTAAGAAAAAGCTATGCCTGTAAAAGGAAGGAGTAAAAGTGATGTGCAGAAACTGCAGCTTGAGAAAGAAAATGGAACAGGAAAAAAGCGATGAAAAAACATACGAGTGAAAAAGAAAACTCCACGGAGCACAGCAAGTCAAAAACTGTTTACTAAAAGCACTGGAAAAAGAAAAAAAGATTATGCAGAGGAAAAAATTGTTATTAAAAGAAACTGAAGTAGGCAAAGAGGAATGTGAAAAGCCTGAGGCCTGTCAAAAACAACTGAAAAGTGCTGATGTGGCAGTGATGTAGCAGGCTGCTCCTACTGAAACAGAAAACCACAGTGAAAAAGCCCTGAAGGGAATGGCCACAAAGTCACAAGAGACTAGGCCTAAGATGGGCAGAAAGTGGTAAAGGGAAAAGTAAAATTAATATCAAATAAAGAAAAGTGGATAAATTGGAGGAAAAAGCAGGGAGGCCCCTTGAAGTGGAAACAAAAGAAGAATAGAAAAGGAAAAGTTTAAAAATTACAAAGACACCCCAGAATGGGTTACAAAAGCTTTGACAGATGCTGGGTAGAAAAGAACTGCTGATGGAAATGAATGGGACCTGAACAGGCCCTGCTGTTCAACAGCTACTGAAAATGAAAATGTAGAAATAAAAGAGGACACAAATGTTGAAACAGAAAATGCTGATGATACAAAAGAATTGGAGCAAACAGGAGATGAAGAGAATTCTATGGAAATAGAATTAAACACAATTCAGGAGGATAAAGAACAAAGCGAAAAAAGAGGAGAAAGAAAAACAAAAAGCGTGGGAAGGAAACACAAGAAGTTATTTTCAGAAGAACAAATAAAACAAGCCAAAAGGAGGAACGCAGTCCGCCTTAAATTTGGTGGTGGGGGGGGGGGCAGCTATAGATGCCCCAGACCGATTGCACGTAGGGAGAAACTTACTAAAGAAGACATGAAATTCTACCCCTATGAAATTTATGCACTCATACATGTTCCTGGAAGTGGAGAAGATACTAGTTTTAAAAATCTAGGGGGGGGGTTGGACAGATTCTGGAAACTATTTCATCAATTAACGACCACACCACAATGGAACTGATTTATAGCAATACCTTTGACTAAACCTGCTTTCAAAATTGTGACAGTGTTATTCAGAAATGAAGGAGTAAACGTGGCTGATATCTCCTTTTGGTTAAAACAAAGATGTATAGTGCATGGCCTCCCAGATCCCATTTTAGATGAAGAGTGCCTGTGGACGGGGCCGGGGGTAGAAATACAAAGTTACATTAAAATCGCTAAATGGTGAAATTCAGCACTTGGCAAATTTTCTTTTTGGGGAGAGAGAGGGGGGTAGTATTCTATGCAGGTCAGCCCGGGGCCTGCTATAGGTGCGGAGACGAAATCCATTTAAGCAGCTCATGCGAGCAAATAAAATGTGGATTATGTGGACTGATTGGGCACTGGGGAGCAGTCCTTTTTAATGTCTTTATAAGTGACATTGCAGAGGGACTGGAAGGAAAAGTATGCCTGTTTGCAGATGACACAAAGATCTGCAACAGGGTTGATACACAAGGAGGCGTGGAAAGGATGAGAAGGGACTTATTAAGGTTGGAGGAATGGTCAGAAGTACAGCAGCTTGGATTCAATGCAAAGAAGTGCAAAGTAATGCACCTGGAAAACAAATACCCAGGAAAAGATTACAGGGAGAGGCATCCCTCTGTGCAGACAGTTAGTGAGACCCCATCTGGAGTACTGTGTCCAGTTCTGGAGACCCCATCTCCGCAAGGACAGAGACAGGATGGAGTCAGTCCAGAGGAGGGCAACTAAAATGGTGCAGGGTCTGCAAGAGAAGCCATATGAGGAGAGACTAAAAAGCTTAATATGTATATGTATATAATATACACACACACACACACACCCTTGAGGAAAAAGGGGGGGGGGCACATGATAGAAACTTTTAAGTACCTCAGTAGAATCAACAAAGTCCAAGAGGGTAAGAGATGTGCAAGAACAAGGGGACACAATTTGAAGATAGAGGGAGGACGGCTCAGGGGCAATGTGAGGAAGTATTTTTTCACAGAGAGGGTGGTGGACGCGTGGAACAGCCTTCATGAGAAGGTTGTGGGGTCCAAAACTGTGAGAATTCAAGAATGCATGGGACAGACATAAGGCAATTCTTGTGGGGGTAGGAAGAAATAGGCTGTTGGTTAACTAGGATCTGCAGCTTATCCTGTAGGTAGGGAAATGGGCAGACTAGGTGGGCCAAGTGGTCCTTATCTGACGTCAAAGTCTATGTTTCTGTGTAAGAATAAAATCAAATGTAGTCTGTGTGAGGAGGAAGGACACCCCCAACACTGTCCCTGGGCTTCTCATAATAGTCCTAACCCGGGGGAAACGGCTGACCAAGATGTTTATCTGGCTAAAGCACAAAAGATGAAAGGCCAAGATGACAAGGTGGTATATGAAGCAAGGAATAATGAGGAATCTCACACCCAAAAAAAAAGAAAAAAGATAAGAGAAGCTGAAAATAAATAAATAAAATATGAAAAAAAACAAAAGGGATAAGTGGAAACCCATTTCACAATGGTAACAAGGTCCAGGAGGAAATCTCAACCCTGAGGAAAAAAACAGGAACAAATAAAGTGTCAAGGAAAGAAAAAGAGAGGGAACTGAATTATCCAACAGATATCAGATGTTACAAAAGAAAGACTGAGAGACAAAAGAAGAAGAATCTGTCATCTTGAGTGGATTTTTCAGAAGCAGAAGAAATAACAGATGGGGACACTACGGATATGCAGGCCTCGAAAAGGCGGAAAAAAGCAAAGAATGGTTGAAGGAGAAAAGGGAAAATTATTTTTTATTGAGAAACTGAAATGAAAACATTAGCATGCTTAACAATTAATGTGAACAGTATAAAAAATAAACATAAAAGAGCAGTTACTTTCTGAATTTTAATTGAATTGGACTATGAAATAATAATATTCCAAGATACTCGTTTACATACTACAGAAAAAGTAAAGCAGGCCCAAAAGAATTGGAGATGGGGGCCCTCACTGTGGTCCATATGGGGAAGAGAGGTATACGGGGGTAGGGATAGGTTTTGGTATACGGGAGGTGAAAGTAAATAAAATAATAGATTTAGTACCAGTAAGAATGTTCATAGTAGACCTGTACATTAGGAGTAGGGCAATGAGAGTAATAAATACATATAACCCGCAAACTAAATTGGATAGGAAGAAAATAATGAATCTAATAGAACCTTACATACACACATCTAAAATAGTTTTGTGGAGTGGTGACTAACTGCTGTTTAAGCAAAGAAGACTGGGGGAGAAGAACAAATAAAGTTTACTGCGACACAATGTTTCAATAATATTTTAAGGAAAGGGAATTTGACAGATGCTTATGAAGAACAAAGAAAAAACAGAAAATAGGTATTTCAAAGGAAAAGTCTCATCTAGGATAGATTTTTGGTTGGTAAAGAGAGACAAAGATTGAAAAAATAAAAGTAGTTCTGATGTAAACTTCAGATCATTTAGGAGTTAGAATGGTATTAGATATGAGTAATCAGTTCAAATTTGGAAAGGGTTACTGGGGAATGAATGTAGAGAAGATACAAGAAAAAGTGTGAGGAAAAAATGCAATATCTATTTAGAGCTAGGGAATCAGTTCAGGATTTATAAGACAATGTAGCTAGTACAGTTACGTAATAACTTACCGCAACAGTAGATCTTCGAGAACAGCTCTTGCAGCAGGAAACACCATTAGGACTGAATCTGACAGGCGCCAGGACCCCATGAAAAAATTCTAGTTAGCAATATCCAGTGGGAGACCACCCCTGACGTTTGCCCCGCCCCTGATATCCAGCATCATACAAAAGGGGAGGTCCCCCAGCATCCCTCAGTTCTCCTGCTGGAGACTCCCGGCATAAAGGTGAATTCTGAAGGAGAGACCGAAATCTGCTTCCAAAGGAAGACCCATGAAAACAATAATCTGATTGCGTCCGAGACGCCAAGTATGAAGACCAAACCTCCAGAGGGGAAGGTGGAAGGGAAACTACCTGTTGCAAAAGCTGTCCTTGAAGATCTACTGCTACAGTAAGTTGTTAGGTAACTGTACTATTTTACTTAGAGAAACAGCTCTTGCAGCAGGTTATACCATTAGGACTGATTCCCAAGCAGTAAGGGAATAAAATACCCTGATCGGGGGGAGGAGGAGGAAAGGAGGGCTCCTGGAGTGAACCGAAATTAGGACAAAAGTCCCTAAAGAACAGCCAGGCCGAAACCAGCCATGTGACTTGGTTCTGGTTAGATAATACCCGAGGATCCTATGCACATCTAATGTGTGCAAGAGAGCTTCCTCTCTGTTAGAGTGGTTGGGATAGTACACTGAAAGTTCAGTATCCTGACCGAGAGTTAAGGCTGAGACCACCTTGGGAAGAAAAGTACAGTTACGTAAGAACTTATCGTAACAGTAGATCTTCCAGAACAGCTCTTGCAGCAGGTTACACCATTAGGACTGAAGCCGGCAGGCGTCAGGACCTCACGGAAAAATTCTAGCTAGCTATCTTCAGCGGGGACCGCCCCCGACGTCGGTCCCGCCTCCGACGTCAGGCGTAGTACATAAGGAGGCGGTCCCGCCAGATTCTCCAGTTCTCCCGCCGGAGACTTCCGGACGTAGGCTGACATCGAATTGGGAGACCGAGATCCACCGTCAGAAGATAAAGGGTAAAAATCCTCGTTAAAAGGGTTTGCCATGCCTCCTCCAAGGGGAAGGTGGGAGTGGAGAGTTTTACGTAAGAGCTGTTCCTAAGATCTACTGTTACGTGTAAGTTCTCACGTAACTGTACTATCTTACTTCGAGACACAGCTCTGCAGCAGGTTACACCATTAGGACTGACTCCCAAGTAGTAGCGCAAAACATTCTGGGAGGAGGAAACTAGAAAGTACATTCCAGGTCCTGAATCTAGGACAGGAGACCCTGTAGCACAGCCAGACCGGAGCCGGCTCTTCGCCGTGAAGCGATGTCCAGGCTATAATGCCTGACGAAGGTATGTACAGAGCTCCAAGTAGCTGCAGCACAAATGGCAGAAGTGGAGACATTTTGAAGTGCTGCAAAGGAGGTGGCCACACCCCTAGTGGAATGGCCCCGGACTGCTCCTGGGAGGGGCTTTCATTTGATATCGTAACAGTATGAGATGCACTGGACAAGCCAGCGAGACAGGGACTGTTTGGATACTGGTTGGCCCATCATCCTTTCAGTAAAGGAAACGAAAAGTTGCTCCGAAGTATGAAGCTGCTTAGTTCTGCTCAGGTAGTACCTTAAGCTGCGGTGAACATCCAGGGTGTGAAGCAGCACCTCTCCTCTGTTAGAATAATTAGGGAAGTAAGACCGGCAGGTCAATATCCTGATTGAGAGTGAGTGTGGAAACCACCTTAGGCAAGAATTTGGGATTCGTCCTCAGGGATACTCTGTCCCGGTGGAAAATTAAATAAGGCTCTTTGCACATGAGAGCCTGAAGCTCAGAGACTCTTCTCGCTGATGTAACAGCAACCAAAAACAACGTTTTCCACGACAGAAAATGCAGCTCGCAATCCGCGGCAGGTTCAAAGGGGGGAGCGTGAGTTGCTCCAGGACAAACAGCAAGTCCCATGGAGGCACTGGGTCCTTAATGGGCGGCCTAAGGTGTAACACCCCCTCAAGAATTCTCGACAGGCATCTAATTGTGCCACTGTGCACTGTCCCACCAGGAGGTGATAAGCTGAAATGGCACAGAGGTGCACTTTAATAGAGGAGTAGGCGACCCGAACGGAAAAGGAGAGCAGGTACCTAACACCACTTTCACCGGACAACCTAAAGGGGAAAGAGACCGCTTGCTTATGCATCACAGATTAAAACAGCGCCATTTCATGGCGTACGTCACATGCGTTGCCGGCTTTCTGGCTGCAGAAAGAACTTCCGCAACCTCTTGCAAGACCCCGTGACGCAAGATGGCTATATCTCTAGGATCCATGCATGCAGGTTCAGTGAGCATAAGTCCAGGTGGACCAGTGAACCCTTCTCCTGAGACAAGAGGAGGGAGCTGAATGGCAACGGGAGCGGAGGTTCCCGGGATAGCTGAATTAGCAAAGGGAACCAGATCTGCCTGGGCCAGAAAGGGGCCACCAGGATCATTGTTGCATGCTCCCGCGCGAGTTTGAGAAGAACTTCTGATCAACGGAAGGAGGGAAAGCGAGAGGAATCTGTCCTGCAGGAGAGGGACAAGCGGCCTCTTCAGAAAACACCAGGCCCTGGATCTAGCGAGCAGAAATTGGGCAGTTTTATGTTGGATGGGAAGCAAACAAGTCCAATTCTGGAGTTCCCATCAAGAAACAGATCCTCTGCTACCTCCTGAGAAGTTCCCACTGTGGACTCTGGCCTGGGAGCCACTCCAGGCCATCTGCAATTGTGTTGTCCACCCGGGAACATGTACTGTGATCAGGTTCGCGGTCCGGATTACTCCAATCCCACACCCTCATGGCCTCCTGCAAAGGGGTAAGAGTGTGCGCCTCTGTTTGTTGAGGTAATACATCACCGCCTGTTGTCTGTCTGAAGCAGGAAAGTACTCAAGCGGATCTCTGACTGAAATGCCTGCAGGGCATAAAGGACCGCCTCATCTCTAGGACGCTGATATGGAGGTGGCCTCCAGAGGGGTCCACGTCTCCTGGGACTTCACCCCATCCAGGTGTGCTCCCACCCTAGACCTGAGGCGCCTGTGGAGGATTACCCTGGGGACGGGCGCTTGCTGAACGGACGCCCATAGAGAGTGTCCCTGGGTTCAGCTACCACTGCCAGTCTCGACCGCAGAGTGTTCGTGATTCTGACCGGATGCTGCATGTGGTCTTGCCTTTGGTCCCATTGCACCTTGAGCATCCACCGAGTTACCTGCATGTGAGCCTTGCGAAGGGACAGTAGGAATAGCCGCAGCCATGTGTCCGAAGCAAGCGAAGGACCGACCTGGCTGGGGCGGTCTTGTTCGACGAAAGCTCCCTGATGAGGGATCTGATGCGCTCCGCTCTGTCGTCTGGAAGAAATGCTCTTCCCTGAACGGTGTCCAGTACTACGCCTATGAACCACAGTTTCTGCGACTGTACCAGGAGAGACTTCTCGTGGTTGATTAGGATACCCAGAGATCGAAACAGGTCCTGGGTGCTCTGGATTGCCCATAACAATGCCTCTCTGGAGGCGGCCATGAGAAGCCAATCGTCCAGGTACGGGAACACATAATGGCCCTGTCTCCTTAGAGACGCTGCCACGACTGCCATGCATTTGGTAAAGACCCAGGGTGCCAATGACAGCCCGACTGGAAGGGCTCGGAACTGAAGATGATGGCCGAGAAACTCGAAGCGCAGGAACCTCTTGTGCGCTTGAGCTATAGGGATGTGCAGGTAAGCCGCCCTGCATATCTAGAGACGCTAAAAGGCGCCCTGTTTCAGCATGGGAATCAGACCCGAAAAGTTACTATCGCGGAATTTTGTAGGCGACCGACAAATTGAGGTCGCTGAGGTCCAGAATCGGATGGAGATCCCCGTCTTTGGAACCAGGAAAAGTGGAATAGTATCCTTGTCCTCTCTGGTTCTTCTGGGACGATTTCATCGCTCCCTTTGCAGGAGCACGGTACTTTGTCTGATCGATGACTTGTGCTGACCCGGTACCGGAGAGCAACGGAGGCCTCGAGGGTGGCTTTTCTCAATTCTATAGAGTGCCTCTTCCGACTAATCATAGAACCCACCTGTCGGTGGTTATAGTCTGCCATCCCGCAGGAAACTGCACGTGCTCCCCTGACCATGACGCCCCATTGATCCTGAGGCAGGGGCCGGGAAGGAGTCAGGCTGTGGCGCTGAGGGTCCCACTGGCTGGACCGGCTTAGGAGTGCGCTGGCTTCACTCATGGTTGTTTCTGGGCTCTGCGAAACCGAGCTCTCTCTGTTGTGGAACGGGCAGGACTGTTGTCTCTGCATCCGGCCCACGAATCGGCTTTGGTTCCTACAAAGGAACTAAGCTTGCTGGTACATGGCCTGAACTGACCTCACCGCCTTCCCGGCCTCTTGGAGTTTGGTAATTATCTTCTCTGAGGGTTTACCAAACAAAACTTCTCCCTCGAATGGGGCGTCCATGATGTTTTTCTGGATGTCCGGGGTAAAACCGGAGACACTGAGCCAAGAGTGCCACCGGAGGCATATGCCTGAAGCTGCTGCTCGGGCCGAGGAGTCCGCGGAGTTGTACGCAACTCGTAGCACCTGGGTTCCCACGTCCGAACCCGTACTGAGGAGCTGCAACATCTCCTTCTGCTCACCTTCCGGCAATTTCTCAGCCGCATCCAGACCCTGCTCCCGCAGGGCATTTTGGAACTGCACCATGTGGGTCAAATAATTCAGGGATCTGATGGCACAGGTAGCGGAAGCATACATGCGCCTACCCATGGCGTCCAGCTGCTTGGACTCTGGGTCCGGTGGCAGGGTGCTCAGATGTTGCGGTCTCTGGGACCAGTCATGAGAGGCTGTTATGACCAGAGAGTCAGCCTGAGGATGCCGAGTCAAGTACTGGTCTTCTCTTGGAGCCTTGTACAAGCGGTCAGCTTTCTTCGGCATCGCCGGGAGCGAATATGGAAACTTCCACGCTGCCTTGGTGACGTCCACGAAAGTGTCTACCAAGGGTGGCACCACCACAGGCTTGGGGTCCTTCTGCCGAAGATACTTCGCAAGTCGTAGCCTTTCGGGGTCTAACTCTTCCGCGATCCCATCCCATGTTCTCTGATGTGTCTCTATAATATCCGAGAACGGAGGGTCATCCGGAGGAGACTTTGGCAGCCTGGGCGGGTCCGGAGAAGGGATGGAGAGGGGAGATGGGATCTGGATGTTAAACTTCTGATCCCGTGTCCTCCGCCGGGGTGAACGGGCTGCCTTCTGGGTCTCTTGGGACTGGGTGACCTAGAAGAGGATCTGGACGGAGGTCTCCTTTTATCTAGTCTCACCCTTGGAGGGGTCCTGGGCTCCCGGGGAGGAGGTAACCGGCCTGCAGACCCAGACGGAGAAGGGGGCACAGGAACTGGAGGAGCAACCGGTGTAGGAGGAGGAGGAGGAGGAGGAGGAGGTGGAGTGGGGACCATGTCCTTTTTGATGGTATCCCACCAGTAAGTGAAAAGCTCCTTCACCTCTGAAAAAGAAAGGCCCGACGACAGCCCGGGCGCCGGTGGACGGTCGCCGGTCCCGTGTCGGATCCACAGGGGCCGTGGCTAGGCGAGGGTTCCTGGGAGTCTCAACAGGACCGGGTCACCCGCCTGGTCTCGGGCTGAGTTAACCTCCTCAGTGATGGTCTCCTGACCGACGCCGGGTCGGAGGCGCCGGGGTCCTCTTCTCAACTGGAGCAGGCGCTGGTCCCCTACCAGCATCCGTGATGAGATGGCCTGGCCGGGCGACGGTCTTCTGACGGATTTCGACGGCTCTGGGACCTGTGGCGCAGAGGCCGACGCCAGACGAACCGGCGTCGGGTCCAGCGGTTCTAAGTGAGGTGAGCCTTGGTTTTCCAGTGAAGAGGAGGAGGCAAGGAAGCAGACCTGACGTCGGGTTCAGAATGGCGGGAACCCGACTTGTGGTGATGGTGGCGACCCCCGACTTAGCCAGGGCCTTGGAGGACGAGGAAGGCCTGGAAGTCTTGGCCTGAGAAGAGGATGAAGACTTTCTCACTGCAGCAGGTGAAGGCTGAGAGCTGGCCCGGGAAGGAGAGCGGTCGGACCTGGAGTCAGAGCTGCGCGAATCGGAGGCCCTAGACGGGGACCTGGAAGGGGCCTTCTCCCTATGTTTCAGCATACTTGGGCTTTCATGAAGAATCCCTGGAAGCCATGGTCTTGAGTTGCTCTCTAGCAGGAATGCCTGTAGTGCCTTCTGGCGACGGATCCGGGTTCTGCTGTTGAAACCCTGGAAAAGGTGCAGGACCGGTGTCGGGTCTGGGCCTAGGCATTGATACAGGCCGAAAGCGGATCCGTGAATGGGATCTGCTTCCACAGGCGATTCTTCGAGGAGTGACCGAGGTCGGAGAGGACATCAGAGAAAAACTGAACTCAGAGAACGAATTTCCGTGAGGAAAACACTTTACCATGCATTGCGCTGGCTAGAAACCAAACCAAGGGTCTCAGAGCATGCAAGCGACGGGCGCGGAAGAATTGGGGAATCTGGCGACCGCCTCTTATGTATTACGCCGCCTGACGCTGGACCGACGTCGGGGTGGTCCCTGCTGAAGATAGCTAGTTAGAATTTTTCCATGGGGTCCTGACGCCTGTCCTTCAGTCCTAATGTGTAACCTGGCTGCAAGAGCTGTGTCTCAAGCAAGATCTTAGGATTTGGTCCTTAAGACACACTGTCCTTGTGAAACCAAGTAAGGTTTCTTTACACATGAGCACATGAAACTCAGACTTTCTGGGGAAGTAACTCAACTAAAATATGTGTTCCAGAGAGAACCATAGTCTCGCAACCCGCCCACTGGTTCAAACAGGGGCGGAGTGAGCTGCTCTCGGACAAAAAAGAATATCCCAAGGGGACTCGGACCCTGATAGGAGGTCTTAATGGAGGATGCCGTGCAGGAAAGCACGGGAGGCCTCTAGCTGCGCTAGAGACCTCTGACCTACCAGGAAATGGTATGCCGAAATGACACATAGGTGTACCTTCATGGAGGAATAGGCAAGCCCTGATTCCTACAGGGATAGGAGGTAGTCCAGCACTGACTTCTCAGGGCAGTCAAGTGGGGCTAAGCCACGGGCCTGAGCAAAAGATTGAAACCTGGCGTTTCATGGCGAGGTGGCATGAGTGGAGGGTTTCTTGCTGCTACTAAGACATCCGCCACGTCCTGCGAAACCCCGCATCTACGTACAGCTATGTCCCTAGGAGCCAGACGTGCAGGTTCAGTGACCCGAGGTTCGGGTAGACCAGGGAGCCTGCTTCCTTGGACAACAGGTGTGAGCTGGCTGGCAAAGAAAACGGTGGTTCCTGAGCCAGATGGTGCAGGAGTGGGAACCAAATTTGTCTGGGCCAAAAGGACACCACTAGGATCACTGATGCTCCCTCCTCTCGGAGCGTCAGTAGAGCCCTCTGGATCAAAGGGAAGGGTGGGAAAGCATAGAGGAACCTGCCCGTACAGGAGACGGACAACATGTCTTGCCAGAAAACACCAGGCCCTGGATCTACCGAGCAGAAATTGGGCAGTTTTGCGTTGGATGGGGACGCAAATAGGTCTAAATCTGGTGTCCCATATCTGCGGTACAGATCTTCTATTACTTCTTGCAGCAGTTCCCATTCATGAGCCTTGGCCTGCGACAGGCTCAGGCAATCTTCGATGGTGTCATCCACCCCGGGAACATGCACTGCAGTAATCTCTGTGCCGTGCTGTAGTGTCCAATCCCACTCCCTCTTTTCCTCCCTGCAAAGAGGGTAGGAGTGGGCACCTCCTTGTTTGTTGATATAGTACATCACCGAGGTATTGTCCGTTTATAACAGTAGGAGACCTGGTGTGATCTCTGACTGAAAGGCCTGTAGAGCATACAGGACCGCCCTCATTTCCAGGATGTTGATGTGGATGTGAGACTCCAGGGTCAACAAGATCCCTGGGTCCTGACTCTGTCCAGGTGGGCTCCCCCAACCGGACCCCGAAGCGTCCGTGGAGAGAGTCAGTTGGGGCAGGCACTAAAATGGGGACTCCTCTGGAAATGTGCTCTGGGACGAGCCACCATTGCCAATCTCGGATGACTGCATCCAAGATCCTGACTGGCTGCTGCAGTTGATTCTGCTTTTGGTCCCACTGAGCTCGAAGCATCCACTGGGTAACCCTCATATGAAGTCGAGCTAGGGGAACCGTTGCAATGGCCATCGCCATGTGTCCGAGCAAGCAAAGAATGGTCCTGGCTGGGACCGACTTCTTTTCCATCATATCCCTTAGAAGGGACCGGATGCGTTCCGCCCTGTCCTGAGGCAGGAAAGTCTTCCCTTGATCGGTGTCGAGAACTGCACCGATAAACTGCAACCTCTGTGAAGGGACGAGGCACAACTTCTGGTTAATAGTAATGCCCAGCGATCCGAAAAGAGAATGAGCGTCTTGAATAGCGGCTATCAAAGCCTCGGGAGGGAGGCCATGAGGAGCCAGTCGGCCTCATGTACAGGAACACACAGTGGCCCTGTCTCCTGAGAGCTGCCAACTGCCACACGATTTCAGAAACACGCGAGGCGCCTCAACAGACCAAAGGGGAGTGCTCAGACCTGGCAGGAGCCCCAGGAACCTCGGGCAGGAATTTCTGTGCTCGAGTGATGGGGAGATGGAGGTATGCATCCTGCATGTCCAGCAACGTGAGCCATGCGCCCTGCTTGAGCATGGGGATGAAACCCGTAAGAGTGACCACGCGGAAGTGTTTGTACAACACGAATGTGTTGAGATCACAGAAGTCCAGGATGGGGCGCAAGTCCCCTGTCTTTTTTGGAACCAGGAAGAAGTGTGAATAATATCCTTCTCCTCTCTGGTTCTGTGATACTGGTACTATGGCATCCTTGTCCAGGAGTGCCAAGATCTCTTCCTGTATGAACAAGGCATGCTGACCCGGATAACGGGACAGCAGAGGAGACCTTGATGGTGGGCGGTCGAGGAACTCGATAGTGTGTCTTTGACTAACTGAAGAACCCACCGGTCAGAGGTTATCCTCTACCACCCTGATAGGTGGTAAGAGATATGACCCCAACCCTTCCTTCCCTCTGATCCAGAGGTGGGGCAGAGGCCAGGAAGGAGTCATGCTGTGGTGGTGTTGGTTCTGGCAGTCTGGGCAGATTTTTGGTGTTTCTGGCCCTGGCTTGCAGACAATCTTGGTTGACTCTTTCTGTTAAAATTGCCCCTTGGTTGCTGGCCGGAATGTGGCTGTTGTCGTTGCTGCTGGCTGCAAAACCGATTCTGGTTCCTATGAATGGAACCAGCCTTAGGTCTGTACATGGCTTGTACAGTCCTGACTGCCTTCCCGGCATCCTGTAAAAACAAGTTACTCACCTGTAACAATAGTTCTAGGAGTGGTATATGTTGTTCATCCACACTCTTTGGCATGTCCCTTTCCCCTTTAAATCTTGCCGGAACTCTTCGTTGGCTCCTCCCACCCACCCGGTGGTATATCCTCGCTCCGCCCCATGACGCCAGATCTCAGCCCGCTGGAAGCAAGGTGATGCGCCTAAAGCCGGGGAGGTCAGGTGGGTACGTGTGGATGAACAACATATACCACTCCTAGAACTACTGTTACAGGTGAGTAACCTGTTTTTCTAGGAGCGTGGATATGTTGCTCACCCACATTCTTTGGCAGACTCCTAGCAGTTCTCCGGGAGGAGGGAGGCAAGGCGCACACCCACTACTTAGGAAACAGAGATTGGAGAACCGAGGCCCCAAAACCAGCATCCCGACGTGACTCAAGGTCGATGTGGTAATGAAAGTGTTTGCCGACTTCCAGGTAGCAGCCAGACAGATTTCCTGGATAGGGATGTCCCTGGAAGCAGCCACCGATGCAGCAGTATGGCGGGTAGAATGAGCTCTTATCTCTCTGGGAGGCTCCTTGCCCACCAACTCATAGCACAGACCTATGCATGATGTAATCCATCTTGCAATAGTCTGTTTGGCTGCAGGTCTGCCAGAAGCGGCTTCAGCGTAGGTGACAAACAGCTGGCGAACCTCACCCTGAATTTCCACCATCCTCTCCTTGTAGTAGGAGACAGCACGTCTAAGGTTCAGGGTATGGAGCCTGTACTCGGCGTCCGAGGTGTAGTTAGGGTAATATACCCGCAGAGTCGACACCTGGTTAAGGTGAAACTCTGACACCACCTTCGGAAAGAATTTTGGGTGGGGCACAGGACAACTTTGTCCCTGTGAAAACAGGTAAGGGAAGTCCACCAAAAGCACCTGGAGCTTCCCTGTCCTTCAGGCTGATGTGATAGCCACCAGAAAGTCAGTCTTCCACGACAAGTGTGAGAGCTCACACTTGTGCATGAGTTCGAATGGCTTGCCCATGAGCTTTGCCAAAACCAGCAGAAAATCCCACGGAGGTGGAGGTTCACGCATCGGAGGGGATATGTGATCCAGGCCTTTGAAAAAGCGCCTGACCACTGTCTCCTGTGCCAATATCAACTGACTGGCCCATGCCCAGTAAGCAGAGATGGCTGCTAGGTGCACCTTAAGGGTCGATGACCGAAGACCCCCTTTGGAGAGAGGGAGACCAAATGTAGTCTAAAATGTTAGCCACAGAGCAGGATAAGGTGTCCAGACTCTTACCCTGACACCAAATGGAAAACCTTTTCCATTTGAAGGCATAACATTTCCTGGTCGATTCCTTATGAGATGCCTCCACCACAGTGTAGACATTCTCGGAAAGACTCAGAGCCTGGAACTCTAGCCGCTCAGGTACCAGGCTGTGAGGTGCAGAGACTGAAGGTCCAGATGGAATACCTTCCCCTGGTTCAATGATATCAGGTCCAGGAGTGTAAAAAAGCTGCTCCGGGGCCCTGCAGCTGAGGCAGAGGAGATCTGGATACCAGAACTGGCAGGGCCAATCTGGGACTACCAGGATTACCTTCGCCTTGTCCCTCCTGACCTCGAGTAACACCTTGTGGATCGAGGGAAAGCATAGAGGAGGCCTGGGGTCCATGGCCTCGAGAAGGCATCCCCCTGCAGCGAGCCCTGCTGGGGGGGGGGGAAGTGGGCATGGTACAGCCTCAGCTTGGTGTTCTCCCTGGAGGCAAACAGATCCACCAGCGGTTTGCCCCAACGGGAGAACAGATTGTAAGCTACCTCTGGATGGAGAGACCACTTGTGGGATGTCTGGCCTATGCGGCTGAGAGCATCCGCCAGTTGGTTCGAGAATCCTGCCACATGGATGGCAAGGAGATCCACCTCCAACCGGCTGACGAGGGTCCAGATCCGGAGCGCCTCCTTGCATAGCAGACAGGAGTGTGTGCCGCCCTGTTTGTTGAGGTAGTACATGGTCGTGGTAGTGTCCGTCTGAACTTTAACCACTTGACCCTGGAGCTGAGGCGCGAAAGCGGACAGTGCCAGTCTGACTGCTCTGAGCTTCAGCAGGTTGATGTGGCATCAGGACTCCTCGGGGGTCCAGAACCCATGGGCTCTGTTGTCCCCATGTGGGCTTCCCAGCCCATGAGAGCGGCATCGGTCGTGAGAACGATCGTTGGCTCGGGGCGGACAAACGGGATCCCTTCCTGCAGACGACTTGGGACGGTCCACCATTGGAGAGCATCCCACATCTTCTGGGTGACAGGGACCAGCTGGTTGAAAAGACCCCGACGCTGAGTCCACTGAGCGGCCAGCTCCCACTGGAGGGGGCGCATGTGCAATCTGGCCCAACGGACCACTGAGGTGCACACCGCAATGTAACACAGAAGGCACAGGAAGTCCCGGGCAGGGCGCAAGTGCCCAACCAGAAATGACTGGGCAAAAGAGGAAAGAACCTCCATCCTGTCCGCCGGGAGCAGAGCTCTGGCTTGACAAGAGTCGAGCTCTGCCCCGATAAAGCCCATCACCTGAGAGGGCACGAGTTCCGACTTGGCCTTGTTGATCAGGAAGCCTAACTGGGAACAGGTTCGGAGGGCCAGGTCCCTGGATCTCTCCACCTCCTACAGGGAGGAACCCGCCAGGAGCCAATTGTTGTGGTAGGGGTATATCAGAACCCCTTGACGCCATAAATGGGCTGCCACCACTGCAATGCATTTGGTGAAGACCCGAGGGGCCGATGACAGGCCGAACGGCATGGCTTGGAACTTGTACAGGGTCCCTTCGACTCTGAAGCGGAGGAACCGCTGGTGGGACAGACGGATTGGGACGTGAAAGAACGCGTCCTGTAGATCTAGTGAACAGAACCACATGTTTTGCTCCAGAGATGGTATGATCTCGAGTTACCATCCGGAAGGTGCAAGACCTGAGATATTGATTCAGGTCGTGGAGATCTAGGATGGGGCGCCAACCCCCAGTTCTCTTGGGCACCAGGAAGTACCTGGATACGAAGCCTGGGTCTGTAGGAGGATCCGGCACTGGAGCTACAGCCTCCTTGCAGAGGAGCTGAGCAATATCGTCCTGAAGGGCCGACGGAGTTCCAACTGAGATCCTTTCCTCCTGCGGGGCACGGGCTCGGCAAGGAGGGTACTGCTCGAACTCTAGAGGCAGTCCCCGACCGACCACTTCCAGGACCAGGCAGAAAGAAAGTGGTGGAGCCAGCCCCCTATGGGAGGACCCAGAACTGGCGTGACAGGAGTAGGGGTGGCCACCACCGACCCGTCATTGCTCAGGCTTAGGAGGAGGAAGCTCCTGGACCAGCACCTCGGCCTCCTTTGTGGGGCTGCTGGGGACCCTGCTTGGGCCTAGAACGCCAAGCTTGAGCCTGCTGTTGCTGCTGACCTCCCTGGAAGGGGTGCTGTCTAACCGCAGGAGAAGAGTGCCGAAAGAGCTTCTTCTTGCACTTCTGCCGGTTCTTGACCGAAGAATCCTTTGCAGAAGTGGCATCCAAGGTGGCACTGGACTGCTCTATGCGCTGGAGGTGACCTGCCACTCCCACACCGAAGAGGTCGGTGCCAAGGAAGGGCACATCAGCTAATTTGTGCTGAGTATCCGCCGGAAAAGAGGATAATCTCAGCCAAGCCCTGCGACGAGTGGCCACTGCAGCTGCTAGTGAACAGGCACAGGAATCTCCAATATCCAAAGCCGTCTGAAGCTGCTGTTTTGCAGCAGCACGGCCCTGGTCACGGACTTGCTTAACCGTGGTCTGCATGTCCACTGGAAGATGGAAGACTTCATCTAGCGACCCCAAGAGGGAGTGAGAGAAGTGTGCCATGATCACTGCCGAGCTGGCCTGATGAAGGCCCAAGGATGAGGCCGCATATACCTTCCAGGCAGAGTGGTCCATATTTTTGGACTCCTTGTTTGGAGGGTGGTCAGTATCCACTGAGCTACCTGTGCGTCTAAACACTGAGGCAGTCAAAAGGCTCTCGGCCGAGAGATGCTCAGTGAAGCCCGCCAAGGACCCCATGGGTACAGTGTACTTGCGAGCCATGCGGGCAGACAGAGCCGGGCAAGAGGCAGGGCACTGCCATAGCTCAAGGGCCTGGCCAACAATGGCTTCGGCCACTGGGAAGGCCTCCGTCGGGGTATCCCCCCCTCTTAAGGATATCCGCCTTCTTTTGGATAGGCTGCAAGGGCATACCAGTGGACTCAGAAATAAGTCGAAGGATGCCCTGGAAAGAGGAAGGACCTTCCTCCAGGCCTGTCACCGACAACTCATCATCAGGGTGTGAGTGAAGACCAGTGTTATCAGAGTCCGAGGAGTCGGGATACAGGGGTCTCCCGCCTATGTCCCCTTCAATACACCGAGGGTGATGGGGAACAACAGTGATGGACAGACGACGGGGCAGGCCCATATCTGTCCGATCCTCCGAGGGGGCCCCTCTCTGAGGCTGCTTAGGCGGTGGCTCCACCAAAATTGGTGGGTAGACCGGAATAGGCTGAACCGGACTGCGTGCCGGTCCTACCAGAGGAAGAACCGGAGTCTGCAGTGCTGGAGTCGGCGTCGGCCTAAGAAGCTGGGGCCAAGTAATGGCCGGTATAGCCGCCTTTTGACCAGTCAGAATCAGCTGTTACCACATGAGGTCCTCATAACGTTGACAGAGCTTCCATCGAAGTCTCTCCTCGTCCGAGGAGGATGAGGATGAGGATCGGTGGTGGCGCCTCTTCTGGGAGTGTCTGTGACCTTTTTTCAGTTTTTCAACCGACAGGGTCCTAGTTTTTGATAGAGTCCGACGGTGTCGGCTCTGTGGATCGGGAGAGGCCGGATTCCGTGAAAACAGAGGTTCTGGCTCCTGTCCCTCGATCGGGATACCCGGAGGACGGGTCTCCTCGTCGGGGAAAGAAAGGATGGGTGTCCTCTCCAATGAGTTGTCGAGCGGGATCGGCGACAATGGCTCAATCAGGTCGAGAAATCTTGGCCGGTTCTGCCGTATCCTTGGCCTCTGTGCCTTGGCCTGACGGAAAGTCCGAGAAGCCGGCGGCCGAGGAAGCAATCTTGACTGAGGTAGAGACCGCCAGGTCCTGAGACTTGGACCGCTCTCGGTCCCAGGAATGTCTTCTTCGGACAGAAGATTTAGAGTGCTTGTCCCTTTTCTTACGGCGGGAGGAGTGAGAGCCTGAGGGCACCTCACCCTTGGTAGGGAGAGACTGGCACAACTTCCGAAAGAACCCAGTGAAGGTGGAGCCCAGGTTAAGCGGCACGAAAAAGCTTTGGCTGGCCGAAGCTTGAGCAGCTTCCTCTTGAAGCCGCCATCTGGTCGAGCTGCTCAGCGGATCCCACGGTCGCAGAAACCGCCCACCTGGCCTCCTTTGATTTCACCGGTGGATTGCGAAGCTCTGGTCTCCCTAGCTTTAGGCGCGCATGGTCATGCTGGACGTTGGGATGGAAGACCACACAGATGTGCAAGCGGTGGTGTCATGCACGACACCCAAGCAATAAACGCACGAGAGGTGGGGATCGGTGCGAGACATTTTCTGTCTGCAAGGACACCGGCGAAACCCGGGGGACGACTTGTCCTCCATGTCCGATGCACTCGGATTGGAATCATAAACTCTTACGAGTTTCAGAGAAAGCAAATGCAGCGAAAACAGTTGATTAGAATCCAGGGCTTACGGTACTTGCAGAAGTAGCATGAGGGAACCTGAATCTTCCAGCGGAAAGGAAGATCTTGCGTCATGGGGTGGAGCTGTGGTATATACCACCCGGGTGGGTGGGAGGAGCCAGCTTGAAAATTTCCGGCAAGATTTAAAGGGGAAAGGGACATGCCAAAGAGTGTGGATGAACAACATATCCACACTCCTAGAACTTAGTGATTACTCTTTCTGATTCTTCACCAAACAGGAAATGACACGTTATATATAGCAGCCAGGATGTTGTTCTGGACATCCGGGGTAAAACTGGAGACCCTCAACCAGGAGTACCTCCAGAGACAAATGCCTGTAGCTCGCCCTGGCCGACGAGTCCGCTGAATCAAGCGGCCAGGGACTGGGTCCTCACATCTGACTCCAGTGTGGAGGAGGTTGAGAAGCTCCTCCTTTTCCTCTCCTTCCAGGAAATCCTTAATAAGGTCTTGACCCTGTTCCCACAGGGCGTTCTGAAATTGCACCATGTCCGTTAGGTAATTGAGAGACCTTATAGAACATGTAGTGGCAGCGTACATGCGTCTCCCCGGTGAATCTAGCTGTTTAGATTCCTAGTCCAGTGGCTGAGTGCTCAGATGTTGAGGTCTTTGGGACCGGTCGTGTGAGGCTGTAATGACCAGAGAATTGGCCAAGGGTTGCTGAGCCAAACAAGGGTCCTCTGTGGTGCCCTATAAAGGCAGTCAGCCTTCTTTGGTACTGCTGGAGTGGAATGCGGGTGTTTCTATGCTGCCTTGGTGACATCCATAAATGTATCCACCAGCAGTGGGACCACCACTGGCTTAGGATTTTTTTGCCCGAGGTACCAAGCAAGGCCTTGTTTTTCAGAGTCTAAGTCTTCCGTCTCCCACCCCATATTCTCTTGGATGTGCCTCATGATATTGGAAAAAGAGGGATCATCTGGTGGTGACCTGGGCAGGTCCCGTGGGTCGGGTGAAGGTAGACTGATTGGAGAAGGCAACCTGGAAGTGTCTAAAGTATCCGGCCTTGAGTCATCCCCTGGCAGAGTAAGCCATCTGTCTCCAGGGCGTTTAGGTGGGTGGTCACTGGGAGACCTGGACGGGGGTCTTCTTTCTCGTGACCTGCCCCTAGGAGGTGGTGTGGGCTCCTTAGGTTCAGGAGACACTCTGTTGCCAGGTTCCTTCGGAGAAGGCTGCGGAGGTTTGGTGGGCACGTCCTTTTTAATGGTGTCCCACCAAAAGTTAGATGTCCTTCACCTCTTGCAGATTTAAGCCAGGCATCGGTGCCTGCCTGTCAACAGGATCAAGTGTCCACCTTGGAGTTTAGCCGGGTTGGGCGTGGGCAGTCAGACGTCCTCAGTGTCACCTGTCTGGTCGTCAGGCATGGTGGTTTCATTCTCTTCCGAGGACCCCTGGCAACCGGTGTCAGCCGGCGTAGGTGGGGCTGGCGTCGGTTCTTTGGCCCATTTAGTGGTCGCCGGGATGCTTGCCTGTTTGGGCTCTGAGGTTCACTTGAGGGACGTTAGCTCAGTAGTCTTTCTAGGAGGGGCGTCAGGTCTTCTTGAAGGTTGGGAAACCGAATGGTGGATGGAGTCCAGTGTCGGTCTGATGCATCAGCGCCCTTCTTCGGGGCCGGTTTGGACTTGTGCCAGTCCGAGGCCTCGGCCTGGATGCAGAGCCGGAAGCCCAGCTGTCCGTCTTCGTCTTAAGAGGCTGAAGGGAGACTGTCCGTGAGCTTCCCTAAGACTGTACCTTCACTGGAGGGGGCTGAGAGTGAGCCTGGAAGGGGGACCTATCCAACCTGGTGGAGCTGGAACTGGCCCTGGATTCCAAGGCCCAACTCAGGGATCTGGCTCTGTCCTTGTCCCAGTCATTTTCACAGTGTTTCCAGGACTTATGGTGAGAAGATTTCCCCCTGGAGAAAGGGTCTTTCTCCATAGCTTTTAATTTGTCTTCTAGAAGGAGCCCCTGGAGAGCTTTTTGGTGGTGGATCCTGGTCCTGCTGTTGAACTGCTGGCAAATGGAGTAGACATTGATGTCGTGCTCTGGGCCTAGGCACCGGTCTTTAAACAGAATCTGTTTGCCGCAAGCGCACTTCAAGGAGTGTCCTTCGATAGGAGTCTGAGAAGAAGACATGCAGGTGATTTTCAATAAGAAATACTTGATTTAGGGGCGTCGTTAAGTCTGCTAGTTGCATCAATATGTGACGGTGCAAGAGTCGACGAGGGAAAAGAACTGAGAGATGCTGGGGACTTCCCTTGTATGATGCCGGACGTCGGGGTGGGGTCGGATATTGCTAGCTAGAATTTTTCTGTGGGGTTCTGATACCTGCCGGCTTCAGTCCTAATGGCATAACCTGCTGCAAGAACTGTTTCTCAAAGTAAGATTGGTGGGAAGATTCTAAAAAAAGGCATAAAAAAAATTTGATGTTTGAAATGTCACGGAAATGTTAGATGACTTATTATAAAAAATATTTGGGGCCAAGCGCAAGGTTGTGCAAACCATATACATCACAAGTTCAAAATAAAATAAATGAATCAGAAACAATAACAGAGATTAAAAAGCACAAATGAAAGTTTTTCAATATAATAGAGTTAAATCATTAATAATGGCTCAAAAAAGTGGGACTCAAGGTACGAAATTCCAGACAAATCCTTTTGAGAGTAGCACAGAAAGAGTTAAAAATAGAGTTATGTACGGTTTAATATATAGTGGAGGGAGTATGCAAACGAATATTAATCAAAACAAATTGTACAGTTACATTTAAGAGATAAATTTCAGAAACAAAAAGGGGAAAGAAGAATAGAATTCTTAGAAAAAGCTATATTACCTCAAATAGGGGAATACAGGCCAGGGCTTTGAAAGAAGCAAAAAAAAACCTAGTGAAGTTAAAGAAGCAATAAGGTCCTTAATCATAACAGCGCCTGGTATTGGCGGAATTCATAATGCCTTTTATAAAAAGTATGAAGTGGATATGACAAATATGCTGACTAAAGTTTTTAATGAAATATTTCAAAGAGGGATTATGACTGATGATATAAAATAGGAGTTAGGACTTTCTTACATAAAAAGGGGACAAAGCAGACATTAAAAATTGGAGGCCAATAAATCTTTTAACATCAGACTACAAAATATTAGCCACAATAATAAATAAAAGAATAAGTTCCTTTGCAGAGCAATTAGTGTTACATATGCAAACTTGTGTGCAATACCTGGGAGAGATATCAGACAAAACTTGATATATTTAAGAGAATTAATAAATGAAGCAAAAGAAGAAAGATCAAAATGTTTTTTGTATACTTTAGATCAAGAAACTGCATTTGATGCTGTAAAACATGAATATATGTGGGATGTACTAAAAAATTACAACATACCAGAAACATTTTTTTTTTTTGTAAATATCGTTTTTATTGATATTTTAACTTATTTACACATAAGTCAGCCAGACCATCATCCATAGTTAAAGTACATGCATTTCAGAGGCAATCTCAGTGAGGACAATGTTCCCATAGCATAGTAATACTTTGCAAAACCCAAAATAAAGAAGTTCTACCTTTTATTCATATTAGCTCCACATTCAGCATGTTAAAACCCAGGCCCCACCATCCGAGGTATCGGCCTACCATAGTCCATGCTGGGTGGTCTATAGTCTGCTATTTATGAGGTCACCAGACACAATGTAGCTGTGGTGCCAGTCTCCAGGGTTAATCTCCAACCATCCCCCCATCAAGGGGCTCGGTGAGGGTGCCCCCCCCCCCGGAAGGCGAACCATCCACCCCCAATAATGGATCAGACCCCCTCACGACCCGGCCTCAAGAACCAGCGAGATGGGTGGAGAGGGAACCCAAGAGGCCCACAGAGCCTCCCCATCCTCATGGAACAAAAGTTGGGTCCTTTAACATATAATACATCTGCCATCGGATCCACTTAGCCTTAAATTTCCCTTCTTGGTTGTTTAGGCTATGTGTTATTTTTCCATGACATAGATTTGTTTGGTAATAGACCACCAGTCTTGTATGGTGGGCACTTTCAAGGCCAGCCAGTGTTTTGTGATAGCCTTTTGACCACTGTGAGGAGTATAGTAAGAGGTGTCTGGTCATAATACACATATTGCGGGCAGGACCAGAAACAGCACCGCCTCCATTGTCAACTGAAACTGGGGTCAAATATCTGCTGAAAATGGTGTTGCAGACAGGCAAGGGCTTCAGAGAGGGCAGCTCCACATCACATGGGTGTGGTCAGCCCTTGTAGCTCATGAATAAGCGCCAGCAACCCAGTCCCCGGCCCGGTATAATGCCCCGTGAATCATGGGGTTCTAAAATAACGAATTAAGCATTTCCAAGAAAACCTCTCCAAACATGCGAGCTGGATACCTTAGCTGAATATTTCCAAGCTTTTTGCCAGTCCTCCGGGCTATCAAGTAGCCTGCTTCTTGGCTCCAACAGTCTCGGATACCATCTATGCTAGCGGAACTCTGGGTCCTCAGTGACCGATAATACATTGATATCAGGTTGCTTTGCCCATGTGTCTTAATATGTACTGTAAGGGTTTGTATTAGTGATGGGATCCGCTCCTGGTCCCAGATTTCCAGGGAAGACACTCCATGTAATGCCTGAGCTGTAGATAACGGAAGAAGTCTTCCTTTGGGATACCAAATTCCTTTTGAACTTCATTAAAAGCCCACATTATACCTCGTCTGACTATTTGACTTAGATATTTTAAGCCTCTCCTCTCCCACTGCTGGAAGCCTCCACCAAGAGCCCCCGGAGGGAAGTCACTCAGACTGGGGATTGGACATAGGAGAGGCGCAAATATAGATAATTGATGGCTGTTTTGAATATGATGCCAGCCCCTAACCGAGCCTTCAAGCCAGGGGTTCCCCTGAGAGAATCTCCTCCCAGTATCCCTGGGTTTATACAGGAAGCTATGAAACATATAATCGGCCTTCAGAACCCGTTCAATGTCTAGCCAGTGAGGGTTATTTGTTCTGGTTTGCCTGGACATCATATATGTTATGCTTGCCGCCTGGTGATACAGCCTGAAGTCTGGGAGACCCAGGCCCCCCTCATCCCTAGAAAGGGTAAGAATTTTAAAGCGTACCCTAGGTCTCTTGTCGGACCATATAAATTTGGTAATATGTCTGTTTATCTCCTTAAAGGTCTGCTTAGGGATCTGTATCGGAATATTCTGGAATAAATATAATGCTCTGGGGAGGGAAATCATTTTAATTAGGTCAATCCCGCGTGCCAGTCCATAGGGGAAGGCCGCCCAGGCGGCCAGGTCTGTTTTAAGTTGCTCCACTAATGGGACATAATTGTACTTATAAAACTCCCGGGGGGATTTCGGTATATGTACACCAAGGTATTTAAGTTTTCTTAAATCCCACTTCCCGGGGACAGCGGTTTTTGCCCCTGTGGGAGAATAATGGAAGGGGAGCATCTCAGTTTTGTTGAGGTTTAATTTGTACCCTGATACTGCACCAAAGTTCTCTAGTATCAATTTGACTGCGGGGAGAGACTGTTCTGGATTACGTAGGTACGGGAGTATATCATCCGCATAGAGGGCTATACGTTGCTCCACCTCACCTATTTTTACCCCTGTGATATCTTGTGCTTCCCTGATCCTCTGGGCCAGGGTTCTATGAAGGCCGCAAACAAAAGAGGCTAAAAGGGGCAACCCTGCCTTGTTCCCCTATATAGGGAAAACCTGGAATGATGTCCGTTGACCTTTACACAGGCCTGTGGGACAGAGTATATGTTTTGCAGGACCCGGATAAGTGCAGGGGGAAAGCCTAATTTGCGTAGCGTTTCATAAAGAAACTGCCAGGACACCCTGTCAAATGCCTTTTCGGCATCCAGGCTGACCAGCAGAGACGGGACCCCTTCAGAGTGCATGTGGTGCATCACATGTAGGGTTCGCCTTATGCTATCTGTGGTTGTACGTGTTTGGACGAACCCTGTCTGATCCTTATGAATCAGTAAGGGGAGGATCCGGTCCACCCTGTGAGTTAAAATGCCATGAAAAGTTTATAGTCCTGGTTAAGGACCGATATCGGCCTATAGGAAGCACACAGCTGCGGGTTCTTATCTGGCTTGGGGATGACCAATATTGAAGCATAGGCCCAGGACGGGGGAGGGGACTCCCCCTCCATGACCCAGTTGAAGGCATTGCGGAGGTTTGGTAGGACTTGGGTCCTGGCTACCTTATAAAAATCCGCACTGTAATCATCTGGACCGGGAGATTTCGGACTTGGCATCTTTATGGCAGCTAACAATTCCTCATCTGAGATCGGTGCAATCAAGGCTTGGCCCTGGGCTTCTGTGAGTCGTGGAAGGGTAACCGTTCGCAGGAACTCCATCACATGATGTGTGGAAACCTGCTTTTCTGGGGTATACAGGGACTGGTAATATGCAGTGAAGGCTTCCGCTATATCCTGGGACTTGGTTAGCCGTGGTCCCCCAGAGGGATGAAGGATTGAGGTAACCGTAGCCACCTTTTTCTGTTTTCGTACTTGGTACGCCAGCATCCGAGTTGCCCTTGGCCCCACCTCATAGAATTTCTGACGCAAGAAAGTGAGGGCCATCTCCGTCTGCTGCTGCACCAGCCTATCTAGTTCGAACTTGGTTTGTTGCAGTTGAGGGAGCACCGTTGTGTCCCCTTGTTTGTGTGCCATTTGTAAAAAGTGGAGGAGTCCTCCAGCTCCCGTCTCCGCGCTCTTCGCTGTTTTTCTTGTTCTGCTGTGAATTTTATGAAGTGTCCTCTCAGTACTGTTTTGATCGTGTCCCAGTGAATGTCAGGGGTGGAATCTGAAATCGGGTTATCTTCCTTAATCTCCTGGATCTTCTCTACGAGAAAATCTCGGAACTTTTTAGAGCGCAAATGAAATGGATTCAGCCTCCAGGCAGTCCGTTTAGGCCGGAGGTCGAAATCCCATATGGAGATCTGAGGCGCATGATCCGAGACGGCGATGTCTCCAATTTGCACCTCATTCAGCATCCCCAGATTCTCCACATGTGTGTATACCTGGTCAATGCAGGTGTATGTATGATGAACAGCAGAGTAAAGGTATAGTTCTCGAATGGGGATGGAGTCTTCTCCAGGCGCCAACCCAACCCGCCTCAGTCGCAAATTTTTGAAAAACCTTTGAGCGCGTAGTACCTAGGAGGTTTCGTGCTAGTAGAGTCCAGATAGGGGTCTATAACAAAGTTAAGGTCACCCGCCATCATGAGCACTCCCTCCGTTTTTTGTACAACTTTATCCAACAGTGGTCTAAGTTGCGCCACCAGCATTCCCGGGGGAAAATATAGGTTCACCAGTGTCACCCGCTTACCATGCATAACTCCCTGCACCAAAATCATGCATCCCTCCGGATCAGCCCACGTATTATTGACCACAAAAGGAGTACCCGGGGAGATAATGATAGCCACTCCCCTGCGCCTGCCGGACCTGGCAGATGAGTGAAACACTTGCCCTCTGGTGAGATTGGCTAGTTTCGTGTGTTCCACGGTGTTCATGTGGGTTTCCTGTAAAAATGTTAGGTCAACTTTTGAGCGTTTTAGAAAGGCCAGGGTCTTTGATCTTTTAATGGGAGAAGCCAGGCCATTTATATTTAAGGAAAGTAATTTTACCTTAGCCGCATCCATTTGTGGTCAATAACTGCATTTGGGTTCGCATCCCTGCGGCATCAATGAAGCCCTAGGCCCGCTTCCCACGGGGGACACCCCCACCGAGCTAAGTCGACTGTGGCTGGCGACCAACATAAGACAGATAACAATACAACAACAAACTGGTCTAACAATGACCAACATGACATAACATTTATACATTTTAACTCTGAACATTAAGTAACTGGTACTTCCACGGATCAGGAGACCTGATCCTGTGGCAAGGGAACCTTGCCGTGAGCTCAGAACACTGAGCTTAAGCACACTGTGCTATTAGGGAGTAGGAAAGTGGATTGGGTGACAGTTATATGCAGCCCTTGTCCCCCTGTGATCCCTGGACAGTTTAACAGGGGACTGAACTGGGTCAGAGAGAATCCTGCGCGTTATAATACCTTATCAGGCATTAATATTGGAACACTGCCAAGCACAGCATGTGGGAACGACCAGCAGGTAACCCACCCCCATCGCCCGCCCCCAGGATCCAGGCTCTGTGTGGCAGCATATAGTCTGGTCTATTGTGCATCACCCATAACTTCCAGGAGGGGGGGCCCGTAAACAGGCCACCCCCGCAAGTCGGACGCCATCCAGCCCCTCGGCCGCGAGGGACACCCGCGACCCCCCCAAAAGGGCCAGCACCATCCCCCCTCTACGGCCCGGCACAGACCAGGTTTATTGCCCCCGTCCCACCTCGCTCACTCATTCCCCACCCTCAGCCCTCAAGGGATGAAGACAGGCCGATCCAGCAAGAGGAAGGAGACCCGGTGGGCTTCATAATAGCGCGTATGTGAATTGTTCCATCAGATCGCTTCCATCCCACCCCCACCCCAGTAGGTTGTACCTCCCCCCCCCAGGCCCATATCGGGCGGCTCAGGACTGAACTTTACCCCCTGCGGGGGTGCCCGAGAGGGAGACCGTCAGCTCGATGACCTTCTCCTATTGCCTCCTTTCACAAGCCCACCCCCCTCCAGCCGACCTACCGGGGGATCCCATCATCGCGGTCTCAGTAGTAGGATGAGAGCCTTTGTCTGCCACCAGCGTTTGACCCCCCCACCCTCACAGCCATCCCAGGCCCTTCCTCCAAAAATACCCCATCCTGTCTCATGCTTCCTTACCGGTTCTGCCAGGCTTAGTTTAATCTGACCATGCCATTGCTTTACAATAAATTGACCAAGTTCGGAACACCTTGTCATCGTGGAAGTCTTATAGTCCGCGTGATTTTGGGTTTACTCGAATTCCCCTTCCTGGACTGGGCCTGAGCTGTCTATCCCCTACCTTCCTTATTCTGTACTAAACACTTATCTCTTCCTAAAGCAATCCCACAGTAACTCCCCTATCTCCCAACCCTCGTACTGTGGCATATTTGCGATGCTGGGAGGCCCGACCACATAGCACGTTGAAACTTCAGCACCGAGTTACCGGTACTCTCCAAGTGCTCCCTGCGCCCCTTCTCACAGCCAGTCTTCCCCCGGCCTGTTCAGGCCCATCCCCCTGAACTACTCCATCCCAGTTAGCCCCAAACTCCCTCATGCAGCCCACTCCCCACCCGGGCCCTCCCCGACTCCCCACAACCAGAACCTCTACATCACCAAACGCCCTTCCCATACAGAATCCCCTCCCAACAACCACCCACAGTTTGCCTCTCTCAGCGCGCCCCCCTCCCGGCCTCCCAGACTTGCTCCACAAGTGAAAAATGTCAGGTACTTGCTGTCCTCAAGTCTTTGCAGCAGTTCCATTGTCTGCAAGCCTTCTGGAGGAGTCTGTTTTTCCTGCAGGGTCCCAACTATTTTCTTAATGGCCTCAGCTCCTTGTCTCCGCCTCACGTCCCTCTGCTCCGCACTCCACAATCTCTGGGCGAGTTTTGTAGCCACCGAGGGTTCTTTTTGATGGGGCCTGGCCTGGGGAATATCTATATGCCTCTTGCTAAGCTCCGAAGCTGCCTCCTCCGCCGTTTCCACCGTTCTGGACCCCTCAGGGAAGAGGATGACCATCCTTGCAGGGTATGGAGTGCGGAATTTAATTCCAGCCTTTTTCAACGCTCTCATTATTCCGGAATAGGCTCGCCTTCGCGCCATAATTTCTGGTGCGTAATCATTGTCAAAATAAAGGCGCTGCTGGCCCAGAAGCACTTTCCCCCTTCTCCATGCTGCCCTCAATACTGCTTCCTTATCTTGAAATCTCAAGAATTTGACAAGGACGGTTCGTGGTCGAGACCCGGGGGGGGGTCTTGGGCCTAACGTGCGATGTCTGGCGCTCCACTTCCAATGAGATGCCTTCTGGTATGTTGAGTAATTCTTTAAGGAGTTTCTGAATGTAACTTATGTCCGGGCCCTCGAGCCAGAGGCCCAGAAATCAAATATTGCTCCTTCTATTGCGGCTTCAGCATCCTGCTTCGAGCCTGCAGATCCCTGACCTCGCTTTGTAACTGGGAGATAGCCTGCTCCGGCGTCGTCGAGCCTGCCTTCCGCCCGACTATACGGGCCTTGCTGCCTTCCTGCTTCTGTTGAGCTTCCCAGTAACCGGTCTGCCGAAGAGCTGTAGCGTGAATTTCATTTAATGAAAATCTCTCAACTCTGCCAGCATCTACGCCATCTGGTTCTGCAATATGATGGGAAGCCTGCCCGGCCACACTGCCACCGCGATGCGAGGAGGAAGAGGCCCGCGAGTCCTCGCTCTCCGAGCCTTCATCCTGGGATTTCTCTTCGTTCAAGTGCGCCAGGATTTCAGACTTCTTGTCCCCTCTCTTCTTAGGCATGATGAGTTGTCCTCCTTCAGCCGGCTTCTCAAGATGATGCTGGATTAAATATGTTGGAGGAATATTATGGGATCAGTCGGGGGAGCACCTCGTTTAGGCTGCCATCTTCGCTATGACGTCACCGGCAGTCCAGAAACATTTTTAAAATTAATAAAACCATTATACATAGAAGCCCAAGTGTGCCCAATTAACAACGGGCACTTGGGAATACCAATTTACATTAAGAATGGGGTACGACAGGGCTGCCCGTTAAGCCCACTCTTGTATGTTCTTTGTTTGGACCCACTATTAATAACTATAGAGAAAAAAAAAATGGGTGGAAAGTATAACATAGGGAGACAATGACTTGGCTAAAACTTGTGCGTATGCAGACGATTGTGTCATTTTAGCTAAAACCCCTAAATCGGGAGAAATCGCATTAAACATCATTGAGGAATATAATGGTTACACTGGTATTGGAATAAATAAAGCTAAAAGTAAGATACTTCCTTTAAGGAAATATGAGAAAGGGAAGTAGGAGAATTAGAAATAGTGCAAGGAGATATAAAGATCATATGAATGGATGCAGGGAGTTAAAACTGGGAAGAGAAATAATTTAGCACAAGGAAAAATAATAAGATGGAAAGAATGGGAAATGACAAAAGAAAAAAGAATATATCTAATGAATACTTTCATTATTCCCATTTTTCTATACATAGCGTATATATTCCCAGTCCCACCTAATTTACAAATGAAGATATTGGGGTTATTCTTTCAACTGTTATGGGGTACAAGGCTGAACCCAGTAAATAGAGCTCATACATATAGACAAGTGAAAGAAACAGACTGATGGCAGATCAGGACCACTTGGCCCACCCAGTCTGCCCATTTCCCTACCTATTGGGTAAGCTGCAGATTCTAGTTAACCAACAGCCTACTCTCCGCAACCCCAATTATACTGGTTTTATGTCTGTCCCATGCATGTTTGAATTCCCCCACTGTTTTAGACCCCACAACCTCTGCAGGAAGGCGGTTCCATGTGTCCACCACTCTCTCCGTGAAAAAGAATTTCCTCACATTACTCTTGAGCCGTCCCCCCTCTAACTTTAAATTGTGCCCCTTTGTTCTTACACATCTCTTTTTCTGAAAGATGCTAGCCTCCTGGACTTTATTGATTCCCTTGAGGTACTTGAAAGTTTCTATCATGTCCCCCCTGTCCCTCCTTTCATCAAGGGTATACATATTAAGCTCTCTCAGTCTCTCTTCATATGGTTTCTGATGTAGACCCTGCATCATTTTAGTTGCCTTCCTCTGGACTGCTTCCATCCTGTCTATGTCCTTGCGTAGATGAGGTCTCCAAAACTGCACGCAGTACTCCAGATGGAGTCTCACTAACTGTCTGTACAGAGGGATAACCACTTCCCTTTTTCTACTTGTGATGCCCCTCCCTATGCATCCCAATATCCCCCTGGCTCTCCTTACTGACTTCTCACATGGCTTACCCACCTTTAGGTCATCTGATGTGACTACACCCAGATCCCTTTCCATTATTGTTGTTGTTAGTACCTCCCCTGCTATTGTGTACTCTTCTCCTGGATTTTTATTTCCCAGGTGCATTACTTCGCACTTCTTCGCATTGAATCTAAGTTGCCATATGTCTGACCATTCCTCCAACCTTGCCAAGTCCCTTCTCATCCTTTCTACCCACCCTTGTATATCAACTCTGTTACAGATCTTTGTGTCATCTGCAAAGAGGCATACCTTTCCTTCCAGACCCTCTGCAATGTCACCTATAAAGACGTTAAAGAGGACTGGACCCAGTACTGAGCCCTGAGGTACTCGACTAGTAACCCCCCTTTCTTCAGAATGTGTTCCATTCACTATTACCTTCTGTGTCCTGTTATGCAGCCAGTTTGCTACCCAGACTACCACACTGGGACCCACTCCCGGGCTGGCAAACTTGATTATTAATCTTTTGTGCGGGACTGTGTCAAATGCCTTGCTAAAGTCTAGGTAAGCCATATCCACAGCCCCTCCCTGGTCTATTACTTTGGTCACCCAGTCAAAGAAAATCGATTAGATTCGTCTGACATGGCCTTCCTGCTGTGAATCCATGCTGCTTTGGGTCCTGTGCCCCGCTGGCCTCTAGGTACTGAACAATTCTTTCTTTCAGAAGTGATTCCATCATTTTCCCCACCACTGAGGTCAAACTAACAGGTCTGTAGTTTCCTGCATCTGCCTTGCTCCCACTTTTGTGAAGGGGAATCACATCTGCCCTCCTCCAGTCCTCAGGTACCACCCCATCTTCCCATTTGTTAAAAAGTGTGGTTAGTGGTGTCACTAGGTCCTCCCTTAGCTATTTTAGGATTCTAGGGTGAATCCCGTCAGGCCCCATTGCTTTGTCCACCTTGAGTTTTAGGAGTTCTTTCAGGACTCTTTCTTCTGTAAATGAACTGGTATCAACCCCACTACCCAGAGTGCTTCTACTGTTTGGTTTAGGTAACTCCTCCTCTTCTTCTTTTGTGAATACTGAGCAAAAGTATTCATTCAGTATCTCTGCCTTTTCACTGTCTCCCTCTGCCCACCTCCTCTCTCATTTATTAATCTTCACTATCCCTCCCTTAACCTTTCTATGCTCCCTAATGTACCTATAAAAGGTTTTAACCCCCTTCTTAACTGAGTTGGCTATCTTTTCCTCGGTTTGGGCCTTTGCTTTTCTGACTGCCTTCCCCACTTCTTTCTGCTTTAATTGATACAGTTCCCTGTCATGCTCCTTCTGTGATTCCTTATACTTTTTGAATGCAGTATTTTTCTCCTTAACCTTCCCTGACACCTCTTTTGAGAACCATAGTGGTTTTTTATTCCGCTTTGTTTTCTTTATTTGTTTCACACAAAGGCTTGTTGCCTCCATGATGGCAGTTCTGATTTTTCTCCATTGTTCTTCAGCCCCTCCTTTCTGGCCATTTGCTAATGCATTCCTCAGGTATTCACCCATTATGCCAAAGTCAGCCCTTCTAAAGTTCAGTATCCTTGTCTTTGTATGGCTTGTCTCCATTGCTGTGTTTAATGTGAAGCACACTGTGCAGTGGTCGCTTGTTCCCAGATGTCTACTGACTTCTAAATTTGTGATCCTCTCTCCATTTGAGAGTACCAGGTCTAATATTGCTCCCTCCCGAGTGGGTTCCACCACTAGCTGTCTAAGGCATGCCCCCTATAGGGCATCGAGAATGACCCTGCTCTTGGATTTGGCTGCAGTCCATGTCGTCCAGTTAACATCTGGCATATTCAGGTCCCAGATGGGTTAAACATGGTTCACCCAATAGTTTTCTTTCAAAGCATATTTATTTATGCAAACATATTGCCTATTTTGCAAGGCAAAAAAATATGCAGTCCTTTTGAACAAATGTGGAGTAATATTTGGAGTAATGTTATGTTTCCAAATATTGGAAAAAAGGAAATATTAAACAAAAGAAATACCAGTCTACGTGGAGGAATGTAGGAAATACATGACTCAATGTGGAATATCATTAGAATTGGTAACCAGAGTAGATAGGAAACAAATGTTTAAGAAAGTATTAGAAAATAATTATTATGAAGATCCTGTCTTTAATGCTGAAGAACGTATAAGTACAGAAAAAATACTAAATATGACTCTGGAGAAAAGAATCCCATTAATAATGAGAGAAGTGGTGTGGATGTGTAGCCACGGTAAACTTAACACAAAAGGAACTCAAACACAAAGCAAAAGAGGAGAGAATATGTTCTGAGGTTTTATATGGCATGGTTGAGGAAAAACAGGTTACTCACCTGTAACAGTAGTTCTAGAGTGGTATATGTTGTTCATCCACACTTTTGCATGTCCCCTTCCACTTTAAGATCCACCAGAAGTCTTCAAGCTAGCTCCTCCCACCCACCCGGGTGGTATATATCTCGGCTCCGTCCCATGACGTCAGATCTTAGCCTGCTGTAAGCCAGGTTGCATGCGTCCGCAGCCGGGGAAGTTGAGTGGGTCCATGTGGATGAACATATTCCACTCCTAGAAAGTACAACTACATAAGAACTTACCGTAACAGTAGATCTTCGAGAACAGCTCTTGCAGCAGGTTACACCATTAGGACTGAAGCTGGCAGGCACCAGGACCCCACGGAAATTTTCTAACTAGCAGTATCCAGCATGGACCACCCCCGACGTCAGCCCCGCAGCAGACGTCAGGCATCATACAAAAGGGGGCAGTCCCCCAGAAATACAGGTTACTCACCTGTAACAGGAGTTCTAGGAATGGTATATGTTGTTCATCCACACTGTCTGGCAGGTATCCTTGCCGCTTTAAATCTTGCCGGAAGGTCTTCAAGCTGGCTCCTCCCACCCACCCGGGTGGTAAAACTCTCGGCTCCGCCCCATGACACCAGATCTGGCCCGCTGGAAGCTCAGGTTGTGCGTCGAGGCCGGGGAGGTCGGGTGGGTCATGTGGATGAACAACATATACCATTCCTAGAACTCCTGTTACAGGTGAGTAACCTGTATTTCTAGGGACATGGATATGTTGTTCATCCACACTGTCTGGCAGACTCCTAGCAGTTCTCCGGGAGGAGGGAGGCAAGGCGCACACCCCCTACTTAGGGAATAGAGACTGGAGAACCGAGGCCCCAAAACCAGCATCCCGGCGTGACTCAAGGTCGATGTGGTAATGGGTGATGAAGGTGTGTGCTGACTTCCAGGTAGCAGCCCTGCAGATTTCCTGGATAGGGACGTCCCTGGAAGCAGCCACCGATGCAGCAGTATGACTGGTAGAATGAGCTCTTATCCCTCTGGGAGGCTCCATGCCCGCCAACTTATAGCAGAGATCTATGCAAGAGGTGACCCACCTGCCTATCGTCCGCTTGGCTGCAGGTCTGCCAGGTGCAGCTTCAGCATAGGTGACAAACAGCTGGCGAACCTCTCCCTGAATTTCAGCCATGCACTCCTTATAGTAAGCGAGCGCCCTTCTAGGGTCCAGAGTATGAAGCCTACATTCGGCCTCCGAGGTGTGATTGGGGTAGAACACCGGCAGAGTCAACACCTGGTTAAGGTGAAACTCTGACACCACCTTCGGAAGGAATTTCGGGTGAGGGCGCAGGACAACCTTGTCCCTGTGGAAGACCAGGTAAGGAGACTCGATGCAGAGCGCCTGGAGCTCTCCCATCCTTCTGGCTGACATGATAGCCACGAAGAAGGCGGTCTTCCACAACAGGTGAGAGAGTTCACACCTGTGCATTGGTTCGAATGGCTTGCCCATGAGCTTTGCCAGTACCAGCAGTAGATCCCACGAAGGTGGAGGTTCTCGCACCGGAGGGGAAATGTGATCAAGGCCTTTGAAAAAGCGCCAGACCACCTTCTCCTGCGCCACCGACTGCTTCCCGGCCAGCGCCCGGTAAGCAGAGATGGCTGCCAGGTGCACCCAAAGGGTCGCCGACCTAAGCCCTTGCTGAGAAAGGGACCAAAGGTAGTCCAATATGCTCGCCAAGGAACAGGAGGAAGGGTCCAGGCCCTGCCCTGGCACCAAATGGAAAATCTCTTCCACTTGAAGGCGTAGCATTTTCTGGTCGACTCAGGGACGCCTCAACTACGTTGAGGACCTCGTCGGAAAGACCCAAGGCCTGAAACTCTAGCCGCTCAGGCAAGCTGGAAGCTGCCTCGGGAGCCTGGAGCTGAGGCTGAGGAGATGTGGGTACCAGCACTGGCGGGGCCAGTCTGGGGCTATCAGAATCACCTGCGCCTTGTCTCCCCTTGCTTTGAGAAGCACCTTGTGCATCAAGGGGAACGGGAAGGCGAGAGGCCGAAGGTCCATGGCCTCGAGAAGGCATCCCCCTGCAGCGATCCCTGCTGAGGGGGGAGGGCATGGAACAGCCTCAGCTTCGCAGTCTCCCTGGAGGCAAACAGGTCCACCTGAGGTGTGCCCCAATGGGAGAATAGATCTTGTACTACCTCCGGCAGGAGAGACCACTCGTGGGACGCAGCCCCTATCCAGCTTAGGGCATCGGCCAGGGTGTTGGAGGCTCCTGCCACATGAATGGCTAGGAGATCCGCCTCCAGGCTGCGCACAAGTGACCAGATGCAGAGAGCTTCCTTGCATAGAAGTATGGAGCGCGTCCCGCCCTGGCGGTTTAGATAGTACATGGTCGTGGTGTTGTCCGTCTGGACCCGGACCACTTGACCCCGAAGAAATGGAGCAAAGGCGGTGAGAGCTAGGCGGACCGCTCGGAGCTCCAGCAGGTTGATGTGGCATCGGGACTCCCACGGGGACCAGAAGCCGTGCGCTCGGTGTTCCCCCAGATGGGCACCCAACCCATCAGAGAGGCATCGGTCGATAGAGAGCCGTCGGCTCGGGTGGACAAACGGGATGCCCTCCTGCAGATGAACTGGAGCAGTCCACCACTGGAGAGCGTTCCCACATCCCCTGGGTCACCGTCACTAGCTGGTCCAATGGATCGCAGCGTTGGTACCACTGGCTGGCCAGCCCCACTGAAGGCATGTGAGCCAGGGCCCAACGGACCACGCTGGTACAGGCCGCCATGAGACCCAGGAGGCGCAGGAAGTCCCAGGCAGGGGCAATTGCCCAACCAGAAATGATTGGGCAAAGGAGGAAAGAACCTCAACCCTGTCCGCTGAGACGTGCCCTGGCTCAGAGAAGTCGAGCTCTGCCCGATAAAAGAATCACCTGCTTGGCTCGAGTTCCGACTTGGCCTGTTGATGAGGAGGCCGACCTGAGAAGCAAACCTGGAGGGCCAGATCTCTGGACCGCTCCACCTCCTGTCTGGAGGGCTGCTATCAGCCAGTCATCCAGGTGAGGTAAACCGGACCCCTGCCAGAGGAATGCTGTCACCACTGCCATCCATTTGGTGAAGACCCTGGGAGCTGGAGATAAGCTGAAGGGCATGGCTTGGAACTCGAAAAGGGATCCCTCCGCTCGAAAGCGAAGGAACCTCTGATGTGATGGACGGATAGGGACGTGAAAGAACGCGTCCTGAAGGTCCAGAGAGCAGAACCACACGCCGTGTTCCAAGGATGGTATTATCCTAGCCAGAGTGACCATCCTGAAGGTTCGAGACCTTAAGAACTTGTTTAGGTCGTGTAGGTCGAGAATGGGGCGCCAGCCCCCCGTCCGTTTCGGAACCAGGAAATACCTGGACACGAACCCCAGGTTTGAGGGAGGGTCCGCCACCTCTCATCACCTCCTTCTCGAGGAGGAGAGCGATGTTGGCTCGGCGAGCTGACAGCGAGGCTTCGGACCCTGAGGCCCCCGAGGTGCGACGGCTCTGAAGGGTGGGGCCTGCTCGAACTCCAGAGGCAGGCCCTTTCCCACCACCTCCAACACCCACCGGTCTGTGGTGATAACGGACCAGGCGGAAAGAAAGTGGCGGAGCCGCCACCCCCATGGGGGGCACCTGGGGTAAAGCGACGGGGTTGGGGACGACACCCCTAAACCCGACACTGGGCAGGCTTGGAGGAAGGACCGCCGAGGGACCTCCAGGCCTTTACCTCCCTGCTTCCTGGAGGAGGAAGCCGCAGGCTTGGGTTTGGGACGCAAGCGTGAGCCTGCTGGCCCTGATGCTGCTGGGCCGGAGTGCGCTAGGCGCAGACGGACGAAGGGCTGGCTGCGGTCCTGCGGCCTTGTCCCTCTGGAGCGGATGAGACCGAGTCGAAGTGGCATTGGACTTTTCGATCCTCTGGAGGTGGCCTTCCACTCCAGGGCCGAAGAGGTCGGTCCCCAGGAAGGGGACATCCGCCAATTTGTGCTGGGTATCTGCTGTGAAGGTGGATATCCTCAGCCATGCCCGACGGCGCATAGCCACTGCGGCCGCGACTGACCTGGCGCATGAGTCTCCAATGTCCAGAGCAGTCTGAAGTTGCTGCTTGGCCACTGCCCTGCCCTGGTCCCGCACCTGCCTAACCGTGGTCTGCAGGTCAGCGGAGATGAGGGACTACCTCATCCAGGGAGCCCAACAGGGCATGGGAGAAATGTGCCATAACGCGGCTGAGCTGGCCTGGCGAAGGCCAAGGAGGACGCAGTGTAGACTTTTCGCCCGGCAAGTCAATTTCTTGGACTCCTTGTCAGGAGGTTTGTCCACGTCCCTAGCGTTTCCGTGCACGCTGGAAAACGCTGTCAGTAACTAACCCCTCGGCTGAGGGATGTTCCGAGAAACCAGACAGGGAACCGGTAGGGACCGCATACTTCTTGGCCATCCTGGCCGAAGGCGCAGGGCAGGAAGCAGGGCTGCCAGAGCTCCAAGGCCGGGCCCACAATGGCCTCGGCCACAGGAAAGGCCTCCATAGGGGCATCTCCTCGGTCCAATATCTCCATGAGGGGATACTTGGCCCGCTTGGATACGGGCTCGAGCTGCATCCCGGTGGACTCCGAGATGAGCCTAAGCAAACCTAGGAAGGACGAAGAGCTGTCGTCCAGCGACTGACCTCCAGAGGACTCCAAGTCCACTCGCCTGGAGAAAAGGGAGGAATCGTTGTCGGACTTAGAAGAGTCCGCAAAGAGCTGCCTCGGGCCTGAGCCACCCTCCACCTGCCGAGGGCGATCGGAAGTGAGGGTGACCGACAGCCTATGGGGCAGACCCTGAGCCGACCGAGAGTTCTTGGTCGGAGCCCCAAACAGCGGTTGTGGAGGCGGAGGTTCCACTGGAATCGGTGGAGCAGCTGGTTTTGGCCGAACAACCGGCCTGGGAACAGGCTCCTCGGGTAAGACGAGGGGTTGTTTCGGCCGCTCCGGTGACAGCCACTTAATGGCTGAGGAAAGCGGCGGCGTTGGCTTGTTCCCAGTCAGAAGGAGCTGTTGCCACATGAGGTCTCCTAATGTCGTCTGACATAACTTAAATGAGCCACCCCTCATCGAGGCCAGGCGCCGCGCGCTTACCGTGGCTGAGACACCGCCTATATGACGGGGGATCGGCTGGACTGCAAAGTCGAGACAGAGAACCTCGGCCTTTCCAAGGACGGGGAGGGGACGGGTGGAACCAGCTCCCCCCTCAGCTCGGAGGGTTCACCCAAGGGCTCCGGAACCGGAGGCACTGGCAAGCCCACGGGATCCTCAACTCCCACCGGGGGAACCGGTGAGAGAGGATTTTCGGCTTCGCCGGTCGACAACCCGTCCAACAGGTCGAGAAAGATCTCGACTGCGTCGACGGGAGTCTCGGTCAACTGACCTGACAGGGACACCGTGAGACCAGTGGCGGAAGCGAAGCGATCGACCGAAGTCGATGGCCGACAACTCGGGGAGAGGGACCTTTCCCGCTCCCAAGAGCGTCGACGGAGGGACTTACCCTTGTCTTTCTTCTTGGACCGAGAAGAAGGTCCAGCAGACGTTGGTCCCTCTCCTCTAGTGAAGAGGGACAGACAAAGCTCCTTAAAGGAAGCTGTGTAAGAGGAACCCAGGGAGAGCGGAATAAATGCCGCGGTCGAGGAAGATGCGGTCCGCACCACCTCCTCTTCGAGGGCGATCATCTGCTCTAGCTGATCCGCCGAGCCCGCCGCCGCGGAAACTGTCGACCGGGCCTCTTTTGACTTCACCGGAGGAAAACGTTTCTCAGGGCGCCCCAGTTGTAAACGGGCAGCACGGTCTTCAAGGACGTAGGCTGAGAAGGAAGAGCACAGGTCGCAAGCCTGCGGGTCGTGCTCAGGGCCTAAACAGTAGACACACGTGGAGTGCGGATCCGTCCGAGACATCTTCTGCCCGCAAGAGCATCTCCGAAAACCGGGAGTCGATTTGTCCATCGCAGCCGCGAGGGATAGAAGACCGAAGTCTATAATGCAAAAAAAATTTAAATTTGGAAAACCGAAGAATTAGGAACCAGTCTTATACGCAGAGCGTTAAGGAGGGAACCTGAGCTTCCAAGCGGTAAGGAAGATCTGGCGTCATGGGGCGGAGCCGAGAGTTTTACCACCCGGGTGGGTAGAAGGAGCCAGCTTGAAGACCTTCCAGGAAGATTTAAAGCGGCAAGGATACCTGCCAGACAGTGTGGATGAACAACATATCCATGTCCCTAGAATCCCAAGTTCCCCCACCGGAGAATCTGGGCCGCTAGATGACATCAGAAATGGAGACTGAGGATCCGCCTTCAAAGAAGGAATACAGCAGAGAGGTGTTAAACACCAAATCCTAGGTAGTAATCAACGGAACAACTCTACCTCCAGAGGGAATGGTGGGAGGGAAACTAGCTGCTGCAAGAGCTGTTCTCGAAGATCTACTGTTGCGGTACGTTCTTGCGTAACTGTACTATCTTACTTCGAAAAACAGCTCTTGCAGAAGGTTACACCATAAGGACTGATTCCCAAGCAATTTTGGAAATCCCTCTCAGATGGGAGAAGGCAAGGGAGAGGTCATGAGTTGAACCGGAGCATAGGACAGAAGTCCCTGAAGGACTGCTAGACCAAAAGCAGCTCTTCGCCGTGAAGCAACGTCCAGGCTGTAATGCCTGATAAAGGTGTGCACGGTGTTCTAATTAGCTGCTGTGCAGATGGCTGAGGTGGACACATTCTTTAAAGCAGCAAAGGAGGTAGCCACCCCCCTTGTGGTATGTCCCCTTACTGAGCCCAGTAGGGGTTTGTTAGGTTTTTGGTAACAGAACCTGATGCAATGCATGAGCCATCTCGAAAGAGATTTAGAGACCGGAGCACCCGGCATCCTATGGGCGAAGGAGACAAAACGCTGATCAGATTTACAGTGTGGCTTGGTTCTGGTCAGTTAGTATCTTAGACACCTATGCACATCGAAAGTGTGCAGCAAGACCTCTCCTCTATTGGAGTATTTAGAAAAGTACACTGGTAGGTCGATATCCTAATTAAGAGTAAGGGTTGAGACCACCTTAGGCAGAAACTTTGGATTTTTCCTCAGGGACACCCTGTCCTGGTGAAAAACCAAATAAGGCTCTTTGCACATAAGTGCGTGCAGCTCAGAAATCTTTCTGGCCGAAGTAACAGCAACTAAAAATAACGTCTTCCATACAAGAAGACGTAGCTCGCAATCTGTGGCTGGTTCAAAAGGCGGCAGCATAAGCTGATCCAAGACGAAGGGTAGGTCCCATGGAGGAATGGGGCCCTTAATCTGAGGCCTAAGGTGGAGAACGCCTCTCAGAAAAGTAAGTGAGGTTTCCAACTGGGATATGGACCATAGGCCTATAGGCATGTGATAGGCTGAGATGGCACAGAGGTGTACTTTGATCAAGGAATAGGTCATGCTTGCCTGAAATAGGGACAGGAGGTAGTCCAATATCGCCCTTTCAGAACAATCCAAAGGGGAAAGTCCCCGTGCTTGAGCCCAGACACAAAATCTGCACCATTTCATGGCATATGTGGCATGAGTGGCCGGTTTTCTAGCAGCCGCTAGAACATCCGCTACCTCTTGCGAGACCCCGTGAGGCATGACAGCTATGCCCCTAGGAGCTAGGCGTGCAGGTTCAGAGAGTGAAGGTCCGGATGGACCAAGAATCCTGCCTCCTGGGACAATAAGTGACAGCTGATTGGCAGAGGCACCGGTGTTTCCTGAGAAAGTTGGTACAGCAGAGGAAACCAAATCTGCCTGGGCCAAAAGGGCGTGATTAGTGTCGTCGTCGCCTGCTCTCTAAGAAGTTTCAGAAGAACCCTCTGGATCAATGGGAAGGAAGGAAATGCATAGAAGAAATCTGCCTATCCAGGAGAGGGACAATGCGTCTGGCCAGAAAACACCAGGCCCTGGATCTAGCGAGCAGAAATTGGGCAGTTTTGCGTTGTATGGAGACGTAAAATGGTCTAACTCTGGCGTCCCCCATCTGTGAAACAGATCCTCTACGACCTCTTGGAGTAGCTCCCATTTGTGGAATCTGGCCTCAGATTGGCTCAAACTGTCTGCGATAACGGCTGTCCACTCCTGGGACATGCATAGCAATGAGGTTTGCGCAGTGTTGCAGTACCCAATCCCATACCCTCATGGCCTCCCTGCAGAGAAGGTAGGAATGAGTGCTCTCTTGTTTACTGAGGTAATACATCACCACGGTATTGTTTGTTTGTAGCAGCAGAGTACCCAGTGGAATCTCTGATTGGAAGGCCTGCAAGGCATAAAGGACCGCTCTCATCTCCAAAATGTTTATATGAAGATGGGCTTCCTGGGACGTCCATGCACCCTGAGACCTGACACCGTCGAGGTGTGCTCCCCAACTGGATACTTAAGTGCCAGTGAAAAGTGTCACAACCAGAGACGGCGCAATAAAGGGGACTCCCAGCGACAGGTGGTCCGGGTCGAGCCACCATTGCCAATCCCGGATGACAGCATTCGTGATCCTGATTGGAAGCTGCAGATGGTCTTGCTTCTAATCCCACAGCACCTGTAACATCCACTGGGTCACCCACATGTGGAGACGGGCTAAAGGGACTGTTGCAATGGCCGCCGCCATGTGGCCGAGCACGCACAGGACGAGTCTGGCTGGGACGGTGGTCTTTGTTAAAATATCCCTTATGAGGGATCTGATGTGCTCCGCTCTGTCCTGGGGCAAAAAGGCTTTCCCCTGGATGGTGTCCAGGACTGCGCCTATGAACTGCAGTCTCTGAGACGGAACCAGGTGCGACTTCTCCCGACTGATAATGATGCCCAGGGACCCGAATAGGGAGTGAGTACATTGGATCGCGGACATCAGGGCCTCCTGAGAATGGGCCACGAGGAGCCAGTCATCCAGTTAGGGGAACACACAGTGGCCTTGTCTCCTGAGAGCCACCGCTACGACTACCAAGCACTTCGTGAATACTCGAGGTGCCGAGGACAGCCCGAAAGGGAGGGCTCGGAACTGATAATGGCGACCCAGGAACTTGAAGAGCAAGAATTTTCTGTGTGTCTGAGCTATCGCTATGTGCAGGTAGGTATCCTGCATGTCCAGTGATGCTAAGAAGGCTCCCTGCCTGAGCATGGGGATTAACCCTGGAAGGGCCACCATGCGGAAGCGTTTGTAGAGCACTGAAGCATTGAGGTCGCTGAGGTCCAGAATTTAACGGAGGTCCTCTGTCTTTTTGGGAACCAGAAAGAAGTGGGAATAGTACCCTGCACCTCTTTGGTTCCGGGGTACGTGCTCTATGGCTTCTTTTCCCAGAAGCGCTAGCACCTCTTGTTGAATGAGCAGTGCATGCTGTTCCAAATAGTGGGAAAGCAGAGGAGGCCTAGATGGATGGTGGATGATCGAGGAATTCTATAAAGTGCCCTCTCTCGACCAGTTGAAGGACCCACCAGTCGGCAGTTATCATCTGCCAGCCTGAAAGGTGGTGAGAGATGCGACCCCCCGACCTTTTCTTCCCGTTGATCCAGAGTAGGGGTGGGGGCTGGGAAGGAGTCATGCTGTGGCGGCGTTGCCTCCCGCAGGCTGGGCCAGTTTTGTACATCTCTGACCTTGGCCTGGGAAACACTTGGACTGGGCCTTGCAGTTGAAGTTGCCCCTTTGCTGCTGTCCGGAAAGGGGCTGCTGCCGTTGTTGCTGGCCGCGAAAACGATTCAGGTTCCTACGCAAGGAACCAGTCTTGGGCCTGTACATGGCCTGTACAGTCCTCACCGCCTTCCCGGCGTCCTGTAATTTGGTGATAACTTTCTCGGAAGCCTCACCAAACAGGACTTCTCCGTTGTAGGGGACGTCATGGGAGGCCATGATGACCAGTCAATCAGCCAGGGGTTGTTGCACCAAGTACAGGTCCTCCGCAGGGGCCCTGTACAGCCGGTCAGTCTTCTTCGGCACCACAGGGTGGAATGCGGACGTTTCCACGCAGCCTTGGTGACGTCCATGAAGGTGTCCACCAAGGGTGGCACCACCACAGGCTTAGGCTCTTTCTGCCGAAGATATCAAGCTAGGCGCTGTCGTTCGGGGTCTAGATCTTCCGTTTCCCATCCCATGTTCTCCTGGATGTGCCTCATGATTTCAGAAAAAGAGGGATCATCCGGAGGTGACCTGGGGAGGTCTCGTGGGTCTGGCGATGGGATACTGATTGGAAAAGGAGACCTGGAGGTGTCCGAAGAGTCAGGTCTAGAGTCTTGCCCTGTGGAGTGGGCCGTCTACGTCTGGGTCGCTTGGGACTGGGAGACCCTGAGGAAGACCTTGAAGGGGGCCTTCTCTTTTCTCTGGATCTGCCCCTAGGAGGTGGAGTGGGCTCCTTGGGGGTTGGGGGTCTTCCTGCTGGCCCCTGTGGTGGAGGAGGAGGAGGTGGTTTCACGGGGACCACGTCCTTTTTGATTGGGTCCCACCAAAAGGTAAAGAGGTCTTTGACTTTTTGAATGTTCATACCGGACGACGGTCTTGGCGTCGGGGTTGGTCTGTCGCCGGTATCTGGCGTCGGGTCCGAGGGCATCACCGGATCAGGCGAAGGTTCCTATGGAAGCCTGGCGTCCTAGCTGTCACCTGCCTGGTCATCAGGCAACGTCAGATCTTCCTCTGTAGAACCCTGGCAATCGGTATCCACCGGCAAAAGAGGAGCAGTCGTCGGCTCCTCAGAATGATTGGCCGACGTCGGGGGTTTGGCCGTCTGGTCCAACGGGCATTTAGCCGGAGAAGGGTCAGCAGCCCGCTTAGTGTCCATCGTCCGCTTAAGGGACGTTCGGGTCCTTAGTCCTCCTGAGAGGGGGTTCCGGTCCCCTGGAGGCCGATCTGGCGTCTGGTTCCCAGTGTCTGTCTGAGGAAGCCGAAGTGGCCTTTGAAGAGGACTTGTACAGATGATGGTCAGAAGACTTCGCTAAAGCCCAGAGGGCGCCAGAGAAGGATCTGAAGTCCTGGATGCAGAGAAGCCAAACAGCTGAAGTCCCAACTTTAACGGGAGGGGCTGCAAGAGAGCCCTGGAGGGAGAGCGGTCTGAGCGCGTGGAGCCAGATCTGGTGCGCGAGTCTGAGTCCCGGTTCGGGGATCTGGACCTGGCCTTCTCCCGGTGTTTCTCCCGGTGTTTGTGGGACTTGGGGGTACACTCACCCCCGGAGGCAGGGTCTTTGTCCATAATTTTTAATCTTTCTTCCAACAGGAACACCTGAAGTGTCTTCTGGTGGCGGATCTGGGTGCGACTGTTTAACTGCAGGCAAAAGAAGCAGACCCTGGTGTCTTGTTCCGGGCCTAGGCACCGTAGACAGGCCAAATGAAGATCCTTAAAAGGAATCTGTTTGCGGCAGGCACACTTGAAGGGGTGTCCTTCTGAGGAAGGAGTAGGAGATGCCGACATTTAGTAAATAAATGCTGGAAGCTCAAGGCATTGTTCGCTGAAACAGGTCCGTGAGACCGATGCTGGCAAGTCGATGGCGGGAAAAGAATTGGGGATTCTGGGGGACCGCCCCCTTTTGTATGATGGCTGATGTCGGGGGCGAGGTTGACGTCGGGAGCGGTCCCCGCTGGATACTGCTAGCTAGAAAATTTCCGTGGGGTCCTGGCACCTGCTGGCTTAAGTCCTAATAGTGTAACCTCCTGCATGACCTGTTTCTCGAATTAAGATCTACTGTTACAGGTGAGTAAATACAGGTTACTCACCTGTAACAGGAGTTCTAAGAGTGGTATATGTTGTTCATCCACACATACTGGCAGGTTCCTTGCCGCTTTAAATCTTGCCGGGAGGTCTTCAAGCTGGCTCCTCCCACCTATCCAGGTGGCAAAACTCTCTGCTCCGCCCCATGATGCCAGATCTAGCCCGCTAGAAACCAGGTTGCGCGAAATCGGGGAGGTCGGCTGGGTCGTGTGGATGAACAACATATACCACTCGTAGAACTCCTGTTACAGGTGAGTAACCTGTATTTCTAGGGACGTGGATATGTTCTTGAATCCACACTTACTGGCAGACTCCTAGCAGTTCTCCGGGAGGAGGGAGGCAAGGCGTGCACCCCCTATTTCGGAAATAAGGACTGGAGAACCGAGGTCCCAAAGCCAGCATCCCGGCGTGACTCAAGGTCGACGTGGTAGTGGGTAATGAAGGTGTGTGCTGACTTCCAGGTAGCAGCCCTGCAGATTCCTGGATAGGGACGTCCCTGGAAGCAGCCACCGATGCAGCGGTGTGGCAGGTAGAATGAGCTCTTATCCCTTTGGGAGGCTCCATGCCCGCCAACCTATAGCAGCGATCTATGCAGGAGGTGACTCACCTACCTGTCGTCTGCTTGGCTGCAGGTCTGCCAGATGCGGCTTCAGCGTAGATGGCAAACAGCTGGCGAACCTCTCCCCGAACTTCAGCTATCTGCTCCTTGTAATAAGCGAGCGCTCTTCTAGGGTCCAAAGTATGGAGCCTATATTCGGCCTCCGAGGTGAGACTGTGGTAGAACACCGGCAGAGTCAACACCTGGTTAAGGTGAAACTCCGACACCACCTTCAGAAGGAATTTCGGTGGAAGCGGACAACCTTGTCCCTGTGGAAGACCAGATAAGAGACGCCGATGGAAAGCGCCTGAGCTCTCCCACCCTTCTGGCTGACGTGACAGCCACCAAGAAAGCGGTTTTCCCGAGGAGAGATATACCACACCTGTGCATTGGTTAGAATGGCTTGCCCATGAGCTTAGCCAATACCAGCAGTAGATCCCGACGGAGGTGGAGGTTCTCGCACCAGGGGATATGATCAAAGCCTTTGAAAAGCGCCTACACACCTTTTCCTGCGCCTGACTGCTTTCCCGTCAGCGTCCGGTAAGCAGAGATGGCTGCCAGGTGCACTTTAAGGGTCATCGACCGAAGCCCTAGCTGAGAAAGGGACCATAGGTAGTACAGAATGCGGGCCAAGGAACAGGAGGAAGGGTCCAACCCCTTATCCTGACACCAAATAAGAGAATTTCTTCCATTTCAAGGCATAGCATTTTCTGGTCGACTCCTTACGGGATGCCTCAACAACACTGAGGACTGCATCGGAAAGACCCAAGGCCTGGAACTCTAGCCGCTCAGGAACCAGGCCGTCAGGTGCAGGGATTGAAGGTCCAGGTGGAGTACCTTCCCCTGGTTGACTGAGATCCAGTCCGAGCGGGCTGGAAGTCATCTCGGGAGCTTGGAGCTGAGCCTGAGGAGATCTGGATACCAGAACTGGCGGGGCCAGTCTGGGGCTACCAGAATCACCTGCACCTTGTCCCTCCTCACCTTGAGAAGCACGTTGTGGATCAAGAGAAATGGGGGAAAGGCGTAGAAGAGGCCCGGGGTCCACGGCCTCGAGAGGCATCCCCTTGCAGCGGGCCCTGCTGAGGGGGGCGAGCATGAAACAGCCTCAGCTTCGCATTCTCCCTGGAGGCAAACAGGTCCACCTGAGGTGTGCCCCAGTGGGAGAACAGATCGTGTACTACCTCTGGCAGGAGAGACCACTCGTGAGATGCAGCACCTATCCGGCTTAGGGCATCAGCCAGAATGTTGGAGGCTCCCGCCACATGAATGGCTAGGAGATCCACCTCCAGTCTGCTCACGAGAGACCAAGTGCGGAGAGCTTCTCTGCACAGAGGCAAGGAGCGCGTCCCGCCCTGGCGGTTTAGGTAGTACATGGTCGTGGTGTTGTCCGTCTGGACCTGGACCACTTGACCCCGTACAAACGGAGCAAAGGCGGTGAGGGCTAGTCGGACCGCTCCAGCAGGTTGATGTGGCATCGAGACTCCTCAGGGGAACAGAGGCCGTGCGCTCTGAGCTCCCCCAAATGGGCACCCCAACCCATCAGAGAGGAGTCAGTCGTTAGAGTGACCATCAGCTCTGTGTGGACAAATGGGATGCCCTCCTGCAGATGAGCAGGAATGATCCACCACTGGAGAGCATTCCCCATCTCCTGGGTCACTATCACTGGCTGGTCCAGAGGACTGGAGCACTGTGACCATTGGCGGACCAGCCCCCATTGCAGGGGACGCATGTGCCAGTGGGCCCAATGGACCACGCTGGTGCAGGCTGCCATGAGGCGCAGGAAGTCCCGGGCAGGGCGCAATTGCCCAACCAGAAATGATTGGGCAAAGGAAGAAAGAACCTCGGCCCTGTCCACCGGGAGCCGAGCTCTGGCTGGAAGAGAGTAGAGCTCTGCCCCGATGAACTGAATCACCTGCATTGGCATGAGTTCCGATATGGCCTCGTTGATGAGGAGGCCAATCTGAGAGCAGACCTTGAGGGCCAGATCCCTGGACCGCTCCACCTCCAGTCTGGAGGGGGCTGCAATCAGCCAGTCGTCCAGGTAAGGGTACACCTGGACCCTTCGGCACCACAGGAACGCTGTCAGCACTGCCATGCATTTGGTGAAGACCCTGGGAGCTGGAGAGAGGCCGAAGGGCATGGCCTAGAACTCGTAAAGGGATCCCTCTGCCCTGAAGCGGAGGAATCGCTGGTGAGACGGATGGATTGGGACATGGAAAGAACTCGTCCTGGAGATCCAGAAAGCAGAACCACACGCCTCATTCCGAGGATGGAATGATCTGAGCCAGAGTGACCATCCTGAAGGCACTAGATCTTAGAAACTTGTTCAGGTCGTGTAGGTCTAGAATGGGGCGCCAGCCCCCTGTCGGTTTTGGGACCAGGAAGTACCTGGACACAAACCCTGGGTCTGGTGGAGGATCCGCCACCTCCCTGATCACCTCCTTCTGGAGGAGCAGGGCAATGTCGGCTCAACGAGCCGACATAGAGGCTGCAGACCCCGTAGCCCCCCAAGGGGAGACGGCTCAATAGGGTGGGGACTGCTCGAATTCTAGAGGCAGACCTTTTCCTACCACTTCCAGCACCCAGCAGTTCATGGTGATATCGGACCAGGCAGAAAGGAAGTGGCGGAGCCGTCCCTCCACGGGGGGGCCGGGGAGGAGTGACGAGGTTGGGGGAGACACCCCTCAACCCATCGCTGGGCAGGCTTGGAGGAAGGGCCGGCCGAGGGGCCTCCTGGACCTTTCCCTCCCGGCTTCCTGCTGGAGGAAGCTGTAGGCATGGCTTTGGGGTGCCAAGTGCGAGCCTGCTGGCCCCGATGCTGGTGTTGCTAGGCCGGACGTGCCGCAGGGCTTACGCTGCTGCTGGCGGCCTTTGTCCTTCTGGGCAGATGTGATCGAGTCCAAGGTGGCACTGGACTTCTCGATCCTTTGCAGATGACCCTCCACCCCAGGACTGAACAAGTCAGTACCCAAGAAGGGAATGTCTGCCAGCTTGTGCTGGGTATCCGCTGTAAAAGTGAAGATCCGCAGCCAAGTTCTGCAGCACATGGCTACTGCGGCCACTACTGACCGGGCACACGAGTTGGCTATGTCCAAGGAAGTTTGGAGTTGCTGTTTTGCCACCACCCTTCCCTGATCCCGCATCTGCTTGACCACTGTCTGGAGGTCAGCTGGAAGATGAGGAATCACCTCATCCAGGGAGCCCAAAAGGGCGTGCGAAAAGTGTGCCATCAGAATGGCCGAGCTGGCCTGATGAAAGCCTAGGGAAGAAGCAGCATAGACTTTCCGCACAGAGTAGTCCAGTTGCTTGGACTTCTTATTGGGTGGCTTGTCCACATTCCGAGCATTTCTGGAGTGCCGGAAAATGCTGTCGGTCACTAGCCCCCTCCGCAGAGGGGTGCTCCAAGAAACCGGAGAGTGAACCAGTGGGAACGGCATGCTTTCGAGCCATCCTAGCCAAAGGTGCTGGACAAGAAGCTGGCTGCTGCCATAGTTCCAGGGCCAGACCAACAATAGCTTCAGCCTCTGGGGGGATCCCCTCAGTCCAGTATCTCCGTGAGGGGATACTTGGCCCGCTTTGAAACGGGTTTGAGCTTCATCCCAGTGGACTCTGAGATGACCTGAAACATTCCAAGGAATGAGGATGGGCTCTTGTCCACAGACTGACCCCCAGTGGACTCCAGGTCGAGGGGCCTGGAGAACAGGGAAGAGTCATCATCAGACTCCAAGAAGTCTGCAAACAGCTGCCGAGGGGCTGAGCCACCCTCCACCTGCGAGGCCAATCGGGAGTGAGGGTGACCGACAACCGATGGGGCAAGCCCTGACCCGACCGAGAATCCTTGGTCGGGGCCCCAGTTTTAGGTTGTGGAGGCGGGGGTTCCACCACAATTGGTGGCGCAGCCGGTTTCAGCCGAACAACCGGTGCCGGCTTCGGCTCCTCGATTACAATGAGGGGTTGTTTGGCAGCTCTTGTGACAGCCAATAATGGCGGGAAGGCGCAGAGTCGAGCTTATTCGATCCAAAGGAGCTGCTGCTATATCAGATCCTCGTAGCATCGACGCAATTTGCGCTGGAGCCTATCCTCCGAAGAGGACGAAGACGAGGATGAGCGCCGCTTTCCACGGTGCTGAGACAGAGACTGTCGATGTCGGCAGGATCGGCTGGACCGGGAAGACGTCAGAGACCGAGACCTTCGGTGTTTCTGAGGGTGGGTCTGAGAGGAGGCTGGGGAAACCTGCTCCTCCCTCGGTTCAGGGACCTTAAGCGGGGACTCCAGCACAGGAGGCACAGGCAAGTCCTCTGTTTCCACCAGGGGAACTAGTGAAGAAGGGTTGTCGGCTTCTCCCGTCGACAGCCCATCCGACGGGTCGAGAAAAGTCTTGACTGTGTCGACGGGTGTCTCGGCCGACTGACGTGACGGGGACACTGAAGCCAGCGGCCTTAGCCGCAACCTCGACTGAAGTCAAGAGTCGACTATCCAGGGAAGGTGACCTCTCCCTTGAAGTCCTTCTTCTTGGACCGAGAAGGAATGTCCAGAGAGCCCCCTCCCTTGGCCCAGGAGAATGATTGGAAAAGCTCCTTGAACGAAGACGCAGGAGGCCAAAGAGGTGGGATAAATGCCACGACCGAAAATGATGATCACTGACCTGGGCTGCGTCCTCGAGATGATCATCTGTTCAAGCTGTTCAGCCAAGCCCGCCACCGGACACCACCAACGGGCCTCCTTCGACTTGACTGGAGGAGAACGTTTCTAGGGGCGCCCAAGTTGCAATCTGGCAGCGTGCTCCTCTAAGACCGTGGCCGAAAAGGACTTGCACAAGTCGCAGGCCTGCGAATCGTGCTCCAGCCCAAGGCAGTACACGCACGTGGAGTGCGGATCGGTCCGGGACAACTTCTGCCCACAGGGGCACCGATGAAATCCAGGAGTCGATTTGTCCACCGCAGCCGCGAGGGAAGATAAAGACTGAAGTCTTGTAAATTTTAAGATTAGTTTAGGTTAACCAAAGAGTTTGGATCCAGGCCTAAAGCGCTAGTGCTAAAGGAGGAACCTGAGCTTCCAAGCGGTAAGGAAGATCTGGCGTTGTGGGGCGGAGCCGAGAGTTTTACCAACCGGGTGGGTGGGAGGAGCCAGCTTGAAGACCTTCCAGCAAGATTTAAAGTGGCAAGGAACCTCCCAGTAAGTGTGGATTTAACAACATATCCATGTCCCTAGAACTGTACCATCTTACTTCGAGAAACAGCTTTTGCAGAAAGTTACACCATTAGGACGGATTCCTAAGCAATATTGGAAATCCCTCACAGTTGGGAGTAGGCTAGGTCAAGATCACGAGTTGGACCGAAGCCTAGGATAGTAGTCCCTGAAGGACTGTTAGACCAAAACCTGCTCTTCGCCTTGATGCAACGTCCAGGCTATAATGCCTGATAAAGGTTTGCACAGTGCTCCAAGTAGCTGCTGCACAGATGGCTGAATTGGACACGTTCTTTATGGCCGCAAAGCAGGTAGCCACTCCTTTGTGGAATGACCTTTAACCGAGCCCGTTAAAGGTTTGTTACGCTTCTGGTAACAGAACGTGATCCAATGGATGAGCCACCTGGACAGCGATTGTTTAGAAACTGGAGCTCCCATCATCCTGTGGGCGAAGGAGATGAAAAGCTGGTCAGATTTTCGGTGGTGTCTGGTTCTGGTCAGGTAGTATCCAAGACACCTATGCACATGTAAAGTGTGCAACAGGGCCTCTCCTCTGTTAGAATATTTAGGAAAGTACACTGGTAAATCTTTGTCCTGATTATGGGTGAGAGCTGAGACCACCTTAGGTAGAAACTTAGGATTTGTCCGTAGGGACACCCTGTCCTGATGAAAAACCAAATAAGGTTCTTTGCACATTAGTGCATGAAGTTCAGATATTCTTCTGGCCGAAGTAACGGCAACTAAAAATAACATCTTCCATGTAAGAAGACGTAGCTCGCAATCCACGGCTGGTTCAAAAGGTGGCAGCGTAAGCTGCTCCAGGACAAAAGGTATATCCCATGGAGGAATAGGATCCTTAATCGGGGGTCTAAGATGGAGAACACCTCTCAGGAAAGCTCGTGCTGTGTCCAACTGAGTTACAGGATGTTGGCCTATTGGTGTGTGATAGGCTGAGATGGCACAAAGGTGTACTCCGATAGAGGAGTAGGCCAAGCCTGTCTGAAAGAGACAGGAGGTAGTCCAGGACCGACCTTTCCGGACAATCCATTGGGGAAAAACCCCATGCCTGAGCCCAGAGGCAAAATCTGCGCCATTTCATGGCGTTAAGTAGTGTGAGTGGCCGGTTTTCTAGCAGCTGCTAGAATATCTGCTACCTCTTGCGAGACCCCGTACCGCATGATGGCTATGTCTCTAGGAGCCAGGCACGCAGGTTCAGAGATCGAAGGTCCGGATGGACCAAAGAGCCTCCCTCCTGGGACAATAAGTGAGAGCTGATTGGCAGAGGTACCGGAGGTTCCCGGGACAGCTGGTGTAGCAGAGGGAACCAAATCTGCCTGGGCTAAAACGGCACGATAAATAACAGTGTCGCTCGCTCTCTGTGGAGTTTCAAAAGGACCCTCTGGATCAACGGGAAGGGAGGAAACGCGTAGAGGAATCTGCCTGTCCAGGAGAAGGACAACGCGTCTCGCCAGAAAACACCAGGCCCTGGATCTAGCGAGCAGAAATTGGGCAGTTTTGCGTTGTATGGGGACGCGAAAAGGTCCAATTCTGGTGTGCCCCATCTGTGAAACAGATCCTCTACTACCTCCTGGAGTAGTTCCCACTCGTGGACTCTGGGCTGAGAGCAGCTCAGGCTGTCTATGACGTTGTCCACTCCTGGGACATGAACAACAATGAGGTTTGCGCCGTGTTGTAGTACCCAATCCCACACCCTCATGGCCTCCCTGTAAAGCGGGTAGGAATGGGTGCCTCCTTGTTTGTTGAGGTAATACATCACCGTGGTATTGTCTGTAACAGAAGAGTACCCGGTGGGACCTCCGACTGAAAAGCCTGCAGGGCATAAGGAACTGCTCTAATTTCCAAGATATTTACGTGAAGATGAGCTTCTTTGGCTGTCCATGAGCCCTGAGACCTGGCCCCATCAAGGTGTGCCGCCCAACCGTGCCCTGAGGCGTCCGTGGAGAGCGTCACAATCGGAGACGGCGCGATGAAGGGGACCCCTGCCAACAGGTTCTTTGAGTCTAGCCACCATTGCCAATCCCAGATTACGGCATTCGTGATCTGGATCGGGAGCTGCAAATGGTCTTGCTTCTGATCCCATTAAACCCGTAACATCCACTGGGTCACCCGCATGTGGAGACGGGCTAGCGGGACTGTTGCAATGGCCGCAGCCATATGTCCAAGCAGTCAAAGAACCAGCCTGGCAGGGACGGTCTTCTTTGCCAAAATGTCTCTGATGAGGGAGCTGACATGTTCCACTTGGTCCTGGGGCAGAAAAGCTTCCCCTTGGATGGTGTCCAGAACTGCGCCTATGAACTGCAGATTCTGTGACTGAACCAGGCGTGACTTCTGATTGATAATGATGCCCATCTCGAACAGAGACCGAGTACAATGAATGGCGGACATCAGGGCCTCCCGAGAGGGTGCCATGAGAAGTCAGTCATCCAGGTAGGGGAACACGTAGTGGCCTTGTCTCCTCAGAGCCGCTGCTACGACTGCCATGCACTTTGTAAACACCCGAGGTGCTGATGACAGTCTGAAAGGGAGGGCTCGGAACCGATAATGGCAACCTAGAAATTCTAAGCGCAAGAACTTCCTATGCGCTCGAGCAATGGGTATGTGCAGGTAAGCGTCCTATGTCCAAGGACGCTAGGAATGCGCCCTGCTTGAGCATGGGTATCAGACCGAGAAGGGTCACCATGCGGAAGCATTTGTAGAGGACCAAAGCGCTGAGATTGCTGAGATCCAGTATCAGGTGGAGGCCCTCTGTCTTTTTGGGAACCAGAAAGAAGTGGGAGTTGTAACCTGCACCTCTCTGGTTCCTTGGTACGTGCTCTATAGCTTCCTTTCCTAGAAGCGCGAGCACCTCCTGCTGTACGAGCAGTGTGTGCTGACCCAAATAACGGGAAAGCAGGGGAGTTCTTGACAGTGGGTGGCTGAGGAATTTTATAAAGTGGCCTCTCTTGACCATTTGAAGTACCCACCGGTCAGCGGTAATCGACAGCCACCCTGAAAAGTGGTGAGTGATGCGACCCCCAACCTTTTCTGCCCATTGATCCAAAGGAGGGGTGGGGGCCGGGAAGGAGTCCTGCTGCGGCAGCGCTGTTTCCCGCAGGTTGGGCCAGTTTGGTATATTGCTGACCTCTGCCTGGGGAAGATTTGGACTGGGCTTTACGATGGAAAGTGCCCCTTTGTTGCTGGCCAGAACGTGGCTGCTGTCGTTGTTGCTGGCCACGAAAATGGTTCTGGTTCCTACGAAAGGAACCAGGTTTGGATCTGTACATGGCCTGCACAGATCTTATGCCTTCCCGCATCCTGAAGCTTGGTGATAACCTTTTCAGTGTTCACCAAACAGGACTTCACCGCATGTAGGGACGCCAAGAATATTTTTCTGTACGCCTGGGTTGAAACTGAAGACACGGAGCCAGGAGTGTCCCCGGAGAAAGATGCCCGAAGCTGCGCCTCTGGCAGACGAGTCCGCAGAATCATATGCGGCTCTTAACACTTGGGTCCCCACATCTGACCCTGTGTGGAGGAAGTTTAAGAGCTCGGCCTTCTAATCGCCATCCGGTAGCTTATCAACTTGGTCCTGACCCTGTTCCCACAGAGCATTCTGAAACCGAACCATACGAGACAGATAGTTTAGGGACCTGATGGAGCACGTAGCCGCCGCATACATGCGCCTCCCCAGAGCATCCAAATGCTTGGATTCCTGGTCCGGTGGCTGTGTGCTCATATGCTGTGGTCGTTGGGACCTGTCGTGAGAGGCCGTGATGAGCAGGGAGTCAGCTAAAGGTTGCTGTGCCAAGTACTGGTCTTTTTCCGGGGCCTTGTACATGCGGTCAGCTTTCTTTGGCACAGCTGGGGTGGAGTGAGGACGCTTCCACGCAGCCTTGGTGACGTCTGCGAAAATGTCCACCAAGGGTACCACTACCACAGGCTTAGGATCTTTCTGCCGAAGGTAACGAGCAAGGCACTGTCTCTTGGGGTCGAGATCTTCCGAATCCCATCCCATGTTCTCCTGCATGTGCCTCATAATTTCAGAAAAGGAGGGATCATCCGGAGGTGACCTGGGCAGGTCTTGTGGGTCAGGTGATGGGATGCTGAGTGGAGAAGGAGACCTGGAAGTGTCCAATGTATCCGGTCTAGAATCCTCCCCTGGCAGAGTGTACCACCGACATCTGGGTCGCTTGGTGCTGGGAGACCCTGAGGGAGATCTTGAAGGAGGCCTTCTCCGTTCCTCGGATCTTACCCTAGGAGGTGGAATGTGCTCCTTGGGGGTCAGTGGTCGTCCTGCTGGCCCCTGCGGTGGAGGAGGGGGAGTAGGAGGTGAAGAAGTGGGAGGAGGTGGTTTAAATGGGACCAAAACCTTCCTTATTATGTCCCACCAGAAAGAGAAGAGATCTTTGACCTCTGGGATGTTCATACCCGAAGGACCTGGCACCGGTGGTCTGTCGCCGGGGTCGGCGTCTGGTCCGAAGGCGTCTCCGGGATTGGCGAAGGCTCTCGTGGAAGCCTGGCGTCCTCACCATCGCCTGCCTGGTCCTCAGGCAACGTCAGGTCCTTCTCCATGGAGCCCCGGTGACTGGTGTCCACTGGTGACGGGGCAGTCTTCGGCTCGGAACGTGCTGACTGGACGTCGGGCGCAGCCGTCGTCTTCGGTTCTGGCAAACATTTGACTGACGTCGGGTGTTTGGCCGACATCGGGTCCGTCGTCCGCTTGAGGGATGCCAGGTCCTTAGTCTTCCTAGGCAGGAGATCCGGACACCTGGGAGGCTGGTAGACCGATCTGGAGTCAGGATCCCTGCGTCAGTCTGAGGAAGAAGACTTGTGATGACAGTCTGAAGACTTCGAAGAGGCCTGGGAAGGAGTGGAGGAAGATGAAGGTCTGGAAGTCTTTATAGGGAGTAAGGAAGCCGAAGTACTGCCTGAAGCCTTAACCGGAGGGGGCTGAGAGCTAGCGCTGAAGGGAGAGCGGTCTGAGCGTATGGAGCCTGAGCTAGTGCGCGAGTCTGAGGCCCGGTTAGGGGATCTGGACCTGGCTTTCTCCCGGTGCTTGTCCCACTGTTTGTGGGCCTTAGAGGTAGCTTCACCTCTGAAGGAAGGTTCCTTATCCATATTCTGTAGTTTCTCTTCCAAGAGGAACCCCTGAAGTGCCTTCTGGCGGCGGATCCTGGTGCGACTGTTAAACCCCTGACAGAAGGAGCAGGCCTTGGTGTCATTGTCCGGGCCTAAGCACCGCAGGCAGGATGAATGAGGATTCTTGAAGGGGATCTGCTTGCCGCAGGCACAGGATGTCCTTCTGAAGAAGGAGTTGGAGATGCAAACATTTAGTGATAGGTAAAACTGTAAAGTTCTTAGTCGTTGTGTGCTAGAGTGGGACCGTGAGGCTGATTCTGGAAAGCTGACGGCGGGAAAAGAACTGGGGAATCTGGGGGACCGCCCCCTTTTATAAGATGCCCAACGTCGGGGCAGGACAGACGTCAGGGGTGGTCCCCGATGAATACTGCTAGCTAGAAAATTTCCGTGGGGTCCTGACGCCTGCCGGCGTCAGTCCTAATGGTGTAACCTGCTGCAAGAGCTGTTTCTCGAAGTAAGATCCGTCTTTTTTTCTCTGGACTCCTAAGGGAACACGCACTGTGTTTCTGGACTTAAAGGCACTTCTATTACAATTAGGCAATAACAACTGGAAACTCAGTTAAGACTAGAAATTCAGTTACAGGCATTTTTGTTTCTGAAATTTCCTTTTCCTTTGACTGTATTCATGTATATAGGTTTGGTGTTTTGTATGTATTTACTATTTTTAATTTCAGTAAATGTTTTGGTTTCCTTAATCCCGCTTGAGTCATTTCTAATTTTTTTTTTCTTTTGCATACGAATGCTGGGACAGTATTTGATAATTCTGACAAAAACTGTTAAGGGCTTAAAGTGGTTACCATCTTGCTCTCAGATAAGAAAATACCTAAGGTCTCAACTGAGTCAAAAGGGGAGAATTGGGAACCAGGCTGGGTGCTCCATGGGTTAAGTATTGCACTGCATTTCCCCGAAGAGGGTGTGATATCTGATCCTGTTAATTGGGTGTGCTAGCGAAAAGGGGTTCATATTTTACCTCAGGACTCGAGACTAGTAGGTGTTTTCGTACCCAAAACAGACAGGAGGGGTTATCCTGTTTGTCTCCTGTTCACATATTGCACTTCGAGGCTTGGCACTGTAGGAGCAGAGGGCCTGACCTGCGGAGTGCATTTGTGACCGGGGCCCTTACTGCAAAGGCTCGCCTCCCCATGGCAGTTCTTTTGAAAGGCACAGTAAGGGTGTCTTTTGCACAATTCTCATGGCATGCGCTGCTGGGGCTTAGAGAGGTTAGAGAGGATGAAGTCAAAAACTCCTATTAGGACGTGACAGAAATTGACCATCATCAAGGCATAACTAGCCTAATGGAGACTCAAGCGTGCCACAGCATTCACCTTTTTTGCAGCATGGTCAATCTTACAAGACCATTTGTCTGGAGGGTTATCCATGTCCCCCGATGTCCCTGAATCAGTCACCGACCCCTCCAGAGAGGGATGGTCCAAGAACCCAGAAAGTGCCCCAAGCAGGAACTGCATACTTGCGGACCATATGGGTGGAAAGTGCCGTACAGGATGCTGGATGCTGCCAAAGTTCCAGGGTCAGTCCCAAAATGGCTTCAGCCAGGAGAAAGGCAACCCTTAGAAATTCGTCCCTGTCCAAAATGTCCATAAAGGAGTAATTAGGCCACTTTTGCATTAGATCTAGCAGGACTGATATGAACTCCAATATTAAGTGGAGAAATGCACCAAAGGATACCAGGCCATGCTCGATGAACAGGGAGGCAGTATAGCGCAGTGGTTTAAGGCACTGAGCTGCAAATCTAGAGACCTGGGTTTGAATCCCACAGCCCCCACTTACATACTGTATGACCCTGAGCAAGTCACTTAACTTCCCTGTGCTCCTAGGTCACACTTGTAAACAAGCTTTCAGCTTAGTTAAACAATTGGAAGAAAAAAAAAAAAAAAAGAGCTCCTCAATGGATCGCCGGTTGAGGAGGAGAATCCCAGAGGAGGCTAGGGACTATTAGTCCAAGCCATCTGAGCACTCCTCAAAAATGGCCTTAGACTGCTTCTTACTATGGACCACCTGGGTATCCTTCACCAGGGTGATCTGCACCCACAACTGGTCTTGCTAGCCAGTGTCCAAATGGGCCTCCTTGGACAGAGCGCCCACCTTTGGCTGCAGTCGTGGCAGCTCCACCTAAAGTGGTGGGGAAGTAGTTGCAGGGAGCATCTGTATAGCGTGGACCGTTGGGGGTATCACTGGTAGCTCCCTGGTGACTGGAGGTCCAAGGGGTAGAGCCCTACCCTGCCCAGTGATGGCCTACTGTTGCCACAGGAGCTCCTTGTCGCACTGGCACAGCTTGTGAGGTTGCCTTTGCTCATCCAAAGACAAGGAGGTCAAGAAGAATAGACAGTGACACCTCCCAGTTGAGCAGGATGAAGAGTGGCAACACTTCAACCAAGACTTCGATCTCGACTAGACTATCGATGTTAAGGAAGTCTTCCAGCTGGTTGTGGTAAACCACATGCCTGTCCACGTTAAGCTGCATAGGCATAGAAGCTGCTAGTGGAGGCTGCTCCTGCCAAGGACTGTAAGGGGATACCAATTAAACCATGTCCCCTTGCATGAGAATCGGGAGCACTGCGAAACAGATTCCTTGATCTCATCCGACAACTGGTCAACAGGCTTGAGGAAAATATCCACGGCCTGCTCCACTGGAGCTGAAGTCGACTAACCAACGGGGGAACCGAAGAGCCCTCGATCTGCCAGAAGAGAGTAAGAGACATCTGCGGCTGATGGGACACAGCGGAACCAGCCACCCGTCCTGCCATGAAGGAGGATAAACACCGTTGTAGCAAAAAAAAAAAGAGCTCTCGACATCATCAACTGGTTGGGTGACTAGAAGAGTCTGATCAGGAGGACCTCGTTCTCTCCCAGTTCCATGACCAGCACCGGTGGTGCTCGTGCTTGGAATCATGGTAGGCCGCGCTCTCCCCCATGGTCTAGAGGGCCAAACACATGTCCTGGAAGCCTCTAGTGAATAAGTCTCCAACGCTGGTCTCAACCGGGGACAGTGCTGAGACTGAGGAGGTACCCGCCACTTCCACCTCAAGGGCTGCAAGCTGTTGAGAAGACCCGGCCGCAGCCAAGGCCTTCTTGCAACCCATGGGGCAGTCCTTATGATCCTACTCCAAAGGCTGATCCAGGAGTAATTCAAAGTCAGAAACTACTGGCTCAAACAGTAGCACAGGCATCAGGAAGTGGCTCACTTCTGTAAACTATGGGTACCATCAGGTATCCTGGGCACCATACACCAGCTAGGCTGTCGCAGCACAGGAGCAACTATGACTGGACTACGCAGAGCCTGCATCTCCAATACAGATCCGCAACCTGTTTGTTGGCTTTCACTGTAAATGGCCAATTCCTGATACAATATATGCCATGAGCAAGCAAACACACACATACACAATATTAAGGACCAACAAATCTGAGATTTGAACAAGCCTACCTTCTTCCACCATGGTTCTGTAAAGTGCAGCTCTGTCAGTGAAGAGCCCCAGATGAATGTGGTCGCCTGCTCCAGGTATGCAGTTACTGGTCTGTTCTACAGGGGAACACAGAACAGCATTAGATGGGAGTGGTGCACATGATATATGTCTCGGCTCCTACTTGCACTCAAGTTCTTTGGAGTGTGTTTGGTTTTAGTGCCTCTCTCCAAACCACACAAATACTATAAAGCTTCAATTCTTTATAATTAGCATCATTATAAATTTTAAAACACAACACTTGAAACAGCCTTTTCATTACACAGTTATAGAAATGTTGCTTCTGTAACTCTTAATCTTTTCGAATATTTTCTGCGTGGAGTACCACTCACTGGGCTTAGGGCAGGGATTGATTTTAATATTGTTCTACTTGTCCACGGCATAGTGCAAACTTATCAGGGCTAGTGCATAGAAACACAGAATTTGACAGCAGATAAGGACCGCTTGGCCCACCCAGTCTGCCCATTTCCCTACCTAATGGATAAGCTGCAAATCCTAGTTAACCAGCAGCCTACTTCTTTCTACCCCCACCCTCTAGAATTGCCTTATGACTGTCCTATGCATGTTTGAATTCAACCACTGTTTTTGACTCCACAACCTCCTCCAGAAGGCCGTTCCATGCATCCACAACTATCTCTGTGAAAAAATACTTCCTTGCATTAACCTCTGAACCACCTCCCCCCATCTTCAAATTGTGCCCCCTTGTTCTTGCACACCTCTTTTTTTGAAAGATGTTACCCTCTTGGACTTTCTTGATTCCCTTGAGGTACTTGAAAGTTTCTATCATGTCCCCCCTCTCCCTCCTTTCCTCGAGGCTATACATATTAAGCTCCTTTAGTCTCTTCATATGTCTTCTGGTGCAGACCGTGCACCATTTTAGTTGCCCTCCTCTGGACAGCTTCCATCTTGTCTATGTCCTTGCGGAGATTGGGCCTCCAGAACTGCATAAGTACTCCAGATGGGGTCTCACCAGCTGTCTGTACAGAGGGATACTAACTTCCTGTTTTCTACTGGTGATGCCTCTCCCTATGCATCCCAGTATCCCCCCCAGCCCTCCTTACTGCCCTCTCACATTGCTTGCCCACCTTTAAGTCATCTGATATAACTACCCCCAGGTCCCTTTCCATTTTTGTTGTTGTTAGTATCTCACCCCCATTGTGTACTCTTCCCATGGGTTTTTGTTTCCCAGGTGCATTGCCTTGCACTACTTAGCATTGACTCTAAGCTGCCATACATTTGACCATTCCTCTAACCTTGCCATGTCCCTTCTCATTCTTTCCACCCCACCCTGAGCATCAACTCTGTTGCAGATCTTTGTGTCATCTGCAGAGAGACATACTTTTCCTTCCAGTCCCTCTGCAATGTCGCTTATAAAGACATTGAAGAGGACAGGTTCTAATACTGAACCCTGCGGTACCCCACTAGTAACCCCCCTTTCTTCAGAGGACTCCATTTACTATTACCCTCTGTGTCCTATTCTCCAACCAATTCTTTACCCAGGCTATCATCTTAGGACCCACTCCCAGGCTTGCTAACTTGTATATTAATCTTTGTGTGGGACTGAGTCAAATGCCTTGCTAAAGTCTAGGTAGGCCATGTCCACAGCCCTCCCTGATCTACTGCTTTGGTCACCCAGTCAAAGAAATCTATCAGACTGCCTGGCATGACCTTCCTGCTGTGAATCCATGCTGCCTTGGGTCCTGTGCCCCTCTGGCCTCCAGGTACTCAACAATTCTTTCCTTCAGAAGTGATTCCATCATTTTCCTATCACTGAGGTTAAACCAACAGGTCTGTAGTTTCCTGCTTCTGCCCTGCTCCCACTTTTGTGAAGGGAATCACATCTGCCCTCCTCCAGTCCTCAGGTACCACACCATCCTCCCATGATTTGTTAAAAGGGTAGTCAGTGGTGCACTAGTTCTACCTAGTTCTTTTAGGATTCTGGGATGAATCCCATCGGCCCCATTGCTTTGTCCACCTTCAGTTTTAAGAGTTCTTTCAGAACCCTTTCTTCTGTAAATGGGCTGATATCAACTTCTGTATCCAGAGTGTTTCTATTGTTTGTTTTAGGTACCTCCCCCTCTTCATTTGTAAATACTGAGCAAAAATATTTGTTTAGTATCTCTGCCTTTTCACTATCACCCTCTGCCCCGCCCCCCCCCCATTAAGCTTCACTATCCCTCCCTTAGTCTTCCTTCGCTCCCTGATGTACCTAAAAAGGTTTTATCCCTTCTTAACTGAGTTGGCCATCTTTTCTCGGTTTGGGCCTTTGCTGTTCTGACTGCCTTCCCAGCTTCCTTTTGCTTTAACTTATACAATTCTCTGTCCTGCTCCTTCTGTGATTCCTTGTACTTTCTGAATGCTTTCTTTTTCTCTTGAATCTTCACTGCCACCTCCTTTGATAACCATAGTGGTTTCTTACATCGTTTTGTTTATTTGCTTCACACAAAGGCTTGTTACCTCTGTGATGGCAGTTTTTATTATTCCCCATTGTTCTTCCACCCCTCTTTCCTGCCCATTTGCTAGTGCATTCCTTAGGCACTCACCCATTTTGGCAAAGTCAGCCCTCCTGAAGCCCAGTACTTTTGCCTTTGTATGGCTTGACTCTATTGCTGTGTTTATTGTGAACCATACTGTTCGATGGTTGCTAGTTCCCAGATGGCTACCCACTTCTACATCTGTGATCCTCTCTCCATCTCCATTTGAGAGAACCAGGTCTAAGATTGCTCCCTCTCGAGTGGGTTCCAATACTAGCTGACTAAGGCATGCCCCCTGTAGGGCATCCAGAATAACCCCTCTCTTAGAAGTAGCTGCTGCAACTGCACTCCAGTTAACATCTGGCATATTCAGATCACCCATCAGCAATATCTCCCCCTTATCTGCCATTCTAAGTATACTTTCCATCATTTCCTGGGGGGGCAGCTAACCTTCAACTCGCCCATCTTGACTAGTGCAGGTCCTCTATGGCTATGAATGAACTTAAAAAGGCCTCTACTTAAGCAGACTCTAGTCCTCATGCTAATCTCCCTCAGTGATCCAAACAGTCTGGTATGATTAACAGCGCTATACCTGCCAGTGCAAGATGGGGATCACAGGAAATACTCACTGTGAGTCATTATCACTTCACTGTTGGGGACAGCAGCTAGCTTCCAAGCTGTGATCAGGGGTGGAGTGCTGTTAAGTCACTAACTTCCAGTGTTTTGAGTCTATCTCCATGTGTGTGATGATGATGCCTCCCACATTATTAAGATCAGTGTTCATCGTCTGCCTACATTTGGATTGCCAGTATTCAACATTTCAGTGACAAAATGTTAAGCTGTATACAGGGCCTGCCCTGCACGTGGTAGGTTTTATCCCAGTCTCCCCATAGCTGCCGCGTCTCTCTTCCCAGTAACCCAGCTCTGTACTTTCCCTAGCCACCACTGCAGGCAGATGACAGCATGGCCATGGAATGAATATGCATAGGCCTGTAGCTGCCATTGCTGGCAGTTGTAGGAATTCCCAACTTTTCCCAATACACTACACTAGTCAGTGCCATCCATGCATACCTACTTTTACCCCACCCAGCATGTCTCTCATCCTAGTAGCAGTAGTAGCAAGTTTACTGTTCAACATGATTGTTATGACAATAGTATGGATAGAGAAGAGACGCACATGATAATTCCATAAATACCATTTTAAAAAACACATCCTGCCTATACTCCCCAAGATCCCTGGGTCCCGCTGTTCTCAAGGTTCATGTGACGCGCACCTAAATGGGGGATAGGGACTTTGCATCCTGTGCCTAGAAGCTCTGGAACTCTTTTCCTGTCCAGGTCAGGTCTGTCCCTACCCAGGCGTACCTACGAGCCTCCATATGGAAGCACTTGAAGCTCTCCTCAGTATGCGATTGTTCCAGACCTTCCAGAGTCTCTGCTCTGTACTCAAGCACAGTATCTCTTGTACCAGACTCCGTCCCTACTGTTGTTGCATGCCTGCCTGGGTGTGGCCTTGTGTATATTGTATGTATTCTGTATATTCTTGCTAGGTATATTGATATTGAAATCATACTGTTGTATGTTCGCATTTTATGGTGTCCACTGCTGTAATCTGAGCTATCCCACTGTGTACGTTATGTTTCCTGATTTCAGCATATGTCTGTACCTTATTTGCATCAATTTATACTCTGTATGTTCTTTTATTCTTGTACTCTCCCGGGTTGTACCTGAAAATAGGCATATGTTTTTGTCTACTGTACTTACCTGGTTAACAAAAGCTAAATAAATAAATATACATACAAGTACCTTTAAATTGGGGACAGAGTATACTTCATTTTCAAATAATACATATAAATATTACCATGTAAGGTACTGGTAGAGGCCTTAAAAAACTTAACATTTAATGCAAACGGGCACACATGAAATGCCTGTAATGTCAACTAGAAAACATTTCCATTAGGGACACTAACAATTTAATCCAAAAACAAACCAAAAAAAAAAACCTTTCAGTCAACCCCAATATTATCTCTGGGTTCTGATGAAAAAACAGATGTACTAATTTGAGGAAAAGGTGGTAAAATATTGCACGCCAACTCAGTAGTAAGGTTGCATGTACTCTTTTTATCCTAACAAGATTCAGAGCATACTTACTGTAATCACAAAGCTCTGTACTGAGCTAAAATGACACAAACAAGGTGCGAAAGAAGGCCTATACCTACTATATTATCGATCAAGTGCAAGAATTTACAGTAAATAAGCATCTCAGAAAAAGGTTTCATCTTTTGTTTATTGCTCTTAAAAATGATTCTATACTATATATTGTAGCATGGTTGGATGACTGCATTTGTTTTATGGCAAGCTGTTCAGGTGATAACCAAGTCTTCAACAGTAAATGTGCAAGATAAACATCTTTCTTTCTTTCTCAAATTAAATTTTATCCTCTGTTGTTTTGTACCCCCGTCCCCGGCTCATGCCTGGAAACGAGCCTCGGTTCATGGTGCCTTTCCTGGTTATCAAATTTTAAATAAATAAATACATTTCTTAAATTCTGATTAACCAAAAAGCAAATGCAATAAAGTTTCAGGTAAAGTAGACCACACTCGCAGCTGCATGTTGGGTTATCAACTTTAAAACATATCTGTCTTTTTTTTCCCCTTTATCCCAAAAACAATTCTTTGGTGCATGGACGGTACAACAATAACTCCAAATTAAGCAGATAATTTGAAAGGCTAAAACATGCATTCCAGAGGTGCATAGACTCTCCTAGAGGAGGCAGAGCTTCAGAGGTCTTGGTACTGGTTTCCCTGGTCTGTTGAAAGGGACAGGTTTAGAAAAATGCTGTTATTGTTGGGGCAGAGCATGCTAAAAATATACAGGTTACTCACCTGTAACAGGAGTTCTAGGAGTGGTATATGTTGTTCATCCACACTGTCTGGCGGGTACTGTACCTTGCCGCTTTAAGATGGGCCGGAAAGTCTTCAAGCTGGCTCCTGCCACCCACCCGGGTGATGAAAAACTCGGCTCCGCCTCAAGACGCCAGATTTACCCCACTGGAAGCCAGGCTGTGTGCCGAAGCAGGGGAGGTCGGGTGAGTCCAAGTGGATGAACAACATATACCACTCCTAGAACTCCTGTTACAGGCAAGTAACCTGTATTTCTAGGGGTGTTATGTTATTCTAGCGACATTGTCTGGCAGACTCCTAGCAATTTTCCGGGAGGAGGGAGACAAGGCGCACACCCCATACTTAGGGAACAGGGACTGGAGAACTGAGGTTCCAAAGCCAGCATCCCGGCATGACTCAAAATCGATGTGGTAATGGGAAATGAAGGTGTGTGCTGACTTCCAGGTAGCAGCCCTGCAGATTTCCTGGATAGGGACATCCCTAGAAGCAGCCAACGACGCAGCGGTATGATGGATGGAATGAGCCCCAAGCCCTACTGGAGGCTCCCTACCCACCAACTTATAGCAGAGATCAATGCAGGAAGTGATTCACCTGCCAATCGTCCGCTTTGCTGCAGGTCTGCCAGGTGTGGCTTCAGCGTAGGTGACAAACAGCTGGCGAACCTCTCCCCAAACTTCCACAGTATGCTCTTTGTAGTAAGCCAGCGCTCTTCTCAGGTCCAAAGTATGGAGCCTGTACTCTGCATCCGAGGTGTGATTGGGGTAGAACACCAGCAGAGTCAACACCTGGTTCAGGTGAAACTCCAAGACCACCATCAGGAGAAATTTCGAGTGGAGGCACAGGACGTTGTCGCTGTGGGAGACCAGGTAAGGAGCTTCGATGGAAAGCGCCTGGAGCTCCCCATTCCCTCTGGCTGACGTGATAGCCACCAAGAAGGCAGTCTTCCACGACAGGTGAGCGATGTCACACCTGAGCATCGGTTCGAATGGCTTCCCCATGAGCTTGGCCAATACCAGCAGTAAATCCCACGGAGGTGGTGGTTCATGCACCGGAAGGTATATGTGATCTAGGCCCTTGAAAAAGCACCATATCACCTTCTCCTGTGCCACCGACTGCTTGCCGGCCCGTGCCCGGTAAACAGAGATGTCTGCCAGGTGCACCTTGAGGGTCATAGACTGAAGCCCCTGCTGGGAAAGAGATCACAGGTAGTCCAGAATGCTAGTCAGCAGACAGGACGAGGGGTCCAACCCCTTGCCCCGACACCAAATGGAGAATCTCTTCCATTTGAAGGCATAGCATTTTCTGGTCGACTCCTTGTGGGACGCCTCAACGATCTTGAGGACCTCGTTGGAAAAACTCAAGGCCTGGAACTCTAGCCACTCAGGAACCAGGCCATCAGGTGCAGGGATTGAAGGTCCAGATGGAGTACCTTCTCCTCGTTGACCGAGAGCAGGTCCGTGCAGGCTGGAAGTCGCCTCGGGAGCCTGGAGCCGAGGCTGAGGAGATCTGGATACCAGAACTGGCGAGGCCAGTCTGGGGCTACCAGGATCACCTGCACCTTGTCCCTCCTGATCTTGAGGAGCACCTTGAGGAACAAGGGCAGAGGACTCCAGCTGGGGCATCTGAAGAAACGGAGAGGAAGGACCTTGGCCCTGTCCACCGGGAGCCAGGCTCTGGTTCGGAGAGAGAGTCGAGCTCCACCCCGATGAACTGAATCACCTTCGAGGGCACGAGTTCTGACTTTACCTCGTTGATGAGGCTGAGTGGCGAGCAAGCCTAGAGGGCCAGATCTCTGGACCGCTCCATCTCCAACCTGGAGGGACCTGCTATCAGCAAGTCATCCAGGTAAGGGTAGACCCAGACCCCTCGGCGCCACAGGAATGCTGCCACCACTCCGATGCATTTGGTGAAGACCCTGGGAGCTGATGAGAGGCTGAAGGGCATGGCCCGGAACTTGTAGAGGGTTCCCTCTGCCCAAAAGTGGAGGAACTGCTGATGGGACGGATGGATTGGGATGTGAAAGAACACGTCCTGGAGGTCCAGGTTGCTGAACCACATGCCCTGCCCCAGGGATGGTATTATCTGCGCCAGGGTTACCATCCGAAAGATGTGCCACCTTAGGAACTTGTTCAGGTCGTGCAGATCTTTGCAATGTCCACATTGTTGTAATATCTGTCTCGATGTTCCCCATATTTCTCTGACGTGGAACCTTTGTAAAAGAGCCTTGGCTCAAAGGTATTTGTAATCCTAGACTTGATAAATAAAATAAAAAATTAAAAAAAGATCAAGAATGGGGCGCCAACCCCCATCCGTTTTGGAACCAGGAAGTACCTGGAAACAAACCCTGGGCACGGAGGAGGATCCGCAAGCTTGCTGACTACCCCGTGCGGAGGAGCTGGTAGATGTAGTCTCGGCGAGCCGACTGAGAGGCTACGGACCCGGTAGCCTAACGCGGAGCGTGGCTCGAAAGGGAGGGACCTGCTTGAACTCCAGAGGCAGGCCCCTGCTGACCACTTCCAGCACCCAGCGGTCTATGATGATAGTGGACCAAGCGGAAAGAAAGTGGCTGAGCCGGCCCCCATTGGGGGGGGGGAGAACAGAGGAAGTGAGATGAGGTTGGGGGTGGCACCCCGCAACCGTCACTGGGCAGGCTTGGAGGAGGAGAGACCGGCTGAGGAGCCACCGGGGCCCTTCTCCCTGGGCTTCCTGACCGAGGAAGCAACGGACTTGGCTCTATGGTGCCAAGTTTGAGCCTGCTGGTGCTGCAGGGCAGGTCTTGCTGCAGGAGCGGAGGGATGAAAGGGCTTACGCTGCTGCTGATGGCAACCTTTGTCCTTCAGTGCAGATGCAATCGAATCTAGGGTGGCACTGGATTTTTCAATGCGCTGGAGGTGGCCCTCCACACCGGGCCCGAAGGAGGTCGGTGCCTAGAAAGGGAACATCTGTGACCTTGTGTTGGGTGTCTGCCATGAAGGTCGAGATCTGCAACCAAGCCCTGCAGCGCATGGCCACTGCAGCCACTACCGAACGGGCACAAGAGTCTCCAATGTCCACAGTCATCTGGAATTGCTGCTTTGCCACAGCCCTTCCCTGATCCCGGACCTACTTAACCGTGGTCTGGAGGTCGACCAGGAGATGAGGGAGCACCTCATCCAGGGAGCCCAACAGGGCGTGAGAGAAGTGTGCCATCATAACAGCCAAGCTGGCCTGGCGAAAGCCCAAAGAGGCAGCAGTGTACCCCTTTCTCCCAGAGTAGTCCAATTTCTTGGACTCCATATCTGGGGGCCTGTCCATATCCTTCGCGTTGCCCGAGCACCTGAAGACAGAATCTGCCACCAACCCCTCGGCCAAGGGGTGCTCCAAGATGCCGGAGAGACAGCCAGTAGGGATAATGTACATGCAGGCCATCCTGGCTGATGGCGTTGGGCAGGAGGCTGGGCACTGCCAGAGTTCTAATGCTGGGTCCACAATGGCCTCGATTACGGGGAGTCCCCCTTGTCCAGAATCTCCTTTGGGGATATCAGGCCCATTTCTGCCCAGGTTCGTGCGGCATCCCGATGGACCCCTGGAAGAGCCGAAGGATACCAAGGAACAAGGTGGGGCTCTCATCCACAGAAAGATCCCCCAAGGACTCCAGGCTGACTGGACCGGGAATGCAACAAGGAGTCCGTGCCACAGTTGGTGACTGCCTGACCCACTCTCCACTCTGCCGAGGCAATCGGGATGAGAGACTGACAACCGAGGGCAGACTTTATGCCGACTGAGAATCCTTGGTCGGCGCCCCATTCTTCGGCTGGGGAGGCGATGGTTCCACCACAATGGGTGGGGCAGCCAGTTTTGGCCAAGCTGTCTGCGCCAGGATCAGGGCCTCGACCAGGGAACCGGTGGCAGAAGTCTGCTTCGGCCGTTCGGGCGACAGCTACTTAATTGCTGGTGTGGAAGCCAGCCAATAGGCGCTGTTGCCCCATTAGATCCTCATAGTGCCGCCTCTCCTCAGCCAAGGAGGATGGGGAAGAAGAGCGGTGGCACCGCTTTCTGCGATGTCAGGACCGAGACCGCCGGCATCAGCGGGATTTCCCTGAAGTGAAGGAAGACTGAGACAGTCAGCGGTGCCGGCAGTGAGCCGAGGAAGGAGCAAGGGAAACCCGCTGCCCCTCCAGTTCAGGGTCCTGGGCTGGGGACTTTGGCTCAGTGATCTGAGGCAAGTCCTCGGGAAGCACCGGTGTCTAAGAGAGAGAGTTGGCCTCCTCGGCCAACAACCTGTTGGTGGGCTCAAGAAAAATCTCAGCCACGTCAACAGGCGTCTCGGCCAGCTGGTCTGACGGGGACACCGGGAAACCAGCGGCCCGTGCTGCAACATCGACCGAATTCGAGAGCCGACGGTCCAGAGAACAAGATCTCTCCTGCTCATAAAGAGTGTCGACGGTGGGTCTTATACCTTTTTTCAGATCCTTCTTCTGGGACTGAGGGGTGTGAGACCCAGAAGGACCCTCCCCTTTAGTCGAGGGGGACTGGCACAGCTATCGAAAGGGAGCCATGTAAGAACAGCCCAGTTGGAGTGGAATAAAGGCCGAAGCAGATGAGCAGCTTGCCGTGGCCTGGGCCTCCTCAGAGGGCCGTGACCTGTTCAAGCTGTTCCAGTTGTTCCGCAGAGCCAGCCGTCGCGGACACTACCCAATGGGCCTCCTTTGATTTGACTGCCCGGTACCGTTTCTTCAGATGCCCCAGCTGGAGTCGGGCAGCGCGGTCTTCGAGCACCGATGGAGAAAAGGACACACATCTCGCAAGCCTGCAGATCGTGGTCTTGCCTGAGGCAATAAACGCACGAGGAGTGGGGGGGGGTGTGCAACATCTTCTGCTCGCAGGGGCACAGGCAGAACCCATGGATGTTCCTGTCCTCCATCGCAGCCGTGACAGAAGAGAGTGAAGACTGAACTTGAACGAGTTTCAAAGTAAGTTTAGGAAAAAAATCCAACGTTTTTAGAGCCAGGGCCTGCAAAATGCGAGAGCCTAAGGAGGGAACCTGATGCTTCCAAGCAGTAAGGAAGATCTGGCATCATGGAGTGGAGCCGAGAGTTTCATCACCCGGGTGGGTGGGAGGAGCCAGATTGAAGACTTTCTGGGCCCATCTTGAAGCATCAAGGTACCTGCCAGACAGTGTGGATAGAACAACATATCCATGCCCCTAGAAATACAGGTTACTCACCTGTAACAGGAGTTCTAGGAATGGTATATGTTGTTCATCCACACTGTCTGGCAGGTATCCTTGCCGCTTTAAATCTTGCCGGAAGGTCTTCAAGCTGGCTCCTCCCACCCACCTGGGTGGTAAAACTCTCGGCTCCGCCCCATGACGCCAGATCTGGCCCGCTGGAAGCTCAGGTTGTGCGTCGAAGCCGGGGAGGTCGGGTGGGTCGTATGGATGAACAACATATACCATTCCTAGAACTCCTGTTACAGGTGAGTAACCTGTATTTCTAGGGACATGGATATGTTGTTCATCCACACTGTCTGGCAGACTCCTAGCAGTTCTCCGGGAGGAGGGAGGCAAGGTGCACACCCCCGATACATACTTGGGAAAGAAAGACTGGAGAACAGAGGCCCCAAACCAGCATCCCGGCGTGACTCAAGCTCGATGTGGTAATGGGTGATGAAGGTGTGTGCTGACTTCCAGGTAGCAGCCCTGCAGATTTCCTGGATAGGGACATCCCTGGAAGCAGCTACTGATGCAGCAGTATGGCGGGTAGAATGAGCTCTTATCCCTATGGGAGGCTCCATGCCCACCAACTTATAGCAGATCTATGCAGGAGGTGACCCACCTGCTTATCGTCCTTGGCAGGTCTGCCAGGTGCGGCTTCAGCGTAGGTGACAAACAGCTGGCGAACCTCTCCCGACTTCAGCCGTGCACTCCTTATAGTAAGCGAGCTTCTAGGGTCCAGAGTATGGAGCCTATACTCGCCTCCGAGGTGTGATTGGGGTAGAACACCGCAGAGTCAACACCTGGTTAAGGTGAAACTCCGACACCACCTTGGAAGGAATTTGGGTGAGGCGCAGGGACACCCTTGTCCCTGTGGAAGACCAGGTAAGGAGACTCGGGCAGAGCGCCTGGAGCTCTCCATCCTTCTGGCTGGACGGATAGCCACCAAGAAGGTGGGCTAAGTCTACCCACAGGTGCAAGAGTTCACACCTGTGCATTGGTTCGAATGGCTTGCCCATGAGCTTTGCCAGTACCAGCAGTAGATCCCACAGAGGTGGAGGTTCTACGCACCGGAGGAAATGTGATCAAGGCCTTTGAAAAGCGCCAGACCACCTTCTCCTGTGCCACCGATCGCTTCCCGCCCACGCCCGTAAGCAGAGATGGCTGCCAGGTGCACCTTAAGGGTCACGACTCCAAGCCCTGCTGGAGAAAGGACCAAAGGTAGTCCAATATGTCGCTAAGGAACAGGAGGAAGGGTCCAGACCTTGCCCTGACACCAAATGGAAAACCTTTTCCATTTGAAGGCATAGCATTTTCTGGTCGACTCCTTACGGGACACCTCAACTACGTTGAGGACCTCGTCGGAAAGACCCAAGGCCTGGAACTCTAGCCGCTCAGGAACCAGGCCGTCAGGTGCAGGGATTGAAGGTCCGGATGGAATACCTTCCCCTGATTGACTGAGAGCAGGTCCGGGCGAGCTGGAAGCTGCCTCGGAAGCCTGGAGCTGAGGCTGAGGAGATCTGGGTACCAGTACTGGCGGACCAGTCTGGGGCTATCAGAATCACCTGCGCCTTGTCCCTCCTTGCTTTGAGCAGCACCTTGTGCATCAAGGGGAACGGAGGAAAGGCGTAGAAGAGGCCCGGGGTCCACGCCCTCGAGAAGGCATCCCCCTGCAGACAGCCCTGCTGAGGGGGGCGGGCATGGAACAGCCTCAACTTCGCATTCTCCCTGGAGGCAAACAGGTCCACCTGAGGTGTGCCCCAATGGGAGAATAGATCTCGTACTACCTCCGGCAGGAGAGACCACTCGTGGGAGGCAGCCCCTATCCGGCTTAGGGCATCGGCCAGGGTGTTGGAGGCTCCTGCCACATGAATGGCTAGGAGATCCGCCTCCAGGCTGCGCACAGTGAGTGACCAGATGCGGAGAGCTTCCTTGCATAGGAGCATGGAGCGCGTCCCGCCCTGGCGGTTTAGACAGTACATGGTCGTGGTATTGTCCGTCTGGACCCAGACCACTTGACCCCGAAGAAACGGAGCAAAGGCGGTGAGAGCTAGGTGGACTGCTTGGAGCTCCAGCAGGTTGATGTGGCATCGGGACTCCCGCGGGGACCACAGGCCGTGCGCTCGGTGTTCCCGCAGATGGGCACCCCAACCCATCAGAGAGGCATCCGTCGATAGAGAGACCATCGGCTCGGGGCGGACAAATGGGATGCCCTCCTGCAGATGAACTGGAACGGTCCACCACTGGAGAGCGATCCACATCCCCTGGGTCACCGTCACTAGCTGGTCCAATGGATCGCAGCGTTGGGACCACTGGCTGGCCAGCCCCCACTGAAGGGGGCGCATGTTCCAGCGGGCCCAACGGACCACGCTGGTACAGGCCGCCATGAGACCCAGGAGGCGCAGGAAGTCCCGGGCAGGGCGCAATTGCCCAACCAGAAATGATTGTGCAAAGGAGGAAAGAACTGCCCCGTTGCTGGGAGCCGTGCTTTCGGCTCAAGAGAGTCGAGCTCGCCCCGATGAAAGAATCACCTGCTTCGGCTCGAGTTCCAACTGGGCCTCGTTGATAAGGAGGCCGACCTGAGAGCAAACCTGGAGGGCCAGATCTCTGGACCGCTCCACCTCTTGTCTGGAGGGGGCTGCTATCAGCCAATCGTCCAGGTAAGGGTAAACCCGGACCCCTCGGCGCCGCGAGGAATGCTGTCACCACTGCCATGCATTTGGTGAAGACCCTAGGAGCTGGAGATAAGCCGAAGGGCATGGTTTGGAACTCGAAAAGGGAACCTTCCGCTCGAAAGCGAAGGAACCTTTGATGGGACGGACGGATAGGGACGTGAAAGAACGCGTCCTGTAGGTCCAGAGAGCAGAACCACACGCCGTGTTCCAAGGATGGGATTATCTGAGCCAGAGTGACCATCCTGAAGGTTCGAGACCTTAGGAACTTGTTCAGGTCGTGTAGGTCGAGAATGGGGGCCAGCCCCGGTCTGCTTCGAACCAGGAAGTACCTGGACACGAACCCCGGTTTGAGGGAGGTCCGCCACCTCTCTTATCACCTCCTTCTCGAGGAGGAGCGATGTCGGCTCAGCGAGCTGACAGCGAGGCTGACCCCGAGGCCCCCGAGGTGCGTGGCTCTGAAGGGTGGCCTGCTCGAACTCCAGAGGCAGGCCCTTTCCTACCACCTCTCAACACCCACCGGTCTGTGGTAATAGCAGACCAGGTGGAAAGGAAGTACTGGAGCGGTCTCTCTCTAATGGGGAACTCTGGGTGAGGGGTGACAGGTTGGGGCCACACCCTCAACCTGTCACTGTGCAGGCTTGGAGGAGGGACCAGCCGAGGGACCGCCTGGACCGTTACCTCCTGCTTCCTGGAAGAGGAAGCCGCAGTCTTGGGTTTGGGACGCCAAGCGAGCCTGCTGGGCCTGGTGTTGCTGGGTCGAGGCGGGGGCGCAGGACGACGGAAAGGGTTTGAGGTTGAGTCTGCGGCCCTTGTCCTCTGAGTGATGATACCGAGTCCAAGGTGGTATTGGACTTTTCGATCCTCTGGAGGTGGCTTCCACCCAGGGTCGAAGAGGTCGGTCCCCAAGAAGGGACATCCGCACAATCTGTGCTGGTATCTGCTGTGAAGGTGGATATCCTCAGCCATGCCCGACGGCGATAGCCACTGTAGCCACTACTGACCTGGCGCATGAACTCGATGTCCAAAGCAGCTCTGAATTTGCTGCTTGGCCACTGCCCTGCCCTGGTCCCGCATCGCTTAACCGTGGTCTGCAGTAGGTCGGGAGATGAGGACCACTGGCCCAGGGAGCCCAACAGGGCGTGAGAAAAATGTGCCATCAGTATCGCCGAGCTGGCCTGACGTGGGCGGCCAAGGGAGGATGGAAGCGAGATCTTCGCCCGCATAGTCCAATTTCTTGACTCCTTGGGAGGTTTGTCCATCGCCTCAGGTTTCTCGGCACGAAAACGCTGTCGGTAACTCAACCCCGGCCGAGGGATGTTCAGGAGAACCGGACAGGGAACCGTAGGGGACCGTGATACTTCCTGGCCATCCTGGCCGGGCAGGGCAGGAAGCAGGATGCTGCCAGAGCTCCAAGGCCGGCCTACAATGGCCTCAGCCACAGGAAGGCTCTAGGGGGAATCCCTCGGGTCCAATATCTCCGTGAGGGGATACTTGGCCCGCTTGGATACGGGTTTCGAGCTGCATCCCGTGGATTCCGCGATGAGTCTTACAACCCCAGGAAGGACGGAGGGCTGTCATTCAGCGATCGACTTCCAGAGGACTCCAAGTCCACTCGCTTGGAGAAAAAGAGGAACTCATCGCCGGACTGGAAGAGTCCAAAGAGCTGCCTCGGTTTCCGAGCCACCCTCCACCTGCCGAGGGTGATCGGGAGTGAGGTGACCGACAGCCCATGGGCAGACCCTGAGCCGACTCGAGAATTCTTGTCGGATCTCCAAACCGCGCTGTGGAGGCAGAGGTTCCACTGAATCGTGGAGCAGCTGGTTTTGGCCGAACAACCAGCCTGACAACAGGCTCCTCGGTAAACGGGGTTGTTTCGCCGCTCCGTGACAGACACTTAATGGCCGGGGAAGGCGGCGGCGCCAGCTTATTCCTGTCAGGAAATAGGAGCTGTTGCCACATGAGGTCCTCAGACGCCGACAATCTCAGGCCGAAGCCCTCATCCGAGGGAGGAGGAAGAGGACGAAAGTGGGCAGCTGCCATCGCGGGTGTTGAGGACCGAGACCGCCCATGATGGCGATCGGGCTGGACTGCCAAGAAGGTCTGGAGACCAAGAACCTCGGCCTTCCAAGGACGGTGCGGAGGGGACGGTGAACCGCCCTCCTCGCTCAGAGGGAACACCCAAGGGCTCCGGAACCGGAGGGCACTGGCAGGCCCACGGGATCCTCAACCCACCGGGGAACCGAGATGAGGATTTCGCTCACGGGTCGACAACCCTTCCAACGGGTCAAGAAAGATCTCGATCAAGGCCGACGGGAGTCTCGGTCAACTGACCTGATGGGGACACCACGAGACTCAGTGGCCGAAGCCGAACGATCGATCAAGTCGATGGTCAGAGCAACTCCGGGAGAGGGATCTTTCCTGGCCCTAAGAGCGCTCGGTTAGAGATTCTACTTTGTCTTTCTTCTGGACCGAAAAGAAGGTGGTCCAGCAGACGCTGGTCCCTCCCTAGTGGAGAGGGACAGACAAAGCTCCTTAAAGGAAGCTGTAAAGTGAACCCAGGGAAACAGTCAAAAGCCGGTCGAGGAAGATGCGTGCTCACGCTTCTTCTTCGAGGGCGATCATCTGTCTAAGCTGATTCGGCCGAGCCCGCAAGCGAAACCGCCGACCGGGCCTCTTTTGACTTAACCGGAGGAAAACGTTTCTCGAGGTGCCCTAGTTGTAAACGGGCGGCACGGTCTTCGAGGAACGTGGAGTGCGGATCCGTCCGAGACACCTTCTGCCCGCAAGGCACTCCGAAACCGAGTCGATGGTCCATCGTGTGCCGAGGGATAGAAGACCCAAGTCTAAGTAAAAACTTTAAATTCGGAAATCAAGAATTAGAACTAGTCTTATACGAGAGCGTTAAGGAGGGAACCTGAGCTTCCAAGCGTAAGGAAGATCTAGGTCATGGGCGGAGCCGAGTTTTACTTACCCGGTGGGTGGGAGGGAGCCAGCTGGAAGACCTTCCGGCAGATTTAAAGCGGCAAGGATAATGCCAGACAGTGTGGATGAACAACATATCCATGTCCCTAGAAATGGAAATTATGTACCTACCGTAATTCTTGATCTTGGACGAGTCTCCACCACTCATTCACACTAATGGTGTCTGCAGCGGAGCAAACTTTTTGCTAGAGGGTTTCGACGCCAGAGATGGAGCTGTGAGAGAGCAGCACCACGAGCCCTGTGCTCAGTGAGTAATGACTATCTCAAGGCCGACCCTCCAACCGCCTTTGGTACCTTCACCCAAGGAGGTGCATGAACTAACTAGAAGGATAGTTTAAATCAAAACCGACATAAGATAGTCCGGACGACCCGTATAAGAAGGTTCAACAAGGAAGTCCTCAGTTGGAAGATTGAGGGAGTGAAGACCAACAACAGAGGTGAGCTCAGGGATGGTGGGTGGGCATGTGAATGAGTGGTGAGACTCGCCCAAGAAGATCAAGAATTACAGTAGGTAATTTCCATGCTTCCTGAGACAGTCATCACACTATTGGAGAGTACGACATAATCCTGAGAGGGAGGAGATCTGATACTGGAACTGACGGGCCAGTCTGGGCTGCCAGAATCACCTGCGCCTGTCCTCCTCACCTGAGAAGCACCTTGTGGATCAAGGAAATGGGGAAAGGCGAAGAGCCCTGGGTTCCAGGTTTGTAGGCATCCCCTGCAGCGAGCCCTGCTGAGGGGACGGCATGAAACAGTTCAGTCAGATTCCTGGAGGCAACACCTGAGACGTGCCCCAGTGAGAGAAGAGATCTGTACTACCCGCAGAGAGACCACTGTGAGACGCAGCCCTATCCAGCTTAGGCATCGGCCAGATGTTGGCGTCCCTGCCACGTGAATGTCGGGAGATCGCTTAGGCTGCGCACGAGACCAAATGGAGAGTTCTGCACAGAGGCATGAGCACGCCCCGCCCTGGTGGTTTAGGTAGTACATGGTCGTGGTATTGTCCATCTGACCTGAACCACTTGACCCGAGAAACGAGCGAAGGCGTGAGGGCTAGATGAACCACCGGCTCCAGCAGGTTGATGTGGCATCGACTCCTGAGGGGACCAAAGGCTGCGCGCTGTGTGTTTCAGATGGGCACCCCAACCCAGAGGGGCCGGCGCTAGGGATCCATCGCTCGGGCAGACAAATGATGCCCCTGCAGAAGTGCCAGAATGATCCACTACTGGAGAGCTGCTCCACATCCCTGGGTCACTGTTACTAGTCATCCACGATCGCTGCCAGACCACTAGCTGGCCAGCCCTGCTGAAGGGGACGATGGCCAGCGGCCAACAGACCACGCTTGGCAGGCCGGTGCATGAGCCCAGGAGGCGGAGGAAGTCCCAGAGGGCGTCATTGCCTAACCTGGAAATGATTGGGCAAAGGAGGAAAGAACCTCGGCCTGTCCGCCGGGAGCCTGGCTCAAGAGAGTCAAGCCTGCCTGATGAATGTGTATACCTGCTTTGGCATGAGTTCACTTGGCCTCATTGATGAGGAGGTTAATCTGAGCAATCTTGGAGGGCCAGATCTCTGACCTCCTTTCTCTGCCTAGAGGCAATCAGCCAGTCGCCCAAGTAGGGGTACACGGACCCTTCTCGGTGTCAAAAGAGGAATGCTGTCACCACTGCTATGCATTTGGTGAAGACCTGGGAGCTGGAGAGGCCAAGGGCACATGGTCCGAATTAAAGGGATCCTCCACTTGAAGTTGGAGGAATCTCTGATGATGGAAGGATTGGGACGTGAAAGAACGTGTCCTGGCGTCCAGGAACAGAACCATGCCTGCTCTGCGATGATAATCTGAGCCAGAGGACTATCCTGAAGGTGCTAGACCTAGGAACCTGTTCAGGGTCGTGCAGGCGGCGGGCATCAGCCCCTGTCCGCTTTGGGACCAGGAATACCTGACAGAAACCCCGGGTCTGAGGAGGACTGTACACCTTCCTGAAAACCTCTTCGAGGAGCAGGCAATATCGCTCAGCGGGCCTATTGCGTGGCCGCGGGACTGGCCCCCGAGGGCTATCACGGCTGAAAATGGTGGGCCTGCTTGAACCCAGAGGCAGACCCTTCCTACCACCTCCAACACCCAGTGGCCGGGTGATAGTGGACCAGGCGCAAGGAAGTGGCGGAGCCTTCCACAGGGGAACCCAGGGGAGTGGAGGGTTGGGGGAGCACCTCAACCAGTCACTGGCAGGTTTGAGGAGGACCGCCGAGGACCTCCTGGGCCTTTTACCCTGCTCCTGAGTGGCTGGGTTGGTTTGGGACTAGCGAGCCTGGCCCTGGTGCTGGTGCTGTTGGGTCGGACGTACAGAGGCGTGAGAGAAGGACGAAAGGGCTTGTGCTGTTGCTGTCAGTGGCCTTGTCCTCGGTGGAGGGTGACAGAGTCCAGTGTGGCTGGTCTTTTGATCCTGGAGGGACTTCCACCCAGGGTCAAGAGTCGATCCTCAAGAAGGGATGTCCGCCAACTTGTGCTGGTATCTCGGAAGGTGGATGACCATCAGCCATGCTCTGCGGCGATGGTCACCGCAGGAAACCAACGCAGAGTCCCCGGCCGATTATTGAGCGTTGCCTTTTGTGTCCACCCGCCAGATAGTGGTCTGCAGGTCGGGCCAGGAGATGAGGATCACTCATCCAGGGAGCCCATGACGGCGCGGGAGAAGTGTGCCACGCACGTCGAGCCATCCTTGGCTGGCCAAGGAGGACGAAGCGCTTACCTTGCTTCTGGTATAGTCCAGCTTTTGACTCCTTAACCGCTTGTCCACATCCTGAGCGCTCTCGGAACACTGGAAAACGCTCGGTGACCAACCCTCGGTAGAGGGTAACCAAAACCGGACAAAGAGCCGGTAGGTCTAGATACTTCCTGGCCGAGGGCGCAGGACAGGAAGCAGGCCGCTGCTCCACAATACCGACAATGGCCCTGTAGCCACCAGAAAGGCCTCCGGGTGAATCCTCGTCCCGTATCTCCGCTAGACATTTCTGGCTTGTTTGGATACGGGCTTGAGCGCATCCCGTGGGCTCCTAGATGAGTCGGGCGACCTATGAAGGACGATGGCTTTCTGTCCAGTGACTGGGTCTTCTCAGAGGACTCCAGGTCAACCGCCTGGGAGAATAGGAGGAGTCGCCGGACTCGAGGGAGTCCACGGTGCCGCTGCTAAGGGCTCAGCCACACTCCACCAAGCCAAGGACCGCCGGGAGGAGGGTGACAGACAACCTGTGGGTGGCCTCGAGCCAACCGAGAGTCCTTGGTCGGCGCCCGACCGGCCGAAGGCGGAGTTCCACCAATACAACCGGTGGGGTAGGCTGGTTTGGCCAACAACCGCCCAGGCTTGGGTATCTCGACTGCAGCGAGAGGCTGTTTCGGCCGTTTGGGTGACAGCCACTTGATGGCCAGGGAAGGCGTCGGTGTCGACTTGCTCCCGGACAAAAGTAACTGCTGCCACATCAGCTCCTCATAGCATTGACACAATTTGTGCTGAAGTCTCTCCTCATCCAAGGAGGAAGATGAGGACGAGCGGCGTCGCAGCTTACCTCAGCGCCGAGACCGCCGATAACGGCAGGATCGGCTGGACCGAGAAGAGGTCCGAGACCGAGATCTCGTGTGTCCGAGGATGGGCCTGGGAGGCAGCGGGACACCTGCTCTTCCTCGGCTCGGACACCCTAATCGGTGACTGTACAACTAAGGGCGAGGTAAATCCTGGTTTCCACCAGGGGAACTTAAGAAGGGTTGTCAGCTTTACCACGACAACTGGTCTGACGGGTCGAGAAAAATCTCGACTGCTGCTGATGAGGTGTCTCGGCCGGTTGACCTGACTGGATGCCGTGGAAGCCAGCTGCCTTAGCTGCAACCCCACTCAAAGTCAAATGGCGTTGTCCGGGAAGGGACCTCCTGGCCCCACTTAACGTAATTCAGGACGATGGACTTCTCTCCTGTCCAAGAAGAAGTATCCTAAGGTAAGTCGATGGCGGCCCCTCCTTTGTGGAGAGGGAATACAAAAGCCCTTAAACGAAGCAGAAATACAGGCTACTCACCTGTAAACAGGAGTTCTAGGAATGGTATATGTTGTTCATCCACACTGTCTGGTAGGTATCCTTGCCGCTTAAATCTTGCCGAAGGTCTTCGTTGGCTCCTCCCACCCACCCGGTGGTAAAACCTCGGCTCGCCCCCATGACGCCAGATCTAGCCCGCTGGAAGCTCAGGTTGCAGCGTCAAGCCGGGAGGTCGGGTCGTAGGATGAACAATATATACCATTCTTGAACTCCTGTTACAGGTGAGTAACCTGTATTTCTAGGATATGGATATGTTGTTCATCCACACCGTCGGCAGACTCCCAGCAGTTCTCCGGGAGGAGGGAGGCGAAGACGCATCCCTACTTAGGGAATAGAGACTGAGAACTGAGGCCCCAAAACCAGCATCCCGTGTGTGACTCCAAGCTCGAGGTGGTAATGGGTGATGAAGGTGAGTGCTGACTTCAGGTAGCAGCCCTGCAGATTTCCTGATAGGGACGCCCCTGAAGCAGCCACTGATGCAGCAGTATGGCGGGTAGAATGAGCTCTTATCCTCTGGGAGGCCTCCATGCCCGCCAACTCCTAGGAGAGATCTATGCAGGAGGTGACCCACCTGCCTATCGTCCGCTTGGCTGCAGCCTGCCAGGGTGCGGCTTCAGCGTAGGTGACAAACACCGGCTAACCTCTCTCTAATTTCAGCCAGCGCTCCTTATAGTAAGCGAGCCTCTTCTAGGGTCCAGAGTATGGAGCCTATATTCGCCCTCCGAGGTGTGATTGGGGTGAACACCAGGCAGAGCTGGGACCAAATTACATGGGTGAAACTGGCACCACCCTTCAGAAGGAATTTCGGTGGGGGCGCAGGACAATTCTTGTTCCCTGTGGAAGATCAGGCAAGGAGACTCTATGTAGAGCGCCTGGAGCCTCCCATCCTTCTGGCTGACGTAATAGCCACCAAGAAGGCGGTCTTCCACTACAGGTGAGAGAATTCACACCTGTGCATTGGTTCGGAATGGCTCTGCCCATGGAGCTTGCCAGTACCAGCAGTAGATCCCACAGAGGTGGAGGTTCTCGCATCGAGGAGAAATGTGATCAAGTCCTTTGAAAAAGCTGCCCAGACCACCTTCCTCCCACATCGACTGCTTCCCGCCCGCGCCCGGTAAGCAGAGATGGCTGCAGGTGCACCTAAGGCTCGCCGACCTAAGCCCCTGCTGGAGAAAGGGACCAAAGGTGTCCAATATGCCTCGCCATGAACAGGAGGAAGGGTCCAGGCCCTTGCCCTGACACCAAATGGAAAATCTTCATTTGAAGGCGAGCATTTCTGGCCGACCTTACGGGACGCCCAACGACGCTGAGGACTTCGCTGAAAGACCCAAGGCCTGGAACTCTAGCCAGGAACCAGGCCGGGCAGGTGCAGTGACTGAAGGTCCGGATGGAATACCTTCCTGATTGACTGAGAGCAGGTCCGGCGCAGCTGGAAGCTGCCTCGGGAGCCTGGAGCTGAGGCTGAGGAGATCTGGTACCGGCATTGGCGGGCCAGTCTGGGGCTATCAGAATCACCTGCGCTTGTCCCTCCTTGCTTTGAGCAGCACTCTTGTGCATCAAGGGGAACGGGGAAAGCGTGAGAAGAGGTCTGGGGTCCACGGACTGGAAGGCATCCCCTGCAGCAAGCCCTGCTGAGGGGTGGGCATGGAACACCACAGCCTCGCATTCTCCTGGGAGGCAAACAGGTCCACCTGAGGCGTGCCCCAATGGGAGAATAGATCTTGTACCACCTCCGTGAGGAGAGACCACTGGGGACGCAGCCCTATCCGGCCGCAGGGCATCGGCCAGGGTGTTGGAGGCTCCTGCTACATGAATGGCTAGGAGATCCCGCCTCCAGGCTGCGCACGAGTGACCAGATGCGGAGAGCTTCCTGCATAGAAGCATGGAGTGCGCCCCGCCTGGCGTGTTTAGATAGTACATGGTCATGGCATTGTCCATCTGAACCGGACCACTTGACCCCAAGAAACGGAGCAAAGGCGGTGAGAGCTAGGTGGACTGCTTGAGCTCCAGCAGGTTGATGTGGCATCGACTCCCACGGGACCAGAGGCCGGGCGCCTGTGTTCCCCCAGATGGGCACCCCAACCCATCAGAGAGGCATCGGTCAATAGAGAGACCATCGGCTCGGGGCGGACAAACGGGATGCCCTCCTGCAGATGAACCAGAACGGTCCACCACTGGAGAGCGTTCCACATCCCCTGGGTTACTGTCACTAGCTGGTCCAATGGATCGCAGCGTTGGGACCACTGGCTGGCCAGCCCCCACTGAAGGGGGTGCATGTTCCAGCGGGCCCAACGGATCACGCTGGCACAGCCGCCATGAGACCCAGGAGGCGAGGAAGTCCCGGTAGGCAATTGCCCAACCAGAAATGATTGGGCAAAGGAGGAAAGAACCTCGACCCTGTCCGCCGGAGCCGTCCCTGGCTCAAGAGAGTCGAGCTCTGGCTCCGATGAAAAGAATCACCTGCTTCGCTCGAAAGTTCCGACTGGCCTCGCTGATGAGGAGGCCGACCTGAGAGCAAACCTGGAGGGCTAGATCTCTGGACTGCTCCACCTCCTGTCTGGAGGGGCTGCAATCAACCAATTGTCCAGGTAAGGGTAGACCCGACCCCTCGGCGCCGCAGGGAATGCTGTCACCACTGCCATGCATTTGGTGAAGACCCTGGGAGCTGGAGATGTCGATAGATGGCTTGTAACTCCAAAAGGGATCCTCCACCGAAGCAAAGGAACCTTTGATGGACGGTACGGATAGGGACGTGAAAGAATGCGTCCTGTAGGTCCAGAGAGAGTGAACCACACGCCGTGTTCCAAGGATGGGATTATCTGAGCAGAGGACTAATTCCTGAAGGTTCGAGACCTTATGGAACTTGTTTAGGTCGTGTAGGTCGAGAATGGGGCGCCAGTCCCCGTGACGCTTCGGAACCAGGAAGTACCTGGACACGAACCCCTGGTTTGAGGGGAGGGTCCGCCACCTCTTATCACCTCCTTCTGAGGAGGAGCATGTCGGCTCGGCGAGCTGACAGAGAGGCTTCGACCCCGAGGGCCCCCGAGGTGCGACGTGCTCTAGGCGGGTGGGGCCTGCTCGAACTCCAGAGGCAGGGCCCTTTCCTAACACTTCCAAAACCCACCGGTCTGTGGTAATAGCAGACCAGGCGGAAAGGAAGAACCGGTGCCGTCCCCCCACGTGGGGAACCTGGGGTGAGGTGACGAGGTTGGGGGCGACACCCCTCAACCCGTTACTGTGCAGGCTTGGAGGAGGGACCGGCCGAGGGACCACCTGGGCCTTTACCTCCCTGCTTCCTGGAGGAGGAAGCTGCGGGCTTGGGTTTGGGACGCCAAGAGCGAGCCTGCTGGCCCTGGTGTTGCTGGGCCGGATGTGCCGGGGGGGACGGACGAAGGGCTTGGGTTGCGGTTCTGCGCCCTTGTCCTCTGATGCGATGAGACCGAGTCCAAGGTGGCATTGGACTTTTCGATCCTCTGGAGGTGGCCTTCCACCCAGGGCTGAAGAGGTCGGTCCCCAGGAAGGACATCGCCAATTTGTGCTGGGTATCCGCCGTGAAGGTGGATATCCTCAGCCATGCCCGACGGCGAGAGCCACTGCGCAGTCGCAACTGACCTGGCGATGAGTCTCCAATGTCCAGAGCAGTCTGAAGTTGCTGCTTGGCCACTGCCCTGCCCTGGTCCCGCACCTGCCTAACCGTGGTCTGCAGGTCAGCCAGGATATGAGGGACTACCTCGTCCAGGGAGCCCAACAGGGCATGGGAGAAATGTGCCATAAGCACGGCCGAGCTTGTCTGACGAAGGTCAAGGGAGGACGCAGCGTAGACTTTTCGCCCAGCATAGTCCAATAACTTGGACTCCTTGTCGGGAGGTTTGTCCACGTCCCTAGCATTTCCGGCACGCCGGAAAACGCTGTCAGTAACTAACCCCTCTGCTGAGGGATGTTCCGAAAAAACGGACAGGGAACCAGTAGGGACCGCATACTTCCTGGCCATCCTGGCCGAAGGTGCAGGGCAGGAAGCAGGGCGCTGCCAGAGCTCCAAGGCAGGGCCCACAATGGCCTCAGCCACAGGAAAGGCCTCCGTAGGGGAATCCCCTCGGTCCAATATCTCCATGAGGGGATACTTGGCCCGCTTGGATACGGGCTCGAGTTGCATCCCGGTGGACTCCGAGATGAGCCTGAGCAAACCCAGGAAGGACGTGAAGGGCTGCCGCCCAGCCACTGACTTCAGAGGACTCCAAGTCCACTCGCTTGGAGAAAAGGGAGGAATCGTCGTCGGACTCAGAAGAGTCCGCTAAGAGCTGCCTCGGGCCTGAGCCACCCTCCACCTGCCGAGGGTGATTGGGAGTGAGGGTGACCGACAGCCTATGGGGCAGACCCTGAGCCGACTAAGAGTTCTTGGTCGGAGCCCCAAACAGCGGCTGTGGAGGCGGAGGTTCCACCGGAATCGGTGGGGCAGCTGGTTTTGGCCAAACAACCGGCCTGGGAACAGGCTCCTGGTAAAACGAGGGCTGTTTTGGCAGCCCGTGTCAGCCACTTAATGGCTGGGGGGGCGACGGCGTCGGCTTGTTCCCGGTCAGGAGCTGTTGCCACATAAGGTCCTCGTATCGTCGACGTAACTTACGTCGAAGCCTCCCCTCATCTGAGGAGGAGGACAAGCGGCAGCGCCGCTTACTGTGGTGCCAAGACCGAGACCGTCTATGACGGCGGGATCGGCTGGACCGCGAAGAAGTCCGAGACAGAGAACCTCGGCCTTTCCGAGGACGGTGCAGGAGGGGACGGATGGATCCGCCCTCCCTCAGCTCGGAGGGTTCGCCCGAGGGCTTCAAACCGAGGCACTGGCAGTCGCACCGCAACAGCGGAGAGGGGATTTTGGCTTCGGTCGACAACCCGTCCAACAGGTCGAGAAAGATCTCGACTGCATCGACGGGAGTCTCGGTCAACTGACCTGACGGGGACACCGTGAGACCAGTGGCCGAAGCCAACGATCGACTGAAGTCGATGGCCGACAACTCAGGGAGAGGGACCTTTCTCGCTCCCAAGAGCGTCGACGGAGGGACTTACCCTTGTCTTTCTTCTTGGACCGAGAAGAAGGTCCAGCAGACGTTGGTCCCTCTCCCTAGTGGAGAGGGACAGACAAAAGCTCTTAAAGGAAGCTGTGTAAGAGGAACCCAGGGAGAGCGGGATAAATGCCGCGTGGTCAAGGAGAGCGGCCACGCGGCCTCCTCTTCGAGGGCGATCATCTGCTCTAGCTGATCCACTGAGCTCGCCGCTGAAACCGCCGACCGCCTCTTTTGACTTTCACCGGAGGAAAACGCTCTCGACGCCTAGTTGTAAACGGGCAGCACGGTCTCTCGAGGACGTAGGCTGAGAAGGAAGAGCACAGGTCGCAAGCCTGAGGGTCGTGCTCAAGGCCTAAACAGTAGACACACGTGGAGTGCGGATCCGTCCGAGACATCTTCTGCCCGCAAGGGCATCTCCGAAAACCGGGAGTCGATTTGTCCATCGCAGCCGTGAGGGATAGAAGACCGAAGTCTATAAAAACTTTTACATTCGGAAAACCGAAGAATTAGGAACCAGTCTTATACGCAGAGCGTTAAGGAGGGAACCTGAGCTTCCAAGCGGTAAGGAAGATCTGGCGTCATGGGGCGAAGCCGAGAGTTTTACCACCCGGGTTGGTGGGAGGAGCCAGCTTGAAGACCTTCCGGCAAGATTTAAAGCAGCAAGGATACCTGCCAGACAGTGTGGATGAACAACATATCCATGTCCCTAGAATAAGAGGTACCCAGAGAGAGCGGGATAAATGCCGCGACCGAGGAAGAGGATGATGCGGCCTGGGCTGCCTCCTCCTCAAGGGCGATCATCTGCTCGAGCTGCTCAGCTGAGCCAGCCGCCACGGTAACCGCCCAACGGGCCTCTTTCGACTTTACCGGCGGATAGCGCTTCTCAGGGTGCCCAAGCTTCAACCGGGCAGCGCGGTCCTCCAAGACGTTAGCCGAGAACGAACAGCATGACTCGCAGGCCTGCGGGTCGTGTTCTAGGCCGAGGTAGTAGACGCAAGTGGAGTGTGGATCTGTCCTGGACATCTTCTGCCCACAAGGGCACCGCCGAAAAACCGGAGTCGGTTTGTCCATCGCAGCTGCGAGGGAAAAGGAAGACCGAAGTCTTGAAAATTTTAAAACGAGTTTCGGACGAATGAAGAGTTAGGATCCAGTCTATCACGCAGAGCGTTAAAGAGGGAACCTGAGCTTCCAAGCGGTAAGGAAGATCTGGTGTCATGGGGCGGAGCCGAGAGTTTTACCACCCGTGTGGGTGGGAGGAGCCAGCTTTAAGACCTTCCGGCAAGATTTAAAGCGGCAAGGAACCTGCCAGACAGTGTGGATGAACAACATATCCATGTCCCTAGAAACACAGGTGGTGTGGGGGGTCGGCCTTAGCAAAGACCTCCCCACACTCACTGCAGTGTTGAAACCCAGTGGGCCCAGTTTTTTTCTTGGGTTTCTCAGACATGGCCAACCTAACCAAACTTACCTTTTATGGCAACCGCCAGGCAAGACTCTCTTATCGTTCCTAACCGTGTCCGGAGTTGGGGAAAAACGTTCAAAACACGTCTTTTTTTTTTTTTTTTTTAGAACCGATAAAACGGTAACCACACTCTAAAGTAAAACACAAAGATTCAATACAAATAATCGTTTCAGCCGAACCGATCTAACACTTTACAATTTCCACACAGAAAAATAGAACAAAACCTATCTAGTATTCACGGTACCACAGACAGAGACTGAACCGACTATGCGGAAATAATTTCGGTTAAAACCAACAACTTAATAGAGACTTTAACCGACTTTCGAACCGAGCTAAAGGAGAAATCTCTGGAGCGACTGTTCAGTGAGGTGGAGTAAAGAATCTGACACCTGGATTTCAAAGGGCTCCAGACAGAGACTCCAACCGAGCTCGAGCTCAGCATTCTACGCTCTGCATAGAAAGTTAACCCTTTGTTCGCCGGGGCAGTTTAAAGGCTGGGGCTAACTGCAATAGTCAGAATACAGCAAGACTTTATGTTGTTTGAAAGAAACGATTTGATGGGACTAGGGCGATGCTTCGCGAAGTAAATATCCCACATAATAAGCTTTTTCCTGCACGACAGACTGACACATAATGGGAAGATATTTATTTTCTTGGATCCAGCCGACGCTCTAAAGTGGGCCCTAAAGTTTGCAAAGTCGAGAAGAAGACGACGGGAGTCCTCCAGGTCTGGCTCTGAGGACGAAGATGACTTGGACTCTTAAAAGGACATTTTTGTCTAGAAAATCTCAGATCTGTTAGTTTGAAATTCCTGGAAAAGTAAAGTTAGCCTCTCTTTCAGCCAGACATATAAATAATTAAAGAGAGGTTTTACTGACTCTTTATTCACTTGGTGGGGCTGGCATGAGGCAATAAAAGTTGTTGTGGGGGAGAGGGGGGGACCTCCTACCTATTTTTTTTTTTTTTTGAGGTTAAGGAATTTTATAGCAGCGAATGTTTGAGTGGGTATAATGCCCTTAATTGTACTTATTGTGAGGCTAACGCTTTTGTTGGGGATTCATATAATTCCTACCGTAAAGTACCATTTTGGTACACTTTTTTTTTATTATTTATGCATGCTGTTTTATTAGTCTCCTTTATAAGGACAGAAAACACCAATCTCAATGAGTATAAAACTATTTTTAAGCATGCCACTCATGGGCTCATGACACATAGCCTACATCACGTTATTCTCTGTTTAAACTATGGGACTATATAGTCTACTGCTGTACCCCCATGATGTATCATAGATGTAAGACGGATTTATTAAGTGCTTGTATTAAGAGGGGTGGCGCCCTCTAAAGGATGTTAATTGCATCCTATTACATCAGGAACAGTAACTGTATGTTTGGTGAAATATACAATAAATATAAAGTATTAAAAAAGAATCATGGAGAGCCTCTACCAATTCCATTGTCTTTCTCTACAGGGATTGTTGGTAGATCATCATCTGGGCCATGAAATTCAGGGACCTGATCGACCCAGTAGCTGAGGAAAAAAACTTTCGTCCCCAGCTGTCAAGCTTCTTAGAGATGGGGTCTGGAGACTGGGAGCTTAAATGCTTAGGTTGGGCTCCCCTTCAATGGGCCGCTGTTAGGACCAAGGAATTGGTCTTAGGCCATTCTGCCAGGAATGGCTCCAACTTGGGAGGCTTGTAGAGTCTGTCCCCCTTACTCGGAACTGCTGGGATGGAGGACGGTGTTCGTCAGCTAAGACGGGTGACGTCTTGGAAGGGTTCTACAAATGGAAGAATGACTAGGGGCTTCGGTTCCTTTTCTCCTAGGAACTTAGCCAGACGTTTCCGTTCCAGGTCTAGGGCCTCAGTATCCCATCTGTAGATGGTTTGGATATGCCTCATTATATATCGAGGAAAGAAAGATCATCCGGGGACACGGGAGAGTACCTGGGTCCAGGAGAGGGAGGTAAAAATGTCCTCTGAGGAGTCAGGAGTCGCCGCCTGCCTCGTCCAAGGAGGATGTATGTGGGGATGACGAAGGAGACAGAGAAGGAGATCTCTTTCATTTCCCCTTTGGACGTGGAGCTGGGTGCTCATCAGGTTGTAGGGTAGGAGGAAGACCCATCGGTGGGGGAGTGAGGACCTTGTCTGGAGGTCTGTAAAGAAGGTCCCCTTTGACCGTATTCCACCAGGTGGTGAATAAGTTTCCTATGTCCGCCATTGGGATGACCGCTGGGGCCGGGGTCGGGTCAGAAGGACTGGGCGTCGGGTCCTCAGGAGCGGGCCCCTGGGGATCAAATTCTGGGGTGGCAGGCATCAGGTCTGGAAGGCCGGCGTCCGGTGTCTCGAGGAGTGATGACTGGCCTCTGGTCTGTAGGTGTAGGAGCAGACGGCTGAGCCTCATCCAGCGACCGCCCCATATCTGGCGACTGGGAGCGGGTCGTCAGGGTAGGCGGACATCTGGTGGAGGATGCACCTTGGCCTGGGGGGGGGGGGCATCCAGGCGCGGGCATCCCCCTGCCTACCAGAACATTCCTCGGAACGTTTTCTCTTCTCTGAAGTACCAGGCTTGTCCAGAGCCCTGGGCAAGCCTTCCTGGGTTGACCCAGTTAATTTATGAGGTCAGTGGGCCAGGGAAGAAAAGCGATGTCCCGCTGATGCTGACTCCCTGTGGTGGCCCTGAGAAAGAGGGGGGAGCGGACTTGGAGAAGCGGGAAGAATCCTTGGCTGGAACTGAGCCCGATCTTTTAGAAGAAGAGGAAGACGATGCCTGTTTAGCGGGCGACTGATGGCGGGATTCAGACCTGGCCCTATCTTTCTCCTTGTGATGTTCCCCCCAGAGGCCTTGTCCTTGGGAGTGGATTCTCGAGCAGGAGAAAAACAGCTGGCCTCGGAACCTCACTGCATGGCCGCAAGTTTTTTCTCAAGTAGGAAGGTCTTCAAGGCGTGTGTTCTCCTGGTTAAATTTCTGGCAGTGGCTGCAGGAATCAGGCTGGTGATTTGGGCTTAGGCAGATGAGGCAGGCTGTGTGGCCGTCTTTAGCCGGGATCTGCTTCCTGCAGGCACACTTAGATTTTCGTTGCGGTGGAGGAGGCGAAGACGTAAACAAGTCGAAAAGCAGCATTTACTATAAAAAAACAAAAAAAAACTACTTAACTGACGTTCGGGCTGTCGACTGAAGAGAGAGGCGTCTGTGGAGCTGAACTACGCGGGTCGATGGCGGGAAAAGAACTGGGGTGGCGCCAGGGGACCGCCCCCTTTATACCACGTAAGACGTCAGGCGGAGCAGACGACAGGGGTGGTCCCTTGCCTCAGACTGCTAGCTACAAGTTTTCCGTGGGGTCCTGACGCCTGCTGGCTTCAGTTCTAATGGTATTACCTGCTGCAAGAGCTCCACTCTCGAAGACAGATCAATAGTTTTTTGCTTAGCATATATCAAGGCAATGCTGCAAAATGTTATATTTCTTAAGGTCTTAGGGTTGTCTAACCCCCTCTCCTGGTGACCATGCTAATGCACACCCAAAAAGGGGGGACAAAAAATAGTTTTTAGGTACACTGCACACTCCTACCAAAACTGTGTGTCAAAACTGACATGCATGGTCTGCCTGGTTCCTGGCTTTCCATGCTGATATTCCACGTGCACCCCATCATTGCTTTCTTCTTCACAGGTGTTAGCAGCCCAGCCGCACATGTGGCGCGTTTGTTTGGGGGTTGGAGTACACAGGAATACAGACGTACCTGCAGCAGTGATTAGTGTCAATGGTGTCATCAGGCCTTGCCTGGTCTGCCCAATTAAGTTGCACTCAATTCAATTCAATTCAACTTTATTTATAAAGCGCCTTTCAAAGTCGAGGCGCTGTACAAATTTAAAATAATAAAATCACAACATTTAAAAGACTGCAACAACTAACAAAGATACGCTAATCCAAAAAGATATGTTTTTAAAGCAACTTTAAAATGATCAACGGTTGGACATTCTCTCTCTCAGTCACTCCGCGACTCCATCAATACCTCCCCCTTCCGTGGCAGGTTCTTAGAATGTGACACAGTTTAGGAAGTTGGCACCATCTTTTGGAAGACCGAACAGAGGATGACGACGTACTTCCAGAGACAGGGAGGGGCAGAGCTGGCACTGACCAGTGGAGGTATGTTTCTGCTGAAAGCATTCAGTTAAGTACTGCATGGATCGGTTTGTCTGGTGTTGTGTGTGTGTGTGTGTGTGTATATTATATATATATACATATACACACACACACACGTATGTATGTACGTATATGTGCGAGCGCTCGTTGTCCCTTTTTTTTTAACTTTCTTTTTATTAGTTTCATGTAAAAGCATTACATATGTGCCAACAGGCAGGTAATACATCAGAAATGGCTTACTAAAGCAAGCACCATCATTTTTACAGTAACAGAGCATGAGCACCCTTGTAAGGTGTTACAACACTTGGGGGTTTTCAGAATATTCACCACTTTTAATGCTTACTGTCCACATAGGCGGGTTAATTCACCCACATCCCGTATAACATGTATAGAACTTAAATGTCCAGTAATGACCAAAATAGTCATAAGCAGAAACAATCGAAAAGGCTATATAACAATATTGTGGTCCCATTCCTTTGTACATTGGGGTAAATATAGAAGAATTAGTACAGTACTTTTCTGCACAACTCCAACAGATTACAGTTACCAAGCATCCTATGAATAAACTGAACTTTCTGTTATATACAAATTACATTAGAATCAACCATCAGCTGTGTATTTAATAAACTTCAAAACCATAGATATTCACTCTATAAACTCTTTCAAGCTCTAACACATGACAGTTCTAAAGATCGAGCATTTTAATTACTACTTAGCACAACAGGTGCCGAACTTGTACATTATAGTGCTAAGCCATGTAACACTCACTCAGTGTACAAACCCAGTTATAGTTTTAGTTGAGAGTCCGACCTCCCGACACTATGGGAGGAGGAGAAAATGATCATGAAGAGTCCTGGGAGGCAGTTCTTAAAGGAAATAGACCCAGGTTCAGTTATAGTCCTGGGCAGTCTCCTAAAGTCATTGTATTAATAAGTGCGACACAAGATTTTACTCCAGGAAACTCGGAGCCCCCATTGTGGCCCTCAAGAGACACTCAGCCCCTACCTACTATCTTCCTCCCCTCCACATGAGTTTAAGCAGATCCCTCAGAGTTATGCTACCTCCTCTCATTCAGATTCGGATTCCTCGAGCTGAAAATTGGCACTCAATCTTTGTGAGGAGCTTAGCAGCTTCATTAACATCAGAAAACTTAAAAACGTTGTCCCCATAAAGAATTCTTAGGCTGGCCGGCATCAGCATAACATGATGGACCCCAAGGGAATGCAAGCGAGCTCTGATGCCACCAAAGCTCTTTCTCAGCATACAGGTGTCGTAGCTAAGGACCGAGAACACAAGGATTCTTGCATCCTGCCAAATAAGACGACTGAGGTTCTTGGGTTGTCCCCAAGTTTGAATGGTACAAGTGGCAACGAGTGCCTGGTCAGCATCAGATAGAAGTCCTCCTCTTGTCTTGTTGCTGCCTGAGATACCAATTAGTCCTGGGCTACACATGGAGTCCTAACTCTCCCTCCTCACAGCAGCGCGAGACAAGAAGAAGCAGGTCCTCATGTGCAGCAATGCACAGTACAGCTGCATCTAGGAACTAGTGACTTGTAGGCCTTAAAATGGTGTATTGCATTCACAGCATGTCTTTGAGGGTAAGGTAACTTGTAGCTTGGGAGAGGACAGCAACAGAATATATCTGTGGTGGGTTGGGCTAAGCAAGCCTTGGGATAATTAAATTTTAGTGGTAAAAAAGGTGCTAATCTCAATACTGTGTAAGAAAATGGGAATAAATCTACAGATCAAACACCTAAATGGTGCAGACAGGGGAGAGAACAGACCAAGCAATTCTGCTGAAACTTGTGGCTTGCTACTGTAAGGGAATGATGATGTCTGGGGTGCAGCCCAACAAAATAAAATATCAAGCAAGAAGTTGTTTTCTCCCCTCCTGTCCTGAGGCTGTCTGTCCCCAATAACAATGCTGCACAGTTCATCTGAGGGAAAAAAAAAACAGTATGGCAAGACAGTGCCTCTCGGAGAGTTATGTTGGCAAATACTGCAATGTATTAGAGCAGCACACATTCTGGTGCAGCCTGCAGGGATCCTGCCCCCTCCCATGGTATCAATCTGTCTCTATGCAGTGGCAGTAATGAGAGGCAGTATATGGCCCAGTCTGAGATGGAATGAACAGTTCGTCATCGGGTGCCCGAGTTTACTGCCACTCCTGCTGCCAGAGGGCAAATGCAAAAAAGTACAACTTTTACTAACAGACACAAAATGCAGCATTTTAATTTGTTCAGTATTATAAATTTTACAGTCAATATTTTTTGACCCACATTTTTGACACCAGCGGGTTTAACTGGACCCATGTTTTTGGACCCCTCCCTACTGCTGTGACTGCCCCCAAAAAAAAAGAAATCCTCCATCTGCCAGTCTCACTTGATGCACCTTGAACAACTCAAGAAGTGCAGGTCTTGTGCATGATGATGTTGGTAACTGTGTGTGCAGGGCCATCTCTGCCTGAGTGAATATCCATTGCTGTCAGATCATCTGATCTGGAAGAAGGCGAGGAGAAAGCGGGGGCAGACAGTGCGTCATGGCATGACAATCTTTTCTGCTGGTGTGGGAGACAATGTAGGAGCAGGAAAATGTGTAACATCTCTTGGTTTTCCATTATAATTGTGGACTATTGCAACCATCTGCAGACTAGTGCAATTTTGAACTAGCTAGTCCTGCTGGTTAGTGGAAGAAAAAAAATGTTTAAGGTCAAGCCCTGTTTTAGAGGCCAATGCTGTTGAGACCCCGCGGGAGAAAAAACGCTGGACTGTTGATACTGGACTGTGCTGCCATGGTGTACGCAACACCAGAGATAGGTCGCGACAATGGTTCAGCCGTCTTTCTTTTTAAAATCTATGGAGCTGAAAGCAATAAGGGAAGAAGTATACTTTGAGAGCACTGCTAGATACAAATAAAAAATTACTCAAATAGTAATGTTGTTTCTTCTAATGGAGTCTTGCTATATTAAGACAATTGCAGTTTGTCCCACCATTAGAACTGCCCCGGAGGTGAAATAGTTAAATTCCATGCCAGGCATGGAACTTGGAGCGCGAGCTCGGTTAGAGAAGCTCTGTCTGTGTAATTTCAAACTGAAACTGTCAGATCTTTACGAGCAAAACTCACTAAGGTTCTGTGTGGAAGCTGTAACCTACACTAGCCAACTGGCTACCTAAATATTAACACATATTAACACATATTCCTGGTCCCAACACAAAGACTCAAGTCAGAGGCCAGAAAATAAGATAAGAAAAAGATAAAACAAAACACAACACCCCAAAAACCCCCAAGAAAAAAGGGGGTGGAAAAAACATAAAATGGGCATAAACAAGTGCCCACACTGTAGTGCCCACCCCATACCCAAGTAGAAGTTCTGAGAGGGGCAGTGGGAGGTCATCATGACATAGTCAAGACTCCATTAGAAGAAACAACATTACTAAGGCTAGTAATTTTTCTTCAAACATGAAGTCTTGCTATATTATGACAATTGCAGACTACACAGCAGTACCTCCATGGAGGAGGGAAGAACCTACTTAGGGAATAGGCTCTTGAAGCACGGTTGTGTTAAACGAGCATCCCTCCTGGCCTGGACATCCAGGGAGTAATGCTTGGTGAAAGTATATACTGCTTTCCAGGTAGCTGCTTGACATATCTCTAAGATAGGATGTCTCTGGCAGCAGCTAGAGACAGCTGTACCTCTGGTAGAATGAGCCCTCAGGCCTGAAGGGGAACTTTCCCAGTTTTTGATAACAAAATTGGATACAAGAGACAATCCACCTGGTAATGGATCTCTTAGTGGCAGGTTTCCTTTTCCGACCTCACCATAAGTGAGAAAAGTTGAGGGATTCGAACCTGTGACCCTTGGTACGCTTATATAGTAACTTAGGGCCCTCTTAACATCTAAACTGTGCAATCTCCTCTCACCAGAGGAGGAATGGTCAGTGAAAACACTGGAAGGAGATAGATTGATTAAGATGGAAATCTGAAACCACCTTAGGCAAAAACTTCCTGTTAGTCCTGAGGACTACCTTATCCCTGTGGAAAGAAATTAAGTCAGTCTCTACTGACAAAGCTTGTAACTCACTTATGCGTCTGGCAGAAGTGATAGCTACTAGGAAAACAGTTTTCCAAGTTAAGTACTTAAGCTCTGCAGAAGACAGAGGTTCAAAAGGGGGTTGCATCAACTGAGCAATGCAAACATTAAGATCCCAAGCAGGGGCCGGGTCCCTAAAAAGTGGATCAGTACTAAGTAATCCTTTAAAAAACTTGGAAAATACAGGGTGAGCGGAAAGAGAGGAGGGCTTTCCTGCTGAAATAAAAGCAGAGACAGCTGCCAAATGTACTTTCAGGGTAGCTGGTCTCAGGCCCAAAGAATTAAGATGGACCATATAGTCCAAAACAATGGGCATATCAGCAGATTCCGGGGGGAATATGTTTCTCAGAACACCAGATGGAAAACCTTTTCCACTTAGAGTTATAAGTAGCCCTAGTGGAAGGTTTCCTAGAAGCATTCAGGATTTCAAGAACACCTTGAGAAAGGTGTAGGTCAGCAAATGCTAACTCCTCAAGAGCCAGGCCTTGAGGTTGAGAGATTTGAGATTCGGATACCAAACTCTCCCCTGGGCACAGGTTAACAGGTTGTGATTCCTGGGGAGACACAGGGGAAGATGGACTGCTAAAGACAGAAGGAGTGGGTACCAGGGCTGCCTGGCCCAATCTGGAGCAATCAGAATCATCCCTGCAAGGCTGGGATCTGATTTTGACTAGCACCTTGAATAGGAGAGGGAAGGGGGGGGGAAGGCGTGAAGGAACTTCCCTTCCCAATCTAGGAGAAAGGCATCCAGGGGGACTGAGCCCAACACTGGGGGCCTGCAACAAAACAGTGGAAGTTGGTGATTGTCTGGGGCTGCGAAAAGATCTATCTGAGGGGTGCCCCATCTGGCAAAAACTATCCCTAGTATTTGGGGATCCAGAGACCATTCGTGATGGCCCTGGGAAATCCTGCTGAGAGCATCTGCCAGGACATTGTCCTTTCCTGGGAGGTGAACTGCTATGAGGGAAGTGTTCAGGGAATAAGCCAGAGACCACAACTTCATTGCCTCGGTGCACAAGGCCGAAGACCGAGTGCCCCCTTGTTTGTTGATGTACCACATTGTAGTGGTGTTGTCTGTTCTGACTTGTACCACTTTGTTCTGAACAGATGCAGAAAACACCTGAAGTGCTAGAAAAACAGCTCTGAGTTCCAGCAAATTGATGTGGAGCAGAGATTCCTGAGGGACCACACTCCCTGGGTGGAGAGTGCGCCCATGTGAGCTCCCCAACCCAGAAGGGACGATCTGTAGTAAGGGTCAAGGAGTGAGATAGGGGATGAAGGGGACCCCTAGTCTCAAATTGCTCTGATCCTGCCACCACTGAAGGGCCTGGATCAGGATTCGAGTCACTGGGATCAACTTGGAAAGGGGATCTTTCCTTTGGGACCAGAAGGCTCTCAAATGAAACTGAATGTCCCTCATCTGGAACCTTGCTCCTTGCACTACAGCTGTGGAAGCAGCCATGTGTCCTAGCAGCTGTAAGAAGTGCCTTGCTGGTCGAAAGACCTGCAGAGTGAAGGAGGAGGCCAGGGCCACTAGGTTCCTTACCCTTTCTAGGGGCAGGAAGGCTCTGGCCTGCTTTGTGTCCAATTCTGCACCTATAAAGGTGAGAACCTGGACAGGTTCCAGAACTGACTTTGGAAGGTTGAGAAGAAAACCCAGAGAGGTGAGCAGCTGCTGGGTAACTTGCAGGTGTGATTTGACCTGGTCTGGAGACTGACCTACAATGAGCCAGTCGTCTAGGTAGGGAAAGATGGCAATCTTTTGCCTTCTTAAATGAGCAACTGCTACTGCCAGACATTTTGTGAATACCTTGGCGCAGAGGTAAGGCCGAAGGGCATTGCCCTGAACTGGTAATGGCCTGAGGGCAGTTCGAATCTGAGGTACTTTCGGTGGGAGCTTCTGATGAGAACATGGAAATAGGCATCCTTGAGGTCCAGGGAAGCTAGCCAGTCCCCTGGCCTTAGAGAAGGTAAAATCATTGCCAGAGTCACCATTTTGAATTTTGGTTTCAAAAGGTGCTTGTTTAGATATCTTAGGTCCAAGATGGGCCGCCATTCTCCTGTCTTTTTTGGGGTAAGGAAGTACCTGGAGTACAGACCCTTGCCCTGGTGTAGGGGAGAAACCCTTTACAGCTCTGAGAGCCAGAAGGGTTGAGACTTCTGTTTCTAAGGCAAAGGTCTCTAGAGGATTTGCAGGTGGAAAAGATCTGATTCTCATCTTTGGAAATTTTTTGAAGCTGAGAACCAGACCCCGGCTTACTACTTCCAGGACCCACTTGTCTGATGTTAGAGACTCCCAGTTCTGAACGAAGTAAGCCAACCTGCCCCCTACAGGTAAAGGAGAATCGGCCCTGGGCACCCCATCAGGGTGCCTGTTTGGCAGGTGCTTTAGGCTGAGGGGTGGGAGCAGGCCTGCTTGCACCCCGTCTGCCTCTCCCTCTGAAGAACCCCCTCTGAGCATAAGCAGAGGAGGCCTGGGTTTGGTAAAAAGGCCTGTGAAAAGGCCTACCTCTACCCCTGGGGTCTGCCTCTGAGGAGTGGCTTGCCTCCTTGGCCTGAGCACTCTTATAGGTTGTCCATATTCATCCATTTTCTTCATATAATTCTCTGTCTGCTCCCCAAACAGAGAATTTCCTACCACAGGAAAATCCATAGCCTTAGTCTGGGTATCCTGTGACAAGCTAGTACACCTGAGCCAGGCCAATCTACGAAAAGCCACAGATGTAGCCATGACTCTAGAGGATATATCATTAAAATCCACAGCAGCATGGAACTGCACCTTGGATGCCTCAATACCATCAGCAGCCACCTGTTCCAGCTCCTTAGCAAGCTGGCCAGAGGCCTGTTTGGCCAAAGCCATGACAGTGTCCCATCTAGATTTTTGGTATCTTGCCACATAAGCCATGTAATTTGCTTGCCTGAGTCCCAAGGACGCTGCCATGTATTGTTTTTTAGCCATGGCATCAATCTTCCTGGAGTCCTTGTCAGGAGGATGTGAAGCCAAGGGAATATTAGCTTTATCACAGGCTGCAGCCTGAACTACTCCAACATGACTGCATTGCTGTGAAAGGAATTCTGTATCAGGACCTGACAAAGTATACCTCCTGTCCATCTTCTTGTCCACAGGAGGCACAGAATTAGGAGCTTTTAAAATTTTTATTGTTTGTTTCCTAAATGACTTATGTAAGGGGATAGACAATCTCCTAGACTCTGGGATATCCATCATTTCTACAAAATCAGGTTCCTTTACTCATCCACAGCTTCCTCCAATGGGAGCTGAGGGTTTCAGCAACCTTTTATAAAACATAAAGTGAGAAGGGGACTCAGAAAGCGTAGGGGGAGATTCTAAGGGTCTGTCTGGGGAGATGTCCGGTTCAATGGGCACACCCAGACTCTCAAAGTCACATTCATACTGTTCATAATCATCCTCCCCCTCCTCTGGTTCATAAAACTCTTCTAAATCATATTCTTGAACCGGTGGAACCGGCCGAACCGACCTTTTACCAGACAGTGGCGGTTCGGACGGAACCGGAGAAAGTGACTGGGCAATTTGTATAGCTCTTGCTATCTCTGCAGCAGTTGGAGAAGAAATTTTGGGCTCCACACCTGCTGATTTTCTTGTTTTCTTTGCTGGAACTGGCTCCTCCGAGTCAGCTTTACGTTTGCCCGAGGAAGTCTCACCCTGGTCAGAGGGCACTCCCTCCGGTTCGGTTGGCACCAAACCGGGCTGGCCATCCGGCCAGTGGACTTTTGCTCTCGCTCCCTGAGCCTGCCAACTCTCTTATCCAGGGTGGCTGCAGGAAATTTTTACAAATCTGGCAGTCTGAATTGAGGTGGTCAAACCTCAGACAATATACACATGTGGTGTGGGTCAGCCTTGGCAAAGGCTTCCCACAGACACCACAGTGTTGAAACCCAGTGGGCCCGGTTTTTCTTTGGGTTTCTCAGACATAATGCCAGCCTAACCAAAATCCTGCTCCTTTAACGGGCAGTGCCAGGCAAGACACCTTTATTGGTTCCCAACCGTGTTCACGGGTCGTGGAAAAAACCGTAATGAAATCCGGTCTTTTTTAGAACCGATAAGAACCGGGAACCGCACTCTAAAAGCTTTTAAATACTTGATTTTTAAAGTTTTAAAACAACCTGATCGGTTCAAACCGAACCGATAAACATTTACAAGTTCCACACAGAAATAAACCTGTCTATTACTTACAATACCAAAGACAGAGCTTGAACCGATCGGTTTGCGGTTAAAATAATAATACTCGAGGTTGAATTTAACAGAGAAATGAACCGAGCAGTAGGAGAAATCTCCGGAGCGACTGTTCAGTGAGGCGGAGTAAAGAATCTGACAGTTTCAGTTTGAAATTACACAGACAGAGCTTCTCTAACCGAGCTCGCGCTCCAAGTTCCATGCCTGGCATGGAATTTAACCATTTCACCTCCGGGGCAGTTCTAATGGTGGGACAAACTGCAATTGTCATAATATAGCAAGACTTCATGTTGTTTGAAATAAAGTTCCCTACCAGGGAAAATAGTATTTTAAGTAATGATAAACTAAGACAATAAAACTAAAAAATGAAACAAAAAATAATGTGTTGATACTATTTATTTTTTCATTTGTTGATCAGGTTGGCTCACGGAGACTTTTGTTCCTTTTTCAGGAATGACCTGGGATAAGTTACAAACAGAATAGGACTTGTCTTCACATTTGTACAAATTAACGATACAGAAGATATTGAGACAATGGTAGGTAGAACAGGCACAACGGTGAGAAAAAATATCATAGAAATAGGAATTTAAAGAACTAATGGTACTCAAGCTGCCAAAGAAGGTCTGCATGAAATAATTATGTAGCCAGAAAGAAGGCTGACAGGTTTTCCCAGGCAATGAAAAGGGATGTGGCCTGAGACCATCTGTCTTTCTCCGTCTCTCGCAGTCTGAAAGAAAAAAAAAAGTTCCACTCTGGGGAATGCAATCCAGCACCCCTACTCTACTGTCTGGTAGCCTGTAGCTCTAGCACAGTACTAAGCTTCCCAGACAGGAAATGCATGATGCGGCAAAGAAGATCCAACATGGAGTGCAGACTTCCCCACACACACAGTTGCACTGAATTTACACACTTAATCTGTCTATTTGAAGTAATGTTTCCCAAGTTGCATTTACACCTCAAAGTCTGAGCTGGAACTTTTCATGTTCTCAGCAATACAGAACTTCAAACCTTGCTGAAAGTATATCACTAATATCAGCAATAACATCCAGCAGTTTTTCTCATACCACAGAAATTGTGGTGAGAAAGAAAAAAAAATCCACACTGGAGATTGAATCCAGGCTTGAGCAGGTTTGAAATCCTACGCCAACATCTAAAAGCCCCATCAATGACATCATGCAGCTGAATCACTCACACTGAATGTACCTTTTAACTTGACTAAATGCAAAAAAAAAAAAAATGCGCATGACCAAAACAGGTGCGTACAATTACGCTGTTGACACCTAAAAGTGTATCTCTATGCTTAGAGATCTCAGATATTGTGATTTTACATGAATATATAGAATTTCATCACACTAAGAAAACCTCAAAGTTGAAAGAGGGCGTGGCTAGCAGCCGTCAGGGAGAGAAGCTCTAGAGTGAGCTCTACAGAAGTCGAACGAAATTTGTCAATAAAATATGAGTTCCTAGCCTATTTGTTATTTTACTTACACCGGTCAATAGATTATACAGCCAAGTGTCTGCAGTTCATGTTTTGAACAGACTGAACATGGAGAACCCCTGTAAACATATGGGACAAGAGGGTGGCAAAGGGAAACTGGGCAAGACTCCAGAGCTGCAGCCTCAGGGCGAACAAGGGGCGTGCTCTAGTGCAGCGGAACCAACAAATGCTCTATTATTGCAGGCCATCCGTGGGCATGATAAAAAAGTGGAAGTCACCAATATTAAATTCACTGCCCTAGATGCCCACATGTATGGTTTAACGACGGAGGTAAAACTGGCAACAGACTCCTCCAACAAAACCTCACTGGCGGTTACTGGAGTTACAAAAGAAAATAAACTTGTGCCTCAGGCTGGAGCACTTGGAGGAATAATGAATGTGCACCTTTTAGGTCTTCCAGAGTGGAGGAACATGTGGTCTCCTACACCACTAACCTGCTAAGTGGACTTTTAGATCTGGACTTCAAATAGTTTAATCACAAAATCCTACCACATCACCCCTAGACAACGACTGTGAGATCCAAATCAACCACACACGCTGCTGCTGGTTACTAGCAACTCACACATTTGAGATAAAATCCTAACTGCAGTCAAAAACAAAGGTCCGTTACGCACAGAGGCAGGGGTGCAACTTTACTGTTTTCCTGATCTAAGTTTCGAAACAAGGAAGCAGAGAAGGACTTTCAATGCACCACGTGAGGGTCTAAGAGCATTAGGCACAGTCCACAACCTACGAGATACTCTGCAAAGCTTTGACTGCAATATGCAGGAAAGACTTTCATTTTCTCAGATGCTACTGAAACGGGGAAATAACCGGAAGCTATACAACAGGATTTTGTTGCACACAATACCCCAGGAGGACTGGCAGAGGATGAAGATGAGTGAGACTGGTCGGGACTTTTATGTTTTACATGTTTTTATAACCTTGTTATACCAATATAATGTTCAACTGCTGTTACTTGTAGTTTATTATACAGTTAATCTCAGATGTTTCTGTCAGTTATTATGGGCTAATGCAATCAGAGAGCGTAGTGTAGAACATCTTTGTATTAGTAGAAAAGATGCAAGGGGATAGCACAAATTGCTTGATTTACTAATTTACATTAGCCTTTGGGGATTGGTTCCCTTTTCCTCAGCTGAGTTGCTGGGGTTAAGATGGCTGCTCCCTTATGGTGACATCTCCAGGGACTGAGTGCGCTACAGGCGTACGTGCTAACCAGCACTGCACAGAGCCATCCTTAATTATCTGCATCCCTGCTCGATTTGCAACACATCAGTTTAACCAACTGTTTGTAATATGTTTTAATGCTACTGAAGTTCAGGTACCGACAGTTATTTACTTGTACAATGTTTGCCTTTAGACCCAGATACAACACTCGCCTAGATGCATTAAAATGCTAATGGACTAGATTTAGTATTCTTCAGGCATTCTGAACATGTTAGGAATAGCAAATCAGTTGTATAAGTTTATTTGCTCGACTGCTGGAATGCTGTTCTCCAGGAAGCCTCTGCAATTTATAGAAACAGAACTGATTATGCTTTTAGCATGGACTATATAGTCATTTTCAAAATGACTCATGACATGGGTGCCCCTTCAGAGACTTTTCAGACAGAATGTTCAGCAACAGTCCATGGCTTATGCTCCAGATAGCTTAAACTAAAAGACTAAGGAAAGTTTTTGTCATTTTTGAACCTTCCACCATGTGGGACCACGTAAGGGACACAGCAAAGTTCTCCTGCAGTAATTAATTAGTAAAAATCCTTTACTATACTTTATACCCAATATTTATATGCTACTTGTCATATTTTGGCAAAACCAATAAACAAATAAAAAAAAATACCTCAATGATTTTTTTTTTTTTAAATTAGCATGCGCCAGCCCAGTGGCGCTGAGGGCTGAGGCGCTGGACGCCACACCTGCGCCACGCCGGGCGACCCGGTTCAGCGGCCAGGGAGGATCAGAGGCTCCAGTGGATGCTCTCCTCCCTCAGGGGTGGGAGACCAAGAACGCACTAGCGTTCTGCATCCCTTCAAGCCAGTGGAAGCACTGGCAGTAGAAAGGGATGGAGGTGGCTCCACTCCATGGAGTCGGGGAGGGGAGACGTTGGACGGCGCATGATAGGTAAGGCGTGCGTCAGCACACCACCCCTTGGGACGTATGTCCCAAGCACTGGACGTCTCAGAGGGGAGGGGACTAAAGGGGAAGAAAAACGGAACACCTCCTCTTGGCAGCCCTAGATGAAAGCTGTTCTGGTTCCATCCAAGACCACCGAGAAGGGACAGACCCCGTTGTGCAGGAGGTAAGAGAAGGAGACACTCTAGGGGTGATCCCAAGAAGGTGGGGTAGTGGAAATGAGCGGACAGAAGAAGTGGGCACCAAGAGGAGATTGGAGGAAAAAACACAAAGTAAAAAAAAATTAATAAAAATTAGCAATTCCATTTTATAAAATCTTGAAATTTTGTGCCCCCTCCCAAACTGAGTACAACTCAGCATGTTTTGCACAAAAAAAAGTAGTGAAATGGGGGTTTCCTACACCAACAGGGCCCGAAGTGTAGCGGGGGCATTCTGGGAGATTTTGATGGCTTCACGTCTGTTGTAGAGCTCCACAGTTTGAATTGCATTCGGAGCTGAGATTAGACTAATGGCTTCACATATGAGACCAAAAACTGCAAGGGAAGCTACCGAAAGCAAAACAACTTCCACTGAGAAATTTCTTTCCCCACTGCAAGGGAAGACCACTCTGATACGGGGGGGGGGGTAACAGCTGCTACCTGTCCCGAAGGAGAAATGGCTTCCCCTGCTATAGGATGCCCGGACCAGGGCGCAAAATCAAAACAACCTACAAAGTCATCACTGCAGTCTATTCAAAATGTGATCTTAGAATTTCAAGAAGAAATGAGAACCCCATTAAATAAGGTGAATTCTTCCCTTGGGAACATCACGAATCGCTGCCAGCAAATAGAGCAGAAAATTTCAGTTATGGATAAATAGATGGAAGCTGTCGAAAAATCCAGTGAAAAGCTTTTCTGCTCGAGTCCTCACCACAGAGAGTGCTGCGAATGAGCCCTTCAGGAACAGCTGGTGACAATGAGTAAACTGGAAAAGGCTGAAAATACACTTTTGTTGAAAAACCTGCACCTTATCAGTCTTTCGGGTTGATATTGCTGCCTCGGAGCTGAAGGAATATATAGAAAAGCTGGTAAGCACTGTCTTCTCATTCGAACAGTCTCTGGTTCCTGAATCAGTTTTCTGACCGCAATCTAAGGTCAGACAACAGTGGCGCAAATGGGGGTTTCTACACCAACATGGCCTGAAGTGTGGCTGTAAAGAACCCAAGGTCATGAATGGAAACTAGTGAGAGGTAGGCTTAAGAGGGCTGTGAAGAAGTTTTATTTTATGGGGGCCGGCCCATCGGCGCAGTGGTAGCACTTCCGCTCATGGCACTGGTGACCCAGGTTCAGGAATGAGCCTGGGTCATCGAAGGGCTGTCCTGAAGGATATGGTGGACTGTCCCAGGAGACGCTCACCTCCTCAGAGGCTGGAAGGGTCTTATCCTCCGCTTCACTACCACCGCATGGCTGACCATAGGTGGCAGTGCAAGCAGAGACAAAGAATCAGGGAGGGGAACGCTGACACGCTCTGGCACGTGCTGCATGTCATACATGTGCCAGGCAAAACGCCTCTTTTGACCTCCGTGGGTGGGGAGAAACATTAGGAAAAACACTGGCTGCCCGCAGCATGCTGCCCTGCCTTTCCTCGCAGGTTCCGCACCACTGACGAGGTGCCAGTGCCTATGCCGAACTTGAACTCCACTGAAGGAGCTGGGGTCCTCTCCAGCAGACCTGCCTTGGAGGGACAAGCGAGAGAGGAACACGGTGTCTGGTAAGTCCTGGGTAAGGCAGGTGATGGGAGTCAGGCACATGCAAGGACCAATCATAAGCCAGCCAGAGGAGGAAGAAAAAAAAACAAAAAAAGGCTACTAACCTGTAACAGTAGTTCTAGGAGTGTTATATGTTTTTCATCCACACTCTTTGGCATGTCCCTTTCCCCTTTAAATCTTGCTGGAAGTCTTCAAGCTGGCTCCTCCGACCCACTCGGGTGGTATGACCCTCAGCTCCGCCCCATGACCCCAGATGTTAGCCCGCTGGAAGCCAGGTGTTGTGCGTCCACAGCCAGGGAGGTCGGGTGGGTCCTTGTGGATGAACAACATATACCACTCCTAGAACTACTGTTACAGGCAAGTAACCTGTTTTTCTAGGATTGTGGATATGTTGTTCATCCAGACTCTTTGGCAGACTCCTAGCAGTTCTCCAAGAGGAGGGAGGCAAGGCCCACACCCTCTACTTAGAGAACAGAGATTGGAGAACTGAGGACCCACAACCAGCATCCCAGCGTGACTCAAGGTCAACGTGGGAATGGGTAATGAAGGTGTTTGCTGACTTCCAGGTAGCAGCCTGACAGATTTCCTGGATAGGGATGTCCCTGGAAACAGCCGCTGAAGCAGCGGTATGGCAGACAGAATGAGCTCTTATCCCTTTGGGAGGCTCCATGCTCGTCAACTCATAACACAGACTAATGCAAGATGTAATCCACCTTACAATTGTCCGTTTTGCTGCAGGTCTGCCAGAAGCGGCTTCAGCATATGTGACAAACACCTAGTGAACCTCTCCCCGAATTTCCACTGTCTTCTCCTTCTAATAGGAGAAAACTCACCTCCGGTCCAAAGTATGGAGCCTGTACTCTGCCTCCGAAGTGTAATTAGGGTAGTAAACTAGCAGAGTTCTCACCTGGTTAAGGTGAAACTCTGACACCACCTTCGGAAGGAATTTCGGGTGGGGGCACAGGACAATCTTGTCCCTGTGGAAGACCAGATAAGGGGAGTCCACCGAAAGCGCCTGGAGCTCCCTTGTCCTTCTGGCAGATACGATAGCCACCAGGAAGGCAAGTCTTCCACAACAAGTGCGACAAGGCACACTTGTGAATTGGTTCGAATGGCTTGCCCATGAGCTTTGCCAGTACCAGCAGTAGACCCCACGGAGGTGGAGGTTCACGCACTGCAGGGGATATGTGATCCAGGCCTTTGAAAAAGCGCACAACCACACTCTCCTGCACAAACGTCGGCTGACTGGCCTGCGCCCGGTAAGCAGAGATGGCTGCCAGGTGCACACTACGGGTCGATGACCCCCTCTGGAGAGAGATCAAAGGCAGTCGAGAATGTTAGCCACTGGACAGGACAGAGGGTACAGGCCCTTGCCCTGATACCAAATTGAAAACCTTTTCCATTTGAAGGCACAACATTTCCTGGTCGATTCCTTTGTGGATGCCTCCACCACAGTGAGGACATCCTCGGAAAGACCCAAAGCCTGGAACTCTAACCGCTCAGGTACACCCAGGGGCCTGCAGCTGAGGCTGAGTAGATCTGGATACCAGAATTGGCGCAGCCAGTCTGGGGCTACCAGAATCACCTTCGCCATGTCCCTCTTCACCTTGAGTAACACCTTGTGGATCACAAGAAATGGAGGGAAGGCGTAGAGGAGGCCTGGGGTCCAAGGCCTCGAGAAGGCATCCCCCTGCAGCAAGCCCTGCTGAGGAGGGCGGGCATGATACAGCCTCAGCTTGGCATTTTCCCTGGAGGTAAACGGGTCCACCATCGGTTTGCCCCAAAGGGGGAACAGGCTGTAAGCTACCTCTGGATGGAGAAGCCACTCGTGGGATGTCTGGCCTATAGGGCTGAGAGCATCCGCCAGCTGGTTCGAGGCTCCTGCCACATGGATGGCTAGGAGATCTGCCTTCCAACCAGCTTACGAGGGTCCAGATGCGGAGCGCCTCCTTGCACAGCAGACAGGGGTGCATGCTGCCCTGTTTGTTGAGCTAATAAATGGTCGTGGTATTGTCCATCTGGACTTGAACCTCTTGACCCTGGAGCTGAGGAGCGAAAGCAGACAGTGCCAGTCTGACTGCTCTGAGCTCCAACAGGTTGATGTGGCATCGGGACTCTTCGGGGGTCCAGAGCCCATGGGTCCTGCTGTCCCCCATGTGGGTTCCCCAGCCCATGAGGGAGACATCGGTCGTAAGTACGACCGTCAGCTCGGGGCAAACAAATGGGATCCCTTCCTGTAACCGGTCTGGGGCGGTCCACCATTGGACAGCGTCCCACATCTTCTGGGTTACAGTGATCAGCTGGTCAAAATGACCGTGGCGCTGAGTCCACTGGGCAGCCAGCTCCTATTGGAAGGGGTGCATGTGCAACCGGGCCCAGTGGACCACTGAGATGCACGCTGCCATGTAACCCAGAAGGCGCAGAAAGTCCCGGGCAGGGTGCAAGTGCCCAACCAGAAATGACTGGGAAAAGAAGGAGAGAACTTCCACCCTGTCTGCCGGGAGACTGGCTCTGGCTTGATGAGAGTCGAGTGCTGCCCCGATGAAGCCCACTGCCTGGGAAGGCACAAGTTCCGACTTGGCCTCGTTGATAAGTAGGCCGAGTTGGGAGCAGGTCTGGAGGGCCAGATCCCTGGACCTCTCCACCTCCTGTTGGGTGGAACCTGCCAGGAGCCAATCATCGAGGTAGGGGTAAATTCTGACTCCCCGACGCCAGAGATGGGCCACCACCACTGCAATGCATTTGGTGAAGACCCGAGGGACCGATGACAGGCCAAACAACATGGCTCGGAACTCATACAGGGTCCCCTCGACCCTGAACTGGAGGAACCGCTGATGGATGGATTGGGACGTGAAAGAACTCTTCCTATAGATCCAGTGAACAGAATCACATGTTCCGCTCCAAGGATAGTATGATCTGGGACAGAGTGACCATCCAAAAGGTGCGTGACCTGAGAAACTGATTCAGGTTGTGGAGATTTAGAATGGGGCGCCAGCCCCCTGTCCGCTTGGGCACCAGGAAGTACCTAGAGACATGGCCTGGGGCTGCAGACGGAGCCGCCATGATAGCTATTGCCTCCTTGAGGAAGAGCTGAGCAATGTCGTCTCGAAGAGCAGACTGGGTGCATGCGGAAATCTGTTCTTCCCGAGGGGCGCGGGCTCGGCAGGGAGGGTACTGCTCGAATTCTAGAGGCAGTCCCTGACCGAACACTTCGAGAACCCACCTGTCCGTAGTAATAGCAGACCAGGCGGAAAGGAAGTGACTGAGCCAGCCCCCCCACGGGAGGACCCAGAGCTGGCATGACAGAGATAAGGGTGGCAACCCCCACCCCATCAATGGGCAGGCTTAGAGGAGGAGGAGGCTCCAGGACCCGAGCCTCGGCCTCCTTTGCGGGCCTGTTGGGGTCCAAGCTTGGGCCGAGGGAGCCAAGCTTGAATCTGCTGCTGATGCTGCTGTCCTCCCTGGTAGGAGGACTGCTGAACCACAGGGGAAGAGTGCCAAAAGTGTTTCTTCTGCTGGTTCTTGCCCGAAGAACTCCTGGCAGAAGTGGCTTCCAAGGGGGCACTGGACTGCTCAATGCGCTGTAGGTGACCTTTGGCAACAGCACAGCCCTGGTCCCAGGACCTGCTTAACAGTGGTTTGCATGTCCGCAGGGAGATGTGGGAGGACCTCATCTAATGACCTGAGAAGGGCATGAGAGAAGTGTGCCATGATGACGGCCGAACTGGCTTGACGAAGACCCAAGGAGGAAGCCACACAGACTTTCTGCGCCAAAATAGTCCAAAAGCTTGGACTCCTTATCGAGGGGACGGTCAGTGTCGGCAGAACTGCCAGTGTGCCTGAACACAGAGGCAGTCACCAGGCTCTCGGCCAAAGCATGCTCTGTGAACCCCGAAATGGACCCCATGGGCACCACATACTTGCAGGCCATGTGGGCAGACTGTGCTGGACATGAGGCAGGGTGCTGCCATAGTTAGAGTGCCAGAACAACAATGGCCTCGACCACAAGAAAGGGCTCCGTCGGGGTGTCCCCTCTCTTCAGGACGTTCGTGAGAGGGTAATCCGCCTTTTTCTGGATGGGTTCCAGGGGCATCCCTGTAGAATCAGAGATGAGATGGAGGATCCCCTGGAAGGACGAAGAACCGTCCTCCATCCCCGTGCCAACGGACGACTCATCATCCCCTAGATGTGAGTGCAGCCCAGTGACGTCAGAGACCGAGGAGTCAGGATACAGCAGTCTGCCGCTCAAATCACCCTCAACCCGTCGAGGACGGTCCAGTGTGACCGTGACCGACAGACACCGGGGAAGTCTGGTCGGTCCTCTTTTGAAAGAGCTCCTCCCACAGGCTGCTTAGGTGGCGGCTCCACCAGCATCGGTGGGGAGACCGGCAAAGGCCAAACCAGAGGACGGGCCTGCCCCGCAGGCTGGGGAACCAAGGGCTTCAGTTCCGAGGGGGTCGGCTTCAGCCTAGGAGGCGAAAGCCAGTAATGGCCGGGATAGACAGCGAAGCAGTCTTCTGCAAGGTCAAAATCAGCTGTTGCCACATAAGGTCCTCGTAGCGCCGGAGTTTCTGTCGGAGCCTCTCTTCATCCGAGGAGGACGAGGAAGACCTGTGATGTCCCCTCCTCTTGAAGCGGTTATGGCTAATCCTTGGCCTTTCAGCTGAGGGGGTTCTAGACCTCGACCGAGAAGGCTGCCTAGGTTGCTCAGGAGACACTGGAGGGATCGGTGAAGTCCAGGAGTCTGGAACCAGGATCTCAATGGGGACACCAGCAGGCTGGGTCTCCTCAACAGGGAACACGAGGACCAGAGTCCTCTCCAAGGAGTCGTCAGCTACGGCCGGCGACAGAGGGTGTATTTGGTTGAGAATAACCTCAATCTCATTGGCCACTTCCTCAGTCGTCTGGCCAGACTGAAGGTCTGTGAAGCCTGTGGCCGAAGAGGTGATCTCGACAGAGGTCGAGACCACATGCTCCTGGGACTGAGACCTCTCTCGGTCCCAAGAGCACCTTTGTCAAGACGAAGACAAGCCAGATTCTTTATCCCTCTTCTGAGAGTGGGAGGAGTGCGAGATCACAGGCACCTCACCCGGGGTGGGGAGAGACTGGCACAATTCCTTAAAAGAACCTGTAAATGTGGAGCCCAGGTTGAGTGGAATGAAAAGGCTTCGACTCGCCGGAGCGAGAGCAGCTTCTTCTCCAAACGCCTTGCTGCATTCCAGCTGCTCGGCGGAAACTGCCCACCTAGCCTCATTAGACTTCACCGGGGGGTTCCTTTTCTCCGGTCTCTCCAACTTCAGACATGCCAGGCGGTCTTCCAGGACGCTGGGATGAAAAGCCAGGCAAAAACTGCAAGACGAGGTGTCCTGGCCTACACCTAGGCAGTAGACATACATGAGATGGGGATCGGTGCGGGACATCTTCTGGCCGCTAGGACAACAGCAAAATCCTGCAGAAGATTTCTTCTCTTCCATGATAGAAGATGCAAAAGCGATCCTTCTTTCGACCGAGTTTAGTTTGATAAACGGAAGTTTGAAATAGGGTCTCTAAACGCGTGAGCACGAGGGAAGCAACCTGTATCTTCCAGCGGAAAGGAAGATCTGCCATCATGTGGCGGAGCCGAGGTATACACCACCCGGGTGGGTGGGAGGAGCCAGCTTGAAGACTTCCGACAAGATTTAAAGGGGAAAGGGACATGCCAAACAGTGTGGATGAACATATCCACGATCCTAGAAACATAATTTCTGCCGATTAATTTTGTAGCCTGAGAATTCAGCGAATTGTTCTATCACTAATAATACTCTTGGGGTCGACTTCTCTGGCTCAGTGAGGAACAAAAGAATGTCATCCGCATATAAGGTTATGACATGCTTCCCATCCTGCTTTCCCAAGATACCCTTTATTTCCAGATCATTTCTCATTTTTAATTGCTAAAGGTTCTATTGCTAGGGCAAATAACAGGGGTGATAAAGGACATCCCTGTCTTGTCCCCCTATACAGCCCAAACTCTGGGGATGGAATGCCATTAACTAAGACCCGAGCCTTTGGGGTTTTATAGAATGCTCCCATTTTCACAAAATCCTCCCCTAAACCATACCTCTGCAAAATTTGCAAGAGATATTCCCATTCAATTCTATCAAACGCTTTTTCAGTGTCCACAGAGAGGACACAGGCCTCTCCCGGGTTCCCCACCAGATGACATTTAATAGCCTTCTCACATTGTAGTACGAATGCCTCCTTTGCACAAATCCTGTTTGATCTGGGCTGACCAATAGGGGAAGTAGTTCCTCTAATCTGCCAGTTAGCACTTTTGTCATTATTTTACAGTCTTGGTTTAGGAGAGATATCGGTCGAAATGATCTGCATTCTTCCAGATTCTTACCTGGCTTAGGAAGAACTGTAATAAGGGCCTGGCAACATGTCCGTGGAATTTCCCCGTTCTCTCTGATTTCCTCCATTACCTGACAGAGGGTGCCAGCTACTTCTTTTCTTAGTAATTTATAATATTCCACTCCAAACCAGTCTGGCCCAGCCGCTTTGCCATTTTTTAACTGAGATATGGCTTTTCTAATTTCTGCTATAGTAATTTTTGCTCCCAACTTTTTCATTTGTTCCTCAACTAGCCTGGTAATATTAAGGTCCTTAAGAAATCACTCTCTCTCTTTATACTTTTTCCCTGACCTGCCCGATACAAGTCTTCGTAATACTCCTTAAATCTGTTTCTTATTTATTTCTTTTTCTTTTTTTAGTCTCCCCACTTTATCTCTGACTTGAATTATTCTGTGGCTGCTCCCCCCCATTCATAAGCCTGACCAGAAGGGGACCTGGCCTGTTGCCCCACTCATGTATCCTCTGTTTCGCAAACAGGATTCCAGTATTTACCTCCTTATCTAGGTTAGCATTCAACATCTCCCTTGCCAGTCTCAATTCCCACTGTTTCTCTTCTCCTCCACCCGAGAATCTCTCTCTAGATCCCCTATTCTAACCTCTAGTTCCCTCTGTTTCTGTCACCTGTCCCTTTTCTGTTTAGCTGTACAGCCTATTATGACCTCTCGCATATATGCTTTACTGGCTTCCTGGTATACTCCCTCGTTTTCCACTGTACCTTTATTTTGTTCATCATAAAGTTACAATTGCTCTTTAATGAATTCCCTGAATTTTTCTTTAAGCAGCATATAAGTAGGAAACTGCCTTTGACTCTATCTGGGTTAGCTCCAGTTCCATCTCAACCATGGCATGGTCCGACAGAAATATTGGGCTATGACCCAGTCCCCTTGTGTGTTGATACAGTTCTCTTTGGATGTATATATAGTCCAGCCGTGACCAGGAGCTATGTGGACTGGAGTAGAAAGTGTATTCTTTTAGCCCTGGGTTAGCCGTTCCTTCATCCATCAGTGAGGCCCAGCTCTGCTAACCCGGAAAGCCACTGTTGAATTGCTCTGTCTGCCCTATCCCTGTTCCCCAAATAATCCATGCTGGGATCCGCCAAGCAGTTAAAGTCGTCCCCACGAACAAGATTTGGAAACCGCTCTTTGACGAGCACATCACGCATCTTCTGGTAGAAGGACTTGTCTTGATCTGCTGGGGCATATATGTTTCCAAAAGTAAGCAGTTTACCCCACATTTCTCCCACTACAAATACATATCGCTCCTCTGTGGGATCTTTGACTACTCGGTAGACCGTAAACGGAAGATGCTTGTTGATGAGGATTGCCACCCCTCTTATGAGCATTATAAGCCACTGCATAGCAGGCTCCAACCCACCCTTGTACCAATTTTTTGTGTTCGCAGTTCGACAGACGCGTCTCTTGTAACACAGCCACTGATACCTTTCTTCTCCCAAGAGCCACTACAATTTTTGCTCTCTTAGCAGGAGACGTGAACCCCTTTACATTCCATGAGACTATCTTGGTCCCCTGAATAGAACTGTGTATTGTGATAGCCATACTCCCAGATTTCTGGTAGTGGTAAAGCCCAAGTCACGGCATGGGCAGTACCCAAACTAGAGATATTCGGAACAGACCATTTTGAAACAATAAATATCAAAAACAACATTCAACATTGTATAACCCTTCCCAACTCTGTCCCCCCCCCACACCCCTTTGAAACTGTCAAGGAGCAGTGAACCTTTGAAATCCATACCCCCTTTGAGTCCCCTCCCCCTTCCCTAACCCCAACTGTAGTCCTCATTTTGAACATACCATTAATATCAGTATGAAAACAAACCCTCCCTATGCCATACTCCTGCTCTGCCCCTTCGTTCTTACGAGGCTATACGTGCCTCTTATATTTCCTTTCCTATTTAACTTTTCTTAATTTCCTTACAGTTTTATTTTATATAGTGCCTGTTTGCTCCCCTTGAGCAATTTTTTTATCCCCCATCATCTTCTTTACCTCCTCCCTTCAATAATCTCTGTTCAGTTTAATTGTCCCCCCACTTCTCCCTTATTTCGTATTATGCCCCGTTCCCCCAGTACTTCCATCCAGTCATATTTCCTTAGCCACTGGTACCTCCCCATGTTTCCTGAGAGTCCAAGCCTTGTAGCTCTGTTGACTATCCGCACTTTAGATGTCAAAGGTCACAATCCACTGCAACAAAAGTTCACACAGCACCCCCGCTGGTATAGCTGTTTCAGCCCACAGCTCCCATTACTAACAACACAAGAATTCTCGAGTTAGGAATGCTCATATCTTTCCTCGTGGCTTGCTGGAGCCGAGCCTGGCTTTTCAAATTTACTCAACCCCCGGTGCAATATGCCCCTCCTGGGGAAAAAGTTCTGTCTCTAGTCCACACTGATGGGGTCTATGAGAGTTGTATGCCAGTATATGATTCATCTAATCCATGTACGGTTGAAGCCAGTTGCGTAAATTAAGTACAGACCCACCAGGCCTGCAGTAGTTGTTCCATTAGAGCTTAGTCTCTGCAGTGCAGCATAATCATACAGAGAAGAGGGATACAGGGCGAGGAATAAAGTTTTAAAGGACTCCATCTACCTTTGTTTTATTTGTCCCCTTTTCCTAGATACACAGTCTGTTCCTTCAGTGAATACAAGCAACGGACCCTCTCGTCTCCGTGAAGTGTTTTACACACCTTGTGGTCGGGTTCAGGTTTTCTTACTCTTCCTGTCCCAGTCGTCTATGAAAGCTTGTAGTTTCTCCGAGTCCCAAAAAGAAAAAGTGGCCCTCCACCTTCACACAGTATGTATACCATGAAGAACCAGTCCTCTGCTCCATGTAGGTATCCATCTGGGGATAAAAGTGCTGTCTCTTTTTGCATCCTTGAGGACATATCTTGATGCAGAGTTAGCTTCTGACCATCATAGGTTAACTCTTTCTTATTCCTGAACTCCATCATCAAGGCTTGCCTATCCTGGTAATTGTGCATACGAAAAATCACCTGTCAGGGAGGCTGGCCATTTGGAGGTCTCAGGGCCAAAGCCCTGTGTGCCCTTTCAATTTTAATTTTTTTGGTTTTCCATTTCCATGCCCATGTCCAGTAATTTCGGCAGGGTCTCAGCGTAAAACGTCATCAGATTCCCGCCCTCTGCTCCCTCCGGCAAGCCTCTAATATGGAGGTTGTTCCTCCTACTATAATTTTCTTGGTAGTCCAGAGCCTCCTTAAGCTCTTCTACCTCTTTCTCCAATTGCTGCACTTTTGTTGGAACCTCACTATTCTGGTCCTCAAGGTCCGACACATTCTGTTCCACTTCATTCAGTCGCCACGTCTGCTGCTTCAACTCTTGAGTCAGCCCCTTGAGTGTTTGGTCTAGGCTGTCCCAACGAGGCTTAAACTCGGCTAGAATCTGCTCTGACACCACTCTACTGATTGTAGTAACCTCTGCTACCAATAGGAATATTGGGCCTTGTCCACCAACTGCGCCTCCCTCTTGAATCATGCTTCTCTTGGTATTTTTAGCTGACTGTTGGGCCGATTTGCCCAAGGTGATATACTCATCCATCTCCACTGTGGCTCAGGTACTTTTTGCAGTATTTCAAATTCGTAAATTAAGTATTTATGCACTTTTAATGACTTTTTGGCACGGAGCTCCGAAGTAGCATGACCAATCTATTTAGCTGCTCATCAGCGCCCCAGAAATGTCATTCTTACAGCAGAGTACTCTGGCATCCCTACCACAAACCATTTGGTTTAACCCAGCTTGTTTCAAAACATTTCTTTGAGGTTTGCCTGGTAATGAAAACCCGCAGTTTTAGCTAAATTGCCACCTAGAGAACGCAACCATAAAATTCCAAAAAACCTTTAGCCAAACCAAGCAAGTTAAAAACAACAGCAGCAACAACAAGAACACTAAGACCTGTTGAATTTATGTTGAGCTATGAGTATGGAACTGATAACATGCAGTATGCACATACCTCTCAACCTCCTGCCTCATAAATCGGGGACAAGGCTTAAAAAAATCAGGGACAAAGAATCAAAATCAGGGACACATCTTCAAAATTAGAGATACCCACCCAGAAAGCTGGTAGAATATGGGGCTTGGGGCAAAATGCATTTTCTAAAGAAGAACAAGTCTGTAACTTTAATGTTTGACATTGTTTTGAGCTTACAGTCCCCATTGTTTAGCCATAAAAACACACATTTTAGGAAGGACAGAGTAAAATTTTGAGGCAAAATCAGGGACGTCCCTGAAAATCAGGGACACTTGAGAGGTATGAGTATGCATCCTGGCAGCAGGGTCATCTACCCAGAGGTGGTACCTGCTGTGACCATGAAGCTACAGTTGTTATCTGAAGCTTGTTTGGAGGGCCATACTATTTCTTTTGTTTAATCACTTCGAAGAACACGCCTGGACAAGTGTCAGCCTAAACCCTGTCTATGACCCAGCACTAATTTCGGAGTACCCAACCCATAATTGCTTTACTCAATGTTTAGTTTAAATTAATCTCAACCACTCTAGTTTTCAGTCTAACTCTGCTGTTTTTCTGCCGAGGGAGGAGTGGACCTCTTTGGACATCCCATTCAGGATCATGAAACAGATGAAAAAATTACTCACCTTAGTAATTGCTTTTCTTCTCATGGAGTCTTGCTATATTAGGACCTTTGCAGTATGCCCCTGGCTTTTGACTGCCCCGGAGATGAAATAGTTAACTCCAGAGAAATCTGGAGTTCCACAGCGCGAGAGCGCTTATTGAAAGCTCTATCTGGGATGTTTGAACCCAAACTGTCAGGTTCTTTACTGAGGCTAAACTAACATAGCAAGTCTGTGTGGAAAAGCCTTACACTAGCCATTGGCTACCTACTAACAGTAGAACCACAAAAACACAACACCAATAAAGAAAACAGTATCACGTATTATTGTTAGGATAACCCTCGACAATCATTACTAAGGCCCCTCTGCCCAAAGACTCAAGTCCAGAGAGGGGCCCAGCTACCAATTAACAAAAACAGAAACTATCTAGTTCCTAACCCAAGAAAGAAAAAGAAGGGGGACTAGAAGCTAAACAGGCATGACACAGTGATTGCACCAATTTGCCAACCCCATACCCAAGTAGGGATTCTGAGAGGGGTAGGAGAGAGGGTTGTCCTAATATAGCAAGACTCCATGAGAAGAAAAGCAATTACTAAGGTGAGTAATTTTTTCTTCAAACACCATGAAGTCTTGCTTATATTAGGACCTTTGCAGAGTACACAGCAGTACCCCCATGGAGGAGGGTCAGAACCTACTTAGGAAATAGGCTCTGCAGGACAGCTGTGCCAAAGCGAGCATCTCTCCTGGACTGGACGTCCAGGGAATAATGCTTAGTGAAAGTGTGGACTGTCTTCCAGGTAGCAGCTTGACAGATTTCCAAAATGGGAATATCTCTAGCAGCCGCTAGAGATGCAGCTAGTACCCTAGTGGAATGAGCCCTCAGACGGAGGGCGGCTCCTTGCCCATTTTTGATAACAGAACTGGATACAAGAGACAATCCACCCAGCAATCGACCTCCTAGTAGCAGGCCTCCCTCACCCACATCTCCATAGGTAAGGAAGAGCTGGAGGGATTCGAACCTGTGACCCTTGGTACGATCCAAATAATAGCTAAGGGCTCTTACTGCCCAAACTGTGCAAGCTTCTCACCAGAAGAGGAGTGTCAGTAAAAATACTGGAAGAGAGATGGATTGGATTAGATGAAAATCTGAAACCACCTTAGGTAAAAACTTTCTGTTAGTCCTGAGGATCACTTTATCTCTGTGGAAAGAAATGAAATCCTCTTCCACTGACAAGGCTTGTAATTCACTTATACGCTGAGCAGAAGTGATAGCCACTAGAAAAACAGTTTTCCAAGTTAAGAACTTGAGATCTGCCGAATCCAGAGGCTCAAAGGGAGGTTGCATTAGCTGGGCAATGCAAATATTCAAGTTCCATGCAGGGGTTGGTTCCCGAAAGGGAGGATTAGTATGAAGTAACCCTTTGAAAAATTTGGCAAACACAGGGTGAGAAGAAAGAGAAACTGGTTTTCCTGCAGAAATAAAAACTGAAACAGCTGCCAAATGAACCTTTAAGGTAGCTGGTTTGAGGCCTAAGGAATTTAAGTGGACCAGGTAGTCCAACAAAATAGGCAGGTCAGCTGATTCTGGGGTGATTTGCCTCTCAGAACACCAAAATGAGAATCTCTTCCATTTAGAATTATAAGTGGCTCTAGTGGAAGGCTTTCTGGAGGCCTTCAAAATATCCAAGACACCTTGAGAAAGTGTAAATGAGCAACTCTAACTCCTCAAGAACCAAGCCTTGAGGTGGAGGGAGTTGAGATCCGGATACCACACTCTCCCCTGTGCACAGGTCAGCAGGTCGTGAGCCCTGGGCAAGGTCAGGGGAGGGTGGAATGATAGGGACAGAAGAAGAGGGTACCAAGGCTGCCTGGCCCAGTCTGGAGCAATCAGAATCACCCTGCAAGGCTGAGTTCTGATTTTTACTAAAACCCTGAAGAGTAGAGGGAACGGAAGGAAAGCATAGAGGAACTTTCCCTCCCAATCCAGCTGAAAGGCATCCAGGGGGCCTGACCCCAGAACTGGGGGCCTGCAGCAAAACAGGGGAAGTTTGTGGTTGTCTGGGGCTGCAAAAAGATCTATCTGAGGAGTGCCCCAGCTGGCAAAGATTGACCCCAGCACTTGAGGGTTCAGAGCCCATTCGTGATGGCCCTGAGAAATCCTGGCTGAGGGCGTCCGCCAGGACATTGTCCTTCCTGGGAGGTGAACCGCTATCAGAGAGGTGTTCAGGGAATAGGCCAGAGACCACAACTTCATTGCTTCGTGCATAGGGCTGAAGAGGAGTGCCCCTTGCTTGTTGATGTACCACATTGTTGTGGTATTGTCTGTCCTGACTTGAACAACTTTGTTCTGGACAGTTTCTGAAAAAACCTGGAGAGCTAGGAAGACAGCTCTGAGCTCCAGCAGATTGATGTGAAGCAGAGATTCCTGAGGGGACCAAACTCCCTGAGTTGAAAGGCCCAGGTGAGCCCCCAACCCAACAGGGACGCATCCGTGGTGAGGATGAGGGACTGAGGGACAGGAAGGAATGGGACCCCTGAGGACAGGTTGCTCCGATCCAGCCACCACTGGAGCTAGGATCAGAGTCTTGGTCACTGGGACCAATTTGGTAAGGGGGTCCCTCCTTTGAGACCAATAGGACCTCAAGTGGAACTGAATGTCCCTCATCTGAAATCTGCCCTGGCACAACAGCTGTAGAGGCAGCCATGTGCCCCAGGAGTTGCAGAAGTGCCTTGCTGGTCAAGAGACCTGCATGGAGAAATAAGATGCCAGGGCAATGAGTTTGTCCACTCTTTCGGAGGGAGGAATGCCCTGGCTAACTTGTGTTCAGCTCTGCACCTATAAAAGTTAGTACCTGAACTGGTTCGAGAACTGACTTTGGAACATTCAGCAGGAACCCCAGAAAGGTGAGGAGTTCCTGGGTGATTTGCAAGTGGGATTTTACCTGCTCTGATGACTGACCCACAATAAGCCAGTCGTCCAAGTAGGGAAACACAGCTATCCCTTGTCTTCTTAAGTGGGCCACTACTACAGCTAGACATTTTGTGAAAACTCTTGGAGCAGAAGTGAGTCCGAAGGGCATTGCCCTGAAGTGGTAGTGGCCCGAGGGCAGTTCGAACCCGAGGTACTTTCGGTGAGAGACCCTGATTAGAATATGGAAGTAGGCGTCCTTGAGGTCCAGGGAAGCTAGCCAGTCCCCTGGCCTCAAGGATGGCAAAATCATTGCTAAAGTCAGCATTTTGAACTTTGGTTTTACAAGATGCTTGTTCAGAAATCTTAAATCCAAGATGGGCCGCCAGTCTCCTGTCTTTTTTGGGGTCAGGAAGTACCTTGAGTAAAGACCCTTGCTCTGGTGGCAAGGGGACCTTTCCACTGCTTTGCAGTCCAAAGAGAAAACCTCCGCTTCTAGTGCGAAGGTTTCTAAAAGACTTGAGGGGGGAAAGTGCCTGGCTCTCATCTTGGGAAACTGTTTGAAACTGAGAACCAAGCCTTGGCTTACCACCTCCAGAACCCATTTGTCCGAGGTTAGGGACAACCAGTTCTGGCAGAAATAAGCCAGTCTGCCCCCCACCGGTACAGGAGAGTCGGCCCCAGACACCCCGTCAGGGTGCCTGCTTGGCAGGAGCAGCTTTAGGTTGGGGAGAGGGCCTGCCTGTGCCCCGTCTGCCTCTGCCTCTGAAAAATCCTCTCTGTGCAAAAGCAGAAGAAGCCTGGAATTGGTAAAAAGGCCTATTGTAAGGCCTGCCCCTACCCTGGGGGCATGCCTATGTTGAGTGGCATGCCTTTCCTTAGCTTAGGCACTTTTGTAAGTAGTTCTGTATTCATCCAACTTTTTCATGTAATTTTCTGTTTGTTCTCCAAACAGAGAATTTCCTATAACAGGAAAATCTATAGCCTTTGACTGGGTATCTTGGGACAGATTAGTGCATCTGAGCCATGCCAACCTAGGAGAGCTACAGAAGTGGCCATGACCCTAGAGGAAACATCATTAACATCAACAGCAGCATGAAATTGAACTTTAGAGGCTTCAATGCCATCAGCAGCCACCTGTTCCAACTCACTAGCCAGCTGGCCATGGGCCTGCTTGGCCAACTGCAATATAGTGTCCCATCTAGATTTCTGATATCTAGCCACATAAGCCATATAATTAACCTGTCTGAGTCCCAAAGAAGCTGCCACATACTGTTTTTCGCCATGGCATCAATCTTCCTGGAATCCTTATCAGGAGGATGTGAAGCCAGGGAATATTAGCCTGTCACAGGCTGCAGCTTGCACCACACTACATGACTACACTGTTCAGTAAGGAAGTCTGTATTAAGGCCTGACAACGTATACCTTCTGTCCATTTTTATCTACAGGAGGGACAGAAAAGGATTTTTTAAATCTTAGTGGTTTGTCTCTAAATGACTTATATAAAGGAATAGACAACCTTCTAGCCTCTGGAATATCCATCATTTCCACATAGTCAGACTCCTCTTGCTCATCCACAGCCTCTTCTAAGGGGAGCTGGAGAGTTTCTGCTACTTTCTTATAAAATCTGAAATGAGATGGGGACTCAGACAATAAAGGGAGACTCAAAGGTCTGTCTGGAGAAATGTCCAGTTCTATTGGCACTTCCAGACCTTCCCAATCACAATTACAATCATCAAAATCTTCCTCCCCTCCTGTGGTTCATAAAATCCTCAACATCATAATCCTGAACCACTGGACCTGAGACGAGACCCCTTTTTCCACCAGAGAGGGTTCAACAAGTCCCTGAGACAAAGACTGGACAATCTGTATGGCTTTAGCTATTTCTACAGCAGAAGGAGAGACAAAACTGGACTCCACACTAGCTGATTTCTTTGTCCTTTTGCTTTGACTGGTTCCTCAGGACCAGCCTTTCTTTGCCAGTATGGCCCTGGTCAGAGGCACTCCTCTGGTCCAGCCGTAGCTGGGCCGGGCTGGCCATCCGGGTCAGCGGACTTTTTGGCCTCTCGTTCCCTGAGCCTGCCCAATCTCTTTTCCAGGGTGGCTGCAGGGAAATTCTTACATATCTGGCAGTCTGACAGGAGGTGGTCAGCCCCCAGACAATAGACACAAGTGGTGTGTGGGTCAGCCTTGGCAAAGGCTTCCCCACAGACATCACAGTGTTGAAACCCAGTGGGCCCGGTTTTTCTTTTGGGTTTCTCAGACATAATGCCAGCCTAACCAAACTTGTCCTTTGTTTCAGGCCTTGCCAGGACAAGACACCCTTATCGGTCCCTAACCGTGTCACGGGTATTTGAAAAAAACACTTTTAATTGCAGGTTTTTTTAGGACCGATAAGAACGGGTACCTCACTCTAAATGCAAAGAAAACAATTTTTAAAGCAAACTGATCGGTTCAGAGCGAACCGATAATGAGTGTCCACACAGACTAAAATTATTTTACTTACGGTTACCAGATAGAGCTTTAAACGGAAAACCGCGGTAATTTTAAACACTTTCTCGGTTAAATGAACCGATAAAAATACTTTAAACCGCAAAATGAACAGAAATGAAGGAGCTGGTCTCCGGAGCGTCTGTTCAGTGAAAGCGGAGTAAAGAATCTGACAGTTTGGGTTCAAACATCCCAGATAGAGCTTTCAATAAGCGCCCTCGCGCTGTGGAACTCCAGATTTCTCTGGAGTTAACTATTTCATCTCCGGGGCAGTCAAAAGCCAGGGGCATACTGCAAAGGTCCTAATATAAGCAAGACTTCATGGTGTTTGAAGTAGCATTCTGTACATGATCCTAACAATCCTAACACGCCCATAAGTTTGCACAAACTTTTTTCGCAATGCTGAAGGTTGCAGGGTGAGCGTCGCTGCAGCCTAACCCCAGTTCGCATTTGGCACAGTAAGCAAATCAGATCTGACTCCTCGTGAGTAACTGAAGCCGATTAATTGTTAAATGCAGAAAACTGGGGAACTGAAGGAACCTGCTGCCAAGAAACAGACTAAGACATAGCAGCAAAGTCATCAGTCAAAAGTAGGGTTACTTTTTGTGATTCAATCACTCCTAATGGGAGCAGCAGAGATTTATTTTCGGCATAAGGGTCAGCTGGGGAACAAAGGAGTGGGGAGGACAGCGGCAGAGGGAGGGATTTATTTTCAACCGGAGTGTCAGCCGGGGAACAAGGGAACAGGGAGGAAGGAAGCAGGAGAGATTTATTAACAGCTGGGGAAGGAGGGAGCAGGGCGGACTGCAGCAGCAGGAGGAATTTCCTATGGACTGACTGAATTGGAGATCACATCAGAGGGTTGAAGTTGCTTCCTAATGGGAGTTGTAATGGCCGCTGTGCAAATGAGAGGAATGAAACGCACTCTCTCATTGGTGCGGTTCATTTCTCTCAAGTGAAGGCCAGCTCCCACTGTGAAATTCCAATAGCTGTCACAGTGGGCTTCACTGTTCATTGGTATGTCAGGGTCGCGCCCACTGTGCAGTGCTCTGCACTGGACTCGTCCCTGACACACCTCTGAAATGTGGTACTGTCCCAATGTGTTTCTTGCGCAAGCATGCAAGCAAGCAAACACAAAAATAATGAGCACAGAATTCCTGTCAGCACAGTAGGGGCGGTGAAGGAAGCTCCCTTATCTTCCAGCAAAAAAAAAAAAAACGGGAAAGCTAAGGGGGTGGCGATTCAAGAGCACTTGTCTGGCTGGTAGGAAAAGTCAGCTTAGAATTCTGCCTGAGGCACTAAGCAGGCTCAGCAATAGTGTGGGCAATAAACTGAATACAAGCCGTTTAAAAAAAAAAAAAAAAAAAAAAAAAAACGGGAAAGCTAGGGGTGTGATTCAAGAGCACTTGTCTGGCTGGTAGGAAAAGTCAGCTTAGAATTCTGCCTGAGGCACTAAGCAGGCTCAGCAATAGTGTGGGTAATAAACTGAATACAAGCCGTTTAAAAAAAAAAAAAGAACCAGTTATGATAGTTTTCAGCCATTACTTTATACAACTTCCCAAATTAAGAACAACTTTATAAAATGGGTTGGAGATTTCTTGATTGGCTAAATAAGTTCAGAGACCCATATGGTAATTCCCTAGAACTGCAGTTTGAATCAAGTTCATGGAATGAGATTTGAAATTTGGGCCAGTCACATACAGAATTCATCAGCCACTTCACTCATCCCAGAGTGCCATTACAAACATGGCTACCATCTTTACTCACCAAAATCCTTCAAGACCCTGAAAAGTAAAACTCCCTTAAATTAAAAAAAAAAAAACTAATTAAACATCCATTCCTCTCATGATACCCTCCTTACACACATAAAACAAATTTAAAAAGTAAAGTACAATTCATAGTTCTAATTCCTGGCGTTCTTTGGTGACCATGAGAAATACCCCTTCTCCACTTGCCAGCTTGTCAGGGCAATCTCTGCTGCTTATACTGCTTCAGATACGATTGCGATCATGGCTCCATATAAGGCCTTTTGTTGTTTGAGAGGGCGTGAATGTTCTGCCAGATGAATTCTGCAGCAATCCCTGTGTTACATAATAATTATACAATGGGGTCTACAATTGACTTTCCTGATGGGTTGGCTGGTACTTTATGCTGTGGGTTAATTTTTGCATAACCACCACATAACATGCCAGATGACCACACATTAAAAAAAAAAAAATCATAATATTCTATGTAGAACTCTTAGCGTTTCAAAAGACTCTCGCAAAGCCACCATTTTTTTTCCTCCCACTAACCACGCTGTTAAGCAAAATGAAAAGCTGTTATGGAAAAGTGAAAACTAAAACAAAACAAGTCAGATCTAACCTGCAGTATTGAAGCTGGAGACAACCCAGAGCTAACCATCAATGCTAAAATCAAAGTGCTGGCATTTGCAGTTATCGCTGTCATGGCGCTCAGCTCATTCACACTGTGGCCAGCTGTTTTCATGGGCACCAGAGGGCTTCTACCCAGCAATAAGAAACTATTTTGTGTAGGGGGAAGGACATTTTAGTAAAAAATCAGCACAAAATAAAAACAAAAAACAAACAAAAAAAAGCTTTTCCTCCACTTTTTTGTGTAATTGTCATCTTTTCTAATTATATAATCAAAATAATCCATGATAGGGTGTAGGCTGGACTGGGATTTACCCATATTTTGCATAGTTGATAGTCGGCTTGTGATCGAAGCATGCCCAACATACAAACATAAGAAGAAGCCAGCAGAAGAAGACCAGTTGGTCTATCTAGTCTGCTTGTATTGCAGGGTACACAGCTTGAGCTACTGTCCCCTTGCCCTCCCTCCCCACACCTCCCTTCCCATGATCTTTACCTTCCTCCTATGCCTATCCCATCCTCTCTTAAAGCTACGCACTGTCATCAACGAGATCACCTCTTCTGGCAGCATATTCCAAGTGTCCACCACACTCTCTATGAAGAAGTGCTTCCTGACCTCCCTCCTAAACCACACACCCTCCAGCTTAAGACTGTGCTCCTTTGTATTGGGGATGCCACTCAGCTTAAAGAGACTCTCCTTATCCACCTTATTTATCCCTTTCAAGTACTTGAAGGTCCCAATCATGTCCCCCTTCTCTCTCCCGTGTCTTCCAGGGAGTACATGTTCAGTGCCCTCAACCTCTCCTCATATGCTTTACCCTGATGACCCACTATCATCTTTGTAACCTTCCTCTGGACCTTCTCCAGCAGGTTAATGTCCTTTTTGAGGTGTGGGCACCAGTACTGAACTCCAAACTCTAGATGAGGCCTTACCAGTGACCTGTACAAGGGCAGTATAACCTCCTCTTTCCTACTACTGATCCCCCTAGATATGCATCCCAGCATCTTATTTGCCTTTGATGCTGCTTTCTTGTACTGCGTGGAGTGATTCAGGTCACTAGTGATCATCACTCCCAGGTCCTTCTACTCCTTTGATGCAGATATTCGGACTCCACCCAGGTAGTACTCTGTCCTGGCATTCTTGGCTCAAATATGCATAACCTGGCATTTCTTGGCACTGAAGCCAAGCTGCCAGATCCTGGACCACCTCCCCAGTTTTTCCAGATCATCCCTGTAGGTCCTGTATCCCTTCAGCTATGTCCACTCTCCCACAGAGCTTGGTGTCATCCGCGAATAGGCACATTTTGCCCTTAATGCCACCCCCAATGTCACCGATTAAGACACTGAACAACACCGGCCCGAGCACTGAGCCCTGCACGACCCCACTGGTTACCTCTCCGGTGCCAGATAACTCTCCCCCACAACCACCCTCTGGGTTCTGTCCCTCAGCCAGTTTTCCACCCATCTGGCCATCTTTTCCCCCCAATCCTGAGACCCACCAACTTCCTGATCAACCTTTTATGGGGAACAGAGTCAAAGGCTTTGCTGAAAATCAAGATAGAGGATGTCTACCGCTTCGCCCCTGTCAAAATGACAGAGTCAAGGAAGACAATCAGATTCATTTGACACAATCTCCCCGCATGAACCCATGCTGCCTTGCATCCTGGACACCATGCTCCTCTAGATATGCCACCAACCTTTCCCTTAGTATGGTCTCCATCAACTTACCCACAATGGAGGTCGGTCATACTGGTCTGTAATTCCGAGTCATCCTTGGGACCGCTTTTGTGGAGGGGCACTACATGTGCTGTTCTCCAGTCCTGTGGTACCACGCCTGACTCTAGTGAACTATTAAATAGGTCTGCCAGTGGCCCTGCCAGCTCCTCAGCCAGTTCCTTTAGTACCCTTGGATGTACTCTGTCCGGGCCTGGTGATTTGTCCAACTTCGATGACAGCAGCCCTCCTTCACTCATCCTCCTCTATCACACATCTGTGTCCCCACCCCCTCCGCCCGAAAGCACTAGTCTGTCCTTCTCCCTGGTGAAGACAGAACAGAAGTATTCATTTAGTATCTCTGCTTCCCCCTCCATTATCCTCCACCCACTCCTCCCCTTTCTTAAGCCTAACAATCCCTTCCTTCTTGTCCCTTTTCTCACTTATACAGCGAAAGAAAGCCTTCTCCCCCTTCTTAATTCCTTCAGCTATCTGCAGCTCCTTCTGTGCCTTTGCTCGCCGGACTTCCTTACTTGCCAACCTTAGCTAATTTTCCCTATCCACCTCTCTCTTGGTCTTCCTGAATTTTCTATAGGTCAACCTCTTTTCCCTTACTGCCTGGACACCCCAGAACTGAACCTGCTGGACGCTTTGGCCCTTGTATTCTTCTCTCTGAGCCTAACCCACTTATCTGTGGCAACCAGTATTCCTTCCTTAATGATGGACCACCTTTGGTCTACCCCCATATCTGCTCTGATGCCTGCTAGGTGGCTCCTTAGCACTTTGCCATTTTCCAGAAGTCTGCCCTCCTGAAATCCAAGATTTTGGTCTCAGTCGGGATGCTTTCCCTTCCCATATCCAACTAGAACCACACTCTGCAATGGTCACTTCCACCCAGTGGCTCCCTGACCATTATTTCCTATACATGCTCCCCATCTGTGAGTACCAGATCAAGAACTGCCTCACCTCAACCCACACCTTACTGTGGATTACTCCTTAAACTCACATTCCAGCTAAAGAATGTGTGGAAAAACAAATGACTTACAGGTGGGGAAGGACTTCTATTTACTAGTTACTTTTAGCAAAAGAAAACACTTGTTTTCTTTTAAAAAAACAATTGCATTTTTTTTTTTTAAACCGTCTCAGTTTACACATTTTATAAGCGCAATAAGACACTCAACGTCACTGGTTGTCTACAGTTAACGCACTTCCAGGTGCTAAAGGTACTTGTTGCTCATTACGCACATGGGCATGCATTAACCCTGACAACCAAAGCCCTGTTGTGTCTTAGGCTGCCATAAAGCAGACTTCAGAAGATGGAAATGTGAGCAAAAGAAAGGTGTAGCCCATCCTAGAGTAACCAGCAACATGAACAGCTGCCTGCAAACAGATGCCTAAAAACCTAAGTAGTAGCCGATGTACAGAAAATCACATTAATCGCAGGAGCACTTGTTACAATCTGTTTCTTAAAAAAGCACTACCTGGGTCTTTGGAGTAGCGAACTTTGGCGAGAGTTAAGCAGTCCTGCTGCATCTCTTCCTTTGACCTGTGGTCCATGGCGGTGCTCAGAGGCAACAGAGAACGGGGCTTCCTCTTTTTTGCAGACAACTCTGAAATGGAAACATTAAAACTTCTCATTAAACATCAGCCTCAACTACTGCAGGTAGTTTTCACATTCCAAAAGAAAAAAAGGATGTCGAACATTGCCTAAACTACCATGTTTGCTTTTTTTTTTTTTGCGCATCTAACCTGCTTCTGCCATGGTCCTACTTTCAGGCCCTACCAAGGTCCCATATGCCTGTCAAGGTACAGAATATGAAAATTACATACCTACCGTAATTTTTGATCTTTCTGTGTATCTTCACCATTCATCACTAGTGGGTTATGGCCAGAGGATCAGGACCCCGAAGGAGCAATTTTTTTTCCTAGGGGAGGAGCCAGCACGGCATCACCTTGCAGGCCGATGTACAGCGTGATGCTCGAGGCATGGCCGGTAAACGATGCAGACTTCTCCCTCACCTTAGTTCTGTGTACGCCGGAGAGTGAAGAATTTAGAGATAGAGAAAAGGAAAGGGCGGGGCAAGGGAGCCCAAAGGATAGCCAAAAGAAAGGATATAAACAGAAAAAGATATAATGCAGAGTCAGAGGACAGTATTACCTTAGGGATCTGGAACAGGGGGCCCCATCCTCTGGGCAAGCGAGCAAAGATAAAAGAAGAAGATAAGAAAGAAAGAAGGAAAAGAAGAGAAGGAGATAGGAGGCCCCCTCCAACTCCCCCAAGAAAGGTACCAAGAGGTCAAGCGGAGAGAAACCTCAGCTCTGATGTATCCTAACAAGGATTTGCTCCCTCAACTCAATTTTGCATCTCCTGAAGGTGGAGCGCCATTACTAGAGAAGAGAGGAAAAACCGAGTACTGTGCCAAGAAACAAGAGACAGGAACATAGCTCAAGCCCTTTCCCTTTACACCCGAAATAGAGGAGTTGCAGGTCTCTCACTCCCACTTCAAAAGTATTGCTAGGGCGGGGGTAGAACCAACCCTGGGGCAGAGTCCCTCCTTTCACCTCAAAGAATACTCTTCAAGAGGAAACCCCTACTCCCCTTTTCCAGGGTGGGAGGAAAGGGTCTGAAGGAGGGGCACTGCCCAGAAACAGACCTTGCTGAATGCAGCAGTGTGGAATAAGTACCTGAAGGTATAGACAGAAAGGTCCCCAGAGCCCTCACAGTTCCTTATAACACAGAGGAGGGCCTCCCTACCCCACAGCTAGGGGGTGGAGAGAACCGGTCTAGGAGGAGCCGGGTCTCCTGAGGGGAGACCCTCACCAGGGTCTTGGGAAGAGGGCTCCAGACAGTTCTCTCCTAAATGGGAAGCAGCTCTGCTTGCCCCCCCCACACCAAAAGAAAGGACCCTACTTCTAAGACAGGACCAGAGGATCCAGAGGTACCAGCAGGACACAGTCCACAATGGCCTCAATTGGGGGAAAAACAAGCAGGGGGGAGGAACTGCCCAGAGTCTGAGGCCCAAGAGGGGAAAGTGGGAGGGAAGCAGTGATGAATGGTGAAGATACACAGAAAGATCAAGAATTATGGTAGGTATGTCATTTTCATATCTTACCTGTGTCAATCTTCACCATGCATCACTGGTGGGTGATTACCAAGCCCCCTGAAAGGGACCTGGTACCTCCCTGAGGGAGAAAACTCCCCTCAGTCACCTGTTTTGGGGAGACAAGAGGAGGAGGCCCTCATAGGGTCTCTGTATGCCTGGGAGATGGAAGTCAACCCCGAAGCTCCAGTTTCATCCTGTGGGAGAAGAAAAAATTACTTACCTTAGTAACTGTGTTTCTTCTAATGGAGTCTTGCAGTATTCTGACATATGCAGTGATCCCCAACCTTTAAACTGCCCCAGAGTACAAAGAGTTAACTTTCTATGCAGAGCATAGAATGCTGAGCTCGATTGGAGTCTCTGTCTGGAGTGTTTCAAACTCAAACTGTCAGATTCTTACGAGCCCAACTAAAAATTCTATGTGGAAATTGTAAAATTCCTACTAGCCAACTGGCAGTAAAAAGTTTTGGATTCCCAAGGAAGACTAAAGTCGGGAAACCCAAAAACCAATCTAATACAAATAACAGTAATAAATCAACACCCAAACAAAAAGGAGGGTGTAAACAAAGAGCACCCCTAGGGTGCCACACTGCACCTGCCCACCCACTTCCCAAAAACAGGTTCTTAGAGGGGAGGCAGGGAAGGAGGTCAGAATACAGCAAGACTCCATTAGAAGAAACACAATTACTAAGGTGAGCAGTATTTTTTCTTCAAACAACATGAAGTCTTGCTGTATTCCGACGTAGGCAGACTACCAAGCAGTACCTCCATGGAGGAGAGACAGAAAAGTACAGTTACGTAAGAACTTACCGTAACAGTAGATCTTCGAGAGAGGCTCTTGCAGTAAGTAATTACATATAGGACTGGCGTCGGCAGGCGGCAGGACCCAACGGAAATTTTCTAGCTATAGTCCCTGGCAGGGACCGACCCACATCAGGTGACCGGCTGACGATATCGGTATAAAGGGGCGGTCCCGGACGCCTGCCTCTTCCAGTTCTTTCCTGCCACAGGCCGAAGAGAGAGAAGTAGATATTTCCCTCAATGGAAAAAGGAGTGAAAAAGCCGGGGATGGAGGCGAGAAGATACCTACTGCAGAGCCTCGAAGATCTACTGTTACGGTAAGTTCTTACGTAACTGTACTATCTTACTTCGAGAGGGCTCTTGCAGTAGGTAATTACATATAGGACAGAATCCCAAGCAGTCTGGGACAAATGAAAGGCACCGGGGAGGAGGAACTACTCCAAGAAGTAGCAAACAACCTTGCAAACCTCAAGATACGAGGCCTTGCAAGACAGCTAACCTGAAGCCTGCTCTACGGCAAGAGGCAATGTCCAAACTGTAATGTTTAGTAAAGGTATGGACGGAAGTCCAAGTGGCGGCAGCACAGATGTCTGCCACAGACACATTCTTGAAACAAGCCGCAGAGGCTGCTACTCCACGAGTGGAGTGACCTCTGACTTGACCCGGTAGGGTCTTGTTGTACTTGTCATAACAGAAAGTGATGCAATGAGCCAACCACTTTGATAGGCATTGCTTGGAGACAGCATTGCCTTCCCTTTTGTGAGCAAAAGGAGACGAACAACTGATCAGTCTTTCTGAGATCCTTCGTCCTATCGGTGTAGTATCTCAGAATCCTGTGGACATCCATGGTATGGAGCAAGTATTCTCCTTGGTTGGAGTACTGCGTGAAAAAGGCAGGTAATTCAATAGACTGATTTAAGGTAGACTCCGCTACCACCTTCGGAAGAAACTTAGGATTCATGCGAAGAACTACTCGTTCTTTGTGAAAAATCAGATAAGGGATTTTGCACATAAGGGCCTGAACTCGGAAATTCTGTGAGCAGAAGTAATGGCCACCAAGAACAGCATCTTCCACGATAAAAACTTCAAGTCTGCAGAAGCCGCAGGCTCAAAAGGAGGAAGGGTAAGTTTCTCAAGGACAAAGTTCAAGTCCCAAGGGGGAGCTGGAGTCCGAGCAGGGGGCCTGAGATGAAGGACCCCTCTAAGAAAGGTATTGGATACCTCCAATTGGGCAAATGCCTTATCAGTGAAGGGAACACGGTAGGCTGAAATAGCAGCCATGTGAACCTTCAAAGAGGAGTGACTGAGACCCAGGTCGAAAAGATGACGCAAATAATCAAGCAGAACGGCCACAGGACAGAAGAAAGGCTCCACATTCCTGGAGGCAGCCCAAATGGAAAACCTTTTCCATTTCATAGCGTAGGTGGACCTAGTGGAGGGTTTTCTAGCCTCCACCAGAATCTCGGCCACCTTAGGAGAGATGCCAAAACGGGATTGGGCTAGGTCTGCAGGAGCCATGCATGAAGTTGAAGAGACTTGAGTCCCGGATGGACCAGGGTCCCCTGATCCTGGGTCAGCAATCCTCGAGATAAGGGAAGAGGAAGAGGAGGAACCTCTGAGTATTGTTGTAGAAGAGAGAACCAGATTTGCCTGGGCCAGAAAGGAGCGATCAGAATCATTCTCACTCCTTCCAATGCCAGTTTCTGCAGCACACGAGGGACCTGAGGAATTGGGGGAAAAGCATAGACGAATCTGTCCTTCCAGCTTAGAGATAGGGCGTCGCTCCAGAAAGCGCCTCGCTCTGGAGCGAGCGAGCAGAAGGTGGGAAGCGTTGCGTTTTGGGAAGAGGCGAACAGGTCTATCTGAGGAGTCCCCCAAATCTGGAAGATGCTTTTTAGAACTTTTTGGTTTAGTTCCCATTCGTGTGGCAGAGCCGAAGAATGACTTAGCTTGTCTGCCAGGACATTGTTGACTCCCGGAACAGGGATCGCCGTGAGGTGAGGGTTGTGAAGCGTTGCCCATTCCCAAACCCTCATCGCTTCCCTGCACAGCGGGTAGGACACAGTCCCTCGCTGCTTGTTGATGTACCACACCACGCACATGTTGTCTGTTTGGACAGCTAGGTGACCGGGAAGGATGAATAGGTAAAGGGCCTGGAGAGCATACAGCACTGCTCGTAGCTCGAGTACATTGATGTGGAGAGTTAACTCCAATCTGGACCATAACCCCTGGGTTCGGTGAGGACCCAGATGGGCTCCCCAACCTTCACCTGATGCGTCCGTGGTCAGAGTCTGGGTGGGGGGAGGATGAAAGAAGGGGACCCCCCCGGAACAGGTTCTCTCGAACCATCCACCATTGCAAGTCTCTTGTCATCAGCGAGGAGATCAGCACCAGATGATCTAGGTCGTCTACAAGTTGATCCCACTGAGAGTGGAGAGTCCACTGAGAGATCCTCATGTGGAGACGCGCACGCGGAACCGTCGGGATGGCGGCCGCCATAAGCCTCAGAAGACGGAGCACCGACCTCGCCAGAACCTTCCTGCGTTTCGAAAGAAGGGAAATCTGGGACTGGAAGGAGGCCCCCCTGTCCGAAGGCAGGAAGGCCCTGCACACTGTCGTATCAAGGATTGCCCCGATGAACTGGAGTCTCTGGGAAGGGTCCAGATGAGACTTGGAATGGTTGATGGTGATACCCAGACCAGTGAAAACCTGCTGGGTGAGGGAGAGAAATTGCAGGAGTTCCTCCCTGAATGAGGCCACCAGGAGCCAGTCATCCAGGTAGGGAAAAACTTGAACTCCCAAAGTACGCAGGTGGGCCGCTACCACCGCCAGGGAGCACCTGGAATTGGTAATGGTCCCCCTGGAATGCAAACCTGAGGTACTTTCGGCGTGAAGGGCGAATGGGGATGTGCAGGTATGCATCCTGCATATCCAGTGCACAAAGCCATTGGCCCGGCTGGAGAAGGGGCAATAAGGTTTGAAGGGAGAGCATCCTGAATTTCTTGTATTCCACATAGAAGTTCAGAGAGCTGAGATCGAGAATGGGTCTGAGATCTCCAGTCTTCTTTGGTACAAGGAAGAAATGGGAACAGTAACCAGTCCCGTGAAGGTGAGGGGGGACGGGTTCTATGGCCTGCTTCGCGAGGGGAGCAGATATTTCTTCCCTGACCAAGGGAAAATGGTCTCTTGAGTAAGAGGAGTTCAGAGAGGGGTGACGTGGAGGTTTCTGCAGAGACTCTATGGAGTGCCCCTCTGCTGTGATCTGAAGAAGCACCCATGAATCCGATGTTATCCCCTCCCAGCCCGGTAGATGGAGGGAGAACCTCCCTCCTATCGGTTCCTCCGGGGAGTCCGGAGGCGGTGGGAGAGGAAGGAGTCAGTGGTGTGAGGCAGCGCGCAGCTGGGGCACCCACTGCTTTTTGGGCGGCGGGGCCTGGCAGCCAGGGGCCCCGACGCTCAGTGGCCCACCACCTTCCTGGGTTTCGCTTGAGGCCGGCTACATCATGCGAAAGGGACGGCTGCCTATGGGGATGGGACGGTACATGGAATCAACAGATTTGAGGCGTCCTTTCTCCTCAAGTTGGTGATGATGTCCTTGACATCACCACCGAAAACACCGAACCTCTGAAAGGTGCTTCTTGAATTGCTGACTGCACCTCCGGGACCAGACCTGACATACGGAGCCATGTGTGACGCCGAAGACTTACGGCGAACGCGAAGCTCCGTCCTGCGGTGTCCACTGCATCGTAGGTCGTCCTCAGAATGTGACGACTGGCCGAACGAGCAGAACGGACAAGGTCAGCTAACTCCTGCTTGACTTGGGAGTCAGGCAAGGAGTCAATCTTAGATTCCGCCTGGGTAAGGACAGCCTTCTGGTAATCCCCCGCATGTGCTACATAATTTAGGGCCCTGATCCCCAGTGTGGAAGAAGTATAGATCTTCCTTTCATACTGATCCAGAAGGCGAGATTCCTTATCCGGGGGAGACAAGCTCAAATGTTTCGGGTGTGCGGACCGGCCGTGAGCGGCGCTAATCACAACTGAGTCTGCACGGGGGTGAGAGTCTAGAAAGTCTACACCCTCCGGAGCCTGGTATAGCCTGTTAGACTTCCGAGGAAGTGGGGCTAAAGCCAACGGTTGTTTCCAAATGGTGGAAACAAGGTGGGCATGAGGCTCGATCCAGGGTGGCACTAGAGTAGGGGCCATAAGGGGCAAGTCCAGATGTTCGGCAAGTTTAACCCACTGAGGATCTGGCTCTAAGGAACGCCACTGATGGACTTCCTGGATCTTCCTGAGCAACTCCGTGAAGGAAGGATCCTTTGGAGGAGTCCTCGGCCGGGGCTTGGACGGAGAGCGAGGCTCGTCGTCTTTCTCGGGACATCCATCGGAGGAATCCGAGGAGTTCGAGAGAGAAGAAGAAGAATTTGAAGCAGAGTAAGACTCCCTAGCTCGCCTAGGGGAAGTAACGGGTTCCTTGGGGGGGATCCTGGGCGGCGTGTCCTGCCCTCTGGATCCCGAGGGAGAGCTCGGGAATCCGGAGGTGGAAGGAGTGTGCCGTCTGGGGCGTCGCGAGGCGGAGGTGGCACCTTGCCGTGAGGCTCTCGACTTCCTTGGTGAGCTGAGCCTTGGCCTCAGCCCACCAGGAGGCCAGAGTCTCCTGAAGATCCACCCGGCGCCGGGGCGGTGGAGGAGGGATAGTTGTACGGATGATATCCGTAAGGTGAGTATCCATAACCCAGCCGCGGGAAGACCGGAGCGTATTGCGAGCGTTGGGTACCGCGCATCGGTGGGGTCAGTGCCGGGTACTGCGGTGCAGGATACACTGTGGACCGGGCAGATCGGGCGTCGGATAGGACGGCGATACCCCAGGTACGGAGAGCTGCGGAGCAAACGGCCCAGTAAGGAACTCCATGGGCGGATCGATCGTGATAGGCCCATGGGGTGGAAAACCGATGGAGAGGAATATCGCGCCAGCATCAGAGGGGCGGCGTCGGCGGAGCCGTCGAGTCAGGCGCCGGCGTCAGATCCGGTTCTGTAGGAGGGGATCTGGCGGCGAAATCATCGAGCATCGCCTGGGGACGGAGGAGAAGTCCCGGGGTCAGGCAGGGGGTACTTGGGCTCCCTGGACGGCAGCGAAGGCTGCAGGGAACCTGGGATGACAGACTGTGCAGGGTCTGTTGTAGGCTCCGATGCCCGGCACACGTCGGAGGAGCCGACGTGCAACTTAGGGGCTGAATTCCAGCGGACGCCAGAGGAGCCGGCGTCCAACTTAGGAGGGGTCCCTCGTCGGAGGCGGGCCGAGGGTGGGAAGAGGCCCGGTCCGAGGGGGACACTGCCGTGCGTCGCCCCGGAGGGTCGGGCGTCTTAGCGGCCTTCTCCCTGCGGACATCGGAGGAGCTGGCGTTCGCTTATGGGCAGGCCGCGGCAGTGAGCCGCAAGCCTGCGGCAGTACTGGGGCAGAAGCTTCCTTTGCCGGAGGCACCCCGTGGGCCGGTCACCGAACCCGGCAGGCGGCCGGCCGCCTCCAAAGCAGAGGCTGCCAGTGAGCCGATCCCCAGAGGGTCGTTACCTTAGCGGCTCCAGCGAGATCGCGGAAGAAGAACCTTCTCGGTGCCTTTCTTTGTCCCTTCTTGTGTCCTTCTGGGAGGCTGTGCCTGCCTAAGCTTCTTCAACTCCTTCTCCATTGCAGACATCTTCTTTTTAAGGAGATGGGCTTCTTAAGACTGCTGGTGTCGTCTGCGGGTGGCCGTATTGAAATGCAGGCAATATGGACACTTGTCGACCGCGTGGTCGGGGCCTAAACAAAAAAGGCAGAGGGAGTGACCGTCTTTGTGAGGCAGTTGGACGCCGCACGAGTCGCACTTATTTTTTGAAGGGGACGACATAAACCGACGTTCACCTGATGAATAAAATGCAAAATACTGATACTTTTCGATAAAAAAAAAAAAAAAAAATCGGCGAACAACAGGGCTGAGCACGAACTTCACTGCAGGTGCTGCAGGGCTTGGCAGGAGGAAAGAACTGGAAGGCGGGCATCCGGACCGCCCCTTTATACGCGTCGTCTGGCCGCTGGTCACCTGATGTGGGCGGTCCCCGCTAGGGACTGCTAGCTAGAAATGTTTCCGTGGGGTCCTGCCGCCTGCCGACGTCAGTCCTATATGTAATTACCTACTGCAAGAGCCCTCTCGGAGTAAGATTACAGGTTACTCACCAGTAACAGGAGTTCTAGGAATGGTATATGTTGTTCATCCACACTGTCTGGCAGGTTCCTTGCCGCTTTAAATCTTGCCAGAAGGTCTTCAAGCTGGCTCCTCCCACCCATCCGGGTGGTAAAACTCTCAGCTCCGCCCCATAATGCCAGATCTAGCCCGCTGGAAGCCAGGTTGCGCGCCGAACCCGGGGAGGTCGGGTGGATGAACAACATACCATTCCTAGAACTCCTGTTACAGGTGAGTAACCTGTATTTCTAGGGACATGGATATGTTGTTCATCCACACTGTCTGGCAGACTCTAGCAGTTCTCCGGGAGGAGGGGCAAAGCACACACCACTTACTAGGAATAGAGACTGGAGAACCCGAGGTCCCCAAAACCAGCATCCCGGCGTGACTCAAGGTCGATGTGGTAGTGGGTGATGAAGGTGTGTGCTGACTTCCAGGAAGCAGCCCTGCAGAATTCCTGGATAGGGACATCCCTGGAAGCAGCCACAGATGCAGCAGTATGGTGGGTAGAATGAGCTCTTATCTCTGGGAGACTCCATGCCCGCCAACCTATAGCAGAGATCTATGCAGGAGGTGACCCACCTGCTTATCGTCCCACTTGGCTGCCAGGTCTGCCAGGTGCTGGCTTCGGCGTGGGTGACAAACAGCTGGCGAACCTCTCCCCGAACTTCAGCTGTCCGCTCCTTTGTAGTCATGGCGCTCTTCTAGGGTCCAAAATATGGAGCTCTGTCGGCCTCGGGGTGTGACTGGGGTAGAACACCGGCAGAGTCAACACCTGGTTGAGTGAAACTCCGACACAGCTTCAGAAGAACTTGGTGGGCGCAGGACATGCTGTCCCTGTGGAAGACCAGATAAGGAGACTCGATGGAAAGCACCTGGAGCTCTCCCATCCTTCTGGCTGGCGTGATTAGCCACCAAGAAGGTGGTCTTCCACGACAGGTGAGAGATGTCACACCTATGCATCGGTTCAAATAGCCTACCCATGAGCTTAGCCGTACCAGCAGTAGATCCACGTAGGTGGAGGTTCTACGCACCGGAGGATATGTGATCAAAAGCCTTTGAAAAGGCAGACCACCTTCTCCTGCGCCTGCCGACTGCTTCCCAGCCTCGCCCGGTATGCAGAGAGATGGCTGAGAGGTGCACCGTAAGGGTCGCCGACCAAGCCCCAGCTGAGAAAGGGACAAAAGGTAGTCAGTATGCTTGCCAAGGAACAGGAGGAAAGGTCCAGGCCCTTGCCCTGACACCAAATGGAGAATCTCTTCCATTTGGCAGAGCATTTTCTGGTCGCTCCTTGCCGGGACCAACGGAGATGAGGATCTCGTCGGAAAGACCCAAGGCCTGGAACTCTAGCCGCTCAGGAACCAGGCCGTCAGGTGCAGGGATTGAAGGTCCGGATGGAATACCTTCCCCTGATTGACAGATCAGGTTCGGGTGGGCTGGAAGCCGCCTCGGGAGCCTGGAGCTGAGACTGAGGAGATCTGGTTACCAGAACTGGCAGGGCCAGTCTGGGGCTACCAGAATCACCTGCGCCTTGTCCCTCCTCGCCTTGAGAAGCACCTTGTGGATCAAGGGAAATGGAGAAAGGCATAGAAGAGGCCCGGGGTCCACGGCCTCAGGAGGCATCCTGCAGCGAGCCCTGCTGAGGCGGGCAGAGAGCAGCCTCAACCGCATTCTCCTGGAGGCAAACAGGTCCGCTGAGGCGTGCCCCAGTGGGAGAAGAGATCTTGTACTACCTCCGGCGGGAGAGACCACTGCGGAAACGCAGCCCCTATCCGGCCAAGGGCATCGGCCAGGGTATTGGAGGCTCCTGCCACGTGAATGGCGAGGAGATCCGCCTCCAGGCTGCGCACGAGAGACCAAATGCGGAGAGCTTCCCTGCACAAAGGCATGGAGCACGTCCCACCCTGGCGGTTAGGTAGTACATGGTCGTGGTATTGTCCATCTGGACCTGAACCACTTGACCCCATAGAAACGGAGGCGAAGGTGGTGAGGGCTAGCAGACTGCTCGAGCTCCAGCAGGTTGATGTGGAATCGGGACTCCGAGGAACCAGGGAGTCAGGCGCTCTGTGCTCCCCAGATGGGCACCCCAACCCATCAGAGAGGCATCGGTCGATAGGGAGACCGTTGGCTCGGGGCAGACAACTACTGGACATCGTTCCACATCCCCTGGGTCACTGTCACTAGCTGATCCAACGGATCGAAGCGCTGTGACCACTGGCTGGCCAGTCCCCGTGAGGGACGCATGTACCATGGGCCCAGTTGCTGGTGCAGGCCGCTGCATGAGGCCCAGGGGTCCCGGGCAAGGGTGCGGTTGCCCAACCTGAAATGATTGGGCAAAGGAGAAGAACCTCGGCCCTGTCCGCGGGAGCCATGCTCTGGCTCGAAGAGTCAGAACTCTGCCCCAATGAAATGTATCACCTGCTTTGGCATGAGTTCCGACTTGGCCTGGGTGATGAGGAAGCCAATCTGAGAGCAAACCTGGAGGCCAGATCTCTGGACGCTCACCTCACGCTCTGGAGGGGTTGCAATCAACCAGTCATCAGTGAGGGGTACACTGGACCTTCGGCGCCACAGGAATGCTGTCACCACTGCCATGCATTTGGTGAAGACCCTGGGAGCTAGGGAGAAACCCGAAGGGCATGGCCTGGAGACAAATGAGGGATTCCTCCGCTCTGGGCGGAGGAATCTCTGATGGACAGGCAGTTGGGACATGAAATAATGCATCCTGGAGGTCAGGGAACAGAACCACGCCTCGTTCCAAGGATGGGATTATCTGAGCCAGGTGACCATCCTGAAGGTCTGAGACTTTAGGAACCTGTTCAGGTCATGCAGGTCGAGAATGGGCGCCAGCCCCGTCTATTTGGAACCAGGAAATACCTGGACACAAACCGGGTCCGGAGGAATCCATACCTTCCTGATCACCTCTTTTCGAGGGCAGGGCAATGATCGGCTCGGCGGGCCGTGGCGGGAACTCGGACCCGTGGCCCCTGAGGCGGGCGGCTCAAGGGGGAGCCTGATCGAACTCAGGGGCAGGCCTTTCCCTACACCTCCAACATCCAGCGGTCCGTGGTGATGGCGGACCAGGCGGAAAGAGTGGGCGGGGCCGTCCCCAGCAGGGGAACTGCAGGAGTGACAAGGCTGGGGCGACACCCCTCAACCGGTCACTGGGCAGGCTTGGCGAGGGACCGGCCGAGGGACCTCCTGGGCCTTACCTCCCTGCTTCCTATTGGAGGAAGCCTGGCTGGGCTTGGGTTGACGATGCGAGCCTGCTGGCCCTGGTGCTGTTGGGCGGACGTGCACTGCAGGCACAGAGACGAAAGAGCGTGCTGCTGCTGTCGGTGGCCTTTGTCCTTCTGGGTGGAGGTGACCGGGTCAGAGTGGCACTGGACTTTCCGATCCGCTGGAGGTGACCTTCACTCCAGGGCGAAGAGGTCGGTCCCAAAGGGACGTCACCAACTTGTGCTGGGTATCCCCGTGGTGGATATCCTCAGCCATGCTCTGAGTAGCATGGCCATACGGCCGCCGCGAACCGATCTGCACCAGGAGTCCCTATGTCCAGAGCTGTTTGGAGCTGCTGCTCACGCCACCACCCTACCCTTGGAGTCCCGAACCTGCCGGACCGCGGGTCTGCAGGTCCGCCGGAAGATGAGGTCACCTCATCCAAGGAGCCCATGAAGGCGTGGGAGGTGTGCCATCAGCACGGCCGAGCTGGCCTGGCGGAGGCCAGGGAGGCATAGCGTACACTTGCGCCCGGCGTAGTCCAGCTTTTGGACTCTGTCGGGGGCTTGTCCCGTCCTAACATTCCCAGGCGAAGCATGCTCGGTGACCAACCTCGGCAGAGGAGCTCAAACCCTGGCCAAGAGCCGATGAGGGACGCATACTTCCTGGCCATCCTGGCCAGGCGCATGGGACAGGAAGCAGCCCACCAAAGCTCAAGGCTGGGCCGACAATGGCCTCGGCCACCGGAAAGACCTCCGTGGGTGAATCCCCTCGGTCCAGTATCTCCGTCAGGTGATACTTGGCCCGTTGGACACGGGCTTGAGCTGCATTCCGGTGGACTCCGAGATGAGCCAAAGCACAGCCATAAAGAATGATGGGCTTTCGTCCAGTGACTGGCCCCCGGAGGACTCCAGGTCAACCGGCCTGGAGAACAGGGAGGAATCGTCGTCGGACTCCGAGGAGTCCGCGAAGAGCTGCCTAGGGCCTGAGCCACCCTCCACCTGCCGAGGACGGTCGGGAGTGAGGGTGACCGACAACCTGTGGGCAGAGCCTTGACCCGACCGAGGTCCTTGGTCGGCGCCCTGTCGACTGGCAGGAGGCGGAGGTTCCACCACAATCGGTGGGCAGCAGGTTTCAGCCGAACAACCAGCCCAGGCTTGGGCATCTCGACTGCAGTGAGAGGCTGTTTCAGCCGTTCGGGTGACAACCAATTGATGGCCGGGAAGGCGCCAGTGTCGACTTGCTCCCGGACAAAAGTAACTGCTGCCACATCAGTTCCTCGTGAAGTCGACGCAATTTCTTAAAAGCCTCTCCTCTTCGAGGAGGAGAGACTAGACGACGGCGTCGCTTACCTCGATGCCGGGACCGAGACCGCCGATGTCGACGGGATCGGCTGGACCGAGAAGAGGTCCGAGACCGAGATCCTTGGTGTGTCCGAGGACGGGCCTGGGAGGGAGCGGGGGACACCCACTCTTCCCTCGGCTCGGACACCTTAACCGGGGACTGCTGCACCGAGGGCACAGGAAGATCCTCGGTTTCCACCAGGGGAACCAGCGAAGAAGGGTTGTCGGCTTCACCAGTCGACAATCCGTCCGATGGGTCGAGAAAAATCTCGACCGCGTCGACGGGTGTCTCGGCCGGCTGACCTGACGGGGACGCCGTGAAGCCAGCGGCCTTAGCCGCAACCTCGACTGAAGTCGACGGTCGGCTGTCCGGGGAAGGGGACCGCTCCCACGAACGCAGACGATGGGTCTTACCCTTGGAATCCTTCTTTTTGGACCGAGAGGAATGTCCCAATGGCCCCTCTCCCTTCGTGGAAAGGGACTGGCAAAGCTCCTTGAACAAAGCAGAATACAAGGTACCCAAAGAGACCGGGATAAATGCCGCGACCGAGGAGGAGGAAGATGCAGCCTGGGCGCCTCCTCCTCGAGGCGATCATCTACTCGAGCTGCTTAGCTGAGCCAACCGCTTGTGATAACCGCCCAATGGGCCTCTACGACTTTACCCGCGGATAGCGCTTCCGGGGCACCAGCTTCAACTGGGCAGCGCGGTCCTCCAAGGCGTTGGCGAGAAACGAACAGCATGACTAAGGCCTCGGGTGCGTGTTCTAGGCGGCAGTAGGCAGACCGTGGAGTGCAGATCAGTCCTAGCATCTTCTGCCCGCAAGGGCACCGCCGAAAACCGGGAGTCGATTTGTCCATCGCAGCCGCGAGGGAAAAGGAAGACCGAAGTCTTGAAAATTTTAAAACGAGTTTCGGACGAACCAAAGAGTTAGGATCCAGTCTATCACGCAGAGCGTTAAGGAGGGAACCTGAGCTTCCAAGCGGTAAGGAAGATCTGGCGTCATGGGGCGGAGCCAAGAGTTTTACCACCCGGGTGGGTGGGAGGAGCCAGCTTGAAGACCTTCCGGCAAGATTTAAAGCGGCAAGGAACCTGCCAGACAGTGTGGATAAACAACATATCCATGTCCCTAGAACCTACTTTGGGAATAGGCTCTGAAGTACTGCTGTGCCAAACCGAGCATCACTCCTAGCCTGGATATCCAGACAGTAATGTTTGTAAAGATATGGACGGTTTTCCAGGTGGCTGCCTGACAGATTTCTAAGAACGGAATATCCCTGGCAGCAGCCAGAGAAGCAGATGTACCTCTTGTGGAGTGAGCCCTCAGGCCTGAGAGAGGAATCCTTCCCAGTTTCTCATAGCAGAATTGTATACAAGATAAAATCCACCCGGCAATAGTTCTCTTAGTGGCAGGTTTGCCCATTCCCACTTCTCCATAAGTGAGGAACAACTGGAGGGAGTCAAACCTGTGACCCTTGGTACACTCTATGTAGTAGCTGAGGGCCCCTTTTAACATCTGAACTGTGCAGCCTCCTCTCTCCTGAGGAAGAATGATCAGTGATGAAAACAGGGAGAGACAGACTGGTTCAGGTGAAAATCTGAAACCATTTTGGGCAAGAACCTTCTATTGGTTCTAAAGACCACTTTATCCCTATGAAGAGAGATAAAAATCAGGTTACAGTGACCGGGCTTGCAGCTCACCGATACTCCTGGCAGAGGTAACGGCTACCAAAAACACAGTTTTCCAAGTCAAGTACTTAAGTTCTGCTGAGGACATGGGTTCAAAGGGAGGTTGCATAAGTTGAGCAATGCAAATGTTCAAGTCCCAGGCAGGAGTAGGGTCTCTAAAGGGGAGGACTGGTATGGAGCAATCCCTTAAAAAATTTACAGAATAAAGGGTGAGATGCTAGAGAGGAAGGCTTTCCCATTGATAGAAAAGCTGAAACAGCTGACAAGTGTACCTTGAAGGTAGCTGGTCTGAGGCCTAGGCCATTGAGATGGACCATGTAATCCAGGAATGTAGGCAACTCAGCAGTATCAGGAGAAATATGCTTCTTGGAACACCACATGCTGAACCTCTTCCATTTGGAGTTGTAAGTCTTTCTGGTGGAAAGCTTTCAAGAAGCTTTGAGAATATCCAGAACCCCCTGAGACAGCTGCAAATCTGCAAACTCTAACTCTTCAAGAGCCATGCCTTGAGATTGAGAGACTGAAGACTGGGGTACCAAATCCCCCCGAGAGGAGGTTAACAGGTTGTAATTCCTGGGAAGAGACAGGGGGAGGTGAACTGCTAGGGACAGCACCAGAGGGTACCAAGGCTGTCAGGCCCAATCTGGAGCAATCAGAATGACTTTGCAAGGTTGTGACTTTATCTTGACTAAAACTTTGAATAGAAGAGGGAAGGGGAGAAATGCATACAGGAATTTCCCTTCCCAGTTCAATACCAGAGCATCCAGGGGGACTGAACCCAAGACTGGGGGTCTGCAACAAAAAAGTGAAAGTTGGCGATTGTCTGGGGCTGCAAAAAGATCAGTCTCTGGAGTGCCCCACTTTGAAAAAAAAAATCACCTTTAGTATCAGAGGGTCCAGGGTCCATTCGTGATGGCCCTGCGAGATCCTGCTCAGTGCCATCTGCTAGCACATTGTCTTTTCCTGGAAGGTGAACTGCTATCAGAGAGGTTTGCAGGGAGTAAGCCAGGGACCACAACTTCATGGTTTCTGTGCACAAGGCCGTAGACCGAGTGCCTCCTTGCTTGTTGATGTACCACATGGTGGTGGTGTTGTCTGTTCTGACTTGAACCACCTTGTTCTGTACTAACAGAGAAGGTTTGCAGGTCCAGAAAAACTGCCCTGAGCTCCAGGAGCTTGATGTGGAGAAGAGATTCCTTAGGAGACCACACTAGCAGTGAGGGGCCCCCAGATGGGCTCCCCATCCCAGAAGGGAAGCATCCATGGTAAGGACCACTGAATGAGACTGAGTGGAGAATGGGACCCCTTGTCTTAAGTTGTCCTGATCCTGCCACCATCGAAGGGCTTGGATCAGGGTCCGAGTCATTGGAATCAGTTTGGTGAGGGAATCCTTCCTCTGGGACCAAAAAGTCCTCAGATGGAACTGAATGTCCCTCATCTGGAATCTTGCCCCTTGGACCACTGCTGTAGAGGCTGCAATATGGCCCAAGAGTTGTAGAAAAATCCTTGCTGGTCGAGAAGGCTGAAGGAAGAGGCCAGTTCTGTAAGAACTCTTGCCTTTTCCAGGGGAAGAAAGGCTCTTGCTTTGACAGTATCCAGCTCTGCTCCTATAAAGGCAAGAAGCTGTACTGGCTTGAGAACTGTCTTGGGAAGGTTGAGAAGAAATCCCAGAGACGTGAGCACCTGCTGAGTTACCTGCAGGTCGGACCTGACCTGGTCTGGGAACTGCCCCACTATGAGCCAGTCGTCCAGGTATGGAAAAATGGAAATCTATTTTTCTTCTTAGAAAAGCAACCACTACTGCCAGGCACTTTGTGAAATCCCTTGGTGCTGATGTTAGGCTGAAGGGCATTGCTTTTAACTGATAGTGGTCAGAGGGCAATTTGAACCTGAGATACTTTCTGTGGGAGCACCTGATGGAAATGTGAAAATAGGCATCTTTGAGGTCCCGGGAGCCTAGCCAGTCCCCTGGCCTTAGAGAGGGAAGAATTACTCCCAGAGTTACCATCATGAACTTTGGTTTTAAAAGATGTTTGTTCATATATCTTAGGTCTAGGATGGGTCGCCACTCCCCTTTCTTTTTTGGGTTAAGGAAGTACCTGGAGTACATACCTTTGCCCCAGATTAGGGTAGGAACGCTCTCTATGGCACTTAAGGCCAATAGAGACGAAACCTCTGCCTATAGGGCAAGGGTTTCTGAGAGACCTGCAGGTGGGCAGGATCTGGTTCTCATCTCTGGAAATTTTTTGAAGCTGAGAACCAGTCCCTGGCCTACTACTTCCAGGACCCATTTGTCTGAGGTAATAGACATCCAGTCCTGGACAAAAGTAAGCCAGCCTGCATCCTACTGGAATAGGAGAGTCGACCTGGGCAGACCCATCAGGGTGTCTGCTTGGCAGGGGCCTTAGGCTGAGGAGTGGATGCAGCCCTGCTCATCCCTCTTCTGCCTCTCCCTCTGAAGAACCCCATCTGAGAAAAGGGAGAAGAGGCCTGTGCTTGATAAAAAGGCCTGCCCCTGCCCCTAGACTGCTGCCTTTGAGGAGCTGCTTGCCTTTCTTTGGCCTGAGCACTCCTATAAGTAGTCCTGTACTCATCCATTTTCTTCATGTAATTCTCTGTCTGCTCCCCAAACAGAGAATTATCCACTACTGGAAAATCCATGGCCTTAGCCTGGGTATCCTGCGCAAGGCTAGTACATCCGAGTCAAGCCATTCTCTGAAGAGCCACAGATGTAGCCATGACTCTTGACACATCATTGGAGTCCACAGCAGCATGAAACTGAACTTTTGATGCCTCAATCCCATCTGCAGCCACCCCCTCCAGCTCCTTGGCTAGCTGGGGGAAGGCCTGTTTAGCCAGTGCCAGTACAATGTCCCACCTGGACTTCTGGCACCTGGCTGTATAGGCCAGATAATTTGCCTGCCTGAGTCCCAAGGAAGATGCCATGTACTGTTTCTTTGCCATGTCATCAATCTTCCTGGAGTCCTTGTCTGGGGGGGTGTGAAGCCAAGGGAATATTCGCCTTGTCACAGGCAGCAGCCTGCACTACCCCAACTTGGCTGCACTGCTGATATAAGAACTCCGTGTCTGAGCCTGAAAGTGTATACCTCTTATCCATTCTTCTATCCACAGGAGGTATAGTGTTAGGAGACTTTAGGATTTTTTGTGTCTGTTTCCCAAAGGATTTGTGGAGGGGAACAGACATTCTCCTGGACTCTGGGATGTCCATCATTTCTACATAATCAGGCTCTTCTTGATCCTCCACAGCCTCCTCCATAGGAAGCTGGAGGGTTTCAGCCACCTTTATGTAGAACATAAAGTGAGAAGGGGACTCAAAGCCTAGGACGGGAAACACCTGAAGGTCTGTCTGGTGAGATGTCCGGTTCCACAGGCACATCCAGACCCTCACTTTGACCATCATCCTCCTCAAATTCCCCTTCCTCTTCAAACTCCGGTTCATAAAAATCTTCGAGGGTATAATCTTGAACCGGGGGACCAACCGAATCGAACCCCTGCCAGAAGGTGTCGGATCAGTGGGAACCGGGAGGAGCGATTCCATATTCTGAATCACTCTGCCTATCTCTTCGGCGGTCAGAACATGAACCTCTGGATCTGAACCGGACGATTTTTCTTTGTGTTTTCTTTTTGTCGGAAGCAATCCCTCGGAATCGGCTCTCCTTTTGCCTGAAGAAGTATCGCCCTGGTCAGAGGGCACTCCTTCTGGTTCGGTTGGAACCGAACCAGGCTGGCCTTCCGGGTCAGCGGACTTCTCGGCCTCCTTTTCCCTCAGTCTACCTAATCTCTTCTCAAGGGTAGATCTGGGAAAATGTTTTACATATTCTCAGTCTGAATCGAGGTGGTCAAACCCCAGACAATAAACACAGGTGGTGTGGGGATCAGCCTTAGCAAAAACCTCCCCACACTCACTGCAGTTTTTTTTCTTGGGTTTCTTAGACATGGCCAACCTAACCAACTTACCCTTTTTATGGTAACCGCCAGGCAAGACTCTCTTATCGGTTTCTAACCGTGTCACGGGTATTGGAAAAAAACATACTAAAACACGTTTTTTTTAAAGAACAGATAAAGACCGGTAACCACACACTAAGTAAAAGCACAAAACACAAGATTTCACTATCAAATCGCCGGTTCAGCCGAACCGAGCCGCACTTTTACAAGTTCCACACAGAAAAACAGAACAATTCCTATCTAGTACTCATGGCACCACAGACAGAGACTGAACCGACTATGCGGACAACTTTTTCGGTTTAAAAACTGACGAAAACTGAAACTAACTCATTGCCTCCACAGGCTCACTCTGAGATTACACCACTTGCCTCCTGAATCTCCTGTATACTTTTAACAGTGAATCCTGGGCCTTTCTAAGCAAAATCAAGCCATAGTCAGTATGTTGCAAACAAATGCTAATAGCGCAGTAACTGTACATGCTAGACACAAAGTATGAGTGGCAGAGTTATTCAGCACAAAATTGCCTTTCCAATGGTGGCATGCATGTAATAATAAGTAATTTTGTTTTTTTCTATGCTGGTCGAAAGAGCAAAATAAATATTTTTTTCCACTAAAAAAGGGCAACATAAGCCATTTTTTGTTGGAAAATATGTAAAATATCAACACCAAATTAAGCATACAGACATTAGATGGTGTTTTAATATTATGTTAGTTAAAAAAATATATCTTTTTACTATAAAACGTAATTTTTCCCCATTTTAGTCAAGGTGCTTTGGTGAGATTTGAGGGCTGAATCTCAACCACACACACCATATCATAAACAAATGCGTATAACTCCAAAAGTATACATGATACACACTAAGTATCAGCATGAAAGTTGATTAGCCGGAACTGATTGACGCTGCCAGGTACAGTAATCAATACTGTTTTTATTTTATACCTGCTGAAGTGCCAAAAAAGTGAATTTTATTCAAGCTGCTTAGGTGAATCTTGATGGAAAACATGTCAGCCATACACACCATACCATAAACAAATGTGAATAACTCCTAAAATATACATGATACACACAAAATATCAGTGGCAAAGTTGTTCAGCACAAAATTGCCTTCCCAATGGTGGTATGCAAATAATATGTAATTTTGTTTTTTTTTTAAGCTGGTTGAAACAGCAAAAAAAATATATTTTTTTCACTAAAACAGGCAACATAAGCCATACACACCATACCGTACCATAAACAAATGTAAATAACTCCTAAAGTATACACGATATGCACAAAATATCAGTGACAGAGTTGTTCAGCATAAAATTACCTTTCCAACGGTGCTATGCAGTCAAATATATATTATTTTCTGTTACACTATATATTAAAATATATAAGTGACTTCTCCAGACGTTGCTTGGGCACACTGGGAGTCAGTAGCTGACTTCTGCAGACGCCTTGAGACATACCCAAAGTGTTTTTTTTTACTGACTTTTCGCTAGGAGACGATTAATTTTTAACCGACTTTCGAACCGAGCTGAAGGAGAAATCTCCGGAATGACCGTTCAGTGAGGCGGAGTAAAGAATCTGATGGTATTAGTTTGAAACACTCCAAACAGAGACTCCAACCGAGCTCGAGCTCAGCATTCTATGCTCTGCATAGAAAGTTAACTCTTTGTTCTCCGGGGCAGTTTAAAAGGTTGGGCATCACTGCATATGTCAGAATACAGCAAGACTTCATGTTGTTTGAAAAGCCAGGTTCCTCCAGAAAGAGGAGGCAATCACCCTATGCCTGGCCGTGGGTGACAACCGGGAAAGGCGAAGCCATGCTGTCTGCCTAATGCAGATTGCTGTCCCCGCTAACCTGGATGCCACCTCACTGGCGTTGTACAACACCCTTGCCTGGTGCATCACAAGCTCCCGGCCATGTGCGGAGAGGGAAATGGCTTGCCTGCTTGCCTCTGTATCAGGCATCAATGCTAGAATCTGTCCCAGAACGGACCATAAGTGCCTGTTGTAGGCAGCATGATGGACCTGATGTGTTGCAATGGAGAGCGAAAGGCATGCTAAGGAGAAGACTCTCCTGCCCCCACTGGTCGAACTCCACAGAATCCGTCTCTGAAGGTTGGTCGTGCCTTGGGCTTCTATGCCCGGTAGGACTGTCAATCCCGAAGAAGGGAGAGGCTGGGTTCCTGGAGACCCTTGGGGTGTACAATACCTGTGCCGGGAGTCTACTGGGGCTGGGAAAGGAACTGATTGACGCTGCCAGGTACGGTACAACACCTCCTGGAAAGGAGTAGGCCAGGCAGGCACCACCAGGTGATCCGCACTGAAGTTGCTTAAGAAAGCACGTGTCATCCGTTCAGGATCGCGTCTTGCTTCCCTGAAGATGTGGAGCTCGTCAACCAGCCCCGAAAAGAAATGCTAAAAGGTCTGATCAGTATCCGAGGACAAGTGGATGGAAGGATCCTCTTCCTCAGGTGAGGAAAACAAGGAGGCCGACAAGTCAGAGTGCGGCTGCTGCTGGGGTCACAGGTGAAAAACCTGTTCATCCATGGCTCTGAAGTAACGAGGAAAATCAGCAGCCGAGGCCCTGAACTGTTTCCAGGTGACAGGCCCCGCAGGACCCAAGTGGCCCGGGAAGGAAGGCAGGGAAGGCAGAGGTAAAGGGGACAATCGCCTCTGGGAAAGAGGATGCCCTCTGCCAGGGTTAAGAGACAATGCAGGAGATCCAGCACCCCAGATTGATCTGCCAGTTGGAACAGCAACTGACCAGTCAACCATCATGAAATGGTCAGGACTGAGCCCTGAAGGGGATTCCCCCTTGTGAGGAGACTGGGCTGCACAGGTCCAGAAGGGCGGCCCCCTAGCCTCCTGCAACACGGTCTCACTCAGGGACCCCGAGGGGGAGAAGGAAGGCTCAGTGCGGAGGCTCCTCCCTGAGCCCCGGAGGGCTACCAAAGAACAGCACTGCTCCTCACCTCACCCCCTCCGGTCTCAGAGACGGTTCTCTTCCTCAAGCCCAACCATAACGGCTCCACCTCACCTAACAGCCCCCAGGGGGCAGCCGGTGAGGGAACCCACTTCCTGGCCGCAGACGTCTGAGCAGCTCTTGGAACGGAACCAACCTGGTCACTGGGGTCTGGGGACTCAATCCCCCCCGGCTCAGAGTCTATACCAATGCCACTGGACCCTCCAGTGTTGTCATCGGCCCCAGAAAGTTTCCCAGTGCCGGTTAAGACAACTGGTTCCGAAGGGAGAGGAGGCTGGGAAGGCACAGTGGTGCTGGACAGAGGAGAGCCTCTGTACTCTGTGGAGTCGGGCAGAGAGTCCAGATCTACCTCCGTATTGCCTTCCTCCAAGGAGGAGTAGATCCAGAGGACTTCCAGAGAGGCCACCCCCAAGCCCTCTTATTCCCGGTGCCGCAAGCCGCAGGCACTGCGAGACGACCCAGCACCACCTACGCCGCCCCAATCACTGAAGCCGCCGACAACTCCAGGATGTGAAGCGGCTCCGACAAAACCACTGGGCCGGGCCTGGCAGATGCAGGCCGTGACACCTGGGGAGCCCTCACCTCTGAGGAGGTGATTACCAAGACGGTGCTCCCAGTCCGGACCCGGGGGGCGGTCAGACCATGCCTCCAGCACTGTAGGAGGGGACTCCGCCATGGCAAGACTTGAAGAGGCAGAGGCCCCCTCCTCCGCGACCCATATAGAACTGGGAGGGGACCTGGAGGAAGGGTAAAGGGACCTGCGTCTGGCGTCCCATGTACGAGGCTGCCCTCTGAAAGTCGTCGGTGTGAGGTCGACCTTAAGTGTGTGGCTCTCTAGCACTCTGTGGTCCATGGAGAAGCAGGCATTGCATCGGTCCATGACATGGTCTGGGCCAAGCAGGTCAAACAACGATCATGTCTGTCCGTAACGGAATATTGCCGGCCACAGAGACACGGACGGCTCGCTTTGGAAGACTTTCTTGTACCTAGAATGAAACATGATCGGATGGACAAATTAAAATGACAGAAAAAGGTCTTGGTGCCAAAAGAAAGGAAAGGTCTTACCGGCTTCGATGATCCAGAGTCAAATCAGCGCCGAGAGCTAGTAATGGCATACAGAACTGAGGCTTCGACGTCAACAAAAACGGTACTAGGCCGAGGTGTCACAACTGAAATCTTGCTTGCCCACAAGGCTATTCACTCAATGGTGGGAGAAGCAGAACTGAGGTGAGGGAGGAGATGTCATTTACTGGCCTTCGCTTGAGCGTCACGCTGTGCGTCGGCCTCGAGGGCGGTGCTGTGCTGGTTCCTCCCCCTAGAAAGAAGGGGGGGGGAATGCTCCTGCGGGGTCCTGATCCTCCGGCCACAACCCACCAGTGACGAATGGTGAAGACGGACACAGATAAGATCTAGAGATTCCTTTTCTCTCGATCTCCATGAGGACTGCCCCAGATCCCACTCTGATCCCTGATAATGTGTGTGGCATTACATGGGAAGATGAAGCACTGCACTGGCTATGAACAACTTGGACTTTGTAGGAGAAGAACCCATAAAAAGCACAGATCTGGTGGCATGGGAGAGCCAGACAATCATTATCAGATTTGAGGGGCCATCAGTTTCCTGCTTAGAGCAACTCCCCCTGGAAGCCTGGCCTTAATATCACACACTTCTATGAGACCCAGCCATCATCCAGTAACACCCCCGCCTCACTCTAGTCTTGGATCTCAGTCAACTACTCAGCACCGAGGTCCATCAACATGTACAGCTGGTTATCAGTAAAGCAATCAAAATCCAGATTATACTGCTTAATGATCTCACCCAATGGCAGCCTGAACACAGCAAACATTAGGGCAAGGATCGAGTTCCGTGGCACTCCACAGTTCACGACAGGTACATCAGAGATGAAACTACCCAAGGCTACCTGCTGTGCCCTGCCAGCGAGGTGGGACCAAAACCAACACAGCACCATACCACTGAGTCCTACACAGTGCCTCAGGCAATTCAAAAGCACAGCACTGTTCACTGTATCAAACTTCGATGAGAGATTAAGAACCAAAATGAAAAGTTGACCTCTGTCTCTTGCCATGAGATTAAGTCCCTTATGATCTATCCACTTTGTATAATTCACCCACGGCCAAGATTCTTACCAACAGAGATACTTCCCTCCCTTTCGCCTTGCACAAGGGCACCAGGCAGGGCTGTCGCCTTTCCCCCCCTCCTCTTTCTTACAGCTTTAGACCCACTGGACAGAAAGCTCACCCATACCCCAAGTATCACCGGGATCTCAGTGGAAAAATCATCTTACTTAGTTAACGCCTATGCAGACAATATGCTGCTCACCCTCTCCAATCCACAGTCCTCCCTCCCCACTATTTTGTCAATCCTGCAAGAATTCGTCTCATTGTCAGGGCTAACAGTAAATCAAAAGAAAACAACACTTTCTCCACTGAATAGACAATATAATAGACACTGCCTCACAGGAACAGATATTGCCTGGGCTCCGCAAGGTTTCCAATATCTGGGCATCTTTATTACGACGACCTGGAAAGATTTTGAAACTGCTAATTTCTCCCCTCTTTTGGCATCTCTTGCAGCCGATGTGCAGCGATGGAGAAAGCTGCGCCTAACCTTGAAAGGAAAGGTAGAAGCTGTGAGAATGTTTATCTTTTCCAGGATCTCATACATGCTCAATAACCTTCCCATCCCTCTCTCTCTCTCTCTCTCTCTCTCTCTCTCAGAGATTTCAGGCCCTAGACAGGTTAGTTGCATTGTTTTTATGGGAGGGTAGAGCCCCTAGATGGGGGCGTACAAAACTCTGTGCCCCCTGGTTTATGGGCTATCAGCTTTTCGAATGGCCCAAGCAGTAGCCTGGTTTGCCCCTCGTTCCACCCCCCCCCCCCAGTGGGTTGAGTTAGAAACCTCCCTGTTGAAGACGTCCCTCTCTTCTCCTTGCTATCTAGAAAGAAACCCTCTGGACCTCATCTAACCCCCCCCTCCCATGATAGAAACTTGCAGTTCCTGGCGTCGGGTGATGGCACTAGCTGGTGTCCCTAGCACAAATTATCTCCCGCCCTTATGCTATGCACCGATCTGGCATAACCCGCTTATTAAGGTAGACCACAAATCGCTTAATTGGTCCACATGGGCCACCAGGCATATTAGGGTGGTGGGTGATAGTCTCCTCCCTAATACCCTGACACTAATGTCGTTCAAACAGATCAGGGAAAAATATGGACTGCCCTCACAAGACTTTTGGAAATTTCTTCAGCTAAGGAGTGCCCTAACCCCCTCTCCTTAAATCTTGGCCAACCCAGCATGTTTGGAGTTGCCTGGAGAAACTCCAACACCCCAATAAGCATAGGGTCCCGATAGACACCCTCTATAAAACCCTTAGAGATGCCCAGCCGGATGTCACTGCTTCCAGTAAATCCGCATAGGAACGTGACCTTCCCCACCCCTTGTCCCAACAGCAGCGGTCAGAGTGCCTCAGATCGGCCCATACGGCCTATGAGGACTCAAAGAGTCAGTTAATTCAACTTAAAATTCTCCTCAGATGGTATATAGAACCCCTACAGTTCTTTATAATCTTAAGATAATGCCACAAGATAATTGCTGGAGATGTCAATCCTCTCCTGCCCACCTTTTTCACATCCTATGGACCTGCCCAACCATTCGCACTTTCTGGGCCCAAGTTTTGAATGACTGCTCTGCCATAATAGGCATGCCACTATCCCTTCCACACTATCTCCTTGTGTTGGGGGACACCTCCATATTGAACCCCCTTCCCTCACTCAGTAAGGCGTGGGCTCTTCTTGCAATTATGGAAGTGAAGAGAGCTATTCTGGTGAAGTGGCGACAGGCCACCCCCCCCTCGCTTCCACAATGGCGGGCTGGTATGGCCAGACTGGCCATTTGCCAGCGCCTTACTGCGGTAGCCAAAGGTAAGCTTGCTGACTATTACCTGAAATGGGATGCCTATCTGCATTCTCACACTTGTGGGGTAGCTCATCCTCCATTACAGAACCCCCGCCCCTTTTGCTGGCCTGATCTGAGCTGGAAATAGTAGAGATGATTTCCTCTCTCTCATAGCCTTTGTCTTGCTCTCCATCACCTTAGTCTAGGTTTCATACTTCCCTTACTTTGTCTTCTCTGTCCCTATGGTAATCTAAATACCAGTACAATATGCTATCTGGCAAACATTATCTAAAGAACCTGACTGATCCTTCCTAATATAGAGTTGAGCCAGCTGGCTCTTCCGAGTTTTCTTAGATGTATTGGAACTGGTATAACTGAAGAATAAGACTTGTTTTGGTGTAACAATGTTTTCTACGGTGTTACCACTGTTACATGCCTGGGCTGAACCAACCAACGAATTTGTTGCTCTGTACCTCATATGTAGCTTGTCAAAACTGAAAAAATGTAATAAAATATTACATGATACAAAAAAAAAAAAAGTCCCTTAAGATGAGCTGTCTCTATGCTGTACCCAGGCCCGAAACATGACTAGAGAGGCTCATAAATGTCACCGTTCTCCAGATGCATCTCCATCTGCACAGCCACCACCTTCTCCATTACCTTCCCCATAAAAGAAGGTTTGGAGACAGGTCTTTAATTTGCAAGAACATCAGGGCCCAATGATGCCTTCTTAAGAAGAGGTCTCACAACTGCCTTTTTCAGTACAGCTGGGAAATACAGGTTACTCACCTGTAACAGGAGTTCTAGGAATGGTATATGTTGTTCATCCACACTCATTGGCAGGTATCCTTGCCGCTTTAAATCTTGCCGGAAGGTCTTCAAGCTTGCTCCTCCCACCCACCCGGGTGGTATAACTCTCGGCTCCGACCCATGACGCCAGATCTGGCCCGCTGGAAGCTCAGGTTGTGCGTCGAAGCCGGGGAGGTCGGGTGGGTCATGTGGATGAACAACATATACCATTCCTAGAACTCCTGTTACAGGTGAGTAACCTGTATTTCTAGGGACATGGATATGTTGTTCATCCACACTCATTGGCAGACTCCTAGCAGTTCTCCGGGAGGAGGGAGCAAGACCACACCCCAATACTTACTTGGGAAAGAGACTGGAGAACCGAGGCCCCAAAACCAGCATCCGGCGTGACTCAAGGTCGATGTGGTAATGGGTAATGAAGGTGTTTGCTGACTTCAGGTAGCAGCCCTGCAGATTTCCTGGATAGGGACGTACCTGGAAGCAGCCCACTGGCAACAGTATGGCGGGTAGAATGGCTCTTATCCCTCTGGGAGCTCCATGCCCGCCAACTTATAGCAGAGATCTATGCAGGAGGTTACCCACCTGCTTATCGTCCGCTTGGCTGCAGGTCTGCCAGATGCGGCTTCAGCGTGGGTGACAAACAGCTGGCGAACCTCTCCCAATTTCAGCCGTCGCTCCTTATAATAAGCGGCGCCCTTCTGAGTCCAGAGTATGGAGCCTATATTCGCCTCCGAGGTGTGATTGGGGTAGAACACCGCAGAGTCAACACCTGGTTAAGGTGAAACTCCGACACCACCTTCGGAAGGAATTTGGTGGGGCGAGGACAACCTTGTCCCTGTGGAAGACCAGGTAAGGAGACTCGATGGAAAGCACCTGGAGCTCTCCCATCCTTCTGGCTGACGTGATAGCCACCAGAGGCGGTCTTCCACGACAGGTGAGAGAGGCACACTGTCGTGGGTTGAATGGCTTGCCCATGAGCTTTGCCCAGTACCAGCAGTAGATCCCACGGAGGTGGGGTTCCCGCACTGGAGGAAATGTGATCAAGGCCTTTGAAAAGCGCCAGACCACCTTCTCCTCGCCACGACTGCTTCCGGCCCGCGCCCGGTAAGCAGAGATGGCTGCCAGGTGCACCCTTAGGGTCGTCGACCTAAGCCCTTGACTAGAAAGGGACCATAAATAGTCCAAGATGCTTGCCAAGGAACAGGAGGAAGGGTCCAAGCCCTTGCCCTGACACCAAATGGAAAACCTTTTCCATTTGAAGGCATAGCATTTTCTGGTCGACTCATACGGGACGCCTCAACTACATTGAGGACCTCGTCGGAAAGACCCAAGGCCTGGAACTCTAGCCGCTCAGGAACCAGGCCGTCAGGTGCAGGGATTGAAGGTCCGGATGGAACACCTTCCCTGATTGACTGAGAGCAGGTCCGGCGAGCTGAAGCTGCGCGGGAGTCCTGGAGCTGAGACTGAGGAGATCTGGGTACCAGAACTGGCGAGGCCAGTCTGGGGCTATCAGAATCACCTGCGCCTTGTCCCTCCTCGCCTTGAGAAGCACCTTGTGGATCAAGGAAATGGGGAAAGGCGTAGAAGAGGCCCGGGGTCCACTGCCTCGAGAAGGCATCCCCCTGCAGCGAGCCCTGCTGAGGGGGGCGGGCATGGAACAGACTCAGCTTCGCGTTCTCCCTGGAGGCAAACAGGTCCACCTGAGGTGTGCCCCAATGGGAGAACAGATGCTGTACTACCTCCGGCAGGAGAGACCACTCGTGGGATGCAGCCCCTATCTGGCTCAGGGCATCGGCCAGGGTGTTGGAGGCTCCTGCCACATGAATGGCAAGGAGATCCGCCTCCAGGCTGCTACAGTGACCAAATGCGGAGAGCTTCCTTGCAGAAGCATGGGCGCGTCCCGCCCTGGCGGTTTAGATATACATGGTCGTGGTATTGTCCGTCTGGACTCGGACCACTTGACCCCGGAGGAACGGAGCAAAGGCGGTGAGAGCTAGGCGGACCGCTCGGAGCTCCAGCAGGTTGATGTGGCATCGGGACTCCCGCGGGGACCAGAGGCCATGACCCCGTGTTCCCAGATGGGCACCCCAACCCATCAGAGAGGCATCGGTCGATAGAGAGACCGTCGGCTAGGGGACGAGCAGGATGCCCTCCTGCAAATGATCTGGAACGGTCCACCACTGGAGCGTTCCACATCCCCTAGTGTCACCGACACAAGCTGGTCCAAAGGATCGCAGCTGCTAGACCACTGGCTGGCCAGTCCCCACTGAAGGGGACGCATGTTCCAGCGGGCCCAACGGACCACGCTGGTGCAGGCCGCCATGAGACCCAGGAGGCGCAGGAAGTCCCGGGCAGGGCGCAATTGCCCAACCAGAAATGATCGGGCAAAGGAGGAAAGAACCTCGGCCCTGTCCGCCGGGAGCCGAGCTCTGGCTCGAAGAGAGTCGAGCTGCGCCCCGATGAATAGAATCACCTGCTTCGACTCGAGTTCCGACTTGGCCTCGTTGATAAGGAGGCCCAGTTGAGAGCAGACCTGGAGGGCCAGATCTCTGGACCACTCCGCCTCCTTCCTGGAGGGAGCTGCTATCAGCCAGTCGTCCAGGTAAGGGTACACCCGGACCCCTCGGCGCCGCAGGAATGCTGTCACCACTGCCATGCATTTGGTGAAGACCCTGGGAGCTGGAGACAAGCCGAAGGGCATGGCTTGGAACTCGAAGAGGGATCCTTCCGCTCGGAAGCGAAGGAATCTCTGGTGAGACGGACGGATAGGGACGTGAAAAAACGCGTCCTGCAAGTCCAGAGAGCAGAACCACACGCCGCGTTCCAAGGATGGTATTATCTGAGCCAGAGTGACCATCCTGAAGGTTCGAGACCTTAGGAACTTGTTTAGGTCGCGTAGGTCGAGAATGGGGCGCCAGCCCCCCGTCCGTTTCGGAACCAGGAAGTACCTGGACACAAACCCTGGGTCTGAAGGAGGGTCCACCACCTCTCTTATCACCTCCTTCTGGAGGAGGAGAGCGATGTCGGCTCGACGAGCCGCCAGTGAGGCTGGGGATCCCGAAGCCCCCCGAGGGGCGACGGCTCTGAAGGGTGGTGCCTGCTCGAATCCGAGGACCCTCTTCCACCACCTCCAAGACCCACCTGTCCGTGGAAACAGCGGACCAGGCGGAGCAGGTGCAGGCCGTCCAAGGGACCCAGAGATGAGTGGCCGGGAATGGGGCGACACCCTCAGCCCGTCACTGGGCAGACTTGGAGAGGACCAGCCGAGGGACCTCCTGGGCCTTTCCTCCCTGCCTCCTGTTAGAAGAGCCGGCGGCTTGGGGTTTGGGATGCCAAGGCCGAGCCTGCTGGCCCTGACGTTGCTGGGCCGGGCGCGCCGGGGGCACAGAAGGACGAAAGGGCTTAGGCTGTGGTTTGCGGCCTTTGTCCTTCTGAGCGGAAGAGACAGAGTCCAAGGTAGCATTGGACTTCTCGATCCTCTGCAGGTGACCTTCCACCCAGGGCGAAGAGGTCAGTCCCAAAAGGGAACATCCGCCAACTTGTGCTGGGTATCCAGTAAAGGTGGATATCCTCAGCCAAGCCATGACCGACATAGCCCTCTGGCCATACCGATCTGCACATGAGTCCCCTATATCCAAAGCAGTCTGGAGCTGCTGTTTGGCCACTCCCTGCCCTGGTCCGCACCTGCTAACCGTAGTCTGCAGATCGGCGGGAAGATGAGGATGACCTCATCCAGGAGCCCAACAGGGCATGAGAAAAATGTGCCATGAGGGCGGCCGAACTGGCCTGTGAAAAGCTGAGAGAGGGCCACAGCATTAGACTTTTCGCCCGACATAGTCCATTTCTTGGACTCCTTGTCAGGAGGTTTGTCCTCTTGTCCCTGGGCGTTGCTCGTGAACGCTGTCGGTGAACCAACCCCTCAGCAGAGGGTGTTCCGAAAAACCGGACAAGGAACCGGTAGGGACCGCGACACTTCCTGGCCATCCTGGCCGGAAGCAGGGCAGGAAGCAGGCGCTGCCAAAGCTCCAGTGCGGACCACTATGGCCTCGGCCACCGGAAGGCCTCCGTCGGAGTCCCCGGTCCAGGATCTCCGTGAGGGGATACCTGGCCCGGTTTGGAAGCGGTTCGAGCTCCATCCGGTGGACTCCGAGATGAGCTGAAGCAGTCCTAGGAAGGACGGACGGGCTGATAGATCCATTGACTGACCCTCCTGAAGACTCCAAGTCCAGTCGCTTGGAGAAAAGGAGGAATCATCTTCGGACTCGGAAGAGTCTCGAAGAGCTGCCTCTGGCCTGAGCCACCTTCACCTGCCGAGGTCGGTCGGGAGTGGAGGGTAACTGACAGCCGATCGGGGTAGACCCTTAGCCGACCGAGAATCCTTGGTCGGGCCCCATCTGGTGGCTGTGGAGGCGGAGGTTCCACGGAATCGGTGGAGCAGCTGGTTTAGCCGAACAACCGGCCTGGGTATAGGCTCCTCTCGGATAAGTCGGGGTTGTGTCGGCCGCTCGGTGACAGCCACTTAATGGCGGGGAAGGCGGCCAGGGGTCGACTTACTCCCGGCCAGGAGAAACTGTTGCAACATAAGGTCCTCGTGCCGTCGGCGTAATTCGCCGAGGTCTCCCTAAATCGAGGAGGGAGGGAGGCGAGGGCAGAACGGCTTGCCCGCTTACATGATACGAAGACCGAGACCGCCCATAGCGGTGGGATCGGCTGGACGCGAAGAGGTCAGACAGAGACCGAGAGTCCCCGGAATTTCCGAGGTCGGTGTGGGGAGGTGTCGGCGGAACCGGCACTCCCCCTGACTCGGATGGTTTATCCGAGGGCTCCGGAACCCGGAGGCGAGGCAGCCAGGGATCCTCAACTCCTCCAGGGGCAACAGCGGAGGGAATCTCGGCTGCTAAAGGCGACAGCCCATCCAGCTGGGAGAAAATCTCGACTTGAATGGTGGGAGTCTCGGTCAACTGACCTGCCAGGGGACACCCGTGAGGCCAGTGGCGAAAGCCGAGCGCCCGAAGCCACGACCGGTCGAGCGACTCGGGGAGGGACCTTTCCCGCTCCCAAGGCGTCGGCGGAGGTTCTCCTGTCCTTCTTTTTGGACCGAGAATAAGGTCCAGCAGGCGTAGCCCTTCTCCTAGTGGAAAGGGACAGACAAAAGCTCCTTAAAAGAACCGTGTAGGAAGAACCCAGAAGGCGGGATAAATGCCACGGCGAGAAAGATACGGTCCGCGCCGCCTCCTCTGAGGCGGACATCCGCTCGAGGCTGATCCGCGCCGGAAGCCCGCCGCCCAGCGGACACACGTAACCGGGCCTCCTTGGACTTCACGGAGGAGCGCTTCTCGGGGCGCCCAGTTGCAATCGGGCAGCACGGTCTTGAGGGCGTAGGCCGAGAAAGATGAGCACAGGTCGCAAGCCTGCGGGTCGTGCTCAAGGCCTAGGCAGTAGACACCGTGGAGTGTGGATCCGTCCGAGACATCTTCTGCCCGCATGGGCATCTCCAATCGGAGTCGATTTATCCGCCATGACATGAGGGATTCAAGACAAAGTCTTATTCGCAAAGATTTATTTTAAAATCCATGAGGCGGAGAAAATAGGAACCAGTCTCAAGCCAGAGCGTTAAGGAGGAACCTGAGCTTCCAAGCGGTAAGGAAGATCTGGCGTCATGGGGCGGAGCCGAGAGTTATACCACCCGGGTGGGTGGGAGGAGCAAGCTTGAAGACCTTCCGGCAAGATTTAAAGCGGCAAGGATACCTGCCAATGAGTGTGGATGAACAACATATCCATGTCCCTAGAATACACCCTTCTTCAAGGCTACCTGACAATCTCTGCGATACCCGGACCAAAGGCCTCCCTGCAGCTCAAAAGCTACCAGGTAGGACCTTAGTCAAGTAAGAAATGGATGGGGCAGAGCCCTGGGATCACAGGGTACAGGACACACATATCACTGATAGCATAAAAGAGCACAGGACTAGGCCCAACTAGTAGTGCAGCACTAGCACCTCTCTGCGCCATGCTGGTGACCTTGGTTTGAGAATGGACTCGGGTCATTCGACGACTGACCAGGGGAGGGACAACCATCCCATAGACAAGTCTTTTCCCTGGGGGGAGGGGGAAGAGTACAACACCTCAGCCCCCTCAGGAGAAAAAACAAGGCTGAACAGTGCCTCCCCCCCCCACAGAGGGCGACACCAGCAACCCTGCAGGAGCTGCTCCACAGACTCTGCCACCCACTAGATACTGGTCTAGGGCAACTGGCGGAGTTAAGTCCTGGAGAAAGTTGCCAATGGGGCTGGGGGGGTTATGGGCAGATGGTGGCTGGCTGAGCAGCACAAGGAGATAAACATACTTGAAAAGGAAACAGGGTGAAGGACTATAACCTGGCTTCTCTCTCTTCTTCTCATCTCTGGCCTGCTCCTTCTTGTTTGCAGTAACATGCTTCATGAGGGTCTTTGCTTTACTGGGTATGGCAGCCACAACAGCGTCCTGCTGTGCTTTAGGGCCTTCACCTGGAACAGAAACTTCAAAACAGATACAAGATATTAGGGTTTCTTCCCAGAGGAATTCAGTTTCCAAATCTTCATTTTGCTAGCATGCAGTATACGTGCACAGATTGGGTATTAAAACATTTTCGTAAGAATGCTTCAATAGTTTAGCACATTTAATCTAGAGTGTCAAAATAGGTCTAAAACAAATGGGCAGACTAGATGGACCTAGCGGTCTCCTTCTGCCACCAACTTCTGTGTTTCTAAGGAGCCACTGATGCCTCGAGAGGAACTCTGAATAATATTTGGACAAAAAGCAGCTTATATTTTTCATCAGCTCTGTATTTCTTATCCCCATTACTTGCTACTGAGGTCATATGGATGAAAATAGGACTCGTTACATGAGGGTTCATCAGTTCCTATTGCTTCTTCCCAATCTGATGTCATAATACTCTGCTTGTGACATCACAGTTATTCCCCAAGGTAACAGACTGCGATGTTGCAATAGAGCATTATAATTTCAAGTAAGGAATAAGCTACAACAGAGGCAGATGTACTCAAAGGGCTAAAGATCTTGTTTATATAGGAATTCTTCAGTAATAAATAATGGAGGGAAAAAAAAACTGATAGAAGATATAGAGGATGTACAAAGGCCTGTTTTCAAACATGCCATTCATTTACATGAGTGAGGGGACGGGACAATAACTTACAAGTGGCGAAGCCACGCCCCACTGCAGCACTGCCACCTACAGATATGGGGTGGTAGGGCGCATGGGACACGGGGAAGAAGGCAGGGGTGTGTCGCATTGTGTATCGTGTGAGCGTGCCACTGCATGCTCACATCGGGGACGGAGTCTCAAACACCTGTGTCCCCGTGGAGAGAGGTACAGTGGCAGTTCTTGGGGAACAGAAGACCGGACAACACCCTTGCTGGCAGGATGATCGCAGGCCCCACACCCCGTGACTCAGGCTCCTCCTGAATCTGGATCTGGCCCTCGGCAGGTTGAGGGACTCCCTGCCACTGAAGGTAAGTCATGGGGGACTCAGGGAGAGGCAAGTCCTGGGAGAGGCTGCAGTGACGGGTCTGGGAGGATTAGCAGGAAGGAGGGCCAGCCAGGGAGACAGTAGGAGAAACTGCAGAACAACAACACCAACAAAAAAATTCCAATATGGTTTTGGGTGGAAAAAAAAAAACAGCACTGCGAGTGCTATGTCGAGGGGTCTTGGATGATGTCAACAGCATTCAGGAACTGACCTGAGGGGTGTGCCTTGGGGTTGTGAACCCAAATGTGCATCCTATTCCATGAGTAGGTAAGGCAAGACAAGTACAGTATAGGAGAATGGGATTAGGATTCACAACCCCAAGGCACACTCCTCAGGCCAGTTCCTGCATGCAGGGTTGGAGTGGTGGTGTATTTTGGCAGAATGCTGGGCAAATAAAAGAGAATTAATACAAGTATTAAAGTACTGCAAAATAATTGTGAAGTAATGTAAAAAGGTGAATGGTTATTGCAGAGGGTACCAGCAAGAAATGGGTGAAAGGGCACGTTTTGTTTTAGAGCAAAATATCTCAACACCAAACTTGCTGTGCATAGCAAAAAATCTTGTACAAAACATGTTTTGTTCTTTTGGGCAAGATGGAAGGTCATGATGACTAAACTTGAATGTAGCTAATATAGATAATGGTATAAGCAGAAAAAAAGAAATTACGTGCAAGCATTAATGTCTGGTCCACCTCCCTAGCTTTTGTTTGTCTATTTTTAAACTTACATTATTGGTAATTATTAGTACATTTCAATCATGCCCCTTTCTTGTGACATCGGTTTTTCTGTTTATCCAAGCAAAATATTTTTAGTGCTAGGAGATTTTATTTACATCTTGTGACAAATGATGTTTTCCTTTTGATCAATATCAAGTTAGCAGTTATGTATGTGTTTTGAACCCTCGCCTCATGACCCTACTCTTTTGCTTTTTATGGTCAGAGTGTCAGAAACCTGGGACATTTCCTTTGTTTTGCATTTCTTGTCAAACACTGTATAAGTATGAGACAGACTGTATGTCCAGTGTGTCCAACAGGAATAGCCAGACGACTGCCATGGATGCTTGAGACGCCCAGAGAAAAGGGAGAAAGGTTACTTCATTTTCTCTGTGCACCTGTAGTCCTGGTGGTAAAAAGCCATCAGCTGTTTGGACTTAATCATGTCAAAGGTAATTTTGTTAGTGTTTATTTGGTATTAATAAATTGCAACTCATTTAAAACAACATCTGGTGTAAGGTGGTTTTATTGGATTACCAGGGACCACTAACCTTGTATATTTACTACCTCACTGTCATCAGTGTAGTATAGTTAGTTTTTTTACAGCTGGGTCTTAGGCTTGGGAACCTTAAGGTCGCATTTCCCTATTTTTTGATGCTTTAACCCTAATGGTTCATTAACAGTTTTTTGCAGATAATTTCCTAACTATTTGAGAAAGTATAATCGTAGGCTGAGGCCGGCGGGAAAATGAACAGAGGGTACTTGGAGCCGCCCACGCTTAAACTCAGCATCAGGAAGTGATGTCGCGTGGGCAGACCCCCTGGAAGACTGCTAGAAGAAGCTGCCATGTGACAGCGCCACCTGGTGGAACTCCCAAGTGTAATAACCTACTGCTACAGGGTAGTAACCTGTTTTTCTAGGGATGTGGATATGTTGTTCTATCCACACTTTCTGGCAGACTCCCAGCAGTTCTCTGGGAGGTGGGAGGCAAGGTGCACACCCCCTACTTCGAGAAGAGGGACTGGAGAACTGAGGTCCCAAAACCAGCATCCCGGCGTGACCTGAGGTCAATGTGGTAATGGGAAATGAACGCGTGTGCAGACTTCCAGGTATCAGCACTGCAGATTTCCTGGATAGGAAAATCCCTTGAAACAGTTACCAATTCAGCAGTATGGCGGGTGGAATGAGCCCTTAGCCCTACAGAAGGCTCCCTACCCACCAACCCATAGCAGAGATCAGAGATCAATGCAGGATGTGATCCACCTACCAAGTGTAGCTTCAACATAGGTCAACAGCTGGAGAACCTCTCCCTGAACTCCAGCAATGTGCTCTTTATAATAAGTGAGCAATCACCTCAGGTCCAAAGTATGGAGCATGTGTTCGGCCTCCGAGCTGACTGGTGAAGAACACTGGTACAGTCATCACCTGGTTCAGGTGAAACTTTGACACAGCCTTCAAGAGGAACTTTGGGTTGGGGTGTAGGACAACCTTGTCCCTGTGGAAGACCGGATAAGGAGACTCTACCGAGAGCGCCTGGAGCTCACTGATCCTTCTGGCTGACGTGACAACCACCAGGAAGGCAGTCTTCCACGACAGGTGAGAAGAAGAAGAAGAATCAGTATTTATATAGCGCTTTTCATACATCCAAAGCGCTTTACAAGCAATGCTAGACTGGTAGTGAAGTGACTGAATGTGTGGTGGCGGCCATATCGCACATCATCACCCACACACAGCCTGGATAATTGCATGAACCGGTTTATGGGAAGGGGAATGTTGGCCAGGACACCGGGAATGTTCCCTACTCTTTGCGAAGAGTGCCCTGGGTTCTTTTACTTCCACCTGGACACCCACCAGGACAACACCAGGATGGGTAGAAGGGACCTCGGTTTAACGTCTCATCCGAAGGACGGCACACCCCAGCAGTACAGCACCCCCCAATACTGCACTCGGATGCCAGCGATTTTTAGGTGCAAGTCCAATCCCGGTGTGGGACGAGAACCCACAACCTTCTGGTCCAGAGGCGGACGTGCTACCAACTGAGCCACGCTGACACCTACATGTGAGACATGTTACAACTGTGCATCGATTCGAATGGCTTGCCCATGAGCTTTGCCAAAACCAGCAACAAATCTTATGGTGGTGGTTCACGTACTGTAGAAATGTGGTCAAGGCCCTTGAAGAAGTGCCAGATCACCTTCTCCTGTGCCACTGCCTGCTAACCAGCCCGTGCCCAGTAAGCAAAGATGGCTGCCAGGTGCATCCTACGGGTCTTCGATCAAAGTCCCCTTTGGAAGAGAGCCCAAAGGTAGTCTAAAATGCTAGTCACCGGACAGGTCGAAGGGTCCAACCCCTTGCCCTGACTCCAAATGGAGAATCTCTTCCATTTGAAGGTGTAGCATTTTCTGGTCGATTCCTTGCAAGATGCCTCCACTACTGTGAGGACATTTTCAGAGAGACCCAAAGCCTGGAACTCTAGCCGCTCAGGACCCAGGCTGTCAGGTGCAGTGACTGAAGGTCCGGGTCGAGTACCCTCCTCTGACTGATGGAAAGCTGGTATGGGCGTGCTGGAGGACACCTCGGGAGCCTGTTGTAGAGGTTAAGGAGATTGGGGTACCAAAACTGGCAGGGCCAGTCTGGAGCTACCAGGATCACCTGTGCCTTGTCCCTCCTGACCTTGAGTAGCACCCTGTGGATCAAGGGAATTGGAGAGAAGGCATAAAAGAGGTCTGGGGTCCACAGCCTCAAGAAGGCATCCCCCCTGCGGCGAGCCCTGCTGATGGGGTGGGCACAAAACAACCTCAGCTTTGAGTTCTCCCTGGAGACAAACAGGTCCACCTGAACGGTACCCCACTGGGAGAACAGACTGTGAACCACCTATGGGTAGAGGGGCCACTCGTGAGATGCCTCGCCCACCCAACTGAAGGCATCCGCCAGCTGATTTGAGGCTTCTGCCACATGGATGGCTAGGAGATCTGCCTCCAGGCTGAGCATGAGGGTCCAGATGGAGAGAGCTTCCTTGCACCGAGGCAGGGAGTGCATCCCGTCCTACTTTTTAAGGTAGTACATGGTCGTGGTGTTGTCCATCTGGACCTGGACTACATGACTCAAGACAAACATAGCAAATGTGGTCAAGGTTAGCTGAACCGCTCGGAGCTCCAGCAGGCTGATGTGGCATTGGGACTCTTTGGGGGTCCAGAGCCCGAGGACTCTGTGTTTCCCCCAGATAGGCACCCCAGCCCGTCAGAGAGGTGTCAGTTGTCAGAATGACCATCGGGATCCCTTCCTGCAGATGTTCTGGGCCTAGCCACCACTGGAGGGCGTCCCACATCCTCTGTATCACAGTGACCAGCTGATTGAAGTGACCTTTGTGCCGAGGCCACTGGCTGGCCAGCTCCCATTGGAGGGCATGCATATGCCAATGGGCCCATCGGATCACGCTGGTGCAGGCCGTCATGTAACCCAAAAGGCACAGGAAGCCCTGGGCAGGGTGTAAGTATCCAACCCAAAATGATTGGGAAAAGGAGGAGAGAACCTCCACCCTGTCTGCCGGGAGCCGAGCTCTAGCTTGGCACGAGTCGAGCTCTGCCCTGATGAAACTGATCACCTGCGAAGGCACGAGTTCCAACTTGACCTCACTGACCAAGAGGCCAAGTTTGATGCAAATCTGGAGGGCCAGGTCTCTAGACTGTTCCACCTCCATCCTGGAGGGACCTATCAGCCAGTCGTCCAGGCAGGGGTACAGCCGGCCCCCTCGGCACCTCAGGTATGTTGCCACTACCACTATGCATCTGATGAAGACCCTGAGGGCCAAAGAGAAGCCAAAAGGCATGGCTTGGAATTCGTAATGGACTCCCGCTGCTCGGAAATGGAGGAACCTTCAATGGGATGGATGGATCGGGACGTGAAAGAACACGTCCGGAGCAAAGCCACATGTTTTGCTCTAGAGATGGTATGATCTGGGACAGAGTTACCATCCTGAAGGTGCAGAATCTGAGGAATTTGTTCAGGTCGTGCAGATCTAGAATGGGGTGCCAGCCCAGCCCCCCATCTGCTTTGGCACCAGGTAGTACCTGGAGACAAACCCTGGGTGTTCCGGAACATCTGACCATGACCCCCTTGTGGAGGAGCTGGGTAATGTCATCTGGAAGAGCCGACAGAGTGTCTGCGGACACCAAGTCCTTGGGCACGGGCTCAGCTTAGAGGGTACTGCTTGAATTCCTGGGGCAGACCCTGACTGACCACTTCGAGAACCTACCTGTCCGTGGTAACAGTGGACCAGGTGGAAAGAAGTGGTGCAGCCAGCCCCCCACAGGAGGACCCAGGGGAAATGTGACAGGTATGAGGGTGGCAACACCCATCCCATCACTGAGCAGGCTTGGAGGAGGATCCGGCCAAGGTCAGAGCCCCAGCCGGTGGCTCCACCACAATTGGCAGAGAAACCTGCTTCGGCCTAGGCAATGGTGTCTGAACTGACTCTGCTGGGGAAGAAATGGTGTCGACCAGCCCCACAGTGGGAGTCGGCGTTGGCCTTTCGGGTGACATCCATGTAATGGCCGGGGTGGAAAACTGTGTCGGCTTCGGCCTGGACAGAACCAACTGTTGCCACATCAAGTCTTCGTAGCGTCAACACAATTTCCGACAAAGCCTCTCCTCACCTGAGGATGACAAAAACGAGTAGTAGCGGTGCCACTTACGATGGTGTCAAGATCGAGACCACTGATGTTGGCAGGACCTGTGAGACTCTGAAGTCTAAGATGACCAAGACCTCAGCCATCGGTGGTGCCAACGGGGGGGGCCTCTGAGGGAGCCTGGGAATTCTGCGGCTCCTCCTGGTCTTGGTTGATGACCGGCAGGTCAGGCTCAGTAAGCTGGGCCATCGTCAGTGGTCACCAGCAGGACTGGAGTCCTGAAGAAAGAGTGGTCAGCCTCTTCGAATGACAAATGGTTTACAGGGTCGGAAAAAATATCAGCTGCATAGTCGGCTGGCGTCTCAGTCAACTGGTCTAACAGGGTTACCGTGAAACCAGCGGTCAAGGCTGTGGTTTCAACAGTAGTCGAAACCGGAGTTTCCTGTGAGCAGGAACTTTCTCAATCCCAGAAGCATCAACAGAGAGTCTTCTCTTTGTCTTTTCTGGACTCTTTCTTGTGGGAGTGAGAACTGTGCAACTTGGTAGGGCCCTATCCTTTAGTCAAGAGGGACTGGCACAGTTCCTTGAAGGAGGCCGAATAGCTGGAGCACGGCTGGAATGGAACAAAGGTCAAGGCAGAAGAAGATTGAGCAGTAGCCTGGACCGCCTCCTCTCTGAAGGCCTTGAGTTGTTCCAATTGCTCAGCAGACCTCGCAGCTGCAGAGACCACCTAATGGGCATCCTTCGATTTGACTGGCGGGTGTCATTTGTCCAGTCATCCCAACTTTAGGCGGGCAGCACGGTCGTCGAAAACATTCAGGTAAAATGAACGACAAAAGTCGCAGGCCTGTGGATCGTGATCATGACTCAAACAGTAGATGCACGTGGTGTAAGGGTCCATATGGGACATCTTCTGCCCGCAAGGGCACCAGTGAAACTCGGAAATAGTTTTGTCTGCCAGAAATGAAAATTACGTACCTACCGTAATTCTTGATCTTCTCTTGTATCTTCACCATTAGTTACTGCTTGGAGTTGGTGCGGGGCCACACCCTTCTGGGGAAGTTTTTGTTTTGTTTTTTTGAGTCGGCTCCAGCGGCGCTCGCCCGACGGCATTACAGTCATGCACAAAGGCGGCCGTTGGGTGCCGTCAGACTCCTCCTCCTTTCAGTTCTGGTAGCGGAGAGGTGAAAATAAAGGGTAAGAAAAAGGAAAGTGAGGCAAGAGAGCCGAGGGACAGAAAAAGGAAAGGATATAAAATGAAAAGGAATAAGCGGTAGAGAATAGACAGAGAAGAAGGATTCCTACCTAAGGGACACAGGGCCTCCTTTCGAGGCGGCTCTGGGGAGGAACAGAGAGAGGAGAGAAAGTAGAAGAAGAAGAAGAAAAGAGGCATGTTGAGAGGAGAACAGTGCCCATCAGGCATTGGTTGAGAGAGCTTACAGGCTCAAAACTAACAAGGAGCAAGTCCCAGTTGCTAGGACTGAGGGGAGGTTCAACCGAACCACCTGCACAGATCCGAAAGGGGGCAGACTCTCTGAACTCTCAACATGCCAAGTCCCTTCATCCTAGCTGAGGGCACGTAGACTGTCCGGGCAGAACCTGTTCCGGGTAGAGCGCCCACCCAGGAAGGGGACTAAGTCCCTTAGCACCTTAAGTGCTAACACAGTAGTGTATGGGAAAGACTATGTTGTCTCAAAGGCAGTTTTGTATGAAAGATAGAGTGGAACTCAGACTCCCTAAGGCAAGGCAAGCAGATGCTCAGAGCTGACAAGTTTAATCAGCAGCTAGAAGAGCTAAAATAATACCCACCAGGAGGATTCTAGACTTCGGCGAGGCCAAGACACAGCATGGCCTCTTAGGCTGTGAAAACTGCATAACCTGAAGAAGGTATTTTAGGAATCGCACCCTAAGGGCGGTCAGAAAGAGTTCCATCAGAATTTAGATAAAAGTACACCCATGTTCGTCCCTCTTTACCTTGAGGAAAAAAGGGAACCATTCATTAAGAATGGAAAACAAAATTTTTTTTTTTTGGGCATAAAGGCCAAGGAAGAAGAGGAGCGAGGCGGAGGGAGGCATACAGAAGGAGGCCACTGAGGGGAAGGTGGGTGGGTATCAGTAATGAATGGTGAAGATACAAGAGAAGATCAAGAATTACGGTAGGTATGTAATTTCATATCTTCCTTGTCAATCTTCACCATTCATTACTAACTGGTGATAAAGCCCCTTAGAAAAAGGGGTAGAACCCTGAGGAACAAGACCCCCAGCCTCCTGCTGGTGAAACAGAAGGGAAGACCCTGGACTAATCGAGAGAGAAGCCTATGGGGAGAGAGCTAGGAGGTGCCCCGAGGACGGGGAGATGGAGGAAGCCCCTGCAGTAATCTCCTAGCTCTGGAGAAAAAGAGACGGGTCCCCCGGAAAGCGGAGCGAATCACCCTACGCCGGGCCAGGGGTGACAACCTTGATAGATGAAGCCATGCCGTCCGCCTAATGCAGATCACTGTCCCTGGAAGCCACCTCATTGGTGTCATAAGATGCCCTTGCTTGGTGTCTTGCCAGCTCCAGGCCTATAGCAGAGAGGGCAATAGCCTGTCTGGTTTGCTTCGTATCAGGCTTTGATGCTAAGAGCTGAGAGAGCATCGACCACAGATGCCTACTGTAGCAGCAGGCGTGATGAGCCTGATGTGACTCAATGCAAGCCATCGCCTGCGGAGGAAGAGAACACTCTTCGCCCCACGGTCGAACTGTAGGGAATTCGAATCCGGTGGGCAGTCGTGTGCATAGCCGGGCGGCCCAGAGGAGTCTCTAGGTATACCAAACCTGAGGCGGGTTGGGAAGTACCCAGGGATTCGAAGGGGCACAATACCTAGTCGACAGTCTGCGGGGCTGGAGAAGGGGCAGCTGGCGACTGCCAGGAGCGGATAGGCGCCTCCTGGAGGATAGGCCAGGAAGGTACCACCAGGTGCTGGGCACTGAATTCTCCAAGGAATTCACGCGTCTCCCGTTCAGTATTGTCTCACCTAATGTAGGAGAGTCGAAGATCCCTCACCATCCTCGAAAGGAATCGCTGATATTCAGTGAAATCAGCATCGGAGGAGATAAGAGCAGAGGGTTCCTCTCCCTCAGAGGAGGGAGACGAGGATGATGGAGAGCTCGAGTGTCCAGAAGATTCTTGCGGCGGTGGGGATAGGCGAAAGACTCGCTCATTCATATACCTGACATATGAGGAAGGCCCGCAGAACCTCTGAACTGCTCCCAGGATAGCAGGCCCGTGGGACCGACATGGCCTGGAATAGGGGGGTGGCTGCAGAGGCACTGGAGATGGGCACCTCTGAAGAGGCAATTGTCCTCTGCTGGGGCTCTGAAATCCGGAGAACAGAGCCCGAGCTGGCGGATTCGGACAACAGCCCAGGTCATAAGCGGAACCCTGGGGATCGAAACCTGGAAGAGCCCAGAAGGGATCCTCCTGTGACGAACCTGGGACTGCATGGATCCAGAAGGGCAGTCCAGCTAGCCACGGAGGGACCCGGGGTCCAAGAGGAAAGGCGGGGCCCAGCGCTTCTGACTCCTAGCCCCAGTGGCGGCAGAGAGACCACGACGACTGCACACTGCCACTCGACCCCTCGGACTCAGGAGTGCCTCCTCCTGGACCCCAGCGTTCTCCACCCAGTGGCTGTAACAGCACCTGGGAGGTAGCTGTCACGAACCCCAGGAGAGAGAGCCCCTCCTCGCCCTCTCATACCCCCAGGACCCAGGACCACCCCTAGCCCGAGGCCTCAGGGGAGGACAGCAGCGTGGACAGCGGGAGAGGCCCGCTGTGCCGCCTTGCACCACATGCCACCGGGGACCCCGACTCTGAAGAGTCAGATTGCCAGGATGGGTCCACGTCCAAGTCATCAACCTCCGAAGAGGAAGAGACCAGCTGAACCACAATGCTAGCAACCTCGGGGGTTCCCGGAGAAACGGCGCCGAACAGCGCCGGTGCCAGAAGCGCGCGGGCGACCTCAGCCCACCCGTGCCCGCTAGGCCCGGCCCGGCTCCCATGGCGTCGGCTAAGCCCGAGCGTCGCCCCGGTGCGGAAACCCAGCCCAGCGCGCCGAGGCGAACCTGGCCTGTGGCGCCGGAGGGTCCACCGCTGCGGACCCAGCAGGCGCGGGCCTCGACACTGGGAGTCTGCACCTCCGAGGGAGGTGACTGCGGCGGTGTCCCCGCCCGGCCCAGGAGAAGTTACCAACAGTTCCTCCGACACCGCAAAAAGCTTCCTCTTGGCAAGAGAAGAAGCCTCCTCCTCCATGGACCGCATAGGCCGAGGGGACCGGAGGAAGGGCCTAGAGACCTTACCTGGGAATCCCTGGGGCCCGTCCCGAGAGTCGGCGGGGCCTTGCCGATCTTGAGCCCGGACTTGAGGACACGACAGTCCATGGAGAAACAGGCATCACTGCGTCCATATCATGGTTGGGTCCCAGGCAGCGGAGACAGACATCATGCCTGTCGAGGCGGAATATGCGGCCACAGGATCACCCGGCGCATAGGGGCATGGCCACCTTCGACTCGCTTTGCCCCAGACCTGACATGATCACGAGACTAAACAAGGCAAGAAACAGCAATAAGCGCTCGGCGCCGTCGACAGAAAATAAAAAGCGATCTTACCGGAGGCAGCGTCGGCGAGTCACTATGAAGAAGCGAGGAGTCTTGGCGTAGAAACCATTAACTACCGTTAACTACCGCACAGCAGGTGCAACCTCAGCAGCGAGGAGAAACAGAACTGAAATAGAGGAGGTCTACGGCACCCTAACAGCTCCTCGGCGCATGATGCAGTCGCGTCGGCCGAGGGCGGGTGCCGTTGAAGCCGACTCAAAAAAAAAAAAACTCTCAGAAGGGAAAGCTATCCGCACTAACTCAAGCAGTAATGAATGGTGAAGATTGACATGAAAGATATGTATTAGAACATCATATCCATATCCCTAAAAACTGACATTTACACGGTATCCCACAGAAAACAGAGAAATCTGAGAGCTGTGTAGATGAACACCAAATTAATACATTTTAACAAAACCAGCAAAAGGCCCATCAGTGGTCAACGCCCTTTGTACCCCGAAAATTTCAGAACAAAATCCAAACCATTTATTGACAGCGCAGTGACAAGAATGACTGGGTAAATCTTCCATTACAATGTTATCCAATGGGAAACAAAGCACACAATTTAACCCCACAGAACTCAAAAGCCAAGTAATATATTTTCGCCAAACCACCAATATGCACATCTGTGGGGCAAGCCCTTAGTATCCTGAAAATTTCAGCCCGCAATTCCAAACTGTTTCTTTGCTATGAAGTGACAAAGAAACAGCTATATAAAAAATCCTTTTTCGCAAATTACACAAAAGAATCCCTTACTGAGCTTCTTTTTCCACAATTTGCGGTAAAAGAAAAATCCTTTTTCTCAAAATGCGAAAAAGGATCCTGTTTTGAGGTTAAAGATTTCTGCAATCTGCAGTAAAAGATTTTCCGTGGATAAAACAAACATTTCTGGACCCTTTTAAAACAAACCAAAAAAAAAAAATCAATAAAATAATCCCAGATTGAGATTCCCTGGACACGATTAGGTAAACACAACTACTGGCATTTACTAAATGCCTCTATTATTTTTAAAATTTGTTTGCCTCGCTAAGCAAAAACAAAATGGAGACAGCACAAACAAGGATTCCACATCTGCGAACTAGGTTTCTGCATTTGCGATCAAGAATCCTAGTTCGAGCCTGACATCTAACTTTTCCCATAGGAAATAATGCAAAACTTTAAAATTAAATAACTTTGGAACAATTTAATATTTTTTCACCAAACCTTCAAAAGGCACCACAGTGACCCAAAACCTATATACCCTAACATTTTCAGACCAAAATTCCACACAGCTTTTGCACAATACAGTGACAAAGAATCTGACATAAAGTGGTAATTTACATGTTTTTTTGACACTCCGTATCTCCGCACCTACACATCCAACTGGAACAAAATGTGCCAGGTCACAACAGCTTTGGTCCCCGATAGCACATGCAAACTTTCATGCAATTCGCTTGAATGGGAGCGCAGTTATTAAAGTCCCAAATTTTCAGTTTAACATACAAGTGAAGATTTAACCCTACTTATAATTTGTATTTTTTTTTGTTTGTTTTTTTTATGACGCATACTCGTGTAATTTGTATTGTTTTTTGAACTGGGACCCCACTGCAAATGAGCATTGCTTTATCAGTTTCAACTCTGAAATAAAAATGAAAAACTTAAAAAATTAAAAGAAAAAGGATACGTCAAATTATATTAAAAAAATAAATAAAAAAAGATAAAGGAAGGTATATGCACCCTTTAACAGATGCCCTGGCACTTCTGTTTAGAGCCAGTTAGGAGAGGTACAGACAAGAGTACACACGTCCCTACTGGTGTGTGTGTGTGTGTGTATGTATATAAAAAAAAATTTATATATATAAAAGCTGCTCTGCTTTCATGGCTGTTACTTAACTTTTATTTTTACTAGTCCATTTTACAGAAATGTGTAATTGTACAACGTATTTACCCAAGATGGCCTAGATGTGATGCAAGACCTTGCATTCAGTGGGGTGCTGCCTCTGCCCATTTCTATGGCTGGGTGGGCAGCTTATTAGCTGCACTACACAGCAGAGCCCAGAAATACCATTTACCATGGGGTTATTAATGTCCCAGTCAGAAGCAGCATTTCTTGACTAAATGCATTGATTCAGTTTGGAATATTCTTATTAAGGACGAGAACTGGAAACAGAAAGTTCATTAACTGGTGGAGCCAGATCTGGAGACACACAGCTTGGGCAGAAGTCCTTCATATCCCCTACCCCAGTTTCCCTCCTACCCCCTTGAAGGAAACTGGTCAGTACAACTGATCAATCCAATATTATACAATGGCACTAGCTAATCTAGAAACCTGACTGGATGTTTTATCCGTAAGTAAATCCCAGTATAACTCGGGGATAAAGACCCAGTCAGCTGCATCTGCAAAATAATCAGTCCGGCCCCCGAAATTCGAAACAATAAATCAGCCATATTGAATCCCCCCAAAGTGCTTCACAATGAACAACATCTGAGTAGGCTAGTTTTCTGGCAAAATAAAGACAATTAAGGAACTTTTGCCAACCTTAACGTTTCATAAAAATGTAACATACTCCTCTGCACCCCCTCACTCCATGATCTGCAGTCCAAACCCACTGCGCTGGGATCCTATGAATCAAACAGTTTATCAAAGTAAAAAAACAGCTGAGCAGAATCATGGGAATAAGACATCGGAGCTGACCTTGTCCTGTTTCATGAATTTACTGCCCTTTTTCAACATTTCATGGACATGTCAGAGACTGAGATGAGCTAAGGAGCATTGACTCCCATGCGCCCGGCCATGGACGGTGCTGCAGCTCAGCTACTGGAGCGCTGGAGAGAGGAGAGTTGGGACAGATCGGGGGCCTGGCGGGCAGACATGACTCTTGGAGTAGCTCCCAGAACCGGCGAAAGGAGTAGCAGGAGTGCAGGACCTAGACTGAGGAGCTTCGAAACTCGAGTGGGAGGCAGTCCGGGACCCCAGCTATGGCGAGCCAGTGATGCATTTTGTACTGAATGCGACGTGAACCCAGAAGTACAGGCTCACAGACCGCAGCCCCCGTTAGTACTCGCACCAGGAGGGCTGTCAAACTGAACAGCAACTCAAGTGTAGCAGGCTCTCATTTTCTAAAAAACAAAGAAACAGACATGCCACCAACATCATCTCTGGCTGCCTGAATCTCTGGGGCTGGGTAGGCTCAACCATAACCGGACTACCAACAAGGCACCATTTAACACTGAAGAAGGATATTACAAAAAAAAAGCTATTAAAATAGTTAAAACAGTAAACTACACATGTAAATTTTCTTTTTTTTTTTTTTTTTTTTTAAAGGGGATATTGTATAAATGCAATAAACCACTCCAGGGTGTGGGTTATGCTGGGATTTACCCACTTCTGTCGTAGATTTGGTCATGAAACTGCACCACACCAGGCGTGGGTAAATCCAGGCATAACCCACACAGTCGTGGTTTACTGCTTAAATCATCAGATTATGTAAATCCCATGAAAAGCATTTCAGGCAGCACTAACTTGGGGCTACCAATTTGCAAGGAGGACTGGGGGTGGTAAATTGTGAAACAAAAACAGGAAGACGCTGATGCAGCAGCTGTGTGTGTGTGTGCGCGCACACAGACTCCATTGGTAGCACCAGCATTTCGAGTGGTTTGCTTCTCTTTGATGTAGGGGTTTAACTAAATACCAAAATGCTAATCGACAGTAGTAAACCTACAAGGCATGCACATGCCTCAGTCAGCCTCGGGTACAAGACCGATCTAGCCAAAGACAGGAATGCAGTAGGGTCTAGTGGCCAGAATTGCAGTCCGCCCAGCTGCAACATTTGGGGCAAGCTGGACCACACCGAAATAGAGAAGCTGCATCTCAGTAGGGTCCACCTGGGTGAATAAAATACACACACACACAAAAAAAAAGGGGCAGAAAGCCTACATCAAAATTATTTCACAAATGATAAAGCAGTTTTGTCCTAGGAGTTCTGAGGTCTGTAGTATTATGAGTTTTATTCCTGGTTAAAATTATTTTTTTCCCCCCATCATTTATTTCTCTGCCTTGATCTCAGCCTGCACCTATTGGACAGGCCCCACCCAGTCCCATCACCTACCTTCTCCAGGACTTCCCCTCGTGGAGTGCCTTCCCTGGCAGGGACTTCACAGGCCAGGCTGGTCGTCATCCTGCAGCAACCAAGTGGTTTTCTTCCCCTGGTCCCACCCCTTAGGACATGACTGGCAAGATGCTGGAGTGTACACTTATGCCTCGTCCCCCACCCCTCCAGTGTTTGCCCATTCTGCCCCGAGAACGTCTGGGTAGCAGTAGCAGAATGGCACCCTTCCCAGAGTAGGAATACGTACACTTGATGCTCGACTCTCCTCTTCCCAGCACTCAGTGCTCGTTCCCAAACTTGGGTCACTAGTACAGAGAGCAGTAGCACTAATGGTAGATTACAGTTTTGTTTTTTTTTTTGTTTTGTTTTTTTAAGTTGTGTCAAGGCTTGGCAGCTGCATGTTCTGAATTTTAGTCCTCTGCATCTGATGTACTGTTGTATGATGCGAGAAGAGTAACATTTGGCAACTGTGCTTTTCCAGTGTCTAACAAACAAGTCAATAATAGCATCAGCAGGACTCAGCTGAACAAAATTTCCCAAAATTGAAATTTCAAGACCTTATCTCCACCCCCCACCCCAATACTGAATCTTGTCCTTAGACAGCATTTGTTCCCACTGTTTACAAGTCCTGAAGTCTTAATCCTCTGCTTATGAAATCACAACCTGTTGTCATGGAAGTTATTCTGATATCAAAAAATACAGGTTACTCACCTGTAACAGGAGTTCTAGGAATGGTATATGTTGTTCATCCACACTGTCTGGCAGGTATCCTTGCCGCTTTAAATCTTGCCGGAAGGTCTTCAAGCTGGCTCCTCCCACCCACCCGGGTGGTAAAACTCTCGGCTCCGCCCCATGACGCCAGATCTGGCACACTGGAAGCTCAGGTTGTGCGTCGAAGCCGGGGAGGTCGGGTGGGTCGTGTGGATGAACAACATATACCATTCCTAGAACTCCTGTTACAGGTGAGTAACCTGTATTTCTAGGGACATGGATATGTTGTTCATCCACACTCATGGCAGACTCCTAGCAGTTCTCCGGGAGGAGGGAGGCAAGGCGCACACCCCCTACTTGGGGAATAGAGACTGGAGAACCGAGGCCCCAAAATGAAAAGTGCATTACCTACCGTAATTCTTGATCTTCTGAATGAGTCTCCCACTCATTCACACTAGTGGGATTAGCGCCCGGAGGCACTAGGACCATCGGGGACAAATTTTTTGCTGGAGGGTCGTAGCGAGACACGGTGCATGACAGCTGCTCAGCGTAATGACTATCTCGGCGCCGACCCTCCAACCGCCTCAGTACCTTTTTACCAAGGAGGTGCAGGCGCAACTAACGTAAAGAGTAAACCTAACATTAAAACAAGACATAAGATAGTCAATGCGACCCACGTAAGAAGGGTCAGCAAAAGTCCTCACGGCCTAAAAGATTTGAGGAGTGAAGACCAACACAGCGGTGAGCTAGGGGATGGAGGGTGGGCGTGTGAATGAGTGGTGGAGACTCGTCAAGAAGATCAAGAATTACGGTAGGTACATAATTTTCATATCTTCCTGGACATAAGTCTTCACCACTCATTCACACTAATGGGAAGTACCAAGCTGATAATCCCAAAAGGCGGCAGGAGAGCCAGAGCTCACGCGTCTAAGATAGAAAGCCCATTAAGGATAGTTCTGCGAATGCGGAATGTGCCTGGCATGAACATCCAGTGCATAGTCATACTTGAAGGTATGCACTGAGCTCCAGGTGGCGGCGTTGCAGATATCTGCAATTGGAACATTGCAAATTTCCGCTAGGGATGCCGCGACCGCCCTAGTAGAGTGAGCGTACACTCTGCCTTCTAATTTAACTTGAGCCATGGAATAGCAATGTCGAAGGCATGCCACTAACCATGATGAGATGCATCTGATAGCGACAGGTTGACCCAGCCAGGTGTCGCTGAAAGAAACAAAGAGTTGCTGAGTCTTGCGAACATCCTTGGTTCTATCTAAATAGAACCGCAAGGCTCTCTTAACATCCAAGGAATGAAGAGCTCGTTCCCCTTCATTTTGGAAATTAGCGAAGTAAGTGGGAAGTACCAGAGGTTGGTTTAGATGGAATTCTGACACAACCTTGGGAAGAAATTTAGGATGAGTACGGAGAACTACCTTGTCTTTATGGAATACAGTATCAGGAGGGTCCGTAACCAGGGCATGTATCTCAGAGACCCTGCGGGCTGAGGTAATGGCCACCAGGAAGCAGTCTTCCAGGTAAAATTTCAGCTCACAGGTAGCTAGGGGTTCGAAGGCGTCCGGTGAGCATGTCCAGCACCTGGTTAATGTCCCAGGCTGCAACTGGACTGCTAACAGGGTCTGGTATGAAGAATCATAGAAATCTCTTCACCATAGGTAACTGAGCCAGAGTCAAGGACGAAACCGGCTCATGGAGCAGCTGAGATGGCACTAAGGTGAACTTTAACTGTGGAGTACTGAAGACCTGAGCTAGATAGGTCCAAAGATACTCCAGAACCTTGTCAGGAGGACAGGAAAAGGGATTCAAGAGGACTTTGCACACCAGAGAAAGCGTTTCCATTTGAAGGCGTACGTTTTCGGGTGGCTGGCTTCGAGCAGCCAGAAGGATGTCCGAGACTCTCGAGGCGTTGAACCGATTCACTTCTATCTCTCAGGAGCCAAGCATGAAGGTGAAGTGATTTCAGGTTAGGATGGACCAACGAACCCTGGGTCAAAAGATTGATTTGCAAGGAAGTGGTCTCAGAGGCTGCCAACATACTGTTGAGTAGGAAACCATAGTTGCGAGGCCAGGAGGGAGCAATGAGAATCATCTTGGTCCCTGAGACTCGAACTTGAGGAGTACTCTCTGGATCAGAAAGCGGTGGAAAGAGAAAAAGCGTTTTGTCCACGCAGCCTGAACGCATCCTGACAGAAAATGCCAGGCCCTGGATTTCTGGAGCAGAAGAGAGGCAGTTTTGCGTTGAGTGGGGATGCAAAAGGTCCAGGTCTGGAGTTCCCACTCTTTGAACAGAGACCGAGCTACGGCTGGGTCGAGACCACTAGTGAGGTCTGCCTCCGTTCTGCTGAGGTGATCTGCTAGGTCGTTTTGTATACCTGGCAGATAAACCGCTTGAATCAGAGACTTGTGCTCCAAGCACCACTCCCACACCCTCATTGCTTCCATGCAGAGGGGATAAGAATGAGCACCGCCTTGCTTGTTGATGTAATACATCACAGCTTTGTTGTCCGTTTGAAGGAGAATGTTCTTGTGACAAAGGACATCCTTCAGAGCTCGGATCGTATAGAGGACCGCTCTCATCTCCAGGACATTTATGTGGAGATGAGTTTCGAACCAAGTCCATACACCTTGAGTGTGGAGGGAGAGACAGTGAGCTCCCCATCTCATTAGCGATGCGTCTGTGGTGATGGAGATCTGATGATCCGGAAGAGCAAAGGGGAATCCTTCCAGGAGATTGCTCTCTTGAGACCACCAGGTGAGAGACCTTTGAAGGGGCTGCGTCACCCTGATGGGATAAGACTGGGGTGAGAGGTCGGAGACCACTGGTGGAGAGCATCCATTGGGTGGTTCTCATGTGCAAGCGGGCCAGGGTACAGTGAACACCGAGGGCGCCATGAGACCCAACATGCGTTGCATCGAGGAGCGCTGTAACCGATTGGTTCTCCCGATGTAGCGGGCCATCCGAAGGATGTCGAGTCTTCTGTCCTCTGGAAGGAAAGCCTTGCGGAAGAGGTGTCTAGAAGCATCCCTAAGAAAAGGAGCCTCTGGGAGGGCTGCAGTTGAGATTTTTCAAATTCAGCAGAACTCCCATGGGCGATAGAAGACAAAGTCGTTTGCCGACTCCAAGTCCCTTCCTGAGATTTGTGAGAACTGCACAACACTTTGTAAAACTCGCGGCGCCGAGGATAGCCAAAGGCAGGACTCTGAACTGATAATGTTGACCCAAAGCTACAAACCTGAGGAACTTCGGTGGGTCGGGTGGCAGGGATATGCTGGTAAGCATCCTGCATATCAGAGGCCAGCCAGTCGTGCTGATGCAGCAAGGGTAACAGGGTACCTACGAAATCATTTTGAATTTCTCCCTGGGGAGGAATTTGTTCAACTTTCTGAGGTCTAGGATGGGGCGCATCCCCCCAGATTTCTTTGGAACCAGAAAGTAATGGGAGTAGAACGCTGTGTTCCGCAGATGCGGGGGCACCAGTTCTATTGCCCTGTTGTTCAGAAGGCCACGGATCTCAGCGGTGAGGAGGTCTGACTGAGAGGCCGACAACCTGGGTTGTCGTCTGGGAGGACAATTCGCGGGGGTTTCCAAGAAATTGAGAGAATAACCCTCGCGAATTATCCGAAGGACCCATTTGTCCGAAGTTATGGACTTCCACTGGATGTAGAAGTACATCAGACGACCTCCCACCGGAGGAGAAAGTTCCACCTCGGGCAGTGTGGATGGAACTTGGGCCAAGCAACTCATAAGGTGGCGCTGGGGCTTTAGGCCCTAAACTCTCTCTACATCTTCTTTTGAGGTTGGGCAGGTTGGCTTTTATGGAAGCTTCCCTGCCTCTGCCTCGAAAGGACTGACACTATGAAACTGCGTCTGTTCACATGCCCGAGGAGGGGCAGGTGGAGGTCTGGCCAATTTAATGGCCGATCTAGTCTTCTGAGTGGCCTCTAAGGCTTGCTCCACCTGAGGGCCAAAGAAGGAGCCATCAAAGGCAGCGCCATTACCTGCTGCTGAGCATCGTTCGTGAAGCCAAATGCGCAGCCAGGAATGGCGCCGAGTACAAATCCCTGCAGCTGCTGAGCGAGAAGCAGTGTCGAAAGCATCCATGGCGGCTTTGACTTGTTGGTTATTGGACTCAATACCTCTAATAACGGTCAGAAGAAGCTCTGACTTGGAGTCAGAATCTGGAAGAGCTTCAACCATTCGTTTCATAGAGTGCCACAGGATATACTCATACTGAGAAAAATAGCCTTGATAACTGGCAATATGCATACTTAGAGTGGAGGCAGCAAAGACTCTCTTACCTAATGTATCAATCTTACGAGACTCTTTGTTAATAGGTGAGCTGTAGTAGTTGAGGAAGAAACGACCTTGTCATTCTCTGCCAGGACTACAATAGGATCCATAAAGGCTTGGGATGCCAAAATAGGACAATCCTTGGGAGCTGAATACTTCTTATCAATGGATTTAGCCACTGAGGGAATAAGAGCAGGATTATTCCATACCATTTGAGACAGCGTCTCGAAGGAAAACTGGATCGGAGGTCAAATCCGTAGGGATCTCCGAGCATGAAGGTACTGGAGTCTTAATATCTTCCCAGGATCGATGTCTGTAGTCTGGAGAGAAGAGTGGATCTCAGGTTCTTTCAACAGAGACTTAAGGACAGGTCCTCGACCACAGGCTCTGTAGCAAAGAAAGATCCTGTTTCCTCCACTTCATCACCCAACGAAGGTCTGGGTCAGGCTCAACATCATCTCCTGATGGTCCAGGAAGGACTGTTTGGACAGGAAAGGAGTGAAAATTAGGAGGAGGAAATAGCAGAAAAACAAGGAGGTCCCGAGGGCCCCAGCTGAGGCGGCAAAAGCAGGCGAAGAGACCGGCACCAGGGAGGCGCTGGCGCTCGACCTGCCTGGACTCTGCAGCGGCACCCAAGGCCCAGCGCGTGGGCCGGCCGCCAGATCCGGCAACACCGCCCGGCGGTGCCGCCAAATCGCAGCGGCGCCCGCGAGATGACGCGCCCGCCAAAACCCTTGACACCAGCTTGCACCCGACAGCCAACAGACCCTGCGGAGCGCCGGAAAAAGCCCAGGAACCTGGAAAGCAAGAAGGAAAAAAACAGGAGATAAGAGGCATCGGTGTGGCCCTGGCACGCAACCATGTGAGGGACACACCAAAACGCGAGTCGCTGGCACGAAGAAAGGCGCCGCGCAACTAGGAAGGTCAACCGCCCTACCTGATCGCGGAGGGCCGGGGCTCGAGGCAACCGAGCCAGGCAGAAGAACCAACCTCAAGCCCTTCGCTCCCATAAGGCGGCCCACTGATGAAACTGCTCATCTGGGCCCTACCTATAGGCGGGAGGGCTCCGATGTCGGGGCGACAATTACGGAAGTTGGCGACTCCGAAGAAGGAGACCGGCAACCAACAGCGATAACCGACCGTCGGACGCAGACATACCAGAGGCGACCTCGGTGATGCTTTCTCTTTTTGACCTGGGGCCAAAGAAGAGCTCGAGGCGAGCGGTGCCGAAATACGACCATTTATTTTTATGCGGCAGAGGACCGCTCATCCCCGAGCATCGGACTGACCGTTAGTCGGAACCCGCTTCTGAGGAGAAGGCTGACGGACCAGCCGGCTGACTGAACAGCTTTCATCAGAAGTCTCCCTACCGTCACCTGACCTGCTCATGGTCGGACTCCGTCCAGTAGGCGAGACTTCTTCAAGTAAGATTAAATTTAAAATATAGAAAATTTTACAAAATAGAATAAAATTAGCGATACTACTATCGTGATAATGTTACAAAAAACAAACTGAAAACTATCGCTAGTTTGAAGTTTGACTCTGACTGGTAAGACGGCGTCGTCACTGAAGCACGCCGACGGCAGGAAAAAGGAACTGAGGCGGTTGGAGGGTCAGCGCCGAGATAGTCGTACTGCTCGAGCCGCTGCTCATGGCGCCGTGTCTCGCGGTGCGTCTCGCGCCGACCCTCCAGCAAAAGTTTGCTCGATGGGTCTAGTGCCTCCGGCGCTAATCCCACTAGTGTGAATGAGTGGTGGAGACTTATGTCAGGAAGATCCAGCATCCCGGCGTGACTCAAGGTTGATGTGGTAATAGGTGATGAAGGTGTGTGCTGACTTCAAGGTAGCAGCCCTGCAGATTTCCTGGATAGGGACGTCCCTGGAAGCAGCCACCGATGCAGCAGTATGGCGGGTAGAATGAACTCTTATCCCTCTGGGAGGCTCCATGCCCGCCAACTTATAGCAGAGATCTATGCAGGAGGTGACCCACCTGCCTATCGTCCGCTTGGCTGCAGGTCTGCCAGGTGCGGCTTCAGCGTGGGTGACAAACAGCTGGCGAACCTCTCCCGAATTCAGCGTGCGCTCCTTATAGTAGTGGCGCCCTTCTAGGGTCCAGAGTATGGAGCCTATATTGACCTCCGAGGTGTGATTGGGGTAGAACACCGGCAGAGTCAACACCTGGTTAAGGTGAAACTCCGACACCACCTTCGGAAGGAATTTCGGGTGGGGCGCAGGACAACTGTCCCTGTGGAAGACCAGGTAAGGAGACTCGATGCAGGCGCCTGGAGCTCTCCCATCCTTCTGGCTGGCGTGATAGCCACCAAGAAGGCGGTCTTCCACGACAGGTGAGAGGTTCACACCTGTGCATTGGTTGAATAAGCGCCCCATGAGCTTTGCCAATACCAGCAGTAGATCCCACGGAGGTGGAGGTTCGCACCGGAGGAAATGTGATCAAGGCCTTTGAAAAAGCACCAGACCACCTTCTCCTGCGCCACCGACTGCCTCCTGGCCCGCGCCCGGTAAGCAGAGATGGCTGCCAGGTGCACCTTAAGGGTCGTCGACCTAAGCCCTTGCTGAGAAAGGGACCAAAGGTAGTCCAATATGCTCGCCAAGGAACAGAAGGAAGGGTCCAGGCCCTTGCCCTGGCACCAAATGGAAAATCTCTTCCATTTGAAGGCGTAGCATTTTTCTGGTCGACTCCTTACGGGACGCCTCAACTACGTTGAGGACCTCGTCGGAAGGACCCAAGGCCTGGAACTCTAGCTGCTCAGGAACCAGGCCGTCAGGTGCAGGGATTGAAGGTCCGGATGGAATACCTTCCCCTGATTGACTCAGATCAGGTCCGGGCGAGCTGGAAGCTGCCTGGGAGCCTGGAGCTGAGGCTGAGAGATCTGGGTACCAGTACTGGCGGGGCCAGTCTGGGGCTATCAGAATCACCTGCGCCTTGTCCCTCCTTGCTTTGAGAAGCACCTTGTACATCAAGGGGAAAGGCGTAGAAGAGGCCCGGGGTCCACGGCCTCGAGAAGGCATCCCCCTGCAGCGAGCCCTGCTGAGGGGGGCGGGCATGGAACAGCCTCAGTTTCGCATTCTCCCTGGAGGCAAACAGGTCCACCTGAGGTGTGCCCCAATGGGAGAATAGATCTTGTACTACCTCCGGCAGGAGAGACCACTCGTGGGACGCAGCCCCTATCCGGCTTAGGGCATCAGCCAGGGTGTTGGAGGCTCCTGCCACGTGAATGGCTAGGAGATCCGCCTCCAGGCTGCGCACGAGTGACCAGATGCAGAGAGCTTCCTTACATAGAAGCATGAAGCGCGTCCCGAACTGGCGGTTTAGATAGTACATGGTCGTGGTATTGTCCGTCTGGACCCGAACCACTTGACCCGAAGAAGCAGAGCAAAGGCGGTGAGAGCTAGGCGGACCGCTCGGAGCTCCAGCAGGTTGATGTGGCATCGGGACTCAGCGGAGACCAGGGCCGTCGCTCATGTTCCCCAGATGGGCACCCCAACCCATCAGAGAGGCATCGGTCGATGGGAGACCGTCGGCTCGGGCGTAAAGCAGGATGCCCTCCTGCAGATGAACTGGAACGGTCCACCACTGGAGAGCGTTCCACATCCCCTGGGTCACCGTCACTAGCTAGTCCAATGGATCGCAGCGTTGGGACCACTGGCTGGCCAGCCCCCACTGAAGGGGGCGCATGTTCCAGCGGGCCCAACGGACCACGCTGGTACAAGCCGCCATGAGATTCAGGAGGTGCAGGAAGTCCCAGGCAGGGCACAATTGCCCAACCAGAAATGACTGGGCAAAGGAGGAAAGAACCCTCGGCCCTGTCCACCGGGAGCCATGCTCTGGCTCGAAGAGAGTCGAGCTCTGCCCCGATGAAAAGAATCACCTGCTTTGGCTCGAGTTCCGACTTGGCCTCGTTGATGAGGAGGCCGACCTGAGAGCAAACCTGGAGGGCCAGATCTCTGGACCGCTCCACCTCCTGTCTGGAGGGGGCTGCTATCAGCCAATCGTCCAGGTAAGGGTAAACCGGACCCCTCGGCGCCGCAGGAATGCTGTCACCACTGCCATGCATTTGGTGAAGACCCTGGGAGCTGGAGATAAGCCGAAGGGCATGGCTTGGAACTCGAAGGATCCCTCCGCTCGGCAGAAGGAACCTCTGATGTGACGGACGGATAGGGGACGTGAAAAACGCATCCTGCAGGTCAGAGAGCAGAACCACATGCCGTGTTCAAGGATGGTATTATCTGAGCCAAGGTGACCATCCTGAAGGTTCGAGACCTTAGGAACTTGTTTAGGTCGTGTAGGTCGAGAATGGGCGCCAGCCCCGTCCGTTCGGAACCAGGAAGTACCTGGACACGAACCTGGGTCTGAGGAGGGTCCGCCACCTCTCTGATCACCTCCTTCTCGAGGAGGAGAGCGATGTTGGCTCGGCGAGGCGACAGCGAGCCGGACCCCAAGGCCCCCCGAGGTGCGACGGCTCTGAAGGGTGGGGCCTGCTCGAACTCCAGAGGCAGGCCCTTTCCCACCACCTCCAACACCCACCAGTCTGTGGTGATAACGGACCAGGCGGAAAGAAAGTGATGAAGCCGCCCCCCCCATGGGGGGCACCTGGGGTAAGGTGATGGGGTTGGGCGGCGACACCCCTCAAACCCTCACTGGGCAGGATTGGAGGAAGGACCAGTCGAGGGACCTCCAGGGCCTGTACCTCCCTGCTTCCTGGAGGAGGGAGCCGAGGGCTTGGGTTTGGGAGGCCAAGCTCGAGCCTGCTGGCCCTGACGTTGCTGGGCCGGACGTGCCGTGGGCGCAGAGGGACGAAAGGGCTTAGGCTGTGGTCTACAGCCTTTGTCCTTCTGTGCGGATGAGACAGAGTCCAAGGTAGCATTGGACTTCTCGATCCTCTGTAGGTGACCTTCCACCCCAGGGCCGAAGAGGTCGGTCCCCAGGAAGGGGACATCCGCCAACTTGTGCTGGGTATCCGAAGTGAAGGTGGATATCCTCAGCCATGTCCGACGGCGCATAGCCACTGCGGCCGCTACTGACCTGGCACATGAGTCTCCAATGTCCAGAGCAGTCTGAAGCTGCTGTTTGGCCACTGCCCTGCCCTGGTCCTGCACCTGCCTAACCGTGGTCTGCAGGTCCGCCGGAAGATGAGGAACTACCTCGTCCAGGGAGCCCAACAGGGCATGAGAGAAATGTGCCATAAGTACGGCCGAACTGGCCTGACGAAGGCCGAGGGAGGACGCAGCGTAGACTTTGTGCCCGGCATGGTCAATTTCTTGGACTCCTTGTCGGAAGGTTGTCCGCGTCCTAAGCGTTCGGCGGCGCGGCTGTCAGTAACTACCCCTCGGCTGAGGGTGTTCGAAAAACCGGACAAGGAACGGTAGGGACCGCATACTTCCTGGCCATCCTGGCCGGGCGCAGGACAGGAAGCAGGGCGCTGCCAGAGCTCCAAGGCCGGGCCCACTATGGCCTCGGCCACCGGAAAAGCCTCCGTAGGGGAATCTCCTCGGTCCAGTATCTCCATGAGGGGATACCTGGCCCGCTTAGACAGGTTCGAGCTTCATCCCGGTGGACTCCGAGATGAGCCGAAGCAATCCCAGATAGGACGAAGGGCTATCGTCCATCGACTGACCTCCAGAGGACTCCAAGTCTACTCGCCTGGAGAAAAGGGAAGAATCGCCGTTGGACTCTGAAGAGTCCGCAAAGAGCTGCCTCGGGCCTGAGCCACCCTCCACCTGCAGAGGTCGATCGAGAGTGAGGGCGACAGACAGCCTATGGGGCAGTCCCTGAGCCGACTGAGAATTCTTGGTCGGAGCCCCAAATAACAGCTGTGGAGACGGAGGTTCCACCAGAATCGGTGGAGCAGCTGGTTTTGGCCGAACAACCGGCCTGGGAACAGGCTCCTCGGGTAAGTCGAGGGGTTGTTTCGGCCGCTCCGGTGACAGCCACTTAATGGCCAGGGAAGGCGACGGTGTCAGCTTGTTCCCGGTCAGAAGGAGCTGTTGCCACATGAATCTCGTACCGTCGGCGTAACCACATCGAAGTCTCCCTCGTCCGAGGAGGAGGCGAGGGCAGTGGCGGCGGGCGCTTACAGCGTGTCGAGCGAGACCGCCTATGACGGCGGGATCGGCTGGACCGCGAAGAAGTCCGAGACCAAGACCGAGAACCTCGGCTTTTCCGAGGGCGATGCAGGGAGGGGACGGGGAACCGGCTCTCCCCTCGGCTCGGAGGGTTCACCCGAGGGCTCCGGAACCGGAGGCACTGGCAAGCCCACGGGATCCTCAACTCCCACCGGGGGAACCGGGGAGAGAGGATTCTCGGCTTCGCTGGTCGACAACCCGTCCAATGGGTCGAGAAAAATCTCGACTGCGTCGACGGGAGTCTCGGTCAACTGGCCTGACGGGGACACCGTGAGACCAGTGGCCGAAGCCGAACGATCGACCGAAGTCGATGGCCGACAACTCGGGGAGAGGGACCTTTCCCGCTCCCGAGAGCGTCGACGGAGGGACTTACCCTTGTCTTTCTTTTTGGACCAAGAAGAAGGTCCAGCAGGCGTTGGTCCCTCTCCCTTAGTGGAGAGGGACAGACAAAGCTCCTTAAAAAAGCTGTATAAGAGGAACCCAGGGAGGAGGCGGGATAAATGCCGCGGACGAGGAAAGATACAGCCAGCAGCCTCCTCTTTGAGGCGATCATGCTCTAGCTGACCCACCGAGCCCTTCGCCTTGAACACAGACGGGCCTCTTTTGGACTTTACGGAGGAAAGCGTTTCTCGGGACGCCCCAGTTGTAAGCAGGGCAGCACGGTCTTAGGGCGATAGGCTGAGAAGGAAGAGCACAGGTCGCAAGCCTGCCGGTCGTGCTCAAGGCCTAAACAGTAGACACACGTGGAGTGCGGATCTGTCCGAGACATCTTCTGCCCGCAAGGGCATCTCCGAAACCGGGAGTCAATTTGTCCATCGCAGCCGCGAGGGATAGAAGACCAAAGTCTAGAAGTGCAAAAACTTTTAAATTCGCAAAACCGAAGAATTAGGAACCAGTCTTGTACGCAGAGCATTAGCGAGGAACCTGAGCTTCCAAGCGGTAAGGAAGATCTGGCGTCATGGGGCGGAGCCGAGAGTTTTACCACCTGGGTGGGTGGGAGGAGCCAGCTTGAAGACCTTCCGGCAAGATTTAAAGCGGCAAGGATACCTGCCAGACAGTGTGGATGAACAACATATCCATGTCCCTAGAACCGAGGATTACGATGTCAGTGCAGTCATATGTAAGGACATATTAAGTCTAAGGGGGAAATGAACCTATATTCACAGAAATATCTTTAATAATAAGGAATGGAATCCCAAGAAACTCAGTGTTTTTTTTTTTTTTTTGTCCTGCTGCTATCGAATTTCACTTTTGGGCAGGAAATATGAAAATTTCTTGAATGAAGTTTTGAGAGTGGGCAACTATAGCCTGTACCCTCCACCCCCAACAGTCAGCGACTCTCCTCTTTAACATAGTCTTTCTCCACTAGGCCAATATGGACAGTACATCTCATTTTTGTGTTGAAATGTGCTGCTCCTTTCACTCATTGTACAAATGGCTTGGCTCACCGGCAACTGATAGTTCTTCACAATACCTGCAGGAAGGGGCCCTTCCAACATGCCTTGTTCCTCTGTTTCCTCTTCCTCTGGCTCAGACACCACTTCATCGGCACATGCTGTGTTCTCTTCTCCATTCACGGAATCACTCAAGTCATGCTTGGCTGCTCCCTTCCCAGTCTTTTTCTTCTTCTTGGGTTTGGGTTTAAACTGGGAGTTTCTTTTCATCTCCAGCTCAGCCTGCTTTTTACCTGTGAAAGTTTGCAATTCAAAGTTTTACATTCAGAACTGAAGGATTTCCAACCCTGGAACCACAAACATTTTTAGAACAGAACAACATTACTGAGCCCTTTGTACCTGTTCCATAGTTAAAGGTCACTATAAATAGAAAATGTCCTCTGTGCTTTTTAACTGCTGATGTGTGTTTATAAAAAATACTCTTATATTTTAAAAAATTATGTTGCTCTTTGCTGTTAAATTGTGTTTTTTGGCCATTGCTGCCTTTTCTTTCGAGAGTCCAGAGCCACAGCATTGCACAGGAAACAGTATGATGTCATTTTAGTTACACTTCCTGCTAAAAACAGGCATTCTGAAACCCCTGGCAGATAAAAATGAGTCATGTTATTAAAAGTTCATACCACTATAAATCACTAACATAATTTCAGCCAATCGGGGATTGAATCACCAGCCCTCTTATCCTGTGTACAGATGTACTGTGCACGGAATGTGGCAATGAAGTAATCCACTGAGAGAATAGCGTTAGCGACATGCACTTTTTAAATTAAATTAAAAAAAAATAGAATGGAAACCTTATTATAACTAACTGAAGCTAACTTAAGTAATTCATGCAAGCAATAACACATGACGAGTTGTGGCTTATCGCCTGGTAACGGCATGTCCAGGGGTGTACTAAAGCATGAGGCGCTTGCGCAGAGTGCCTTATGCCACCAGGCGTGCTCTTATCAGGCGATAAGAAAAAATTACTCACCTTAGTAATTGTGTTACTTCTAATGGAGTCTTGCTGTAGTCTGACTAACTGCAGTTAGCTCCAGCCTTTAAACTGCCCCGGAGAACAAAGGGTTAACTTTCTATGCCTAGCATAGAATGCTGAGCTCGAGCTCCGTTGAGGCCTCTGTCTGCAGCCCTCTGAAACTCAACCGTCAGATTCTTACAAGCAAAAATTCACTAACTACACTATGTGGAAATTGTAAAATTTTTACTAGCCAACTGGCAACAAGAGTTTTGGATTCCCAAAGAAGATTCAAGTTAGGAAACCAAAAACCAATCCAAAAAAAGGATAACAATACAACAAAAACCAAACAAAAAGGGGGAGGGTATGAAGAAGCACCTCTGGGGTACAACACTGCACCTGCCCACCCACTTCCTAAAAACCAGGTTCTGAGAGGGGAGGCAGGGAGGGAAGTCAGAATACAGCAAGACTCCATTAGAAGAAACACAATTACTAAGGTGAGTAATTTGTTCTTCAAACATGAAGTCTTGCTGTATTCTGATTAACTGCAGACTACCAAGCAGTACCTCCATGGAGGAGGGAGAGAACCTACTTTGGGAATAGGCTCTGAAGTACTGTTGTGCCAAACCGAGCATCACTCCTAGCCTGGATATCCAGAGAGTAATGCTTGGTAAAGGTATAGACTGTTTTCCAGGTGGCTGCTTGACAAATTTCTAAGAGAGGGATGTCCCTGGCAGCAGCCAGGGAAGCACCTGTATCTCTTGTAGAGTGAGCCCTCAGGCCTGAGGGTGGAATCTTTCCCAGTTTCTCAAAGCAGAATTGTATACAAGACACAATCCACCTGGCAATAGTTCTTTTGGTGGCAGGTTTGCCCTTTCTCACTTCTCCATAAGCGAGGAACAGCTGGAGGGAATCAAACCTGTAACCCTTGGTATGCTCTATGTAGTAGCTAAGGGTTCTTTTAACATCTAAACTGTGTAGCCTCCTCTCTCCTGAGGAAGAATGATCAGTGAAGAAGACGGGGAGAGACAGACTGATTCAAGTGGAAGTCTGAAACCACTTTGGGCAAGAACCTCCTATTCGTTCGAAGGACCACTTTATCCCTATGAAAGGAGATAAAATCAGGTTCCACTGACAGGGCTTGCAGTTCACTGATACGTCTGGCAGAGGTAATAGCTACCAAAAACACAGTTTTCCAAGTCAAGTACTTAAGCTCTGCTGAGGACATAGGCTCAAAAGGAGGTTGCATAAGTTGAGCGATGCAAACATTTAAGTCCCAGGCTGGGGCAGGCTCCCTAAAGGGAGGACTAGTATGAAGCAATCCCTTGAAAAATTTACAGAGCACAGGATGAGATGATAGTGAGGAAGACTTCCCCACTGACAGAAAAGCAGAAACAGCTGATAAGGGTACCTTGAGAGTAGCAGGTCTGAGGCCTAGGCCATTCAGATGGACCATATAATCCAGAACTGTAGGCAATTCAGCAGTGTCTGGAGAGATATGCTTCTTGGAACACCAAATGCTGAATCTCTTCCATTTGGAGTTATGGGTCTTTCTGGTGGCGGGCTTTCAAGAGGCTTTGAGAATATCCAGGACCCCCTTAGACAGATGCAAATCTGCATAGTCTAACTCTTCAAGAGCAATGCCTTGAGGTTGAGAGACAGAAGATTGGGGTACCAAATCCTCCCCTGAGAGGAGGTTAACAGGTTGTAATTCGTGGGAAGAGACAGGGGAAGATGGACTGCTAGAGACAGCAACAGGGGATACCAAGGTTGTCTGGCCCAGTCTGGAGCAATCAGAATCACTTTGCAAGGTTGTGACCTTATCTTGATTAGAACTTTGAACAGTAGAGGAAATGGGGGAAGGCATACAGAAATTTCCCTTCCCAGTTCAGAATCAGAGCATCCAGAGGGACTGAGCCCAAGACTGGGGGTCTGCAACAAAAGAGAGGAAGTTGGTGGTTGTCTGGGGCTGCAAAGAGATCTATCTCTGGAGTGCCCCACCTTGAAAAAATCACTTTCAACACCAGAGGGTCCAGGGACCATTCGTGATGGCCCTGGGAGATCCTGCTCAGTGCATCTGTTAGCACATTGTCCTTCCCTGGGAGGTGGACTGCTATCACAGAGGTCTGCAGGGAATAAGCCAGAGACCACAATTTCATGGCTTCCGTGCACAAGGCCATGGACCGAGTGCCTCCCTGCTTGTTGATGTTCCACATGGTGGTGGTATTGTCTGTTCTGACCTGAACCACCTTGTTCTGCACTGACTGAGAGAAAGCCTGCAGGGCTAGAAAAAATGCCCTGAGTTCCAGGAGATTGATATGGAGAAGGGATTCCTGAGGGGACCACAGTCCCTGGGCAGTGAGGGCCCCCAGATGGGATCCCCACCCCCAGAAGGGAAGCATCCGTGGTAAGGACCACTGAATGAAACTGACTGACAAATGGAACCCCTTGCCTTAGATTGCCCTGATCCTGCCACTATTGAAGAGCTTGGATCAGAGTCCGAATCACTGGAATTAGTTTGGTAAGGGGATCTTTCCTTTGGAACCAAAAGGCCCTCAAATGGAACTGAATGTCCCTCATCTGGAATCTTGCCCCTTGGACCACTGCTGTAGAAGCTGTCATGTGGCCCAAGAGCTGAAGGAAATGCCTTGCTGGTCGGGATACCTGAAGGCTGACGGAAGAAGCCAGTTCTATATGAACTCTTGCTTTGACAGTATCCAGCTCTGCCCCTAAGAAGGTAAGAAGCTGCACTGGTTTGAGAACTGACTTGGGGAGGTTGAGAAGAAATCCTAGCGAAGTGAGTACTTGCTGAGTCACTTGCAAGTCTGACATGACTTGGTCTGGAGACTGACCCAATATGAGCCAGTCATCCAGATATGGAAAAATGGAAATCCTTTGCCTTCGTAGAAAGGCAACAACTACTGCCAGGCACTTTGTGAAAACTCTTGGGGCTGATGTTAGACCAAAGGGCATTGCTTTGAACTGGTAATGGCCTGAGGGCAATTTGAACCTGAGGTACTTTCTGTGGGAGCACCTGATGGGAATGTGAAAGTAGGCATCTTTGAGGTCCAGGGAGGCTAGCCAGTCCCCTGGCCTTAGAGAGGGAAGAATTATTCCCAGAGTCACCATCTTGAACTTTGGTTTTAAAAGATGTTTGTTTAGGTATCTCAGATCTAGGATGGGTTGCCACTCCCCTGTCTTTTTTGGGGCAAGAAAGTATCTGGAGTACAGACCTTTGCCCCAGTGTAGGGTACGGACTCTCTCCATGGCCCTTACGGCCAGAAGAGATTAAACCTCTGCCTCTAGGGCAAGGGTTTCGGAGAGACCTGCAGGTGGAAAGGATCTGGCTCTCATCTTTAGAAATTTTTTGAAGCTGAGAACCAGTCCCTGGCTTACTACTACCAGGACCCACTGCCCCCTACAGGAATAAGAAAGTCGACCCGGGCAGACCCATCAGGGTGTCTGCTTGGCTGGAGCCTTAGGCTGAGGAGTGGATGCAGCCCTGCTCATCCCCCTTTTGCCTCTCCCTCTGAAGAACCCCCTCTCTGAAAAGGGAGAAGAGGCCTGTGCTTGGTAAAAAGGCCAATGAAAAGGCCTGCCCCTAGATTGCTGCCTTTGAGGAGCTGCCTGCCTCTCCTTGGCCTGAGCACTCCTATATGTGGTCCTGTACTCATCCATTTTCTTCATGTAATTCTCTGTCTGCTCCCCAAACAGAGAATTACCCACTACAGGAAAATCCATGGCCTTAGCCTAGGTGTCCTGTGAGAGGCTAGTACAGCTGAGCCAAGCCATCCTCCGAAGAGCCACAGATGTAGCCATGACTCTTGATGACACATCATTGGAGTCCACAGCAGCATGAAATTGTACCTTTGATGCCTCAATCCCATCAGCAGCCACCTCCTCCAGCTCCTTGGCCAGCTGGGGGGAAGCCTGTTTAGCCAGTGCCAGTACAGTGTCCCACCTGGACTTCTGGTACCTGGCTGTGTAGGCCATATAGTTCGCCTGCCTGAGTCCCAAGGAAGATGCCATGTACTGCTTTTTTGCCATGGCATCAATCTTCCTGGAGTCTTTGTCTGGGAGGGGGGGGTGAAGCCAAGGGAATATTTGCCTTGTCACAGGCAGCAGCCTGCACTACCCCAATATGGCTGCATTGTTGGTATAAAAACTCTGTATCTGAGCCTGATAGTGTGTACTTCTTGTCCATCCTTCTGTCAACAGGAGGTACAGAATTGGGAGACTTTAGGATTTTCTGTGTCTGTTTCCCAAAGGATTTGTGAATGGGAACAGACAGTCTCCTGGACTCTGGGATGTCCAGCATTTCCACATAATCGGGCTCCTCTTGATCCTCCATTGCCTCCTCCATAGGAAGCAGGAGGGTTTCAGCCACATTTCTGTAAAACAGATAGTGGGGAGAGGACTCAGAAAGCCTAGGAGGGGAACACCAGAAGGTCTGTCTGGAGAGATGTCCAGTTCCACAGGCACATCCAGACTTTCACCATCATCGCCATCATCTTCGAACTCCCCCCTCCTCTTCAAACTCCAGTTCATTAAAATCTTCAGGGTATAATCTTGAACAGAACCGACCGACGAACCCCTGCCAAATGGAGCGGATGGGGTGGAACGGGTGACGATTCCACAATCGAATCGCTCTGGCTATTTCCTCGGCGTTCGGAACATGAACCTCTGGATCCGAACCGGTCGATTTTTCTTTGCGTTTCCTTTTTGTAGGAACCGACCCTCTTGCCCGAAGAAGTATCGCCCTGGTCAGAGGGCACTCCTCCTGGTTCGGTCGGAACCGAACCGGGCTGGCCATCTGGGTCAGCGGACTTCTCAGCCTCCTTTTCCCTAAGTCTACCTAATCTCTTCTCAAGGGTAGATTTAGGAAAATGTTTACAAATTTGGTAGTCTGTATAGAGATGTTCAAACCCCAGACAATAAACACAGATGGTGTGGGGATCAGCCTTAGCAAAGACCTCCCCACACTCACTGCAGTGTTGAAACCCAGTGGGCTCTGTTTTCTTTTTGGGTTTCTCAGACATGGCCAACCTAACCAAACTTACCCTTTTTATGGCAACCGCCAAGCAAGACTCCCTTATCTGTTCCTAACCGTGTCACGGATATTGTACAAAAAAAAAACAAAAAAAAAACACTTTTTTTTTTAGAACCAATAAGGACCGGTAACCACACTCTAAACTAAAAAAACAAAATTCACTAAAAGCGATCGGTTCAGCCGAACTGATCAAACAAGTTTACAATTTCCACACAGAATTCAGACAAAAACCTATCTAGTACTCACAGTACCGCAGACAGAGACTGACCAGACTATGCGGAACAAATGTGGTTTAAAACAGACAACTTTAACAGACTTTCGAACTGAGCTGAAGGAGAAATCACCAGAGCGACTGTTCAGTGAGGCGGAGTAAAGAATCTGACGGCTGAGCTTCAAAGGGCTGCAGAGAGAGACCTCAACTGAGCTCAAGCTCAGCATTCTATGCTAGGCATAGAAAGTTAACCCTTTGTTCTCCAGGGCAGTTTAAAGGCTGGAGCTAACTGCAGTTAGTCAGAAATCAGCAAGACTTCATGTTGTTTGAAACCACACCTCAGAGTGTGTTATTGCGCTTATAAAATGGGCTTTGGTAAAAAAGTTTAAGAAAAAAAAAATCAGATGAGGGTATGCAAGAAAAAATAAAGAAATATGATTTTGTTACTTGGAAAAAAAAAATAGTGCCTCTTTATGTTTTGCAATGGAGGTTTTGTATTGTAGTGGTGACTGGTGTTTTTCTGTGTTTCTACCGTCCACAGAAACACAGATAGACACAGAAACACAAACACCCAAAAGCAAGTTTATTTTGTTATAATATTCATTAGTTTGAAAACGGAGTTGTAGTTACATGCAGCTAGTGGGCTAACTGAGAACAAGCATGTCCCTCAACAACAGCCATAGACGGCTGGTTCCTGGTTCCGGTTTCAGAAACAAGTTATTTATTTAAAAAGAAAACTCACTGTACTTTTATTTTAGTAGAATGTGGTGACCGTTTTTACAGATTTCGACTGAGCGAGCGTGTCCGTCAACAACCACCATGCACGACCATTTCCTGGTTCCGGTTTGAGAAACCACATGTTATTTATTTAAAAAAGGAAATTCAGTTTAGTTTTCTTTTACGAAGAATGCGATGCCCATTTTTATAGATTTAGAGTGAGTTGGACAGGCTGTTGCCTCGGTACGTCGTCATGACTGAAGAAGGCGAGGAATGCACCGGGGAATGTAGAGATAGTGCAGCAGTGTAACTATCGGTGGCAGAGTTGTAGATCGGGGGGAAATCAGAGGCATCACAGAAACTTGTGCTGGGAAACTAAAATTAAGGTGAGAATGACAGTTTTTCTGTACTGGTTAAGTCTTTATGTGGGGAAAATGATGGAACTGCTGAGGAAGTTTAGGTTTGCTGCTGTGCCATGAGAGGAGACAGGTTCCCGCTGCCACTTCTACGTGGACTACTGATTTCCTGCTGCCATTCGTTGAGCTGTGCCAGGCTGTGTTTTTATGCTTGACGCAGCTCAGTGATTCTTGTTGTCAAGCAGCAGACTGGCAGACGTTAGCGCCGGTTGGCTAAAATATCATGGATCAAGGACACAGCCGGGAAGCTGAAACAGACAATCAGTGGCTTAGATTTTTTTAGACCATTTTATAAAATAACAGCCTAATAGGTGGTATGAGTGATGTCTCTTTGCAGTCCTCTTTCCCACCCAGGGTAAGAACAATAAGAGACATCACTTGCAGCACCTTTTAGAGTATTACTTAAAAAAAAAATCTTCATGAAGGCCTAGGGAGAGAAATAATTGGAGACTAAGGACTACAATTACATCACCAAAGTACCCTAGAGAAAGAACCAGGTCGGCATAACTAGAGATGGGTAAAATCCGCAAATTTCACTCCATGAAATGTTTTGTGAATTTTGCGGGTGTTAAATGTGGAATTTAGCCACTTGCGGGAGAAATTCTGCCATTTGTGGGTGAAATTCCACTGTTTGTGAGTGAAATTCCGCATTTCATGAGTGAAATTTCACAGGCAGAATTTCGCAACTGCTAAATATTTCACGATATTTACAAAATATTTTGAGGGTCAAAAGGAAAAATTACTCACCTTAGTAATGTTTCTTCTAATGGAGTCTTGCTATATTATGACATATGCAGTATAACCCCAGGTTAGAACTGCTCCGGAGATGAAAGAGTTAACTTTCCATGCAGAGCATGGAATCTTGAGAACGAGCTCGGTTGAACACTCTGTCTGTTGAAGCTCAAACTTAAACTGTCAGATCTTTACGAGCAAAAACTCACTAAGGTTCTGTGTGGAAGCCGTAAACCTACAACTAGCCACTGGCTACTAACTACAAAAACACCTTTTGTTCTTGATCCCAAAGCAAAGACTCAAGTCGGAGATTCAAGAAAGAAAATTAAGTATAACACCTAAGCACCCAGAAGGGTGAAAATAAAGTGGGCATCAGTGAAGTGCCAACATTGCACTGCCCACCCACATCCCAAAAAATAGAGGTTCTGAGAGGGGCAGGCTGGGGAGGTCATAATATAGCAAGACTCCATTAGAAAAAACAACATTACTAAGGTGAGTAATTTTTTCTTCAAACAACATGAAGTCTTGCTATATTATGACATATGCAGACTACACAGCAGTACCTCCATGGAGGAGGGACAGAACCTACTTGGGAAATAGGCTCTGAAGCACAGCTGTGCCAAATCGAGCATCACTCCTAGCCTGGATATCCAGGAGTAATGCTTAGTAAAGTGTGAACTGTTTTCCAGGCAGCTGCTTGACATATCTCTAGGATAGGAATGTCCTGGCAGCAGCCAGAGGCAGCAGCTGTACCTCTGGTAGAGTGAGCCCTCAGGCCTGAGGAGGAACCTTACAGTTTTTCATAACAGAATTGGATACAAGAGACAATCCACCTGGCAATGGATCTTTTAGTGGCAGGTTTCCTTTACCAACCTCACCATAAGTGAGGAACAATTGGAGAATTCAAACCTGTGACCCTTAGTACGTTCTATATAGTAACTAAGGGCTCTTTTGACATCTAAACTGTGAATCTCCTCTCCCCAGAGGAGGAATGGTCAGTGAAGTACACAGGAAGAGACATGGATTGATTAAGGTGAAAGTCTGAAACCACCTTAGGCAAAAACTTCCTGTTAGTCCTGAGGACCACCTTATCTCTATGAAAGGAGATAAAATCAGGCTCCACTGACAAGGCTTGTAGCTCACTTATGCGCCTGGCAGAGGTGATGGCTACCAGAAACACAGTTTTCCAAGTCAAGTACTAAGTCTGCACAGAGACAATGGCTCAAAAGGGGTTGCATAAGCTGAGCGATGCAAATATTAAGATCCCAAGCAGGGGCAGGGTCCCTGAACGGAGGGTTGGTGTGAAGCAACCCTTTAAAAACTTGGAGAACACAGGGTGAGCTGATAAAGAAGAGGGCTTACCTGCTGATAAGAAGACAGACACAGCTGCCAAGTGCACTTTAGGGTAGCTGGTCTCAGCCCCAAGGAATTCAAATACACCAAATAATCCAGGATCGTGGGCACGCCAGCAGATTCTGGGGAAATATGCTTTCCAGCACACCATATGGAAAATCTCTTCCATTTTGAATTATAGGTAGCCCTGGTGGAAGGCTTCCTAGAGGCCTTCAAAATATCCAATACACCTTCAGACAGATGTAGGTCAGCAAACTCTAACTCTTCAAGAGACAAGCTTTGAGATTGAGAGATTTGTGGTTCGGATACCAAACTCTCCCCTGGGTACAGGTTAACAGGTTGTGATTCCTGGGAAGACATAGGGGAGAGTGGACTGCTAAGGACATGAGGAGTGGGTACCAGGGCTGCCTGGCCCAAACTGGAGCAATCAGGATCATCTTGCAGGGTTGAGATCTGATTCTGACTAGCACTTTGAAAAGAAGGGGGGAAAACCATAGAGAAACTTCCCTTCCCAACTGAGGAGGAAAGCATCCAGAGGGACTGAGCCCAACACTGGGGGCCTGCAGCAAAAAAGGGGAAGTTGGTGATTGTCTGGGCTGCAGAGAGATCTATTTGCGGGGTGCCCCATCTGGCAAATACTACCTCCAGTACTAGGGGATCCAGTGCCCATTCGTGATGGCCCTGGGAAATCCTGCTGAGAGCATCCGCTAGGACATTGTCCTTGCCTGGGAGGTGAACTGCCGTAAGGGAGGCGTTCAGAGAATAAGTCAGAGACCACAACTTTATTGCTTCGGTGCACAAGGCCGTAGACCGAGTGCCCCCTTGCTTGCTGATGTACCACATTGTAGTGGGATTGTCTGTTCCGACCTGAACCACCTTGTTCTGGACAGATGTGGAAAAAAACCTGGAGTGCTAGAAAAACTGCTCTGAGTTCCAGCAAACTGATGTGGAGCAGGGATTCCTGAGGGGACCACAGCCCTTGGGTAGAAAGGTCGCCCATGTGAGCTTCCCATCCCAAGAGGGATGCATCTGTAGTAAGGGTCAAGGAATGAGACTGGGGAGTGAAGGGAACCCCCTGTCTCAGATTGTTCTGATCCTGCCACCACTGAAGGGCCTGGATCAGGGTTCGAGTCACTGGAATCAATTTGGTTAGGGGATCTGTCCTTTGAGACCAAAAAGCTCTCAAATGGAACTGAATGTCCCTCATCTGAAATCTCGCTCCCTGCACAACTGCTGTAGAAGCAGCCATGTGCCCCAGGAGCTGTAGAAAATGCCTTGCTGGTCGAGAGACCTGCAGAGTGAAAGAGGAGGCCAGAGACACCAGGGTCCTTGCTCTTTCCAGAGGAAGGAAGGCTCTGGCTTCTTTTGTGTTCAGTTCTGCGCCTATGAAGGTGAGAAGCTGGACAGGCTCCAGAACTGACTTTGGAAGACTGAGAAGGAAACCTAGAGATGTAAGCAGTTGCTGGGTTACTTGTAAATGTATTTTGACCTGCTCTGGAGACTGGCCTACAATGAGCCAGTCATCCAGATAAGGAAAGATGGCAATCTTTTGCCTTCTTAAATGAGCAACTGCTACTGCCAGGCATTTTGTGAACACACTTGGGGCCGCGGTGAGGCCGAAGGGCATTGCTCTGAACTGGTAATGGCCTGAGGGCAGTTCGAATCTGAGGTACTTTCGATGGGAGCTTCTGATGAGAACATGGAAGTAGACATTCTTGAGGTCCAGGGAGGCTAGCCAGTCCCCTGGCCTTAGAGAGGGTAAAATAATCCCGAGGGTCACCATTTTGAACTTTGGTTTTAAAAGGTGCTTGTTTAGATACCCGAGATCCAGGATGGGCCGCCATTCTCCTGTCTTTTTTGCAGTAAGGAAGTACCTGGAGTACAACTCTTTGCCCTGGTGTATGGGTGAAACCTTTTCCACGGCTCTGAGAGCCAGGAGGGAAGAAACTTCTGCTTCCAGGGCAAGTGCTTCTGAAAGGTTTGCAGGTGGAAAAGACCAGGCTCTCATCTTCGGAAATTTTTTGAAGCTGAGAACCAGTCCCTGGCTTACTACTTCCAGGACCCAATTGTCTGATGTTAAAGACTTCCAGTCCTGGACAAAGTAAGCCAGCCTGCCCCCTACCGGTAGTGGAGAATCGGCCCTGGCTACCCCATCAGGGAGCCTGTTTTGCAGGGGCTTTGGGTTGAGGGATAGAAGCAGGCTTACTAGAACCCCTTCTGCCCCTTCCTCTAAAGAACCCCCTCTGGGCATAAGCAGAAGAGGAGGCCTGGGCTTGGTAAAATGGCCTATGAAAAGGCCTGCCCCTGCCCCTGATATGCTGCCTTTGAGGAGTGACTTGCCTTTCTTTGGCCTGTGCACTCCTATAGGTGGTCCTATACTCATCCATTTTCTTCATATAATTCTCTGTCTGCTCCCCAAACAGAGAATTTCCCACAACAGGAAAATCCATAGCCTTAGACTGGGTATCCTGTGACGGTGCAGTACATCTGAGCCAGGCCATTCTGCGAAGAGACACAGATGTAGCCATGACTCTTGATGAAACATTATTAGAGTCTACTGCAGCATGAAATTGCACCTTGGATGCCTCAATACCATCCACAGCCACCTGCTCCAGCTCCTGGCAAGCTGGTCAGGGGCCTGTTTTGCTAGGAGCCAGGACAGTATCCACCTGGATTTCTGGTACCTAGCCGCGTAAGCCATATAATTTGCCTGTCTGAGTCCCAAAGCTGCTGCCATGTACTGCTTTTTGCCATGGCATCCATCCTCCTGGAATCCTTTTCAGGAGGGTGAGAGGCTAGAGGAATATTAGCCTTGTCACAGGCTGCAGCCTGCACTACCCCACATGGCTGCACTGCTGGAATAGGAACTCCGTATCAGAGCCTGATAAAGCATACCTCTTGTCCATCCTTTTATCCACAGGGAGGATAGAATGAGGAGTTTTCAGAATTTTTACTGTCCGTTTCCTAAAAAATTTATGCAAGGGAATAGACAGTCTCCTAGACTCTGGAATATCCATCATTTCCACAAAATCAGGCTCTTCTTGATCAACAGCTTCCTCAACAGGGAGTTGCAGAGTCTCAGCAAGTTTCTTGTAAAACAAAAAATGAGAAGGGGACTCAGATAGCCTGGGAGGGGACACTCTTGAGGGTCTCTCTGGAGAGATGTCCGGTTCAATGGGCACATCCAGACTTTCAAAATCACACTCACTCTCCTTGTACCCCTCCTCCCCTTCCCCCGGTTCATAAAAATCCTCAAAATCATAATCTTGAACCGAGAACCGACCAACCGGCGCTTCCCTAATGGTGCCGGTTCGGACGGAACTGGGAAAGAGACTGGACAATTTGAATAGCTTTGGCTATTTCCTCAGCGGTTGGAGAAAGAACTTTTGGCCCCAAACTAGCTGACCTTCTAGTCCTTTTAGTTGGAACCGGCTCCTCAGAGCTGGCTCTTCGTTTGGCCGAGGAAGTATCGCCCTGGTCAGAGGGCACTCCCTCAGGTTCGGTTGAAACCGAACCGGGCTGTCATCAGCGTCAGCGGACTTTTTTGCCTCCCTTTCCCTAAGCCTACCCACTCTTTTTTCCACGGTGGCAGCAGGAAAATTCTTACAAATCTGGCAGTCTGCATTGAGGTGGTCAAACCCCAGACAATATACACAAATGGTGTGTGGGTCAGCCTTAGCAAAGGCTTCCCCACAGAGACCACAGTGCTGAAACCCAGTGGGTCCGGTTTTTCTTTTGGGTTTCTCAGACATAGTGCCAGCCTAACCAAAACTTGCCCGTTAATGGCAATCCACCAAGCAAGACTCTCTTATCAGTTCCCAACCGTGTCACGGGTCGTGGAAAAAAGTAATAAAATCCGTTTTTTTTAGAACCGATAAGAACCGGGAACCGCACTCTAAAGGACTAGAAGGTAATTTTAAAACCCATCTGATCGGTTCAAACCAAACCGAAAAAGACGTTTACAAGTTCCACACAGAAGAAAAATAATAAATAAGCCTATCTATTACTTACAATACCACAGACAGAGCTTGAACCAATGATTGCGGTTACATTTTGGTAAAATAAACCGAGAATTAAACTTTAAAACCGACAAACGAACCGAGCAGCAGGAGGAATCTCCGGAGCGACTGTTCAGTGAGGCGGAGTAAAGAATCTGACAGTTTAAGTTTGAGCTTCAACAGACAGAGTGTTCAACCGAGCTCGCGCTCAAGATTCCATGCCCTGCATGGAAAGTTAACTCTTTCACCTCCGGAGCAGTTCTAACCTGGGGTTATACTGCATATGTCATAATATAGCAAGACTTCATGTTGTTTGAATTCCCGATTTCGACGATGAAATTATATTTTGCTGCATCTTTAGACATAACCCTAAGGAAAGCCTGAAGAACCTTTCTTTTATTTCATGGGAAAACTTTCCTCAACTGTCCCACATTTATAGTGTGAAGCAGTCCCAATTATATGCCCCCAATTATATGCCCCAAAAAAAAAAAAAAGCTACCTCTGGTAGTGTTTAATTTTTTTTTTTAACTTTCAATTTTTTTTATTTTACAAAAATAGTAAAAACGTACAGTGCCACAGATACAGTTTCTTAGAATAATAACTTAAAGGCAAGTAATTACTTTCATAACATACATTAGTACTGCACTTCCAATCTTTCTACTTCTAAAATATTATTGATAATTCCTGGCATGTAAGAGGTATACTGACTGTCACGTAAGCCAAGCATTGAAAGTGGAGAGATCAGGATCTAAGCTTCAGAAACCGCTGGTTCCATGTTCCGGAATCAGTTCTGGAGGCGAGGCTGGCAGGGCACAATAAAAGTAAAAATCCCAGGATGGGAAGCGCAGTCCAATTTTAACGGTGGTGGACAAATGTCCTGAAAAAAAAGACTCCAAACTCAATTCATATCTATATTAGGGGATCATCTCTGGTCTGCGAGAAGCTATATACAGAAACCATATGGTCCATATATTCATAAGTGTGGGGGTGGTGTTTTGAAGTTTTGTTGCAAGACATTCCATTTTGTGAAAATCTTAGATGGTATTTTCCCAGTGTTTTATTTCAGGGGATGTGGGATGAAGCCATAATCTCGTTACCACTTTCTTGGTGGCAACTAGCAGGGAACCTATCAGTGAAATCTTATGTTTCTGCTTGAAATGCAACAAAAGGGCAATGTCAGGTGTCAAATCCCCCATTTCTGGAAAAAGATCCCGCAAGACCCAGCCCACCTCACCCCAAAACGCAGTCAGAACGGGGCAAAACCAAAGCACATGTGCAAGTGTTTACTCCTCGCACCCCCCCAAACACGATGAATCCTGGGAGTGGCAATACTTAGCTGTAATTTGAGGTGTTTGGAAAAAATATGTCTATCTTCCAGCCATACTCTCACCAAGTTGGCGAAGTCATCTTATGTTGTCTCCGCCAAATACTGATCCAGTCAGGAGAAAAGGTACACATTAGGTCCGCCTCCCAGTTGTCCTGAACCACATTTATCAAGGATGAAGGAAACTGTAGTACAGCCTTGTAAAGGCGAGATATCAGGTGTCTCGGGGAGGCTTCAGATTGCATCTGAATTAGTAAAGAGAAAAAGGGAGGAACTGACAGCCCTGAGATGTCCAATCCCAAGGCTTGGGACATGAAGTATTGAAGTTGAAAATATTTAAACAAGTCACTATTCGCGAGATTGAATTCTGCCTGGAGCTGTGCAAAAGATTTGAATATCCCACTCTGATAAAACTGGTGTCTGTACTTCAGCTCTTTATCCATCCATCTGGAAAAAGAGGCATCCAATGGGTTTGAAGGTACTGTCTAATAGGGGGATGCCTATCCAACTCTTCCCCACTCTATTCTCTGGGCGATGGAGGAAGCGCTGCACACAGAATATAATCTAGTAGCATAAAGGGATTGAGAGGAGAATTGATTAGTTCTGTCAGGCTGAAAGAGCAAATCCTCTTTTAAAGGAGAAGTTGTTCCACCCCCACCCAGACCACTCCTGGAGAGGACCAAGCAAGGATATGAGCAGTCAGAGTCGCCAAGGCATATTTATAGAGATTCGGTGAGGCCAGCACCCCCCCCCCGGGTCTTTCAGGAGCTGTAATTTTGCTAATGCCATATGAGGGGGGCATACCCTGCCATAAAAAGTGGGAGACAGCTCAATTCCAATGAGAGAACTCCCTGTCCAGTAGAAAATATGGAATATTGTTTACAAAATATACAGTATCTTTGGGAGAATAACAATTTGTATGGTTTGTATCCTCTGTAAGAATGATATAGGGAGGGGGGTCCAGCAAGTTAGATCCTCTGTGATCTGTCTATATAGGGAGTCATAATTTAAAGAGTAAGTGCAGTCTGGAATGGATGCAACCAAGATTCCTAGGTATTTTAATTTTGTGCATTGCCATCAGTAAGGAAAGGCTTGCCATAGAGCTGGTGATAGAGTGAAATAAGGTAAAAGGACCTTTTTTAATCCTATAACCTGATAAATCCTCCATCAATAGTAAAGCTCCTGACAAAGCCGGCCAAGAAGTCTCGGGTTCAGTGAGGTATAGAACAGGGTTTTATTTAACTCTAAAAATTGATCAGCGTTTTGCTCATAAAAGTTCTAAAACATTGCGAAAATGCATAGCACTTGCCTCACTGTGTTTAAAAAACATAAGAATTCTTATTGTTTTTTTTAGTGGTTTAACCAGGAGTAGCACACTAAGCTGAAATTTTTTTTTTTTTATTAACAGGTGCGAGCTGGGAGCACATTGGTCTAGAAAACCTATATAAATACTTTCTGTACAGTTAGTATTGTCCCAAGAAAAAACTGCTAATCAATAATTTAAAACCCTGTAGAAGGAGGTCGTCTGCATAATATGCAATTTTATGAAGGGTACCGCTAATGGTATATCCTTGAGAAGGAAGCTGGCGTAAATATTGGGCAAGGGACTCCACGTATAGCACAAGCAGATACGGGGAGAGGGGACAACCCTGTCAGGTGCCTCGCTGGAGAGGAAGCTGTGCGGAATGGGACCCATTTATCTTTATGGCCGCCTCCAGTTGATCATATAATCCCATCAGGACATCTAGGAAGGCAGTGGGGAACCGAACTTCAACAAGGCCCCCTGGAGAAATGTCCAGGAGATCCTAAGGCCTTCTAGGCATCTAAACTTAAAATCACAAGAGGGTGTGCATGGGAGCGGGTGCAATTTATTGCTCATTTAATACCGTCTGTGGTCTGCCTCATTTTAATAAATCCAGACTGACCAGGTTGAAGTAGCATGGGGAAGATATCGTCCAATCTGTGAGCTAAAATGCTTGTATAGATTTTACAATCCTGATTTAAAATGGATATTGGGCAGTAGGAATCGCATGCTGACGCTGGTTTACCCTGGCTTCAAAATTGCAGATATAGTCGCATAACGCCATGAATCCGGGGAAAATACCTTTTGTGTGTCCCTCAGAGAGCGGCACAGAGAGGGTCCTTAATTAATTCAAAAGCCTTTTTATAAAATTCTGTCCCATACCAATCACAAACCGGACTTTTCCCATTCTTGAGATTCTGGATGGTTTGTGAGATTTCCAAAGGGGTTATGGGACCCATCAACTGCTGAATGTGAGTCTCACTTAAAAGTGTGGAAGGAGAGCCCGGTAAAGAACTGTTGTAGGTGTGTCGGATCCGGCAGAGACGGGACAGTGTATAGCTCTTGATAGAATCTGTAGAAAACATACAGCATCTGGGGGGTAGAATAAGCGTATCCTCCAGTGGTACGAGTCCTGAATCTTGGTCACAGTTACCGACTGTGTCTGTCTACGGAGGCAACAGGCCAACAGCCGTGATGCCCATGCCCCCCATAGTATCGACGGGAGCCAAAGCAGAGCATGTTCAGTGCAAGTCGTCAACAGTTTTTGGATTTCATTTTAAGTTTGTAACAGGAGAGTCTGTACTGAATGGTCTCCCTGCATATGGGCATGATGAAAGAATTTAAATTTTTCCTGTAACTCGCGAAGACGGGACTTTGCCTGTCACTTCTTACAAGTGGCATAAGCCATGATGTGATCCTTTAATACCAATTTGTAGGTATCTCACAATACCCAAGGTGTCATTATCCTGTAGAATTTCCAAAGTTTTTTCTTTCAAAAAGTCTAGGAAAGCTGGGTCTCGAAATAAAGAGTTAAGTCGCCAGAGAGTGTTATTTGGATGGTGCATTAGAGATAGTTCTAGGGAGATCGGGGCGTGGTCTGAAAGGACTATATTATGAATATTTGCCTGATGTATTAAATTCTGATGTTCGCTGTTAATCCAGAAGTAGTCCAACCAAGAACAGTGACGGTGTGGAAAAGAATAAAAAGTAAAGCGGCGTTGCCCCGGATGCAGATTGCACCAGATATCCACTAAATCCAAGTTGTGAAGAAGATGCCGAAGGTGTTTTTGGCCTGAGGACATGGGGGTGGGCCCAGCCATTGTGGAATCAATTGAGGGGTTCATTACACAATTCAGATCACCTCCCACAACCAACACTCCCTTTTTATGAATTATTACATCAAATAGCTGCTGAATAGCAGAAGCATCCTTCCCCGGGGAATACAGATACTGCACACTGTTAATTCGTGTTCCTAGTAGGTTCCCGTTACCAAAGCTAGTCTCCCCTCAGGATCAGAGTACTGACTTAAGACCTGAAACTGAGAATGTCTGGGAATTAAAATGACTGCCCCTCGCCTCTGCCCTTGTCAGTAAGAAGATTCAATTACTTGTAAAAAGCCAAATTTTAACAGTTTTTGATGTTCAGCCTGAGACAAGTGAGTCTCCTGTAGGAGTAACAAATCTGGTCTGGACTTCCTCAGCGTTGCCAATGTTTTATAATGTTTTATTGGGCCCACCAACCCATTCACATTATGTGAAATTAAAACGAAATGGTATCCCTATAGTCGATATAGATAAGACAGTAATAATACCAGCCAGCCCCGCCTCCAACATAAAAATCATTAGAGCAACACTGTATTTTTAATAAAGCCTCCTGGGCTCCCTGCAAGATATTGATATAGATGCACCCAGCTGCATGTCAGTACAACCCATCGCCCTAACTCCTAACATATGGCCAGTACCTTTTTAAAAAGGAAAAAGTATTCCAGAACAGTTGCCAACTGGGCAGAAAGTGAAAAAGCTGGGAGAAAGAGGTGCATCGCACCTCCTTCTAAACTATTAACTATACAGAAGGGGACTTCCAACCAGGGATGGGTCCTCTGCCTTCCCAGAGATCGACAAATCTGGCTAAGCACATAAATAGATGCTATCGCCACATGGGTGGCCGCATCGTTGGGGAAAATACCCCAAGAAATCAGGTAGTGGAATAGGGACAGGAAAAGGTAAACCAAAAGGGGCCAAAAATAAGAATGGCTCAGGATAAATAAGGGACGGGAAAAAGAGTGCATTGGCTCCATGGTTCCGAGTCCCGAAGCGTCCATCCAACACGGCCCTCATTATTACAAGGGAAGCATAAACAATGTGAATAGGTTAGCATTTCCAGAACAATTATTTATACACAAGTAAAATATCAGAAGAGGTCTAACACCCCTACAAATGGCAAAGACAAGAAAAAGGGGGTTCCCTCCATATTTGGAGGGAAAAGCACCTCATAAACACATAACACCCTTTAAATGCTAAAATAAAATTATAAGTTCAATCCTATATTGTCAGTTCAAAGAATGTTTAGACAGCCAGCCCGGTGGCACAGAGGGTTGAGGCACAGGATACGCCACACCTCATGCCACGCTGACGACCCAAGTTCGGGAACAAGTCTGGGGCACCGGGGGCCCGCAGGGAGGAGAGAGGATCGAGATCCAGTGGTAACCTGGCATAACAGCGGCCCCCAGTGAAGATCGGCGGCACTGCGATGCACTCGGGCTTGCAAGCAGGGGAAGACGTCGGGAAGCTGCCTTCCGGATGTGGGTGAGAGCACTCACGTCACGGGCTGGGCAGCACTGCATGTCTGGGGTGTAACCAGAACAAGGGAAAAAAACACAGCTCTGTGGGGTAGGCGACGGCACCTGGCCCCCATGCCCACCGCCGGATCCCATCCACCCAGGCCCTCTCCTGCAGCCCGCCAGAACTTAAGAAAGCGCCCAACGAGGAGCGGGCGGCCCCACCCCGAGGGGCCGGCCGGGCACTGGCTGGCAGGGGGGGGAGGAGGAGGGGGGAGGAGGAGGCTGCGGGGGAGGCTCAGGATGGGGGGGGGGACCTCAGGCAAGCAGGATCAGGCCAGGATGCCTGAGAGGCCCTACAGGCTGCAACCGGAGGGAAAAATGGTTAAAAAAAAAAAAAAATAATGAATATTTAGAACAACGAGAAGTCTCAAATTCTAAAACCTGATAGTGAGCCATCAAGCCCCTATTTTGGGGTAGACCAAAGTCTGAACACTCATGTCCTGGGTGTGGGTCCCCAAGCTAAGCAGAAATCAAATCTGATGGCTCACTGTCCTTCTGCAGAAGAACGGCATCCTAGAAATCCTTTTTTTGCAAAATTTAGCCCAATCCTGCCAGTGAGAAAATCGGACACCTCTGGCCCCAGGGCAAAGAGGACCCCCAGCGTGGAGGGAAGCCGTTCAGGAAGATCCCACCAACCAGCCCGACCGCTCCCCAGGGTCCTCCAGAAGGTCACACACTGCTCCCCGTGATCCATCTCCTCTCCTAACTCTATCCTCAGTCCAGGGAACAGGAGGAGAGAGGGTGCCAGGGTGGGAGCCAGGACCCACTAGTGAGCACAATCAATCTATATATGGGACTCTACCGTGGTCCAACCTCAGGCCTACCAGTTGTCTTCACTGGTATAGCAGGATGTCAGATCGAACAGGAGGCCTCTCATATCATCACTAGATTTCCAAACACCCGTCCCCTGCACTACCCAGCCCCAGATCATGAATCCCAAGGCAATCCCTAGGGGAAAATATACGTTGTGCATATCGCAGGCCCGGGAGTAGGCCCATGCACAAAACCCCCAGAAAAACTGAGATTATTGTTAATTATCAATCTCTGAGTCTTACCAGCACACATACTCAGTCCCCTGGCAGTATACGGCCCACCCTGTATGCAATGATCTGTTGTAGAATATGAGGCAATAAGGCCCAGTTATGAAGTTCACTTCGACCCGCCTTGCTAGAAGGGGGGCGGCAAGCCAAGTGCAGTTACAAAAAGGCCTATTTAGCAGGCCACAAACATGGAGAAACTATGGAGTAAGCCCACGTAGCACAGGGGCCCCAACCAACAACGTCCCCGAGTGCGGATACCTCTTGGTCCACCAGCCCCCCTCCCCCCACAGCTTCCTTGTCCTATTTTTATAGGTTCTACAAGCTACATAGACTTTTGTCCTTAATGCTTACTTTGCTTACCTGTTTTATATTAACTACTCACTTCTATAGAATTTATCTAGACTTAGTTTAAATGAGTCCATAGTTTTGCTTTGTACTATATCCCTAGGTAAACTGTTCCACAGTCGCCCCCCCGACTGAACCAGTTTTTCTTTTTTAAGGTGTTCTATTTATCCTTTTCTAATTGTAAACTATGTCCCCTATTTTCGTACAAATAAGTCTTCCTTACTGTGAGTCCCAAATTCTTACTTAATTGTTCATCTTGCAAAGCCGTGTAAATCATACACATATCCCCACTAAATCTGCGGTACTGTAATGTATATAATCCCAACTCCTGTAATCTCTCACAATATGTTTTTTTCTCTATACCACAAATTCTCTTTGTTGCCCTTCTCTGCACCCCCTCCGACCCTCCTATATCTGCCTTTACATATGGGGACCATACCTGCGCACAATATTCAAGATGTGGCCTCACCAACGCCTGGTAAATACAGGTTAAACACCTGTAACAGGAGTTCTAGGAATGGTATATGTTGTTCATCCACACTGTCTGGCAGGTATCCTTGCCGCTTTAAATCTTGCCGGAAGGTCTTCAAGCTGGCTCCTCCCACCCACCCGGGTGGTAAAACTCTCGGCTCCGCCCCATGACGCCAGATCTGGCCCGCTGGAAGCTCAGATTGTGCGTCGAAGCCGGGGAGGTCGGGTGGGTCGTGTGGATGAACAACATATACCATTCCTAGAACTCCTGTTACAGGTGAGTAACCTGTATTTCTAGGGACATGGATATGTTGTTCATCCACACTGTCTGGCAGACTCCTAGCAGTTCTCCGGGAGGAGGGAGGCAAGGCGCACACCCCCTACTTAGGAAATAGAGACTGGAGAACCGAGGCCCCAAAACCAGCATCCCGGCGTGACTCAAGGTCGATGTGGTAATGGGTAATAAAGGTGTGTGCTGACTTCCAGGTAGCAGCCCTGCAGTTTTCCTGGATAGGGACGTCCCTGGAAGCAGCCACCGATGCAGCAGTATGACGGGTAGAATGAGCTCTTATCCCTCTGGGAGGCTTCATGCCCGCCAGCTTATAGCAGCGATCTATGCAGGAGGTGACCCACCTGCCTATCGTCCGCTTGGCTGCAGGTCTGCCAGGTGCGGCTTCAGCGTAGGTGACAAACAGCTGGCGAACCTCTCCCCGAATTTCAGCTGTGTGCTCCTTATAATAAGCGAGCGCCCTTCTAGGGTCCAGAGTATGGAGCCTATATTCGGCCTCCGAGGTGTGATTGGGGTAGAACACCGGCAGAGTCAGCACCTGGTTAAGGTGAAACTCCGACACCACCTTCGGAAGGAATTTCGGGTGGGGGCGCAGGACAACCTTGTCCCTGTGGAAGACCAGGTAAGGAGACTCTATGCAAATAGCCTGGAGCTCTCCCATCCTTCTGGCTGACGTGACAGCCACCAAGAAGGCGGTCTTCCACGACAGGTGAGAGAGATCACACCTGTGCATTGGTTTGAATGGCTTGCCCATGAGCTTTGCCAGTACCAGGAGTAAATCCCACGGAGGTGGAGGTTCTCGCATCGGAGGGGAAATGTGATCAAGGCCTTTGAAAAAGCGGCCGACCACCTTTTCCTGCGCCACCGACTGCTCCCCGGCCCGCGCCCGGTAAGCAGAGATGGCTGCCAGGTGCACCTTTAGGGTCGTCGACCTAAGCCCTTGACTAGAAAGGGACCATAAATAGTCCAAAATGCTTGCCACAGAACAGGAGGAAGGGTCCAAGCCCTTGCTCCTGACACCAAATGGAGAATCTCTTCCATTTGAAGGCGTAGCATTTTCTGGTCGACTCTACGGGACGCCCAACAACATTGGAGGACCTCGTCGAGAAAGACCCAAGGCCTGGAACTCTAGGCCAGGAACCAGGCCGCCAGGTGCAGGGATTGAAGGTCTGGATGGAACACCTTCCCTGATTGACTGAGAGCAGGTCCGGCGAGCTGGAAGCTGCCTCGGAACCTGGAGCTGAGGCTGAGGAGATCTGGGTACCTGGAACTGGCGGGCCAGTCTGGGGCTATCAGAATCACCTGCGCCTTGTCCCTCCTTGCCTTGAGAAGCACCTTGTGAATCAAGGGAAATGGGGAAAGGCGAACAGAGGCCGAGTCCACAGCCTCGAAGGCATCCCCTGCAGCAAGCCCTGCTGAGGGGGCAGGCATGAAACAGCCTCAGCTTCGCTCTCCCTGGAGGCAAACAGGTCCACCTGAGGTGTGCCCCAGTGGGAGAACAGATCTTGTACTACCTCCGCAGGAGAGACCACTGTGAGATGCAGCCCCTATCCGGCTCAGGGCATCGGCCAGGGTGTTGGAGGCTCCTGCCACATGAATGGCTAGGAGATCCGCCTCCAGGCTGTGCACGAGTGACCAAATACTGAGAGCTTCCTTGCATAGAAGCATGGAGCGCGTCCCGCCCTGGTGGTTCAGGTAGTACATGGTCGTGGTATTGTCCGTCTGGACTCGGACCACTTGACCCCGGAGAAACGGAGCAAAGGTGGTGAAAGCTAGGCGGACCGCCGAGCTCCAGCAGGTTGATGTGGCATCGGGACTCCCATGGGGACCAGAGGCCGTGCGCTCGGTGTTCCCCCAGATGGGCACCCCAACCCATCAGAGAGGCATAGGTCGATAGAGAGACCGTCGGCTCGGGGCGGACAAACGGGATGCCCTCCTGCAGATGGAATGGAACGGTCCACCACTGGACAGCGTTCCACATCTCCTGGGTCACTATCATTAGCTGGTCCAAAGGATCGCAGCGTTGTGACCACTGGCTGGCCAGTCCCCACTGAAGGGGGCGCATGTGCCAGCGCGCCCAACGGACCACGCTGGTACAGGCCGCCATGAGACCCAGGAGGCGCAGGAAGTCCCGGGCAGGGCGCGATTGCCCAACCAGAAATGATTGGGCAAAGGAGGTAAGAACCTCGGCCCTGTCCGCCGGAAGCCGTGCTCTGGCTCGAAGAGAGTCGAGCTCTGCCCCGATGAACAGGATCACCTGCTTCGCCTGAGTCTGACTTGGCCTCGCTATGAGAAGGCCAACTGAGAGCAAACCTGGAGGGCCAGATCTCTGGAGCGCTCCACCTCCGGCCTGAGGGGCTGCTATCAGCCAATCGTCCAGGAAGGTACACCCGACCCTCGCAGCTGAGAAATGCTGTCACCACTGCCATGCATTTGGTGAAGACCCTGGAGCTGGAGATAAGCTCAAGGGCATGGCTCGGAACTCGAAGAGGGATCCCTCCACTGAAAGCGGAGGAATCTGGCGTGACGGACGGATAGGGACGTGAAAGAACGCTGGCCCATGTCCAGAGAGCAGAACCACACCGTGTTCCAGAGATGGTATTATCTGTGCCAGAGTGACCATCCTGAAGGTTTGAGACCTTAGGAACTTGTTCAGGTCGGTAGGTCGAGAATGGGCGCCAGCCCCGTCCATTTCGGAACCAGGCAATACCTGGACACGAAACCCGGGTCTGAAGGGGGTCCTCTACTCGGTGATCACCTCCTTTTGGAGGAGGAGAGCGATGTCTGCTCGGCGAGCCACCAGTGAGGCTGCGGACTCCGAGGCCCCCCGAGGTGCGACGGCTCTGAAGGGCGGGGCCTGCTCGAATTCCAGAGGTAGGCCTTTTCCCACCACCTCCAGTACCCACCTGACCGTGGTAACAGCGGACCAGGCGGAAAGGAAGTGTCTGAGCCGTCCCCCCACGGAGGGAACCAGGGGTGAGGTGACAGGGATGGGGGCGACACCCCTCAGCCCATCACTGGGCAGGCTTGAGGAGGGACCGGCCCGGGACCTCCTGGGCCTTCCTCCTGCTTCCTGTTGGAGGCCGACGGCTGAGGTTTGGGATACCAAGCTCGAGCCTGCTGGCCCTGACATTGCTGGGCCGGGCGCCCGTGGGCGCAGAAGGGACCAAAGGCTTAGGCTGTGGCTTAGCCTTGTCCTTCTGAGCGGAAGAGACAGAGTCCAAGGTAGCACTGGACTTCTCGATCCTCTGCAGGTGACCTTCCACCCCAGGGCCGAAGAGGTCAGTCCCCAAAAAGGGAACATCCGCCAACTTGTGCTGGGTATCCGAGGTAAAGGTCGATATCCTCAGCCAAGCCCGACGACGCATGGCCACTGCGGCCACCACAGACCTGGCACATGAGTCCCTGATGTCTAACGCAGTCTGGAGCTGCTGTTTGGCCACTGCCCTGCCCTGGTCCCGCACCTGCCTGACCGTAGTCTGCAGATCTGCGGGAAGATGAGGGACAACCTCATCCAGGGAGCCCAACAGGGCGTGAGAAAAATGTGCCATGAGGACGGCCGAACTGGCCTGACAAAGGCCGAGAGAGGACGCAGCATAGACTTTTCGCTCGGCATAATCCAATTTCTTGGATTCCTTGTCGGGAGGTTTGTCCACATCCCTGGCGTCCCCGGCACACCGGAAAACGCTGTCGGTAACCAACCCTCGGCCGAGGGTGTTCCAAAACGGACAAGGAACCGGTAGGGGACCGGGGAGCATTTCTGGCCAATCTGGCCGAAGGCGAGGGCAGGAAGCAGGACGCTGCCAAAGTTCCAAGGCCGGACCTACTATGGCTTCGCCACCGGAAAGGCCTCGTGGGAGAATCCCCTCGGTCCAGAATCTCCGTGAGGGGATACCTGGCCCGTTTAGAAACGGGTTCGAACTTCATCCCGGTGGACTCCGAGATGAGTCGAAGCAACCCTAAGAAGGACGAAGGGCTATCGTCCACTGACTGCCCTCCCGAGGACTCCAAGTCCATGCGCTTGGAGAAGAGGGAGGAACCATCATCGGACTCAGAAGAGTCCTCAAAGAGCTGCCTCGGGCCTGAGCCACCCTCCACCTGCCGAGGTTTATGGGAGTGAGGGTGACAGACAGCCTATGGGCAAACCCAAGGCCGACCGAGAATTTTTGGTCGAGCCCCAACTAAAGGCTGTGGAGGCGGAGGTTCCACCAGAATCGGTGGGGCAGCTGGAATTGGCCGAACAACCGGCCTGAGAACAGGCTCCTCGACTACAACGAGGGGTTGTTTCGGCTGCTCCGGTGACAGCCACTTAATGGCGGGGAAGACGACTGGGTCGGCTTATCCCGGTCAAAGGAGCTGTTGCCACATGAGTTCCCTCGTACTTCGGCGCAACTTGGCGAAGCCTCCCTCGTCCGAGGAAGAGGAAAAACGGCGCCGCTGTCACAGGACGAGACCGCCTATGGCGGCGGGATCGGTTGACTGCACGGTCCAAGACCGAGAGTCTCAACTAGGTCGAGGGAAGGCGAGAAGTGTCGGAAATCGGCACTCCTCGCTCGGACGATCCCACGAAGGCCCGGAACTGGAGGCACAGGACGAGCCGACGGGATCCTCAACTCCCACTGGGGAACCAGGGAGAGGATTCTCAGCTTCTCCAGCCGACAACCCGTCTAACGGGTCGAGAAAAATCTCGACCCGGCGTCAGCGGAGTCTCGATCAACTGGCCTGGCACGGGACGCCGTGAAGCCAGTGGCCAAAGCTGGAGGGGTCGACCAAGTCGAATGTCGGCACAACTAGGGAGGGGGATCTTCCGCCTCCCACGAGCGTCGACAGAGAGATTACTTTTGCTCTTTTTGGACCTGGAAAAAGGTCCCGAAGAAGTTGGACCCTCACCTTTGGTCGAGAGGGTCAGACAAAGCTCCTTAAAAGAAGCCGAGTACGAGGCACCGAGAGAGAGCGGGACAAATGCCGCAGCCGAGGTAGAAGCGGCCCGCGCCGCCTCCTCTTCGAGGGCGATCATCTGCTCGAGCTGATCCGCCGAGCCCGCCGCCGCGGACACCGCCAACCGGGCCTCTTTAGATTTCACCGGTGGAATTCTTTTCTCGGGGCGCCCCAGTTGTAATCGGGCAGCACGGTCTTCAAGGACGTAGGCCGAAAAGGAAGAGCACAAGTCGCAGGCATGCGGGTCGTGCTCAAGGCCCAGGCAGTAGACGCACGTGGAGTGCGGATCCGTCCTAGACATCTTCTGCCCGCAAGGGCACCTCCTAAAACCGGGAGTCGATCGGTCCATCGTGAGCGCGAGGAGAAGAAGACCCAAGTCTTTTTAGCAAAACTTTTGATTTCTAACTTTCAAGAATTAGGAACCAGTCTTAAACGCAGCTGCTGCTAAGGAGGGAACCTGAGCTTCCAAGCGTAAGGAAGATTCATGCCATGGAGCACAGAGTTTTTACCACCCGGTGGGTGGGAGGAGCCAGCTTGAAGACCTTCCAGCAAGATTTAAAGTGGCAAGAAACCTGCCAATAAGTGTGGATGAACAACATATCCATGTCCCTAGGAGGACACTTTTTGTTCCACCCCTATCTGGTCTATTATTTCCAAAAATGTCACCTCCATGCTGGTTTTTCCCTTTAATTCTAACCAGTTAATATTAGTCATATTAAAGTCCCCTGCAAGCAGGATATTATCTGCTGGGTCTAACTTGGCAATATATGCCAAAAAGAGTTCATTATCTTGCTTAGCTATAGACGGAGGCCTATAAACCAGTCCCAGTCTTGTCTTAATTTGGGATTTGTGCATTAATTTCAACCATAACATCGCTACATTTTTTAAGTGAACCATTTCTTGCTCACTTTTTATGGAATCATTTATATATACTGCTATACCCCCTCCTTTCCTTTGTTCTCTGGATCTTGAATATAGTTTATAACCTGTGATATTTTTCTCCCACTTATTTGATTCATCCCACCAGTTTTCGGTTACTAAAGCTATATCAATATGAGATTCTAGCATGTTTTGGAACTCAAGAAATTTAGTTGTCAAGCTTCCTGCATTTAGCAATACTATATTCCATTCCACACCCTTGTTTCCATACAGGCTCCAATTATTTTGATCTCTTACGTTTGTAAATTTCTGCCCCCCTCCTTCCAGTTTAAATGAAACTGAATCACTTTATTTAATTTTGTTCCCAGGATTCTAATTCCTGCTCTGTTCAGGTGTATCCCACCGTATTTAAAAATAGCCCTATTTTGAAATGTTTTGGTATTGTCCATGAAACCAATTTGTTTACCTGCACAAAAGGAACGCAGCCATCCGTTTATGATTTACGGTCCAATTTTTATGCTCATTTAGTCCATGTGTTGGTAAAATTCCCGAAATTATAATAGGGCCAATGTCCACCCCCTACGAACTGCCAGCCAAAGCACACTCGAACAAGTGGATTCCTTTAAATACCTGAACGTTACTCTTGACTCCACCCTCAGTTTCAACCTCCATACTCACCTACTGTCCATGGCCCTTATCAGGCTCGGCACCCTCTATCGGTTTAAACACTGTCTCACCCCAGATGTCATTCGCCTAGCAATCTCCTCCCTGGTCCTCTCCCTTCTAGACTACAACATACTTATCTACAGTGCCGCCAGCCCCACAGCCTTATCCAGACTTAGGATCTCCCTCAACAAAGCCTGCCGCCTAGCCCTGGGTTGTGATCAGCTAACCCACACATGTACACTGTACAATGCTACAAACTGGCTTAACCTTGACAACCGAATCAGGTTTCACACCTGGCTCATGAGCAAAAAGATTTCACTTGGTCTCACCCCCAGTGGTCTCTCCGCCATGCTACAACGGGCCTCTCCCCAGCAGAACACCCATAGTTCTTGCAAAAACCTATACGTGGTCCCCCGATGCTGCACCTCCCAAATCCAAAGATCATTCAGTTATTGTGCATCATCCTGGGCAAACAGCCTGCCTAATGCCCTAACTAATCTGAATAGACTTGGCCCCTACAAAACCCAACTTAGGCACCACCTACAAGCAACGAATTTCTGTGACTGCCACCGAACAGGCCTATCTCCCCCTCTCCTCTAATCTGGACATAAGCTATCGAACAAACTTCCAGGTTCACACAGTGAAAAACCCGCACTGCAGTTTCCTTATTTTTCAAAATTTCACTTAGTGGATAGCACATAGGATTTCAGTGGTCCAAATATCAGCCGGTCAAGGTACTAAAGTATACTCTCTGTATCACTACTACTGCAACTGTACTGCAATTTGAACCTATCAATATAAATACCTGGATCTAAATGACGGATGTTTAATAGTATATATAGTATTATTGCTTTCCAGTTTTTATCTCTGCTCTAGATTTGATCTGTACTGTACTTTTTCTACTGTATCTACCTGTACTGACGTGGAACCTTTGGGGGAAAAAAAAAGTCTTCGACTCAAAGGTACTTTCCAAATACTCAAATAAATAAATAAAAATATCCCCTCCTTTGGCCTGGATTTTATCCACCATACTCATAAAACATTCTTTAATGGTTTCCACTTTGTTTCTTCCTATATCATTTATCCCAACATGTAATATGACCAGAGGTTCGTGTGAATTCTCTATTAAACCATCGGGTAGTTTATCCAAATCTGTTACTTTTACCCCTGGTAAAGTACTAACTTGTGTACATTTTCCTGTTTCTACAAACTATTTCATCAGTTCCCCTCATTATAGAGTCCCCAATTACCAGAATATCTTTCCTTTTGAACTTTTTCTGTTTCACATTTTTTCACAGATATAGTATGCAGTGTGTCTTTACCATTGCTATCTGGTTGGTGTAAATCTTTATGTCTCTATCCCATCAACCTCCCCATTTTTAGTTAACTCACTTAATTGTTTGCTCTTATCTGGTGCTTCCTCAGAGGTTTTAATGGCCTTAGCTGACTGCAGGGGAACTGAAAGCCATTTTAGCCTCCTTATTCAGGGTCAAGGGCCACCGCCCACCACAGGGCCAAGAGATGTGGCGGTACACTAATTAAACTGAGGATTCTCCCAGAGGCCAATCCCCACCTGAACGCCATGCCCAATTTTAGCTGAGTGGCACAAATAAGGTTATCACGGGTGCAGAGAACCCCCAGCTCCAGTGCTAGATGGGAGCTCTGTGGGAAAGGCAAGACCAAGGCCGTACAGCGGGCATCCCCCTGAACCCCCCCCCCCAAAAGACAGGGACACAGTAGGCCAGAGTCCCACTAGCAAATTAATTCAGGTAAAGAAGAGAGGATTACAGCACCTTCAGGTCCAGTGTTCAGGGGTCTGCAAAGGAGTCGCAGACATCCAGCGTTTCAGTTCAAGTAAGGCTGACTGCTGTTCCCCGGGGTCCCTCTCATAAGTATGCAGGCTAAGTTTTTAACTGGATCTTTTCTTGGGAGCGGGGCATCGTCAGGGACCAAAGAGCCGCATTTCCAAAGATCTTCCTGAGTCTCCACTGCAGAATCATACTGTTTCTGGTCTTCAGGGTACTGAACCACGAGCATGGCAGGGTAAGGAGTACGGAACTTTAACTAGTTCTGAGGATTGGGAATAATGGGATGTAGGCCCTGCATCGGTGCATTGTGACAGTGGCATAGTCACTGTCATTAAATATCCTCGATGATCCACAGAATACTTTTCCCCGAGGGACCAAGCCTTTCTCAAACGTTGCTCTTTCACCGCATATCTGGCAAATCTAATAATAATACATCCGAGCCTGGCAGATGGGTCGGAAGGCTGAGAACCTAAGGCCCGATGGACTCGCTCCAAAATCCAGGGCAAGGGAGTCCTCCAAAGACATGGAGCTGTGTAGTAGTGTTTCCATGAAGTCCAGGATATCAGAACCTTCTGAATTTTCAGGGATGCCATATATTCTAATATTTTCGCAGCGGTTCAGATTCTCTGCATCCTCCTGTCTCTCTATGGTGAGTTGGCAGAGTTGAATAATTTGGGTGACATTTGTCTGCATTTGTTTCAACTGCTGAGATTGATCAGCTAAAGCGGTCTCCAAACTGGAAACCTTTGCATCCAGTGTGTTTAAATCAGTCCGTATAGCCTCCTGGGTTAACTTGAATTGAGCGAGTTTCGTTTTAACTTTAATTTCCGATAAAATTAGATCTAGCTTGGTATTCATGCTGGCTTTCTTTTTAGATTTCTTCCCGCGAGGGGTCCTCTGCTTGGCCAGCCTGTGAGAGCATTGTGAAGTTAGAAGCGCCTGAGTTGGAAAAATCTGATGCCGATTTTGTGCCTTCTTGTTTTAATACTAAAAATGTATTTATACTTCCTGATTGTTTCCTGGATGCCATCTCTTGCCTGCTGTACAGGATTCAAAATTATGCACTTTTTTGTTGCATAAAAATTATTTAAATAAAAGCACACACATACATTCACAGTCATTTACAAAATCTATTAGCACAAAACAATGACAGCATATCACAATGTTAGCTACAATCTCGTAACAGTGAATTTTTCTAAGATGTCTCTTCAAAAGTATATAGCTATAGACAAACAAAAAGGTGCACAGATAAGGTGTTCAGGGCTACAGTAGTGTGACCCATTCTCTTATAAGTCTATCCCATCCCAAAGAAGCACACTTTCTTGTCGAGTTAAATCCGCCAGGAAGGGGGCCCATTCTCTAGTAAAGTGGTCGAGCCTATCCTTAACAAGAAGGGTCAGTCTCTCCAAGGCCAGGGTGTGTATTGCTGTGCGCCAACCTTGTACTGTAGGTGGGGCACATTGTGACGCTTGTACAGCTGGTTCTGATTAATCTATGCTTTTTGTAATATAAAAATGTTTTATTGAGTGTCTCTCATGAGACATGCTGTTTCAGCTAAAAGATAAAAGCCAGGAGATAATTACAGGCTAGAAGAGACTTAAAGTAAGGATCTCCTGTTTATCTAACTTAATTGTAGCTGCCAGCTGCTAGGCTGGAAAATCATAAACTTTTATGACGTTTAGAAAAAGAATACAGGTTATGTCACTGCGGTGCGAAGTCATAAAAGGTCCTTTGATGTCCTTCAGAGAGGATGCTGCTCATGGATGAAAGAAAGGGCTTGGAAAATTACACACTTAATTGAGAAGTCATATGGGAAAACAAGTTTTTTTCTGCTGATGTCACCTATTAATTTACCTCCTGACACAAGACATCCTGATTGTATAATTTTTAATAAACAGAGGACGAGCTGGGTGACATCATGGAAAAGGCAGGGTCAAGACAGTGTTTTAATTATGCTGTAACAGACCATTTACAGACACACGTTTGGACTCTGAAAAAAGGAAAATCTACAGCACTATAAGAAGATAAGAATACATTAGGTAGACAGGTCTAAGTGTATTATTGGTAGGAATCTGCACTTTTTAAACCTTATTGTTTTAAAAGATTGTATGTTTTGTGATATATGGTTCTGTGTTTTACATTTTACATTTTTATTTATTTTAAGAAAACCTCTATTTTTAGAGACTACCTGGTGTGCCTTTGAAATTCTTTCTTTGACAAGGGAAGCATATATGGTTAAAGCTGACACTGTACAAAGCTTACTGGTTTTACCAAACTGGGAAAATGTAACAGTTTATTCTGAGGTCTTTCATAGAGATTTTAAGGGTTCATTTTGTGCACTTGGTTAGGTGCCCGTAGGCGAAAGATAGCTGGCCCACCCGAAGAGCAGAATTATCTGAGCCTGTACATTGGGTACGCTAGCAAAAGGTTCACAGTTCGACTCCCTCCAGAACTTGAGACCAAAGGTTGATTCGAACTCACAAAACAGACAGGAGGGTTACCCTGTTCTGTTAACTGTTCACAATACTGCGCTCGGAGGTTGGTACTGTGGGAGTAGCAGGCCTGACCTGCTGAGTGGGGTTGTGACACACGACACCCACGTATTTTGAATGCAATGTCTTGCCAGAATTAAAAGACTCTTCACCCATCTTGGTAGTGGCTTCTAGTCCCCCCTTTCTTCTGATTCCACTCCAAACAGGCATGTCAGTGGTTCCAGCAGGATCACTCTGCCCACCCCCACCCCCCAACCTCCCCACCTCTAAGCCCACAACTCTCCAGAACTGCTGTAGAATGGAGCAGGTCCAGAAACAATGGATATATGTGCTCACTTCCTGGCCACATCTTCCACACAGCGGGGACGTAGCAGGATGATATTTATGAACTATAGATGGGGGGTTATATACCCTATGTATACATTTTTAAAAAGCTGCTTTAAAACTTGTTACAGAGTAGAAGTCACATATGCCTGAAGAGTAGTACTACCCAGTCCCGCTCTTGTATCTGAACACCCAGATCCCGCTCCCAACGTTTCCGGGTCTTGAGCGAAAGATCCGGCATACAGTGCCTAGATTCCCTGACAGCTTTCCCTATAAAACCTTTTGCTTCCCATTTTGAACCCTGAATAAGTAATTCTATTTTCTTCATTTCCACTATTTCAGGCCCTTCTCTAGCCAACCCCGCCATATAGGACCTAACTTGGAAGTACCTAAACAAGTGCCCATCCCCCAGGTTTAGTCGCTGACGTAAGTCCAGGAAAGAGCAAAGCCCTCCCCTACCACAGAGATCCTCAAGGTTTATATCCCCCTTTTTTCTCCTATGTCTTAAACCCAGGGTCTTCCCAAAATAGGCAAGAAAAAACAGGTTACTCATCTGTAACAGTAGTTCTAGGAGTGGTACATGTTGTTCAACCACACTGTTTGGCATGTCCCTTTCCCCTTTAAATCTTGCAGGAAGTCTAAAAGCTGGCTCCTCCCACCCACCCGGGTGATGTATACCTCGGCTCCACCCATGACACCAGATCTTAGCCTGCTGGAACCAGGTTTGTGCATCTGCAGCCAGGGAGATTTGAATAGGATGAACAACATATACCACTCCTAGAACTACTGTTACAGGTGAGTAACCTGTTTTTCTATGATCGTGGATATGTTGTTCATCCACACTGTTTGACAGACTCCTAGTAGTTCTCCAAGAGGAGGGAGGCAAGGCACACACCCCCCCTACTTAGGGAACAGAGATTGGAGAACTGAGGCCCCAAAACCAGCATCCTGGCGTGACTCAAGGTCGATGTGGTAGTGGGTAATGAAGGTGTTTGACTTCCAGGTAGCAGCCCAACAGATTTCCTGGATAGGGTTATCCCTGGACGCAGCCACCGATGCAGCAATATGGCGGGTAGAATGAGCCATCATCCCTCTGGGAGGCTCCTTGCCCGCCAACTCGTAGCACAGACCTATGCATGATGTGATCCATCTTGCAACAGTCCATTTGGCTGCAGGTCTGCCAGAAGCGGCTTCAGCATAGGTGACAAATAGGTGGCGAACCTCTCCCCGAATTTCCAACATCCTCTCCTTATAATAGGAGAGAGTACGTCTCGGGTCCAAAGTATGGAGCCTGTACTCTGCCTCTGAGGTGTAATTAGAGTAGTATACCAGCAGAGTCAATAGCTGGTTAAGGTGAAACTGACACCACCTTCAGAAAAGAATTTCGGGTGGGGGCGCAGAACAACTTCGTCCCTGTGGAAGATCAGATAGGGGGAGACCACCGAAAGCGCCTGGAGCTCCCCTGTCCTTCTGGCAGACGTGATAGCCACCAGGAAGGCAGTCTTCCACAAGTGAGATAGCTCACACTTGTGCACTGGTTTGAAGGGCTTGCCCATGAGCTTTGCCAATACCAGCAGTAGATCCCACGGAGGTGAAGGTTCACGCACCGGAGTCGATATGTGATCCAGGCCTTTGAAAAAGCACCCGACCACTGTTTCCTGCGCCAATATCGGCTGATCGGACCATGCCCGGTAAACAGAAATGGCTGCCAGATGCACCCTAAGGGTCGATGACCGTAGACCCCTTTGGGAGAGAGGAGAGAGAGAGAGAGAGAGAGAGAGAGAGAGAGGAGAGAGGAGAGGGAGAGGAGAGGAGAGGAGAGGAGAGGGAGAGGGAGAGAGAGAGAGAGAGAGAGAGAGAGAGAGAGAGAGAGAACAAAGGTAGTCGAGAATGTTAGCCACAGAACAGGACAAGGGATCCAGACCCTTACACTGACACCAAATGAAAAACCTTTTCCATTTGAAAGCATAACATTTCCTGTTCGATTCCTTTCTAGATGCCTCCACCACGGTGTAGACATCTTCTGAAAGACCCAAAGCCTGGAACTCTAGCCGCTCAGGTACCAGGCTGTGAAGTGCAGGGATTGAAGGTCCTGATGAAAGACCTTCCCCTGGTTCAGAGATATCAGGTCCAGGCGTGTACAAAGCCACTCCAGGGGCCTGCAGCTGAGGCTGAGGAGATCGGGTTACCAGAACTGGCGCCACCAGTCTGGGGCTACCAGAATCACATTTGTCTTGTCCCTCCTCACCTTCAGTAACACCTTGTGGATCAATGGAAATAGAGGGAAGGTGTAGAGGAGGCCTGGGGTCCAAGGCCTCGAGAAGGCATCCCCCTGCAGCAAGCCCTGCTTGGGGGGGAGGGGGGGCGCATGACAGCCTCAGCTTGGTGTTTTCCCTGGAGGCAAACAGGTCCACCTCCACTTTGCCCCAACGGGAGAACAGGTTGTAAGCTACCTCTGGATGGAGAGACCACTCGTGGGATGCCTGGCCTAGGCGGCTGAGAGCATCCGCCAGCTGGTTCGAGGCTCCTGCCATATGGAGGGCTAGGAGATCCGCCTCCAACCAGCCTACGAGGGTCCAGATGCGGAGCGCCTCCTTGCATAGCAGACGGGAGTGCGTGCCGCCCTGTTTGTTAGTAAACGGTCGTGGTATTGTCCGTCTGGACTTGAACCACTTGACCCCGGAGTGGAGGAGTGAAAGCTGACAGTGCTAGTCTGACTCCTCTGAGCTCCAACAGGTTGATGTGGCATCGGGACTCCTCGGGGGTCCAGAACCCATGGGCCCTGTTGTCCCCCATGTGGGCTCCCCAGCCCATGAGAGGTGCATCGGTCGTAAGGACGACCGTTGGCTCGGGGCAAACAAATGGGATCCCTTCCTGCAACCAGTCTGGGGCGGTCCACCATTGGAGAGCGTCCCACATCTTCTGGGTTACAGTGATCAGCTGGTCGAACTGACCGTGTCTCTGAATCTACTGGGTGGCCAGCTCCCATTGGAAGGGGCGCATGTGCAACCGGGCCCAACGGACCACTGAGATGCATGCTGCCATATAACCCAGAAGGTGCAGAAAGTCCCGGGCAGGGCGCAAGTGCCCAACCAGAAATGACTGGGCAAAGGAGGAGAGAACTTCCGCCCTGTCTGCTGGGAGCCGAGCTCTGGCTTGACGAGAGTCTAGTTCTGCCCCGATGAAGCCCATCACCTGAGAAGGCATGAGTTTCGACTTGACCTCGATCAGGAGGCGAGATGGAAGTGGGTCTGGAGGGCCAGATCCCTGGACCTCTCCACCTCCTGTTGGGTGGAAACTGCCAGGAGCCAATCGTCGAGATAGGGGTAAATTCTGACACCCCCCCTCCTCCCCGAAGATGGGCCGCCGCCACTGCAAAGCATTTGGTGAAGACCCATGGGGCTGATGACAGGCTGAACAGCATGGCTCGGAACTCATACATGGTCCCTTCAACCCTGAAGTGGAGGAACCTCTGATGGGATGGACGGATTGGGACATGAAAAAAATGCATCCTGCAGATCCAGTGAACAGAATCACATGTTTCGCTCCAAGGAAGGTATGATCTGGGACAGAGTGACCATCCGAAAAGTGCATGACCTGAGATATTGAGTCAGGTCGCGGAGATCTAGAATGGGGCGCCAGCCCCCTGTCCGATTGGGCACCAGGAAGTACCTGGAGACAAAGCCTGGGTCTGCAGATGGATCTGCCACGAGAGCTACTGCATCCTTGAGAAGGAGCTCAGCAATGTCATCTCCAAGAGCCGACTGGGTGCATGTGGAAATCCGTTCTTCCCGAGGGGCGCGGGCTCGGCTGGGAGAGTACTGCTCGAATTCTAAAAGCAGTCCCTGACAGAACACTTCGAGAACCCACCTGTCAGAGGTGATAGCGGACCAGGCGGAAAGGAAGTGGCAGAGCCGGCCCCCACTGGAAGACCCAGAGCTGGCGTGACGGGAATAGGGGTGGCAACCCCCACTCCATCACTGGGCAGGCTTGGAGGAGGAGGAGGCTCCAGGACCTGAGCCCTGGCTTCCTTTGCGGGCCTGTTGAGGTCCAGGCTTGGGCAGAGGGCACCAAGCTTGAGCCTGCTGCTGATGCTGCTGTCCTCCCTGGTAGGAGGACTGCTGGACCATGGGGGAAAGAGCGCTGAAAGGACTTCTTTTTCTTCTGCTGGTTCTTACCCGAAGAACTCTTGGCAGAAGTGGCGTCCAAGGTGGCACTGGACTGCTCTATGCACTGTAGGTGACAGGCTACTACTGGGCCGAACAAGTCGGTCCCAAGGAAAGGCGCATCAGCTAACTTGTGCTGAGTATCCACAGGGAAGGAGGAGAGCCTCAGCCAAGCCCTGCGGCAAGAGGCAACTGCGGCGGCCATCGAGCAGGCACAAGAATCCACAATGTCTAGGGCCGTCTGCAGCTACTGTTTAGCAACAGCACCTGCTTAACCGTGGTCTGCATGTCCGCAGGGAGATGTGGGAGGACTTCATCTAATGACCTGAGAAGGGCATGAGAAAAGTGTGCCATGATGACGGCCGAACTTGCCTGACGAAGGCCCAAGGAGGAAGCTGCACACACTTTCTGCGCCGAATGGTCCAAAAGCTTGGACTCTTTATCTGAACACAGAGGCGGTCATCAGGCTCTCGGCCGAAGGTGCTCTGTGAACCCCGCAAGGTACCCCATGGGAACCGCATACTTGTGGGCCATGCAGGCAGACGGTGCTGGACATGAGGCAGGACGCTGCCATAGTTCAAGTGCCAGACCAACAATGGCCTCAGTCACAGGAAAGGCCTCCATCAGGGTATCCCCTCTCTTGAGGATGTCCGTGAGAGGGTACTCCACCTTTTTCTGGATAGGTTCCAGGGGCATCCCTGTAGAATCAGAGATGAGATGAAGAATCCTTTGGAAGGAGGAAGAACCTTCACCCATTCCTGTGCCAACAGACTCATCATCATCCCCAGGACGAGAATGGAGCCCAGTGTCAGAGTCTGAAGAGTCAGGGCACAGCAGCCTGCTGCCCAAATCACCCTCGATCCTCCGAGGGAGGTCAAGGGTGACCGTGACTGACAAACGTCAGGAAGCCCGGTATCTGGTCGGTCCTCTTTGGAAGGAGCCCCTCCCACAGGCTGCTTCGTTGGCGGATCCACCAAACTAGGTGGAGAGAACGGTAAAGGCCAAACTGAGGACGGGCCAGCCCCGTGGGCATCGGAACCGAAGGCTTCGGTTCCGAGGGGGTCAGCTTCGGCCTAGGAGGTGAAAGCCAAGTAATGGCCAGGGTAGGAGGCGGAGCCGGCTTATACCCAGACAAAATCAGCTGTTGCCACAAAAGGTCCTCGTTGCACTGGAGTCTCGCCGGAGCCTCTCCTCATCAGAGGAGGATGAGGACGACCTGTGGCGTCACCTCTTTTTGCCGCGCTTGAGGCTCTTCCTCAGCCGTTCGGCCGAGGGGGTTCTAGACCTCGACTGAGATTGGGAGGGCCGACATGGTCACTCGGGAGACACCAGAGGAGTCTGTGAAACCCGTGGGTCCGGAACCGGGACCTCAATGGGGACACCAGCAGGCTGGGTCTCCTCATCGGGGAACACAAGGACCGGAGTTCTCTCCAAGGAGTTGGCCACGGTCGGCGACAGCGGGGTAACTGGATCGAGAACGATCTCAACCGCATCGGCCACATCCTCGGTCATCTGACCACATGGAAGATCTGTGCAGCCTGTCCCCGAGGAAGTGATCTCGACTGAGGTTGAGACCGCATGCTCCTGGGACTGAGACCTTTCTCAGTCCCAAGAGCGTCTTTGTCGAGATGGAGATGTGGTCGGTTCCTTCTCTCTCTTACAAGATTGGGAGGCATGCGAGCCCACGGGGGCCTCTCCCCGGGTGGTGAGAGACTGGCACAACTCCTTGAATGAACCTGTGAAGCTGGAGCCCAGGTTGAGTGGAACGAAAAAACTTCGATTATCCGAAGCGCGGACGGCTTCTTCTTCGAATGCCTTCATCGTTCCAGCTGCTCGGCAGAACCCGCGGCCCCAGAAACCGCCCACCTAACCTCCTTGGACTTCACCAGAGGATTCCTTTTCTCCAGTCTCCCCAACTTCAAACGTGCCAGTCGGTCATCCAGGGCACTGGGATGGAAGGCCAAGCGATAGCTGCGGGATGAGGTGTCATGGCCAACACCTAGGCAGTAGACGCATGTGAGATGGGGATCAGTGAGCGACATCTTCTGGCCGCAAGGACACCGGCGAAATCCTGAAGAAGATTTCTCTTCCATGATAGAGGATGCAAAACCGCGATCACTAACTCGAACGAGTTTTAAAATTGGTAAAACCAAAGTTTTGAAAGCAAGAACCTACGAAATGCGTGAGCACGAGGGAGGCAACCTGTATCTTCCAGCAGAAAGGAAGATCTGGCGTCATTGGGGCAGAGCCGAGGTATATACCACCTAGGTGGGTGGGAGGAGCCAGCTTCAAGACTTCCAGCAAGATTTAAAGGGGAAAGGGACATGCCAAACAGTGTGAATGAACAGCATATCCATGATCCTAGAACAGGTATTACCAGCAACCGGCACCATATACCTATGCACTGCCAATGCTCCCCTCCACCTTAATAATTTGCTCCAACTATCCAGTGCTGTCAGGATCAGTGGGTTACCAGTCTCCTGTCCTCTATATGCCTCAAGACCCCATTTCTCTAAGTAAGCAGAGAACCTCACCTTACAACCCCACTGCTCGAGGTCCAGCCACCAAGCCATCCGGGGCATATGTATCCAATTACTAATATATTTCTTTTGTGCAGCCAAATAATAGTTCCCTATATCCGGAAAATTAAGTCCCCCCTCACCTTGAGACGTTGTACGCTAACTCTCTGGTGCTTCCCCTTCCATATAAATGAGGAAAGTATACTCTCCAGTCTCCGAACATCCCTCCCAGAAATCCTACATGCATCATCTGTATAACATATACCAGTCTAGGAAGGATATTCATTTTGATCAGGTTAATTCGTCCAAGTCAGGAAATCAGAAGTGACATATGAAAATTACGTACCTACCGTAATTATGATCTTTCTGTGTATCTTCACCATTCATCACTGCTGTGTATCTGCGGAGGTCAAGACCAGCGGAATTTTATATATTTATATATATTTTTTAAAGGTAGATGGAGCCGATGCACTGGTCGGCCGCCGAGGCCAACGTTCCACTGCATGCGCCAAGGGTTGGCAGTTAGCTGTGTTGACCTCGCCTGCCTGCGTCTCTGAGTTGCTTGAGAGGTAAGAGGAAGGGAGTGAGGGTGGACAAGGAAGTCCAAGGGACAGAAAAAGGAAAGATGTATGAACCAAAAGGAGAAATAACAACTGAGAGAACAGCAAGGGAGAAAAGTTGGAAACTAAAAGGATTGGGAGGGTCCCCAATCTCTGGAAAAGGAAGAGGGAGGTAGGGTAGGTAAAGAATTTAGGAAGAGAGGGAAGAGGCTGACACATCCCAGACCCTGGTCCGTCTCCAGATTGTATAGGAACTGCAAGGAGTAGCAAAGGCTTTCTGCCAGAATTCAAGGCACGGAATAACTGGCAAACACTCCAGAAAACCAGAGTCAGCTATTCTAGAAGAAGGACAGGGTACAGGGAGTTAACACCCTCTCAAGAAAAGATTATTGGTGAAAATAAGCGGGAGAAAATTTTTTTTTCTTTTTTTTAAAACGAGGAGAAATAGGTTGACGGGAACAGGGAGGAGGAAAGAAAGGAGGGTAACTATCAACTCCCACCCCACAGGGGTGGAGCCAAGGCACTGGAGAAGAAGTGCCCCTGCTGCCCACTCTCCCGAGCATTATCTCTGTGCCTCGCTTACCCCACTCCTTAAAAAAAAAAAAAAAAAAAAAAAAAAAAGGAGAGGGGAGGAATGGGCGCGAGAGGAGGGGACCCAGAGACTGAGGTCCCGGGATGGAAGGTGGATTGATGAATGGTGAAGAATCACAGAAAGATCATAATTATGGTAGGTACGTAATTTTCATATCTTATATGTTTCAATCTTCACCATTCATCAATATTAGTGAGTACCAAGCCCTCAAAGTGGTTTTGTTTACACCCCCAAGGGATAAAATCCCTTAGCTCTCAGTGGGTGGCACACTAAGAGGGGGGGAACCTTCAGGGTATGGAGAGGCCCAAAAGTGGGGAGAGTGAGACGGAGTCCCCCCCCCCGGAGAGGGAAGGAAGTTGCCCCGACAAGCACCGTCTCGCTCTACGGGAGAAGAGATAGGTTCCCTGGTGAGCGGAGTTAATCACCCTACGCCGGGCCAAGGGCGACAACCAGGGAAAGACACAGCCTTGCCATCCGCCTAGTGCAGATCACTGTCCCCACAACCCTGGTAGCTACCTCATTGGCATCATAGGATGCCCTCGCTTGGTGCCTTGCTAACTGCAGGCCATGCGCAGAGAGTGCAATGGCTTGTCTGGTTTGCTCCGTATCAGGCAATGAGGCTAGGAGCTGACCCAGCCTGGACCACAAGAACCTGTCATAGGCTGCACAGTGGGCCTGATGTGCAGAAATAGAAAGAAGTAACCATGCCAAGCAGAAAGTCCTCCTACCCCAGAAGTCAAAAATCCATGGAGTCTTGATCTGGGGGCCGGTCACGGTGAAGGACGCGTAGCCCATCAGGAGTATCCAACTGCGTCAATCCGGACTGTGGATGAGGCATGGAACCTGGAGACTCCAGGGGTGCGCAATACTTCTGGCTGAGATCCCTTGGGGCAGGAAATCCGGAGAAGGGTCTCTGCCAGGAACACAACGACGCCTCCCGAAAGGGAGCAGGCCAGGGCGGCACCACAAGGGCGGCCTCGCCAAAATCGCCTAGAAAGGCGTGCGCCGAATGCTCAGGATTGCTGATAGTGGAAGGAGTAAGGTGCAAGTCCTCCAACAACCTCACGAGGAATCGCTGATACTCAGCGAGATCAGCAGCTGGAGAGATGTGGACAGAAGTTTCTTCTCCCCCAGAAGAGGGGGAAGAGGAGCTGGAGGGCACCGGCTGTTCAGTGGGCTGCTGCAGAAGGGGAGGTTAAAAAACCTGGCTGTCCATTGCCCTAACGTAAGCAGGGAACCGAGCAGCCAACGCTCTGAACTGCTCCCAGAAGAGGGGTCCGCTAGGACCAAGGATGCCTGGGAGCGCAGGAGAATGTGGCAGAGGGATGGGGACAGAGCCGAGAAGAGATGTTGGCTGGCCTCCGCCTGGGCTAAGGAGCGGACCGGGAGCACTCACAGAAGAAGGTGGCCCGGAAGACCCCACAGCTGATAGCTGAACAACAACTATTTCGGTACTGCCTTGGCTGCGCCCGGAAGAATCCCCCCTGTGAGGCAACCGGGGCCATATAGGTCCAGAAGGACAGTCCCCACCTCAAAAGAATAGGACCTCTTAAAGAGACCGAGGAGGAAGAGCGACATCCAGTTCACGTCTTCTCCCAGAGCCTGGGTGGACCCCGAAAAAGGCAGACGTGCTGACCCCACGCCCCTTGGAGTCTGAAAGAGCCCTCCTCCTCGAGAGGGCCAGCCTAGGTAGCTGGCATCTCTGGGCAGTTCCTGAAGGGGTTATCCAGGGTACAGTACCCTCCCCTCCTGTAGGTGCTCTGATTGGCCCCAAAGCTGAGCAATCCAGGCACACTACAGGTGGGGGTACCACTTCTGAGGGGTCAGTGAAACCACCAAAATAAGGCTGCAGAGCTATGGTGGCCTGCACCACTGCCTGCTGGTCAGCACCCCTGACCCCATTCTCGGTGGCCACCGATCCCACCTCAGAAGGGGGCTGACTGGCTTGTCGAGGAGACTACTGGGCTGCCCACCTCAACAGCTAACCCTAAAGGGTCAGACTGAATGTCGGACTCAGAGCTCGACTCCACCTCCGAGGAGGTACAGGCCAAGGCCCTGTGCCAAACCGTAGGAGGGCGCCCACTGCCATCCTTGCCCACAGGCCCAGAAACCAAAGCTGTGCCCGAGCCGGTGCCAGCAAATGGAATCCGCAAGGGGCACGGCCCTAGCCTGAACAAGAGCTCCAGAGCAGGGACTAGTCATGGCGCCATCCAGTCCCGTAGCGCCGAGGATGAAGACTGCGCCGACGACAGCCCCATCAGTGCCGAGGGCAGGGGTGGCGCCGACGATGGCCTCTGCGCCAAGGTTGGTGTCGCCCGACTCAACGGTGCCGCCAGCGGGGCTGAGAGCAGAGGCGGCGCCGACGACAGAGTAATCTGAAGGCCCTATGGTGCCGAGCCCCGAGGACACGGTGCCGTGCTTAACCTCTGCGCCGAGGCATGACATGGAGAAAGACAGCGCCGTAGCAGCTCCCACGGCGCCGCTAGCAGTGTCAGTGCCGCGAACGGCTCCGACAGAAGACACGCCTGCACGACAAGTCAGGGTCCGACACTGGGGCAGCCTTCACCCCCGAAGGGGCGACTGCCATGGCGGCGCCTCCTCGGGAGGAACGGAACGGGCCTCCGGCACCGCGGAAGAAGCCTCGGCAATGGCTAGGCTACTAGTAGCCGAGGCTCCCTCCTCCTCAGTCCGTATAGAACAGGGAGGGGACCCGGAGAAAAGGCAGAGAGAGCGTGGCTTGGCCCGACGAGTGCGCACCCGACCCCCGAAAGTCGGAGCTCGCCCCACTTTCCACGCGCGTTGCTCGATGACCCGGCGGTCCATGGAGAAACAGGCATCGCATGAATCCATGTCGTGAAGCGGGCCAAGACACGAGACACACCGGTCGTGCTGGTCGGTGACTGAATACTTTCGCCCGCAAGGGCACCGTCGCATGGGGGGCCAACCTGTCCTAGTAGATTTCCTGCCCTCCGACCGAGACATGATCTATGGAAAAAAGAAAAAACCCACCAAAAATAGACTCAACGTCGCGGAAATATAAAAATAAGGAAAGATCTTACCGAGCGACGTCTAGTGTTGGCAGAAACAGAACCGGCAGGAGAACCAACGGACTTCGACCGAAGGTAAACTTTACGAAAAACTACTGCGGAGCAGGCCTAGGACTCTTCACAGCTTCCCACGAGGCAACCTCTATGGTAGGAGATGAAGAACTGGCAGGCAGGAGGAGTCGACGCAGCCTAACGGCCAACCCGCGAGCGCCATGCAGTCAGTCGGCCTTGAGGGCGGCGCCGATGGTGCGCTTGCTCCACCTACCTTAAAAAAAAAAAAAGTTTCAAGGGGTCCTGACCTCCGGCAGATACCCAACAGTGATGAATGGTGAAGATTAAGATCCACCTTTGTAAATCAGCCTCTATGGTCCAAAGTACAGGGACATAATTCAGGTCACAGAGGGAGCCCAAAGCCCAACCAATTTTGGTCCTCAGATATGTGAAATATCCTCCCACCTTCTTAAAACCCCATCCCTGATCAGTCTCATTGTCTTACGGAGTCTCATGAGTTTAGATTTATCAAAATTGAGTTTGTACCCCGAAAACCGTGCAAATTTCCCCACCAATTGCAGGAGGATAAGCATGGAGGCTTCGGGCTCTGTGTTGAAAAGCAACATATCATCCGCATACATTGCAAGTCTGTGCTGCTCCCCTGAGATCCCTGCACCCCTAGAATTCCCTCTTCCTGCCGGATCGCTATTGCCAGTGGCTCCACCGCCAAGGCAAAGAGCAGTGGGGACAGCTGGCAGTGCTGCCTCGTACCTCTGCCCAAACCAAATCCCTCCGAGAATGTGCCATTTACCAGTACCTTTGCCCAGGGGGAATTATAAAGTGCCTGTACCCAGCCCACAAATGTGTTCCCCAGACCAAACCGGGTTAATGTCTCAAACAAATAGCCCCATTCTACTCGATCAAAGGCTTTTTCAGCATCCATGGATATGATGCAGGTTTCTTCTTTCCGCTTATTCACTCCCCAAATCACATTCAAAAGTCTCCTCATATTGTGGTACGAGAGACGTCCCTTAACAAACCTGATCTGGGTGAACAATGTCTGGCAACGCTACTTCTGGTCGACCCACCAAGGCCTTTGCCAAAATCTTGGCATCGCAATCCAAAAGCGATATCGGCCTGTACGAGGTGCACTCCGAGATATCTTTCCCGGCTTTGGGGATCAGGCAGATCACCGCATCCGAGAATGTCTCCAGAAGCTTCAGTCTCTCCCTTTCCACCAGCTGAAAGGTACTGCACAGTAGACCAGACAGTTGCCCCACCAGACGTTTATAATATTCTACCAGGTAGCCATCCAGCCCACTCGCCTTCCCACTCTGCAGTCTCTGAATGGCCTGCACCACTTCCTCCCTCGTAAGAGGGCCATTTAAAGCACCCTTTTGTTCCCTTGTCAACTTAGGTAACTTCAAAGCATCTTGAAAGGCTTGCCCCAAATCTCTCGTCCCCTTCCATCGTATATAATTTTTCATAAAACCTCCAGAACCACTCTCGTATCTGCTGTGCCGACTTATGCAACACTCCTTGCCTGTCTTTGATTGCCGTGATATGAACTGGACACCTCCCTCCCCGCATAAGTCTTACCATCAGGGGACCTGGTTTGTTGCCCCATTCATATAACTGTTTTCCCAAATGTCCATGCCTTTCTGGCCTCGCCACTGAGTACAGCATTCAAAGTCTCCTTGGCTACCTTCAACTGGGCTCTTACTACGTCGTACTCCCCTTCTGCAGCACGCCTCTCCAACTCCCGCACCTGCCTTTCCAACTCCATACTTTTAGTTTGTTTTTCCCTTTTTACTTTAGCCACGTATTTGATAATCATCCCCCTCATGAAAGCCTTCTCTGCCTCCTAAATGACGTCTTTACTTGTGGGGGAATTCGCATTCGCTGCCCAATAAATCCCCCACTGCTCCTCCAGGTATTCCCTAAAGGCTTTATCCCCCAGTAGGTAAGTTGGGAACTTGGGGGGTCCTCCCTCAGTTTGTTCATGATCAGAGACATAACCACCATGGCATGGTCAGAGATGTGGACAGGACTGTGTCGCATGGTCTGCATCCTCCCATACCAGGCCTGCAGGAGAAACATATAGTCTATCCTTGATCAAGTACTGTGTGGGTAAGAGTAAAAGGTATATTCTTTGGCCCCAGGGTTCACCTCACGCCAGTAGTCTATCATCCCCAGCTCTATCAGTCCCCTATGCCACTGACGAATTGCCTCATGCTGTCGACCTTTACCCTTTTTAACAAATCATCGGAGGATGGGGTGGTACCCGAGGACTGGAGGAGGGCAGATGTGATTCCCCTTCACAAAAGTGGGAGCAAGGCAGAAGCAGGAAACTACAGACCTGTCAGTTTAACCTCAGCGATAGGGAAAATGATGGAATCACTTCTAAAGGAAAGAATTGTCGAGTATCTAGAGGCCATAGGGGTAACAGGACCCCTCGGCAGCATGGGATTCACATGGGAAGGCCTGCCAGATCTAATCTGATAGATTTCTTTGACTGGGTGACCAAAGTAGTAGATCAGGGAGGGGCTGTGGACATGGCCTACCTAGACTTTAGCAAGGCATTTGACACAATCCCACACAAAAGATTAATATACAACTTAGCCAGCCTGGGAGTGGGTCCCAAGATGACAGCCTGGGTGAAGAATTGGCTGGAGAATAGGACACAGAGAGTAATAGTAAATGGAGTCCACTCAGAAGAAAGGACGTTACTAGTGGGGTACCGCAGGGTTCAGTATTAGGACCGGTCCTCTTCAATGTCTTTATAAGCAACATTGCAGAAGGACTGGAAGGAAAGTATGTCTCTTTGCAGATGACACTAAGATCTGCAACAGAGTTGATGCACAGGGTGGGTGGAAAGGATGAGAAGGACTTGGCAAGGTTAGAGGAATGGTCAAATGAATGGCAGCTTAGATTCAATGCTAAGAAGTGTAAGGTAATGCACCTGGGAAACAAAAACCCAGGGGAAGAGTACACAATGGGGGGTGAGATACTAACAACAACAAAATTGGAAAGGGACCTGGGGGTAGTCATATCAGAGGACCTAAAGATGGGCAAGCAATGTGAGAGGGCAGCAAGGAGGGCTGGGGGAATACTGGGATGCAGAGGGAGAGGCATCACCAGTAGAAAACAGGAAGATTATCCTCTGTACAGACAGCTGGTGAGACCCCATCTGGAGTACTGCGTGCAGTTCTGGAGACCCAATCTCCACAAAGACATAGACAGGATGGAAGCTGTCCAGAGGAGGGCACTAAAATGGTGCAGGGTCTGCACTGGAAGACATATGAAGAGAGACTTAAGGAGCTTAATATGTATAGCCTCGAGGAAAGGAGGGAGAGGGGGACATGATAGAAACTTTAAGTACCTCAAGGGAATCAATAAAGTCCAAGAGGGCATCTTTCAAAAAAGAGGTGTGCAAGAACAAGAGGGCACAATTTGAAGATAGAGGGGGCTCAGAGGTAATTTAAGGAAGTATTTTTTCACAGAGAGGGTTGTGGATGCATGGAATGGCCTTCCGGAGGAGGTTGTGGAGTCAAAATCAGTGGTGGAATTCAAGCATGCATGGGATAGTCATAAGGCAATTCTGGGGGGTGGGGGTAGGAAGAAGTAGGCTGCTGGTTAACTAGGATCTGCAGCTTATCCAGTAGGTAGGGAAATGGGCAGACTGGGTGGGCCAAGCGGTCCTTATCTGCCATCAAATTCTATGTTTCTATGTGGCAAAAGATTCTCTGGTCTGATGAAACAAAAATTGAACTCTTTGGCCTGAATGCAAAGCGCCATGCCTGGCGCAAACCGAACACAGTTCATCACCCGTGTAACACCATCCCTACCATGAAGCATGGTGGTGGCAGCATCATGTTATGGGGATGCTTTTCAGCGGCAGGGACTGGGGCACTTGTCAGGATAGAGGGAACAATGAATGGAGTCAAATACAGGCACATCCTTGAGGAGAACCTGCATCAGTCTGCAACAGACCTTGGACTGGGGCGAAGATTTACGTTCCAACAGTACAACGACCCCAAGCATACAGCCAAAGCAACACTGGAATGGCTTCAGAACAAGAAGGTGAATGTCCTTGAGTGGCCCAGCCAAAGCCCAGACTTGAATCCCATTGAGAATCTGTGGAAAGACTTAAAGATTATGGTTCACCGACGCTCCCCATCCAACTTGACAGAGCTTGAGCAAATCTACAAGGAAGAATGGGCGAAAATCCCCAAATCCAGATGTGCAAAGCTGATACAGACATACCCAAGAAGACTCAAAGCTGTAATTGCTGCCAAAGGTGCTTCTACAAAGTATTGACTGGGGATACTTAAGTAAACAAGATATTTCAGTTTTTAATGTTTCATAACTTTTTGTTACACAATACAGATATTTTTGCCCCTTTAAATTGTTGAGTACGATGTGTGAATCAAGGGGGGAAACAAATAATTTCAATATATTAAAAATTCTGATAGTAACACAACAAAATGTGACAAAATCCAAGGTGGGTGAATACTTTCTGAAGGCACTGTAATTCCCCCAACTGTTCCCTGATGTTAATGTCCAGTTAGAGATTCATCACACTGGCAGTAGCTCGAAAGTCAACCCACTTTCTTTTTCAATTCCTCCGCAAATGTCATCGCCTTCTCTGCTTGCCAAAAAGAGTAAAGTGCACCCTCGTGTTTGACCTTTAAGGTAGCAGGGTAAATCAAGTCGTTTTCAACCTTGAGGGCCCAAAGTGCAGCCATAAATTCAATGAACATTTTCCTCTTTTTCGGGAGCCTCGCTGAGTAGTCCTGAGATAAAAAGTCGATGGCCCTTGATCATCAGATGGCCCTTCTCCCGGTAAGCCCAGAGCACCGCCTCGCAATCAGGACAGTGGTGGAACCGCATAATCAGTTGGCAAGGCGGCTGCCCCGCAGGCAGCCTGGGCATAACTGCCCGATGTGCATGTTCCAGCTTAAGTTGCCCATAACTGACCTCGAGATCCATCAGCTCTGGCAGGGATTCAGCACAGAAGTCTAAAGTATTCCCTTCTTCCATCCCCTCTGGCAGCCCTCTGAGCCGGAGATCAAGTCTCCAGTGATCATTTTCTTGGTAGTCTGCAGCCTCCTTCAGATCTTCCAACTCTTTTTGCAGCGCCATTATCTGTGCCAGGACCCCGTGCAGCTCATCCTAGAGTCTTGAAACCCGCTCCTCCACCTCTGTTATTCATGTGGCTTGGTTCGCCTGCTGCGTTAAGACCTCCTGCAGCCAGTCATCGATTCTTGTCTCCGGCTTACAAAGTCGTGGCTCCAAAGCCGTGAGGACCTGGCCTGTCCCAAGGTGCTCATTTCCGCAGCAGAGAGAGAGACTACTTGATGTCTGTCGGCCTGCACACAGGCTGCATTTTTCTTTGAGGCTTTTCCAGGTCCCTGGGTCAGAAACTCATCCACGCTGTGTCAGTACGCGGTCTTCTATCAAAATAAACCATGAGTTTGAGCGAATTAATACTTTTTATTCTTTATTTTACTCCGGTGAAGAGGAGTGAAATATGGACATGTCTAGTCACATCTGTTGCTCATTAGCGCCCCAATTATGCACTTTTAATGATGTTTGTGAGGGAAGTGCAGGTGTGTTGGACTGTAGGCGAAAACTTAAGCCACCATTAAGCCACGCGCTGCACTGGAAGTTTTTTTTTTTTTTTTAATCTGGTTCATCCAGTCATTCCTCCCACCTGACATCTGTAACAAGTGCCTCTAGGGGCGCATCCCAGAACCTAATGTGACTGACGTCAGAACTGGGGATCAGTCATGGGAGAGTATACCAAGGTATAAGTTGTGGGAGCTGTTAATAGCTCCAGTTCGTCCTTACCGGATCCCTATGCCATACTGAGACTAGATATAGACTGCACAGTTTATACTTAATCTCAATACAAACACCAGGTTTGGGCAACAATAAACAGGAGCTATTACACGCTCCCGCAGCAGATTCCCAGCCCTGACATCAGCTGTGGCAGGTTCTGGGATGCACTTCTAGAGGTGATTGTTACAAAATGTTGAGTGGGAGGAATGGCAGGATCAACCAGATAATACAATACAAATAGCACCAGAGGAAAAATGTTTACTTTAGGCAAAAAGTCTATTCAGAGACTGCTCCACAGAGATGTGTGGCAATCATTCATGGATGTTTCACTTTAAACATAGGGCCGGATTCTCAAAAGGTTGTGCATGGCACGAAATGACTTGCACCAACAGGAATGACGTAAGTAGCACTTTGCACCAATAGCTGCGCCACACGGGATTCTCAAAAGCAGCCTGCAACAAGACTCAGGCTGCTTGTGCCAAAGTGGACTTGCGCCATGGCTGCGCCAAAACCTTGGCTGCGACATGGCGCTATGAGTTTACGGCAGCATCTGCGCCCTATTCACAAAGGGTGGCTGCCACATCCCCTAATTTGGGATTCTAAAACAACCCCCGGAGGACATCTGTCAAAGTACATTTACACAGCTGGTGTATGTGTATGTTGCCATCCACCGGGGGTTGCGCCAATGTGCAGCAAGTGTAAGTAAGCCATGTGCCCCCCCCCGACAAACACACAGAAGCCCCCTCATTCCAGAGCCCCCATTTTAACAATAATCAAGCCCTTGTGGGCTAGGGGCCCCCCCCCCAGCTCTGATCCTCCAATATAACAACAACACAGCCCCACAGGGCTATCAGATGCCCCAAGACAGACTATTAAGAAAGAAGCCCTAGAGGCCCCCCAGCCCCGATGCCCAAAATATACATACATACATAGCCTCCTCCCAGCCCTGAAAATATACATTTTTAACAAACTTATTACATCTGTGTTCTGTTTAATATAGCCCTGGTGGTCTAACTGGCCCCCACTCAACAGTACCTGACTACCCCGCTACCCGCCCAACCCATACCCAGCTGGTGACTGGCACAGCCCACCTCTCACCACCGTGGCCAGCCCCCGACTGAGCTCTGTGTGAGCATGTACTGTAAATAGTACACGTTCAGTGAATGACAGCTGCGGGCAATGCCGACGGGTGGAGGCGGGGGAGTTGCACCACGTGTGTCGCTGGGAGAAGTCCTACATGGCTGGGTCAGCTGGAAGCATCAGCCGACTATGACCTTGGGTAGATGCACCCAAGGTGCCTGGGACTAAACTGGAGTCATGATACTCAGAGGCAGCTGCCCTTTTGGGAGCCTGACACGAGCGACAGTTGAACCCAACCCCTCCCATGAGGAGCCTTTAGAAGCAGCACTGGCATCTGGCTGAGGGATGAATTCTCACTTTCCCTAGACTTGAGGTCAAACAGTAACCTCCTCATTTCATCGACCTTCAATGGCTCAGCACGCAGCTCTTGCGGGGTCTCTGCAGGAATGGCAACTGATTCTTCGACTGGAATGACCTCGACCAGAGGCAAACGGTCACTGATCTGGAAGAGCGGGAATGCTTCCTCTTCATGACTGATGGCAACTTTTCTTCTTGTGCTTCCAATGATAAAGGGGGACTCTCAAGGTGCATCACTGAAAGAGTGGAGTGAAAGGAAAAAATTCAAACTCCTGCTGTTCCGGAGAGTCACCAGTTCCATGGTATGCTGTTCAACCAGAAGAAGCTCCAACACTGGGTCATCCACGATCATGGCTGTGACTGCCATGTTGGCCTTCAACTGCATCGCTATCCTCATGGCTGCAGAAGCCTCATTTTCCTTGGGCATGTCTTGGAGGAAGTGCATCCTATGTTCATAAAGAGATAAAGGCTGCATGGCCTGGCACCACGAACAGTTCCCCATGTCGTGCTGCGACTCTAAACAGTAGCCACAGGCGATGTGTCAGTTTGTGATGAACATCTTCTGCTTGCATATCATTCACCTCTTGAACCAGTTTCTTGTGTGCCATTGCAAAGACCTTCTGAGGGAGCAAGAATCGGAGGTGTAGATGAGAAAAAGAAGTCTAAAAATCAGACTTTTAGCCAAAATAAATCATAAAAATCACTTTGAAAACTCCAGAATTCTGTATCACTAGCAGGAGCTGTGAGGGGGAAGAAAAATACAGGTTACTCACCTGTAACAGGAGTTCTAGGAATGGTATATGTTGTTCATCCACACTTATTGGCAGGTATCCTTGCCGCTTTAAATCTTGCCGGAAGGTCTTCAAGTTGGCTCCTCCCACCCACCCGGTGGTATAACTCGGCTCACGCCCCATGACTCCAGATCTTCCTTACCGCTTGGAGCTCAGGTTCCTCCTTAACGCTCTGCGTTGAGACTGGTTCCTATTTCTTCCTTTTGCAATTTAAAAGTTTTTGCTAAAGACTTTCAGCTTCGATCCCCAGCGCTGCGATGGACAAATCGACTCCCGGTTGAGATGCCCTCATGGGCAGAAGATGTCTCGGACGGATCCACACTCCACGGTGTTCACTGTTTAGGCCTTGAGCACGACCCGCAGGACTGCGACTTGTGCTCTTCCTTTTCGGCCTATGTCCTCGAAGACCGTGCTGCCCGATTGCATCTGGGCCGTCCCGAGAAGCGTTTCCCTCCGGTGAAGTCTAAGGAGGTCCGGTTGGGGTGTCCAGGGCGGCGGGCTCGGCGGATCAGCTCGAGCATATGATCGCCCTCGAAGAGGAGGCGGCGCGGGCCGTATCTTCCTCGGCCCGGCATTTATCCCGCTCTCTCTGGGTTCCTCCTATACAGCTTCCTTTAAGGAGCTTTGTGTGTCCCTCTCCACTAAGGGAGAAGGGCCAACGTCTGCTGGACCTTTTTCTCGGTCCAAAAAGAGGGACAAAGGTAAATTCCTCCATCGACGCTCTTGGGAGCGGGAAAGGTCCCTCTCCCCGAAAGTCGTCGACCGGCCGACTTCGGGTCGACTGGCTTCGCCACTGGCCTCTCAGTTGACTGAGACTTGCCGACTAAGTCGAGATTTTTCCCGATCCGTTGGACGGTTGTGCGCTTTAGAAGCCGAGACTCCCCTCTCCCCGGTTCCCCCGGAGGGAGTTGAGGATCCCGTGGGCTTGCCTGTGCCTCCGGTTCCGGAGCCCTCGGATGAACCCTCCGGGCCGAAGGGAGTGCCGGTTCCTGCCGACACTTCTCCGCACCGACCTCAGAAAAGCCGAGGTTCTCGGTCTCGGTCTCGGACCTCTTCGCGGTCCAGCCGATCCCGCCGTCATAGGCGGTCTCGGTCTCGGCACCGAGGTAAGCGGCGTCGCCGTCATCTCCTCCTCGACGAGGAGGCTTCGCGAAGTTACGTCGACGGTACGAGGACCTCATGTGGCAACAGTTCCTCCTGACCGGGAATAAGCCGACGCAGTCGCCTTCCCCGGCCATTAAGTGGCTGTCACCGGAGCGGCCGACACAACCCCTCGACTTACCCGAGGAGCCTGTACCCAGGCCGGTTGTTCGGCCAAAACCAGCTGCTCCACCGATTCCGGTGGAACCTCCGCCTCCACAGCCATTATTTGGGGCTCCAACCAGGGATTCTCGGTTGGCTAAGGGTCTACCCCATAGGCTGTCTGTTACCCTCACTCCCGACCGACCTCGGCAGGTAGAGGGTGGCTCAGGCCAGAGGCAGCTCTTCGAGGACTCGTCTGAGTCGGAGGATAATTCCTCCTTTTTCTCCAAGCGAATAGACTTGGAGTCCTCAGGAGGGCAGTCAATGGACGATAGCCCGTCGTCCTTCCTAGGACTGCTTCGGCTCATCTCGGAGTCCACCGGGATGAAGCTCGAACCCGTTTCCAAACGGGCCAGGTATCCCTCACGGAGATTCTGGACTCAGGGATTCTCCAACGGAGGCCTTCCGGTGGCCGAGGCCATAGTGGGTCGGCCTTGGAGCTTTGGCAGCGCCCTGCTTCCTGTCCTGGCCTTGGCCAGGATGGCCAGGAAGTATGCACGGTCCCCAGGTTCCCTGTCCGGTTTTGAGCACCCCTCTGCTGAGGGGTTGGTTACCGACAGCATTTTCCGGGTCGCACGCTAACGCCAGGGATGTGGACAAACCTCCCGACAAGGAATCCAAGAAATTGGATTATGTCGGGCGAAAAGTCTATGCTGCGTCCTCTCTCGGCCTTCGTCAGGCCAGTTCGGCCGTCCTCATGGCACATTTTTCTCATGCCCTGTTGGGCTCCCTGGATGAGGTCATCCCTCATCTTCCCGCGGATCTGCAGACTACGGTCAAGCAGGTGCGGGACCAGGGCAGGGCAGTGGCCAAACAGCAGCTCCAGACTGCTTTAGATATTGGGGACTCATGTGCCAGGTCGGTGGCGGCCACAGTGGCTATGCGTCGACGGGCTTGGCTGAGGATATCCACCTTTACTTCAGATACCCAGCACAAGTTGGCGGATGTTCCCTTTTTGGGGACTGACCTCTTCGGCCCTGGGGTGGAAGGTCACCTGCAGAGGATCGAGAAGTCCAATTCTACCTTGGACTCGGTCTCTTCCGCTCAGAAGGACAAAGGCCGCAAACCACAGCCTAAGCCCTTTCGTCCTTCTGCGCCCCCGGCCCAGCAACGTCAGGGCCAGCAGGCTCGGCCTTGGCATCCCAAACCCAAGCCGCCGGCTTCCTCTAACAGGAGGATGAACAACATATTCATGTCCCTAGAACCTGTTCCTTTCAGTGGAAGAAAAGATATGACAAATGGGGCAGAGCTGGAGGACGACACCATCGGGTATGGAGGAGCAAAGCTTGAAGACATTTCAAGTGACCGAACATGCGCAGTAGAAGACTGCCCAAGTGTGGATAGTGAACTGAATCTAGGTAGTCAAAGAAGAAATTCTATCACACACAAACTTATTTCTTTTTTTCCTGCCTTCAGTTTTGTTGCTGGGACTGCACTCAAGAGAGGATTTAAACTTTCATGGATAACACTGTTAATATGATTAAGCAGACTGGCTTTCTTGGATTTTTGTTGAAAACAAGTTTTAAAATGTTCTTCTCTAATGAACAGACTGATTCATTCAGACATATAGCTATTCATTCTAAAAGCCTTAATCAAGAATATGAACAGTGGGGGACTTCCGGTGACGTCGCTGAGGAAATGGCAGCCTAGATTAAGGAGCTCCTCGAACAATCCCACATTATCCCTCCTAACAAACCTAATCAATCGCCATCCATATACAACTAAAACAGGAGGGCATATCAAAATGCCAAAGAAGAAAGGGGACAACAAATTCACGATCCTGGCACACCTCAACGAGGAGAAATCTCAAGACGAAGGGTCGGAGAGCGAAGACTCGAGGGCCTCGTCCTCCTCGCACTGGGGCAGCACAGCAGCCAAGCAGGCATCCCACATAATATTACAAAAGCAAATGGCCCAAATGCTGGCGGAAATAAGAGATTTCCGCCAAGAAATGAAATCGATGGCGACTGCTCTCCGCATCGACATTGGGAAGCTTGAGCAAAGACAAGAAACTAGCGAGACCCGCATAGCAGAGACGGAGGGAAGGCTCGACAATGCGGAGCGTGCCTTTGCTCGGCTTCATGGGGAGGTCAAGGCCCTGAGGGCTCGAGCCGAGGATGCAGAGAGCCACAGTAGAAGGAACAACATATGAATATCAGGACTCCCCGAAGGCTCTGAAGGATCAGAAATGATGAGCCATATCCATAAGCTCCTAAGAGAACGCTTCCCCTACCTGAAAGTATTTCCATGGAGATAGAGCGGGCACATCGTGTGTTAGGACCAAGGCCCCCTCCGGGCTCTCGCCCGCATACTGTCCTGGTGAAGTTTCTGCGATTCCAGGACAAGGAAGCAGTTTTAAGGGCAGCCTGGAGGAAGGGGAAAGTACTATTAGGATCACAGCGTCTTTTTCGACAATGATTACGCCCCCGAGATTATGGCGCGAAGGCGTGCCTACTCAGCAGTAATGAGAGCACTGAAGACGGAGGGGATTAGATTCCGCACTCCCTACCCCGCAAGGATGGTGATTTTATTCTCGGACGGAGCAAGCACTGTGGAGTCAGCGGAGGAGGCAGAAGCCGAGCTGAAAAGGAGGAACATCGACATCCCCCAGACCAAGGCCCACAAAGAGCCTTCCGTAGCATCTAAACTTGCCCAAAAGATGTGGAACAAGGGACAGAGGGATGCGAGGTGCAGACAAGGAGCGGAGGCCATACAGAGGATTGCCGGGGCTTTGCGAGCATCGCAGACCGTTGCAGATGAACAGCGGACGCCGGAGGCCAGACGGAGACATGAGGATGCCAAGTAACTCTGTACAACCTTAAGAGAGGTGGGGAGGGGGGCTGGGGGTGGCAGCGCAAAGCATTCGTAAACCAACAGCCGGGGACCCTAAACGGAGAAGGTGCTCAGGTTCCGACAGGGAGTGAAAGGCCTATGGGGGGGTGGGTGGGGAATTGCTACACTAAGGGACCGAGGATAGAGAGGGGGTTGGGAGGTCGAAGAGGGGCAGATATAGAAGGCGCAAACAATGAAGGGAGCATGTCTCTCCGTTGGGGGCGGGGGGGGGAGAGACCATCTAGGGATCCGATGGAGGGTAGTGGTAAACGCCTAAGAGGGACAGGAGTAACCGAACCTCCTAGCACTAGTAGGGCCGAGTGGGTTGTGAGGAGAATATACCTGGATCCCAGTCTGGGAGATCTAAGTAGGAGGAAGGGGGAGCGGGACGGGGAAGGAGGAAGTAGGTACTGGGAAGGGGGGTGAGGGAGAGGTACAGAGGACTGAATGCTAACATACTGTGGGATCAGCCTGCTGTTACAGAATAGATGGCCTCCACGGATGTAAAATGTTGTTGAACCCCAGTGAAATAAGAGACAGTGGGTGATTGGGGGCTGGAGTAGGGAGGGGAGGTTGAGAAAGAAGGAGAGGGGAACGAACGGAACCAAGGGCGGAATACAGCAGCAAGTAACAGAAGAGGGACTTAAAGACTTTGTGGACTTGAACATGATTCAGTAGTTAACCATTAGCCAATAGGAATAATTAAAACAGAACAAGAATGCTGTTACAGAGTGGGGGTAAATGGGGGAGGGGATAAGAGACGAGTATTTATAACGGTGAGGGGGCCTGAGGCGGGTACCTGGGGGGACCCCCTTGGCTGTCGTGAGAGTTCTCCACCTCTGGTATGGCTGGGTGAGGGGCGCTGGGTCCTGCAGGGTGGAGAAGGGAGGTGCCACATGGGAGGGCCCTGCCGGGAAGCCAGACCTCAGAATCACAATCCACCGGAGGTGGATGATGCAGTGACCCAGCAGCCTCCTGGCTGGGCCTCTGGTGGGGAGAAAGGAGAACGGGTCCACCCAGGTGGGGTGGGCGGCTTGGAACTTGGGAGGAGGGGGAGGATGTGCAGGAGGCGGGCCGGGAGGCGGTTGGTCTGATTGTTGTGGGTCCCACAGGCTTCCCTCCCTGGAGGGCTCACCGGGGGCCTTCCCAACTGGACATGACAGAGTGGTGGTAGAGGCTCAGGTGGGCGGTGCCTCTGGGCCGACCCGCCCCAGAGACTAGGGAGTGACATGACCTGGCTATGGGGAGATGGGGTGTGGCTGGTGCCCCATGTGGATTATAACGCCAGCCGGGCGCCGCTTAATGCGCGTTTCTCGCCAGCCCTCTCCCGGCATGACAACCCGAACAGATTAATTATTCACGCACCCAGCCGAGACCCAGGGATACAGGCGCAGAGGTCGAACTGCGTGTCCACTTTTCCTCCTCGGCTGGATCTGGCAGCGCCACCCTCTTTGAGGTTCTGATTTGGCGACCCGAGGTGAAGAGAGTCTCCTCAATCTAGTCCATTCCCCTATAAGTCATAGCAGGGATCTTAGGGGACTACGGGAGCCGCATACAACAGTCACCTATCCTATTTACCCTTTCTCAAATAGCACTTTGTGCTAAAGCCCAGTGACTCTGGGCAATCGGCAAGGTTCCCTTGCCATAGGGTCAGGATTTCCTGACTCGTGGAAGTGCCAGTTTGTAAATGTTGAATGTTAAAATGTTTAGATGTTATGTAATATATGTTAATGTTAGACAAGTATTGTTGTGTACTGTAAATTGTGATGTGTTAGTCACCAGATCCGAACAAATGGCCTTAGTGGGGGTGCTCTCCAGGGATAGCAGACCTAGGGGGCCCGCTGGGGCAAGAGCGATATAAATCAGAGAAGACACCTGGAATAGAAAATGGATACAGCTAAGGTAAAATTACTCTCTCTAAATATAAATGGCCTTGCATCTCCTATTAAGAGGTCAAAGACCCTGGCCTTTATTAGGTGCTCGAAAGCCGACTTAACATTCTTACAAGAGACCCACAAGAGCGTGGCTGAACATACAAAATTGGCCAAACTAAGCAGGGGGCAAGTTTTTCACTCTTTGGCTAAGACCGGAAGACACAGGGGAGTTGCTATAGTGATCTCTCCGGGCACTCCGTTCAGGGCAGGGGAAACGTGGGCTGACCCAGAGGGCCGCGTGATTTTGGTGCAGGGTGCACTGCATGATAAACCAGTAACATTGGTTAATGTGTATTTCCCCCCGAGAACTCTAGTGGTACAACTTAAACCTCTACTAGATAAAATTATACAAAAAACAAAGGGGGTGCTTATGATGGCAGGTGACCTTAACTTTGTTATGGACCCTAACCTGGATTCCACTAGCACAAAACCTCCTAAACAATCGGTAACCCAAAGATTCTTCAAAAGATCTGCAAGCGAGGCAGGGTGGTGTGATGCTTGGAGAAAACTCCATCCCCATGCGAGGAATTATACTTATTACTTGGCGGTCCACCAAACTTACACCCGCATTGATCAGGTGTACACGCAAGTGGAAAACCTGGGGATGCTGCATGATATTCAAATTGGAGACATTGCGGTCTCTGACAATGCCCCTCAGACCTCCATGTGGGATTTTGAGCTCCAACCCAAGCGGACGCTATGGAGGCTTAATCCTTACCACTTGCGCTCTAAAAAGTTCTGTGACTTCCTCATAAAGAAGATCCAGGAGATAAAAGCAGACAACCCGGTCATGGATTCCACCCCCGCCATGTACTGGGATACGATTAAGACCGTGCTCAGGGGGCACATAATAAAATTCACAGCAGAACAAGAAAAACAGCATAAAGCACGGAAACTTAGGCTGGAGGATACCCTTCACTTTCTACAAATGGCACACAAACAGGGGGACACGACGGTTCTCCCTCAGTTGCAGCAAACCAGGTTTGAATTGGATCAGCTAATACAACAGCAAACCGAGTTGGCCCTGACCTTCTTGCGTCAGAAATTTTATGAGGTTGGGCCGAGGGCTACTCGGATGCTGGCATACCAAGCCCGGAAGCAAAAAAAAGCGGCTACGGTCACATCGGTGTGCCACCCTACGGGAGGACAACGCCTCACCAAGACGCATGAAATCGCGGAAGCCTTCTCCATGTACTACAGGTCCCTATACACCCCATAAAATTCAGCATCCCCACATCACATAGTGGAATTTCTAAGATCGATCACCCTCCCGCGGCTTACAGAGACCCAAAACCAGGCCCTAACCTCCCCAATAACAGTGGCGGAATTGACGACTGCCATAAAGAATACCAAATCTCAGAAGTCCCCTGGACCAGACGGATATGAGGCGGAATTTTACAAGGCGATAAAGGCCCAGATCCTTCCTAACCTTTGCAATGTCTTTAGTGGCGTTATGGAGGGAGAGCCCCCGCCTCTCCTGTCCTGGTCGTATGCCACGATCTCTGTCATCCCCAAACCGGATAAGAACCCACAATTGTGTGCCTCCTATAGGCCCATATCGGTGCTTAACCAGGACTATAAATTCTTTATGGGAATTTTAACTCATCGGGTGGACCAGGTACTCCCCCTGCTAATTCATAAGGATCAGACGGGGTTTGTCCGGTCCCGCACTACCACAGATAACATAAGGCGAACTCTACACGTGGTGCATCATATGCACACTGAAGGGGTTCCATCCATGCTGGTCAGCTTAGATGCCGAAAAGGCATTTGACAGAGTGGCATGGCCATTTCTCTATGAAACATTACACAAATCCAGCTTTCCCTCCGCTCTAATAAATGTCATACAAAATATATATGCCTCTCTGCAGGCATGTGTAAAGGTGAATGGACACCATTCAACTTATTTTCCACTATACAGAGGGACAAGGCAGGGGTGCCCCTTCTCACCCCTTCTGTTCGCAGCTTTCACTGAGCCTCTAGCCCAGAGGATTAGGGAAGTGCAAGACATAGAGGGAGTGGAGCTAGGAGGATCTGAGCACCGAATAGCCCTCTATGCAGATGACATCTTGCTATATCTACAAAACCCTGAACAATCCCTTCCTGCAGTTAAGTTAATACTGGAATCCTTTGGTATGGTATCAGGGTACAAGTTAAACCATACTAAAACAGAGATGCCCCCCTTTCACTACTCACCCACACCAAGAGTTCAAGCTGCTGTCCCAGGAAAGTGGGACCTAGGGAAACTTAAGTACCTGGGGATATATATCCCTAAACCTCCCCTAGAGTTTTATAAATATAATTATACCCCTTTTGTAATGCAACTCAGGGCGGACTTGGCCGCATGGACAACCCTCCCTTTGGGGCTGGCTCGAAGGATTGACCTGATTAAGATGATCTCCCTCCCTAGAGCATTGTACCTGTTTCAGAATATACCGATCCATCTCCCTCTGCAAACCTATAAAGAAATAAAACGTCATATCTCCAAATTTGTCTGGGCAAACAACAGACCACGAGTGCGACTAAAAATTCTCACCCTCCCCCGGGATGAGGGAGGCATGGGCCTTCCGGACTTGAGACTTTACCAGCAGGCGGTGAATGTAATGCACCTGATGTCTAGACAAACCAAAACAAATAACCCGCATTGGTTAGACATAGAATGGATGATTATGCGTTCCACAGGACCTTGTACCAAATCAGGGAGGACGGGACCCCAGTCACACAGGGGAATCCTTGGCTTATGGCTTCGGTTAGAGGCTGGCGGACTATTAAAAGGAACTACCGACTGACTTCTTTCCTGCCACTCATATGCTCAGTTCCCAGCCTGAGTGACTTTCCTCCAAACGACCTTGATGGTAGCTTTCGGCAGTGAGAAAGAAGGGGACTGAGATACTTGGGACAGATAGTGAGACAGGGCATAATGTGGGCTTACATGGAAATCCAAAAGGAATATAACTTACCAAAGGAAGACTTTTACTGGTACCTACAGCTTAGACACTACATAGACCGCCTGCCCCGGATGCTCTGGGACCAAGAGCAGCTCCCACCAATAATACAGAGCCAAATAATCCTTAACAAAACCTCAAAGCAAAACAACCTGATCTCATTGTACTATCAGGCCTTGAGATACATAGATACATAGACAGTGTCAGCAGATAAGGGCCTATGGCCCACCCAGTCTGCCCATTTGAGCTTGTAAGTTCAGTTTGTTTTCCTAGAAGTCTGTTGCCCCTTACCCCTGACCTCTAGAATTCCTTTATGTCTATCCCATGCATTCTTAAATCCCGTGATTGTTTCAGCCCCCACCACTTCCTCTGGCAGGGTGTTCCACTTGTCCACCACCCGTTCTGTGAAGAAATTATTTCTCATGTTTCCTCTGAATCTTCCTCCTCCAACTTCATCCCATGCCCTCTAGTCCTGGAACATCTTTTCGCTTAAAAATAGTGTTTTCCTGCACCCTGTTCCTCCCTGTAAGATACTTGTATGTCTCTATCATATCCCCTCTCTCCCTCCTCTCCTCCAGGGAGTACATGTTCCCTGAGGGCCCAGAACCTTACATTCACAGATAGCATCCGGATGTGCTGGAGCCAGGAATCAGGTTACCTGATAACCCCTGAAGACTGGCAAAGGGCCTGGAAATACTCAGCAGGAGTGTCCAGCTCACATGTTTGGAGGGAATTTGCATGGAAATGCTTAATTCGATACTTCAGAACCCCCGCAATTACTACCCACTATGGGCCAAGTCAGGGGGCCACGTGTTGGCGCCTCTGTGGCAATACGAGGGCAGATCACACACACATAATGTGGGGCTGCCCATCCTTGAAACCTTATTTTACGCTCCTGCAACTACATCTCAGGAGATATTTGACCCCAGCTCCAGCTGACAATGGAGATGGTCCTGTTTTTCAATTCTCCCTCGGAGCCTGTGTGAGCCAATAACTAGACATCTACCACTCATTCTCATCACGGCAGCTAAAAAGGCCATCACGAAACATTGGCTGACACCTAGAACGCCCACCATACAAGACTGGTGGAACATTATTAAACAAATCTACACTATGGAGAAAATAACACATAGCCTAAATAATCAAGAAGGGAAATTTGCAACCAGATGGGCTAGGTGACAAATATACTATATGCTAAAAGATCCTACATTTGTACCCTGAAGGGAGGTGGAGAGGTGGCGGGGGCCCCCCCCTACCCTTTCTTGTCATGGGAGCCCTAAGGCCCCGGAGGGGGGAGTGAATGCTCGGCGGACAGGGGAGCCTGTGGTCTGCTGTCGGAGAGAGCACCCCCAACGGATCCTTGTTATACAGGTGTTGGACACTGAGGCTCTGGACAGGTAGCAGAGTCAGACTAAGATGCTGAAAACTCCTTCCAGGGGATGATGCCGGCCACCTTACACATGGAAAAGTCGGGCGAACCTCAAGGCTTGATTATCTAAGAGCATGTCTACAAATTAATAGGCCAAGATGATCTGGTTAAGAATCACTCTCTCCTGGGTTCTGCACCCAACCCTGGACTCTTACTCTTTCTGTATTACACTGTCATGGAATGTTATACCCTCACTGACTCTGAATTCTACATACCTATTAATTACTGTTGGTGATCTGGCTGACCCATTTGTAAATATATTAAAAACTCCAATAAAGATGAAATTTTCAAAAAAAAATATGAACAGTGATATCTTTCAGTTGGAGAGTTACTGCTGAAACAGCAGTTGTTTCACAACTCGGGGGGGTCGGGGGTCTATGAATTCTGGAGGAGGTGAAACACACAGAGAGGTTGGAACAATAAAAGGCATCCCGATTCATCCTCAAGGTATTAGATATTTTCCTCTTTTTCTGTCATCCTAGCTTGTTTGTTGGGCATGTCATTGGTGGGGCTATTACTGTTATCATTGTTATTACTATAGCTGTACTGCATGGCAGGAAGTGCAGATTGACCAGTTAGAGGCTGTGGAACTCTCATGCCAGCAACATTCTGTACTGACGTAGCTTTGTACTGAGCCTGTGTCCCTTGCAGGAGTGTATACTACCCATGTGTTACGACTTCCCAGTGACAAAGTTGGAACACTAGAGAAATAAGAGAATTATATCATGTGCAGACCAGCAGTAAGAGTAGATGAAACCAGACAGGCAAATATCCTGATTTCAGGCAACTTCTTTGAGTAATAAAAAATGACCATGTGTTATGACTGCCCAATGACAACACTGGCTTTAATAGAAAGGAAAATTACATTAAGTCTGACAGAAATTCTTCCATTTATGACATCATAGCATGTTTCTGTGGAAATGATTATGAAGTCACAAGGAAAGGATACGCAGGTTACTCACCTGTAGCAGTAGTTCTAGGAGTGGTATAAGATGTTCATTCACACTTTCTGGCAGTGTCCTTTCCCTTTAAGATGCGCTAGAAAGACTTCAAGCTGGCTCCTCCCAACCACCTGGGTGGTAACTCCCTTGGCTCTGCCCCGTGACACCAGATCTTGCCCGCAGGAAGCAGTGTGTGTATGCTAAAGCTGGGGAGCTCGGGTGGGTCCGTGTGGATGAACATCATATACCACTCCTAGAAGAAAAAATTACTCACCTTAGTAATGTTGTTTCTTCTAATGGAGTCTTGCTATATTATGACATATGCAGTATAACCCCCGGTTAGAACTGTTCCGGAGGTGAAAGTTAACTTTCCATGCAGGGTATGGAATCTTGAGCGCGAGCTCAGTTGAACACTCTGTCTGATGAAGCTCAAACTTAAACTGTCAGATCTTTATGAGCAAAAACTCACTAAGGTTCTGTGTGGAAGCCATAAACCTAAACTAGCCACTGGCTACTAACTACAAAAACACCTTTTTGTTCTTGATCCCAAAGCAAAGACTCAAGTCGGGGGATTCAAGAAAGAAAATTAAGTATAACACCTAAGCACCCAGAAGGGTGAAAATAAAGTGGGCATCAGTGAAGTGCCAACATTGCACTGCCCACCCACATCCCAAAAATAGAGGTTCTGAGAGGGGCAGGCTGGGGGAGGTCATAATATAGTAAGACTCCATTAGAAGAAACAACATTACTAAGGTGAGTAATTTTTTCTTCAAACAACATGAAGTCTTGCTATATTATGACATATGCAGACTACACAGCAGTACCTCCATGGAGGAGGGACAGAACCTACTTGGGAAATAGGCTCTGAAGCACAGCTGTGCCAAATCGAGCATCACTCCTAGCCTGGATATCCAAGGAGTAATGCTTAGTAAAAGTGTGAACTGTTTTCCAGGTAGCTGCCTGACATATCTCTAGGATAGGAATGTCCCTGGCAGCAGCCAGAGACGCAGCTGTACCTCTAGTAGAGTGAGCCCTCAGGCCTGAGGGAGGAACCTTACCCAGTTTTTCATAACAGAATTGGATACAAGAGACAATCCACCTGGCAATGGATCTTTTAGTGGCAGGTTTCCCTTTATCAACCTCACCATAAGTGAGGAACAATTGGGAGGGATTCGAACCTGTGACCCTTAGTACGTTCTATATAGTAACTAAGGGCTCTTTTGACATCTAAACTGTAATCTCCTCTCACCAGAGGAGGAATGGTCAGTGAAGTACACAGGAAGAGACATGGATTGATTAAGGTGAAAGTCTGAAACCACCTTAAGCAAAAACTTCCTGTTAGTCCTGAGGACCACCTTATCTCTATGAAAGGAGATAAAATCAGGCTCCACTGACAAGGCTTGTAGCTCACTTATGCGCCTGGCAGAAGTGATGGCTACCAGAAACACAATTTTCCAAGTCAAGTACTTAAGCTCTGCTGAAGACAATGGCTTAAAAGGGGGTTGCATAAGCCGAGGGATGCAAATATTAAGATCCCAAGCAGGGGCAGGGTCCCTGAACGGAGGGTTGGTGTGAAGCAACCCTTTAAAAAACTTGGAGAACACAGGGTGAGCTGATAAAGAAGAGGGCTTACCTGCTGATAAGAAGACAGACACAGCTGCAAGTGCACTTTTAGGGTAGCTGGTCTCAGCCCCAAGGAATTCAAATGCACCAAATAATCCAGGATCGTGGCACGCCAGCAGATTCTGGGGAAATATCTTTCCAGCACACCATATGGAAAATCTCTGCCATTTTGAATTATAGGTAGCCCTGGTGAAGGCTTCCTAGAGGCCTTCAAAATATCCAATACACCTTCAGACAGGTGTAGGTCAGCAAACTCTAACTCTTCAAGAGACAAGCTTTGAGATTGAGAGATTTGAGGTTCGGATACCAAACTCTCCCCTGGGCACAGGTTAAAAGGTTGTGATTTCTGGGAAGACATAGGGGAGAGTGGACTGCTAAGGACATGAGGAGTAGGTACCAGGGCTGTCTGGCCCAATCTGGAGCAATCAGGATCATCTTGCAGGGTTGAGATCTGATTCTGACTAGCACTTTGAAAAGAAGGGGGAAGGGGGGAAAAGCATAGAGAAACTTCCCTTCCCAACGGAGGAGGAAGGCATCCAGAGGGACTGAGCACAATACTGGGGGCCTGCAGCAAAAAAAGGGGAAGTTGGTGATTGTCCGGGGCTGCAAAGAGATCTATTTGCGGGGTGCCCCATCTGGCAAATACTACCTCCAGTACTAGGGGATCCAGCCTACCCACTCTTTTTTCCACGGTGGCAGCAGGAAAATTCTTACAAAGAGGTGGTCAAACCCCAGACAATATACACAAATGGTGTGTGGGTCAGCCTTAGCAAAGGCTTCCCCACAGAGGCCACAGTGCTGAAACCCAGTGGGTCCGGTTTTTCTTTTGGGTTTCTCAGACATAGTGCCAGCTCTAACCAAAACTTGCCCATTAATGGCAATCCACCAACAAGACTCTTATCGGTTCCCCAACCGTGTCACAGGTCAGTGAAAAAATGTAATAAAATCCGCTTTTTAGAACCGATAAGAACCGGAACCGCACTCTAAAGAGACTAGAAGGTAATTTTAAAACCCATCTGATCGGTTCAAACCGAACCGAAAAAACGTTACAAGTTCCACAGAAGAAAAATAATAAATAATACTATCTATTACTTACAATACCACAGACAGAGCTTGAACCGACGATTGTGGTTAAATTTTGGTAAAATAAACCGAGAATTAAACTTTAAAACCGACAAACGAACCGAGCAGCAGGAGGAATCTCCGGAGCGACTGTTCAGTGAGGCGGAGTAAAGAATCTGACAGTTTAAGTTTGAGCTTCAACAGACAGAGTGTTCAACCGAGCTCGCGCTCAAGATTCCATGCCCTGCATGGAAAGTTAACTCTTTCACCTCCGGAGCAGTTCCAACCTGGGGTTATACTGCATATGTCATAATATAGCAAGACTTCATGTTGTTTGAAAGTACAGTTACATAAAAGCATACCGTAAATACAGGTTACTCACCTGTAACAGGAGTTCTAGGAATGGTATATGTTGTTCATCCACACTGTCTGGCAGGTATCCTTGCCACTTTAATTCTTGCCGGAAGGTCTTCAAGTTGGCTCCTCCCACTCACCCGGGTGGTAAAACTCTCAGCTCCGCCCCATGGCGTCAGATCTGGCTCGCTGGAAGCTCAGGTTGTGTGTCAAGCCGGGAGGTCGGTAGGTCATGTGGATGAACAACATATACCATTCCTAGAACTCCTGTTACAGGTGAGTAACCTGTATTTCTAGGGACATGGATATGTTGTTCATCCGCAAACTCCTAGCAGTTCTCCGGAAGGAGGGAGGCAAGGCGCACACCAATATTTACTTGGGAAAGAGAGACTGGAGAACTGAGGCCCCAAAACCAGCATCCCGGTGTGACTCGACGTCGATGTGGTAGTAGGTAATGAAGGTATGTTCCGACTTCCAGGTAGCAGCCGTGCAGATATCCTGAATAGGGACATCCCTGGAAGCGGCCACCGATGCAGCGGTATGGTGGGTAGAATGAGCTCTTATCCCTCTGGGAGGCTCTATGCCCGCCAACCTGTAGCAGAGTTCTATGCAGGAGGTGATCCACCTGCCTATCGTCCGCTTTGCTGCAGGTCTGCCAGGTGCGGCTTCAGCGTAGGTGACAAACAGCTGGCGAACCTCTCCCCGAACTTCAGCCGTCCGCTCCTTATAATAAGTGAGCGCTCGTCTAGGGTCCAAAGTATGGAACCTATACTCGGCCTCCGAGGTGTGATTGGGGTAGAACACCGGCAGAGTCAACACCTGGTTAAGGTGAAACTCCGACATCACCTTCGGGAGGAACTTCGGGTGAGGCACAGGACAACCTTGTCCCTGTGGAAGACCAGGTAGGGAGGCTCGATGGAAAGCGCCTGGAGCTCTCCCATCCTTCTGGCTGACGTGATAGCCACCATGAAGGTGGTCTTCCACGACAGGTGTGAAAAATCACACCTGTGCATTAGTTCGAATGGCTTGCCCATGAGCTTGACCAATACCAGCAGTAGATCCCACGGAGGTGGAGGTTCTCGCACCGGAGGAAATATAGATCAAGGCCTTTGAAAAAGCACCGACCACCTTCTCCTGTGCCACCGACTGCCGACCCGCCTCGCAAGCAGAGATACGCTAGGAATCCTAAGGGCCGCTCGACCAAGCCCCATGAGAAAGGGACCACAGGTAGTCCAGAATGCTTGCTAAGGGGCAGTGGAAGGTCCAAGTCCTTCCTAAACACCAAATGGAAAACCTCTTCCATTTGAAGGCATAGCATTTTCTGGTCGACTCCTTACGGGACGCCTCAACAATGTTGAGGACCTCGTCGGAAAGACCCAAGGCCTGGAACTCTAGCCGCTCAGGAACCAGGCCATCAGGTGCAGGGATTGAAGGTCCGGATGGAATACCTTCCCCTGATTGACTGAGATCAGGTCCAGGCGGGCTGGAAGCCGCCTCGGGAGCCTAGAGCTGAGGCTGAGGAGATCTGGATACCAGACCTGGCGGGGCAGTCTGGGGCTAAGATCACCTGCACCTTGTCCTCCTCGCCTTGAGAAGCACCTTGTGGATCAGGGAAATGGGAAAAGGCATAGAAGAGGCCGGGGTCCACGGCCCTCGAGAAGGCTATTCCCCTGCAGCGAGCCCCCTGCGGGCATGGAACAGGACTCAGCCAGCATTCTCCCCGGAGGCAAACAGGTCCACCTGAGGCATGCCCCAGTGGTGAAGAGATCTTGTACTACCTCCGGTGGGAAAGACCACTCGTGAGACGCAGCCCCTATCCGGCTTAGGGCATCGGCCAGGGTGTTGGAGACCCTGCCAGCGAATGGCTAGGAGATCCGCCTCCAGGCTGCACACTAGGGACCAAATGAGAGCTTCCTTGCATAACAGCAAGGAGTCTCCCTTCCCTACGGTTCAGATAGTACATGGTCGTGGTGTTGTCCGTCTGGACCTGAACCACTTGACCCCGTAGAAATGGAGCGAAGGCGGTGAGAGCTAGACGGACCGCTTGGAGCTCCAGCAAGTTGATGTGGCATCGGGACTCCCGAGGGGACCAGAGTCCGTGCGCTCAGTGTTCCCCCAGATGGACACCCCAACCCATCAGAGATGGAGAGAGAGAGAGAGAGACAGTCGGCCCGGGGCAGACGAACGGGATACCCTCCTGCAGATGAGCTGGAACGATCCACCACTGGAGAGCGTTCCACATCTCCTGGGTGACTGTCATGGGCCGGTCCAGCGGATAGCAGCGTTGTGACCACTGGCTGGCCAGTCCCCAGTGAAGGGGACGCATGTACCAACGGGCCCAACGGACCACACTAGTACAGGCCACCATGAGGCCCAGGAGGCCCAGAAAGTCCGGGCAGGGGCGCAATGCCAACAAAATGATTGGGCAAAGGAGGAAAGAACCTAGGCCTGTCCGCTGGAGCAAGTGCTCTGGCTCGAAGAGTCGAGCTCTGCCCGATGAACAGAATCACCTGCTTTGGCACGTGGTTCGACTTGGCCTCGTTGATGAGAGGCCAACCTGAGAAACAAACCTGGAGGACCAGATCTCTGGACGCTCACCTCCTGTCTGGAGAGGCTGCTATCATGTCGTCCAGATGCGGGTACACCAGACCCCTCGGCGCCAGGAATGCTGTCACCACTGCCATGCATTTGGTGAAGACCCTGGGAGCTAGGGAGAGGACAAAGGGCATGGCTCGGAACTCGTAAAGGGATCTCTCCACTCTGAAGCGGAGGAATCTCTGATGGGACGAACGGATTGGGACATGAAAGAACGTGTCCTGGAGGTCCAGGGAGCAGAACCACACGACTCGTTCCAAGGATGGGATTATCTGAGCCAGAGTGACCATCCTGAAGGTCCGAGACCTTAGGAACTTGTTCCAGGTCATGCAGGTCAAGAATGGGCGCAGCCCCTTCCGTTTGGGACCAAGAAGTACCTGGACACAGACCCGGGTCTGAAGGAGGGATCCGCCACCTTCCTGATTACCTCTTTTTCAAGGAGCAGGGCAATATCGGCCCGGCGGGCCAACAGCAGGCTGCGGACCCGTGGCCCGAGCGGCGGCTGAAAAAGCGGAACCTGCTCGACTCCAGAGGCAGGCCTTTTCCTACCACCTCCAACATGGCGGTCCATGGTGATAGCGGACCAGGCGGGAAAGGAGTGGCGGACCCGTCCCAAGGGGAACCTAGGGGAGTGCGAGGTTAGGGGCGGCACCCTCAACCCGTCACTGGGCAGGCTTGGAGGAAGAACGGCCGAGGACCTCCGGGCCTTTACCTCACTGCTTCCTGTTGGAGGAAGCCGTCAGGCTAGGTTTGGGACACCAGCCAGCGAGCCTGCTAGCCTCTTGCTGGTGCTGCTGGGCGGTGGGAAGCAGGGACCGAGCACGAAAGGACTTCTGCTGCTGGCGGTGGCCTTTGTCCCTCTGGGTGGAGTGACCAGGTCCAGAGTGGCATTGGACTTTCGATCCGCTGGAGGTGTCCCTCCACTCCAGGGCGAAGAGGTCAGTCCCCAGAAGGGGCGTCCCGCCAACAGTGCTGGTATCCGCCGTAAGTGGATATCCTCAGCCACGCCTGTAGCATAGCCACTGTGGCGCTACTGACCTGGCACAGGAATCACCTATGTCCAGAGCAGTCTGGAGCTGCTGCCTACGCCACCGCCCTGCCCTGGTCCCGCACCCTGGTGGACTGTGGTCTGCAGGTCAGGCGGAGATGAGGCGACCGCATCCAGGAGGGAGCCCATGAGGGCGTGGGAGGTGTGCCATCAACACTGGCGGCCGAGCTGGCCTGTCGGGAGGCCAAGGAGAATGCAGCGTGCACCCCTGCACCCGACAGGTCAATTTTGACTCCTTGTCGGAGACATCCCACATCCTGAGGCGTTACCGGAGCGGCGGAAGCAGCTATTGGTGACTAACCCCTCAGCAGAGGGGTGTTCGAAAACCGGACAAAGAGCCAGTAGGGACCGCGCCTTCCTGGCCATCCTGGCGAAGGCGCTGGATAGAGCAGGCGCTGCCAAAGCTCAAGGCTGGGCTGACAATGGCCTCAGCCACGGAAGGCCTCCATAGGAGAATCCCCTCAGTCCAGAATCTCCGTCAGAGGATACTCCGGCCCGTTTGGACATGGGCTCGAGCTGCATCCCGGTGGACTCCGAGATGAGTCGAAGCAGACCAAGAAGACAGATGGGCTATAAGTCCACTGACTGGCCCCAGGACTCCAGATCGCACTGCCTGGAGAACAGGGAGGAATACATCGTCCAGTTCGAAGAGTCTCTGAAGCATCTTGGCCTCAGCCACTCTCCACCTACCGAGACGGTCGGGAGTCAGTGTGACCGACAACCTGTGGGGCGGGCCATGACTAACAGAGGAACTCTGGGTCGGGGGGCCCCAACCTAGGTTGTGGAGGCGGAGGTTCCACCACCATCGGTGGAACCAGCTGGTTCCGGCAGCAACCCGACCCTGGGGGCGGGCAACTTCGACTGGAACGAGTGGTTGCTTCAGCTGTTCCAGCGACAGCCACTTGATGGCCGGGGTCTTAGCTGGTCGGCTTAGGCCGGATAACAACAACTGCTGCCACATCAAATCCTCGTGCGCCCGACACAACAACGTCGAATCCTCTCCTCACCCAGGGAAGGAAGAGCGGCGTCGCCGCCCCGCCGATAATGAGACGAGACCGCCGATGGCGGCGGGGAGCAGCTGGACGAAGAGGTCAGAGACCGAGACCTCCGGGGGGAACGAGGGTGGGTCTGGGAAGGGGCGGGAGATACCTGCTCTTCCCTCGGCTCGGGAGCTTTAACTGGGGACTGCGGTCCCGAAGGAGTAGGCAGATCCTCGGTATCCACCGGGGGAACCAGTGAAATAGGGTTGTCGGCTTCTCCAGTCGACAGCCCATCTAACGGATCAAGAAAAATCTCGACTTCGTCGACGGGAGTCTCGGCAGGCTGGCCTGATGGGGGCACCGTGAAGCCAGCGGCCTCAGCCGCAACCTGCCGAAGTCGGCGGTCGGCTGCCCGGGGAGGGGGACCTCTCTCGCTCCCAGGAACGCCGACAGTGGGACTCACCTTTCGACTCCCTTTTCTTGGGCCGAGAAGAATGTCCCGAAGGCCCTTCTCCCTTCGTGGAAAGGGACTGGCAAAGCTCCTTGAACGAAGCTATATACGAGGAACTCAGAGAGAGCGGGATAAATGCCGCGGCCGAGGAAGAAGAAGATGCGGCCTGGGCCGCTTCCTCCTCGAGGGAGATCAACTGCTCGAGCTGCTCAGCTGAGCCAGCCGCCGGACACCGCCCAACGAGCCTCTTTGGATTTCACTGGCGGAAAACGTTTCTTGGTGTGCCCGAGCTTCAAACGGGCAGCTGGATCGTCCAGAACATTGGCCGAAAAGGAGCAGCGCTACATCGCAAGCCTGCAGGTCGTGATCTAGGCCTAGCAGGTAGACGACGTGGAGTGCAGATCCATCCTGGACATTTTCTGCCTGCAGGGCACCTCCGAAAGCCGAATAGATTTGTCCACGCAGCCGTGAGGGAAAGACGACTAAAGTTTGGAAAACTTCAAAATCAATTTCGGGCAAACCGAAGAATTAGGATCCAGTCTCAAACGCAGAGCGCTAAGGGGGGAACCTGAGCTTCCAAGCAGTAAGGAAGATTTGGCGTCATGGGGCGGAGCCGAGAGTTTTACCACCCGGGTGGGTGGGAGGAGCCAGCTTGAAGACCTTCCGGCAAGAATTAAAGCGGCAAGGATACCTGCCAGACAGTGTGGATGAACAACATATCCATGTCCCTAGAACAGTAGATTTTTGAGGGTCATCTCTTGCAGCAGGTAATACATTTGGGTAGTCGCCAGAGGTCGCTGTGGTGCACGGCAGCTCTTCTAGCAGTCTTTCACCAGGGGCAGCCCACCGATGACATCATCATCCTGCTTCCTATACAAGTGAGGGCGGTCCCTGGTATCCTCAGTTACCTGCCGGATTCAGCTCACTAAGCGAGGACCGAGGGGACCCAAGGCACCAAAGGTGTCCCTTGCCACGTGATAAGTGGAACAAAGTCATTCTCTTAGAGAAGGAAGGGGACGGAGGGAGGGAACAAACCTACTGCAACAGACATCCCTCAAAGATCTACTGTTACGGTAAGTTTTTACATAACTGTACTATCTTCCACAGGATAGAAACTTAGAAGTTGACGGTAGATAAGCACCACAAGGTCCATCCAGTCTGCCCATTTCTTTTTCTACATTATGAAATGTGCCATCGGCCTTTACTCTGTCAACGTCCTATTTATTCATACTCATCTGTATTGCTCCCTTATGCCTATCCCATGCCTGTTTGAAGCCCTACACTGTATTCGTACCCACCACTTCCTGAGGTAGGCCGTTCCATGCATCCACCACCACCCTTTCTGTGAAAAAGAACTTCCTCACATTACCCTTTAACCGGCCTCCCTCTAATATCATGCTGTGTCTTCTTGTCCTACTATTTTTCTTATATTGAAACGTGTTAGACTCACCTTGTTAATGCCCTTAAGGTGTTTGAATGTTTCAATCCGACTCCATGAACGATACTGGAGCAAAGGGCAGCACTGCCCCGGGTCTGGGGGCCCCAGTACATGACACCAGGAGAGCCTCCACCTCTGAAGAGGTGACTGCCAGAGCTGTGCCTCCCGCCCTTCCCACAAAAGGGGCAGACTGGGCCTCCTGCACCGTGGAAGGAGCCCCTGCCGCAGCAAGCCTGGAAGAGGTGGAGGCCTCCTCCTCCACGGGCCATACAGGACCGGGAGGGGACCCGGAGAAGGGTCAAGAGTTCTGACTTTGGCCACCGACTGCGAGCCCGCCCCCCCGAAAGTTGGCAGCGCACATCTGACTTTAAACGCGCGCATCTCAAGAACTCGACAGTCCATCGAGAAGCACGTGTCACAGTTGTCCATGTCATGGGCCGGACCAAGGCAGGAATGGCAATGGTCATGCAGGTCCATCACAGAATAAAGGCAGACACAGTGTCCGCCCTGTCTTCGACGACTTCTTGCCCCCCAGAATGAGACATGACCGCACGGTAAAACAATAAAAAAAAACAGTACTTAACGCCGCTTAGAAATAACTGAAATGGTCTTACCGGCACCAGGAGTGACATCGAGCAGGGCGAAACAGAACCAAGAACTAACTGGCAAAACTAGGCTGCGAAACACCAACTACGCACTTGCTTGAAGTCTCCACAAGGTCTAGACTTGACGGTGGGAGAAGAACTGAGGCTAGGGCGGAGTAGATGACAGAACTGCCAACCTGCAAGTGCAACATGGAATGTCGGCATTGAGGGCAGCGCCATCCCTGCGTCGACTCCCCCCCATAGAGAAAAAGAGTCTCCCGCGGGGTCCTAGCTCCGGCGCAGTACCCAGTAGTGATGAATGGTGAAGACTGACACAGATAAGATATGGCCCCAGTGACTAAAAAAAGACAAGGTGCCCCTACCCTTGTGCTTTTTGAAAGAATTGCAATGGATGTGGTTGGCCCTTTAGACAAAACTAAAAAGGGTAATACATTTATCCTGGTAGTATGTGACTATGCTACTCGATACCCAGAAGCCATTCCAATGCGTACTGTCACAGCTTCAGAAGTGGCAGCAGAGCTTGCAAACATTTTCAGCAGAGTGGGCATACCTAAAGAAATTATTACTGATCAGGGGAGTAATGTTGGTGCTGCATTACTTAAGGAGCTGTACAAACTACTAGGTATCACTGCCATAAGAACCTCCCCCTATCACCCTCAAAGTCGGTCTTCTTGAGCATTTTAACCAAACCCTAAAACGCACGTTCAAAAGGTTTGCAAAAGGGGAAGGGAACGGCAATGCTGTTTTTCTGTCAAGATATGGATCAGGAATTGAGGGTTCTGAAGGACGAAAAACAAATGTACGAGTCTAAACTTTACTGTTTGCTGTATTGTTATAGAAAAAAGGGATACCGCACATATGCTTAATTTCTGAAAGTTAGAAGCTAATATTATTAGAGAATTAATAGAAAGTTTTGGAAACCTGTTTAATAAAACAGGTTCCATCGTAAGGAGTGGGGTGTATGTGACAGGGTTGAATAGGACCATGTCCCACTTGTTATGGAGAGTTTGAATGCAGGGATCTGTTCTTTCCTTTCCTGTCTCTTGTCTGTCTGTACAACCAAATTTTCTCATGAGACCTAGGACTTGATCACCCCGGCAGTCTCGCAATTCTCTGCCTCACACTGTCTCTCAGTCGTCCCTTGCTGCTTCTGTCTTTTCCTCCCTAGCATATCTGCTGTTATAAAAATATATGCAAATCATTATGTGGAAATGTGACGGATATTCGGATCCCTTTGTTTAGAAATGTATATAGTTTTACTGTTGAAATGTATATAGTTATACTGTTAAAAAGATTGCAAAACATTATTGGGAACTCAAGGGGTTAACCCGAGAGCAGTTTTTAAGTCCTTTTTCAGAAGCTGTGGAGAATAGGCCTCAGTTCTGAGACACTGTGTTCTTGCTGCACCTGCATGAAACCGACAAGAACATTTTAGAAAAAAACAGGATGCTTGTTAAGGAGGGGGGTTGCAAAGACTTAAAGAGCTGCGATGTTTTGAGAGACACACAGAGATTGAAGAAAACTCAGATGGATCTTCTCTGTTTATTCTGCCTTTGTAAATAGTTATTCCGAACAATGTTTTTTGTTTTTTTTTGTTACTTCTAGTACTAATAAACACTTTTTGCGTATTCTACAACTGCTCCTGGTTTTTCCTATGCTTCCTGACCTGTGCCTCGAAGACAGAGACCACTTGTAAGATGCCTCGCCCACCCGGCTGAGGGTGTCCGCCAGATGACTGGAGACTCCTGCCACATGGATGGCCAGGAGATTCGCTCCAGGCTGTGCACGAGGGTCCAGACACGGAGAGCTTCCTCGCACAAAGGCAGGGAGTGCGTTCCGCTCTACTTGTTGAGGTAGTACATGGTCGTGGTGTTGTTCATCTGGACTTGGACAACTCAACCCCAAATGTGTGGAACGAATGTAGTCAGCACCAGCCAAACTGCTCGGAGCTCCAGCAGGTTGATGTGGCATCGGGACGTCTCAGAGGCCCAGAACCCGTGGACTCTGTGTTCCCCCAGGTGGGCAGCCCAGCCCGTGAGAGAGGCATCAGTCGTCAATATGACATCGGCTCTGGGCAGACAAACTGGATCCCTTCCTGCAGATGTGCTGGGATCAGCCACTACTGGATGGCGTCCCACATCCGCTGGGTCACCATGACTGGCTAGTCGAAGTGTCCCGTGCACTGAGACCACTGGCTGGCCAGCTCCCACTGCAGGGAGTGCATTCTCCAATGGACCACGCTGGTACAGGCCACCATGTAGCCCAGCAGGCACAGGAAGTTCTGGGCAGGGCGCAACTGCCCAACCCAAAATGATCAGGCAAAGGAGGGCAGAGCCTCCACCCTGTCCACTGGGCTCTGGGTTTGCACGAGTTGAGCACCGCCCCGATGAAGTTGATCACCTGCAAGGGCATGAGTTCTGAGTTGGCTTCACTGACCAGAAGGCCAAGTCTGACACAGGTCTGGAGGGCCCTGTTCTTGGACCGCTCCACCTCCTGCATGGAGGGACCTGCTATCAGCCAGTCATCCAGGTAGGGATAAACCTGGACCCCTCAGCGCCTCAGGTAAGCTGCCACTACTGCTATGCCCTTGGTGAAGACCCTGGGGGCCGAGGAGAGGCCGAAGGGCATGGCCTGGAACTAGTAGAGGGTTCCCTTGGCTTGAAAGCGGAGGAACCTTCAGTAAGACGGACGAATCGGGACGTGAAAACACATCCTGAAGGTCCAGGGAGCAAAACCATGTTTTGCGCTAGAGATGGTATGATCCAAGACAGAGTTACCACCCTGAAGGTGCGTGACCTGAGGAAGTTGTTCAGGTCGTGCAGATCTAGAATGGGGCACCAGCACCCCGTCTGCTTTGGCACCAGGTAGTACCTGGAGACAAACCCTGAGTGTTCCAGAGGATCCGCGACAGGAACCACGACCTCCTTGTAAAGATGCTGGGCTACGTCGTCTGAGAGCTGGCAGTTTGTCTGCAGAAGCAAAGTCCTCCCATGAGGCACAGGTTCGGCAAGGAGGGTACTGCTCAAACTCTAGAGGCAGAGCCTGACCCACTACTTCTAGAACCCACCTGTCCATGGTGACAGAGGACCAGGCAGAAATGAAGTGGTGGAGCCGGCCCCCCATGGGAGGACCCAAGGGAGGCGTGACTGGCATGAGGGAGGCACCCCTCATCCAGTCATTGAGCAGACTTGGAGGAGGAGGGGAGCCCGGCTGAGGGGCCAATGGACCCTCTCCCTCCAGGCTTATGGACAGCAGAGGCCACTGACTTGGGCCGAAGTCGCCAAGCCTAAGCCTGCTGGCCAGCCGTTTGCTGGGCTGGCTTGGCCACAGAAGTGGAGGTGAACCAAAATGGCTTCCATTTCTGATGCTGCTTGGAGCCCTTGGGGTCCTTCTGGGCAGAGGTCATGGAGTCCAAGGTGGCACTGGACTTCGATACGTGTGAGGTGACCCTCGACACGGGCCTGAACAGGTCGGTGCCCAGGGAAGGGACATCTGCCAGCATGTGCTGAGTGTCCGCCGTGAAGGTCGAGATCCTCAGCCAAGCTGTGGCACATGACCACTGAGGCCACCACAGAGTGGGCACAGGAGTCCGCAATGTGCATGGCAGTCTGGAACGGTTGTTGCTTGGCACAGCCTGTTCCTGATCTCAGACATGTCTTGACCATGATCTGAAGGGAGCTCCCCATCAAAGGTGCCCAACAGGGCATGGGAGAAGTGGGCTATGAGTAGGGCCGAGCTTGCCTGGCGGAGGCCAAGCGACGAGGCAGTACAGACCTTTTTAGCAGTGTGGTCCAACTTCTTGGACTCCTTATCAGGCGGCTTGTCAATATCCCCAGTGTTGCCAGGGCACCGGAACACAGTCTGCCACCAACCCCTCGGCCGAGGGGTGTTCTGTGAATCCCGAAAGGGAGCTGGTGGGCACCGCATACTTGCGGACCATCCAGGCAGAAGGCGCAGGGCAGGAAGCGGGGTGCTGCCACAGCTCTAGGGCAGGGCACAAGAATGGCTTCTGCCGCTGGGAAGGACTCCAGAGAGTCTCCCTGGTTGAGGATTTCGTTCGGCGGGTAACTAGCCTGTTTCTGGACGGGCTCCATCTTCATACCCATCGAATTGGAGATCAAACGGAGGAGGCCCATGAAAGAGGATGGACCTTCGTCCGTCGAGAGATCCCCACAGACTCCACTTTGACCGGATAGGAGTGCAGGAAGGAACTCTCAGACTCCGAAGAGTCATCAAAGAGCGGTCGACTGCTAGAATCCCCATTGACCCTCCGCAGATGGTCAGGGGTGACTATGACAACAGTCGACGAGGAAGCACCTTGGCAGTCCGAAACTTCTTAGTCAGAGCGCCGACAGTCAGCTGTTTGGGTGGCAGTTCCACCACAATCTGTGTAGAAGCGGAGTTGGCAGAGTCGGGACCATCTTAATAAGTTCCGTCGGTGGAGTCGGCCTTTCGGGTGACAGTCACATGATGGCTGGCATAGAAACCAGTGTCAGTCTGGCACCGGTAAACAACTGTTGCCGCACCAAGTCCTCGTAGCATCAGCGCAACTTGTGCCAAAGCCTCTACTCATCCAAGGAGGACGAAGAACAGCGGCAGTGCCACTTCACATGGTGCTGAGAGCAGGAGTGCCGATGACAGTGGGACCAGCTCGACACATGGGAAGACTGAGCCTTCGGCTGCCGGGGGGGGGGGGCGCCGGTGGCAGGGCTTGGAGAGAGTCGGCGATTGCAAAGGCTCCTCCTGCTCAAGGTCAGGGACCAGAGGCGGCAGGTCAGCGGACTGATTCATCCCTCCAACGTTCTGTGTCCGGACCAGAGTCCTAGACAAGGAAGCATTGGCCTCTTTGGTAGACAACTGGTCGGTCGCCTCGACAAGCGTCTTGGCAGACCGGCCCAACAGGGTTACCGTAGAGCCAGTGGCCAAGGCCGAGGATTCGACAGACGTAAAATCCGGAGAAGCACGAGAACTGGAGACCCTCGACCAAGAGTGCTCCTGATCTCACGAACGATGACAAGTCTTTTCTTTCTAAGTCTCTTTTTTTAGATTTAGATTTGGCGGTGGGTCCCTGACCGAAGGTTGGCAGGAACTGGCACAATTCCTTGAAGGAGCCCGTAACAGTCGAGCCCGGCTAAAGCAGCATGAAGGCAGAAGCAGAGGAGGAATGGGCTGCAACCTGGGCTGCCTCCTCTTCTAAGGTTGCAAGCTGCTCAGCTGACCCTGCTGCCGTGGAGATCACCCAACAGGCATCTCTGGATTTGACCAGCAGATTCCGTTGTGCCGAGTGGCCCAGTTTCAGGCAGGTGAAACGGTCCTCCAGGACAGTCGAATGAAACGAACTGCAAAAGTCGCAGGCCGTGTGACTGTGTTCCAGGCAGTAGACGCACGTGGCGTGCGGGTCGGTCCTGGACATATTCTGCCTGCAAGGGCACTGGCGTCACCCAGGAGCGGACTTATCATCCATCACAGTCGCAACTGAAAATAGAGTTGAAGACTAAACTCATGAGAGTTGGTTTGGAAGTAATTCCAAAGAATTTAAGTGCTAGGGCCTACTCAACATGGGAGTGGTAAGGAAGGAACCCTTCCTTTCTGCTGGAAAAAGCAGATCTGATGTCATGGGGTGGCGCTGAGGGAGTTACCACCCGGGTGGGTGGGAGGAGCCAGCTTGAAGACTTTCTGGCACATCTTAAAGGGAAAAGAACACTGCCAGAAAGTGCGGCTAGAACATTATATCCACGTCCCTAGAATACTTGTAGCCAAGCAGCCAAAGCAGATGAAGCCCAAGGGACAGAAACCCTACTCTAAGAAGGAAAACTGCCCTAGTCATGAAGAATGATGAGGCTATCAAAGCAGAAAATGCGTTAACTATGAATCAACGTGTCTAAATACGAGTGTTTTCCCAGAGGCATCAGAAGCTCTATAAATTCCACTCATCTTTTCATATTTGATTTGTTCATTTTTCTGCCAAGGTTCCCCGTTCCCCACTCCAATGATCTCAGCGGCCACAGCTGCGCCCTTCCTCTGACCAGGACAGGAGGTAAGCAGATACCTTTCCAGCCAATGCCACTCCTTGGTTAGTCAGTCTGGTGGGGGAGGGGTGCGACACAATAAAGGCGACCCACACCTTCCCTCCTTGGATACCAAGTGCCTCATCTCCGTCCAGCTCTCAACCAGCCCCAATGGGGATTCCAGGGCTCCTAGGTGAATCACAGGTGCCAGTGCAGTGCACTGCTGTCGTGTTACTGGACTGGTCACCTAACCAACTATGTGCAAAATAGAACACACCTTGCAGAAACTGTCAGCACCATTTACACTATGTAGGCAGAACAAAAATGCCACTGATAAATGAAGGGATGCTAACCTTCAGGGCTCCAGATGCAATGTTCTGCTACTTCCTCTCCTGAAGTCAAAAGCTACCAGAGGATGAAACTAGGGGAAAGGAAAGAGAGGGCTAGGGCCCCGGATGGACAGCAGGTCCCAGGGTTAGAAGGGAAACTCTCTGGCAGACTAGATGGACCTTTGGTCTTTTTCTGCTGTCATTGTCTATGTTTCTATCTTACCATTGCTTCAGAGCAATCCCACCAAGATTTCTTTGAACACCAGCTGCACCATGTTGCTGGCTACCATGCGCATTGAAATTAATTTGTTGCCAGTGAGCTTTATAGCAGATGCTCCCCGTAATGGACATCAGGCAAGTTCAAGTCAAAGGAAGATGCAGATCAGTAAAGAACCTTCTGAACCTGTGTTCTGATGGCAGTCCCTGCACTTCAACCCATCTATTAACAATTGGGAAAATACTAGACGGAAATGAGCATCTCCTTCACTGTAGCATCCAAATCAAACAAGCAAACTGCTACCAATATTCAGTAGTTATTTCTCAAATCTAATTTAATCCACTTTAGATGCTCATTTGTAAAAAAATTTTTAATCATACACACATTCTTCTTTAACATTTTTCATCATGACATTGTTTCACAAGGTGTCAGGAACATGACTAGGAAACCAGATATTATAGTAAAATAAATGAGTGATGTTAGGCATTCATGCATTCTTTTCATTTGAAGTTGTTACTCAGAGACTTCAACCCAGACTCTGCACTGTACAGAAAATGAAGATACAAGTATGAGAAATACTGCTGCATCAAACAGAATTCAGACATATCCCCCTCTGATAATTACTCCACATCAGCACTAGGGGGGTTACCCCAACCAGTGAAACCGGACCCACACCCCCAGGCCAACTCTCATTGGTCCTGTGATAAAGACCTCAGAAATGCCCATCAAAATGTACAAAGTCTGCTACCTAAAATGCATGAACTGGAAGCCTGGGTGGCAGTACATAAACCAGATGTTCTGGGGACAAAATATGGCTGAAGCCCTCCTGCCCAGATTCCATATATCACATTAACGGCTACTCAATATTACGGAATGACAGACTGGGGAGAAAAAAGGAGGTGGGATGCTTTTCTACATTAAAAGATCAGTTAAATGGCTCAGTCATCTCAAACAGCAGCTCAACTGACCCTACAACTGAATGACTCATTATTAAGCAGATTACAGGGTCAGACACAAACATTTACGTGGGCTGTGCCTACAATCCCCCAACAGGCAGGACGAATGGCTTAAAAACTCATCAATGAGGTTGGAGTACTCTTCCCCAAATAGAGACAGTGATTATAGCGGATCTCAACCTCAATTAGTTAAGCAACAAAAAACAGGAGTACAAGGAACTCCTTAAACAGATCAAATACCCATGTACTCTCATATGTTTTCCACTGTATGTTATGTCTTACTGTTATTCCCGGGTCGCCCCTGAAAAAGGGACCTTCGGGGCCCAGTGAGCTTACCCGGTCATCAAAATTCAATAAATAAATAAATAATCTAACCAAGATCATTCACTACCCCACTAGCCTTAACTATAAATCTCAGAACCACTCCCTCCTAGATTAGATCATGACAAACAGGGATGACAAGACCATTGCAGCCGGGTCCTATCTGATCCAATAAGTGACCATTCCTCTATTTACTGCAACTGATCCTGCCACTGGACTCGCTCAGCCTCTAGGCTTATAACGATCAGGAACTTCGCCAACATAAACTTAACTGCTCTAAGAGCGGATCTAAGAAGAATTGGCTGGTCTATGCTCTACTCACAACAGTGCATGCAGCCTTGAGGTTCCTTATCGACACTCTCTCGTCAGTGCAGGAGAAGCATTTCCCCCTTACCACACAGCGGGTCGGGGGGAACACGAGGTTGATCTCTAGGGATCCAATGGTCCTCATAAAGACCAGGAACAAATCCTGGGGTGCGTACAAAGCTGACCCCTCAGCTGTGAACTGGAAAGCCTGCAGGAGTCTTAGGAACCAATGGAAAACCAAAATGAAACTCCTCAAAGCCTCCTTCTTTAAGGACCAACAGGCATGGAATCTTCGCGACCCACACGGTTTCTGGATCTCAGTGAACTCAATTATAAAGTGGATTCCTAAGAACAAACACAATACATCTAGTTTCTGGCCTAAAAACTGGCCTAATTCTGGCCTAAAAACGGATCCGTCAGTGGTAGCAGGATCTTTAATGACAAATTCTCTGACCCTGACCAGTACCTACCCCCAACCCCACCAGCTAAGAACATTAAACACACGGGCCAGGATGTTCAGAGACCCAACAGTCTTATTTCATTTTAAGACTGCGTTGCCAAATGCGGTCTATAGGCTACTGCAGGCCCTACCAAACACAGGCAGTGCTGGAAGCAATGGACTAAGCCCTCAGTTCTTGAAATTAGCTCCAGCTCTTATAGCCAAACCCCTTGTGCACATTATCAATTTATCTCTGACCACTACGGACATTCATGAGCTTTGGAAAGAGGCCAGGGTGGTACCTATCCCTAAGTCAGGGATCCTAACTTCCTTGAGAATTATCAGTCCGTCTCAATATTATCTCACACGAGCAAAATAATGGAGAAGGTGGCTTTCTGACAAATATCCAACCACCTATTAGCTCACAGTAAACAATCCCCACACCAACACAGATTCAGTAAGGGACATAGCACCACTACAGCCCTAGCTAGGTTCAATGACCATGTCCTCAGGGAAGCGGATAAGGGAAGCCTTACTGGAGCCATATTCGTCGACCTTTCCAAGGTATTCATAACGTGGTCGACCATGGCTTACTTCTCAGGGAACCCTCAGAGTTAGGATTCTCCCCACGTTCCCACTGTTGGCTGGAGAATTATCTCTCAAACACAACACAGATGGTCCGGATTGGTGGATCCCTATCTGGTCCCATCCAAGTTCAATTGGTTCAAGGAGGGGATGTCACACCTGACATAACAAGTGAAAGATTAACATCCACTAATAAACAAGGGAGAGAATGGAATGGGGTACAGTACTAGTAAATTCAAGAAGTCTGGTTAATAAATTTGATGAATTTAAACATTTTCTAAGTTCCCACGACATTCATATTGCACTAGAGACAGAAACTTGGTGGGAGGACACTGATCTTTACAATAAGAATACTGATGGATTTACACTTTATGTTAGATCTAGAACCCATAGAAGGGGTGGAGGCATAGCTATTTATATTAAGAGCACAATTAAATGTGAGGAGGCCAATTTAGAATCCCACAATCTAGAAATGCTTTGGGTTAAGATATTTTCACTAAAAGGAGTTAAAATAAATTTAGGGTTGATTTATAAACCTCCATCAATTTCAAGAGAAGATGATGGGCTATTGTTAGATTGTATTTCTAAATTAGACCTGGCCGAGAAGAATATATTAATGGGAGATTTCAACCTACCTGGAATCAACTGAACAGAACATAGAGGTACTAATAATATAGATACCAGATATTTGGAAGCGATGGATCAGGCAGGGCTTGACCAAAAAGTGAACGTAGGTACTAGGGGAGGGAATATCCTTGACCTCATTATGACAAATAGGGATAATATAGTAAACACTGAGGTTGGAAACCCCCTTGGAAATAGCGATCACCATATGGTCCTTTTCCAAATTAAGGAAGATATTACTTTAAATACAATTACTAGTAACACACACAAGTTACATTTTGGTAAGGCCGATTTTCAGTCTTTCAAACTATCTATGGGAAGATGGGACTGGCATAATGTTTTTGCTAACAAATCTATGGAAGAAATGTGGACAATACTACATGAGAAACTTGTGTTAGAATAAAATACTCACATACCAACTAAATCAATACACAAAAAAACTAAAAGTACAAATGGATGGTTTAACAAATAAAGAAATTAATTAAAAAAAAAAAAACTAATGTACAGAACAATAAGGAAATCTAATGATTCAGAGGGAAAGATAATCTATAAGGCCTTGGTGAAGGAAGTGAAAATGACTATTAAAAAGACTAAGGCTGACTATGAATTGGCACTTGCATCTAAAACTAAAGATAATCATAAATTTTTCTATGCATATGTAAATAGTAAAAAAAAAAATTATGTATAACATAGGCCCATACAAAAACTCAGAAGGGAACACAGCAAATGATAAGGAAACAGCTGACATCCAGAATAGTTATTTTTGTTCAATATTTAACAACATGAAAAACAGTTGGTCCTTTTATTTCCTCCCCCTCATTAACCAATAAAGTTATAGTTGAGGTCAAAGACGTACTTGAATGACTAAATAAACTTAGCATAAATAAATCCCCTGGCCCTGATAATATACATCTGAGAATTCTGGTAGAACTTTCAGAAAATTTAGCGCATCCACTGACACATGTCTTCCAAAAATCATTTGACCTAGGTCAAGTAGTACAAAGTTGGAGGGATGCGGTTGTAGTGCCTATTCTAAAAAAAGGCCCCAAGACAAACCCAGAAAATGTTCGTCCTGTTAGCCTGACATCCATGATACGCAAGATCTTGGAGGGTATAATAAAAGATAAAATCCTATTACATCTGGAAGAAGCTAAATCGATAGATTCAACTCAGCATTGATTTATGAAGGCTTGCTCATGCCAGACAAATATGTTAATATTTTATAAGAGAATGAGTAAGGCTCTGGATAATGGGGATGCAGTGGACGTGGCCCTCCTCGATTTTTCAAAGGCATTTGATAAACTGCTGCATGATGAACTGTTGCTCATACTTAAAACAGGGTTGGATATCAACTTGATAAATTGGATTATCTCATGGTTGAGAGGGAGAAGACAGAGTGATTATCAATGGAGTCTTATCGGACTGAGCAGAGGTGACAAGTGGGGTTCCAAAGGGCTTTGTATTGGGTCCCTGTCATACATACACACACACACACATATATGATATATATATATATATATATATATATATATAAATTATAGTGGCACAGTAGTGCCACTATAGTTAGGGTTGAGGAGCCATTTTAAGGTTAAAGGGTCAATAATAACTTTACCACTGTTCAACGGATTTGCCTGAAATTTGGTATGCACAATTGGACATGGTAGATCTTGGGATCTGCCAAGTTTCGTAGCGATCGGATATACAGCTGCGGAGTTATTAAGCACCAACGAAATATGCGTTTACGCTTTTGAAATTCTTTGCTCGCCTGCAGGTCGACTTCGGTTTTATGACGCGTCCAAAAACTTCAGGAGCGTGCGGCTTGGGTGCCTGATGTGCCTTTTGAAGATTTCGTGAAAAATATTACACGGTTCAAAAGTTATTCAAAAAACAAGTTCCATTATAAGTCAAAGGGGAAAAGTTAAAAAGTTTGAAAGTGTCGCAAATGCAGGTTTTACTTTCGCAAATGGCCCCTTTACTGTCGCAAATCCGCCATTTTGTTTTCAGCTGGACATCAGAAACATGCTTGGCATTTAAATTTGGGACAATCTAGCAACCCAATTCTTTCTGTATTCACCTAGTCGGACCCTGAGGATGCTAGGCATGTCTTTATTTTAGGGTAAAACACCCCAGAAATATGTTTTTCACATTTATGAAAAAAGTACTTTCGCATTTGTGACACTGTTGCATGAATTTGCGAAAGCTTTTGCAAAGTTCGACAGTACTTTTCCAGGCTGTGGCAAAATGACAGCAATTCTTTGCCACCCTGCTGCAAAAGAACAGTTTGGTCTTTTTGGCTGAAATTTGGAGGAACGCAGCCAACATCTCACAGATGTGTCTTTCAGTGTTTTGGTGAAAAAATATTACAGGGTGGCATAGTTCACGGCACTCCAAAGTTTCGCTTTCTCCCATAGGATAACATTACAGCATCCGCGCATTACAGGAATCCTTTGCCGCCCTGCTGCAAAATAATGGTTTAGTCTTTTGGGCTGAAATTTGGAGGAAAAAGACAACATCCACAGATGTGCCTTTTGGTGGTTTGGTGAAAAAAATATTACAGGCAGGCAAAGTTATGGCACTCCGAACCCTTCTTTTTTTTTCCCCCCATAGGATAACATTACGGCGCTCGCCACGCCTTTCAAGGCCCATATCTCGGAAACGGTGCGAGATACGGACTTTTGTCGGAAAAATGCATAGCCCCCTTATTGGAGCTAAGTACAAAACTAGCCAGGAAAGTCATAAATCATACGACTTTAAAAAAATTTTTCTACGTCATACGGTTCCTGAGATATAAGCAATTTAGTATTCCAACTCCTCATTTTCTGCTCCGAGACCCATTATTATGCATACATTCTTTGTACTCACGGTCTTTCTCTATGCAGCTTTTGGGGAAAACCAGCCTGTGTGCTTACATTACTGTTGCCCTTACCGCTTCTGCTTGCGGTTCTGTACCCGTTTCGCATAGTTCCCATCTCGCCACCATGTCGCTACCCTTTGCGTTTTCATTTGCGTTTGCGTTATTTTAACCATGTCTATAGTACTGTTTAACTGCGTTAGCCACCATGACACATTTGCGCTTGCGGCCCCGTGCTCCCGCTGCCGCATTATATTCACTATTTCTCAGACTAATTCTCAAAGAAAGGAAATTAGAGGCAAAAACTCAGTTTAATGCATTAGTTAGGGTTGTTCCACAGCAACAAAAGTGAGGAAGTTCGGTGTTGGGATGACCCCCTGGTTTCCTCCTCAAACGGCATCTGGGTGCGTATTGGGATTGTCGGTCCTAACTCTCACCCCATTCTCCATACCTCTGCTTCTTCACACAACTGATGGGATGAGAGTTAGGGCTAGCAACCCAATGCGCACCCTGATGCTGGTTGGGGGTGGCTGGGGGGCTCAACCCTAACACTGAATTTCCTCGCTGTGGAACAGCCCTAATACATTAAATGGAATTTTCTGCCTCATATATATATATATATAATATACACACACACACACACACACACACACACACACATATACACTCACTGAAATATGATCATACTAATATCTGGCTGACCAAGTTCACAGACGATTGTAGAATCCGGGCATTAGTTAACAGTGAGGATGGTAATGCCATACAAAATGCCCTTACTGACGTAGGGAACTGGACAAACAAACATAAATTTGAATTAAATGTGAACAAATGTACCATCTTGCATTTGGGAAGGCAAAATCCGAACATATCTTGTAAGATGCTGGACAAAACATTACCCACCACTAGCGAGGAGCAAGACTTAGAGATAATAACTTCTGACCTCCAATTCAGTTCACACTGTAACGCTGTCACTAAAAAAGCTAATCAAAATCTAAACTGCATCATAAGACATATCAAAAGTAGGGATAAAAAGGTCATCATTCCCTTGTACCAGGCATTGGCACGGCCCCACCTAGAGTATGGAGCTCAAGTTTGGGCCCCATATAAGAGGGGCGACATTTTAAAGCTGGAGAAAATACAGAGAAGAGCTACAAAATCATTAAAGGGATATAGGGACACGACATATTCTGAGAGACTTAGGAAACTGGTTATGTTCACCTTGCAATATATAGGAGATTAAGGGGGGGGTATGTATATGATTTTTAGGGCATTACATGAAACTACAATGTGGTCCGATTATGGCCTTATATTAAAAGAATGTTCATATAACACTGGGGGACACCATCTTTAATTAGTTGCAAACAAATGGAATTTCTTAAAGAGGAAACATTGGTTTAGCCAAAGAGTGGTGAACTTGTGGAGCAGTTTACCTAGTGAATTGATTCTAAGTAGTTCAATGGAATTATTCAGAAATAGATTAGATTGATTCTGTTTAAATAAATATGGGACACTTTAATTTATGTCAAGCAGTTAAAGGACGAAAGTCTATTATGCTTGAAAATCCTATAAAACGTATGAAGTTCGGAGGGGAGTCCTGCAAGGGTCCATCCGAGGACCACTATGGTATTCAATCTTTGTAAATCCCCTACTATTGGAAACAACCTCTAATGGCAGAATCATGTATGCTGAAGACTTCATACTATTCAGTAGTGACAGCTCCTCTGACAAGCTATCTCAGACACTCTCCAGGGAGTTCGCCTATATTGAAAAATGGTTCACTCAGCACAGGCTAGTTGTCAATGTGAAATAAACTAAAGCAATGCTGTTTGGATCTAACCATAGGTTCGCAAGGCACTCAACTAGTCCCCAGCACTGTCTCAATATTCAAACCTTAGATGGATACACTCTGGAACAGGTCAACAATTTCAAATACCTAGGGGTATTCTTAGACCCTTCCCTTAGCTTCGACTCTCACATAGGGCTCGGGGGGGGGTAGCCGAAGCTCCATGGAGGACCGGGAGGTGAGTCTGAATGAGCAGGAAGATTACTCCTTAAATGCCCTGAAGGGTCAAGGCTGGCAGGCAGTAGGAGGGGATAAAAAGAAATTAAAAAAAAAAAAGCAAAAATAAAAAGTGCTGTATGATGCTGAACTACACCGGTAAATCCTTGTATTACGTCTTTCATATTACTTTCTAGGCAGACACACGAACACTCCACTGACATTTCGACACAAACTCCCACATGTAGGTGTGAACTGCAGATGACTAAAACCACTGCAGTGCTCTTTAAGTATACTAATGATATAGTCAACTCTACAGTGAATTTATGCAATAACCCTACAGCCTTTGCCAATAAATGGCTGGGGTTGTTAACCCACTGACCTTTTGGGGGTCTTGTGTATTCCTGCTTGGAAATCTTCCAGTTATGTACAGTGAAGTCATCTGCTCCAGACCATATGGCATCTGGATCCACCAGCGACCACTGAATACACAGCAGCCTTCCCTTGTGGCCCCGATAATTACACAGGGGCTCCTCCTTCAGGACATCCCAAACCTAAATGAGAAAGTATGAGACTGAGCAAGACTGTGATTAATTTCGATCTTTATTTTATGAATAAAGCATTACAAGGTAGGTGGAAAATACCCCCAGATCTTTGCCGAGTGGTACTCTCCCATATCAAAACATAAAACTTTGGAGTAAAGTCTGTTACCTGCGCTGTGCCATCGTAGGAGGCCGACACTAATCTCCCATCATGGTGAGGACTCCAAGCCAGGCTTGTAATTTTACCTGTATGTCCAGCGAGGGTCCGGTAGGGCTCTGATACCAAGACTGGGGTATCTGGTGGATTCTCTACAGCAAAACACGAGACATTGCACAAACAAGTGGTACAATTAGATTATGGATGTTTACTAGTCACTTGGGTTTATAGACAGAGAAATTGCAAACTGAAAAACATAGTACCCCCAAGGCACATGTAAATAAAGGAAACATACCCTACTCCCCCCTAAACAATTGAGGGTAAGAAAAAACAAACAAAAAAAACATGAGAACAAATTACTGTAGTTCCCGCAGAGGCTAATCAGCATATAGAACAGTGAACCCAGTGAGGTAGTGGTAGCTAGCATTACTCGCACTTTCAAAGCAGGACTAGACAGATTCTTGTGGTAGCACCGATGTTTATAGAGCATGGATAGGAGCAATGTGGGAAGCTGGACAGACTGTAAAGGTTACATATTCGCTCTCCATGGAAGGATTACAGTTCATTGCTCCCCTGGCAGCACAAAAGTGATTGATGTTTGAAAAGGGTTTTGAGGTGTCTCAGAGCCAACTGCCTTCTGTGCCCCTTGTGACTAAGAATGAGAGCCACAATGTGCTCTATGTCTGTGGGGAGGAAAACACTGTGGGGCACCTGGCCCCCCCTCCCCCAAAAAATTTATTTTACAGACACACTGCTCAGACAACTGTTTATTTAAACCCTGCTGATGTCTCTGTGGCAGTGGCATCAGTAACAAGTGAGGTGAATTTATTTTTATTTATTTAGTTTTTGTTGACCGGGTAAGTGCACTAGACAAAGCCTGCCTATTTTCAGGCACGACTCAGGGGAGGGGGATATAGATAAATGCCAACTGACCTTGAAACAGATGAAGCTGTTGGTGGTATTTTTAGTGAATGAGGGAAATTTGGCCAGGACACCAGGGAAATTCCCCTACTCTTTTCGATAAGTGCCATGTGATCTTTAACATCCACCTGAACTACCACCAATCCAGGCAGATGGGACCTCGGTTTAACGTCTCATCCAAAAGACGAATGTCAGGGCTCCATCAAATGAGGCTTCAAGGTGATCTGCGAGATGGCCCTACAGCTGTTTCAGCAGTAAGGGTCATATCCATGAAGGAGTTATGTACCCATTTCCCTGACAGAAACATATAACTCACTGAAAAGCCACTGTACGTGTACCTCGCACTTCCCACTCCTTGCTTTTGTCCTGCACCCCAACAACTGGGGTTACCATAGTTGCACCATTCCTATGGCTAGGAGGGAGAGGGGTTACCTTCACAGCTGACCCCAGTGCTACTTGTTTGATTAGCAAGGGGGGTTGGGGTGAATGACAGGCAGCCCATACCATCCCATTCCAGAAGCAGAGCACCCCATCACCATGACATACTCAGCCCCTAGTAGATACAAGTCTCCCAGGTGGCAGCGAGATGCTCTGCTAGTATATCACTGGACTGGGCCCCCCCTTCTGATTCTGAAGTCTTAATCTAAAAGCCACAGTACAGATAGGTAGCTAGTAATCAAACTGTTATGGTTCTGGCACATCAATTTTTTTTTTTTTTTTTTTTTTTTAAACAGTGAATCCACAAAAAACACAAAAGCGAAAAACAATTTCTAGGGATAAGAGTGCTTACATGAGACGAGCAAAATCAGGTACCATGCTCCATGTTATTCGTGAGGGACAGTTGAAGAAAGAAAGAATAATTACAGAATAAATGGATGCAGAAGTGAGCGACTGAGGTTCTCTTGATAGACAGTCAGAAGCATTACAGAATATTTAACAAATCAGCTCAGAGATATACAGACAGTCAATGTGCTGGGACACAGCACTGATTACTGCATGGTCTGGCATCAACTGATTTTTTTTATACTCGATCATAAGGTTAACGAACTAATGAAAACAATTTCTGGGTGATACTGCGGTTTGTTCAAGGCTGTGGATTTCATGGAAAAGTACAGTTACGTAAGAACTTACCGTAACAGCAGATCTTCAAGAGAAGCTCTTGCAGCAGGCAATAACTGTAAGTACTAAGCTGCCAGACGCTAGGACCAAATGGAAACTTCTAGCTAGCAGTATATAGCAGGGGATCGCCCCCAATGTGCACGCAGACATCCGACCTATGGTATAAGAGGGGTGGATCCCCCACCCATCCCCAGTTCTCCCACTGGAGACTCCAGCATGTACAGAAATTGGAGAACCAAGGAGGTTCCTCTTAAATGAAGAAAGTAGAAAAGCTGTGATGGAGAAATGGCAATCAGTGGGAAGGAGGGAGGTAATGTAGTGCCTGCTGGAAGAGCTCCTCTTGAAGATCTACTGTTACGGTAAGTTCTTACATAACTGTACTATCTTACTTTGAGAGGGTTCTTGTAGCAGGCAATTACCATAAGGACTAAATCCCAAGCAGCAGAGAAACAGACTCAGTCAAATAGGAGGAGGACCACAGCAGACAAAGGGAACTTTGAGACAGGAGGCCCTGGAGGACTGCAAGTCTGAAACCGGCTCTACACCTGGAGACAAAGTCCAAACTGTAATGCCCAATGAAGGTATGGATGGAACTCCAAGTGGCGGCTGTGTCAATGTCCGCAGCAGACACATTTCTGAAGGAGGCAGCCGAGGCTACCATACCCCCCCCCCGCCCCCCGGTAGAGCGAACTTTGACCTGGCCTGGCAAAGGTTTGTCGTACTTGTGGTAGCAATACACAATGCAATTAGCTAATCAGTTAGATAAACACTGTTTAGAAACAGGAACCCCTTCTTTCCCAGGGGAAAATGAAAAACAACTGGTCTGATTTTCTGATAGGGTGGGTGCAGTCCAAATAGAAAAGAAGCACCCGATGAACATCTAGAGTATGAAGTAAAGCCCCTCAAAAAACAGGCAGGTGGATGGATTGATTCAAAGTAAACTCAGACACCACCTTTGGCAAAAACTTAGGATTGGTCCCTGTCTTTGTGGAAAACTAAGTAAGACTCTTTACACATCAGAGCCTGAAGCTTGGAAATCCTTCGAGCTGAGTAATGGCAACTAAAAACAATGCTTTCCATGACAGAAAGCATAGCTCTCAGCAGGTTCAAAGGCTGAAAGAGTGAGCTTCTCCAAAAACAACAGGTCTCATGGTGGGACAGGGTCCTTAATGGGAGGTTTTAAATGAAGAATGCCATGCAAGAAAGTGCGGGACAGGTCCAGTTGGACAATATATTTTTGCCGTCAACGGGTGCATGGTACACAGAGATGGTGGAAAGGTGTAACTTGATAGAGTAGTAACCCAGACCGGAGTCTGAAAGGGAAAGGAGGTACTCCAGGATGAGATTCACCAGACAGGTGAAGGGATCCAAGTGTCGGGCGGTAGCCCAGATGAAGAACTGCTTCCACTTCATGAGGTAAGTGGCTCTGGTGGAAGGCTTCCAAGCGACCACTAGTACATCTACCACCCTAAAGGAAATCCCAAAGTGTGCAATGACCAAGTCTGAAGGAGCCACGCATGAAGATGAAGAGACTGAGGTCTGGGTGACTCAGAGCGCCCTGCTCCTGGGAGAGGAGGTTGGAACAAAGTGGCAGGGGAAGTGGAGGTTCCACTGCTAGTTGTTGCAACAATGGGAACCATATCTGTCGTGGCCAGTAGGGAGCTATTAAAATCATCTCCGCCCTCTCCAACTGCAGCTTGAGAAGAACTCTCTACAGGAGCAGAAAGGCATACAGAAACCTCCCTGTCCAAGAGAGGGACAACACGTCTAGCCAGAAAACACCAGGTCCTGGATCTAGCGAGCAGAAATTGGGCAATTTTGCGTTGAGTGGAGACACAAGGAGGTCCAACTTGGGATGATCCAATCTGTCAAAGAGATCCTCGGCCACAGAGGAGAGGAGCTCTCACTCGTGTGTCATCGACCAGAACCTGCTTAAGCTGTTGGCCAGGACGTCTTGGATGCCTGGAATGTTCATACTAGGAAGTGTGAGGAACATAAAGGCGTTTCCCATAATTGCTCCAGTATTAAATTCACCAATATCTAAAAGGTACCACTAGAACATATGAAAGTGTAATTTTTCTTAAATTCTAACTTGGTTTTACTGATAACTTCAGTTAAAGTGAATTCTATCCATTAACCACTCTAGAAGTATAGAAACACTTCCTTTTTTCCTGATCTTCAGTGCTTTCCCCTAATTTGGAGTGGATGTCCTTAGGTTTCCATATTCCCTGGTTTAAATTCTATATCTAATTCCACCATTAATGATTGATCTTCTATAATATCATACAGGAAGAGAACAACCCCCCCCATGTACGCCTAATTTCCAGGGACATTAGATCAAATGAGGTTAGGTGGGCATCATACTCCCTGTCTGAGTAACCTCTGATAATTTTAGTGCATCTCCTTTGAATGTTCTCACGTTTATTTCTATCACCCTTTTTGTACAGGTTCCACACTTGTGACACGTATTCAAGGTGGGATCTTACATAAGCTCTGTACAAAGGTATCAAAACCTTACTTTCTCTGGGCATAATGTTCTTTTTGATCATCCATATTATTTTATTAGCTTTTAAGGATGCTTCAGCAGTTTGCTTAATGAAACCCAGGTCTCTTGATGTGTGGATTCCCAGGTCTTTTTCGTTAAGGGTCCTTTCCAGAGTTGTATCATTCAACATGTATGTACACATCAAGTTACCCTTCCCCATATGCAAAACTTTACACTTATTCGTATTACTTTCATATGTCAAGTTGATACCCATTTAGTTATTACATTTAGATCTTGCTGAATTAATTCAGAATCATACATGTTCTTATATGGTCCACCAATCTTTGTATCGTCGACGTACTTAATTACCCAACAATTCAAATTTTATGCGAGATTAGCTATGAATACCTGGGACAGGTCCCAGGACCAAGCCCTGAGGAACACCGATCGTGACCTCCCCTTCACCAGAAAAGTACCCATTCACAGTCATCCTCCGTTGTCTACCACTTAGCCACTCCATAATCCATTTTACTATAGTTGGATTAATGTTTGCATGTTCATTTAGTATTGCTCAGTGAGGAGTAAGGCTGAACACCTTAGCAAAGTCCAAGTACACAGGGGTATTATTATCCAGGGTCTGACTATTCTTCTCGTAAAAGCAAAGGAGGTTATCAGTAGTGCAAGTTCTCCCTTTCATGAATCCACATTGTTCACTGTCAGGATTATTGAATGATAAATGTAATCGATCCTTTACAATACTCTCTAGTAATTTACCCATGATTCATGTGAGGCTTATAGGTCTGTAGTTTTCTACATGCCCCTTCCCATCTGTTTTGCATACTGGCACCACATGCTATAACCTCCAGTCTTGTGGTACAACTCCTGTATTAATGGATTCTTCAGAAAGATTTTACAGAGGTAGGGTCAAGAGATCAAAGATACTTTGCAAACGTTCTGCTGTTATATTATCAGGGCCAGGTGGCGAATTTAGCTTTAGATTTCTTATTTTATGTAAGATTTCGTCTTCTGTGATGTTTATTTTGGTGTCAGCAAGATTTGTCTGGGTCATCCTAGGTTTTTCCCCTTTTTAAAATACTTCACAAAAAACGCCTATTAAAGTGCAGTGACATTTGTAAGTTGTCATCAATAATCTCTGTAACCCCTAGGTGGCGCTTTCCCAATGGCCAATTCCCCTGCCTGCTTGGCTAGTAGCAGGTTAAGTGACCTAGGTTTGGTGACGGGTGCCTCCACCCAAAGGTCAGGGTTGGTGTGGGTCGAACTAACCAAGCCACAGCCCTCTGGGACACTGTGACCCCCACCCCTTGTCTACTACTAGTGGCCCACACAATACCCAACAGCTACCTTCACAATACCCCTGCTGAGTTTTGCACATACCCATATATTTGGCACTTACCCCTAGGACTGACTTCTTCACCTTGGCTCTGGGGATCCTCTGTAAAACAAGGTCAGGCAAAAGAAAAGGCAACAGTGCAATACTTTAAGCATAAACTGACACCACAGTCAATGTAAATTGCAGAAAAAAGATCTGATTTATTCAGGGGGCAGTAACACTAGGGGGGCACTATCAAGAGTAATTGGTTGGAATAATCTATCATTTACTCTACAGTGTGGGCAGTTAGAGTCCCTGAAACAGTTACACTCTCTCGGTACCCAAGGGGATAGAAGATGGGCTAGCCAGGACCGTTGCCGGAGGTAGGCCGGCGTTGCAGCTGGTTGGAGCCCTGTGAAGAAAATAAATAACATAAACCACACCCTAACTGTAATCCGGACCCGGAGGGCTCAGTTCATGCAAAAGAAAAGAAATAAGCAATCAGGTGACTCACTTTTGATTCAGCTATATGTTGCAGGGAACTACCCTGATTGCTCACGATACTCAAAGACTGGACACATGATGGAAGATGGTGGAGACAGTAGATGATGATTCTGGATTGCAAGAAAAAGTAGGGCCCACACAATGCGCCACAGCGTCGTTCCTGTTCAGGCATGGAACTGAGGCTGATCCCCTGGCAGGTCTCTCGTCGACGGTTCTCCACTGTGCAGCAGGATAGGGTGACAAAAGCCCTCATGGCAGGGCCTAGAGGCATTAGATAGCAGCAGATTCAGTCCAATTTGAGCTGGGTACAGCTGCCAGCCCTCAGCACATTTATATGTACAAAGGATTACTTTAAATCAGGCAAACGCTCCTCGATCCCGATTGCAAAGTCACTGCTAACACCCAGGAGCTCTGAGGTAGCTGAACTTTCTGACAGGCCAATCGCGTTTAGCAAAATCTTCAGTCTTCTACAGGTGCAGTCTGACCTCTTTCCAGTTACTTGCTGGGTTTCTCCAGAATCGAATTTAGTCCAAAACGTGCTCTCACTCTCTCCACATGAGCCCAAATGCAGGCCTCTAACTAGGCCTTCGCACAGTTCTCCCGCTCGAACTACGACACGCTTGCTCAGCTATCACAAGCTGCCTCTCCTCCTCAACTCCCAACTTCAATCTGGCTTGCCAGCAGACAGCTCGGGGTTTTTCCCTTGGATCCAAAAGGTCCGATTGGTGGGTCCAGCTGTCAGTCACAGTAATAGCTCCCCCTTTTGGTGCAAAAGGCACCAACAGTCCAAAACTACAAGTCCCAACTGGTAATCCAGACAGCCCCACATTAGCAAGCTCCATTTTAGAGTCCTCACGTACTGACTGGTCCAATTTTGCAGTTCAGGACCATAACGGTGGAGCTAACTGAACAGTTCTTGCTGCAAATAAGGCAAGTTAGAACAAACCACATTATTATCACTACTCTAAATGATCACCAGCAGTTGGCCACAGCTTTTAACAGGGCTCCCTCTGCACAGTTAGCGATGGCAGAAACAGAGCGAGTATTCAGCAGCCCGGGCGGGACTCTGGCACAGAAATACACAGTCCCCTCCTTTTGATTAACTATGACTGCAAACAGGAAGCCCTTAAAGGGATAGTACACGGAGGCCACACAGGCACTCACGGGAAATACTTTACAGCACTAAACGCGGACACTAGCCTGGCAACGAGCATTTGGGCAAGCTCACGGAAGCCTTTTGGGAACCATTTGTAGTGGGGGGTTACACCCTTCCTTGCCTGGAATAACTTGGCATCCACATCAAGTAGGTACCATCACAATAATTTCAAATACAAACTATGCCATGCATCTATACCTATACCATTAGCAGATTAGGCCTATAACTTCTAAAGCATTAGTCAATATATTAAACCTTTACAATACACATTTTTCTGTATTTCACAGCACACTAGTTTTTCTAAATTACATTACACATATATTGCACAGATTACTTATACACACTGCAGATGGAAATCAAGTTATTACTTCCTGAACATGGAACAATGAGACCTGGGCCTTTTCCTATCAGCTACCCTGGGGCTAGATAAGGCAGGGGCACCATACCTGGAGGGCAAGACAATCAACCGGGAATTAGTACTTAAACTCAGTTTGGGCAGTGAACTCTGGGACACAAACTTCCTTGTGGACTACATTGAGAGGCAAATCCACTGGTCTCCGAGGGGAATCATAGCTGAGGTGCACTATTGGTTTGACAGCTCGTCCAGTCTTCCTGGGGGAGGGAGGGGAAGGGAATAGCCACAGTCTCTGTACCTTTCACCTCAATCTCTGCACTTCCCTTAAATACAAGGGGGACCTCTGAGTGGAAAAATTCAGACTTGGGGCGCTGTCAGCCCCTGGCTCTGTAAATTCAAGTTCTACAACACTTTGCTCACTGGGACAATACTCTGGCACTGGAAGGGAACTATCATCACACTCAAAATATTCTTCATGTTCTGGCATGTCACCAATCTCCTTAGATCATCTCTCTCTCTCTCTCTTCCTCGGGTAAATCACACAGTTCCACCATACACAGTGACTCAACATCATCAGACTTGACACTTTGAATTTCACTCTCAGGGAGCACTGGCTCCAAGGACAAAGCTGAGAGGTCAGGCAGTCCAGAAGGCCCAGCTTCATCCCCACACCTAACCACAGGGTTACCTCGAAACAGCTGACTCAGTTCATAAGAGGGGTAATAGGCATAGTTGTCCTCACTCTCGTCTGAAATGGACTGAATCATTATCATTTTGGGTTTGCTGTGACGAGATCCTTAAGTCAGTAACCACTGGGGCAAGCTTACTCTGTCTTGTTTCACAGCAGCCCGAGACACTGGTACAGGGGGAACAATCTCAGGGGGCTCAGCTTCAATCATGATTTGGCCGATGGGCAGCAAATGGTCTTGACATCTTTTGAGTCATTTTCAGGCCACACCTTGTACACAGGCAACTCATTCAATTTGCTTACTACTATGTGGGGAAGATGGTGTCATTGATCAGCAATTGTGCATTTGCCATGCAATCCCAGATTTCGCAACAATACACGGTCTCCAGCTCGAAGCTCTTGGGCCTTTACTTTTTTTATCATATCTTTCTTTATTGGCTAAGTTTTTCTTTGCAGCCATTGTCTGAGCCAGTTGGTACGCATGGTTCAATTGAGCTTTCAGCTTTTGTACGTACTGTAGGTAATTCTCAGCTCAGACTCCATCAGGAGAGACACCAAAACAAACAGCCACTGGCCTCCGAGCCTGTCTTCCAAACATAAGTCTACAGGGGGAGAACCCAGTAGCATCATTTTTCATGCAGTTATAGGCATGCACCAAGGTGCTAATCTGCTGGCTCCATTTGGGCTTGTCTTTCGGGTGGAGAGTGCCTAGCATGTCAAGCAAGGTGCGATTAAAGCGTTCTGGCTGTGGATCCCCCTGCAGGTGATAAGGGATGGTTCTCCACTTCTGCACTCCCCATAGAGAAAGCATTTCCTTGATTAAGCGATTCTCAAATTCTCTGCCTTGATCAGAATGAATCCTCTGGGGGGCTCCATCGTGAACAAAGAAATTCTCTATCAGCACCTTGGCCACGGTGGATGCCTTTTGGTCTTTGGTGGGGAATGCTTGGGCATACCTTGTAAAATTATCAGTGACCACCAACACATTACTGATATTCCACTGGTCAGGCTCCAAACGTAAAAAGTTGATGCAGACAAACTCCATAGGTGTGCTGGTGGTGATGTTAACAAGGGGGCAGCCCTCTGGGGCAGGGCCTTCCTATGTAAGCAGCGACTACAAGTCCGTATATGATGCTCGACATTGGCTCCCATCTTATACCAGTAGAATCGGGACCTCACTAGGTCAAGGGTTCGGTCGATACTGAGGTGGCCCATGTGGTTGTGCAGGGACCTCAGCACCAAGTCTCTGAAGGCTGTGGGCAAGACCAATTATTGCTTGTCTACTTGATTCTCTCCCCCCCCCCCATCTACTGTCTCTCTGTACAGCAACTGATTAATCAGCTTCAACTTAGGGCCTTCCTTAAACAATAAAGCAGTTTGCAAATCAGAGGATCGCAACTTGGACACATCTTTCCTTGTGTAGAGGGCTTCAAGTGCTGACCAGATCATAGAATCTTGGGATTGAGCCCACTGAATGCTGTCATTATCAAATTGAGGCAGTGCACTAATATCTAGCACGGAGAAGTGACAGTATGCAGCTGGTATACAAGTGTCAGAGGGACCCAAGAAATCTACCAAGCAGTCCACTGGGTCTGTGGACATCTGTTCATCTTTGTCAAACTTTTGGCACAGTGCTCGATTGTCAGGTTCGGATAGCCAGACCCAATCACCTCGGGAAGTGGGCCTCCGGGAGAGGGCATCAGCATCTATGTGATTTAGGCCCGATCTGTATTCAGCAGCATAATCATAGGTAGACCACGCACAGAGCCACCGGTGCCCAGTAGCATCCAATTTAGCTGAAGTCTGCACATAGGTCAACGGATTATTATCTTTGCTCCATACAAGTATTCATGGAACTGGTCAATGATGGCCCACTTCAATGCCAAGAACTCCAATTTATACACAGGATAATTTTTCTCTGATGGGGTCAAACTTCTACTGGCAAAGGCCACTGGCCTCAAGCCATTTTCATGCTCTTGATATAACACAGCCCCCAAACCTTGTAGGCTAGCATCAGTGTGCAACACATAGGGTTTAGTAAGATCAGCACAGGCTAGGACGGGACCATGGGTGAACTGATATTTCATGGAAAGCAGCTTCACAGTCGGGTGTCCAGCAGGACCCAGAAAGTTGACCCGGGAGAAAGTATACTTTCTATTTCAGTGGAGGTCACTCTCGTGTTTTTTGTTCGTGGGAGGGTAACCCTGGGTAAGATTCAGAAGTGGGCGAATCACCCGTGAGTAGTCCTTTATGAGCCACCGGTTATAACCACAAAATCCTAGGAAGCGTTGTAATTCTTTTAGATTGTGGGGCTGGGGCCAGCTGGTCAAGGCCTCAACTTTACTAGGATCAGTCTCTATCCCCTCAGTGGACAGTACGTGCCACACATACTTCACTGACGTCTGAAAGAACTGGCATTTGTCGATGGACCGCTTAAGGCCGAAATCTTCCAGTCAGTCCACCACTTTAAAAAGTCGGCTCTCATGTTCCTTCAATGAACTTCCAAACACAATAACATTGTCCAAATATACCAGGCACTCCAACAAGTTCATGTCCCTCACTGCACGTTCCATCAATCGCCGAAAAGTGGCCGGAGCACCCGATATCCCCCGGGGCATCCTCATAAACTCATAGAACCCAAGGGGACAGGTGAAGGCTGTTTTCTCACTGTCCTCTGGGGCCATGGGGATCTGACAGTACCCACTGCGAAGGTTTAACACCAAGAACCACTTGCTCCCATTCAGATAGTCCAAAGCATCTTGAATACCGGGTATGGTATATTGGTCTGGGATAGTCTGGCGGTTAAGGGTTCTATAATCCACACACATTCTTACTGCCCCATTCTTCTTCCGCACCACAATAGGCGAAGCATAAGGGCTTCTGGATTCTTGTATCACACCAGCCGCAAGCATTTCCTGCAGGTGCCTTCTAACATCATCTATATCCGCATGTGCTAGGTGTCGAGACCTCTCTCGAAATGGCCGTTCATTGTATAAACTTATATGATGCTCCACACCCTGGACACATCCCACATCCCATTCCTTCAAGGAAAATACTTAGTCACTCTGGGCAAATTTCTTACTGATTCTAGTCTTCTATTCGACTGGCAACGTGGAGTCACCAAAGTCAAACAAGTCGGGCGTCACTATCAGTCACTCCAGAATACTTATTACTGGGTAACACTGCAGTGTCTGCGCAGTGTATGGTAGCTAGGGTACAGCCTCTATTCACCCGAATTTCTCGATCTGACACATTGTTGACCTGGACCATTACCTGTCGAGCATAGGCATGAGCTGGTAAGACACTAGGTTTAACCAGCAATCCTTCTGGCAATTTTCCATCTCTTGGCGCATTCAGCATGATTATCTTATTCTTAACATCTTTCCATAAGCAGACCTCCCCTTGCAGAGTACACTGAGTGTTGGGGGCTAGGATCATCAACTCAGGATCCTTCTTCCATACAACCCCGACTGGTTCACCCTGATCCGCCCCTCGGCATTATGCCGCGACTCGTATGCCCTTTTAATCAATGCAGGAATCCTCAGAGCCCTACCAGTTCGTTGCCCCTGTTTTTCGTAACATAGCTGCGCCAGTCTCCCGAACATATGCACATTTGTACCAGTCAGTAAGGGAACCCCATCATACAGTCCAGTAGGGGGACATACCAGGGCTAAGGTCTCCACTTGTTCTGCCACTGAAGTAGGGAAAGACAACCAAATCCAGATATACCCAGAGTAGGGGTAGGCCTTTTCAATCAACCCTCAAATGTGCAGTCCTTCCAAAGGCTATAAGGGCACATCAGGCAAGTACTTCTGATACCAGTCTTGAAACATTATCGTTACTTGGGAGCCACTGTCAAGCACAGCTCTGGCAGACACTCCATTCACCTCCACTGTAGTTTCCAAGGAGGGACCCACCACCTCGGACCATTCAGGCGGCGCTGATGTCGTTGTTGATCTGGCATTGGCCTTGGTAGCGTAACTTTTTCGATCTAAATCATCCCATTCCAAGGCAAAACTATGGGACTTCAGAGGAGCTGACTTTGATAAGATGGCCAACAGAGTTAAGCTAGCCCTGGCAAAAAGAAACACAGGTGAGGGGGTACAGGCAAAGTGGGCAAGCATTAAGGATGCAATACTTGAAGCAACATCCCATTGTGTTAGACAGAAAAGGAAGTGCAAAAGAAGAAGGAAACCACTTTGGTTCTCAAATACAGTAGCAGAAAAGGTCAGAGCAAAAGGCTGGCCTTCAGGAAATATAAGGAACACAGCGGGATGAAGACAGGGAGGCATACCAAACTGCCCTAAGGGAAGCAGGTAAGGCAGTAAGGCAGGCAAAGTCCCAAACTGAGGAAACACTAGCACGAACAGTAAAAGAAGGTGACAAGACTTTCTATAGATACATTAGTGAAAGGACAAAGTCAAGAGGGGGTATTGCTAAGCTTAATGGAGAAAAGGGAGCATGTGAGGAGGAGGACCCTGTAAAGGCATCTATCCTAAATAGATACTTTTGCTCAGTATTTACTGAAGAGAAGGTAGGGCAGGGCCCACAGCTCAGCATCATGGACACAGGGGGAGGGAGGTGAGCACTACTCCCTTCACAAAAGAAAGGGTCCTACAAGAGCTTGCTAAGCTCAGGGTGGATAAGGCAATGGGACCTGATGGCATACATCCCAGGGTGCTAAAGGAGGAACTAGCAGAGCCATTAGCAGAATTGTATAGTGAGTCTCTGAGCACAGGAGAGGTCCCAGAAGACTGGAGAAGGGCTCATGTGATCCCGCTCCACAAGAGTGGTAGCAGGGAGGAGGCGGGGAACTACAGACCGGTCAGTCTTACCTCAGTAGTGGGCAAGATTATGGAGGCACTCCTTAAGGAAAGGATAGTGCAACACCTGGAATCCATAGGGGCACAGGATCCAAGACAGCATGGGTTTACAAAGGAAGGTCCTGTCAAACTAATCTCATAGATTTCTTTGACTGGGTAACCAGAGTGGTGGACCAAGGGGAGCAGTTGATGTCGCCTACCTTGACTTCAGCAAAGCTTTGACACTGTTCCACATAGAAGATTGATAAATAAGCTGGGTAGGCTCGGGTGGGTCAGAGTTGGTCAACTGGGGCAAACTGGTTGACGGGCAGAAAACAGAGTGGTGGTAAATGGTATACAGTCAGAAGAGATGCAAGTCACAAGTGGGGTACCTCAGGGATCAGTCCTGGGGCCAGTCCTCTTCAACATCTTCATTAGTGACCTTGCAGATGGACTAGAGGAAGGCTTGTCTGTTTGCAGATGACACCAAGATCTGCAACAGAATAGATGATCCAGATGGGGTGGGCAGAATGAGAAGAGATCTGGATAAACTAGCAGAATGGTCAGAAGAGTGGCAACTGGGATTTAATGCAAAGAAGTGCAAAATCATGCACAGAGGGAAGAGAAACCCTGAAGCCACCTATAGGCTGGGAGGGGAGTTGCTAGCAGTCACAAAGGAAGAAAGAGACTTGGGCATCATCATCACTGATGACCTAAAATCATCCAAGCAGACCTCTAAAGCAGTAGGTAAGGCTAGGGGGTGTTAGGGTGTATTAGTAGGGGTATCACAAGTCGTAAGAGGGAGGTAATAATCCTCCTGCCAAGACACTGGTTAGGCCCCATCTGGAGTACTGCGTGCAGTATTGGAGGCCACACCTTCACAAGGTCATTAACCAAATTGAGGCAGTCCAGAGAAGGGCAACCAAAATGGTGCAGGGACTGCATCATAAGACATATGAGGATAGATTAACGGAGCTCAATATGTATACCCTTGAGCAAAGGAGGGAGAGAGGTGATATGATCGAGGCATTCAAACACCTTAAGGGCATAAACAAGGTGAAAGAGTCTAACATGTTTAAATATAAGAAAAATAGCAGGACAAGAGGACACAGCATGAGATTAGAGGGAGGCCGATTAAGGGGGAATGCGGAAATTCTTTTTCACAGAAAGGGTGGTGGATGCATGGAATGGCTTACCACAAGAAGTGGTGGCTATGAATACAGTGCAGGGCTTCAGACAGGCATGGGATAGGCATAAGGGAGCAATACAAATGACTATGAATAGATAGGCCACTGACAGAGCAAAGGCCGATGGCACATTTATAAGGTAGAAAAAGAAATGGGCAGACTGGATGGGCCTTGCGGTCCTTATCTGCCGTCAACTTCTATGTTTCTATGAACAGCTCCCCCTGGTGGCCTGTTTTTTGGGTGAATCAAAGCTAACAGTCTGGCACGGACCCTCCTCAGATTTTCTGGCGAATGGCAGAAGAAACAGATATGTCCATCCTCCCGCATGGTAGCAAAAGTAGGCTCTCTAGACTCGGGGTGCGCTTGTCCATCTCCTGGTTTGGGGACCACAGGGTACTGGGCGGCTCATCTTTGGCTCGTGCTCAGAGTCCTTGATCCTCGGGACCTCTGCCAGGGTGAGGATTTGGTATGGTTCGCAACAAGTTCCCCACTAGAGCGCTCAGCTCTCGGACTTCTTCCAGCAGGTTACCTTCAGTCTGGGGTTCTGGAGAAACAACACGCACTCCCACTCCAGTCTTATTTTCTGAGGGTGCCCGATACAGGTCAGGTTCTCAGGCTGCTTCAGTCAATTCTTTAAATCAGCCCTCTTAGTTGTTGTGCCTCATCCAAATCACTCCTCTCCAGGATCGGGCAAGTACCAACCATTCCGGCAAAGGGCTCCCAGCCCTCTTCACCAGTCTCGATCTCACAAATTTCTTTCATGAGATGACAGTATTCAGGAGGGTTAGCCTTCCTGTCTTGTAGCTTGAGTTTCAATATCATCACACTAGAGTATCTGGCTGACTTTGGATATGTTCCAATCTGACCCAGTTCAGTTCCTTTGCGGGCACTCCCCCTTTCCTGTGGGCCCTCTGCAGAGCCCTCTCAATCCTGGTAATAAATACGGACAACTTCTCATTTTTCCACTGTTTAGCTGACTTGAACTTCCACAACAAGTCATCCCTCGATTCAGTGCTGCCAAACACTCCTTCCAGTGCAGAGAGATATTCAGCTGCCATAGCCTCTGGGCTAGTTGTTCGCAAGAAGGGATGGCCTCCAGTGCAGGGCCTCTTAAGCTCTCCATTAGTCTTTCTCTTTCCCCCCTCTGAGCACTGTCACTCTTGCACAAAGGGAGTAGCACAGTCCATCCACGTTTCCAAATCATCTTCCCCCATACGCACTGGGACTGCGCCTGAAGAAAGTCTGAGTTTTCGGTAAGAGTTTAACTGTATTGAGGGAATTATTATGGGGGAAGGGGCTACAGGAGAACTCTTGGGAGAAGCTGGGGAGTGCAGTAGCGTGTGTTCCTCTGAAAGGTCTAGCACCTTTACGAGCTCTTGAGCAGTCCGTCCTTCAGATGCTAATAATTTGAGCAACTTATCCTGAAACCCTTCTATACAGGGCACCGAGTAGCTGAATCACTGTGCAGGTGAATAACCCTCCACCCTTTGAGTACCTTCCGGCAGGATAACAGGGGGGGTACCTTCTCTGGATCTATTGGGGAGCTACAGGACAGTAAAACTATCAGTCTGCTCAAACAAAACTGCATCTCTCCCCTTCACTTCTACTTTGCCCAAGCCCTTAACATGTTCCACAGTGGCTACAATATCAGCATCAGTAGTCCCTAATGGGACATCCAGTAACAGGAGAGCCTGTCGGGGTCTAACCCCTCAGCCTCACTCCACCCCATCATTTCGGCAGTTCGGGACCAAAATGGTGGCACTAACTGAACAGTTCATGCTGCAAATTAGGCAGGTTAGAACAAACCACATTATTACTACTCTAAATGATCACCAGCATTTGGCCACAGCTTTTAAGAGGGCTCCCTCTGCACAGTTAGTGATGGCAGAAACGGAGCGAGTATTCAGCAGCCCGCGAGGGACTCTGGCACGGAAACACACAGTCCCCCCTTTTGATTAATTATGACGGCAAACAGGCAGCCCTTAAAGGGACAGTACACGGAGGCCACACAGGCACTCACGGGCAATACTTTTCAGCACTAAACGCAGGACACCAGCCGGGCAACGAGCATTTGGGCAAGCTCATAGAAGCCTTTTGGGAACCCCCATTTGTAGGGGGGTTACATCTCATTACTGTGCGTCAGTGGACCCACTTTATTTTGGGCTTTCTTAAAAGAATTAATATAAGCATATTATAACTACTAGCTTAGAATTCCTTAAAGTTCTCTTTTTTTGCCCTAATTGCTACATGTTATTCCTATTCTCTTTTAGATTTCTTTATTGCCTTTTTACAACTCTTTTGAATATTCTTGAAGGCTGACATGGCAGCACTGGCTTTAAGTTTACGTTGGGTTTTATATAATTTTTTTTTGTTAATGAATCTTTTAACTCTTATTGAGCCATTTAGTTTTTTTTGAGTTATTAATAGATTCTCACTTTAGGTATATACTCATCAGCTGTTTTATTTATAGTGGTCCTTATAATTTGCCACATATCTTCCACATTTTTGTCTTTTAGTTGGTTATCCCAATTAATCTGTTGCAATGCATTTCTAATTTGTGTGATAGCTGCCTTATAATAAATATATTTCTGTGCATCCATTTTGGGGGAAAAATATCATTTTATATTGAACCTTATGGAATTGTGATCACAATTTAAAAGAGTGTTCCTCTTTCAGAGTTTTCAATGGAAATGTCTTCTGAACCGAGCACTAGATCCAAGATGTTATCGTCCGTTGTAGGATCTTTTACGTATGGAGACAAGTTATTTCAAACATGAACTGCCATTAGAATCAGGTCATGTTCTATGGCTCAATGCCAAACTCTCATCGCCTTCCCTGCACAGGGGGTACAAGTGAGTCCCCCATGCTTGTTGAGGTAATAAGACTACCCACATGCTGTCTTCCTGAATCAAGAGAGGGCCCAGGAGCAGAGAAGTCTGAAAGGCCTGAAAAGCATGAAGGATTGGTCGCATCTCTAGCACGTTGATGTGGAGATGCTGCTCTTGCCAAGACCAGGTCCCTTGGGGCGGACGGTATGCTAAGCCCAGACTTAACGCATCTTGTCATGAGAATCTGATGTTAAGATTCTGTACAGAAAGGAACCCCTCTGAGGAGGTTGGAGGGGTTCAGTCACCAGGACAGTGTCTGCCGTACAGGGCTGGATACAAGGATCCCCTGTTCCAAGTCATCCGTGCACTGGTCCCACTGAACCCAGAGGGTCCACTGAGGCACCCTCATGTGTAGGCGGGTTAGAGGAATGGTAAAGTACAGTTACGCAAGAACTTACCCTAACAGTAGATCTTTGAGAGAGGCTCTTGCAGTAGGTATTCACATACAGGACTGAGTTGCCAGGCGTCCGGACCCCACGGAAACATTTCTAGCTAGCAGTCTCTGGCAGGGGACCGTCCCCATGTCAGGTGACCGGCGTCATACAACGTCAGTATAAAGGGGCGGTCCCCCAATCCTGCCTTCCAGTTCTTTCCTACCAATGGCCAAAAGAGGCAAGACTAGAGAGAGAAGAGGATATTTCCCCCTATGGAAATAAAGTAAAGAAATTTAGGGGGACGGAGGGCGAGAAAGCAATACTTACTGCAAGAACATCTCTCAAAGATCTACTGTTACGGTAAGTTCTTGCGTAACTCTACTAGCTTACTTCAAGAGGGCTCTTGCACTAGGTATTCACATATAGGTCTGAGTCCCAAGCAGTCTGGAACAAGGAAAAGCACTCGGGAGGAGGACTGTGATCCATCGCATGGAACCTCAGGGCTGAACAGGTCTCAAGAAAGGAGACCTTATAGGACAGCCACCCAAAGCCTGCTCTACGGCAAGAGGTAATGTCCAAACTGTAGTGCTTCCTGAAGGTATGGGCAGAAGTCCAAGCTGTGGCTGCATAGATGTCTGCCGTTGACACATTCTTAAAACAGGCCGCAGAGGCAGCAACTCCTCTGATGGAGTGACCTCTGACTTGACCTGGAAGGGTCTTGTTGTACTTGTCGTAACAGAAAGTGATACAATGTGCCAACCATTTGGATAGGCTTTGCTTAGAAACAGCATTGTCTTCCCTTTTGTGAGCAAAAGAGACAAAAAGCTGATCAGTCTTCCTGAGATCCTTAGTCCAATTGGTGTAATAGCTCCTGTGAACATTCAAAGTATGCAAGAGGTACTCCCCTTGATTGGAATGTTGTGTAAAGAAAGCAGGTAGCTCAATAGATTAATTCAGTGTAGATTCAGCCACCACCTTAGGGACAAACTGAGGGCTGGTGCGCAGAGCCACACGTTCCTTTTGGAAAATCAAGTACGGGATTTTGCACATCAAGGCCTGAAGCTTGGAAATACGCCGAGCTGAAGTAATGGCCACTAGGAAGAGCGTCTTCCAAGAAAGGAACTTCAAATCAGCTGTAGCTGCCAGCTCAAAAGGAGGCAGGGTAAGCTTCTCCAGGATAACATTCAAGTCTCAAAGAGGGGCAGGAATGTGGATGGGGGTCTCAAATGGAGAACCCCTCTGAGGAAGGTCGTAGAGACTTCCAACTGAGCAAAAGTCCTGTCTCCAAAGGGAATATGGTAGGCTGAGATAGTTGCCATGTGGACTTTCAACGAGGAATGGCTGAGACCCAGATCGAAGAGGTGACACATGTAGTCCAGGACTTGACTGAACCTTTCTCTTGCCCAGCCAAAGTCTTTAAAGGTTGCCCAAACAGAAACATAGAAACACAGAAACATAGAAACATAGACGTTGATGGCAGATAAGAACCACTTGGCCCATCTAGTCTGCCCATTTCCCTACCTACAGGATAAGCCGCAGATCCTAGTTAACTAACAGCCTATTTCTTCCTACCCCCCAAGAATTGCCTTATGTCTGTCCCATACATTCTTGAATTCTCCCACAGTTTTAGACCCCACAACCTCCTCAGAAAGGCTGTTCCATGCATCCACTACCCTCTCTGTGAAATGCTTCCTCACATTGCCCCTGAACCGCCCCAATCTTTAAATTGTGTCCCCTTGTTCTTGCACGTCTCTTTTTCTTAAAGATGCTACCCTCTTGGACTTTGTTGATTCCACTGAGGTACTTAAAAGTTTCTATCCTGTTCCCCCCACCCCTTCTTTCCTCAAGGGTATACATATTAAGTTCCTTTAGTCTCTCCTCATACTTCTCTTGCAGACCCTGCACCATTTTAGTTGCCCTACTCTGGACTGCCTCTATCCTATGTCCTAGCAGAGATGGGGTCTCCAGAACTGGACGCAGTACTCCAGATGGGGTCTCACCAACTGTCTGTACAGAGGGATAACAACTTCCTGTTTTCTGCTGCTGATGCCTCTCCCTATGCATCCCAGTATACCCCCAGCCCTCCCTACTGTCTTCTCACATTGCTTGCTAACCTTAAGGTCATCTGATATGATTACCCCCAGGTCCCTTTCCTTTTTTGTTGTTGTTACTACCTCCTCCCCCCCCATTGTGTATTCTTCCCCTGGGTTCTTGTTTTCCAGGTGCATTATTTTGCACTTCTTTGCACTGAATCCTAGCTGCCATACTTCTGACCATTCCTCCAACCTTGCCAAGTCCCTTCTCATCCTTTCCACGCCTCCTTGTGCATCAACCCTGTTGCAGATCTTTGTGTCATCTGCAAAGAGGCATACTTTTCCTTCCAGTCCCTCTGCAATGTCACTTATGAAGACATTAAAAAGGACTGGACCCAATACTGAACCCTGCAGTACCCCACTAGTAACCCCTCTTTCTTCAGAGTGGACTCCATTTACAATTACCTTCTGTGTCCTGTTGTCCAGCCAATGTTTTACCCAGGCTACCACCCTGGGACCCACTCCCAGGCTGGTTAATTTGACTATTAATCTTTTGTGTGGGACTGTGTCAAATGCCTTGCTAAAGTCTAAGTAGGCCATGTCCACAGCCCCTCCCTGGTCTACTACTTTGGTCACCCAGTCAAAGAAATCTATTAGATTCATCTGACATGACCTTCCCGCTGTGAACCCATGCTGCCTTGGGTCCCGTGCCCCACTGGCCTCTAGGTACTCAACTATTCTTTCCTTCAGAAGTGACTCCATCACTTTCCCCTACCACAGAGGTCAAACTGACAGGTCTGTAGTTTCCTGCCTCTGTCTTGGTCTCACTTTTGTGAAGGGAATCACATCCGCCTTCCTCCAGTCCTCAGGTACCACACCATCCTCCCATGATTTATTAAAAGAGTAGCCAGTGGTTTCACTAGCTCCCCTTAATTTTTTAGAATTCTGGGTGAATTCCATCAGGCCCCATTGCTTTGTCCACCTTCAGTTTTAGGAGTTCTTGCAGAACCCTTTCTTCTGTGAAAGGACTGGGATCGACCCCTCTATCAAGAGTGTTTCTGTTAATTGGATTAGGCACTTCCCCCCTCCTCTTTTGTGAATACTGAGCAGAAATATTTGTTCAGTATCCCTGCTTTTTCACTGTTTTCCTCTGCCCACCCACCATTCATTCTATTCAGCCTCACTATCCCTCCCTTTGTCTTTCTACGCTCGTTGATGTGCCTATAAAAGGTTTTATCCCCCTTCTTAACCGAGTTGGCTATCTTTTCCTCAGTTTGGGCCTTTGCTATTCTGATTTCCCTCCCTGCTTCCTTCTGCCTTAACTGGTACAGCTCTCTGTCCTGCTCCTTCTGTGTTTCCTTATACTTTCGGAATGCTATATTTTTCTTCCTGACTTTCACAGCCACCTCTTTTGAGAACCATAGTGGCTTTTTCTTTCATTTTGATTTGTTTATTTGCTTCACACAAAGGCTTGTTGCCTCTGTGATAGCAGTTTTGATGATTCCCCATTGTTGCTCCACACCTCCTTCTAGCCTGTTTGCTAGTGCTTTTCTGAGGCACTCTCCCATCTTGCCAAAGTCAGCCCTCCTGAAGTCCAGTACCCTCACTTTTGTATGGCTTGACTCTGTAGCTGAGTTTAACGTGAACCACACTGTTTGATGGTCACTTGTTCCCAGATGGCAACCCACTTCTAGATCTGAGATCCTCTCACTGCCCCGTTTGAGAGTACGAGGTCTAAGATTGCTCCCTCACGAGTGGGTTCCGAAACTAGCTGTCTGAGGCCTGCCACCTGTAGGGCATCAAGAATGGCACTGCTCTTGGATGTGGCTGCAGCAAATGTGCTCCAGTTAACATCTGGCATATTCAGGTCTCCCATCAACAGTATCTCCCCTTTCTCTGCCATTCTAAGAATGCCTTCTATCATATCCTTGTCCATTCCCTCCCTGACTTGGGGGTCTGTACACAACCCTGTGCGGACTGTGGTGCCTTTCCAGTCTCAAGGTGACCCACAGTGCCTCCTCTCCTTCCTGTTTACTCTTTTGTTCAGTTGCTTTTATCCTTCTTTTACATGAAAGCTACTCCTCCTTCTTCTCCTGCCTGTCTCTCCTGTAGGGTTATGTACCCTGGTATGTTAACATCCCAGTCATGGTTCTCTGTGTACCATGTTTCTGTGACTGCCACAATATCCAGGCATCCCTCTTCCATCAAGGCCACCAGCTCAGGGAGCTTGTTGCCCAGACTACGGGCATTGGTACTCATTACCCTCCATTTCCTGATGGCCTTACTCCTTTTTGCCCCATCCCTGTCCTTCTTGCCTTTGTCACTTTCTCCATTTACAACTGCCCTTCTCCCTATCGACACCTCTATGTTGGTGTTTACTGCACTTACTACCGTGATTTTTCGCTTCCACTTCATGGCGTAGGTGGACCTCGTGGAAGGCTTTCTGGCCTCCACTAAAATGGCCGCTACAAGAGGAGCCACTCCAAAGCGGGCTTTAGCTACGTCTGCAGGAGCCACGCATGGAGATGAAGGGATTTGAGACCTGGATGAACAAGGGTCCCCTGATCCTGGGTCAACAATTGCTGCGACAAAGGAAGAGGAAGTGGAGGTTCCTCTGAAAACTGCTGCAGAAGAGAGAACTAAACTTGCCTGGGCCAGAAGGGAGCAATGAGAATCATTTGAGCTCCCTCTGATCTGAGTCTGTTCAGGACTCTGGGAATTAAAGGGATGGGAGGGAAGGCATAAACGAATCTGTCCCTCCAAGCGAGAGAAAAGCGTTCCGCCAAAATATGACTCGCCCTGGAGCGAGCAGAAAGCGGGAAGTATTGCGTTTTGGGGAGAGACGAAGAGGTCTATCTGAGGTGTTACGCATCGCAGAAAGATGTCGTCTACGACTTCTTGATCCAACTCCCATTCGAGGAACCTGACTGAAGACCGACTGAGTTGGACTGTCAGGGTCTTTTCCACTCCCGGAACGTGAACCGCAGTCATGTGGAGACGGTGTTGGGTTGCCCAATGCCAGACTCTCATCGCCTCCTGGCACAGAGGGTAGGAACGTGTTCCTCCCTGCTTGTTGAGGTACCAGACCACACACGTTGTCCGATTGTAGGAGCAGATGACCGGGGAAGATGAAGGAGAGTAGAGCCTGAAGGGCATAAAAGACTGCTCTCGGTTCGAGCACATTTATGTGCAGGTGTTGTTCGAACTTGGACCAGCTACCCAGAGTCCCGTGAGGCCCCAGATGGGCACCCCAACCTTCTCCTGACACATACGTCATCAACATCTGGGAGGGCGGGTCGATGCAGAACTGAACTCCTAGGCACAGATTCTCCTGAACCATCCACCATTGCAAGTCCCTGATCATGGGATCTGATACTAGTACCTCTTGGTCTAGATTGTCCCTGGTTTGGTCCAATTGAGACCGAAGCGTCGAGAGATTTTCATATGGAGCCGAGTGAATGGAACTGTTGGAATGGCAGCCGCCATTAGCCCAAGGAGGCAGAGGAATGACCTGGCTCCGACCCTCCTGCGACCACACAGATGACGAGCCTGGTTCTGAAGGGTGTCTGCTCTGTCCGGAGGCAAGAAGGCTTTGCCGGTGGTCATGTACAGAATCGCCCCTATAAACTGGAGGCGTTGGCAAGAGACAAGATGGGACTTGGTATGGTTGATGGTGATACACAGGCTGGTTAAAACCTGCAGGGTAAGGGAAAGGGAGTGCAGGAGTTCCTCCCTGGATGGGGCCGCCAGGAGCCAATCATCCAGGTACGGGAATACCTATTCCCTGGGTAAGCAGGTGGGCCGCTACCACCGACAGGCATTTGGTAAACACTTGGGGGGGCTGAGGAAAGACCAAATGGGAGGGCCTTGAATTGGTACTGGTCCCCCGAAAGCAAAACCGAAGGAATTTGCGGTTGGAAGGGCATATGGGGATATGCAGGTAGGCATCCTGCATGTCCACAGCGCATAGCCACTGTCCCTGCCGAAGTAGTGGTAGAAAGCTCTGCAAAGAGAGCATTCTGAAATGTTTGTACTCCACGAACATGTTCAGGGAGAAGAGGTCTAGAGTAGGCCTCAGATCTCCCATCTTCTTTGGAACTAGGAAGAAATGGGAACAGTAACCTGTTCCCTGAAAGGTGGGTGGGAACTGACTCTATCGCCACCTTTGAGAGAAGGGAGATTTCCTCTAGAACCAGAGGAAGATGTTGCAGGGAGTAAGAAGACTGGGGGTGTGGTTTCTGCAGAAACTCTATTGAGTGTCCTGCTGATATTAACTGGAGCACCCAAGCGTCTGATGTTATCCTCTCCCAACCCGGCAGATGGGAGAAGAATCTCCCCCCTATCGGTTCCTCTGGAACCTCGAGAGGCAGGGAGTCAGGAGGTGTGGGGCAGCACAGCAGCCGGGGCTCCCGTGGCTTTTTTGCTGGGGGAGTCTTGGTTGCTGGAGAGGCCCTGACATTTGTTGGCACGTTTGCCCTGCGTTTTTTGTCTTCATTGGTTTTGGCGACAAAAAAGGACGCCGCTGCCCTTGAGGGGGGCTGTACATAGTCTGGACAGACTTGAGTGCAGTACCCTTCTCCTGCAATTCGGTAATGATGTCCTTGACATCACCCCCGAACAGCAATGAACCCCTGAAGGGAGCATACTGTATGGCAGATTGTACCTCAGGGACCAAACCTGATTCGCAGAGCCAGGCATGACACCGTTGGCCTACGGCAAAAGCCGAGCTCCTTCCCGATGTGTCCACTGTGTCGTAAGTGGCACGGAGCATGTGCCTACAGGCCAAGCAAGTGGAGCGGACAAGGTCACCTACTTCCTGTTTAGTCTGCGACTCAGGAAGGGAGTCCAATTTAGATTCCACCAGGCTATGGATGGTCTTCTGAAAATCCCCCATATGTGCCACATAGTTAAGGGCCCTGATGCCTAGTGTAGATGAGGAATAAATCTTCTTCCCGTACTGGTCCAGAAGCCGGGATTCCTTATCAGGTGGAGACGAGCTGAGGTGTTTAGGATTGGCGGAGCGGCTGTGAACAGCGCTGATGATGACCGAATCCACCTTAGGGTGAAGGCTAAGAAAGTCTACACCCTCCGGAGCATGGTAAAGCCAGTCAGCCTTCCTCAGAAGGGGGGCTAACGCAGATGGTTATTTCGAAATGATGGAGACAAGCTCTGCGTGATGCTCTATCCAGGATGGAATCAGCGTAGGAGCGGTCTCGGGCAGATCCAGATGAGCAGCGTGTTTTTTACGCTGTGGGTCTGGCTCCACTGATTAACTTCCTGGATTTTCCATGGTAACTCCAGAAAAGAGGGGTCCTCCGGAGGAGACTTCGTAGGATCCCTTGGCCTAGGGCATTCCAGAGTATGGGACCCGTCTTCGGGGTCAGAGTAGCCGGACTCTGAGTTCGTGACAGAGGATGACTATGAGGAAGAAGACTCCTCCCAAGGAGGGGGAGGGACAGCCCCTCTGGAGAGTTCCCTTGGGTGCGTATCCTCCCCGCCTCAGGCGCTAGAGGGCTCTCCTCTGGTGTCGGGTAAGAGCGAGGGAGTTTCCCGTCGCCGACGAAGGGGATCCTGTATAGGATCCAGCATTGAGAGAAGACTCTCGACCTCCCTAGTGAGCTGAGGCTTGGCCTCAGCCCACCAGGAGGCCAAATCTCCTTCAGATCCGCCGGCAGCTGAGTAGTGGATGGTGGAGGAGGAGGAGGAGGGGGATATGGATATTGAGGGTATCCGTAACCCGACGGCAGGTAGGCCAGCGTCAGGTACTGCGGCATCAGGGTCCTGAGGCGCCGGATACTGAGGGGCTGGGTATTGCGGCACCCGGGCGCCAGGGGCTCTGATGGAGCAGAGGGACCTGGCAGAGGCCCTGCAGGCAGGCCAGACAGTGGAAACGTCTGCCCTGTGGGTGTCAGGCCCGGCGTGGGTATACCATTGAGTGGGTCCGATGGAGGAATGAGCCTGTCATCAGGTAAGGGGACGCCGGATGGCGTCGGGACCGGTGTCTGAGGATCCGGCGTCAGGGAGTCGGGCCCAGGAGAAGGGAGCCCTGATGGCAGCGTCTCAATGTCCTCGGTGACGACCGGGGTAGGAGGATTATAATCCCTAGGGGTCAGTTGAGGAGACGCAGGGACCTCAGAAGGCAATGTGGTGAGATGTTGCGGAGAGCCTGGGGCATCAGACTGTTCAATGGGATCTGGTGCAGGCTTCTTCGCCAGGCAGACATCGGAGGAGCCGGCGTCAGACTTATCGGACTCCCTGCCCAAGGAAGGTTGCAAAGGGGATGTGGCTCTGTCGGGGGTGGTTTGGCTGGGTGCTCCCCCCGAAGAGATAATCAGCTTGGCAGCCTTGTCCGGGCATGCGTCAGTAGGATCGACATCCGACTTACTGGACCCGCTCTGACTGGAAGGCCACGCGGAAGAAGCGGCCTTCACGGGAGCGGAGGCCTCCTTTAACCCGGAGGCTCCCGAAGGGCCCTAGCGCGAGCCAGACGGGAAGGGCAATGCCTTCTTGGTAGCCACCAAGGCGGCCGTCGAGGAGCAATCCAGCGGGGGGATGTTACCTTGAGTGCTGCGACTCCAGCCGAAGATGCAGCTGCTGTGGAAGCCAATTTCCACTCTCGGTGCTTCTCCTTGTCACGCTTTTTGTTATCACCTTCAGGGGAAGTAGACGCCTGCCTGAGCTTTTTTTCAGCTTTTTCCATGGAGGCCATTTTCTTCTTAAGAATATGGGCTTCCAGAGACTGCTGCCTTCTCTTGCTGGAAGTGGAGTTGAACTTCTGGCAGCGCTGGCACCTCTCCATGGGGTGGTATGGGCCCAGACAGAAGAGGCACAAGGAATGGCCGACCTTGTGTGGAAGATGGGAACAACATGAGTCACACTTGTTTTTATGCAATTCGGAGGACATCGGGAACTACATACACAGCAAACTGTTTGAAAAACTCGAGAAATAAGAGAAATTGGGTCGAAAAGTTCGAAAACTTAAGAGACCGACGAATGACTGGCAAGCACTGTTCTACCGCAAGGAAATTTCACAAGCCAACAGCGGGAAAGAGTTGGAAGGCGGGCGTGGGGGACCGCCCCTTTATACAGATGTCATATGACGCCGGTCACCTGACATGGAGGCGGTCCCCCGCCAGAGACTGCTAGCTAGAAATTTTTCCGTGGAGTCTTGACGCCTGGAGGCTCAGTTCTATATGTGAATACCTACTGCAAGAGCCCTCTCGAAGTAAGATCTATGGCCACCGCCATGTGACCCAAGAGCCTGAGGCATGGCCTGGCTGGGACTGGACGTGAAGACACCAATTGGGCCTGTGCTTGCAAGTTGTCTGTTCTGTCTGAAGGCAGGATGGCCTTGCCCTGAGCCAAATCTAAGATCGCTCAAATGAACTGCAATCTCTGACTTGGCCAGAGGGAGGACTTGGGCCAGTTCAAGGTGATGCCCAGTGTCAGAAACAAACTGAAGGTGATCTCCATTGTCTGGAGCAGCTTGTCTCTGGAGGGGGCTACGAGACATCAATCATTCAGATGGGGGGGGCTGCAAGAAGCCAATCATTCAGATGGGGGAAGACAAAGACCTTGCCTCCTGAGGGCCACAGCCACTACTGCTGGCGAGCCCACCATTGCCACCCCCAAAGTTTCTGCCGGGGGAAGGGGAGTAAGGAGTCATGCTGAACAAACTGGGATGTGCAGGGTGGCAGGAGAGGCTCTAGGAGCTGAGGCTCCTGTCACATGGGAGGTGACCTTACATTTGAAGGCTCCCCGGGGCTGCTGTCCCTGAGACTGCCGATGTTGGTTCCTCCGAACGGGCTGGTGCTGGCAGGGTTCTGGCTGGGAATGGTACAAAGAATGTACCGACATTAGGGCCAGACCAGATTCCTGTAGTCTTTCTGGAGGCTGAGATGCTGCCCTATTTGCAGGCAACTCTCTGCCCTGAGGGAGGAAGTTGCCAGTCTTCAGGCCACACTGGACGGTAGTAAGGGGACCTTCCCCCAGGCCACATTGGACGGTAGGAAGGGAACCTCCCCTATCCAGGGAGCACCAGAGCCACCACCACTACCTCAGAGGTTGCGAAGAAAGCACAGCAGTTGGACCACAGTGGGCTCAGGAAGGGTGAGAATGGTGGAACAGAGGCACACCCAGTCAGCTGTTCCACACCACAATCCATACACCATTCTGGGGGAGCATAGCTCCCCTATGGATGCACCCGCAGAGGAGACTAAGGATGCTGAGGACAACTGTCACAAGGGAGGCCAACAGGAAGGAGGCAGAGGACACCACAAGGAAAGGAAGCAGCTCCTGGTGGGGGACTCTATTAGGGATAGAACTGGGGAGAGCAGGGAAGACTGAAGTAAGGTGCCTGCCTGGTGCCATGGCTTGGAGAGACAGGAAGCGCATCCTCAGGATCACGAGAACAGCTGCACGGGAGTCTGAGCTGGACGTCATTGTCCATCTAGGGACAAATGACTTGGCTAATCATGAGATTAGAGCAGTGCAGAAGGACTTTGTAGAATTGGGGAGGGGCCTAAGACAAGTAGCACATGCAATATCCTTCTCTGAGGTGATGCCTGTCAATGGCATGAGTGAGGCAAGGGTACTTTGCACCATGCAGTTTAATGAATGGTTGAAAAAATGGTGTGGAGCACAGGGGTTTGGCTTCACTGGGGACTGGGGTTCCACCTGGAAGGACACCAGCCTATACTGGCAGGATGGTCTGCATCTGTCCAGGAAGGAACAAGTCTTTGAGCAATCGGTTTAAATGCTTCATTGGCAAGCTTTTAAACTAGTCAAGGGGGAGGCACTGATAAGCAGCAGGAAAATCCCAGCCTCCTACAAAACAGGGTACTAAATGAGAAAAGACCGAGGTAGACAGGTCAGTGGGGAATGCTGCAAAAGAAGGTAAAGCCATCAAAAAATGGAGAGCAATGAGTACCAATGCCCGTAGTCTGAGTATCAAGCTTCCTGAATTAGTGGCCTTGATGGAGGAGGAACATCTGGATATCGTGGCAGTCACAGAAACATGGTACACACAAAACCATGACTGGGACATAAACATACCAGGATACACTATCTACAGGAGGGACAGGGAGGGTAAAAGAGGAGGAGGAGGAGTAGCTCTTTACATAAGAGAAGGAATCAAAGCAACAGAACAAAAGGGAAAACAGGGAGGAGAAGAAGCACTGTGGGTAAATTTGGAGACCGGCAATGGCACCACAATCCGCACAGGGGTTGTATACAGACCCCCTTCTCAGGGGGAGGAAATGGACAAGGAAATGATAGAAAGAATACTTAGAATGGCAGAAAAAGGGGAGATATTGCTGATGGGTGATCTGAATATGCCAGATGTTAACTGGAGTGCAGTTGCAGCAGCCTTAGACAACTAGTACTGGAGCCCACTCGAGAGGGAGTAATCTTAGACCTGGTTCTCTCAAACGGAGATGAAGAGAGGATCACAGATGTAGAAGTGGGTAGCCATCTGGGAACTAACGACCATCGAACAGTATGGTTCACAATAAACACAGCAATAGAATCAAGCCATACAAAGGCAAAAGTACTGGACTTTAGGAGGGCTGACTTTGCCAAAATGGGTGAGTGCTTAAGGAATGCACTAGCAAATGGGCAGGAAGGAGGGGTGGAAGAACAATGGGGAATAATAAAAACTGCCATCACAGAGGTAACAAGCCTCTGTGTGAAGCAAATTAACAAAACGAAACTATGTAAGAAACCACTATGGTTCTCAAAGGAAGTGGCAGTGAAGGCTCAAGAGAAAAAGAAAGTATTCAGGAAGTACAAGGAATCACAGAAGGAGCAGGACAGGGAACTGTATCAGTTAAAGCAAGAGGAAGCTGGGAAGGCAGTCAGAACAGCAAAGGCCCAAACCGAGGAAGACAGCCAACTCAGTTAAGAAAGGGGATAAAACCTTTTATAGGTACATCAGGGAGCGAAGGAAGACCAAGGGAGGGCTAGTGAGGCTTAATAAAGAGGAGGGAGGGTGGGCAGAGGGTGACTGTGAAAAGGCAGAGATACTAAACAAATATTTTTGCTCAGTATTTACAAAGGAAGTGGAGGAGGTACCTAAAACAAACAGTAGAAACACTCTGGATACAGAAGTTGATACCAGTCCATTTACAGAAAAAAGGGTTCTGAAAGAACTCTTAAAACTGAAGGTGGAAAAAGCTATGGGGCCTGATGGGATTCATCCCAGAATTCTAAAAGAACCAAGGGTAGAACTAGTGACACCACTGACTACCCTCTTTAACAAATCATGGGAGGATGGGGTGGTACCCAAGGACTGGAGAAGGGCAGATGCGATTCCCCTTCACAAAAGTGGGAGCAAGGCAGAAGCAGAAAACTACAGCCCTGTTAGTTTAACCTCAGTGGTAGGGAAAATGATGGAATCACTTCTGAAGGAAAGAATTGTTGAGTATCTAGAGGCCAGAGGGGCTCAGGACCCAAGGCAGCATGGATTCACAGCGGGAAGGTCATGCCAGACAAATCTGATAGATTTCTTTGACTGAGTGACCAAAGCAGTAGATCAGGGAGGGGCTGTGGACATGGCCTACCTAGACTTTAGCAAGGCATTTGACACAGTCCCACACAAAAGATTAATATACAAGTTAGCCAGCCTGGGAGTGGGTCCCAAGATGACAGCCTGGGTAAAGAATTGGCTGGAGAATAGGACACAGAGAGTAATAGTAAATGGAGTCCACTCTGAAGAAATGGGGGTTACTAGTGGGGGCACTGGGGTTCAGTATTAGACCGGTCCTCTTCAATGTCTTTATAGCTTACATTGCAGAGGGACTGGAAGGAAAAGTATGTCTCTTTGCAGATGACACAAAGATCTGCAACAGAGTTGATGCACAAGGTGGGTGGAAAGGATGAGAAGGGACTTGGCAAGGTTAGAGGAATGGTCAAATGTATGGCAGCTTAGATTCAATGCTAAGAAGTGCAAGGTAATGCACCTGGGAAACAAAACCCAGGGGAAGAGTACACAATGGGGGGTGAGATACTAACAACAACAAAAATGGAAAGGGATCTGGAGGTAGTCATATCAGATGACCTAAAGGTGGGCAAGCAATGTGAGAGGGCAGCAAGGAGGGCTGGGGGGATACTGGGATGCAGAGGGAGAGGCATCACCAGTAGAAAACAGGAAGTTATTATCCCTCTGTACAGACAGTTCGTGAGACCCCATCTGGAGTACTGCATGCAGTTCTGGAGACCCAATCTCCGCAAGGACATAGACAGGATGTAGGCTGTCCAGAGGAGGGAACTAGAATGGTGCAGGGTCTGCAACTGAAGACATAATGAAGAGAGACCTAAGGAGCTGAATATGTAGCCTCGAGGAAAGGAGGGAGAGGGGGACATGATAGAAACTTCAAGTATCTCAAGGGAATCAACAAAGTCCAAGAGGGTAGCATCTTTCAAAAAAAAAAAAAAGAGGTGCAAGAACAAGGGGCGGCTCAGAGGTAATTTAAGGAAGTATTTTTCACAGAGAGGGTTGTGGATGCATGGAACGCCTCCGGAGGAGGCTGTGGAGTCAAAACAGTGGTGGAATTCAAGCATGCATGGGACAGTCATAAGGCAATTCTAGGGGGTTGGGGTAGGAAGAAGTAGGCTGCTGGTTAACTAGGATCTGCAGCTTATCCATTAGGTAGGGAAATGGGCAGACTGGGTGGGCCAAGCGGTCCTTATCTGCCATCAAAATCTATGTTTCTATGATAATGTTTTGAACTTCCCCGCCAAAGAGAACCAACATCCTCAAGTGGGCTTCAAGGATTTTGGCCTACACGTCAGGGGAAAGCATGAAACCCTAAGCCAGGAATGGCGGCGAATACAGACCCAGTGGCCGCTGCCTGTCCGGCCACATCTGCTGTATCATAGGACACCCTCAGGACTTGATTGCAGACATCTGACCCAGATTTCAGGAGCTGCGTCGGCTGAGACTTAGTAGGGTCCTCTGGGAGGGTTTGCACCAATTCCAGAGCTGTGTCCCACAGGGCATTCTGGTATTGGACCATGTGGGCTAGGGAGTTCAATGACCGACTGGCTAAAGAAACTGGAAAACATCACCAGCAGATATTGGGATTCTCATTATAAATCAAATTTTTTGGAAGCCATCACAATCAAAGTAAGTACAGCTAAGAAATTCTACAAGCTCTGACCTGGGGAGTGCAAACTGAATCCACATTTCCGGCTACCTTGTTGCTAAAGGGAACTGCGTGTCTTTGAGAACCATTCACAAGTATTTAAACCAAGAAGAGACTCTGACAAAGGGTTTTAGCTTCCTGCATATGCCCCAGGCCAGTGTTCCAGGAATTTAACACATCCTTTGTCTTGTCACCATAGATCAAACAGCTTACTGGTCATTTTCCTGTGGATTTGATTACTTTACATCATTTGGCAATGGGGCAAATCCTCCCTCTGGAGGCACACCACCGAAATTGATCTGTTCCTGGTCATGTGTGAGCCTTGGGCACATCTAGCCACACTGTATACAACTATTCCAATGTTGCATTTTCGACATTACCACCTGGCATACTACTGTTCAAAAAAGAAAAGCAACCTCTCTCTGACTGAACTCTGCCTATGCACCCTGAAAGTTGTGCTCCTCCTCCTGCTGCTATCAGGGACTGTTCACTCTAACCCCGGACCAAACACCTCCAACCAAATCAAACCAGCAGGTACTCTCTCAATCATGTGCCTGAACATCTGCAGTTTACTTCCTAAGCTTGATGCACTGCAAGCCTTTACCACCCAACACAACCCGGATATTCTGTCAGTAGTTGAAACTTGGCTCACCCCAAAGATTCCTGACCAGGCAATCATGACCAGGCAATCACCCTTCCTGGCTACAATGTCTTCCAGGTTGATCGTAAGTACAAAAGAGGTGGAGGGTGTGCTTTATATGTGAAAGACACTTTCCGAGGACACCCCATTGATTCCAATCTTCCAGCAACACCTGCTCAGATTCTTCCCATCAGACTCCTATTAGGTGCCCACAATAAGGCCCTCACAGTTGTCACTGTTTACATACCTCCTAAGGAACAGGGACCTGGTCTAACCGCTGTCTTTGACTTTGTCAAATCGCACCCATCGGACTCCGAAATCATCCTTCTTGGTGACTAACATTAATTGGCTCTCATCTGAAGGTGGGCCATTTAAGGACTCTGTTATATCAGCTAGCCTGACTCAAATGGTTGACTATGCAACCAGAAAGAACTACAGAACTGGGACCTGCACCCTACTCGACTGGATCCTAACCAACCACCCCTCTCGGATCACGAAAACCTCAGTCCTCCCTGACTCACTCAGTGAACACTCTCCCATCAGCTGTACCTGGTCAAACAAATTCTATAAGCCCCCTTCAAAAATCATCACCAGCAGAGTCCTACCCCATGGTCAGCTACCCCACCTCAAATCGCACCTCAGTCTGCAGGACTGGTCCCCCATCTTCAAGGCAACAGATACTAATACTGCACTGGAGCAATTTATTCACATTTTCAATGAAGCCTGTAACAAATTTGCCCCCCTCAAAAAGCGTAAAGTTAAATCGCTCAGTAACCCTTGGTTGTCAGGAGATCTCCTAAAAAAAACTTAAATCTAGGGACCACCTCTGGGAACTGGCTAGAAACTCTGGTAAGCAACTCGACATCCAGAATTATAAACCGGCACGGAACGACTGCACTAAATACATTCGGCAACAGAAATCTGACTACTATAAAAATGCCCTCACTAACTCCTGGGGAAATGGGAGGGATTTCTGGAAAAACATTAAAGATGTCACTGGGAAGCAGGCAAAATCTTCGACGAACATACTCAACATAAATGGGCACACTACATTCGACTCAAACTACTGTGAACACTTTTAACATCGCTTTCACTGACCTTAGCAGTGTTCTCCCCTCCGACTTCTTCCAAGATGTGTCAACTCCCATCCCCCCAACTCCTCCACCCACGCCTGTCACCCACCTTTCTACTTTAAAGCACTAAAGAAACATCAAGTCCGAAACTACATTGCCAAAGGCATCAGCAAATCTAGAATAAGCAATGACACACTTGCCCTCAAGCTACTGTCCCTAACGCTTGACGAGGTACTTGGGCCCCTCACCAAGATCTTTAATCTCTCTTTTCCTCTAGCCAATTCCCAGACAAATGGAAAATGGTCACTGTTACCCCGATCCACAAAAGTGGTGATAAGGCTGACCATGTGAACTTCCGCCCTGTCTCCATTCTGCCTCCCATATCGAAGGCACTGGAACGTATAGTGGCGGACCAACTTACCGAGCATCTGGACAATTATAATATTCTCTGTAAACAGCAACATGGCTTTAGAAAAGGTCATAGTACATCCTCTGCCTTACTCGAATTCACCAGCTCCATTCACAGCTCCCTCGACAATGGACAACTAACTGGTGCTATTTTAATTGACCTGACCAAAGCCTTCGATACTGTCCACCACTCCCTCCTGCTGAGCCAACTCAAAAATGCTGGTCTCTCCAATGATTCAATCTCTTGGTTCAAAAGCTATCTTGAAAACCGCACCCAGTGTGTAAAAATTGGAGATGTGCACTCTGATTCCAAACCTGTCCTTTCTGGAGTCCCCCAAGGTTCAACACTGGGCCCCCTACTCTTCAGCCTGTTCCTTAACACCCTACCGGACTCCTGCACTTAACATATCACCCTGTATGCCGATGATGCAGTAATCCTTGCCACACACCAGGATCCGAAGAAATTGCAAGAAAATCTCCAACTCGGCTTCTCCTCGGTTCAGAATTGGCTCACAAAGCACAAACTGATACTTAATCAAAAAAAAAACAAAGGCCATGATCTTCAGCAGCTCCCATAATAAACATAAGCACTCCCAACTCTCAGTTATCAGCGGAAAAGGTGCCGCACTGGAACAGGTCAAAAAACTTTAAATACCTCGGGATCACCCTTGACCCGCACCTCTCCTATACTGCCCACATCGACCATGTTGCCACAGCCGCTAACTCCCGGCTAGGCCTGCTATTCCATCATAGGAAACATCTGACACCCGAAGCCCTCACTGTCGCTGTCCAGAGCTCCAGCAAATCCATCATCGATTATGGCATTATCATTTACAGCTCTGCTACAACCACTGCACTCAAACGTGTATCCACCACCCTCAACAAGGCCTGTTGACTTGTCACTGGCTCCCAACGCCTAACTCACACCTGTGACCTCTATTCTCAAACTGGATGGTTGAATCTTGCCAATCGAATAAAACACCAAACTTGTATTACTATTAAGAAAATCTTGCTGGGCCTTGCCCTCCCCCCCCCCAGGAGTCTGTGCCCTCATACAACCTAGAATCCACACCAGACATACCAGGGGATCGAAACCTCAGCTTCTGCAAATCCCGCATTGCCGCACAACACAAGGCCAAAGATCCTTTACTTACCGGGCCACTAGTTGGTACAACGGTCTTCCCAGCGACATCTCATCCTCACTATCGCTAAGCTCTTTTAAGACTCGTCTCCGCCTAACACTCACTGCCTCCAACCTCTGCGACTGTTGTGGCTAAACATGTCTTTTGATTCCATAGCTGAAGATGCCCTTTCTGGATCCACATCTACTCCTGCACTTTGCCAGCACCCCCCCCCCTCCTATCTTCACCTCCCCTGCTGGCCCATGACAAATGCCACCCGGCTGCACTACCTCTATTCTTATCTGCCTTCCACCTCTCCTCTCTCTGTCCCCCCCAACCTACCTCCCCTTTTCTCCCATCCACTTAGTCTCCCTGATTTCACCCTTCTCCTTTCCCTTTCCCCTCCCCAAAGTTTCACCCTATTGTTCTTTTTTCATCTACAAGACTATGTTTTTTTTTTTTTGTTTTTTTTTAATTTTATAAACTGTTATCTTTGCTTATGTTTGTCTCAATTGTACCAATGACGTGGAACCTTTGTAAAAGAGCCTCGGCTCAAAGGTATTTGTAATCCTAGAACAAACAAATAAAAAATAAAAGTGGCTGAGGCGTAGACATTCTTTTCTAACAAGTCCACCTGCAGAGACTGCTTATCTGGAGGGTGCATGCTGAGGTGTCTAGGTTTCTTAGTATAGTCGTGAGCAGCGTTCATGACTACCAAGACAGCAACTGTATACTCTCCATGAAAAGGCTTGTCCCTGGGGGGCATGATATAGTCTGTCTGCCTTTTTAGGTAAGGTTGGGGTGGAAGATGGGTGATTCCAGGTGGCCCTGTTGACATCTTCGAAAGAGTCAATGAGTGGAGGAAGAAGCATAGGCAGAGTGTCCTTCTTATGTAGGAAGGCTTCCAGGCATCTGCGTTCTGGGTCCAGTTCCTCCGAATCCCAGCCCATGAGGGACTGAATGTGCCACATGACATCCAGGAACATTGGATCATCAGGAGGGGATCTGGGTGGACCCCTGGGTTCCTCTGGCTCCGAGGGTAACCTGGAATCTCCAGAGTCCTCCGAGGAAGAGGAGGAGGAATTCCCCCCCCCCCCCAAACTGATCAGAGTCCGGGTGGGCTGCAATTCTTCTTGCAATGGTCCTCCTTGTCACCAAGAGACCGGGGAGTGGTAGGGCGAGCCAGGTCCGGTGAGGGGGAAGGATCCCTCAGAGCTGGGGTAGGACACCTCCTCCAGGTATCCTTGTTCAGCATGAACTCCCACCAAGCCGTTGTAATTCAAAGGAGGTGGGTGGCGGCAGCACCGGGAGGGTAAGTACTGGACCACCCCAGCGTCGGGCCCCTGAGGCACTGTATGTTTTGGCGTCAGTCCCTGGGGAACCAGGTGACCAGGCATCGGCCCTTGTGGTGAAGGGTGGGCGCTGGTCTCGAGGGACCCAGCGTCTGTTCAGCAGGCGTCAGTCATAGCTGTCCCGAAGGAGCAGTTGGGACTAGCATTGCCGGAGTTGGTGCCAGGGTGGCAGATGGCAAAGGAGGCTGATGTCGGTCAGGCAGAAGCAGCCAGTACAGGTAGCCTGCATAGGGGAGATAACTCCAGCCAGAGACAGAGGCTTTGCCTGTGAGGGAGAGGGTGGCACATGCTCCAGGCGTTGCTTAGAGACTTTGGCCCTGGAACTTAGGACCGATGTAGGCAATGCCAAGACCGGGGGGAGGGGGGGTGTCTGAGTCCTACTACCCATAGAGCCAGTCAAGCTGCCTGACAGAGAACCCACTGTGAGAAGGGGCCTAAGTTTCAGTAGCTTAGGGGCTAAGGACAATGTCCAAAGCCTGGAAGAGCCTCCGCCCAAAATGGTGATTAGGGTGGGAGATGAAGACACAGGCAGCCCAGAAGCGGTGAGGGCTGCGGGCAAAGAAGGGACTGACCTCCCGCGGGAGGAAGATCGTGAAGCGGCTACAGATTTGTGCAGTGACTTGGAGTGGGAAGCCGACTGGGGCCGATCCTCATCCTTGTCCCAGTGCCTGTGCTTCCCACTCAATGACTTCTCTTTGTGGGAGGAAGAAGTCGATGCTCTGGAGGCTGGGGAGGAAGAACAGCTTTTGCCCTGGAGCTCCTTCTCCATCATAGCTAGTTTCTGCTGCAGAAGGAAAGCCTGGAGGATCTTCAAGCGGCGTCTCCGTGTGGCCTGGTTGAGCTCCTGGCAGGCCTCAGTGTCACGGTTAGGGCCTAGACAGAGCAGGCAAGGGAGTGGCCGTCCTTAGAGGGGATCTTCCTTGCTGCAGGTATACTTCGTTCGCCAGTTAGAAGATGTTACCAGAGAAAAAGACATGCAGAAACTCAAATAAAAATATATGCAATAGGTTAAACGTATGAAAATAAATTGTAGTCAAAATGCAATAAAAATGGTGGTTGACTAGAAGCAGGAGTCCATGGGGGTCCAATCTGTGTGGGTAGACAGTGGGAAAAGAACTGGGGATGGGCTGGAGGATCACCTCTTTTATACCACAGGTTGGACGTCGGCATGCTGATGTCAGGGGCGGTCCCCCACTGCATACTCCTAGCTAGAAGTTTTCCGTGTGGTCCTAGCGCTTGGTGGCTCAGTACTTATGGTTACTGCCTGCTGCAAGAGCCCCCCTCGAAGTAAGATCTTACTAGTACCCTGGCAAATTGCCATTTACCAGTACCTCCGCATTTGGGTACAGAGATATCAATTAATCTAGGCAGGGAGTTGCTGTGTTTTTTAGCCATTTGTTTCAGGGCAATAAAGGAAGGTACACATTTGTTTTGCTGGATTAGTAGCCAGAGTCGTTCTGGGATACTTTTAACAAATAACTAGCCAGCTAGCTACAGGTCAGTTGAACTTCACAGCACAGAACTGTCTGTGGACTCAACCAGAAGAAAAAAATGCTATACATGACTGGATCCAGTGCAGGAAGGTGCAGAGCAACCCAAGAGTGGTTTGGTCCAGTGAATGAGGGGGTGTCATAATTTTTTTTTTTTTGTTTGTTTAATATCTTCTACACAGCGCAACCCCAAGGATGATATGTGCTGACATCCGATGACGTGCTGTATGTCCAACCCACCCTATTCAACAAGCACTCCTGACTACACTGCCAACTGTAGTTATCCAGGAGGCAGTAAAGCAACAGTTCTCCGTCCATGGAGGAGAGTCTCATGTGGGATGCTCGACCCCACCCCCCCCTCCATGGGGGAAGAGGGCGTCGTGGGATGTTCAACCCCCCCCCCCATGGAGGTGAGGGAGTCATGTGGGATGCTCGACCCTCTTGCCTCTACTGGAGGAGAGAGAGTTCCATGGGATGCTCGATCCTCCTCCCTCCATGGAGGAGAGAGAGAAGAAGAGAGTTCTGTGCGATGCTTGACCCCTTCCCTCCACAGAGGAGAGGGAGTCCTTTGGAATGCTCAACCCTCCTCCCTCCATGGAGAAAAGAAGATTCCTGTAGGATGATCGTCCCGCCTCTCTCCATGGAGGAGAGAAGAATCCTGTGGGATGCTAGACCTTCCTCCCTCCGTGGAGGAGAGGGAGTCCTGTTGGATGATCGGCCCTCCTCCCTCCATGGAGCTCTAGCACAAAAGATACCCAGCTCAGAGCAACCACAAAATGATGCATTATTCTAGGGAATTCTCATCTTCCTATAACCACTTAAACAGTATGTGGCTATGAAGAAAACACCGGATGTTTCTGTCCACTTACCAATTACATTCCGAAGGTTGTGCACGTAGACAATGGCATTGATGGAGCCAGATGCTATGGTGTAGCCCAGCTCAGGCAGATTCCCATGGTCGTGGTGCCAGCGAATCGCATTCACCAGCTTGTGGTGCTGCTGGATGCAGCACAGCAACTTCAGCTCCGGGGCCTGGAATATTTCTATTGACCTACCCATTGAAAGAACAAAATGCAGCTAAACATTTCTGTGACACAAACAAAATCATCTACTGCAGTGTATACTATACTGCACAGTACCCACAAAGTACAGTTACGTAAGAACTTACCGTAACAGTAGATCTTCGAGAACAGCTCTTGCAGCAGGTAACACCATTAGGACTGAAGCCGGCAGGCGTCTGGACCCCACAGAAAAAATTCTAGCTAGCTATCTTCAGCGGGGACCGCCCCCGACGCCGGTCCCGCCTCCGGCGTCAGGCATGGTACATAAGGCGGTCCTACAGAATCCCCAGTTCTCCCGAGAGACTCCCGGCCGCAGGATGACATCAGAAGGGAGACCGAGGATCCACCGTCAGAAGACAATCGGGAGAAAATCCCGACACAAGCAGGAGCAGAGCCATGCCTCCTCTAAGGGGAAGGTGGGCGGAGGTAGCTCTGTTGCAAGAGCTGTTCTCGAAGATCTACTGTTACGGTAAGTTCTTCACGCAACTGTACTATCTTACTCGAGATACAGCTCTTGCAGCAGGTAACACCATTAGACTGATTGCCAAGCAGTAACGCTACCAGAAGATCCGGGAGGAGGTAGAAAGACAAGAAATAACATTCCAAGCCCTGACTCAGGACAGGAGACCCTGCAGCACATTAGGCGAGCAGCTCTTAGCGGCGTGTCGAACATGTAGTGCCTGATAAAGGTATGCTACAGAGCTCCAAGTAGCTTAGCGCAAAAATAGCGACTGGAGACATTCTTAGTGCTGCAAAGGAAGTGGCCATACCCCTGGTAGAATGACCCCGGACAGAACCCGGGAGGGGCTTTTGCTTAATCTCGTAACAGTACGAAATACACTGGACAAGCCAGCGGGACAAAGTCTGTTTGGATACTGGTTGGCCCTTCATTCTCTGGGAGAAGGAGACAAAAAGCTGGTCAGAACCCCGAGAGGGTTTAGTTCTGTTAAGGTAATACCTCAGGCTGCGGTGAACATCCAGGGTGTGGAGCAAAGCCTCTCCTCTATTAGAGTAACTCGGGAAATAGACCGGAAGGTCGATATCCTGGTTTAAAGTGAGTGTCGAAACCACCTTAGGCAAAAATTTGGGGTTCGTCCTCAGGGATACTCTGTCCCGGTGAAAAACCAAATAAGGCTCTTTGCACATGAGAGCGTGAAGCTCAGAAATCCTTCTGGCTGAAGTAACAGCAACCAAAAATAACGTCTTCCACGACAGAAAACGTAGCTCGCAATCCACGGCAGGCTCAAAGGGGGGGAGTGTAAGTTGTTCCAGGACAAAGAGCAGATCCCATGGAGGCACTGGGTCCCTGATGGGAGGCCTAAGGTGTAACACTCCTCTGAGAAATTCCCGAGAGGCGTCTAATTGCGCAACAGTACGATGCCCCAACGGAAGGTGGTAGGCAGAAATAGCGTAAAGGTGCACCTTGATGGAGGAGTAGGCTAGTCCTGAATGAAAGAGAGAAAGGAGATAGTCTAAAATTACTCCCACAGGACAACCTAAAGGGGAAAGGTCACGAGCCCGTGACCATAAACAAAAACGGCGCCATTTCATGGCATACGTAGCATGCGTTGCTGGCTTTCTGGCTGCCCAAAGAACCTCTGCAACCTCTTGCGAGACCCCGTGACGCAAGATGGCTATGTCTCTAGGAGCCAAGCATGCAGGTTCAGAGAACGCAAATCTGAATGGAGCAATGAACCTTTCTCCTGAGACAGTAGGTGGGAACTGAGCGGGAGCGGGGGTTCCCGAGACAGCTGTGCCAGCAAGGGGAACCATATCTGTCTGGGCCAGAACGGGGCCACCAGAATCATTTGTGCGTGCTCCCTGCGCAGTTTGAGAAGAACTCTTTGAATCAGCAGTGTCAGTGGCTCAGTAGGTAGCACACTCGCCTCTGAGGCCAGGAGATCAGAGGGCTGTGGGTTCAGTTCCCACATCTGGCACTTGGGTTAATATCCCAGTACTGACACTGTAATGCAGCATGAGAGGGGTGCTGCATTTCTGAGGTGTCGTCTTTCGGATGAGACGTTTAACTGAGGTCCCATCTGCCTGGATTGGTGGTAGTTCAGGTGGATGTTAAAGATCCCATGGCACTTATCGAAAAGTGTAGGGGAATTTTTATTGAGAAAAACAAAACAATAACAATATGACACGATCTGTTTTAACATTCAGCAAACATATCTATGTACATAATTAATACAACAGAAAAAGGCTGAATACACTCTTATTTAACTTCCCCACAGAGAATCTAATACAATATTTGAAAGATAATCTACAAAAATCAAACTAAACCCCTATACCCCATAGACAGTGTTCACCCATTTCACCTCAACCATGCAATATGTTTCCAAAAACCTGAAAAACATTTGGATCTAATGTGCTGCTCATATGTTTTCTGTTTACCAACTGCTAATTCAATTCTGCTAAAAGGACATTATAGGGAAGAAGTGTATGTTGTAGAGAAACTGACACCTTGTTTGCCATAGATGATATTTAATGCATGCAAATATCAGATTTAAAGTACTTGGGTGGTATCTACACAAAAAACCTGAATAATCCCCCAGAACAAGGCTCTGATAGGTTATATGTGTCAAAAATCCCCATTCCCACCGCTTTGCTAACTCAAACCAAAAAGACTGGACATACGGGCAAAGCAGAAAAAAATGTTCCAAGGTTTCAATTTGATCTGAGCACCCAGGTCTAATGCACATCCGGTCCAAAATCTGTTTGTGTTTTAAATTACCCCTGACTCCTAACCTCCCGTGGCAACAAAGCCACAACACATCCCACATACTAGGGGTATCCTATGGTCCATCAAAGCCGCATAAGGCTTGAGACAATTTTGTCAAAGGTACACGAAGAGAAAATCCACTTGAACGTAAAAAAAATTAAACATAATTTCAGCATAAAAATCCTTTCTAGGTATGTCCTGCAATTGAGCCTTCCCTAATTTCCATTCCCGTAATTTTTTAACTGAGGAATCCGCATAGGACGGGGCCAAAGCCACCTTACTTCTAATGGGAACACCCCCTCCTTCCCAGTATGACATAAAAGAAGAAAAAAGCAATTGTGTCCAAGCTGACCATGGATGATCCTGAGGTTTAATCCTTATTTGAAAGGCTACAATCATGAAAAAGGAATGAAAAATACCACGGATTTATCATCCTAAACCCCTTGATTCAATTTTAAATAAGTAAATGCTCTTTTAAGCGGGTTTAGCCGACTACCCCACACCATTTGAAAAATACACTATACAATCTAGTTTCTAATGAAACCGAACGGAAAAATAGCAGACACATGTAAAAAATAGGTAATAGAAACTTTTAATAATCAAGACCCGCTTTTCTTGAAAACCCCAGGATTTCCATTGCTGCACCTTTTCTCCGCAATAACCAAAGCTTTCTCCCAGTTTAATAATGCTAGATCTCCTTTACCAAAAGTAAGACCTAAAACAGTAATATAATCCTTAACCATGATGCCCCAATGTCCTTACAAAACCGTAGTGTCACCAATCGCCAAACATTCACATTTCTTTAAATTTAGTCTGGTACCATTTATTTCTGCTAATCCATTAATCACTTTAATAGCCTGAGCACCTGACTGGCCTCTGCTACCAACAGACACATGTCATCTGCATATACAGAAATTTCTGGGCTGGTAAAGTACAAGCGGGCGATAACCCCTGTATTGACCTATTGTGCTCAATTTCTCTCAACAATGGGTCCAATACAAAAGCATATAACAACGGGCTAATCAGACAACCTTGTCTGACTCCACAATTCATCTTAATTTCAGAACCAACCGCCTTATTAATGCATACACAAGAACTTGCATTGTAATATAAAGTGTAAATATACTTAACAAATATTTTCGGAAACCCATATTTAACAAAAACCTGAAAAAGAAACTTATGGGACACAGAATCAAAGGCTCTAGCCTGATCTAATGCCATAATAAACCCGACAATTTTTTAGGCGTCCAAATTCACATATGTCTCTTAATAACTTTAAATTCTGCTGAATTGATCTATGGGAATAGCACATGTTTGTGCCGGATGAAGCACCCCTAGCCACTTCCTGTAATCTTTTACATAAAATGGAAGAAAGTATTTTATAGTCTGTATTCAAAAGGCTAATTGGTCTCCAATTACCCAAATCTGTAACGCCCCTCTTAAAAATAAATGTTAAAATAGCTAAATTAAATTAGATCTCCAAACCCATACTGTAGAATATCATTAAAAACTTCTGTCAGTATGCCGCTCAGATCATCCGAAGAGTTTTGTAAAATTCATTGGTCAACCCATCCATCCCAGGTGATACCCCTACTCTTAAAGCACCTATTGCCGCTGTACCTCCTGCAAAGTTATAGGCCCTTGCAGCAGTTCTACATCTACCTGAGAAATAGTCGGCATTGAAAAATGAAAACATCTTCCCACACCAAGAGGAAACAAACTGTCTCCAAATTGGGAAGCAACCTTCTCCTCTGCTATTACTAACATTTCTGCCACAGACGTTTTAGATCCCCAACAGAATTTCTTAACCCTGACATCACTCTCTTCTCAATCTTATTTTACATGCCTTATACGGATCCTGAAAAGGTTGTTGCTGTGTACCAAATTTAAACTGGCATGAATGGTTGCAGCCCTCTGGAATTGATAATTTAACATGTTCTTTTAACCCTTTAATCTGGGACTGAATCTCTGCATCCCACTTCTGGAGTGTGACTGTAATTTATAATATTGGTTTGAAATTCTAGGTACTGTAAATATTCCTCCAACCTTTCTGTTTCCCATAAGTTATAAAAATTCTTTTAAAGCCGACTTGGTATCTGACCACCAAGAAATCCAATCTGAAAAGAAAACTGCCACTGATTTACGAAAAACCATAAAATCTTTTAATTGAGCCAAAAACCCTGCTTCTGAAAGTAATCGTGCATTTAACATCCATCTGCCCTGAAATGCTGGAAAAGAGGCTGGAATCTGCTGTAAGCCTACAACACTACATAACACATTATGATCTGAAAAATCATATGGAATCACTGAACACTCTACCGGGATTAAATAATAAGACAGAAAGAAATAATCTATTCTGGTCTGGAAATTAGCTCTCTTATAAGTATAACCCCCCACTGAATGCAATTTTCTAAAAGCATCCTTTAACTTTGCTACCTCTATAGTTTGCAAAAGGGCATGCGAGTCACAGTAAGTTTTTTGCTGGACCCCATCTTTTAACCGAACATCTAAACTACAATTCATATCCCTCCCCAAACTATGTTCTTGGATGTAAACAGGTATGGCTTTACCAAATTAAACAAAGCTATCCATGCTGTTTTAACTTGTGGAGCATAAGTATTAATTAATCTAAAATAAAACCCATACAACAAACAATCTAAAATCAATACTCTACCCGGCAGGATATCAATCAACCTTGTCACCTGAACTACCGAGGTAGAGAACAATATCCCTACCCCGTCTGCAACATCATTCCCAAAAGACCAGAAGGACGGCCCCTTCCACCACAATTTTTTTACCTGAGACACTTGTAACAAAGAAGAAAAATGAGTCTCCTGTAAAAAAAATCACATCTGCTTTCAGATCTCTACAATGCTGTAAAGCAATGAGCCGCCTCTTGTAGTTCTTCAGGCTACAGCAATTAAGTGATATAATCTTTAAACAGGCCATATCAACTATTGGTCATCTACTCATGATTTATCTTGTTTCATTTTCCTCCCCTTTTTCTTTTTCCCTTCTAAAACTTCTAGCCCACCCTCTTCTTCAAGTTCCATACTCAGACTCTCATCTGCTTTCAGCAAATCAGAACCCCCAAAGTCTGCTAGGGCTGCAAAGAATTCTGAGTCGAACATCCCCTCCTGTGCGACTACTTGCTCTGGTAACCCTCCTAGGGGTCTGAAAGGGAATTTCCATCTCAGACTCCCCGGCAGGGTCATCCGTATTTTTAGCCAAGGATTCCGCCATAGAAATGGGGGGACACCAAAATCTGTTGTGGAATAGACACAATGGATCTTTTCTCCTCAAGAGAAACAGCTGACACCTCTGGAGGCAACACTCTTATTTTCCACACTCACCATGTTCCTTTTACTGAGACGGGACTGGGTAGACTCCTCCCTACACTGGGCCTGAGAAATCAGGTCCTCCTTATTTAATCCCCCTTGTCTATTCTGCTCCGCCCATGGACACTGGTGATAAGCATGACCAAGTCATCACATAGATTACATTTAAATTCATTCCTACACACCTCGCTGTCATGGTCTAATTCACCACATAAGGCACATTTCATTTTATCACATGCACTACTCAGGTGTCTACGACTACCACATCTATAACACGCTTTTGGCTGTCCTGGGTAAAAGCAAACCCCACGGTCTCTCCCCAAAAAGAAGCTGTTTGGAACATGTTGTACTTCATTATTTACCACAGACAGCTTGACTTTAAATTCCATGCCCCGTCCAAATATTTTCAGAGTCCAGAATAGGTTCCGGTGATCCTAGAACCTCACATTTTTGTTTTAGCCAGAAAACAATGTCACCCACATTCACTCCCTCATTCCGGAACATCACATTAACTGTTTTAAAAACTGGTTTTGTGATTGGAATGGCTAAAAAAGGTACCCATAAAGGCAATAACTTACAGCTGTCATATTTATGCCAAAATTTCTCCAAACTAGCCATTTGTTTAAAGCTTATATCAAAAGTATCCTCCCCACGAATATTAATTAAAGCATAAATGTCCGAGGGTAAAAAGTTCATAGAGTCCATTAATAATTTCCTTGCTACATAGACCCAGTCAGGATGTTCAGGAAGGCCTCCTCTATATCTTAATCGCACTGCATTCCTTCTTGGGGCTTGCTCCACCTTATTTCTTTTAAAAAGATCCGAAAAACGTGGGCCCCTCCTTGTTTCCTGCACTTCTGACCCCAGTTCAGGCATACTTTCAGCTGGTGAAATCCCCCCTTTCCCCTGCTTGTCTAAAGTTCCCTCCTGGCCTAAAGCCTTGTCCAGTGTAGATTGCTCAACTGGTGCCAACAACTCACCCACCTCCAGAGTCCCTTGAGATGCTTCCTTCACTACTGAAGAAAAGGATATCCATTCCGAGTCTGGCACCCATTTTCCATCCGCCAGCCGCATCCATCCAGCTTGAGACAAGGCCGTTTCTTCCGACCAGTCAGTACTCGGATCCATTTCCAGGCCCGGACCTCCCGGTCCTACCCCCAAACACGGTCGACTCAGTTCCTGCCTCCAAGCGAGTAGCAATCCTCGTGATACCTGGAACTTCCTCCTTACCGCTGGGCTTACACTGCTCCATGACGCCTCCACTCCGATTCTCACCGGGAAGCGCCTCTCCTCCAGGACAACACACCATTCTACTCTCTTCCTCCACTGGTGATCCCGTCACTGCAATAGTCTGGTTAACTCCCGACGAGCTCCCCTGAGCCCTCACCTCCATCAGCGACTTCTTAGAGGTAAGCTCCGATACAGGCCTCGCCTGTGTATCCTCCGATAGGCACTGCAGCTCCACCTCCTGTGCATGCACCTCCTCCTCCTCGGTTTCCATTCTCCTAGTCTCCATTCCTCCAGACGGAGCTCCCGCACTCCACAATGCATCGGGCCGCGCAGCCATCACCTGGGCAGCAGCACCCCTACTGACCAAGACGCGGCAACGCCTCAGAGTAGGGGAATTTCCCCGGTGTCCTGGCCAAATTTCCCTCATTCACTAAAAATACCACCAACAGCTTAATCCGGTTCAAGGTCAGTTGGCATTCATCTGTTTCCCCCTCCCCCGGGTCGTGCCTGAAAATAGTCAGGATTTGTCTAGTGCACTTACCCGGTCAACAAAAGCTAAATAAATAAATAAAATCAACGGGAAGGCATAGAGGAATCTGTTCACCCAGGAGAGGGACAACGCGTCTTACCAGAAAACACAAGGCCCTGGACCTAGCGAGCAAAAATTGGGCAGTTTTGCGTTGGATGGGGATGTGAATAAATCCAGCTCTGGAGTTCCCCATCGAAGGAACAGATCCTCTGCCACCTCCTGAAGAAGTTCCCACTCGTGGACTCTGGCCTGGGGCGACTCAGGCCGCTCTGATCGTGTTGTCCACCCCGGGCAGTGAACGCAATCAGGTTTGCGCCGTGTCAGATTACCCAATCCCACACTCTCATGGCCTCCCTGCAAAGGGGGTAAGAGTGTGCGCCTCCTTGCTTGTTGAGGTAATACATTACCGCCGTGTTGTCTGTCTGAAGCAGGATAGTGCACGGTGGAATTACCGACTGAAAGGCCTGAAGTGCATAGAGGACCGCCCTCATCTCTAGGACATTGATATGGAGATGAGCCTCCAATGCAGTCCATGCACCCTGAGACTTCACCCCATCTAAGTGTGCCTCCCACCCGAGACCTGAAGCGTCCGTGGTGAGGGTTATCTCCAGGGACGGCGCTGTAAACGGGACGCCCTTGGAAAGCGACCCAAGGGACTAGCCACCACTGCCAGTCACGGATTTCGTGATCCTGACCGGATGCTGCAAATGGTCTTGCCTTTGGTCCCATTGTGCCTTGACCATCCACTGGGTTATTCGCATGTGGAGTCGTGCGAGAGGGACTGTAAGAATGGCCGCAGCCAAGTGTCCAAGCAGACGAAGGACCGACCTGGGCGGTACGGTCTGGTTCGATGATAAGGCCCCTATGAGGGACCTGATGCGTTCCGCCCTGTCGGCCGGAAGAAAAGCTCTTCCCTGGACCGTGTCCAGTACTGCGCCTATAAACTGCAGCTTCTGCGACGGTACCAAGAGGGACTTCTCGTGATTTATGAGGATGCCCAGCAATCGGAACAAGTCCTGAGTGTTCTGGATCGCGAGCAAGAGCGCCTCTTTGGAGGCGGCCATGAGAAGCCAGTCGTCTAGGTACGGAAACATGTAGTGGCCCTGTCTCCTTAGAGATGCTGCTATGACTGCCATGCATTTGGTAAAGACCCTTGGTGCGGATGACAGCCCGAACGGGAGAGCCCGGAACTGAAGATAGTGGCCTAGAAACTCGAAGCACAGGAACCTCTGATGCGCTTGAGCTATGGGGATATGCAGGTACGCTTCCTGCATGTCTAGGGATGCTAAAAAGGCACCTTGTTTCAGCATGGGGATAAGACCCGGAAGGGTCACCATGCGGAATCTCTTGTATGCGACCGACATATTGAGGTCGCTTAGGTCCAGAATCGGACGGAGGTCCCCTGTTTTCTTGGGAACCAGGAAGAAGTGAGAATAATATCCCTGTCCTCTCTGGTTCCCCGGGACGTACTCTATCGCCCCCTTTTCTAGGAGCGCGAGTACTTCTTGCCAAATTAAGGTTCCGTGATGACCCAGATACCGGGAGAGCAGAGGAGGCCTCGAGGGTGGCTTTTCTGCGAACTCTATAAAGTGGCCGACACTGACCAACTGCAGAACCCACCTGTCGGTGGTGATCGCCTGCCATCCCGGCAGGAAGTTCGCAATGCGACCCCCGACCATAATTTCCCGTTGATCCTGAGGGGCCGGGGCCGGAAAGGAGTCATGCTGTGGCGGCAGATGGGCCCGTTGGCTGGGTCAGCCTAGGGGTGCGCTGACCTCTGCTAGCGGGCTGTTTACCCTGGGTTCTGCGGAAACCAGAGCCCCTCTGTTGTGTAGCGGAGCGGGGCTGTTGCCTCTGTGTCCGCCCACGAAAACGGCTTTGGTTCCTATGAAAGGAACCGAGCCTAGGACGGTACATGGCTTGTGCCGACCTCACCACCTTCCCGGCCTCTTGTAGTTTGGTAATAATCTTCTCCGAAGGATTACCAGATAAAACATCTCCCTCGAAAGGGGCGTCCATAATGTTCTTCTGGACGTCCGGGGTGAAGCCGGAGACACGAAGCCAGGAGTGTCTCCGGAGGCAACGCCGGAAGCTGCTGCTCGGCCGATGAGTCCGCTGGAATCGCACGCTCCTAAGCACTTGGGTCCCACGCTTGAACCCGAGCGGAGGAGCTGGAGCATCTCCTCCTTCGGCTCACCTTCGGTAGTTTCTCAGCTACCTCAGACCCTGTTCCCACAGAGCGTTCTGAAACTGAACCATGTGGGTCAAGTAATTTAAGGATCTGATGGCGCAGGTAGCGGAAGCATACGTGCGCCTGCCCAGAGAGTCCAATTGCTTGGATTCTGGATCCGGTGGCAGGGTGCTCAAATGCTGCGGCCTCTGTGACCGGTCATGTGAGGCTGTTATGACCAGAGAATCGGCCTGAGGTTGACGCGTCAACTACTGGTCCTCCTTAGGAGCCTTGTATAGACGGTCAGCTTTCTTCGGCACCGCCGGTAACGAATGTGGACGCTTCCACGTGGCCTTAGTGACATCCACAAAAGTGTCCACCAAGGGTGGCACCACCACAGGCTTGGGGTCCTTCTGCCGAAGATACTTGGCAAGGCGTAACCTTTCGGGGTCTAACTCTTCCGCATCCCACCCCATGTTCTCCTGGATATGGCGCATGATATCCATGAACGAGGGGTCATCCGGAGGAGACCGTGGCATCTCACGTGGGTCCGGAGAAGGGATGGAGATTGGAGATGGAGATCTAGAGGTGGAGTAAGCTGATCCCGTGTCCTCCGTCGACGGCGAACGTCGGCGTCTCCTGGATCTCTTAGGGCTGGGTGAACCAGAAGAAGATCTTGACAGAGGTCTCCTCTTTGTTGATCGAACCCGGGAGGAGATCTGGACTCCCTGGGAGAGTTGAATGGCTAACCGACCCTGCAGGCGAAGGGGGGGCCGGAGCCGGAGGAGGAGGAGGAAGCGTGGGCGCCACGTCCTTCTTGATGGTGTCCCACCAGTATGTGAAGAGATCCTTCACATCCGCTAAAGATAATCCCGACGACGGCCCAGGCGCCGGGGGGCGGTCGTTGGTCCCGGCGACGGCTCCACAGAGACCTCAGGCGGCGGCGGGGAGCCCTGGGAGACTGCGAGGCGGGGAGTCGCCCGTCTGGTCCTCGAGCTCGTCAGATCTTCCTCCGTTAGCGACTCCTGCCCGACGACGGTCGGAGGCACAGGAGTCCTCTTCTCAGGCGTGGCGGACGTCGGTCCCCCAACCGACGTCCGATGGGAAGACTTGGCCGACGACGGTCTCACGGCCGACGACGGCTCCGAGGAGGGGTGACGGGCAGTCGACGGAGGTCGAGCCGGCGTCGGGTCTACCGGCCTCTTCAGAGGGGTAAGTTCTAAAGTTTTCCGGGGCGGAACTGAAGAGGACCGGACGTCGGGTGCCGACGGGCGGGAGCCCGACTTATGGTGGTGGTGGTGACGCTCCCCGGACTTCGCCGAGGCCCTGGGGGCGGAGGCCAACGACGGCCTGGCGGGAGGGGCCTGAGAAGAGCGAGAAACTGGAACCGCAGCCGGGGGGAGAGGAGAGGCCCTGGATGGAGACCGGTCTGACTTTCGACCCGGAGCTGCGGGACTCGGAGGCCCGAGTTGGAGACCTGGAAGGGTCCTTCTCCCTTCTCTTCTTTTCGGCGTGCTTGTGGGATTTCGAAGATTCCCCCTTAGAGGACATGGCTCTCAATTTTTCTTCTAGCAGGAACGCCTGAAGAGCCTTCTGTCGCCGGATCCTCGTGCGACTATTAAACCCTTGGCAGAGGGGACAGGCCTGGGTATCGTGCTCTGGGCCCAGGCACCGGACGCAGGCTGTGTGGGGGTCCTTAAAGGGGATCTGCTTCCCGCAAGCACACTTCGATGTATGCCCGGAGGTCGGAGAGGACATCAGCGAAGAAATATTCGAAGTAGGAGTAAATTCCCGTAGGAAAGTTCAGCAACCACGCGTCGCGCGCTAGACTAAGACCGGAGGGTCGAGGCATGCAAGTCGACGGCGGGAAAGAACTGGGGATTCTGGCAGGACCGCCCCCTTATGTACCACACCTGACGGAGGCGGAACCAGCGTCGGGGGCGGTCCCCGCTGAAGATAGCTAGCTAGAATTTTTTCCGTCGGGTCCTGACGCCTGCCGGCTTCAGTCCTAATGGTGTTACCTGCTGCAAGAGCTGTATCTCGAAGTAAGATCTACCAAGAAGAAGCAGCAAATACCTTTGTGTGATCCTGCCCCAGATATTGCTAAACACTGGTGTTCAGCAGATCCACTGTGGCATAGGACCCCCCCCCATGTGAAGAAAATTATATATTACACACATACATATACACATATAGATTATGTATATATACACACATAAATATATACATATATATATATATATATATATATAGATAGATTGAATACACACACACGTACACACCGGATAAAGTACAATTATCTAAGAACTTACTATAACAATCTTCCTTCCTTTATTTTGGGGGATCCATTACGGGACATCTCCTCTATAAGGTTTATGAATATACGTCAACGTTTCTTAAGAGCTGGCAACAAATGTGGAGACATACCCTAATCTCCTCAGAATGTAGGTATCTTTCTAAGATTTCAAATCAGCACTGGGAGAATTTTTGGTCTTCACTATACTTTTCAGTTAGTGGGCCATATGCAGGGCTAGAAATAATTTTTTTGAGATGCCTGTCCGAGGGACAGGTGGAATGTAAATGTTGCCTGTCCGGACAAAGTTTTACCTGTCCACATTTTTGTGAGGTGAATTTTAAACTTAAAACATAAAATGGACTGTAAAGTGGAAAGAGAGAAAACTGTTGCTTTTTGGGGGGTTATTTTTTCAAGGTAAAACACTGATTGAGTCTAGTCTATTTCTGAATCAGAACTTGAATCTAGTCTGCAGCCATATGGTCTCACATGAGGTCTTCTCTTTTGTTTTCCAGATTTGAACCATAGTGTTATGGCATCCTGCAGGTCAAATGTAGCAACGCTAGCATCTGACAGCTTGACACGCATTAGTTCAGATGTAGTCATAGAAGACAGACAGGACCGCCAGTCAGACTTCACTCTGCCCATCAAGCTGAATCCTCTCTCAACTACTGCAGTTTGGGTTGGGATCAGTAGAGCTATTGTGACTAAGACCAGAATATCAGGGAATCGCTGTTCATGTGCATCATTATGGAGAATTTTTTGCCAGAAATCCAAATAGTGAAATTTTGGAGACAGCTCATTCAGTGATTTTTTCATAAGTGGTTTAAGCTCTAACCATTGCGCTTCAATCAAGTTTATATTATTATTGTGCTTCTTCAGTAGGTCACTGTAGTGTCTCTGTGAGGGTTCTGACTTCCTCATTGCCATAAAGGGCTAGCTGGTGGTCACTATCTGGTAACTGTAATGGGTTAAATATACTGAATGACCGTGGACTTTGTTTTAAAATTGGAAAATCGTGAGTTAATACTTTCAATTGTTGATGAAAGAAGGCTTGTAACATCACGCAACACTGCCTGTTTGGTTCTATCTATAGAATATCCCCTTTCTAAGTTAAGGAAGATATCAGATCCACGGAACTGAACCTGATTAGTGGCTGAGCCTGTCAGTCGACTTGTGCTAGTGTCTCTGTCAGCTGTGTCAGAGTCAGGGAGCAACAGCAATTCGTTACAGATTTTGTCAAGTTTATCCTGTGCAGGGTAGTTCTCTAGCCAGAGCACCGTGCTTTCAACCTTGCTGACTATTGTTTCTACTGTTGAGCTGTCTCTCTGTAGAGTTAGACTGAAGGCCATCATGACAGAAAGGTATTCAGCCAGAAACTGAGAAAAGAGGACAAATCTCATAGTACTTATTGTTTTGAATAACCCACTGGCCTGATCTTTTGTTTGCCCTGGTGTGGAAGCAATGTGCTGTAAATGTACAACTAAGGCCTTGTAGCTGGACAGAATAACAGACAGAGCCCTTTCTCTGTGTGCAACCCACCGGGTCCCTGACACGTTAACTGGTTTGTGAATGGTGTACCTCATATTACTGGCTAACTCTCCGAGACCGGCCCAGTTTTTGGGAGACTTATGGTATATTTTATAGATACCCATTAAGACTTCATCTGTTGTTTTCATGTATGGAATAGATGTTGCTGATTGCTTTACAGCTAGCTCCAACTTGTGGGCACTGCACTGAATCCCTAACAAATGAGGTACGTCTTTCAAAATCCTGCCAAACACCCCAGTCACTTTACCCAACATGACGGGTGCCCCATCAGATCCAAAAGCAACATTTTTTCTTTCCAGTCTTTACAGTCCAAGGTGAATTCTAAGGCATCACCTATTGAGTTATAAATGCTTTCACCATTTGGAATAGAGACTGGCTGAAGGGAAACAAATTTGTTAACTGGACAGAAATTTTCCATTGTCCTAATATAGACTGCCTCCTCTTCTATTACTGAGGCATCAGTGCTCGAGTCACATAGGACAGAGATGAAAGTGTTACTGTTAACCAGTTTTGCATCTTTTATCCTTATTGATTCTGAAATAAAATGTGTGAACGTTGCTGCCTGTTTGTCACTTCTATAACTGACTACTTACATTTGCACCATTTACATGTTGTAATTCTAAGATGCCAGGAAATCTGTGAATGGGCATTCTGAATTAATCAAATAAAGAGTTGTTCTAAACAAATGTTCCACTTGTGTCGCCTCATTTTTTCCATTTGTATTATTCCTCGCTCTATTGCTAAGTTGGAAGGGTCTGTGTTAGACACAGTATTTTTTCATTGGCTAATTTATGAGGTTTGGAGAGTTCATGAGCTCGTACATTTTCAAGTCTCATGCTCTTACAGCCACTCATGAAAGTGTTTGTCTCCCTTAAGTATTTTTTGCAGTATGAGCAGGTCATGCCCACATCAGGCTCATATAGTAGCCACTGCCTATTTTTCTTCCAGGTCTCCTGGAACCCCCTTTTTCTTTTTGCGCCAGGACTCCCGCCACTTTCAACAGTAGTCAGATTTGCTGGCATATCAGCACTGGCACTACAAGTTGTCACATCTGTGGCCACAATGGTGGGGTGAGTAGTTGGTGCTACTGAGTCTATCAGTAATGGAGAAGCAGTACACATAGAAGAACCCGAGCTTTCTCCTCCCTTTTGGCTTGAAACTGAAGCCTTTCCTGTAATTTTTTTAAAGCCAAACTAACAAAGACATTTTTTCCCCTTTTGGTTTACTTAGCTAGTACGAATTTAAAGAACAGTAAGCACTCTGGAAGACAGTGGACACTACAGTGAAGTGATGATCAGAGATATTAGAAGACGTGAACAGTCTGTTTAGTTTTTTTCTTTCCCTTCCTGTAAAACCTCGGACAAAGGAGTTTAATATTTAGATTTTCCTCCTGCTCAGATTTCACAACTAAAACCTGAGGGGTATCCTGCTGTCAACCTTTTTTGTAATTTAATCCCCTCCTCTCCCTTTGACAGTGCCTTCTTGTCACAGTCACTCAATTTTAGTTTTATTCAGTTAGTCCAGTGGCAGAGCACAACAGTAGGCTGACGGGCTAGTTTAAGTTAGTAGTACTCAGTAAGTCTGTCAGTATCTATCTTCAAGGTTCAAGCTCTGGAGGGCTTTACACAGGCTGAGTGAACAATAAGCTTTAATAGAGCCTTGCCTTCACCTCTCTGCACACTCAAGATATATTTTTTTATTCAGAGTCAGAGATGGTGAGATTTGCAGATCACAAGGTCTCTTTTGGCTTTGAGAGAGTTTTATTCAGGTGTACAGGTACAGTGCCTGACTGCTTTGAGACTTAAATAATCCCCCTTGTTCACCTCCCCTCTCCTCCTCCAAGTACCAGCAGGACTGATTCACACAAACTGAGCCCCCAAATGCTAGAGCCCTAAGAAGGGCTGTTCAGAATTTGCAGAAGTCCTTTTTTTCACTTTGAGACTTAAACTAAAGAATCCCCCTCGTTTATCTCCCCTCTCCTCCTCCAAGTACCAGCAGGACTGATTCACACAAACTGAGCCCCCAAATGCTAGAGCCCTAAGAAGGGCTGTTCAGAATTTGCAGAAGTCCTTTTTTTCACTTTGAGACTTAAACTAAAGAATCCCCCTCGTTTATCTCCCCTCTCCTCCTCAAAGTACCAGCAGGACTGATTCACACAAAATTAGTGATAGAAAGAGATCATTTTTAATTATGTCCCAGAAGGGGCACCCTCCCACTGCACTTTCAACCATGTGGAGAGAACAGCCCCTGCCTAATATTCAGATTTCCTTCCTGCCTTAACTCTGTTTTGAGCTGTGTTATTTTTTTTTCTCAATAACAGCTCTGATATTTTTTTAGGCTTTCCCCCTTTTATAAGAGAGATTACAGGTAGTAAGTTCAAGTTCAAGCTTCCCGAGTCCCAAACTAACAGTCCTCTCCTCTCCTTCCCCCCTCTGCTAGCCTGAGAGCTGCCTTTTTTTTTTTGTTCAGTCACTGGGTGATAGTATTTTTTAAAATCAGCCTAAAATATGTTTTCTGTGACGCACGCACAGTAAGCAGCATTCGAGCTAGCTACAAAACTCGCTCTGCTCTCGACGTCCTTCTCCTATGAGATCTGAACTGAAAGTGAGCAGAGCGAGTACTACGTCGTCAACCCAGCATGTGCAACAGTAATCTGCGCATGCGCGGTTGACGAGAATGCCCATTTGTCTTCAGCTCTTCCCGCCCGCACCACCAGAGCAGACAGAAGGATGTCAGGTGACTGAAGAATTGGTAAGTCACCTGACATTGGCAGTGATGGGCAGGCTGGGTGGGTGAGCGGGTATGTGTGCGGCTCGTCCATGGCTCCTCCTTGGCTCCAAACTTCACTGGGTTCTAGTGCCCAGCGCAGCCCCGAACTTGCTGGGGGATTCAGGCAAAACAGCTGTCCTAAGTAAAACTAGCTGTCCTAGACAGGCGGACACAGCCAGTTATTTCGAGCCCTGGCCCTATGGGAATATATTCCTTCACTAGATTGCAATCAGAGTATAAACTCCCCCAAAACCAATACAGACCATATCTGAAAGTTAGACAGGGCCTGTTACCCTTTGAAGAGACCCCTTCAGAGGTAGCAGAATCACCTTCAGTCTTAATTCAAATGATGATCTATCATTTAAGTGGACAGGTACAGGAACACATCATTGGGGCCCTTTACTTAGCACTTAGATCATATGGTAATGATTCTCTCGAATATCTTAGAATTAGGTGGTATAAGGATTTGGGCTTAGACTTGGAGGGAGATCGATGGCAAACCTCCACAGTACTGTATTCAAGGGTCTCCCCAACTCCTACTGGAGGGAGTACGCATGGAAGGCCAGAATAAGATTTTTTAGAACACCTGATATAAAGTACAGTTACATAAGAACTTACAGTAACAGTACATCTTCAAGAGAGGCTCTTGCAGTAGGTAATTACACATATACTGTAGGACTGACGTCGGCAGGCCCCCACGGAAAAATTTCTAGCTAGCAGTCCCTGGCGAGGGACCGCCCTCACGTCAGGTGACCGGTGTCAGGAGACGTCGATATAAAGGAGCGGTCCCTGACGCCCGCCTTCCAGTTCTTTCCCGCCATAGGCCAAAAGAGGCCGGATGAGAGAGGAGCAGATATTTCCCCCCACTGGAAAAGGAGCTGAAAAAGCTTAGGGGGATGGAGGGCGGAGATATTTACTGCACGAAATTCTCAAGATCACCAGTTCTGCCGCACTGTACCATCTTACTGAGGCTCTTGCAGTAGGTAATTACATATAGGGACAGAATCCCAAGCAGTCTGGAACAAGGAGAAGCACTGGGAAGAGGAAACTACTCCAAGAAGCAGTTCTAGCTGTGCAAGCTTCAAGATAAGAGGCCTTGCAGAACAGCCAGCCCGAAGCCTGCTCTACGGCGCGAGGCAATGTCCAAACTGTAGTGTTTAGTAAATGTATGGACGGAAGTCCAGGTGGCGGCAGCAGATATCTGCCGCTGACACATTCTTGAAACAAGCTGCTGAGGCAGCTACTCCTCTGGTGGAGTGGCCTCTTACTTGACCCGGCAGGGTCTTGTTGTACTTGTCATAACAGAAAGTGATGCAATGAGCCAACCATTTAGATAGGCATTGCTTAGAAACAGCATTGCCTTCTTTTTTATGAGCAAGAGAGACAAACAGTTGATCAGTCTTTCTGAGATCCTTCGTCCTGTTGGTGTAGTATCTCAGAATCCGGTGAACTCCCATAGTATGGAGTAAATGCTCCCCCTGATTAGAGTACTATGTAAAAAAAGGTGGGTAACTCTATGGACTGATTTAGAGTAGACTCCGCTACTACCTTAGGGAGAAACTTAGGTTTAGTGCGCAGAGCAACATGTTCCTTGTGAAAAATCAAGTATGGAATTTTACACATCAGGGCCTGGAGCTCGGAAATTCTCTGAGCGGAAGTAGTGGCCACCAGGAAGAGTCTTCCATGAAAGGAACTTCAAGACTGCTGAAGCTGCTGATTCAAAGGGAGGCAGAGTAAGTTTCTCGAGAACAAAGTTCAAGTCCCAAGGGGGAACAGGAGTACGTATAGGAGGTCTCAGATGGAGGACCCGTCTGAGAAAGGTCTTGGAGATCTCCAGTTGAGCAAATGTCTTGTCTGCAAAGGGGACATGATAGGCCGAGATGGCCGCCATGTGGACTTTCAGAGAAGAATGACTGAGACCCAGGTCAAAAAGATGGCATAGGTACTCCAGCAGAAGCCCCCGAGCAGGAAAAGGGTTCCACGTCCTTAGAAGCAGCCCAGATAGTGACCATTTTCCACTTCATGGCGTAAGTAGAGCTAGTGGAGGGTTTTCTAGCCCCCACCAAAATCTCCGCCACTTGGGGAGAAACCCCAAAACGGGATTGAGCTAAGTCTGCAGGAGCCATGCATGCAGTTGAAGAGATCTGAGGCCTGGATGGACCAGGGTCCCCCGATCCTGGGTCAGCAAACCTCGTGCTAGAGAAAGAGGATGATCCTCGGAGTATTGTCGTAGGAGAGAACCAAACTTGCCTGGGCCAGAAAGGAGCAATCAGAATCATTCGTGCTCCTTCTGAAGCTAGTTTCTGTAAGACTCGTGGGATAAGTGGAACTGGGGGAAAGGCATAGACGAATCTGTCCTTCCAGTCTAGAGACAGAGCGACTCTCCAGAGAGCGCCTCGCTCTGGAACAAGCGAGCAGAAGATGGGAAGCTTTGCATTTAGAGGGGATGCGAACAGGTCGACCTGTGGTGTTCCCCAAAGTCGGAAGATATTATCTAGGACTCCTTGGTCCAGTTGCCACTCGTGAGTCAGAGCAGATGAGTGACTCAGCTTGTCTGCCAGGGTGTTGTCGACTCCCGGAACATGAATTGCCGTGAGGTGAAGGTCGTGTTGTGTTGCCCAATCCCAAACTCTCATTGCTTCCCTGAAAAGAGGGTAGGACAGAGTCTCCCCTTGCTTGTTGATGTGCCAAACCACACACGTCTGTCTGGAGAGCTAGGTGGCTGGGAAGGATGTATGGGTGAACGGCTTGGAGAGCGTACAACACTGCCCGAAGCTCGAGCACAATGATGTGGAGAGTCGGTTTGAGCTTGGACCAAGAGCCCTGGGTCCGATGGGGACCTAGATGGGCTCCCCAACCTTCGCCCGAGGCATCTGTGGTTAGAGTCTGGGAGGGGGGAGGACGAAAGAAAGGAACTCCCCGAAACAGGTTCTCAAACCATTCACCACTGCAAGTCTCGAAGCATCGGCAAGGAGACTAGAACTGGGTGATCTAAGTCGCCCACTAGCTGATCCCACTGGGAGCGGATAGTCCACTGAGAAACTCTCATGTGGAGTCGAGCGCGAGGAACTGTCGGGATAACAGCCGCCATGAGCCCGAAAAGGCAAAGGAATGACCTTGCACTGACCCACTTGCGGTCGGACAACAGACTTATCAGAGTCTGGAGGGAGGACGCCCTGGCCTGTGGCAGGAAGGCCCTGACAATGGTCATGTCTAGAATCGCCCCGATGAACTGTAGTCTCTGGGATGGGATCAAGTGAGACTTGGAATGGTTGATGGTAATACCCAGGCAGGCAAAAACCTGCTGGGTAAGGGTGAGGCAGCGCAGGAGTTCCTCCTTGGATGAGGCTGCCAGCAGCCAATCGTCCAGGTATGGGAAAACCTGCACCCCCCGGTACGTAGGTAGGCCGCCACCACTGCAAGGCATTTGGTAAACATCCAGGGCGCAGAGGATAGGCCAAACGGAAGTGCTTTGAATTGGTAGTGGTCCCCCTGAAACTCAAAACGAAGATATTTGTGATGAGACGGACGAATGGAAATGTGCAGGTAAGCATCCTGCATATCCAGGGCACACAGCCATTGACCTGAACGGAGAAGGGGCAGAAGGCTCTGCAACGAAAGCATTCTGAACCTTTTGTATTCCACAAAAAGATTCAGGGAACTGAGATCCAGAATAGGTCTGAGATCTCCTGTCTTCTTTGGGACCAGGAAGAAATGGGAATAGTAACCCGTCCCTTGAAGATGAAGGGGGACGGGTTCTATTGCTTGTTTCAGAAGTAGAGCTGAAATCTCCTCCTGGACCAAGAGAAGGTGTTCCCGTGAATATGACAACTTTAGGGGGGTGGCGAGGTGGTTTCTGTAGAAACTCTGTTGAGTGTCCTTCTGCGATCAGCTGGAGCACCCAAAAATTTGATGTTATCCTCTCCCATCCCGGAAGGTGGAGGGAAAATCTCCCTCCTACCGGTTCCTCCGCGGAGTCCGGAGGCAGTGGGAGAGAGGAGGAGTCAGGTGGTGTGGGGCAGCGCCGCAGCTGAAGCCCCCGCTGCTTTTTTTGGGCGGGGCGCTTAGCAGCTGGGAGGTCGACATTTGTGGCCTTCTTCCTCTGGTTTCGCCTTGATTCCATCATGAAGGGACGGCGAGCGGCTGGTGGGGGCACATGGAGTCAACGGACTTCAGTGCCATCCCCTTTTCTCCTGCAAATCGGTGATGATGTCCTTGACATCACCAACGAAAAGCACCGACCCCCGGAAGGGCGCTTCCGGAACCAACCCAGACACATGGAGCCAAGCATGACGACGAAGGCCTACGGCGAAAGCTGAGCTCAGTCCAGCAGTGTCCACTGCATCGTAGGTCGCATGAAGCTTGTGTCGACTGGCCGAACGTGCAGAGCGGACAAGATCAGCCAACTCCTGCTTGACTTGGGAGTCTGGCAGGGAGGCCAGACTGGTTTCCACCAGAGTAAGAATGACCTTCTGGTAGTCCCCCATGTGGCCGACATAGTTCAGGGCCCTAATCCCCAGCGTGGAGGAAGCAAAGATCTTTCCATACTGGTCCAGTAGGCTGGATCCTTTGTCAGGTGGCGATGAGCTAAGATGTTTTGGGTTGGCCGACCGGCCTTGAGCGGCGCTAATCACAGAGTAGGCACGAGGGTGAGAATCTAAAAAATCAACACCCTCAGGAGCCTGGTATAGCCTATTCTACTTCTGCGGAAGTGGGGCTAGAGCCGACGGCTGTTTCCAGATGGTGGTAACAATGTCGGCGTGAGGCTCAATCCAGGGTGGCACCAAAGTAGGAGCTGTCACGGGCAGATCCAGATGCTCGGCGAGTTTCAAACACTGAGGGTCTGGTTCCAAAGAGTGCCACTGATGAACCTCCTGGATTTTCCTTAGCAACTCCATAAAAAAAGGATCTTCCGGAGGAGACTTCGGAGAAGTCCTTGGCCTGGGCTTCGACGGAGAGCGTGGTTCGTCGTCCCTTTCGGAGCAACCGTCGGAGGAATCCGAGGAGTTCGAGGGTGAAGAGGAAAAAGACTCCCTTTCAGAACCTGGGGGAGGAACGGACCCCTTGGGAAGCACCCGAGGAAGCGTATCCTGCCCCTCTCTGGACCCAGACGGGAGAGCCCTGGAGTCCGGAGGTGGTGAGGGAGTGTGCCGCCTTGGACGTACAGGAATCTGAGACAGCACCATTGTCGGTAGGCGGCTCTCCACCTCCTTGGTGAGCTGAGCCTTGGACTCAGCCCACCAGGAGGCCAGAGTCTCCTGCAAGTCCACCGGCGGCTTTGGGGGCGGTGGAGGAGGAGAAGGAGGGGGGTGATAAGGATATGGGTTGAACCCATACGGAGAGTATCCAAAACCCGGCGTCTGGTATTGTGGTGTCGGGTACTGCAGCGCCGGATACTGTGGTTCCGAGTACGTCAGCGTCGGATAGGACAGAGGGTACCCGGGAGCCAGAGGAGCTGCCGGAGCAGACGGCCCGGCCGGCAGCCTCACGGGCAGATCCAGATTGGAGGGCCCGGCAGTGGGGCGACATCCTGAAGTGGGATGTCGCCCAGAGTCGGTAAAACCGCGCTGGGGGCCCAAGCGCCAGAGGCACTGGCGCCCGGGAAGCAGATAGTGATCCGCCGCACCTACAGGAGGACGGTCCGACGGAGGAAGTTCCCCAGCATCACCTGGGGACAGAGGAGGAAAAATCCCCGGGATCGGGCTGGGGGGACTCTGGGTCCCCGGATGGCAGCGAAGGATGCGGAGAACCGGGTACGACAGATGTGGGTAGGTCCGTCATCGGTTCTTTGGCCAACCTGACGTCGGAAAAAACGATGTGCGGTTTTACAGCAAGTTCCCGGCGGGCGCCAGAGGAGCTGGCATCCGACTTATGGGGGCCTTCACCAAGGCAGACCGAGGAGGAGGATCGGCCTGGTCCGGCGGGAGAGAGGAGCCGCAGCGCCGCCCAGCGGTCGCGGCGCCTATCGCTTTCTCCGCTGGACGGAGGGAGCCGACGCTATTTACCAGAGTCGCCCACGCCAGTAGGCCGCAGTTATGGCCAAACCGGGGCGGAGGCCTCAATGCCCGGAGGCACCCGAAGGCCCGGAAAAGCAGCCAGACGGGCAGGCCGACGCCCTCTGGAAACCTCAGAGGCGGCAGTCGAAGAGCGGTCTCGGAGGGGACGTTACCTGGAGACCCGGCGACTCCAGAGGGAGACACGGTAGAGGAGCCCTTGTCCGGATGCCTCTCCTTGTCTTTCTTCTTCTTCTTCCGATGGCCTTCGGTGGAAGTGGACGCCTGCCTCAGTTTTTTGAGCTCCTTCTCCATCAAACTCATCTTTTTCTTCAAAATGTGGGCTTCCAGGGATTGCTGCCGCCTTTTCCGGGTAGTCGCGTTGAAGCTGAGGCAGTGCTGGCACTTCTCGACCAGGTGATCGGAGTCTAGACAGAACAGGCACAGAGAATGGCCGTCCTTGTGCAGGAGTTGGGCGCCTGAGCTGCACTTATTTTGTGCTCGGAGGGTTAGGAGACATGCATACACGACAATGACCTGACATTGATCGAAAAAATCAAGAATAGTCGGTAAAACCGGCGAAGGAGGCTGACAAGCAACAAACTTTCATGAGTGCTGCCGCAGCTCGCGGCGGGGAAAGAACTGGAAAGGCGGGCGTCAGGGACCGCCCCTTTATACCGACGTCTCCAGACGCCGGTCATCTGATGTGGGGGCGGTTCCTCGCCAGGGACTGCTAGCTAGAAATTTTCCATGGGGTCCTGCCGCCTGCCGACATCAGTCTTATATGTGTAATTACCTACTGCAAGAGCCCTCTCGAATTAAGATCTGCACATTTTCATGGAGGGGAGTATGGTTCGTGTTGGAGGGCATGTGGGCAAGAGAAAGCGGGGCTAAGGCATATTATATGGTCGTGCCCTCATATAAAACGGGCTACTGGCAAGAAATCATACAAGAATTAAATGCAATATATGAAAGACCAGAAATGCTTAACCAGACTTTTATACTAACGGCAGTCCACCCCGGTGGACCATGTCCCCAAGAGATGCTTTATAGAATGCTGGCACTTTTAGTCTTGGCAGCCAAAACAACAATCAAGACTCTGGCTTTCCATGCGAGTACCAACTAAGGAATCTTGGACAAAGTTATCATATGAAATTTATGGTTTAGAAAGAATGTCAGCTAGAATAAATATTAGGACCTGCAGCTTTGATAACTGCTGGAAGAATGGACCATGTATCAATTGGAACACTATCCAGATTCTGTACCATGAATCTGCAACATAGAAACTGGAATCTTTTGCGATCATATGGGAGAGAAAGGGATGGAGGGAGGGGGCAAGAGAAAATACAGTTTATATTAGAAAAATGGGTCCAATCTAATCAGTACAGAACATATATTGGTAAGGTCACCTCATATAGAGATGTATTAAATGCCTTCTATACATCTCTCAGATAGAATTTAATATATTACTGTATTGTTTAACTTCCTACCTGCTATGGAGCCTGAATTAATGGGCTGCTACTACTCCAACCTCTCTGTTTTACCTATATGTATACCTGTGTATGATGTAACATTATCAACATCAATAAAAAGCACTAAAAAAAATGAATACAACAGTAGATCTTCGAGAACAGCTCTTGAAGCAGGTTACACCATGAGAACTGAAGCCGGCAGGCGGCAGGACCCCACGGAAAACTTCTAGCTAGCTACACACAGAGTTGGACTGCCCCTGACGTTGGCCCCGCCCCAGTCTTATACATCATAAAAGGGCCTGTCCCCTAGCATCCCTTAGTTCTCCCGCCAAAGACTCCGGCACAGCGATAAAATTCTGAAGGAAGACCGAGGATTCGTTTCCAAGTGGAAGACTAGAAATGTTGCCAATGCAGATTACACTCCTTAGGGGAAGGTGGGTTGGATAGCACCTGCTGCAAGAGCTGTGCTCGAAGATCTACTGTTACGGTAAGTTCTTTCATAACTGTACTATCTTATTTCCAGATACAGTTCTTGCAGCAGGTTTCACCATAAGGATGGAGTCCCAAGCAGTATGCGATTGCCCATAAAATGGGAGGAGGTCTGGAGAAAGGGTGAAAGGGAACCCCTCATGACAGAAGCCCCTGCAGGACGTCAAGGCCAAATCCTACTCTGTGCCTGGAGGTGATGTCCAGACTGTAATGTCTGATGGATGTGTGCATTGTACTCCAGGTAGCTGCTGCACAAATGTCAGAAGCCAACACGTTTCTGAGAGAAGCGAATGAGGTTGCCACCCCACTAGTGGACTGACCCTTTACCAGTCCCAGTAAGGGTTTGTTGTGCTTCTGGTAACAGAACACAATGCAGTTCACCAGCCATTTTGACAGTGTCTCCTTCGTTACAGGTGCCCCTAGCATCCTGGAGGCAAAAAAAAAACAAACAACTGATCTGACTTTCTGTGATGCCTTGTTCTAGTCAGATAGTACCAAAGTATCCTGTGCACATCCAAAGTGTGCAAGAGAGCCTCTCCTCTACTGGAGTACTCTGGGTAATAAACAGGGAGGTTAATCTCTTGGTTGAGAGTAAGCTCTGACGTTACTTTTGGTAAAAACTTAGGATTATTTCTTAAGGACACCCTGTCCCTATGAAAAAATAAATATGGCTCTTTGCACATAAGTGCCTGGAGCTCCGAAATCCTTTGAGCAGAAGTAACTGCAACTAAAAATAATGCCTTCCAAGAGAGAAGGCATAGCTCGCAATCTGCGTCTGGTTCAAAAAAGGGGGTAGTGCGAGCTGTTCCAAAATAAATAAAAAAAAAAAAAAAAAAAAAATATAAAAAAAGGTTCCAAGGAGGGATCGGGTCCCTAATGGGTGGTTTCAGATGGAGAATGACACGCAGGAAGGTGCGTGACAGATCCAATTGGGCTAAGGACTCTTCTCCAAACGGTGCATGATATGCTGATAATGCTGAGAGATGCACCTTTATAGAGGAATAACTTAGTCCTGTATCTGACAGGGAGAGAAGGTACTCTAGGACAGAGTTCACCCGGGCAGGTCAAAGGGTCTTGGCCACGGGCTGAGGACTAAATGCAAAAGTGCCACCATTTCATGGCATACGTGGCTCTAGTAGAGAGTTTCTTCACCGCCACGAGAATATTTGCCACTCGATCGAAGACCCCATGGCGAGAAATTGCTAAGTCTTCAGGAGTCAGGCATGCAAGTGTAAGGATCACAAGTTCAGGTGGACTAGGGATCTGCTGCCCTGTGACGGTAAGTGAGGTGCTGAGAGGTAGAGGGAGTGGAGGATTGCTCACTAGATGTTGAGGCAAAGGGAACCATATCCGTCTGGGCCAAGGGGGGAGGGGGCCACCAGAATCATGTCTGTTCCATCTGCCTGCAATTTGAGCAGAATTCTCTGGATCAGTGGGAAGGGAGGGAAAGCATATAGGAATCTGCCTGTCCAGGAGAGGGACAATACATCTCGCCAGAAAACACCAGGCCCTGGATCTAGCGAGCAGAAAATGGGCAGTTTTGAGTTGTACAGGGAGGCAAACAGATCCAGCTCTGGAGTTCCCCATTTAGCGAACAGGGCTTTTGCCACTTGCTGCAGAAGTTCTCACTCATGTGCGCTGGATCTGGATCAGCTGAGCATATCCGCCAGTGTGTTCTGTACTCCTGGTACATGAACTACAGACACTGTGATATTGTGGTCTATTGCCCATTACCATACTCTCATCGCCTCCCAGCAGAGCTGGTATGAATGGGTTCTGCCTTGCTTGTTGATGTAGAACACTACTGACATGTCTGTTTGAATCAGTACATGTCCCAGAAGTAGATCTGTCTGCAAGGCCTGCAGGATGTAGAGGACTGCCCTCATCTCCAAGATATTTATGTGCAGGGCTCTTTTTGGGCTGGACCAGAATACCCGTGTCCTTCTGTCACCTAGATGGGCACCCCAACCCGACCCTGAGGCGTCTGTGGTCAGGATCTGTGAAGGTGGGGTTGATAGGAAGGAGATTCCCGAGGCCACGTGCTCTGGAACTAGCCACTATTGGAGGACTCTGTATCGAGACGGGGACAGAGACCAGCTGATAGAGGTTGTCCTAACGTTGGTCCCATTGGACTCTTGATTATCTACTGGATGTGGAGATGTGATGGGAAACCGTGGCTATGGCAGCTGCCATGTGACCTAAATGACGCAGCATGGACCTTGCCGTGACCCGTTTCTGCCCCAGGATGTGCCTGGTTAATCCCCTTAGGCGATCTGCCCTGTCCTCCGGTAAGAAAGCCTTCCCTTTCGTCATATCCTGCAGTCTTTGGCACGGGGTGAGAAACGATTTCAGCAGATTGATGGTGACACCCACTTCTTTGAAGATGGAAAAGGTGTCTTGTAATGCCTGGTTTAGCCCCGTCCTGGACAAAGCTGTGCAAAGCCAGTCATCCAGGTAAGGGAAGACATAGTAGCCCATCCTCCCGAGGGCTGCAGCTACTACTGCCAGGCATTTGGTAAAGATCCTGGGTGCCGACGACAGTCCGAATGGCAGTGCCTGAAATTGGTAATGTCATCTTAATTCGAACCGCAGAAACCTACTGTGGTGTTTTGCGACTGGAATGTGGAGATACGCATCTTGCATCTCTAGCGATGCTAGCCAAGCATTCGGGTGGAGCATCGGGATCAATCTGGGCAAGGTGACTATTCTGAAGCATTTGCGTGCCACGAATGGTGTTGAGATCGCTGAGGTCCAGGATGGGATGCAAGTCCCCTGTCTTCTTGGGTACTAGGAAAAAATGGGAATACACTTCCTCGTTGAACCAAGAGGACAGGCTCTATGGCCTTCTTCTCTAGAAGGGCCTGAATTTCTTCCTGAATCAGCATGGCGTGATGATGGGAATACTGGGAGAGAAGGGGTGGCCTGGACGGGGGGGCCTCCTGGTGAATTCAATAGAGTGACCTTTTTGTATTAATTGAAGAATCCATTAGTCAGAGGTAACTCGCTGCCACCCTTCTAGATGATTCGGGAAGTAACCCCCGACCATCTCTTCCACTTGGGCAGGTGGGAGAAGAGGGCTCTGCAAAGAGTCAGGCTGTGTAGAAGGAGGGGAGGTTTGCCTTGAAGGGCTTGGCATTTCTTGTGCCTGCACCTTCTGCTGTCTGAGAGGAGCCTTTGTGGGTAAAGCTGCCTCTCTGTTGGCCGTACCTAGGCTGCTGTCCTTGTTTTCCTTAAAAACGGTGCTGTTGCCTCCAAAATGGTTTCGGCTTCGGCTTATACATGGCTTGCACAGAACAGGCAGCTCTGCCCGTGTCCTGTAGCTTTATTATCTTTTCAGAGACTTCCCTGAAAAGTACCACCCCCTTGAAGGGAATGTCCAGAATACCTGTCTGATGTCTGGCGTGAAGCCCGAAACCCTCAGCCAGGAGTGCCTTCGGAGGCACATGCCTGCTGCTTCCCCTCTGGTGGCTGAATCCGTGGAGTCATATGCCACTCCAAGAACCTGGGAGCTCATATCAGAACCCGTCTGTAAGAGCTTGACCAGTTCTTCCTTCTGATCCCTGTTGGGGAGGTTTTTGGCCATATCCAATCCTTGCACCCACAGGGCATTTTGAAACTGAGCCACATCGGCTAGGAATTTCAGCGAGTGGACAGAGCATATGGCAGATGCGTATATTTTTGTGCCCATAGAATCTAACTGCTTCGATTCTTGGTCCAGAGGCTGAGTGCTCAGGTGTTTTGTCCTCTGGGACCGGTCTTGTGTGGTGGTGATTACTATAGAATCTGCTACCGGTTGTTCTCCCAGGTAAAGTTCCTCTAACAGTGCCCTATATAGGCAGTCAGCCTTTTTAGGGACTGCAGAAGAAAAGTATGGGTGCTTCCAGGCCACCCTAATCACATCCTGGAATGTGTCCACCAGTGGTGGGACCACCACTGGCGTAGAATCCTTCTGGTGCAAATATTTCTCTAGACAGCGTCGCTCAGGATCCAGATCCTCTGTGTCCCACCCCATATTATCTTGGATATGCCTCATGATATCCATGAAAGTAGGATCACCTGGAGGGGACTGTGGCAAATCCTTTAGATCCAGGAAGGGAATGCTGAATGGTGAACTGGATCTACAGAATGAGTCAGAGGAAGAGTATGCTTCTTTTGAGGAGGAAGACTCCGACCTCTGATGGTGGTGCTTCTTTGTGTGCCCACCTGAGGAGCAGGACCTCGGATACTTCTTTTCTTTTGAACGGCCCCTGTCTGGGACCAGGCTTTTCTGTTTAGGTGGAGGGCTAGGAGACCTCGATGGAGGCTGGTCTCTGGGAGGTGCCTTAGCGGGGACTACGTCCTTCCAGATGGTTTCCCACCAAAAGGAAAACAGGTCCTTGAACTCCGAAATCTGTAGACCCACGGTTCGGCCCTTCGCCGGCTGAGACACCTGGCCATCACCTGTGCCCGTTGATCGATGATCTGATGCACCCATTGTCTAGTCATCAGGTACTGTCAGTTCTTGTGTGAATTCTGTGTCCTCTAGGCTGACTGATGGGTCGTCAGCCTAGGCGTCTGTGTCCTCAGTGTATGTCCAGCGGGACGTGCCGACCTCTGGTATGGTGGAGGCATCATCGTCCCATCGGACAGGTGTGGACCTCAGCCGGTGGCCGTTGGGCCGTGGTCCTGTTAATGGACGTCCGTTCTGTGGTTCATTTAGCGGACGTTGCCAAGGACATGAGGCTTCTGGAGGGCCTAGAGGCTGACCTGGACTGGTTGGAGCCCCAGTGCCGGTCCAGGGAGTCGGAGCCCACTACTGAGGCAGACTTGGAGGGCGCTTTTGCTGGGCGGTCTATAGAGGAAGACCGACTGGCTGAGCCAGAAGATCAGCTAGTACAATGCACATGGGGCCGGATCTTCAAGGGCTGAAGTGTGGTTCCTGAACCTGAACCACCAGACGTCTGGACCTTGGCTAGTGGTTTCTGGGCCTTAGACCGAGACGGAGAACGTGTAGAGCAGCTGGCAGAGTCCGAACTCCCCCGGGAGTCGGACGTCTTAGACTTGGATGGGGAGCGCCCTTTCACTCCTTTTATCTTTATGTTTCCCTGACATGTGAGAGGAGCCATTCCTGGAGAAGGTGTTTACATGGCTGATAATTTCTGTTCGAGGAAGGTGGTCTCCAATACTTTTGGCAGCGAATCCTCGTTCGACTACTGAACTTTTGACAAATAGGACAGGCTTTGGTGTCGCGCTCTGGGCCCAGGCACCGCATAAAGGCAGAGTGGCCATCCTTAAACGGGATCTGCTTGCCGCAGGCACACTAGAAGATCGCCTTTCTATGGAGGACGTCAGGGAAGATGACATGCAGGAAAATATGAAGGGGAAAAAAAAAAAAAAGAACAACTTCGGTGTGGCGATCGGTTGCTGAAGGCATCCACAGAGCTGATGATTGCGAGTCAATGGCGGGAAAAGAACGGAGGGATGCTGGGGGACCGCCCCCTTTTATGATGTATGGGACGTTGGGGGTGGGGCCAACATCAGGGGGTGGTCCTCCAATGTATGAAGCTAGCTAGAAGTTTTTCGAGGGGTCTTGCTGCCTGCTGGCTTCAGTTCTTATGGTGTAACCTGCTGCAAGAGCTGTATCTCAAAGTAAGATCTCTGTTTCTATGAGACCAAGTACAAGTATCAGACAGCCGCACTGGAAATGAGACTGTATTCACCCAGGCAAATAGTGTCAAATATAATCATCTTAATTTTCCTAAACAAAAAGGGGGTGAACCTCAGCCATGATATTTTACCAACATATCACGTCACTGGTACCACTTGCTCAGGGTGGTCAGGTGTGGACACCCTTAATAAAATGCACCATCTCGTCTCTTTCCTGTGGGTGAATTTAATGCTTGTGAAAGGTGTTGGATTGACAGCACTGGAAACTGAAGCCCTCTGTTTAGCCACATGACAAATACAGCACGGTGATCACAGTGCAAGCTTCCCCTCACAGCCCAGCTTATGTGCCTCAGCTGTGCCATGGACTGATCACCACGTAGGTGACAGCTCAGTTGAGTGACTCCATGCCCATCCAATCCTTGGCCTCACATGGGAGGCTGCCAACAGTGTTGGTTTTGTGATGTGGACACCTGCTCACTGAAAACTGGACTGAATCCACCACAACTTACTTCTCATAGGTCATTTAACATCATTCAGGTGATGTGGCTTTTCGCCACTACCGACCTGGGCTGGATTTGAACCAGTGATGCAGAGATGAAAGGCCTTTAACCTGCTATAAATGCACTGAGCCATCCAGTTCTCCAAAATGGATTCCTGTATGTAAACAGTGAGGTCTGTTGAGCTTAGCATTTGATAAGTGTTTACTAGCTGCAGACTCTGCCTAAATTGTCAAGCTCCTCCCCCATGAGGGGTCTATGCTCTGCTTGATTACAGTGCCTTCCTGCAGCTCATACACAGGAATCCATTAAAGTAATGTTAGGATTCACAGACATACTAAAAGCAAGGACATTCAAAGTTAGTTCACATCACGAGTCAAACCATGTGCAGGAGAAATATTTAGGCAACCTGCTTCACCTTGGAAGCAGTTCTTTCTCATATGGTAACAAAATGACACCATCAACCTCCTTAGGCCTCAAAGTGTCCCTAGTTCAACATATTTTATGACTAGTTACATTCTGTAGACTGCAAAATGTGTCTGGTACTGTAGTTTGGATCCAATTTTCTTTTTAAAAGTGAAAAACAGCTGCCCACCACACTGATGTTACCACACTATAACATGTTTACAGTCCTTGATCATCTCCTAAACTTGGAAACATCCCCAACACAGTCTAGCTACTCATGATGCAGTGAGAGGAGCCAGGACGATTGTACCATGAGTGGCTGCACTGTTTGAGAGTGCTCCTAATGTTCAGGAAGTATGCAATAAAACGAGATCAAGGATTTGTAACAAAACAAGGCTGGGTAATTACATCATTAGCATGCACTCCAGTTCTACTTAGAAAGGAAGCAAATAAAATCAACCCCATCATTAATGAATTTTAGAGAATGCAATCAATCAAAAAATGTGGATTTTCAGCTAGAAATAATATAATGCAAAAAGGGTTGACGGGGTCCCTTTAAGTTCCTTTTCCTATATAATTATTATTCTAAGTCCACACCTCCATGATCACCACTCAAGTGAAATTCCAACTGAAGAAAATAGACGCTGATGTTCGGTCTCTTTCCAGCAGTATAGAAATGAGGCTGGATTCAAACCCATGGTCTCGTGCTTATCAGCCTGTTTATAATTTCTCTGCGCCACCAGTCTGGCGCAATAGCTAATGCCAGGTCCTGTGATCCACAGCCTCCGAGATGAAGTTGGCTGCACAAACGTTTCTCTACCCCCGTGCTTTATGAGTATCATGTTAAGCCACCATGTATGCAGCCCAGGTTAGCATCACAGCACCAACTCTTTCTTTTAAGCTGCTGGTATTGGGGACACACTGCAGAAGAAGCATGGTCAGATTCTGGGGAGTCAGAGTCCCAGCTAAGCAGTGCTTACAGCAATCAGGGCCTACACAGTCACAGTCAGGGGTGGCAAGCTTCAAGAGCATTCACCGCGTGGAGTCTACTGCATACTCTCTGTGTATGTGGAAGTTCAAGGTAATGTGGGGACCAACCACAACCAAGTCCAAAGTCAATCAACAGAATGAATCAGCCACCCCATACGAAATTAGGACAGTTTACCAAATGTTTTTATTTTCCTTGCACTTTGGGTTCCATCCACGAATACCCAATGTTTTGCCCAAAAATGGGCTTCATCAGAGAAAGATAGGGCACCTAAATATCCGAACGTTGTTCTAGCAACTCCAGTCAACACTTTCTACCAAACGTTGCTAGAACGGCATTTGGATTCATAGGTGCTCCATTTTTCCCTGATGAAGCCCATTTTAAGGCAAAACGCCAGGCTTCGGGAGTACGCAGAGACTCCATGTATCGCCACCCCCCAAAAACTGCCATACATAAAGGCCCTCATTAGCCCCCAGAGGAGGAGTTTCCCCCTGGCAGATAATATGCAATGCAAATCGGGACCGCTAGATATACAAGGATGCAAAGAAAGGCTGTCACCACAATTACTGCACTTGTGGCACACACAGACAGCTGAGCATGGCAACATACCAGTCACATGGCACACTGCCATACTAAAGCGTTCACGCCTTTAGGCACTACCACCGCAATCATTTCTCCATCCCTGCACACTGGGGTCCATTTGTAGGCAAAGCTGAATTTTAAGTCCCTCAATGTTCTTCCCTGGTGGTCCAGAGGCCCCCCAAACTTATAAATCTCTTCCCTTGTGGGTTATAGGGCTCCACCATCCATACATGTAAATCCCTTCCCAGGTGCCCAGTGAAAAGTACAGTTACTTAATAACTTACTGTAACAGTAGATATTCGAGAGAAGCTCTTGCAGTAGATAATTACACATAGGACTGACGCCAGCAGGCGGCAGGACCCCACGGCATTTCTAGCTAGCAGTCCCTGAGGACCGCCCACGTCAGGTGACCGCATCAGAGAGCGTCGGAATAAAGGGTGGTCCCTGACACCCGCCTTCCAGTTCTTTCCGCCATGGGCCAGAAAGGCCGGACGAGAGAGGAGCGGATATTTCCCTCACTGGAAAAGGAGCTGAAAAAGCCTAGGGGGATGGAGGAATGGAAGGTATTACCTACTGCAAGAGCCTCTCTCGAAGATCTACTGTTACAGTAAGTTCTTACGTAACTGTGCTATCTTACTTCGAGAGGGCTCTTGCAGTAGGTAATCACATACAGGACTGAATCCCAAGCAGTCTGGAACAAAGAGAGGCACCGGGAGGAGGAAAACTTCTCCTAAAAGCAGTTCTAGCTGTGCAAGCCTCACGATAAAAGGCCTTGCAGAACAGCCAACCCGAAGCCTGCTCTACGGCGAGAGGCAACATCCAAACTGCAGTGTTTAGTAAAGGTATGGACGGAAGTCCAGGTGGCGGCAGCACAGATGTCTGCCGCAGACACATTTTTGAAACAAGCCGCTGAAGCAGCTACTCCTCTGGTGGAGTGGCCTCTTACTTGACCCGGGAAGGTCTTGTTGTATTTGTCATAACAGAAAGTGATGCAATGAGCCAACCACTTAGATAGGCATTGCTTGGAAACAGCACTGCCTTCCCTTTTATGAGCAAAAGAGACTAACAATTAATCAGTCTGTCTGAGATCCGTCGTCCTGTTGGTGTAGTATCTCAGAATCCGGTGAACATCCATAGTATGGAGTAAATACTCCCCTTGATTAGAGTACTGCGTAAAAAAGGCAGGTAACTCTATGGACTGATTTAGAGTAGACTCAGCTACTACTTTAGGGAGAAACTTAGGATCTGTGCGAAGAGCAACACGTTTCTTGTGAAAAATCAAGTATAGGGATTTTACACATCAGGGCCTTGAGCTCGGAAATTCTCCGAGCAGAAGTAATGGCCACCAGGAAGAGAGTCTTCCACGAAAGGAACTTCAAATCCGCAGAAGCTGCAGGTTCGAAGGGAGGGAGAGTAAATTTCTCGAAAACAAAGTTCAAGTCCCAAGGGGGAGCAGGAGTATGAATGGGGGGCCTCAGATGGAGGACCCCTCTGAGAAAGGTCTTGGAGATCTCCAATTGAGCGAAAGTTTTGTCCCCGAAGGGAACATGATAAGCTGAAATGGCCGCCATGTGTACCTTCAGCAAAGAATGACTAAGACACAGGTCAAACAGATGACGTACATACTCCAGCAGAAGCCCCGCTGAACATGAGAAGGGTTCCGCGTTCTTGGAAGCAGCCCAGATAGTGAATCTTTTCCACTTCATGGCATAAGTGGATCTGGTAGAAGGTTTTCTGGCCTCCACCAAAATCTCCGCCACTTTGGGAGACACTCCAAATCAAGACTGGGCTAAGTCTGCAGGAGCCATGCATACAGCTGAAGGGATTTGAGGCCTGGATGGACCAGGGTCCCCTGATCCTGGGTCAGTAAACCTCGAGAAAGAGGAAGAGGAGGATCCTCTAAGTATTGTTGTAGAAGAGAGAACCAAACTTGCCTGGGCCAGAAAGAAGCGATCAGAATCATTCACGCTCCTTCTGAAGCTAGTTTCTGCAAGACTCGTGGGATAAGTGGAATTGGGGGAAAGGCATAGATGAATCTATCCTTCCAGTCTAGAGACGGAGCGTCTCTCCAGAAAGCGCCTCACTCTGGAACGAGCGAGCAGAAGACGGGAAGCTTTTCGTTTAGAGGGGATGCAAACAGGTCGATCTGTGGTGTTCCCCAAAGTCAGAAGATGCTGTCTAGGACCCCTTGGTCCAGTTTCCACTCATGAATCAGAGCAGACGAGCGACTTAGCTTGTCTGCCAGGGTGTTGTCGACTCCCGGAACGTGAACTGCCGTGAGGTGAAGGTCGTGTTGTGTTGCCCACTCCCAAACTCTCTTGGCCTCCCAGCAAATAGGGTAGGACCGGGTCCCTCCCTGTTTGTTGATGTACCACACTACGCACATGTTGTCCGTCTGGACAGCTAGGTGGCAGGGAAGGATGCATTGGTGAAGGGCTTAGAGAGTGTACAACACTGCCCGAAGCTCGAACACATTGATGTGGAGAGCTTCTTCTAGCTTGGACCAGGAGCCCTGGGTCCGATGAGAGCCTAGATGGGCTCCCCAACCTTCGTCCGAGGCGTCTGTGGTTAGAGTCTGGGAGGGAGGGAGGACGAAAGAAAGGAACTCCCCGAAACAGGTTCTCTTGAACCATCCACCATTGCAAGTCTTGAAGCATCGGCGAGGAGACCAGAACTGGGTGATCTAAGTCGTCCTCTAGCTGGTCCCATTGGGAGCGTAGAGTCCACTGAGAAATTCTCATGTGGAGTTGAGCGCGAGGAACTGTCGGGATAGCAGCCGCCATGAGCCTGAGAAGGCGAAGGACCGACCTAGCCAAGACCGTCCTGCGGTCGGATAGCAGACTTATATGGGTCTGGAGGGTTTACGCCCTGTCCAGAGGCAGGAAGGCCTTGCCCGTGGTCATATCAAGAATTGCCCCAATAAACTGTAGTCTCTGGGATGGGACCAGATGAGACTTGGAATGGTTGATGGTAATACCCAGACAGGCAAAAACCTGCTGGGCAAGTGAGAGGCAATGCAGGAGTTCCTCCCTGGATAAGGCCGCCAGGAGCCAATCGTCCAGGTATGGGAAAACCTGCACTCCCTTGGTACGCAGGTGGGCCGCCACCACTGCCAGGCATTTGGTAAACACTCGGGGGGGGCCGAGGACAGACGAAACGGGAGCGCCTTGAACTGGTAGTGGTCCCCCTTGAACGAAAAACGAAGGTATTTGCGATGGGATGGGCAAATGGGAATGTGCAGATAAGCATCCTGCATGTCCAGAGCACACAGCCATTGACCCGGCCGGAGGAGGGGCAGAAGGCTCTGCAAAGAGTGCATCCTGAACCTTTTGTATTCTACGAAAAGATTCAGGGAACTGAGATCTCCTGTCTTCTTTGGGACCAGGAAGAAATGGGAATAGTAACCCGTCCCGTGCAGATGGAGGGGGACGGGTTCTATTGCCTGTTTCAGCAGGAGAGCAGAAATTTCCTCCTGGAGCAAGAGAAGATGTTCCCTTGAATACAACGACACCAGAGGGGGGTGATGAGGTGGTTTCTGAAGAAACTATCGAGTGTCCTTCTGCTATGAGCTGGAGCACCCAAGAATCAGTGGTTATCCTCTCCCAGCCCGGAAGGTGGAGGGAAAACCTCCCTCCTACCAGTTCCTCCAGGGCGTTCGGAGGCTGTGGGAGAGGGGAGAAGTCACGTGGTGTGGGGCAGCGGCGCGCAGCTGAAGCACCTGCTGCTTTTCTGGGCGGGGGCTTAGCAGCTGTGGGCCCGGCGTTTGTGGCCCTCCTTCCCTAGGGTTCGCTTGGGCCGGTTCCGTCTGTGAAAGGGACGGCGCTGCTGCTGATGGGGATGGTACATGGAATCAACTGACTTCAGTGCCGTCCCCTTCTCTTGCAAATCGGTGATGATGTCCTTGACATCACCCCCAAAAAGCACCAACCTTCGGAAAGGTGCTTCCTGGATAGCAGATTGCACCTCCGGGACCAACCCCGACACATGGAGCCAAGCATGATGCCGTAGGCCTACAGCGAAAGCTGAGCTCCGTCCAGCAGTGTCCACTGCATTGTATGTCACATGAAGCATGTGTCGACTGGCCGAACAAACAGAGCGGACAAGATCAGCCAACTCCTGCTTGACTTGGGAGTCAGGCAGGGAGTCCAATTTGGCTTCCACCTGGGTCAGAATGGCCTTCTGGTAGTCCCCCATATGGCCGACGTAATTCGGGGCCCTGATCCCCAGCGTGGAGGAAGCGTAGATCTTCCTCCCATACTGGTCCAGATGGCGGGATTCCTTATCAGGCGGCGACGAGCTGAGGTGTTTTGGGTTGGCCGACCGGCCGTGAGCGGCGCTAATCATGACCGAGTCGGCACGAGGGTGAGAATCCAGGAAATCAACACCCTCCGGAGCCCGATATAGCCTGTTCGACTTCCTAGGAAGTGGGGCTAAAGCCGATAGCTGTTTCCACATGGTGGTAATGAGGTCAGCGTGAGGCTCTATCCAGGGTGGCACCAAGGTAGGAGCTGTCACGGGCACATCCAGATATTCAGTGAGTTTCAGACGCTGAGGATCTGGTTCCAAGGACTGCCACTGATGAACCTCCTGGATTTTCTTAAGCAACTCCGTAAAAGAAGGATCTTCCGGAGGAGACTTCGGAGGAGTCCTTGGCCTGGGCTTTGACGGAGAACGCGACTCGTCGTCTCTCTCGGAGCAACCGTCGGAAGAATCAGAGGAGTCCGAGGGTGAGGAGGAGGATGAAGAGGAAAAAGACTCCCTTTCCCGACCTGGGGGAGGAACGGACCCCTTGGGAAGTCCCCGGGGAAGCGTGTCCTGCCCCTCTCTGGATCCAGACGGAAGAGCCCTGGAATCCGGAGGTGGTGAGGGAGTGTGCCACCTGGGATGGCACTGTCGTCGGAAGGCGGCTCTCAACCTCTTTGGAGTGCTGAGCCTTCGCCTCAGGCCACCAGGAGGCCAGAGTCTCCTGCAGGTCCACCGGCGGCTGTGAGGGTGGTGGTGGTGGAGGAGGAGGCGGGGGATAAGGATACGGATTATACCCATAAGGAGCGTATCCAAAACCCGGCGGCAGGTAGCCCAGCAGCGGGTATTGTGGCGTCAGGTACTGCGGCATCGGAAAAGCCGGCGTCGGGTACTGTGGCGCCGGATACTGCTGTCCCAGGTACGCTGGCGTCGGATAGGATGGAGGGTACCTGAGAGGGCTGCCAGAGCAGACGGCCCAGCCGGTGGCCTCACGGGCGGGTCCACATTGGAGGGCCAGGAGGACTTGACGGGAGCGGGATGTCTCCCAGAGTCGGAAGGACCGGCATCGGAGGTACCAACGTCGGAGCCGGTGTCCGGGGAGCCGACGTCAGATCCGGCGCACCAGGTGGAGGAAGGTCTGACGGAGGAGGAAGATCCCCAGTGTCGCCCGGGGATGGAAGGGAGAAATTCCCAAGGTCGGGCTGAGGAGACGCTGAGTCCCCAGATGGCAGTGAAGGCTGCGGGGAATCGGGTATGACAGATGTGGGAGGGTCCGTCGTCAGTTCCTTCGCCAGCCGGACGTCGGACGAGCAGACGTGTGGCTTGAGGGCGAGCTCCCAGCGGGCGCCGGAGGAGCCGGCGTCCGACTTATGGGAGCCATCACCGGAGGCAGGTCGAGTAGAGGGATCGGCCTGGTCCAGTGGAGTGGAGGCCGCGAACCGCCCCGGCGGGTCAGGTGTCTTACCGGCCCTCTCTGGGTGGATGTTTGAGGAGCAGACGCCCGACTTACCGGAGTCGTCCGCAGTGGTAGGCCGCAAGCCTGCAGCCTAACTGGGGGCGGAGGCCTCCAACTGCCCGGAGGCGCCCGTAAGGTCCAAGCGTGAGCCAGACGGGCAGGCCGACGCCCCCTCGGAAACCTCTGAGGCGGCCGTCAAGGAGTGGTCCCCCAGAAGGGACGGTACCTGTGTCCCACAGACTCCTGAGGGAGACGCGGTAGAGGAGCCCTTGTCCCGGTGCCTCTCCTTCTTCTTCCGATGGCCTTCGGGGGAAGTGGACGCCTGCCTCAGTTTTTTGAGCTCCTTTTCCATTGAACTCATTTTCTTCTTCAGAATATGGGCTTCCAGGGATTGCTGCCGCCTTTTCTGGGTAGCCGCGTTGAAGCTGAGGCAGTGCTGGCACTTCTCAACCGGATGATCGTGGCCTAGGCAGAACAGGCACAGGGAATGGCCGTCCTTCTGCGGTAGTTGGGCACCGCACGAATCGCACTTATTTTTGTGCTCGGAGGGTGTAGGGGACGACATACACCGACGATGGTACTGGACGTTAGTCGAAAAATACAGGTTACTCACCTGTAACAGGAGTTCTAGGAATGGTATATGTTGTTCATCCACACTCATTGGCAGGTATCCTTGCCGCTTTAAATCTTGCCGGAAGGTCTTCAAGCTTGCTCCTCCCACCCACCGGGTGGTATAACCTCGGCTCCGCCCATAGCCAGATCTGGCCCGCTGGAAGCTCAGGTTGTGCGTCGGCCGGGAGGTCGGGTGGGTGTGGATGAACAATATACCATTCCTAGAACTCCTGTTACAGGTGAGTAACCTGTATTTCTAGGGACATGGATATGTTGTTCATCCACACTCATTGGCAGACTCCTAGCAGTTCTCCGGGAGGAGGGAGGCAAGACGCACACCCCAATACTTACTTGGGAAGAGAGACTGAGAACCGAGGCCCCAAAACCAGCATCCGGCGTGACTCAAGGTCGATGTGGTAGTGGGTAATGAAGGTGTTTGCTGACTTCCAGGTAGCAGCCCTGCAGATTTCCTGGATAGGACGCCCTGGAAGCAGCCATCATTCAGCAGTATGGCGGTAGAATGAGCTCTTATCCCTCTGGGAGGCTCCATGCCCGCCAACTTATAGCAGAGATCTATGCAGGAGGTTACCCACCTGCTTATCGTCCGCTTGGCTGCAGGTCTGCCAGATGCGGCTTCAGCGTAGGTGACAAACAGCTGGCGAACCTCTCCCCGAATTTCAGCCGTGCGCTCCTTATAATAAGCGAGCGCCCTTCTAGGGTCCAGAGTATGGAGCCTATATTCCGCCTCCGAGTGTGATTGGGGTGAACACCGCAGAGTCAACACCTGGTTAAGGTGAAACTCCGACACCACCTTCGGAAGGAATTTCGGTGGGCAGGACAACCTTGTCCTGTGGAAGACCAGGTAAGGAGACTCATGGAGAGCCTGGAGCTCTCCCATCCTTCTGGCTGACGTGATAGCCACCAAGAAGGCGGTCTTCCACGACAGGTGAGAGAGCACACCTGTGCATAGGTTCGAATGGCTTGCCCATGAGCTTTGCCAGTACCAGCAGTAGATCCCACGGAGGTGGGGGTTCCCGACTGGAGGAAATGTGATCAAGGCCTTTGGAAAGCGCCAGACCACCTTCTCCTGCGCCACCGACTGCTTCCCGCCCGCGCCTGAAGCAGAGATGGCTGCCAGGTGCACCCTTAGGTCGCCGACCCAAGCCCTTGACTAGAAAGGGACCATAAATAGTCCAAGATGCTTGCAAGGAACAGGAGGAAGGGTCCAAGCCCTTGCCCTGACACCAAATGGAAAACCTTTTCCATTTGAAGGCACAGCATTTTCTGGTCGACTCCTTACGGGACGCCTCAACTACATTGAGGACCTCGTCGGAAAGACCCAAGGCCTGGAACTCTAGCCGCTCAGGAACCAGGCCGTCAGGTGCAGGGATTGAAGGTCCGGATGGAACACCTTCCCCTGATTGACTGAGAGCAGGTCCGGGCGAGCTGGAAGCTGCCGGAGTCCTGAAGCTGAGACTGATGAGATCTGGGTACCAGAACTGGCGAGGCCAGTCTGGGGCTATCAGAATCACCTGCGCCTTGTCCCTCCTCGCCTTGAGAAGCACCTTGTGGATCAAGGGAAATGGGGGAAAGGCGTAAAAGAGGCCGGGGTCCATTGCCTCGAGAAGGCATCCCCTGCAGCGAGCCCTGCTGAGGGCGGGCATGGAACAGACTCAGCCCGCTTCTCCCTGGAGGCAAACAGGTCCACCTGAGGTGTGCCCCAAAGGAGAACAGATGCTGTACTACCTCCGCAGGAGAGACCACTCGTGGGATGCAGCCCTATCCGCTCAGGGCATCGGGCCAGGGTGTTGAGGCTCCTGCCACGTGAATGGCTAGGAGATCCGCCCAGGCTGCGACGAGTGACCAAATGCGGAGAGCTTCCTTGCATAGAAGCATGGAGCGGCCCCGCCTCTGGCGGTTTAGATAGTACATGGTCGTGTATTGTCCATCTGACTCGGACCACTTGACCCGGAGGAACGGAGCAAAGGCGGTGAGAGCTGGCGGACCGCCGAGCTCCAGCAGGTTGATGTGGCATCGACTCTCAGGGGGACCAGAGGCCATGAGCCCGCAGTCCCCCAGATGGGCATCCTAACCCATCAGAGAGGCATCGGTCGATAGAGAGACCGCCGGCTCGGGCGGACGAACGGATGCCCTCCTGCAAATGATCTGGAACGGTCCACCACTGGAGCGTTCCATCCCCTGTGTCACCGACACAAGCTGGTCAAGGGATCGCAGCGCGTGACCACTGGCTGGCCAGTCCCCACTGAAGGGGACGCATGTTCCAGCGGGCCCAACGGACCACGCTGGTGCAGGCCGCCATGAGACCCAGGGCGCAGGAAGTCCCGGCAGGGCGAATTGCCCAACCAGAAATGATCGGGCAAAGGAGGAAAGAACCTCGGCCCTGTCCGCGGGAGCCGCATCTGGCTCGAAGAGAGTCGAGCGCGCCTGATGAATAGAATCACCTGCTTCGCTCGAGTTCCGACTTGGCCTCTTGATAAGGAGGCCCAGTTGAGAGCAGACCTGGAGGGCCAGATCTCTGACCACTCCGCCTCCTTCCTGGAGGAGCTGCTATCAGCCAGTCGTCCAGGTAAGGGTACACCCAGACCCTCGGCGCCGCAGGAATGCTGTCACCACTGCCATGCATTTGGTGAAGACCCTGGAGCTGGAGACAAGCGAAGGGCATGGCTTGGAACTCGAAGAGGATCCTTCCGCTCGAAGCGAAGGAATCTCTGGTGAGACGGACGGATAGGGACGTGGAAAAGCGTCCTGCAAGTCCAGAGAGCAGAACCACCGCCGCTCCAAGGATGGTATTATCTGAGCCAGAGTGACCATCCTGAAGGTTCGAGACCTTAGGAACTTGTTTAGAGTCGTGAGGTTCGAGAATGAGCGCCAGCCCCCGTCTGTTCGGAACCAGGAAGTACCTGGACACAAACCCTGGGTCTGAAGGAGGGTCCACCACTCTCTTACCACCTCCTTCTGGAGGAGGAGAGCGATGTCGGCTCGACGAGCCGCCAGTGAGGCTGGGGATCCCGAAGCCCCCCGAGGGGCGACGGCTCTGAAGGGTGGTGCCTGCTCGAATTCCAGAGGCAGGCCTCTTCCCACCACCTCCAAGACCCACCTGTCCGTGGTAACAGCAGACCAGGCGGAACGGAAGTGCCGGAGCCGTCCCCCCACGGGGGGACCCAGGGGTAAGGTGACGGGAATGGGGGCGACACCCCTCAGCCCGTCACTGGGCAGGCTTGGAGGAGGGACCGGCCGAGGGACCTCCTGGGCCCTTTCCTCCTGCCTCCTGTTAAGGAAGCCGCGACTTGGGTTTGGGATGCCAAGGCCGAGCCTGCTGGCCCTGACGTTGCTGGGCAGGCGCGCTGAGGGGGCACAGAAGGACGAAAGGGCTTAGGCTGTGGTTTGCGGCTCTGTCCTTCTGAGCGAAGAGACCGAGTCCAAGGTAGCATTGGACTCTCGATCCTCTGCAGGTGACCTTCCACCCAGGGCCGAAGAGGTCAGACCCCAAAAGGGAACATCCGCCAACTTGTCTGGGTATCCGAGCAAAGGTGGATATCCTCAGCCAAGCCCGCCGACGATAGCCACTCACGGCCGCCACCGATCTGGCACATGAGTCCCTATATCCAAAGCAGTCTGGAGCTGCTGTTTGGCCACTGCCCTGCCCTGGTCCCGCACCTGCTTAACTGTAGTCTGCAGATCGGCGGGGAAGATGAGGGATGACCTCATCCAGGAGCCCAACAGGGCATGAGAAAAATGTGCCATGAGGACGGCCGAACTGGCCTGCCGAAACAGAGAGGAGGCATAGCGTAGACTTTCGCCCGACATAGTCCAATTTCTTGGACTCCTTGTCAGGAGGTTTGTCCACATCCTGGCGTTGCGTGGCGAGAGCGCTGTCGTATCAACCCCTCAGCAGAGGGTGTTCAAAAACGGACAAGGAACAGTGGGACCGCAACTTCCTGGCCATCCTGGCCGGGCGAGGGCAGGAAGCAGAGGCTGCCAAAGCTCCAGTGCGGACCCACTATGGCCTCGGCCACGGAAGGCCTCCGTCGAGAATCTCGGTCCAGAATCTCCGTGAGGGATACCTGGCCGTTTGGAAACAGGTTCGAGCTCCATCCGGTGGACTCGAGATGAGCCGAAGCAGTCCTAGGAAGGACGACGGGCTATCGTCCATTGACTGACCTCCTGAAGACTCCAAGTCCAGTAGCCTGGAGAAAAAGGAGGAATCATCTTCGGACTCGGAAGAGTCCTCGAAGAGCTGCCTCTGGCCTGAGCCACCCTTCACCTGCCGAGGTCGGGTCGGGAGTGAGGTAACGACAGCGATGGGTAGACCCTTAGCCGACGAGAATCCTTGGTGGGCAGGCCCAATTGGTGGCTGTGGGCGGAGGTTCCACGAATCGATGGAGCACAGCTGGTTTTGGCGAACAACGGCCTGGGTATGAAGCTCCTCGGATAAGTCGGGGGTTGTGTTCGGCCGTTCGGTGACACCCTTAATGGCGGGGAAAGCGACGGGGTCGGCTTATTCCCGGCCAGGAGAAAACTGTTGCAACATAAGGTCCTCGTGCCGTCGGCGTAATTTACGCGAAGCCTCCCCTCATCCGAGGAGGAGGAGGAGCCAAGACAGGCGACGCCAGCCGATGATGCCGAGACCGCTTATGACGGTGGGATCGGCTGGACCGCGAAGAGGTCCGAGACCGAGGCCAAGAGTCCCGGAATTTCCGAGGTCGGTGCAGGGAGGTGTCGGCCGGAACCGGCACTCCCTTCGGCTCGGACGATCCATCCGAGGGCTCCGGAACCGGAGGCACAGGCGAGCCCACGGAATCCTCAACTCCTCGGGGGAACCGGGAGAGAGGAATCTCGGCTGCTAAAGGCGACAGCCGTCAATGGGTCGAGAAAATCCGACTTCATCGGTGGGAGTCTCGGTCAACTGACCTGGCAGGGGACACCGTGAGGCCAGTGGTCGAGCCGAGCGGTCGAGACCGGCCAGACGGTCGACGCCCGGGAGAGGGACCTCCGCTCCAAGAGCGACGGAGGACTTACCCCTGTCCCTCTTTTTGGACCGAGAATAAGGTCCATGAAGTAAGTCCTTCTCCTTTAGTGGAGAGGGACAGACAAGCTCCTTAAAAGAAGCCGTGTAAGAAGAGCCCAGGGAGGCGGGATAAATGCAGCGCGAGGAAGATACGACCTCGCCTCCTCTTCGAGGCGACCATCCTTCGAGCTGATCCGCCCGACCTGCACGCGGACACACGCCAACCGGGCCTCCTGGACTTCACTGAGGGAAACGCTCGGACGGCCCAGTTGCAATCGGGCAGCACGGTCTTCGAGGACGAGGCCGAGAAAGATGAGCACAGGTCGCAAGCCTGCGGGTCGTGCTCAAGGCCTAAGCAGTAGACACACGTGGAGTGTGGATCCGTCCGAGACATCTTCTGCCCGCATGGGCATCTCCGAAATCCGGGAGTCGATTTGTCCATCGCAGCCGCGAGGGATAGAAGACTCAAGTCTTTTGCAAATTTTATTTTTAAATCCATAACGCAGAAATAGGAACCAGACTCAAGCGCAGAGCGTTAAGGAGGAACCTGAGCTTCAAGCGGTAAGGAAGATCTGGCGTCATGGGGCGGAGCCGAGGTTATACCACCCGGTGGGTGGGAGGAGCAAGCTGAGACCTTCGGCAAGATTTAAGCGGCAAGGATACCTGCCAATGAGTGTGGATGAACAACATATCCATGTCCTAGAAAAAGCAATTATTTAGAAAAAGCGAAGATAGGGCAGCCAATGACGAACTTTTCCAGGCTACTGACGAGCTAGTTAATGGGAAAAGAACTGGAAGGCGAGCGTCAGGGACCGCCCCTTTATTCCGACATCTCCTAACGCCGATCACCTGACGTGGGGGCGATCCCTCGCCAGGGACTGCTAGCTAGAAATTTTTCCGTGGGGACTGCCGGCGTCAGTCCTATATGTAATTACCTACTGCAAGAGCCCTCTCGAAGTAAGATCTCCCCTTCCTAGTCGCATTCCCCCATGTGCTGGTAATTACAAATTAGTTCCTCACTAATTTCTGTCCCATGTTACCACCTTGGTGATGTTTCTCTCCCTCCTGCATGCCTGCAGCGGCCCCCTGTGGGACTGCTTTCTGAAGTTCCACAGGGGTGCCACAGTTTGTGGCATGCTGTAGTAGATTTGGGGGTCCAGAAGCGACTGAACAGAGACTGTGCCGGCACAAAGAATACCTTGGAACCCTTCAGTGTTTACAAAGGGAACAGCAATGTGGAACTACGTGACAAAAACTGTGACTGTGTATGAGACCCCAGACTTCATTGCACTGGCTGCTGGGCTATCCTCACACAACCGTCTAGGCTCTAGCGTGCAACCAGAAGTATCCCCCAACCAGCAGGGAGGTGGAAGCACCTTGGAGACAATGGCTGGGGCTTAGCAGATGAAGTGGCTGCTCACCACTATGCCATATAAGACCACTTTGGCCTTCCACCACACCCCTGGGACTAACACAGCTTACACTTTAGCTCAGCTTCTGCAGGGCATGAGGCCACCCACTCAACCCAGGAGGGGGTTATGTTAATAGTGGGAGGGAGATGAAGTCCATCCTAGCTACTATCACTGTGTGCAAGGCACCTGGATGAATGAGGTTTCTTCCATGAGCATCGGCTTGTGGCCTACTGAAGGAGGTTACAGCCTCAGCTGGGGGGAAAAGGGAGAAAACACTGCAAGTATTGCACCTTAACTTACGATATTTTATTATTATAAAACTATTACCTAAGCTAAATATAACACGTGGAGTTGGTTCGTAAGCATTGGTGTAAATGTGAATCAAAAATCTTTAAACCTTAACTCTGAATTTCCTTGCTTCGTTCGTTTGTTACATTGTTCATAAATTCCAATATTCTTTTGACATATGTATATATAATATACACTGAGATGAAGAGGCATTTCACTTACCCATCCTCATTACCAACTGCTAAGACTTTGCCATCTGGTTTCCAACTGAACTCACTTCGTAAAGGCAGTTTGTGCTAGCAACAGAAAAGAAAATCTTCAGTATCCCGAAGAAGCTTGAATACACAGTCATAGCCAACTGTGCATTCTGCATGACAGTCAACAGAGGCAAATGCAAGCAAACATCCTGCCCAAGGAGTTTCAAGGCACAGTTTTACTTTCGATTTTTTTTCTTGTTTATGTCCCACTAGTTTCCCCTATCCTCCACCTGACATTCAGGAGTGCCATGGCAGCATCCTTCCTGGTTTGGGGTATAACTGCTACACAGCCCATGCCTGCCCTCTCTCCCTGGGACCCAGGCTCAGGGCTTCAAAGATGACCGTCACTTACATGTGGAGGGGAGCCAGTGAGAACTCTCTTGATATTCCCAAGTTCCCATCCACAATACTGTGAGCCCTAAATCAGTGGTTGCAGCCACAGCTGAACTTCCAGTAAAACCAACCACCCCTGAAAATCAAGAGCAGCAATTCTGGCACAATTCTCCTCACTAACCAGCATGGACAGTAACTGCACTAGCACAGGGCAAATTTCTGGTAAACAACTGCTAGTACATTCATATTGGTCTCTTGCGGTTATCATTCCATATCACTAAATGAAGCTTTTTTGTACCAAGTACAACAGGGGAGAAAGGATGTGGACTGGTATATTGGATTAACTGTGCTAGTTTAACCCTGCTAAAAACCTGGACTCAAACCTGTCTTGAGTCAGGAGTGGTCCAGCCATTAGATAAATGTTTGGGAAACAGGAGACCCAGGTTCAAAAACCACCAGGGCAACTTACTTCACCTTCTTAGTGCGCCAGTCTACGTAGCTGCAAAACTGAGTAGAAGCGGAACCTCACTGAAAACAGGTTTCTGCATCTCAGGTGTAGCTATACAGATGCTATGCTACACAATGGTGTACAAGTTTAGTTTCGCAGGGCACCATTTCCCCAGCTTTCTAACATTACGAGTTTTGTGTTCTATATGGGCTGAATAAAGTGTAAACACATCTAACAGGGGGCTGCATTAGTTATTCTCCCATACACAGTGCTGCATTGGGGTTTACAACTATGGAGGCAATGGGCCAGTTTATCTATGAAATGGGGGGGGGGCAATAAACAGTGTTCATGTACAAACTGGTGTACACATTTTATTTTCCTATCTATACCCCTGCTCAATTAGGCTATCCTGAATACAGACACTGTACCCCTCCAATAACAAACCAAACAAAATACAAGTCGTATTCACAAGGTGGTTCCACGTGCTCCCTCTAGGCAGCTGTCTACAACATGGTAGCCCCACACTGGCTGCAATTTAACAGCCTTCAGCCTGCTCAGTAACTGATCAGATCCAAGACTGACTAAGCGTGGGTAGTAAAATCCTCCTCTATCCCAGACTGTCCTTCCAGTTCAAGACCAAGTTGCACAGTTGGAGCAATGTACACAACTCACAACCTCTTTGCACTAAAATATGTAGTAGCACTGGCCTTTCAAACATGGAGCAAATGTGGTAATGTGTAGAATTCTCTGTATTAACCCCCCCCCCAAAAAAAAATCATGAAATTAAAATTATTGTGCACCATACATTTCATGTTCAAGAGTGTCTCAATATTGCCAGCCTGACAGCAGGGGGACAGAGCTGCTGCCTGCAACATTAGTGATCTGGCTTTGGGTCAAGCCCAGATAGGAGGACGAAAAGTAGCACGTGGCTTGCTGGTACTCGCAGAGGTCAAGTTGGGAAATTCAGGTGTTGGCTGGGACCAAACCAATAGGGCTGCTAGTTGGTTAGATGACGTCTGTCCCAACCCCTACACCCACTGCAGCCAGGTTCCTCATTTCTTGAATGCCCTATGGACTCTCTCCGCCTACAGCAACTGGTCAGGTATCTCCCTTTCCCTCTCGTCCTGTGAAACCGCCTTTTACCAGGCAAAGTCTTCCATCACAGGGGGGCAATCAGTGAAGACCCACTCCACCAGGCATAATGGGGAGGGCACCAGAGCAGGCAAGGTCAGGGTCCCAGAAAGAGCACGACAGGATGAAGCTCTGTGGTCAGGCAGATGGCACTTGGCTGAGATAGGGGAGGTGTACTACCGGTTGTGCAAGAGGGCATAAAGACCATCTTAAAAAATGTCTCTGCCAGCCCCGAGGCGCTGAGGGTTGAAGTGCTGGATGCCACATCTTGTGGTACGCTGGTGACCCAAGTTCAGGAACGACCTCGGGTCGCTGGTATGCGGGTGGGAGGAGTGGTACTGAGCATGCAGTCAGACTGTTCTCTCCGGGGGGGTGGGTTGTTGACCCTCCCGTAGTCCCATCCCCACCGGGTGGAAGTCTGGTGAGGTAGTACGGGTGGGTGGAAGGGGCTGAGCTGGCTTCCGGTGGGCATGTGCTGGGGCTCGGGGGTGGGGGGGAGACACATCGGGAGAAAACCCAAGGAAAAAAAAAAAACCAGAAAAAGCTATTAAAAAAAAAAAGAAATGCATCTCTAAATCTCTAAAATAAGCTGGATTTTTTTAGCAGCTTGTACGTCTAGAAATACTGTAGCGCCAACACAGTAATATAATTGTGCCTTTGTACTGCAAAGCAGAAAAATAAACTAAAAATGTGCAGCGCTATGCATGATGTGTAACTAATGTGTAGCACTTCAGCTGACAGGTATGGTGGTATAGGGTAGCCATGCAAGTTACTGCAGTGTAGACAGAGCTGGCCACATGTGATACAGCAGCACAGGTAGTGTAGACATAGAAGGTAAGGCAGTGCACGGTAGCCATGAGAGCTGCGGCAGTGCAGGCACAGTAGCCACACCAGGTGTTGTGGTATAGTATATTCACACAAAGTGCTGCTGTGTAGATAGGGTAGCCATAAGTGGCTCAGCAGTCTAAGGTGGTCACACAAGGTATGGTAGGGTAGCCACTTGAGGTGCGACAGTGTAAGTAAAGTGGTCATGTGAAGTTCAGAAGTGTAAAGCGGGAACTTAATGTGTGCCAGTCAAGGGCAGCCTCACGAGGTGCAGCCACGGGGGGAGCCCCACGATCTGGCCTCACAAGGTGCAGCCGCGTGGGGTAGCCTCGCAAGTTGCAGCAGTGTAGGGTGGCCTTTCGATGTGCAGTGGTTTAAAGCAGCCTCACGTGTAGCAGTATAAGCTAGCCTCGTGAGGTGCAGCAGTATAAGGTAGTGAGGTGCAGCACAGTAGGGTAGTCAAAGTGGGGCAGTCTAGGGTAGCCTCAAACTGCTGTCATGTAAGGTAGCCTCGTTACAGGCAGCTGTGTATGGTAGCCATGCGAGATGTGAATGTAGGGTAGCCACGCAAAGTGCGACTGAGTAGGGTAGCCACATAAGGTGAGTTGGTGTAGGGCAACCACGCGAGGTGTGGAAGAGTAGGGTAGCCACAAGAGGTACAGCAACATCAGGTAGCAAAGTAGTGGTGTAACAGTGTAGGATGACCATGAGAGATACAGCAGTGTAGGCCAGCCTGTGCCATAACAGCCACAGTGGTGTAAAGTGGCCATCAGAAGTACAGCAGTGTAGGGAAGCTTGTACTGCGACTGCCTGTACTCTACCTGATCTGTTTAAATAGGGAACTGCAGCTTGCTATACCATGGATTATTCAGCAGTCATGATTACAGAACAAACTAGTAAAATTCCTTCATCACTTTAAGTGACAGACTTTGTTCAGATGACAACCCCTCCCCAAGCCAACCAACCTCAGGTGTCTTCATTAGCTCCTTATAAGGGGACTCCTTAGAAATCAAGCAGTTGCATGTTATGAAGAACAGGTGACGCTAGTAAATAGTTCTGCTAGCAATCAGCAACCAGGTATTTAAACCAAAGCACAAATGCTCAGCTATGAAACACTTCCGTCTAGCCATTTGATTTGGGTAGATTTTTAATCATTCGCAATAAAAACAAAATTTTGGCCAATAATACAAAACAAACCCAAAGAATCCTAGGGTAATACTACAGTAGAACTTCACCCACTTTAATAAGATTTGTGTCTTGGATGAGCTTGTTAATATCGTGTGCCTCTGCTGCCAGTTTCCAGGGGTTGTGCTGCAAGATGATTCCCTCACCAGCACAGCTGTACAGGCTCACAGAGGGTTTATCACCATCTCCTCCTGCAGAATACAAAACAAAGTATCCGTGTTGCACAGAACAGAAGCAAAATCTTGATCCAACAAATCATTCTTGTAATTACCATTTTCAACTGAGAGCATCACTTTGTGCATCTTACTCATCTACAGTATTTGCCTGCTGTCACATTTCTAATTTTTAAGCATGTATTTCAGTACCTGGCCCCGGCGTGAGTTTCTTTGTGCAGTCTTTATAATTCATCCTAGAGTTCCGATCGGGAGGGAAGGGATTGTTAATTTGGATTAAGAGACAGCCAGCCAATCCCTTTCACCTCCTGGTGTGAGTCCTTGCCCCCCTGCTTTAGACATTTTGGGACGTCTAACAAGGGAGAGCGCGGGGGCATGCTCCTTGCATGTCTATGGAGCTATTTTTGTATGCAGTTTTACAAATGGCATGGCAACTTTTAGTACACTTTACCCTATTACTTGAAATAACTCCATGAAGTCCAAACCATCCATTGCTTAACGTGATACAAAATGGCTGCCCAGGTGAAAATGAGCTAAACCCACCAAGTGGGGATTTAAGGTATAAACCATTTAGTGCAATACAGCACATTTAAAAAAAAAAAAAAAATGATTTTCTTAAACTTTTCTAACAAAGCCTATTTTATATAAAGCTACCAACAGTTCCTATTTTCCCAGGACAGTCCCTGTTTTAGGCAGCATGTCCCAGAGTCCCCAAAAATTTTGCAAAATATCACTTTTGTTCTGGTTTTTGCTTACATGTCCCAGTTTTGTCCCTTTTTTTTTCCTTGCTGACTGCTAATCCATGAGTGACAGTTATTTCAGCACCACTGTGGTGCTACTCGGGCTGGATAGCAGTTTGCAACTTCAGCCCTTGCGCCTGTGTTGCACTGCAAGCATGTCAGTGGGAGCACAGTAAAAACAGGTTACTCACTTTTAACAGTAGTTCTAGGAGTGGTATATGTTGTTCATCCACACTCTTTGGCATGTCCCTTTCCCCTTTAAATCCTGCTGGAAGTCTTCAAGCTGGCTCCTCCCACCCACCCGGGTGGTATATCCCTCGGCTCCGCCCCATGATGCCAGATCTTAGCCCGCTGGAAGCAAGGTGATGCACCTAAAGCCGGGGAGGTCGGGTGGGTGCGTGTGGATGAACAACATATACCACTCCTAGAACTACTGTTACAAGTGAGTAACCTGTTTTTCTAGGAGTGTGGATATGTTGTTCATCCACACTCTTTGGCAAACTCCTAGCAGTTTTCCAGGAGAAGGGTGGCAAGGCACACACCCCCTACCTAGGAAACACAGATTGGAGAACCAAAGCACCAAAACCATTCCGACGTGACTCAAGGTTGATGTGGTAATGGGTAATGAAGGTGTTTGCTGACTTCCAGGTAGCAGCCAGACAGATTTCCTGGATAGAGATGTCCCTGGAAGCAGCCACTGATGCAGCAGTATGGCGGGTAGAATGAGCTCTTATCCCTCTGGGAGGCTCCATGCCCACCAACTCATAGCACGGACCTATGCATGCTGTAATCCATCTTGCAATGGTCCGTTTGGCTGCAGGTCTGCCAGAAGCAGCTTCAGCATAGGTGACAAACAGCAGGCGAACCTCTCCCCGAATTCCCGCTGTCTTCTCCTTGTAGTAGGAGGGAGCATGTCTAAGGTCTAGGGTATGGAGCCTGTACTCGGCGTCCAAGGTGTAGTTAGGGTAATATACCGGCAGAGTCAACACCTGGTTAAGGTGAAACTCTGACACCACCTTCGGAAGGAATTTCGGGTGGGGGCGCAGGACAACTTTGTCCCTGTGAAAGACTAGATAAGGGGAGTCCACCGAAAGTGCCTGGAGCTCCCCTGTCCTTCTGGCTGACGTGGATAGCCACCAGAAGAAGTCGGCTCACGACAAGTGTGAGAGCTCACACTTGTGCATGGGTTCAAATGGCTTGCCCATGAGCTTTGCCAAAACCAGCAGAAGATCCCATGGAGGTGGAGGTTCACGCACCGGAGGGGATATGTGATCCAGGCCTTTGAAAAAGCACCTGACCACTGTCTCCTGTGCCAATGTAGACTGGCCGGCCCATGCCCGGTAAGCAGAGATGGCTGCCAGGTGAACCTTAAGGGTCGATGACCGAAGACCCCTTTGGAGAGAGACCAAAGGTAGTCTAAAATGTGAGCTGCACAGCAGGATAAGGGGTCCGGACTCTTACCCCGACACCAAATGGAAAATCTTTTCCATTTGAAGGCATAACATTTTCTGGTCAATTCCTTACGAGATGCCTCCACCATGGTGTAGACATCCTCGGAAAGACCCAGAGCCTGGAACTCTAGCCGCTCAGATACCAGGCTGTGAGGTGCAGGGAATGAAGGTCCGGGTGGAATACCTTCCCCTGGTTCAATGATATCAGGTCTGGGCATGCACAAAGTCGCTCCGGGGCCCTGCAGCTGAGGAGATCTGGGTACCAGAATTGGCGCGGCCAATCTGGGGCTACCAGAATCACCTTCGTCTTGTCCCTCACCTTGAGTAACACCTTGTGGATCAAGGGAAATGGAGGGAAGGCATAGAGGAGACCTGGGGTCCATGACCTTGAAAAGGCATCCCCCTGCAGCGAGCCCTGCTGAGGGAGGCAGGCATGGTACAGCCTCAGCTTGGTGTTCTCCCTGGAGGCAAACAGGTCCACCAATGGTTGACCCCAATGGGAGAACAGATTGTAAGCTACCTCTGGATGGAGAGGCCACTCATGGGATATCTGGCCTATGCAGCTGAGAGCATCCGCCAGTTGGTTCGAGACTCCTGCCACATGGATGACAAGGAGATCCGCCTCCAATCAGCTGATGAGGGTCCAGATCCCGGGCGCCTCCTTGCATAGCAGATGGGGGTGCGTGCCGCCCTGTTTGTTGAGGTAGTACATGGTCGTGGTATTGTCCATCTGGACTTGAACCACTTGACCCCGGAGCTGAGCAGCAAAAGCTGACAGTGCCAGTCTGACTGCTCTGAGCTCCAGCAGGTTGATGTGGCATCGGGATGCCTCGGGGATCCAGAATCTGTGGGCTCTGTTGTCCCCCGTGTGGGCCCCCAGCCCATGAGAGAGGCATCGGTCATGAAAACGACCGTTGGCTCGGGGCGGACAAATGGGATCCCTTCCTGCAGATGAGTTGGGATGGTCCACCATTGGAGAGCGTCCCACATCTTCTGGGTGACAGTGACCAGCTGGTCGAAAAGACCCTGACACTCAGTCCACTGAGCACCCAGCTCCCACTGGAGGGGGCGCATGTGCAATCTGGCTCAACAGACCACTGAGGTGCACGCCACCATGTATCCCAGAAGGGGCAGGAAGTCCCGGGCAGGGCGCAAGTGCCCAACCAGAAATTATTAGGCAAAGGAGGAAAGAACCACCACCCTGTCCGCCAGAAGCAGAGCTCTGCCCCGATAAAGCCCATCACCTGAGAGGGCACGAGTTCCGACTTGGCCTCGTTGATAAGGAGACCTAATTGGGAACAGGTTCGGAGGGCCAGGTCCCTGGACCTCTCCACCTCCTGCAGGGAGGAACCCGCCAGGAGCCAATCGTCGAGGTAGGGGTAGGGCTATATCCGAACCCCTTGATGCTGTAAATGGGCTGCCACCACTGCAATGCATTTGGTGAAGACCCCGAGGGGCCGATGACAGGCCGAACGGCATGGCTTGGAACTCATACAAGGTCCCTTCGACCCAAAGCGGAGGAACCGCTGGTGGGACGGACAGATGGGGACATGAAAGAACGCGTCCTGTAGATCCAGTGAACAGAACCACGTTTCGCTCCAGAGATGGTATGATCTGGTTCAGAGTTACCATCTGGAAGATGCGAGACCAGAGATAGTGATTCAGGTCGTGGAGATCTTGGATGGGGCGCCAAACCCCCGTCCGCTTGGGCACCAGGAAGTACCTGGACACGAAGACTGGGTCTGCAGGAGGATCCGGCACTGGAGCTACTGCCTCCTTGCAGAGGAGCTGAGCAATGTCATCCCGAAGGGCCGACTGAGTGCCAACTGAGATCCTTTCCTCCCGTGGGGCACGGGCTCGGCAAGGAGGGTACTGCTCGAACTCTAGAGGCAGTGCCCGACCGATCACTTCCAGGACCCACTTGTCCAAAGTGATACCGGACCAGGTAGAAAGAAAGTGGCAGAGCTGGCCCCCCCACAGTAGGACCCAGAACTGGCGTGACAGAGTAGGGGTGGCCACCCCGGACCTGTCACTGTGCAGGCTTAGATAAGGAGGAGGCTCCTGGACCGGCACCTCTGCCTCCTTTGCAGGGCTGTTGGGGACCCTGCTTGGGCCTAGAGCGCCAAGCTTGAGCCTGCTGTTGCTGACCTCCCTGGAAGGGGGGGCTGTCTAACCGCAGGAGAAGAGTGCCAAAAAGGCTTCTTCTTGCACTTCTGCTGGTTCTTGCCCGAAGAACCCTTTGCAGAAGTGGTATCCAAGGTGGCACTGGACTGCCACTCCTGGACTGAAGAGGTCGGTGCCAAGGAAGGGCACATCAGCTAACTTGTGCTGAGTATCCGCCAGAAAAGAGGATAATCTGAGCCAGGCCTTGCGTCGAGTGGCCACTGCGGCTGCTAGTGAACGGGCGCAGGAATCTCCAATGTCCAAAGCTGTCTGGAGCTGCTGTTTTGCAACAGCACGGCCCTGGTCACAGACTTGCTTAACCGTGGTCTGCATGTCCACTGGGAGAGAAGGAGGACTTCATCTAGCAACCCCAAGAGAGCGTGAGAGAAGTGTGCCATGATCTCTGCCGAGCTGGCCTGACAAAGGCCCAAGGATGAGGCCGCATATACCTTCTGGGCAGAATGGTCCATATTTTTGGACTTCTTGTCCGGAGGGTGGTCAGTATCCGCTGAGCCACCCATGCGTCTAAACACTGAGGCAGACACAAGGCTCTCGGCTGAGGGATGCTCAGTGAAGCCCACCAAGGACCCCATGGGTACAGTGTACTTGAGAGCCATGTGGGCAGACGGAGTCGGGCAAGAGGCAGGGCGCTGCCATAGCTCAAGGGCCGGGCCAACAATGGCTTCGGCCACTGCTAAGGCCTCCGACGGGGTATCCCCCCCCCCAAAGGATATCCGTAAGAGGATATTCCGCATTCTTTTGGATAGGCTGCAAGGGCATACCAGTGGACTCTGAAATAAGTCGAAGGATGCCCTTGATAGAGGAAGGACCTTCCTCCAGGCCTGTCACTGACAATTCTTCATCAGGGGTGTGAGTGAAGACCAGTGGTATCAGAGTCTGAGGAGTCAGGATACAGGGGTCTTCTGCCTATGTCCCCTTCAATACGCCGAAGGCGATCGGGGACAACAGTGATGGACAGATGATGGGGCAGGCCCGCATCTGTCCGAACCTCCTTTGAGGGTGCCCCTCCCTGAGGCTGCTTAGGCGGTGGCTCCACCAAAATGGGGGAGACTGGGACAGGCCCAACAGGAATGCGTGCCTGTCCTACCGGAGGGAGAAATGGAGTCCTTGGTTCTGGAGGAGTCTGCGTCGGCCTAAGAGCCTGTGGCCAATAAATGGCCGGTGTAGGCGGCTTTTGACTGGTCAGAATTAGCTGTTGCCACATGTGGTCCTCATAATGTCGATGGGAGCTTCCGACGAAGTCTCTCCTCGTCCGAGGAGGATGAGGATTGGTGGCGGCACCTCTTCTGGGAGTGTTTGTGACCCTTTTTTGGTTTTTCGACTGATGGGGTCCTAGTCCTCGATCGAGACCAACGGTATCGGCTCTGTTGATCGGGAGAGGCCGGATTTGGTGAAAACCGAGATTCTGGCTTCTGTCCCTCGATCGGGATACCCGAAGGACAGGTCTCCTCGTCGTGGAAAGAAAGGATGGGTGTCCTCTCCAAGGAGTAGTCGACCAGGGTCAACGACAATGGCTCAATCGGGTCAAGAGAAATCTCGTCCGGTTCTGCCATATCCTTGGCCTCTGTGCCTTGGTCTGATAGAAGGTCTGAGAAGCCGGTGGCCAAGGAAGCAATATCGACCAAGGCTGAGAATGCCAGGTCCCGAGAATTGGACCACTCTTGGTCCCAGGAACGTCTTCTTCGGGCAGAAGAAGATTTAGGGTCATTGTCCCTTTTCTTAGGGTGGGAAGAGTGTGAGCCCGGGGGCACCTCACCCTTGGTAGGGAGAGACTGGCACAGCTCCCGAAAAGGACCCAGAGAAAGTGGAGCCCATGTTAAGTGGCACGAAAAAACTTTGGCTGGACGAAGCTTGAGCAGCTTCCTCTTCGAAAGCCGCCATCTGCTAGAGTTGATCGGTGGATCCCGCGGCCGTGGAAACCGCCGATCTGGCCTCCTTCGATTTCACCGGTGGATTGCGAAGCTCCAGTCTCCCTAGCTTTAGGCACGCCTTGCAGTCGTCCAGGACATTGGGATGGAAGGCAAGGCAAATGGTGCAAGAGGTGGTGTCATGCACGACACCCAAGCAATAAATGCACGAGAGGTGGGAAGAGGTGTGCAACATTTTCTGTCCACAAGAACACCGTCAAAACCCGGGGGACGACTTGTCCTCCATGTCCAATGCGCTCGGATCGGAATCGTAAACTCTTACGAGTTTCAAAGAAAGCAAATGCAGCGAAAACCGTTGATTAGAATCCAGGGCCTATGGTACTGTAGCAGTGGCACGAGGAACCTGAATCTTCCAGCGGAAAGGAAGATCTGGCGTCATGGGACAGAGCCAAGGTATATACCACCCAGGAGGGTGGGAGGTGCCAGCTTGAAGACTTCTGGCAAGATGGAAAGGGACATGCCAAAGAGTGTGGATGAACAACATATCCACTCTCCTAGAAAGCATGTTCCTTCCTGTTAGATTAGACTGGGTAGTAGTGCAAACAAGCACATGTGGACATCTGCCTGCCAGTAGCTGAGAAGGACTCCAGACAGAGAAGAGACCGGCAGCAGTGAACTATGGTACCCGAACCTGATCAGCTGTAGGGAAGTGTGTGAATGGTGAGTCACTGAAGTGAAGTTTGCTCAGCAAATGAGGTGAGTGCAAGCGGGTTGGATGGGACTGTCAAGAGGAGCAATACATGCAACTCGAATGTCTGATCACAATTTAATGTAGGTTTGCTTCTAATGAACTTTCTATACATCAGGATTTGGAACTTGCTGCAGCAGAATGATATCTTGTTTTAATCTGGATGTTTGCTACTGATATCACTGTGGGGCAGCATGGCCAGTGCAAGCAGCAAAATGTAACTGATTGTGTGCGGCATTGTCTGCGGCGGTGCCTGTGGGAGTGACACAGTGGTGGTGGGGGTCATTGTCAGGATGGACCGTCCCAGTTTTAGGCCTCGGAAAGTTGGTAGCTTTAATTTCATAAGTGCCGTAAAACACTCCTGGGTGCTGGAAGTACTGGCATAACCGCACCTCCAGTAGCTGAAAGCCCTTGGGCTAGTGTCTCACTACAATCACCGGGAATGTGGTTATTCCCAGCAAAACCAACACCCTATCACGTCTTACTGCTTACATATAAACTCAGAAATAAACACACACACATATGAGTAGACCATTTTGGTTGCACAATATTCCATAATGTGTATATGTAAGCAGCTTGCGCAGATTTTAGGCTACAAGTTGACAGTAAAATCCAACACTGTCTCGGCTGTAATACTTTCAAGATGGTGCACTTCATATCTCTGGAACATCCTGGTCCTGCTGGGGTCTGACATTCTGGACTACAAGGCAGGGTGTGGGCCATCTGTCATTTGTTAACCCCCTGCCACAGGAATGGCACCACCATCGGCTGTTACGGAAGCTGCTCGAGGCAAAAACTGTGGTACAACAATTTAAAAACATTAGTTCTTGAATCTGCTTTATTCAATTGTTATTTCTAACACTACATTGTTTTCATAAATAAGCCCATTTCCTGCACAAGGGCAGAACTCGAGTGGGAATGGACACTGCTAGGCCATAGTATAGCCTTGTTCATTTTTCATATTGGTGTTGTCTCACATGTCTACTACTTTCTTGCTGGTGTTAACTTGTAGAAACATCAGCATTGTTCCCATCTACGTTCCCGTAAATCCCCTACTGTACCCATGATTTTGTGTCCTGTAACTATTAGTGTAGCTGGTTTCCGATGTCTCTGCCCATCTTACGTTACCACAACAGAGCATGAAAAGAAGGCTACAATACTCACCAAATGATAAAGGAGGGATTGGAGGCCCCCAGGCCAGAGTGTATACGGTCTTCCTGTGGTATGTACTGGAAATCTGAGGGGGTCTGTTGGTAAAACCGACACAAAGTTGATCTTGCAATAGGACTACTATTACTTTTTATGATCTGCCAAGAACATTAAGGGTCTGATTTTCAAATGCAGCCAGGCGGCACAACACACACAGCTGCACCACCACCTGAAAGTGTCACACACGGAAGCAGGAGCATTTTTTTTGGGGTGGCGGGGGTGAAACCCCCCCCGTCTACCCCATGAAGCTGCGCAACGCAAACTGCTGGCCTAGACATTAGCAGGTACGAACAGTGGTTATGCTAACACCTCATGTGCACCCATGTCTATAAGCAAGCATGATATGACATACTCATCCATCTGTACTGTACATATTGTGCAGGTCCCAACACCCTACTGATATTCCATGAAATAATCAGTCCCCTGTCGATACCATGCATGTCCCAACACCCAAGTAATATACCATGACAGAAAGCAAAGCTACACAGTACTGCAACTGAAGATCTTTCAGAATATCTTCTCCATGGGGTATCACTCTTGGGTCTAAACAGAGGTGCTAGGACTCACGGGAGCAAATGTTTTGGCCAGAGAGCCAGTGTTGGCTATTGCGTCCATGGCACCTGTGAGACACTGTGTGATGACACACACCTGCCAGTAACTGCTGCTTTCCCCCTTTCCTACCTCAATTCTGTTTGCCAGGAGAATGAGAATAGCGGGGGCAAGCTATGCTTACAGAATAGAAAAAAAAAAAAAGATGCAAGAGTAAAGAAACAACTAAATACATGCCAACTTTTGAGGAAAGGGGTTGTAGGTGAGAACATACATACACACACACACACAAGCAAACATACATACATATGTATGCATATCCGTAGATACTGTTTGGGGGACTAGTGGTAAATAAAGTGACCAGAGCCACTAAAAAGTCAGTCATCCATTTACAGCATGAGGAACTCTTCTCTCCCAGGATAGGAAGAAAGGGAGCAACAGGACAGCAGCCTTAGGATGATGCCAGACCACGCTCTAGCAGAGTGTAAAATGGAAATTACACAGCTACATAGAAGGTGACAGCAAAAAAAAAAAAAAAGACTTGGGAGTCCATCTAGTCTGCCCTGAAATTATACCAATGAAAAGGAATAGTTACCTACCGTAACAGTAGATCTTCAACAGAATCTCCTCTATTGAGCATCATCATGTAACTGCAAACCACCAGCATCACCCGGAAATGTTTGTTGGCTGGGGCTGCCCATATCAATGCACCTCATCGGCATCTATTTAACGTGGGAGTTCCCCACTGGAGACAAGCTCAGAGGATCACAGGACGGGCAGGGACTAAAGTGACCAGGACCAAACAAAACACAGGAAAAAATTACTCACCTTAATAATTATGCTTCTTCTAATCGAGTCTTGCTGTATTCTGACAATTGCAGTGATTCCCAACCTTTGAATTGTCCCGGAGAACAAAGAGTTAACTTTCTATGCCGGGCATAGAATGCTGAGCTCGACTGAAGTCTCTGTCTGGAGTGATTCAAACCTAAACCGTCAGATTCTTATGAGCCCAACTAAACTAAAAATTCTACGTGGAAATTGTAAAAATTCTTACTAGCCAACTGGCAGAAAAAAGTTTTGGATTCCCAAGGAAGATTCAAGTCAGGAAACCCAAAAACAAAACCCAATGTACTAATAATAACAATAATAAAATCAGCACCCAAACAAAAAGGAGGAGGGTGCAAGCAAAAAACACCCCTGGGGTGCAACACTGCCCCTGCCTACCCACTTCCCAAAAACAGGTTCTGAGAGTGGAGGCAGGGAGAGAGGTCAGAATACAGCAAGACTCCATTACAAGAAACATAATTACTAAGGTGAGTAATTTTTTCTTCAAACAACATGAAGTCTTACTGTATTCTGACAATTGCAGACTACCAAGCAGTACCTCCAAGGAGGAGGGACAGAACCTACTTGGGAATAGGCTCTGAAATACTGCTGTGCCAAACCGAGCATCACTCCTAGCCTGAATATCCAGAGAGTAATGCTTGGTAAAGGTATGGACTGTTTTCCAGGTAGCTGCTTGACAAATTTCTAAGAGAGGTATATCCCTGGCAGCAGCCAGGGAAGCTGCTATACCTCTTGTGGAATGAACCCTGAGGCCTGAGGGTGGAGTTTTTCCCAGCTTTTCATAGCAGAATTGTATACAAGACACAATCCACCTGGCAACAGATCTTTTGGTGACAGGTTTGCCCTTTCCCACTTCTCCATAAGTGAGGAATAACTGGAGGGAGTCAAACCTGTGACCCTTGGTACGCTCTATGTAGTAACTAAGGGCTCTTTTGACATCTAAACTTTGTGTAGCCTCCTCTCTCCTGAGGAAGAATGATCAGTGAAGAAAACAGGGAGAGACAGACTGGTTTAAATGGAAGTCTGAAACCACTTTGGGCAAGAACCTTCTATTGGTTCTAAGGACCACTTTATCCCTGTGAAATGAGATAAAGTCAGGTTCCACTAACAGGGCTTGCAATTCACTGATACGCCTGGCAGAGGTAATGGCTACCAAGAACATAGTTTTCCAAGTCAAGTACTTAAGCTCTGCTGAAGACATAGGCTCAAAAGGGGGGTTGCATAAGTTGAGCAACGCAAACATTCAAATCCCAGGCAGGGGCAGGGTCTCTAAAAGGAGGATTGGTGTAAAGCAATCCTTTAAAAAATTTACAGAACACAGGATGGGAAGATAGTGAGGAAGGCTTCCCCACAGACAAAAACGCAGAAACAGCTGACAAGTGTACCTTGACAGTAGCTGGTCTGAGGCCTAGGCCAATTAAGATAGACCATATAATCCAGAACCGTAGGCAATTCAGCAGTGTCTGGAGAAATATGCTTCTTAGAAGACCAAATGCTGAATCTTTTCCATTTGGAGTTGTAAGTCTTTCTGGTGAAGGGCTTTCCAGAAGCCTTGAGGATATCCAGAACCCCTTGGGAAAGATGCAGATATGCAAACTAACTCTTCAAGAGCCATGCTTTGAGATTGAGAGACTGAAGACTGGGGTACCAAATCCTTCCCTGAGAGGATGTTAACAGATTTTAATTGCTGGGAAGAGACAGGGGAAGATGGACTGCTAGGGATAGCAAGAGGGCGTACCAGGGCTGTCTGGCCCAATCTGGAGCAATCAGAATCACCTTGCATGGTTGAGACCTTATTTTTACCAAAACTTTGAACAGGAGTGGGAAGGGGGTAAAGGCATACAGAAACTTCCCCTCCCAATTCAGGATCAGGGCATCCAGAGGGACTGAGCCCAGGACTGGAGGTCTGCAACAAAAGAGAAGGAGTTGGTGATTGTCTGGGGCTGCAGAGAGATCCATCTCTGGAGTGCTCCACCTTGGAAAAAAAAAAAAAATCACTTTCAACACCTGAGGGTCAGGGACCACTCGTGATGGCCCTGAGAAATCCTACTCAGTACATCTGCTAGCACATTGTCCTTGCCTGGAAGGTGAACTGCTACAAGAGAGGTTTGAAGGGAATAAGCCAGGGACCACAACTTCATGGCTTCTGTGCACAAGGCCGTGGACAGAGTGCCTCCCTGCTTGTTGATGTACCACATGGTGGTGGTGGTGTCTGTTCCGACTTGAACCACCTTGTTCTGTACTGCCTGTGAGAACGCTTTTAGAGCCAGAAAAACTGCTCTGAGCTCTAGAAGATTGATGTGGAGAAGGGATTCTTAGGGGGACCACAGCCCCTGGGCAGTAAGGGACCCCAGGTGGGCTCCCCAGCCCAGGAGAGAAGCATCCGTGGTAAGGACCACTGAACAAGGCTGAGCAACAAAAGGAACACCTTGCCTTAAATTGTCCTGATCCTGCCACCACTGTAGGGCTTTGAACTAGGTCAGAGTCACTGGGATCAGTTTGGTAAGGGAGTCCTTTCTCTGAGACCAGAAAGCTCTCAGGTGGAACTGAATATCCCTCATCTGGAATCTTGCCCCTTGGACCACTGCTGTTGAAGCTGCCATGTGGCCCAAGAGTTGGAGGAAATGCCTTGCTGGTCGAGATACCCAAAGGGTGAAGGAAGAAGCTAGTTCCTTAAGAATCCTTGCCCTTTATAGAGGGAAAAAAGGCTCTTGCTCCGAGTGTGTCCAGTTCTGCCCCTATAAAGGTAAGAAGCTGGACTGGTTCGAGAACTGACTTGGAAAGGTTGAGAAGAAATTCTAGAGAAGTGACCACTTGCTGGGTCACTTGCAGGTAAGACTTGACTTGGTCTGGAGCTGACCCACTATTAGGCAATCATCCAGATATGGAAAAATCTAAATCTTTTGCCTTTTTAGAAAGGCAACTACTACTGCCAAGCACTTCATGAAAACCCTTGGGGCTGAGGTTAGGCCAAAGGGCATTGCTGTGAACTGATAATGGCCTGAGGGCAACTCGAACCTGAGGTACTTTCTGTGGGAGCACCTGATGGGAATGTGAAAATAGGCATCTTTGAGGTCCAGGGAGGCTAGCCAGTCTCCTGGCCTTAGAGAGGGAAGGATTATTCCCAGAGTTATCATCTTGAACTTTGGTTTTAAAAGATGTTTGTTTAGATATCATAGATCTAGGATGGGACGCCTCTCCCCTGTTATTTTGGGGTCAGGAAGTACCTGGAGTACAGTCATTTTCCCAGTGTAGGGTAGATACTCTCTCTATAGCTCTTAAAGCTAGGAGAGAAGAAACCTCTGCCTCTAGGGCAAGGGTTTCCGAGAGATTTGCAGGTGGAAAAGATCTGGCTCTCACCTTTGGAAATTTTTTGAAGCTGAGAACCAGTCCCTGGCTTGCTACTTCCAGTACCCACTTGTCTAATGTAATAGACATCCAGTCCTGGACAAAGTAAGCCAGCCTGTCCCCTACTGGAATAGGAGAGTCAACCTGGGCAGGCCCATCAGGGTGTCTGCTTGGCAGGGGCTTTAGGCTGAGGAGTGGATGCAGCCCTGCTCATCCCCCTTCTGTCTCTCCATCTGAAGAACCCCCTCTGAGAAAAGGAAGAAGAGGCCTGTGCTTGGTAAAAAGGCCTTTGAAAAGGCCTGCCCCTGCCCATAGACTGCTGCCTTTGAGGAGTTGCCTGCCTTTCCTTGGCCTGAGCACTCCTGTAAGTGGTCCTGTACTCATCCATTTTCTTTATGTAATTCTCTGTCTACTCCCCAAACAGAGAATCACCCACTACAGGAAAATCCATGGCCTTAGCCTGGGTGTCCTGTGAGAGGCTAGTACATCTGAGCCAAGCCATCCTCCGAACAGCCACAGATGTAGCCATGAATCTTGATGACACATCATTAGAGTCCACAGCAGCATGAAACTGAACCTTAGATGCCTCAATCCCATCTGCAGCCACCACCTCCAGCTCCTTGGCTAGCTGGGGGGAGGCCTGTTTAGCCAGTGCCAGTACAGTGTCCCACCTGGACTTCTGGTACCTGGCTGTACAGGCCAAGTAATTTGCCTGCCTGAGTCCCAAAGAAGATGCCATGTACTGCTTCTTTGCCATGGCATCAATCTTCCTGGAGTCCTTGTCAGGGGGGTGTGAAGCCAAGGGAATATTTGCCTTGTCACAGGCAGCAGCCTGCACTACTCCAACATGGCTGCATTGTTGATATAAGAACTCCGTGTCTGAGCCTGAAAGTGTATACTTCTTGTCCATTCTTCTATCCACAGAAGGTATAGTGTTAGGAGACTAAGATTTTTTGTGTCCGTTTCCCAAAAGATTTATGGAGGGGAATAGACAGTCTCCTGGACTCTAGGATGTCCATCATCTCTACATAATCAGGCTCCTCTTGATCTTCCACAGCCTCCTCCATAGGAAGCTGGAGGGTTTCAGCCATCTTTCTGTAAAACATGAAGTGAGAAGGGGACTCAGAAAGCCTAGGAGGGGAAACACCTGAAGGTTTGTCTGTGGAGATGTCCGGTTACACAGGCACATCCAGACCTTCACTTACATCATCATCCTCAAATTCCCCTTCCTCTTCAAATTCTGGTTCATAAAAATCTTCAAGGGTATACTCTTGAACCGGGAGAACCAACCGAACCAAACCCCTGCCAGAAGGAGCCAGATCGGTCAGAACTGGGAGGAGTGATTCCACTATCTGAATCACCCTGGCTATCTCTTCGGCGGTCAGAACATGAACCTCTGGATCCGAACCGGTTGATTTATCTTTGCACTTTCTTTTTGTCAGAACTGATCCCTTGGAATTGGCTCTCCTTTTGCCTGAATAAGTATCGCCCTGGTTAGAGGGCACTCCTTCTGGTTCGGTCGAAACTGAACCGGGCTGGCCATCCGGGTCAGCGGACTTCTCGGCCTCCTTTCCCCTCAGTCTAGCTAATCTCTTCTCAAGGGTAGATTTGGGACATTTTACATATTTGGCAGTCTGAATCGAGGTGGTCAAACCCCAGACAATAAACACAGGTGGTGTGGGGCTCGGCCTTAGCAAAGACCTCCCCACACTCACTGCAGTGTTGAAACCCAGTGGGCCCGGTTTTTTTCTTGGGTTTCTCAGACATGGCCAACCTAACCAAACTTACCCTTTTTTCGGGAACTGCCAGGCAAGACTCCCTTATTGGTTCCAAACCGTGTCATGGGTATTGGAAACAAATGGTTAAAAGCATTTTTTTTTTTTTTTTTTTAAGAACCAGTAACCACACACTAAACAAACAAATTTCACTATCAAATGGCCGGTTCAGCTGAACCGAGCCGCACTTTTACAAGTTCCACACAGAAAAACAGAACAATTCCTATCTAGTACTCATGGCACCACAGACAGAGACTGAACTGACTATGCGGATACTTTTTTCAGTTTAAAAACCGACGAAAACTGAAAACTTTAACCGACTTTCAAACCGAGCTGAAGGAGAAATCTCCGTAGCGACCGTTCAGTGAAGCAGAGTAAAGAATCTGACGGTTTAGGTTTGAATCACTCCAGACAGAGACTTCAACCGAGCTCGAGCTCAGGATTCTATGCCCTGCATAGAAAGTTAACTGTTTGTTCTCCATGGCAGTTCAAAGGTTGGGAATCACTGCAGATGTCAGAATACAGCAAGACTTCATGTTGTTTGAAAGGAGAGGATATGGAAACCTGAGTACAGATGCTGTGCGAGGCATCAGAGGAGAAGCAGCTTGTGAGAGGAGACAGTACTGTCACTGTGGAGGGATTGTGGGATGACAGATGGACCAGACACTGAACTTCAAGTGCAACACACAATCTCTGTGTGATGTTTATTCAAAATGCAGTAGATAACCTTCAGCAATGGCATATCCCTTCGTCAGTACTTCGGCTTGTAGCAACAGACTATGCAAGTCTGTCCTCCACACTGAGCCAGCACCTGACTCACTGATCTCTGATCTAACTTAGCAGTTGAGATTCCACCTCCCCTATGCAGGCCTTGTTTTCTTGGATAGTGGGGGTCTCAAATAAAAAAATAAATAAATAAATAAAACAAGCTAAAGATAAAGAGCCTCAGTGCAGAAGCACTGAAACAAGGGTTACCCCAAAGGGCACTGACAATAAGCCAAGTTTCAAAGAAACACAACATCACACATACTTCCATAATGCAAAGCATCATGGGATATACGCAAATCAATCAAACTTTATTTAACCAGGCAAGTTACATCGTTGAGCAAGCTCATTTTCAAGATGGTCCTGGACACATAGGACAAATTCACTCACAATAACATAACAGTTCATGGTACACTAGACAGTAATACAGGAAATTATAACAATACAAGGTCAGTAGGCATGAGTGCAAGGCTTGGTTTGTAACAAATAGACAATTCAACGTACGCTAGTCGAGTTCATTAGAGTATTGAGGGAGGAAGGGGTGGGAGATGCAATGGAGGGCAGAGGAAAAGGTAGTAACAGGACACAAGAAAGAGAGGGAGAAGGGTAGCCTAATAAAGTGGAGGTCCCAAGTGAGATAGCTAAGGGAGGGAGGGAGGAGGTAAATGGGGGTAGTACCCTAGCGGGATGCTGGCTGATGGGGGAATAAGACGGCCAGTGAATCCGGAGCCAGTGTCTTGCTCAGACTGAGCAAGTACTGCTTACCTGAAGCAATCACACACCTTTTTCAGGCATCTATAGAGCAGCTGTTTGAACATGTGGGTGCTAAGCAGCAGGGAAAGTTTAAGTGCTTTTTGAGTGTTATTCCACAGTGTTGGTTGAAAGGAGCTAATGGCAGATGAGCCAAGGTGAGTCAAGTTCCATGGTGGTTTGAGTAAGAAAAGTGAGGTGTTTCTTAGGCTACAGGTGCCATTGGAGTGCACAAATAGGTTACAGATATAGGATGGTAGCTTATTTGACATTGCCCGGAAGAGCCACATGAGGGCATTTATTTGCCTCCTCATGGAAAGGAGCGGCCAGTCTGTGTTTGGTACAACAGGCACTGGTGAGTCTGCAAGGGCAGGCCCAGAACAAATCACCATGAAGTTTCAGACTTGTTTGGTTTACAGCAATTTACATGCATTTTAAACAGCACAACTTAAATTTTTATCATACAGTCCCCTAGTAACTTTTTACCTTTATCAAAAACACCTAGTGCCATGGTATTTTCAACATTTACAGGTTTCATACACATAAGGTATATATACACACACACACATCAATGTATTTTATGACATAGTGCCATTGCACGCTAAATCCAACAATGAGAAACACAGCCTGTTTTACATCAGCTCGGAGGTCACCACAATAACCTCCCTGTATAAGGACCTGAGAGGGAAAAGGAAAATTTAAAGAGGACACTATAGCATAATCAAGAAAGGGAAGGGTGTGCCCAAAGGTGGCCAACCTTATGGACTAGAAATTGTAAAGAATAGATTAAGCTAAGAAATAGAGGAACTGTTGCAACAGATTTAAGAAAAGGTCAGTCCTCAAGAGTCGCAGTAGGTCCCTGTCACAGTCATCCATCACCCAACAAGGGGAAGACAGGAGGGAAAGCTGTGGCTCAACTGAGATTTTCTCGAAGATCTACTGTAATGATAGGTAACTGTTCCATCTTCTTCGAGGACATCACACTCCATTCAGCCACACTATGGAACGATTCCCAAGCAGTACCAAGTACAGAATAAGAATAGTACAGTTATGTAAGAAATGAAAATTACGTACCTACCGTAATTCCTGATCTCTCTGTGCATCTTCACTATTCATCACATTTGGGGTATGGCCAAAGGTCACGACCCTACAGGAGCCCCTTTTTTGGGGGGATGGGTGGAGTCGACGCACCGCCAGAAGGGCAAGCACTCGTGACGCCTGGGCTGGCTGTTAGGCGTCAGTCAACTCTGCCTCACACAGTTATGAGTCAGAAAAGGTTTTTTTGGGGGGGGGGAGAAGATGAGGAAGTCAAGGGACAGACAAAGAAAAGAAGGAGCGGACAGACAGGAGATTGAGAAAACTAAGGGATTGGGAAGGGGCCCTGATCTCTGGAATCAGAAAAGGGAAGGAGGGAGGGAAAAACAAGTGGGGGGGGGGGGGAGGACATACCCTGGACTCACTGACTGTTCCCAAACTGGGATTAAGAGCTGTGAAGGAGTAGCCAGAAGACTGTATTGCCAGAATTCAAGGCACAGAATTACTGGCAACTAACTCCAGCAGAAGCAGAAGAGGCTATCTTGGGACAGAAATCTAGGGTTGTCCTCCCCGAAACCAAATAACTGGACAGGGGAGAAACAATAAGTCTCCCTAATTAAAAATATGGGGTGAGTTCCTAAGGACAAGGATGGATGGAGAGGGAGAGGGAGAGAGAGAGAGAGGACAGACGGGGGGGGGGCGGAGAGAGAGGGCAGCCACCAAATCCCACCCCAAAAGGGTGGAGCCAAGGCATTGAGGAGTGAACCACTCTTCCCCTAATCCCTCTCCCCCCCACCCGAAGACGAAGGAAAAATCCGTGTGTGCCCAAGGTCACGCCGCTCCTGACCAGTGGAAAGGAAGGAGGGGATGGGGGCACACAGCGAGAGGGGTACCCAGAGATAGAGGCCCCAGGGGGATGGAGGGTGGGATTTGTGATGAATGGTGAAGATGCACATAAAGATCAGGAATTACAGTAGGTACGTCATTTTCATATCTTATCTGTGTCAATCTTCACCATTCATCACATTTGGGTGAGTACTGAGCCCCCTGAAGGGGGCCCTAGACCCTAAAGGGCTAAGTCCCTTAGCTCCCAGTGGGGGAAACACAGAAGGAGAACCTTTACGGGCCTGGTGAAGCCCGAGACTGGGGAGAGTGAGAAGTGAGACGGGGACCCCCACCCCCGGAGGGGGCAGGAGGTTGCCCCAGACATCGCCTCACCCTACGGGAGAAAAGGCGGGTTCTCCAGTATGCAGAGGAAATCACCGTACACTGGGCCAAGGGTGACAACCGGGAAAGACGTAGCCATGCCGTCCGCCAAGTGCAGATTGCTGTCCCTACGACCCTGGAAGCTACCTCACTGGCGTCATAAGATGCCCTCGATGGGTGTCTTGCTAGCTTCAAGCCACATGCAGAGAGTGCAATGGCTTGTCTGGTTACCTCCGAATCAGGCAGAGAGGCTAGGAGTTGACCTAGCCTGGACCACAAGAACCTATCATAGGTAGCATAGTGGGCCTGATGAGCAGAAATTGAAAGCAGCAACCGTGCAGAGTAGAAGGTCCTCCTCCCCCAGAAGTCAAAGTCTGTGGAATCCTGATCTGGGGGCCGGTCACGGTGGAGGGCGCGAAGCCCATCGGGAGTGTCCAGCTGCGTCAGTCCTGACTGAGGATGAGGCATACGATCTGGAGACCCGGGGGCCGGGGGCACAATACCTCTAACTCAGATCCCTAGGGGCTGGGACTCTGGAAAAAGGTCTTTGCCAGAACCGCAAAGACGCCTCCTGGAAAGGAACAGGCCAGGTGGGCACCACAAGTGTGGCCGCACTGAAGTCACCTAAGAAGGCATGCATCAAATGCTCCTGATTGTGCTGAGTGGGTGGGGTGACACGCAGGTCTTCCATCATCCTCATAATGAAACACGGATACTCGGTGAGATCAATAGCAGGGGAGATATGGACAGAGGGCACCTCTCCCCCAGAAGAGGAGGATGAGGAAGCGTCCCAGAGGGAACCACTCAGGGAGTCGCACCCTCCCCTCCCGAGGGCGCTCTGGTCAGCCCTAAAGTTGGGCAATCCAGGCACACCACCTGAGGGGGTAACCCAACAGAGGGGGCAGAAAACCCTCCAAGCCCAGGCTGCAGGGCAATAGTGGCCTGAACCACCACCTGCTCGTCAGCACCCCTGACCCCAGACTTGGGGGCTACCCACTCCTCAGAAGGAGGCTGGCTCCGGTCAGCTGAAGTAACCACCAGGGTGTCCACATGGGCTGCCAACTCTAAAGAGTCGGACAGCCGCTCTAAACCAGACTCTGAGTCCACCTCCGAAGAGGCAGAGCCCAAGGTCCGGTGCCAGACCGTACACGGACGCCCACTCCTGTCTGGACTGAGAGAGGCACCAGTCCGGGTGTCCACACCAGAGCCGGCACCAAATTCCCCCATGGCACCGTGAACGGCGCAGAGAGCGGCAACACAACTGGAGTCTATGTCCGCCACGGCGCTGTGAATGGCACCAGAGTAAGGGATGGCACTGACAGAGACACTGACCATGGTGCCATGTTCTAGACATGGCGCCGCGAACGGCACCGAGACGAGAAATGGTCAAAGACAGTGCCTTAGAACACCCCACGGTGCCACCAGCACTATCGACACCGCAAACGGCATCGACAGCAGACGGCGCAGAGTGGCGGACCGGCGCCACGAGCAGCGCAGAGGCCCAAAACGGCACCAACAGACAGCGTCAAGGACAGTGCCGACCCAGGCTTTCCAACCTGAGGAAACGACACCGGGGGAGCCTTCACCCCCCGAAGGGGCGACTGCCAGAGCGGTGCCTCCCGCCCACTCCCCGGGGGAATGGACTGGGCCTGCTGCACCACGGAAAGGGCTTCTGCCATGGCGAGGCTACAAGAAGCGGAAGCCCTCTCCTCTGCAGTCCTTACAGAACCGGGAGGGGACCTGGAAGAAAGGCAGAGAGACCCTGGCTTGGCCAGACAAGTGCGCACCTGTCCCCCGGAAGTCGGCGGAGCTCATCCAACTTTCCACATGCGCAGTTTCAGGACACAATGATCCATTGAGAAACAGGCATCGCACGAATCCATGTCATGAAGCGGGCCAAGGGACGTAAGACAACGATCATGCTGGTCTGTAACGGAGTACTTGCACGGGCCCCGACGCATAGGGGGCCACCCTGCTTTCAGTGACTTTTTGCCCTCCGACCTAGACATGCTCGACAGAAAAACAATGCAAAACACAGACTTGGCGTCGCTGAAAATAATAAAGGAACAGTCTTACCAGACAGCGGCATCAAGTAGGGCGAAACGGAACCAGCAGGAATAACTCTGCGTTGAAGGACACTGCAAGAGCTCCTCTCAAAGATCTACTGTTACGGTAAGTTCTTACGTAACTGTACTGTCTTACTTTGAAAGGGAGCTCTTGCAGCAGGTAACACCATTAGGACTGAGTCCCATGCAGTATAAGACGTGACCCAGGTCAGAAGGGTGGCGGACTAGGGAAATAGTGTCCTTCACACTCCTTAAGACAGTATTTCCTGGAGGACCACAAGGCCAAAACCTGCTCTCCTTTTGGAAGCAATGTTCAGACTGTAGTGTCTAATGAAGGTGTGGACCGAATTCCAAGTAGCAGCTGCACAGAGATCCACTGCATAAACATATCTGAGGGACGCAAAGGAGGTTGCGACATCTCTGGTGAAATGACCCTTGACCGGTCCCAGCAAGGGTTTGTTGTACTTTTGGTAACAGAATGCAATGCAATTGACCATTTGGCCAATGTCTGCTTGGTCACTGGAGCACCTAACATTCTCTGGACGAAGGAGACAAACAACTGGTCTGTCTTTCTAGATGAACGAGTATGGTCTATATAGAAATGAAGGATTCTATGTACATTGAAAGTATGTAACAAGGCCTCCCCTTTGTTCGAGTTCTCTGGATAGTAACTGGTAGTTGAATGTCCTGATTTAAAGTGAATTTGGACACAACTTTTGGAAGGAACTTAGGATTTGTACGTAGGCCAGCTCTGTCCCTGTGGAAAATAAGATAAGGTTCTTTACACATCAAAGCCTATAGCTCGGAAATCCTTCGAGCGGAAGTTATGGCAACTAAAAATAACGCTTTCCAGGAGAGAAAGCATAGCTTGCAGCTTGTGGCTGGCTCAAGGGGAGGCAACACAAGTTTATCCAACATAAAAAGAAGATCCCATGGAGGGGCAGGGTCCCTCCTGGAAGGTTTGATGTGCAAGTACCCCATGAGAAGGTCTTGTACAAATCCAATTGTGCCAGAGTTTTCCCATCCACCGGTGCATGGTAAGCTGACAGCGCGGAAAGATGCACCTTATTGGATGAACAGCAGAGTCCCGTCTGATACGGAAAGAAGGTACTTCAGCACAGATTCCACCAGACAGTGAAAAGGGTCCAAGGAACAGGGGGATGTCCATAAGCAGAAACGCTTCCGTTTCATGGCGTATGTTGCTGTGGTTGAGGACTTTCTTGCTGCCACGAGAACCTCTGCCACTCTGGCGGACACTCCAAATCTGCCCCCGATTAGGTCTGCAGGAGCCATGCATGCAGATGCAGAGACTGAAGATTTGATGTACTAGGGTTCCCTGCTCCTGGGAGAGCAAGCAAGTGGACAGGGGTAATGGGACCGGTGGTTCCGATGTCAATTGCTGGAGCAACGGAAGCCAGATCTGACCAAGAGAGAAGGGCACTATGAGAATCATATGTGCGCTCTCTGCCTGCATCTGGAGTAGAACTCTCTGGAGGAGCGGAAAAGGAGAGAAGGCATACAGGAACCTACCTGTCCAAGAGAGGGACAATGCGTCATGCCAGAAATCACCAGGCCCTGGCTCTAGCGAGCAGAAATTTAGCAGTCTGGCGTTGTGTAGGGATGCAAAGGGGTCCAGTTCTGGCCGACCCCACTTTTCGAAGAGGTCGTCTATGATCTCTTGCAGTAGCACCCATTCATGGCTCTGAGACACAGAGCGGCTCAGGCCGTCTGCGAGGACATTGTGAATCCCTGGAACATGAACTGCTGTTATTTCCAGGTTGTGATCCACTACCAAACTCTCATGGCCTCTCTGCGCAGGAGGTAAGAATGTGTGCCCCCTTGCTTGTTGAGATAGAAGACTATTGAAGTGTTGTCTGACTGGACTAACAGGAGACCTGGCATGAGCGCTGACTGGAAGGCCTGCAGGGCATACAGGACAGCCCTCATTTCCAGCACATTTATGTGGAGATTGCATTCCATGGAGGTCCAAGTGTCCCTTGTTTGGCGGGATGCCAGATGCTCCCCCCAGTCCAGCCCCGAGGCATCCGTAGTTAGAATCTGCCGAGGACTGGGGAATTGAAAGGGAACCCCGCTATCCAGCCGAGAAGGGGTGATCCACCATTCCAGAGTATGATATACCGCTTTGGAGATCCTGACCAGTTGGTCAAGATTGTCCATGCGTTGGTCCCATTGAACCCTGAGGTCCCACTGCAGGACCCTCATGTGCAGACGGGCTCGGGGAACCGTGGTTAATGGCCACGGCCATGACGCCTAAAAGCTGCAGCACCACTCTGGCCGGTATCAGATTGTAGAGATGACCTTCTAAGCAATCGCCCTTAAGTTGTCTGCTTGGTCCGGAGGGAGAAAGGCTCTTCCCTGGACGGTGTCCAAGACCGCTCCTATATACTGCAGCCTTTGGGTAGGCCAGGGGAATGACTTGGAGAGGTTCAGAGTGACCCCCAACTCTTGGAACAGATGAAACGTCTCCTCTGTTGGACAACAAAGCTTTTCTTCCATAGGGGCTGTAAGAAGCCACTCGTCCAGGTAGGGGTAAACATAATGACCCCTCCTCCTGAGAGCTGCTGCCACCACTGCTAGGCACTTGGTAAAAACCCTTGGTGCTGACGAAAGGCCAAATGGCAGCATTCTGCACTAATAGTGTTCTCCCTGGAAGGTGAAGCGTAGATGCCTTCTGTGGGACGGCAGGATCTTTATGTGCATGTAGGCATCCTGCATGTCCAGGGAGCACAGCCAATCCTCTTGGTGGATCATGGGCAGCAGACCAGGCAGAGTCACCATCCTGAACATTTTGTATTTGATAAAGTTGTTCAGCTGGCTTAGATCTAGGATAGGACGGAGGTCCCCTGTCTTCTTCGGCACAAAGAAGAAAAGGTAGTATCCTCTTCCTCTGTGACCTGGGGGCACTGCCTGAAATTGCTTTTCCAAAAGGGCATGAATTTCTGCTTTTATGAGAGCCACACAGGATGGTGAGCAGTGGGTGGGGACAGGTGGGTTGTCCAGTGGGATCTGTGTGAACTACAGGATGTACCCTCTTTCTATTATCTGGAGGACCCACTGACCCGTGGTAATACTGGACCAACAGCTGAGGTAAAGAGAGAATCTTCTACACCTACTGCCTCCCCCTGAAACTCCGCCGGAGGTGGGGGAGCAAGCAGGGAGTCGTGCAGAGGCGGAGGGGGTAGGCAGGGGAGCTCTGGCATTTTTTTGCACTTTTGGGTGCCTGAAAGCAGGGGAGGGCCTCCTTCTCTTGAAACTCCCTTTTGGTTGCTGACGCCTTCCCTGTTGGCCCTGGTTTTTGCAAAAGGGGCAGCGTCTGGTAGTTGTTGGTTCCGATTTATACATTCTGTGAACGTCAAAAACCGCCTTGCCAGATCCTGTAGCCCAATGATCAGTTTCTCGGCGTCTGGACCAAAGAGAACTGACCCCTGAAAGGGTGCATCTAGGATTACGTCCTGCAGGTCCTGCCGGAATCCAGAGACCCGTAGCCAGGCGTGGCGTCTCATACACACCCGTGATAGCTGCCCTGGCGGCCGTACCTGCCAAATCGTAAGAGCTTCTTAAAACATGCTTGCCAACGACAATGCCGGATTCAATGACTTGCTGTCAGAATCAGGCTGAGCCTTGGCTAAATCCAAGGCCTTATTCCACAAAGTATTTTGGTACATCACCACGTGTGCCAAAAAATTAAGTAACCTGACTGTGCAGGTAGCTGAGGAGTACACTTTTTTTGCCCAATCTGGTCCAGTTTCTTGGATTCTGAATCCAGTGGCTGGGAGCTCGTATGCTTTGGCTGCTGTACCCTGCCATGAATGGCCGTCAGCACCATGGGGTCTGCCTCTGTTTGCTCACTCAGATGAAGCTCTCTTTTTGGTGTCCTGTATAGGTGGTCTACCTTCCTGGAGACAGTCAAAGTGGTGGAAGGGTGCTTCCAGGCCTGTTTTGTGACATTCTGGAATGGCTTCACTAGTGGAGGGATGACCAATGGTTTTGGATCGGTTGCCCCTAAGACCTTTGACAGGCGACGGAGTTCCGGGTCATGTTCCTCCCTGTCCCACTGGTTAAGATACTGGATGTGCCACATCACATCCAAAAAAGAAGCGTCATCTGGGGGAGACCTGCGAGAGTCCCTCTTATGGTCCGGAAAGGGTAGAAGCAGCTCATCCTTGGAAGAGTAGGAGGAGGAGGAGGAGGAGGAAGAGTCCCCTGCATCATCATCCGAGGACGATTGTGGATGTACCTTGGATGAAGGTATGGATGACTGGCGTCGACAATGGCCATTAGGCGCTGGAGACCCCCAGTCGTCGTCTCCCAATGACAGGCAGTCAGGCAAAGGAGGCAGTCTCAGGTCTCTGGGGCGAGGGCTTCCTGGATGGAGCCGGAAGCAGGAGACCTCTACAGCTGGGGGGACTGCTCTCATGGCCTCAGCAGCAAATCCCCTTTTATGGTATTCCACCATGAATTGAACAAAACCCATACCTCTGCTAACGGGACTACAGGCTGTGCTGGCGGCGGGGTATGAGCATTCGGGGCCCCTGGTGATAGCCCTTGCGTTCGTCCAGTCCGCCGGCTCTTTGCCATTAGGAGTTGGGACCGGTGGCACTGTTACTTCTGGTGGAGGTCAGGCGTCCGGCTCCTTGGGAGGAGGCAGGGATGAAGGATTCGAACTTTGTTCAAGAGGCCCAAGCATATGGTCCTCCGGGTGTGTGGCCTATCGCATATTCAAACATCTGGTCCTTCGGAGCAGATGGCAGTTTAGGAGGGGGCATCTGGTCTGGTTCTGATGCTGAATCAGAAGGCCCTGTGGACTGGCGCTCTTCTGAAACGGTCAACACTTTGTCACGACGCGGCGGGTGCTTCTGATGGTGTCACCTGACCCCTTTGACCTGTCGGATAACGCAGAGGCTTTGCCGGTGGTAGACAACAACTTGCCGCCTGAAGAAGATGCCTGTCCGTCTGATTTAGAGCCTAGCGACTGCTTGTGGGGCCTTAAAGCAGGGACACAGCGGCGAACGAATGCCCATCCTCTGAAGACTCCTTGCCGTGTATATGGGAAGAGGTGGGAGTCTTCTTCACGGAAACCTGGAGCAAAGTCAAACGGCCGGGGGGAAGGCAGATTCCGACCTACCGCCAGAAGACGTGGAGGTCTTGTGGGGGGACCTGGGGTGGGATTCTGAACTGACTCGGTCCTTGTCCTTCTGATGGTGCTTCCAGCAGATTTCTTCTCTCAGAGGTAGAAATCCCAGGCTGAGGAAGAAGAACTATTTCCCGAATGGGTCCTCTGCATAGCGGCCACTTGTTGTTCCAGGAGGTATGCTTTTAATGTCTTGAGGCAGAGGATTCTAGTCTTCTTATTAAACTTCTGGCAATGCGGGCAGTTGTCCAGCTTGTGGCCCAGGCCTACATAGATAAGGCAGGCTGCATGGCCATCTGTAGCTAGGATCCGCTTGCCACGCACGTACTTACTTCTGCCGCTGTGTAGAGGAAGAAGACATGCACAAAATAAGAAATATGTCAAGGAGAAAAAACGCTAACGAACGGTACTGCGCAAAGCGCAAAAATGGCGGTTGACAGAGAGGCGCATTCGTGGAGTCAATACTAGTGGGTCGACTGTGTGAAAAGAACTGAGGTGGTGCTGGGGGACCACCCCCTTTATACCATGCAGGACGTCGGGGCGGGGTTGACATCAGTGGGTGGCCCCCGCCTTGGACTGCTAGCTAAAAAAATTTCCTTGGGGTCCTAGTGCCTGGCAGCATAGTCCTAATGGTGTTACCTGCTGCAAGAGCCCCCTCTTGAAGTAAGATCAAATGATCCCAAATAAGGAAGCCTTGCAGAACACGGAGACCAAAGCATGCATATCTATGAGAGACGATGCCTAGACTGTAATGTTCAGTAAATGTATGAACAGAACTCCAAGTGGCGGCAGCAGCACAAATGTCAGCAGTGGACACATTCTGGAAACAAGCCACTGAAGTAGCCATCCCCGAGCATGGATAAGACTGGGAAGCTGCCTACCACACTTCTGGTAATAAAATGTGATACAACTTCCCAGCTGTTTGCATAGGCCCATCTGGGGAAAAAAAAATTGGGGAGCCCAACATCCTGGGGGCAAAAGCTGCAAACTGTTGAGGATTTTCTGCAATCCTTTATATGCTCCAAATACCAACATAGAGTCCTTCAGATGTCCAATGTGTGTAAACGACGTTCTCCACTATCTGTGGGAGATGAAAAATAAACATGAAGGTCAGTCTAATTTAGTGTTGTTTCAGACACTACCTTCAGAAAGAAATGAGGATTAGTGTGTAATGTAACCCTATTCTTGTGAAAAATAAAAAAGGAAGTGGAAGACTAGGTTTGCTAGCCAAGGCACCTGGCTTCACCTGAGCTATTTTCTTCTAGGTTGCATGAAAGGACAGAGCAAATAACCTTACCAGAGCAACAGTAAGGATTAAGGCTTATTTTGGCTAGGCAGGTTTACTGTGTGTTATTTTTATTTTGTACTCACAGGGATTGTTACTGTTTGTTGCTAACATTTTATTGCTTTATTTTTCTCTAATTCAAATTGTTGTTGCTGGGTATACATTCTGCTGCATTATTACAAGGTGTGTTTACAGATTACTGCTGTAATCTTCTGATTCAAATTGTCTTTTGCAAAGTATATCTTCTGTTACTGCTTTATTTTTCTCTGTAGCAAAGTGTTTCTTATGGGGTATATTTTCTGTGAAATTATTACAGGTGGTGATTTACAGGTTTCACAGTTTTATCTGTCATTAGGATAAACCTTCAGGGCTACTGCATTTGTTGCTGGCTGATTGTTTCTGCTCTTACCTCGTTTCTTTCGTCGGTGGTTGTTCTTTTTCAGCAGGGTAAGGGCCAAGCCACCCACCCCCATCACCAACCACCCCACACTACATTCCTTTTATAGGGAAGCACAGTCGTGACATTTTCTGTAGCAAAGCAGGAAGGGGCAGATCAGAGGGGTATCTACACAGTGACCTCATTTACAGGGGCACTAGTAATTTAACTTGTTATAATAAGTTATACAAAGACAAACAAGCAAAACACAAAATCAAACTTTTGCTTTCATTCTTTTCCAACTAATTACTCTGACCAGGTTATAAACCCAGCAACTTACCTGGAATGGATATCATTAATTGCAGGTACTGTGGAGCACTTTCCAGAAAAGCAGTTTTACAGGACTTAGGACACTGTCGTACATGCTGGGCCACTGGAGATCCAAGGGCTCAGCTCCAGGCAGCATGGGCAGAGATTGCGCTCCTCAAATTACATATTCAACAGAATATGTACTGGAAGAACCGCCCGCCATTTCCCCAACATCCAACAGAAGCACCTCAACCGCAGAGGGTAGTTGTTCCGGGAGGTTGGCAGGTGGTTAGGAGGGGCAAATCGGTTGCCCCATCACTCAGTGCTCTCCAACATATCACCTCCACAAACCATATAAAAACTACAAACACGTATCTGCCTCTAACTCCGAAATCAAGCTAAGGGGCAGAGGACACTGCAGCACAGGATCTAGCAGAACAAAACGCACCCAAAACAGGAACCAAAACAAAAAAAGCAAAAAGGAAATAAAAAAAAAAAAAAAAAAAAAACTTCTGATCATAGGAGACTCCATGATTCGGGGAGTTGATGCGCATCTCCAGCCAGGGGTAATGGTCAGATGTCTCCCAGGTACATCAGCGTGGAGAGACACTGACCACATTGCTAAAATTGTTCAGGAAACAAGAGAAAACATTGATGTCCTGGTACACATAGGGACTAACGATCTCGCCAGTCGGTCAGTTGTGGAGACCAAGGAACACCTAACAAGGCTGGGGGACTAACCATCATCCATTTCATCCGGCATCTCCTTCTCTGAGATCCTGCCAGTCTGGGAGAGGGGGGACAGATGGACGGATGGTCAGAGAAGGGGAGATAGTGGAGCTAAACATGTGGCTCAAGGACTGGTGCCAGGAAAAAGGACACAAATTTGCAGGGAACTGGCAACAGTTTTGGGAACGAAAGTTCTTTAAATTTGATGGACTGCATCTGACTAAGGAGGGAGTCAGTGCACTGGGGCAGAAGTTTGTCTTTGCAGAATATTTAAACTAGCCAATGGTGAGAGGGGTGCGCCACCCGAAACATCTAATGGAAAGAACACCCCCTTCCCCTCAGCTAGTGGTCAAACAGGAGTTCAGCATGTTTGTAGTTCATTTGCATCACCAGGTAAAGAAAAAAGTCTGGCTCCCCATGCGATGCACAGGGGAAACGCAGGACCTCGCCCAACAACTAACACACCGAAATCTGACCAATGGAAAATCATGTACACAAATGTTTGCAGCCTGGGAAACAAGATCCCAGACCTGCAGGCCATAATGACAGTGGCTAAACTGGACATAGTAGCCATTAGCGAGACATGGTTTACCATTAACCACACTTGGGAGACTTCAGTACCTGGCTATGTATTGTTCAGAAGAGACTGAGGTGCAAAAAAGAAAAAGGGGGGGGTGGAGTGGCCCTTTATGTCAATGAAAATATCAAAGCTACAGAAATTCAGAATACACATAAGGAGCTAGAAAAACTGTGGGTCACCCTGGAAACAGGAAATGGGACAGTCATATGAACTGGGATTGTGTACAGGCCTCCAGACCACGAGGAGGACATAGACACGTTACTGTTAGAAGATACACAAAATATGACAGCTAAAGGGAAGGTTCCGATAATGGGAGACTTCAACATGCCAGATACAGATTGGTCAATACCAGCAGGGACATCTGCCAGAACTAGACACATGGTGGATTCCCTGCAGGGGGAGGGCCTCAAACAACTGGTACAACAACCCACAAGAGACAGGGCTATCCTAGATCTAGTACCGACTAACAGGGAAAGGATCATAGATCTCCAGGTAGAAGGTCACCTGGGGGCCAGTGACCATCACATGGTATGGTTCAATTTAGCCACTAGAACAAAATCATCCCACTCCAAGGCAAAAATATGGGACTTCAGAGGAGCGAACTTTAATAAGATGGCCAGAGTTAAGCTAGCCCTGGCAAAAAGAAATACAGGTAAGGGGGTACAGGCAAAGTGGGCAAGCATTAAAGATGCAATACTTGAAGCAACATCCCACTGTGTTACTGAGAAAAGGAAGTGCAAAAGAAGGAGGAAACCACTTTGGTTCTCAAACACAACAGCAGAAAAGGTCAGAGCCAAAAGGCTGGCCTTCAGGAAATATAACGGAACGCAGTAGGATGAAGATAGGGAAGCATACCAAACTTCTCTAAGGGAAGCAGGAAAGGCAGTAAGGCAAGCAAAGGCCCAAACCGAGGAAACACTAGCACGAACAGTAAAAGAAGGTGACAAGACTTTCTATAGATATATTAGTGAAAGGAGAAAGTCCAGAGGGGGTATTGCTAAGATCAAAGGGATAAGGGGGCATGCGAGGAGGAGGACCATGAAAGAGCATCTATCCTAAATTGATACTTCTGCTCAGTATTTACTGAAGAGAAGGCAGGGCAGGGCCCACAACTCTGCACGATGGATACAGGCGGGAGAGAGGTGTGCACTAGTCCCTTCACAAAAGAAAGGGTCCTACAAGAGCTCGATAAGCTCAGGGTGGACAAGGCAATGGGACCTGATGGCATTCATCCCAGGGTACTAAAGGAGCCAAGGGTGGAACTAGCAGAGCCATTAGCAGAACTGTTTAGTGAGTCTCTGAGCACAGGAGAGGTCCCAGAAGAATGGAGAGAACGCTCATGTGATCTCGCTCCACAGGAGTGGTGGCAGGGAACTACAGACCAGTCAGTCTAACCTCAGTAGTGGGCAAGATTATGGAGACACTCCCTAAGGAAAGGATAGTGCAACACCTGGAATCCATAGGAGCACAAGATCCAAGACAGCATGGGTTTACAAAAGGAAGGTCCTGTCCAACTAATCTTATAGATTTCTTTGACTGGGTAACCAGAGTGGTGGACCAAGGGGGGAGCAGCTGATGTTGCCTACCTTGACTTCAGCAAAGCTTTCGATACTGTTCCACATAGAAGATTGATTAATAAGCTGGGAAGGCTCGAGGTGGGTTAGACGTTGGTCAACTGGGTGGCAAACTGGTTGACTGGCAGAAAAGAAGAGAGAGTGGTGGTAAACGGTATACTGTCAGAAAAGATGCAAGTCACAAGTGGGGTACCTCAGGGATCAGTCCTGGGGCCAGTTCTCTTCAATATCTTCATCAGTGACATTGCAGATGGACTGGAGGGTAAGGTTTGTCTGTTTGCAGTTGACACCAAGATCTGCAACAGAGTAGATGATCCGGATGGGGTGGGCAGAATGAGAAGAGATCTGGATAAACTAGCAAAATGGTCGGAAAAGTGGCAACTGGGGTTTAACACAAAGAAGTGCAAGATCATGCACACAGGGAAGAGAAACCCTGAAGCCACCTATAGGCTGGGAGGGGAGTTGCTGGCAGTCAATGGAAGAAAGAGACTTGGGCGTCATCACCGATGACCTGAAATCACCCAAGCAGACCTCTAAAGCAGTAGGTAAGGCTAGCGGGATGTTGGGGTATATTAGTAGGGGTACCACAAGTCAGAAGGAGGATGTAATAATCCCTCTTTATAAGAGGCTGGTTAGGCCCCATCTGGAGTACTGCGTGCAGTCCTGGAGGCCACACCTTCTCAAGGACATTAACCAAATTGAGGCAATCCAGAGAAGGGCAACCAAAATGGTGCAGGGACTGCATCAGAAAACTTAAGAGGACAGATTAAGTGAACTCAATATGTATATCCTAGAGCAAAAGGAGGGAGAGAGGTGATATGATTGAAACATTCAAACACCTTAAGGGCATTAACAAGTTGAAAGAGTAACATATTTCAATACAAGAAAAACAAGAGGACACAGCATGAGATTAGAGAGAGGCTGATTAAGAGGTAATGTGAGAAAGTTCTTTTTCACAGAAAGGGCAGTGGATGCATGGAACGGCCTATCTCAGGAAGTGGTGGATATGAATACAGTGCAATGCTTCAAACAGGCATGGGATAGGCAGAAGGGAGCAATACAGATGAGTATGAATAGATAGGCCATTGACAGAGCAAAGGCCTATGGCACATTCATAAGGTAGAAAAAGAAATGGGCAGACTGGATGGGCCTTGTGGTCCTTTTCTGCCATCAGCTCCTATGTTTCTATGAGGGTCTGCAACCAGAGCCTGTAATTCTGAAATGCATCTAGCAGACATCATAGCCACCAAGAACAGTGTTTTCTAAGAGAAGAAACACAGCTCACAAACAGTAGCAGGCTCGAAGGGAGGTGCAGTCAGGGTCTTTAGGATCAGATTAAAAGCTCCACAACGGAACCAGATCTCAGACCCAAGTGTGCAACAGTATAACACCTCTTAGGAATCTATGGGAAACCTCCATCGGGACCACTGTCTTGCCCTCCGAGAGGACATAAAATGATAACACTGTGGCCAGGTGACCCTTAACAGAGGAATAACCCAGTCCTGAGTCCTTAAGGGTCAAGAGGTAGTAGTCCAGTACTTTAGGAACTGGACATGTAAAAGGGATCCAGGGTAAACCCAGTACACCAGAGTGTAAAACATTTCTATTTTTGAGAGTAGGTGTTCCATGTAGACTGCTTTCTAACCACCAGCAGAACATCAGCAATCACCGGGGAAACCCCGCAGCAGGACAGCTCTATGTCCTCAGCAGCCAGGTGCAGAGGTGCAGGGATCAAAGATACGGGTGCATCAGAGCACCCTACTCCTGTGTCAGAAGTCCCATTCACAGGGGGAGCGGGAATAGAGGTTCCACTGCCAGTTGCTGGAGTACAGGTAACCAAATTTGCCTGGGTCAGTCAAGTGCCACCAGAATCAAGCTGGCTGGTTTGGCCCATAGCTTGATCGGAACCCTCTGCATTACAGGAAATGGGGAAAGGCATACAGAAACCTCACTTTCCAGAGAGGGATAATGCATTTCGCCAGAAAACTCCACACCCTGAATCGAGTGAGCAGAAACACAGCAATTTTGCATTGTATGGAGATGCAAACAGGTCTATGTCAAGTTGACCCCATTTCTTGAAAAGGTCATCCACAACGGAGTCCGAGAGTTCCCATTCGTGGTACATCGCATGAGACCGACTGAGGAGATCTGCCAGTGTTTTCTGGGTACCGTGTAGACTGATAGCCCATTATACAGACTATCAATCAGCAAACTCCTGTAAGAAGGCAGAGTTCCCGTCCAAGGAGATTGCTGTGGCAACTAACAGACCGGCTCAGCTCTTTCGCACGGTCGAGTCGATAGGTTGTGCAATCCAACCATTCTTCAGTCCGGGGGAGCTTTTTCACAATTAACATGTGACGAGTTTGTTCAGTTCTTTGCCGATAAGATTGCCTCCATCAGATTGGAAATTCAATCAGCGCCCTCAAACGGGCCTTGTAGTAACGGGCTTGAGGTCACAAGCAGTCAGTTTGTCTGGTCCGACTCTGACCAGCTGCCTGTCGTGGATGTAGTGAAGGTTGTCCAGGGATTGCAGTCAACCTGCTGTAGTTTGGATTCAGGACCAACGCGCCTCCTAGTGGGGTGCATTGATGTTATCGGCCCGGTCCTAGCCAGGATAGTCCGATGTTCACTAGTGACAGGGGTCTTTCCAGAGCCCTTGAAGGAAGCGGTTGTAAGGCCGCTTCTGAAAAAACCTTCACTAGATCTGGACTGCCTGGGAAACTACAGACCTGTCTCTAACTTGCCCTTTGTGGGTAAGGTTATTGAGAAGGTGGTGGCTATTTAACGGCTCACAGCATCTACGATCCTCTCCAGTCGGGTTTCAAGAAAAGGCATAGTACTGAGATTGCCCTTGTTCAGATGCTTAATTATCTCCTAATGGCGAAGGATCAAGGGAGGTAAAATCGATTTGAGTACTGACCCAAGACATTTCTGGAACGTAGTTGAACAATTAACTAAACCGGGAAGGAAATCCCATGAGGAAATAACAAGGTTAAAGAATGGGGTTACCCTTGTTGATAATCCGAAAGATATTTCAAAAGTACTAAATTATTATTTTTTTTATTATATAGACTTTCCTAATTGTAAGATTCCTTACAAGCAAGAAATTGAACATCAAAAAACTATTCCTTTACAAGATGGACTGCCCCCTTTAGATTTAAGATTCTTACAACCACTACTGTTATAAAGTACTACAAAAAATAAGTATTCACAAGGCTTCTGGCATTGATGTTCTTGAGGGTAAGTTGGTAGCCTATCATATAGCACCAGTTATTACTTACTTATTCAAATGGAGCCTTCAGATTAGTTATTTTCCTTCATCTCGGAAAGAAAGTAGAGTAAAACTGATTCAATGGGGGGGAAGAGTGTGGTAGAAGGTAATAACTATAGGCCTATAGCCTTGTTGCCTCTTATCAAAATGCTTGGAGAAACGCATTTCTGTTCAGGTCACGGATTACTTAAATAAATATAGCCTTCTAACCCCAAATAAATCCGGTTTTAGAAAGGATTAATTCACTACCACAGCCATTTTAGAGTTTAACGACCTGTTAAAACAGGCCACTGGGAAATAACATGAAGACAGCGGTGATTTTGTAGACCTTTAGAAGGCCTTTGACCTGGTGGACCACCCTTATTGATCGAGAGACTGTAAGGGTTAGGTATCAGAGATGGCCCTCTTGACTGGTTAAAATCCTATCCGAGTAATCACTCCCAGTTGGTGGAGATTCAAGGTTATTCATCTGAGAGAGGAGGGTCACCAGAGGCGTTCTTTAAGGATCGATTCTGGGACCTCTTCCGTTTATATTTATAAATGATCTTCCACTAGAGGCTGAGCATAAAGAAATCTGGTTATATGCAGACGATATGGTAACTGTTGCATCTGGCCACTTTGATGATGAGTTGCAATCAAATCTGCAGTCTGACTTTTTAAAGATAAAGGGGTGGTTCACCAGGTCAAGGCTGATTATGAACTCAAACAAAACAAAATGCACAAAATCCTTATAAAAAAAAAAAAAAAAAGATACTTCTCCTAAATTACAAATTTACACAATGATTTTAACCAAACTGGAACGGGTCATGGACTATAATTACTTGGGAGTGACCTTTGACGAACAGATGTCTTTTTCTCAACATATCACAGCCTTAATAAAAAAGTGAATAAAAGGGTGGAGGCCTTAAGGAGAACTACAGAATGTTTAACACTAACAGTCAGGAAGAAGTCAGCTGAACAGTTAATTAATCCAGTGCTAAGATATGGTGAACTGATACATAGAATAGCCAATAAAACACTCTTGGCCATGTTGGATAAGAAATGGAAATTTACGTACCTACCGTAATTCTGATCTTTCTGTGTATCTTCACCATTCATTACCTTTGGGTACTTGGCCGAGGTCATGACCCCGAGGGAGCTTTTTTTTTTTGGATGGGCAGATTTGATGCACCATCAGCGCCACCCAAGGCCGACGCACTACGTGGCCCTCGCGGGTTAACAGTTAGACTTTGTCGATTCCGCCCTCCCGACAGTTCTGAGTCGCCGTAGAGGTGAGAAAAAGGGTTGGGAGGGTAGGACAAGGAAGTCCAAGGGACAGACAAAGGAAAAGATATATAAAACTAAAAGGAAAAATAAACGACAGAGGACAGATCAAGTTTTAAGACTATGGGGATTGGGTAGGGGCCCCAATCTCTGGAAGTAGAATAGGAGGAGGGAGGGTTAAGGATTTTTAGAAGTAAGAGTGAGAGGGGGGTAAAAACAGGAGAAACATACCCTGTAATCTTGACCTGTCTCCAGTTTGTATAGGAACTGCGAAGGAGTAGCCAAGAGGCTAACTGCCAGAATTCAAGGCAAAGAATCACTGGCAGTAACTCCCACACAGCAGAATTGGCTATTCTGGAAGAAAAGACAGGATACAGGGATATCTCCCCCCTCTCAAAAGGAGATTTTGGTGTAAGAAACCTAGTTTCTTAAATTAATTGAGGTTATATCCACGGGACAAGGAAATCAAAGGATTGACGGGGAGAAGGAAAGAAAGGAGGGCAACTGCCAACCCCCATCCCACAGGGGTGGAGCCGAAGCACTACAGGAGGAGTGCCCCCCCATCCTGACCACTCTGCCCCTAAAGAAAATTATCCCCCTATGAGCCCCCGTTTACCCTACTCCTAACAGAAAAGGGGGGGGGTAAGGTTGGGCACAGAGAGGGAGGGAGACCCAGAGACCGAGGCCCCAGGGGGATGGAGGGTAGGACCGTGATGAATGGTAAAGATAAACAGAAAGATCAGAATTATGGTAGGTACATAATTTCCATATCTTATCTTTGTCAATCTTCACCATTCATCACCTTTGGGTGAGTGCTGACCCCCCCACCCAAAGGTGGCTTTTAACCCCAAGGGGCTGAGTACCTTAGCTCTCAGTGGGTGACACACTAAGAGGGAGAACCTTCACAGGTCTGGAGAGGCCCAAGAGTGGGGAGAGTGAGACGGGGACCCCCCCGGAGGGGATAGGAAGTTGCCGAGATAGACGCCGCCTCACTCTACAGGAGAAGAAATAGGTTCTCTGGTGGGTGGAGTTAATCACTCTATGCCAGGCCAGGGGTCACAACCGGGAAAGACCGGGCCCTGCCATCCGCCTAGTGCAGACTGCTGTTCCTATGACCCTGGTAGCTACCTCACTGGCATCATATGATGCCCTTGCTTGGTGCCTTGCTAGCTCCAGGACATGCGCAGAGAGTGCAATGGCTTGTCTGGTTTGCTCCGTGTCAGGCATGGAGGCTAGGAGCTGACCCGGCCTGGACCACAGGAACCTATCATAGGTTGCATAGTGGGCTTGATGTGCTGCAATAGAGAGCAGCAACTGTGCCGAGTAGAACATCCTCCTCCCCCAGATGTCAAAATCCGAGGAATCTTGATCTGAGGGCCGGTCATGGTGAGAGGCGCGAAGCCCATCAGGAGTGTTCAGTTGTGTCAATTCCGACTAAGGATGAGGCACGGAACCTGAAGACTCCGGGGGGGGGGGCGCACAATACTGCTGGCAGAGATTCCTAGGGGCAGGAACTCCAGAAAAGGGTCTCTGCCAGGAATGCAATGACTCCTCCCAAAAGGGAGCAGGCCAGAGGGGCACCACAAGGGTGTCCTCACTGAAATCGCCTAGAAAGGCGTGCGCAGAGTGCTCTGGATTGTGTTTAGTGGGAGGGGAAATGTGCAGGTCCTCCAACATCCTCACGAAGAATCGCTGAAACTCAGCGAGATCAGCAGCTGGAGAGATGTGGACAGACTGATCCTCTCCCCCAGAAGAGGGGGATGAAGAGTCAAAGGACCTCTAAGGTTCAGAAGCTGGCTGCTCGGGGGGAGGCTGAAAAACTTGTCTGTCCATAGCCCTAAAGTAAGAGGGAAACTGAGCAGCCAGAGCTCTGAACTGCTCCCAGGAGAGAGGCCCGCTAGGACCACGAATGCCTGGGACAGCAGGAGAATGTGGCAGAGGAATGGTGTTAGAACAGACAACAGGAATTGGCTGACCTTCGCCTGGGCTAGGGAGCGCACCAGGAGCTCCAGAAAACTCCACAGCCAACAGCTGATCAACCAAACTGGAACTGCCTAGGCTGCGCCCTGAAGAATCCCCCGTGAGGTGACCAGGGCTGTGTAGGTCCAGAAGGATGGACCCCCACCTCCAAAGAATGAAGCCCTCTAGAGGAAACCGAAAGGGAAGGGCAGAGATCCACACTACGGCTACTAGAGCCGGGGTTCAGGAAAAACCCGCTGACAGACCCCATGCCCCTCGACTGCTCTGAATCAGAGAGTGCCCTCCTCCGCAAGAGAGCCAGCCTAGGCAGCTGGCAGCCCTTGTTGACCAACGAAGGGGCTATCCAGGGAGCAGCACCCTCCCCTACTGTGGGTGCTCTGATCGGCCCCAAAGTTGGGCGATCCAGGCACACCACCTGAGGGGGTACCACCACTAAGGGGTCAGAGAACCCTCCGAGGCCAGCCTGCAGAGCAATGGAGGCATGTACCACTGCCTGCTGGTCAGCACCCCTGACCCTGGCCCTGGCAGTCACTGTTCGCTCCTCAGAGGGGGTGCTGGCTCCAGCCTGTCGAGGACACTACCTGGGTGACCACGTGAGCAGCCAACTCCAGAGAGCCAGACTGTCTGTCTGACTCAGAGTCCGACTCCTCCGAGGAAGAGGTGGAGACCGAAGTCCTGTGCCAAACAGTGTGTGGACACGCGCTCCCATCCAGACTGAAAGGGGCACCAGAGCCAGAGACTGTACCAGAGTCGGTGACTACGTTCCCCGCCGCAGCGTGAACAATGCTGGAAGAGGACACGGCTCCAACAAGGGCAGCAGCCTTGGAGCCGGAGCCTGTCACAGCGTCAAGACCGAAATGCCGCCAACGGTTCTGACCATGCTCTCGGCGACCCCCACGGTGCCGTGCCCATGCTCGGAGCTGAGAAAGGCTCCAGAACTGGACACGGCACCGTGCAAACAGCGCCAGGGAGAGAAACAGTCAGGGATGGCACCGTAGAGCCTCCCACGGAGCCGCTAGCACCATCAGTGCTGCGAACGGCGCCGACAGTAGCAACGGCACCGAGCGGCAGACCGGCGCCGAGGACAGTGCCAATCCAGGCCTTCCGAGCCGTGGGTACGATACCAGGGGAGCCTTCGCCCCTGCAGGGTAAACAAACTGGGCCTCTTGCACCACGAAGGGGCCTCTGCCATGGCTAGGCTACAAGAGGCAGAGGCCCCCTCCTCGTCAGTCCATATAGAACCGGGAGAGGATTCGGAGGATAGGCCGAGAGAACGCGGCTTGGCCCGACGAGTGCACACTCGTCCCCCAAAAGTTGGCGGAGCTTGCCCCACTTTCCACGTGTGCTACGTGATGACCCAGCAGTCTATTGAGAAGCAGGCGCCTCACTAATCCATGTCGTGAAGCAGGTCAAGACACGCGAGGCAACGGTCTGGGTCAGTGACGGAGAACTTACGGCCGCATTGGCACCATCGCATGGGGGGGGGGGCCGTGCCATCTTGGAAGGTTTCTTGCCCTCCGATCGAGATATGACCTACGAGAAAAACACCACCAAAACAAGACCCAACGTCGAAAGATAAAATAAGGAACAGTCTTACCAGGCGATGTCGAGTGGAGTAAACAGAACCGGCAGGATACTCTGAGTCGGACTATGAAGCGACACGGGGTCGACGAAATGCACAGTTGAAGGCTTCAACGGTAGAGGTAGGCCTCTGAAATTCTTCTGAAAGCTTCCCACAAGGTGACCTTGACAACGGGAGATGAACTGATGGAAGGGCTGGGTCAACAACACCTAACAGTCAACCTGCAAGCGACACGCAGTGCGTCAGCCTCGAGGGCAGCACCAGTGATGTGTCGACTCCGCCCATCCAAAATTTAAAAAAAAAGCCTCCCGCGAGGTCATGACCTCCGGTCAAGTACTCAAAGGTGATGAATGGTGAAGACTGACACAGATAAGATCAGGTTACTCATCTGTAACAGTAGTTCTAGGAGTGGTATATGCTGTTCATCCACACTGTTTGGCATTGTCCCCTTCCACGTTACATCTGTCGGAAGTCTTCAAGCTGGCTCCTCCCACCCAGCTGGGTGGTATATACCTCGCTCTGCCCCATGAGGCCAGATCTTAGCCCACTGAAACCAAGTCTGTGTGCGTCTGCAGCCAGGGAGGTCAGGTGGGTCCGCGTGGATGAACAACATATTCTACTCCTAGAACTACTGTTACATGTGAGTAACCTGTTCTAGGAGCGTGGATATGTTGTTCATCGACACTCTTTGGCAGACTCCAGCTCTCCGGGAGGAGGGAGGCAAGGCGCACACCCCTTACTTAGAAAACAGAGGTTGGAGAACAGAAGCTCCAAAACCAGCATCCCAGAGTGACTAGAGGTCGATGTGGTAGTGGGTGATAAAGGTGTTTGCTGACTTCCAGGTAGCAGCCCGACAATTTCCTGGATAGGGATGTCCCTGGAAACAGCCACCGATGCAGCAGTATGACGGGTAGAATGAGCTCTCATCCCTCTGGGAGGCTCCTTACCCGCCAACTCATAGTACAGACATATACATGATGTAATCCATCTTGCTATGGTCCGTTTGGCTGTAAGTCTGCCAGAAGCGACTTCAGCGTAGGTGGCAAACAGCTGGCAAACCTCCGCGAATTTCTGCCGTCTGCTTCTTATAATAGGAGAGAGCACGTCTCGGGTCCAAGGTATGGAGCCTGTACTCTGCGTCCAAGGTGTAATTAGGGTAGTATACCAGCAGAGTCAGCACCTGGTTAAGGTGAAATGTACAGTTACGTAAGAACTTACCATAACAGTAGATCTTCGAGAACAGCTCTTACAGCAGGTTACACCATTAGGACTGAAGCCGGCAGGTGCCAGGACCCCACGGATATTTTCTAGCTAGCAGTATTCAGCGGGGACCACCTCCGACATCGGTCCCGCCCCCGACGTGGGGTGTAGTACATAAGGAGGCGGTCCCCCATAATCCTCAGTTCTCCCACCGGAGACTCCCGGCCGCTGGAGGACATCAGAAGAGGAGACCGAGGATCCACCATCAGGTGGCAAAACAAGGCATCAGTAAATGCCCTATCCTAGGAGAAGGATGTTTTGACTACGACCTACCTCCAGCGGGGATGGTGGGAGGGAAAGTACCTGCTGCAACAGCTGTTCTCGAAGATCTACTGTTATGGTAAGTTCTTGCGTAACTGTACTATCTTACTTCGAGAAACGGTTCTTGCAGCAGATTACATCATTAGGACTGATTTCCAAGCAGTAGTGGCAATCACACACCATCGGGAGGAGTAAAGGTAGAAATTCTCAAGATACCTCGAGCCCAGGACAGAAGTCCTTGAAGGACTGCTAGACTGAACCCTGCTCTTTGCCTCGATGCAATGTCCAGGCTGTAATGCCTGATAAAAGTGTGCAAGGAGCTCCAAGTAGCTGCAGCGCAAATAGCTGAGGTGGACACATTCCTTAAGGCCGCAAAGGAAGTAGCCACCCCTCTGGTGAAATTACCCTTAACCACGCCTGGTAAGGGTTTGCTACACTTCTGGTAACAGAATGTAATGCACTGGATAAGCCACCTGGACAGAGACTGCTTCGAAACAGGAGCTCCCTTCATCCTATGGGCAAAGGAGATGAAAAGTTGGTCCGACTTTCGGTGTTGTTTGGTTCTGGTCAGGTAGTATCTAAGGCACCTATGCACATCAAGAGTGTACAGAAGGGCTTCTCCTCAATTAGAGTATTTTGGACAATACACTGGTAGATCGATGTCCTGATTAAGGGTGAGAGCTGAGATCACCTTAGGCAGAAATTTAGGATTAATCCTTAGAGATACCCTGTCCTGGTGGAAAACCAAATAAGGCTCTTTGCACATAAGTGCGTGCATTTCAGAAATCCTTCTGGCAGAAGTAACTGCAACTAAAAGCAACGTTTTCCAAGACAGAAAGCGTAGCTCGCAATCCGCGGCTGGTTCAAAGGGCGGCAGAGTGAGCTGCTCCAGGACAAAGGGTAAATCCTATGGTGAAATTGGATCCTTAATCGGGGCCTAAGGTGGAGGACACTCCTCAGAAAGGCACGTGTCTTGTCCAGCTGGGCCACAGTGCGTTGGTCTACAGGGATGTGGTAGGCTGAAATGACACAAAGGTGCACTTTAATCGAGGAGTAAGCCAGGCTGGAGTGGAAAAGGGATAGCAATTAGTCCAGTACCAACTTTTCTGGACAGTCCGAAGACGAACAAACGCGCGCCTGAGCCCATAAGCAGAACCTGCGCCACTTCATGGCATAGGTTGCGTGGATAGCCGGTTTCCTTGCAGCAGTAAGAACATCTGCCACTTCTTGCGAGACCCCGTATCGCATCATGGTTATGTCTCTAGGAGCCAAGCATGCAGGTTCAGGGAATGTAGGTTCAGGTGGACTAAGGAACCCGCCTCCTGAGACAGCAAATGGGAGCTGATTGGCAAAGGCACTGGAGGTTCCCAGGATAGCTGATGCAAGAGAGGGAACCATATCTGTCTGGGCCAGAAGGGTGCGATCAGTATGAGCATCGCTTGCTCCCTGCAGAGTTTTAGAAGAACTCTCTGGATCAGCGGGAAAGGAGGAAAGGCATAAAGGAATCTGCCTGCCCAGGAGAGAGACAACGCGTCTCACCAGAAAACACCAGGCCCTGGATCTAGTGAGCAAAAATTGGGCAATTTTGCGTTGTATGGGGATGCGAAGAGGTCTATCCCTGGAGTACCCCATCTAAGAAACAGATAGTCTGCCACCTCCTGGAGTAGTTCCCATTCATGGACTCTGGCCTGAGAGCGGCTCAGGATGTCTGCGATGATGCTGTCCACTCCCAGAACATGAACTGCAATAAGGTTTGCGCAGTGTTGCAAGACCCAATCCCACACTCTCATGGCCTCCCTACAAAGCGGGTAGGAGTGGGTGCCTCCTTGTTGGTTGAGGTAATACATCACCGCGGAATTGTCTGTAACAGAAGTGTACCCGGTGGAATCTCCGACTGGAAGGCCTGCAGGGCGTAAAGAACTGCCCTCATTTCCAGTATATTTATGTGGAGATGAGACTCCTGGGCTGTCCACAGGCCCCAAGACTGAACACCAACCATCGAGGTGTGCTCCCCAACCGAGCCCTGAGGCATCTGTGGAGAGCGTCACAGTCGGGGATGGCGCTGTGAAGGTGACTCCCACCAAGAGGTTCCCTGAATGTAGCCACCACTGCCAATCTCGAATTACGGTCTTCGTGATTTCGGATTGGATGCTGCAGATGGTCTTGCTTTTGGTCCCATTGTAACTAACATCCACTGGGTTGCCCACATGTGGAGATGGGCTAGCGGGACTGTTGCAATGGCCGCAGTCACGTGTCCGAGCAGGCAAAGGACCAGTCTGGCTGGCACAGTCTTCTTCGCAGACAAGTCCCTGATGAGGGATCCGATGTGTTCCGCTCTGTTCAAGGGAAGGAAAGCTTTCCCTTGGACGGTGTCCAAAACTGCTCCGATGAATTGCAGCATCTGGGATGGAACAAGGCGTGACTTCTCGTGATTGATGACTGTCCAAGGTCTCGAACAGCGACTGAGTGCAGTAAATGGCAGACATCAGGGCCTACCGTGAGGGCGCCATGAGAAGCCAATCATCCAGGTAGGGAAACACGTAGTGGCCCTGTCTCCTCAGAGACGCAGCTACAACCGCCATGCACTTCGTGAAGACCCGAGGTGCCAATGGCAGCCTGAAGGGAACAGCTTGGAACTGATAACTGCAGCCCTGAAACTCGAAGCGCAGGAACCTCCTGTGTGCCTGAGCGATAGGAATATGCAAGTAGGCGTCCTGCATGTCCAGAGACGCAAGAAATGCACCCTGCTTCAGCATGGGAATCAGGCCCGGGAGGGTCACCATGCGGAAGTGCTTGTACGTGACTGGAAGATTGAGGTCGCTGAGGTCCAGTATTGGACGGAGGTCCCCTGTTTTCTTTGGAACCAGGAAGAAGTGAGAATAATACCCTAGTCCTCTCTGGTTCCCTGGTACGTGCTCTATAGCTTATTCTACCAGAAGTGCGAGCACCTCCTGCTGTTTGAGCAAGGCATGCTGACCCGAAAAACGGGAAAGCAGGGGAGGTCTTGTAGGTGGGTTGTCTATGAACTCTATGCAATGGCCTTTTTTGACCAACTTTAGAACCCACCTGTCGGTGGTGATCAATTGCCACCCTGAAAGGTGGCGTGCGATACGACCCCCAACTTTCATTGCCCATTGATCCCGAGGAGGGGCCGGGGCCGGGAAGGAGTCATGCTGTGGCAGCGTTTGTCCCTGCGAGCTGGGCTGACTGAGTAACGTTGGCCTCTGCCTGGGGATGATTTGGCCTGGGCCTTGCGCGAGAAAGTGCCCCTCTGCTGCTGGCTGGAACATTGCTGCTGCCTTTGTAGCCGGCCGCGAAAACGGCTCTGGTTCCTACGAAAGGAACTAGGCCTAGATCTGCACATGGCTTGTACAGATCAGACTGCCTTCCCTGTGTCTTGGAGCTTGGTGATAACCTTCTCGGAGGATTCACCAAACAGCACCTCGCCGTTATATGGGACGTCTAGAATATTTTTCTGTACGTCCGGGATAAAGCCAGAGACACGGGGCTAGGAGTGTCTCCGGAGACCAATGCCTGAAGCTGCAGCTCTGGCCGAAGAGTCCGCAGAGTCGTATGCGTCTCTAAGCACTTGGGTCCCCACATCTGACCCGGTGCGGAGGAGGTTTAGGAGCTCCGCTTTCTGATCGCCATCGGGAGGCTTTTCAACCAGGTCCTGGCCCTCTTCCCACAGGGCGTTCTGGAACTGAACCATATGGGTAGCGTAGTTCAGGGACCTGATGGCACAAGTAGCAGTCATGTACGTGTGCCTCCCCAGGGCATCCAATTGCTTGGATTCCTGGTCCGGTGGCTGACTGCTCATATGCTGGGGTCTCTGTGACCAACCATGTGAAGCAGTGATGACCAGGGAATCTGCCAGAGGTTGCTTCGCCAAATACTGGTCTTCTCTAGGGGCCGTGTACAGGCGGTCAGCCTCCTTCAGCACCGCAGGAGTGGAGTGTAGATGCTTCCACGCAGCCTTGGTGACGTCTGCGATGGTGTCCACCAAGGGTTGCACTACCACAGGCTTCAGGTCTTTCTGACGAAGGTAGCGGGCAAGGCGTTGTCGTTCAGGGTCAAGGTCCTCAGCATCCCACCCCATGTTGTACTGGATGTGCCTCATAATCTTGGCGAAAGAGGGATCATCCGGTGAAGACCTGGGGAGGTCATGTGGGTCAGGAGAAGAGATGCTGAGTGGAGGAGGAGATCTGGAGTACTCCGAAGTATCCGATCTTGAATTCTCCCCTGACTGAGCATACCGGCGTCATCTGGGTCGTTTGGGGCTGGGTGCCCCTGAGGGGGATCTGGAGGGAGGCCTTCTCCTGTCAGTAGATCTGCCCCTAGGAGGTGGAGTTTGCTCCTTGGGGATGGAGGTCGTCCTACTGGCCCCTTAGGTGGATGAGGGGGTGTAGGCAGTGAGGGGGTAGGAGGAGGAGTAGGAGGAAGAGGAGGACAGGCAGGGACCACATCTTTCTCGATGGTGTCCCACCAAAAGGTAAAGAGCTACTTTACCTCTGCAATGTTCATACCAGACGACGGGCCTGGCGCCGGTGGTCTATCGCCGGGGTCAGGCGTCGGGTCCTCAGTGGTCTCCCGATCTGGGGAGGGTTCCCGTGGGAGCCTGGCATCCTCGGTGTCGCCCACCTGGTCTTCGGGCTGTGGGGTGTCCTCCTCTGTGGAATCCCTACAACCGGCGTCCGCTGACGAAGGGGGTGCGGTCTTCCGCTCCAGGGTAGCCGACGTCGGTCCCCTGGCCGGCGTCTTGGACCTCTCCGAGCGCCTGGCGGTGACGGGGTTTAGCCGGTATCGTCGGCTCCTGTGAGCGCCGAACCGATTTGCAGTGTTTGGCCAACGTCGGGTCAGACGTCCCTTTGAGGGACGTCAGGTCCTTGGCTTTTCTTGGCGCCGGATCAGGACCTCTGGGCAGTTGGGAGACCGATCTGGAGTCGGTGTCCCGGCGATGGGTGGATGAAGAAGACTTGTGGTGCTCACCCGACTTCGAAGAGGCCTTGGAGGGGGCTGATGAATCCGAGGGCCTCGAAGTCTTGAGAGGCTGGAGCGAGGAAGAACCGCTAGAAGACCTGACCTTAACCAGGGGAGGTTGCGATCGAGCCCTGGAGGGAGAGCGGTCTGATCTGGAGCCGGAGCTGCGGGAGTCAGAGGCCCGAGTAGGGGACCTAGAGCTCACCTTCTCCCGGTGCTTGTCCCCGTGTTTGTGGGATTTGGATGAAGATTCTCCCCTGGAGGATGGTTCCTGGTCTATACTTTCAAGCTTTTCCTCAAAAAGATATGCCTGAAGTGCCTTCTGATGGCGGATCCTGGTGCAGCTATTAAAAGCCTGGCAAAAGGTGCAGGCCTTGGTGAGGTCCGGTCCTAGGCAACGCACACAGGACGAATGGGGATCCTTGAAGGGGATCTGTTTGCCACAGGCACACTTCGAAAGATGATCCTCAAGAGATGGAGTTGGAGAGGACATCAGTTGTGCGGAGAAAAGTTGTTTGAAAATTATTCGAAAGTTCTGTAGTCATCGTGCACTAGAAAGGAGACCGAGAGGCCAATGCTCGCGAGCCGACAGCGGGAAAAGAACTGAGGATTATGGAGGACTGCCTCCTTATGTACTACGCCTGACATCGGGGGTGGGACCGACGTCGGAAGAAGTCCCCGCTGAATACTGCTAGCTAGAAAATTTCCGTGGGGTCCTGGCGCTTGCCGGCTTCAGTCCTAACGGTACAACCTGCTGCAAGAGCCGTTTCTCGAAGTAAGATCTACCACCTTCGGAAGGAATTTCGGGTGGGGGTGCAGCACAACTTTGTCCCTGTAGAAGACCAGATAAGGGGAGTCTACCAAGAGCGCCTGGAGCTCCCCTGTCCTTCTGGCAGACGTAATAGCCACCAGGAAGGTCGTCTTCCACGACAAGTGTGACAGCTCACACTTGTGCATTGGTTCGAATGGCTTGACCATGAGCTTTGCCAGTTCCAGTAGTAGATCCCACGGAGGTGAAGGTTCAAGCACCGGAGGGGATATGTGATCCAGGCCTTTGAAAAAGCGCCCGACCACTGTCTCCTGCACCAATGTCGGCTGACCAGCCTGCACCCGGTAAGCAGAAATGGCTGCCAGATGCACCCTAAGGGTCGATGACCATAGACCCCCCTTTGGAGAGAGACCAAAGATAGTCGAGAATGTTAGCCACAGAACAGGATAAGGGGTCCAGACCCTTACCCTGACACCAAATGGAAAACCTTTTCCATTTGAAGGCATAACATTTCCTGGTCGATTCCTTTCTAGATGACTCCACCGCGGTGTAGACTTCTTCAGAAAAACACAAAGCCTGGAACTCTAGCCGCTCAGGTACCAGGCTGTGAGGTGCAGGGATTGAAGGTCTGGATGGAATACCTTCCCCTGGTTGAGAGATATCAGGTTCGGGAGTGTACAAAGCCACTCCGGGGGCCCGCAGCTGAGGCTGGGGAGATCTGGGTACCAGAACTGGCGCCGCCAGTCTGGGGCTACCAGAATCACCTTCGCCTTGTCCCTCTTCATCTTGAGTAACACCTTGTGGATCAAGGGAAATGGAGAGCAGGCATAGAGGAGGCCTGGGGTCCACGGCCTCGAGAAGGCATCCCCTGGAGGTCCAATATCTCCGTGAGGGGATACCTGGCCCATTTTGAAACGGGTTCGAGCTTCATACCAGTGGACTCTTGAGATGAGCCGAAGCATTCCAAGGAACGATGATGGGCTCTCGTCCACTGACTGACTCCCAGTGGACTCCAGGTCAAGCGGCCTGGAGAACAAGGAGTCGTTGTCGTCAGACTCCGAGGAGTCTGCGAACAGCTGCCGAGCACCTGAGCCACCCTACACCTGCCGAGGTCGATAGGGAGTGAGGGTGACCAACAACCGGTGGGGCAAGCCCTGACCCGACCGAGAATCCTTGGTTGGGGCCCCAGATTGATGTTGTGGAGGCGGAGGTTCCATCACAATGGGTGGTGCAGCTGGTTTCGGCCGTAACAACCGGTGCCGGCTTCAGCTTATTCCCAGACAAAAGGAGCTGCTGCCACATTAGATCCTTGTAGCGCCGATGCAATTTTCGTCGGAGCCTATCCTCCGAAGACGACGAAGACTTGGAGGAAAACAGGTCCACCAGTGGTTTGCCCCAATGGGCAAACAGGCTGTAAGCTACCTCTAGATGGAGAGACCACTCGTGGGATGTCTAGCCTGTGGATCAAGGGAAATGGAGAGAAGGCGTAGAGGAGGCCTGGGGTCCACAGCCTTGAGAAGGCATCCCCCTGCAGCGAGCCCTGCTGAGGGGGGCGGGCATGAAACAGTCTCAGCTTGGTGTTTTCCCTTGAAGCAAACAGGTCCACCATCGGTTTGCCCCAACAGGAGAACAGGCTGTAAGCTACCTCTGGGTGGAAAGACCACTCGTGGATGTCTAGCCTGTGTGGCTGAGAGCATCCGCCAGCTGGTTCGAGACTCCTGCCACATGGATGGCTAGGAGATCTGCCTCTAACTGGCTCACGAGGGTCCAGATGCGGAGTGCCTCCTTGCACAGCAGACTGGGATGCTTGCCGCCCTGTCTGTTGAGGTAGTACATTTTATTTATTTATTTATTTTTTGTTGACCGGATAAGTGCACTAGACAAATCCTGCCTATTTTCAGGCACAACCCATGGGAAGGGGATACAGATATATGCCAACTGACCCTGAACCAGATTAAGCTGTTGGTGGTATTTTTAGCGAATGAGGGAAATTTGGCCAGGACCCCAAGGAAATTCCCCTACTCTTTTCGCTAAGTGCCATGGGATCTTTAACATCCACCTGAACTACCACCAATCCAGGCAGATGAGACCTCGGTTTAACGTCTCATCCAAAAGATGGCACCTCAGAAGTGCAGCACCCCTCTCATGCTGCACTACAGTGTCAGTACTGGGATATTAACCCAAGTGCCAGATGTGGGAACTGAACCCACAGCCCTCTGATCTCCCGGCCTCAGAGGCGAGTGTGCTACCTACTGAGCCACTGACACTGACATGGTCATGGTACTGTCCATCTGGACTTGAACCACCTGACCCCGGAGCTGAGGAGCGAAAGCTGACAGTGCCAGTCTGACTGCTCTGAACTCCAACAGGTTGATGTGGCATCGGGACTCCTCAGGAGTCCAGAGTCCATGGGCCATGTTGTCTACCATGTGGGCTCCCCAGTCCATGAGACAGGCATCAGTCGTGAGGATGACCATCGGCTCGGGGTGGACAAACAGGATCCCTTCCTACAACTGCTTTGGAGCGGTCCACCATTGGAGAGCGTCCCACATCTTATGGGTTACAGTGCTCAGCTGGTCGAAATGACCGTGGCGCCGAGTCCACTGGGCGACCAGCTCCCATTGGAGGGGGCGCATGTGCAACCGGGCCCAATGGACCACTGAGGTGCATGCTGCCATGTAACCCAGAAGGCGCAGAAGGTCCTGGACAGGGCGCAAGTGCCCAACCAGAAATGATTGGGCAAAGGAGGAGAGAACCTCCATCCTGTCCACCAGGAGCCGAGCTCTGGCTTGACAAGAGTCTAGCTCTGCCCGATGAAGCCCATCACCTGAGAAGGCACGAATTCCGACTTGGCCTCGTTGATCAGGAGGCAGAGTTGGGAGCAGGTTTGGAGGGCCAGATCCTGGACCTCCTACCTCCTGTTGGGTGAAACCTGGGAGCCAATCGTTGGTGAGGGGTAGAATTCAGCACCCCGGCCCGAAGATGGGCCGCCACCACTGCTATGCATTTGGTGAAGACCCATGGGGCCGATGACAGGCCAAACAGCATGGCTCGGAACTCGTACAGGGTCCCCTCGACCCTGAAGTGGAGGAACAGCTGATGAGACGGACGGATTGGGACATGAAAGAACATGTCCTGCAGATCCAATGAACAGAACCACATGTTTCGCTCCAAGGATGGTATGATCTGGGACAGAGTGACCATCCGAAAGGTGAGTGACCTGAGATATTGATTCAGATCATGGACATCTAGAATAGGTCACCGGCCCCCCATCTGCTTGGGTACCAGGAAGTACCTGGAGACAAAGCCTGGATCTTGAAACAGATCCGCCACGAGAGCTACTGTCTCCTTGAGGAGGAGCTGAGTGATGTTGTCTCGAAGAGTCGACTAGGTGCATGCGGAAATCTGTTCTTCCCATGTGGCACGATCTCAGCTGGGAGGGTACTGCTCGAATTCTAGAGGCAGTCCCTGACCGACCACTTCGAGAACCCACCTGTCCGAAGTGATAGCGGACCAGGCGGAAAAGAAGTGGCGGAGCAGGCTTGGAGGAGGAGGAAGCTCCAGGACCTGAGCCTCGGCCTCCTCTGTGGGCCTGTAGGGGTCCAGGCTTGGGCCGAGGGCACCAAGCTTGAGCCTGCTGCTGATGCTGCTGTATTCCCTGGAAGGAGGGCTGCTGAACCGCAGGGGAAGAGTGCCAAAAAGGCTTCTTTTTTCTCTGCTGGATCTTGCCCAAAGAACTCTTAGCAGAATTAGCGTCCAAGGTGGCACTGGACTGCTCTATGCGCTGTAAGTGACCCACCACTCCTGGGCCAAACAAGTCGGTCCCAAGGAAAGGCACATCAGCTAACTTGTGCAGAGTATCCGCCGGGAAGGAGGTGAGCCTCAGCCAAGCCCTGCAGCGAGAGGCAACTGCGGCCGCCACTGAGCAGGCACAAGAGTCCCTGATGTCCAGGGCCACCTGGAGCTGCTGTTTGGCAACAGCATGGCCCTGATCTTGGACCCGCTTGCCCACGAGGCGACGTGGGAGGACTTCATCCAATGACTCGAGAAGGGCATGGGAGAAGTGTGCCACGATGATGGCCGAATTTGCCTGACAAAGGCCCAAGGAGGACGCCGAACAAACCTTCCGTCCCGAGTGGTCCAAATACTTGGACTCCTTGTCGGGAGGTCTGTCACTGTCAGCAGAACTGCCAGTATGCCTGAACACAAAGGCAGTCACCAGGCTCTCAGCCGAAGGGTGCTCTGTGAACCCCACAAGGGACCCCATGGGCACTGCATACTTGCGGGCAGACGGTGCTGGGCATGAGGCAGGACGCTGCCAAAGTTCAAGCGCGGGACTAACGATTGCCTCAGCCAGAGGAAAGGCCTCCATCGGGGTATTCCCTCTCGAGGATGTACGTGAGAGGGTACTCCACCTTTTTCTGGATGGGTTCCAGTGGCATCCCTGTGGAAGCAGAGATGAGACGAAAGATCCCTTGGAAGGAGGAAGGGCCTCCCTCCATCCCTGTGCCAACGGATGACTCGGCATCCCCAGAATGATAGTGAACCCCAGTGACATCAGAGTCCAAAGAGTCAGGGTACAGAGGCCTGCTGCCCAAGTCACCCTCGACCCGAAGGCAGTCCGGGGTGACCGTGACAGACAGAAGACGGGTAAGCCCGGTATCTGGTCAGTCCTCTTTGGAAGGAGCCCCTCCTACAGGCTGCTGAGGTGGCGGCTCCACCACTATCGGTGGAGAGACCGGAATAGGCCGAACCGGAGGATGGGCCGGGGAGCCGAAGGCTTCGGTTCCGAGGGGATCGGCTTCGGCCTAGGAGGCAAGAGCCAAGTAATGGCCGGGGTAGGCGGCAGAGCCGGCTTTTGCCCAGACAAAATCAGCTGTTGCCACATAAGGTCCTCATAGCGCCAGAGTTTCCGTTGGAGCCTCTCCTCAGCTGAGGACGACAGCCTGTGGCGTCACCTCTTTTTGGAGCGCTTGCAGCTCTTCCTTGGTCGATCGACCGAGGGGGTTCTAGACCTCGACCAAGATCGGGCAAGCCCACTCGGTCATTCGGGAGACACTGGAGGGACTGGTGAAACTCGAGGGTCCGGAACCGGGACCTCGATGGGGACACCAGCAGGCTGAGTCTCCTCATCGGGGAACACAAGGACCGCAGTCCTCTCCAAAGAGTTGTCAGCCGTGGCCAGTGACAGAGGGTCGATTGGATAGAGAACAATCTCAACCTCATCGGCCACATCCTCGGTCGACTGGCCAGACAGAAGTTCCATGAAGCCTGCAGCCAAGAAAGCGGTCTCGACTGCATGCTCCTGGGACTGAGACCTCTCTTGGTCCCAAGAGCGCCTTTGCCGAGATGAAGACGTGCTAGGTTCCTTGTCTCTCTTACGAGATCGGGAGAAGTGAGAGCCTGGGTGGGGAGAGACAGGCACAACTCCTTAAAGGAACCTGTGAAGGTGGAGCCCAGGTTGAGTGGAACGAAAAAGCTCTGATGAGCCAAAGTGCAGGCGGCTTCTGCTTCGGACGCCTTCATGCATTCCAGCTGCTCGGCTTAACCCGCGGCTGTGGAAACCACCCACCTAGCCTCCTTTGACTTCACCGGAGGATTCCTTTTCTTTAGTCTCCCCAACTTCAAAACATGCCAGGCGGTCGTCCAGGACATTGGGATGGAAGGCCAAGCAATAGCTGCAGGACAAGGTGTCATGGCCGACACCTAGGCAGCAGATGCATGCGAGATGGGGATCGGTGCACGACATCTTCTGGCCGCAAGGACTCCAGCGAAATCCTGGAGAAGATTTCTCTTCCATGATAGAGGACGCAAAAGTGCGATCGCCAACTCGAACGAGTTTTAATTTCAGTAAAACCGAAGTTTTGAAAGCCAGGGCCTACGAAATGCTTGAGCACGAGGGAGGCAACCTGCATCTTCCAGTGGAAAGGAAGCTCTGGTGTCATGGGGCGGAGCCGAGGTATATACCACCCGGGTGGGTGGGAGGAGCCAGCTTGAAGACTTCCGGCAAGATTTAAAGGGGAAAGGGACATGCCAATAAGTGGACAAACAACATAGCCACGATCCTAGAACATGTCTTATTCTACCGCTCAGTGCCAAACTGTCAGCTACTCTCTACAAAGAGGGTACAAACAAACTCCACCTTGTTGGCTGATGTAGTACATCACCAAAACACTGTCTGTACAGATCAGAGGCTGGTTCCCCTTAAACAGGGTGGCCAAGGACTGTAGGCCACGCAGAACAGCCCTCATCTCCGGAGTATCACTGTGCAGAACCATATCCAGAGGGGTTCAAAGGCCCAGAGTTCTGAAGGGGCCCAAATGGGCACCCGAACCCAAAGCATCCGTGGTCATCACCAGGTGGGGGGATAGCTGGAGGAACGGGGACCCCGACTCTAACTTTCTATTGGCTTTCAAACTAATGGGGAGTGAGCCTGTTCAGATATTTCATTTTAAGATACAAATCTTGATGAAGTCTCCCCCTTAAATGAAGTTTACAAACTCTATAAAGATGCTGCTTGTTACAGTCACTTATCTCTGCTATCACAGACAATATTCTGTATATACCAGTATTTCCCACTGTGGCTTCCCAATGTCTTATCAGGCACTAAGGATTCTCTAGGACCCCTGTTTCATAGTCTGGTTTGGTCTCCTCAGACCCAGCATCATTCTGCTGACTACAATGTGTATTCCTTAATTCAGCTTCCTCTTCAAACTCCAGTCTATTCTCACCAAGTCCTCATACCCTTCCCATGGCCTCAGGACTTTTTTTTTTTTTTTTTTTTAAATTAATTCTACCCCATCTCTCCACAATGCTGCTGTATCCACTTGCCAGGTGACCTTCCATACAACACATCAATCTCCTCTAACCCCAGACTTTCCCTCTGTGGGACTGGGTCGGTGGGGAGCTGGTCGGTCTCAGTACCTCTATGACGAGTAACCTAACTAAAGTATTCTTTGGATTTAGTACTTTTTTTTTTTTTTTTTTTTTTTTAAATAGTACATTTCAGATAAGCAGAGAAGCTTCAAGGTGGCAAAATGACATGGTGCTCAAAAGAGTGAATAAACTACACGTAGACCAAAGGTTAAGACTTCACTAGCAAAGGCAGTACTGAGATTCAGAGTTCGCAGGGATCTGGGATAAAGATCAGCCAAGCACAAAAACCTGAAGGTGAAGATTTCCTGCACCCTCTGCATTACATCAATGTTTCATTTTTTTACTTACTTGTTTGAGTAGGTGTCGTAAATCCCAACTTTGCCATCATCGGTGCCAAAAGCTAAAGAACCTTCTTTTGTTGGATGCCAGGACAACTAAAACAGACACCACAGTTTTTTTTTATTTCCCCCATCACCATCTTGTTCATGCAGACATGCACAATGCAGTCGTAACATATAATGCATGGTCTTAGAATTGTCTAGTTTGTCACTGTATTGTGATTTCTGGCTAATCAGCACTCCAAGTAATGGGATGATCAACACTCTGTCTACGTGTTCTGTATTAAAATGGCTCAAAATAGCAGCTGGCTCTTTCTGCAAAGCAGAGAGGCACCTGCTCAGCATGCTTGCAACTTGGGTTTGTATCCCACACCAGGCTGACCACAGCAGAGACTGATAGGAAGGTAAACGTTCCTCCCTGGGGAGAGTGGCCATGACGCACTACTCCCAGAGTGGTTCCTGGTGGTGGCTGAGCAGCTTGGCTGTATGGCTGACCACACACTGCCACATCCCCCCCCCCCCAAATATTACGACATGGGCATGCACTCGGGTGAGGGAGAGACAGAAAAGTGGAAAGCCCTTGAGTGTCACAGGATGAAAGCCGTCATGTTCAGGCCCCATTTACCGCAACTCCACTTTATTCCATTCTGCCGAGGACTTCGACCACCACCAACTGGAGGTGGGCTGCCTGAGCAGGCCTTGTCACGGGGTAAACTGTTGGACTGAGCAGTTGCCTTTAGTGCTATGGACACAGGATGATGGGGCTGGACATGCGAGACAGAAAGAGCAACACCAGAGAGAAACAGAAAAAGAATAACTCGTCAATAAAAATAGGCTCAAAGAAAAAAGGCATGTCTATACTTAACTGCATATCATTCCATATTGCCATGGATACTCGATAATGGCAATTTAAGGGGAACACTCATAAACTGTGCTTTTTATAGTCTGCAGCCCCACGAAAAGTGCTTTTAAATAAGGTATGGGGATTAGTTGTAGCCGGAAGCAGCCCAGAAATATCTATGGCTATGTCTTCCCCACGTTAATACTACACTGTCAATATTTTTAGAACCTTGTGATGTCACTGAATCGAGCTGTAGCCAACCACACTGTTGATCATCGGTGACATCACAAGGTTCTACAATTGGTAGTAATACAGTGTCAATATGGGGCAGATTTTAATCATTTAAGCAATGTTGACCTCAGAGCCGGTCATTTCCTGGAGGTTAACGACAGCCTTGGGCGAGGGGGGACCCAGCCAATCGTTAATCTCCAGGAAATGCCCGGCTCTGACGTCATTAGTGCGATCATAAGTCTAATCGCAGTAATGATTTATCGTTCATTTGTGTTATTTTTGAAGTATTTTCTGTGGTGACGTGTTGCTCTTGTAATGTCAGCATGATGAATATTCATTGGCAATTTGTTAATGAGATACACTATTACGTGCGTAACAAGTGACAGCTATCTGCAGCTTCGGCTCCCCAGAATACGTCAAAACATCTAGAAGGTACTACTGCCATTTTTAATTTTATTTACTCCCATTTTTGTTGTAATGTCTGGTATTGAAGCAGTTCTGTTAGACTTGTGTACAATTTGCCGCTTGACAACAGGCTATCAGTAAACACTGTCAGTAGTGGAAAGAGCTGTTGCACTGCCGTGCCGGTCATTTCTAAGAGATTTCAGACCAGCACTGCAGCCAATGAGTGAGCTTCTTAAGCTCATGAATAATTAATTAAACTTCTAATTATATTTCTGGACCGCTACCAGCTACTGATGAGACCAACACCTCCTTTGAAAAATCTTTTCACAGGCTTTCAAACTCTGATTGGCACTCTTAAATAAAAGGTCTACTTTAACATTGAAGCAGCAGCAATATTTACTGTACAGTATCAAGATTAAATTCTTACTAGGTAAGGGACTTAAAGGGCAGGTATCTATTAAAATGAGGTGTTTAAGCCATATGGGTATAAACATCGCACTTAACAGAGCCTAGAGGCCCTTAGCAAGACACACAGGGGATATAATTTCAGTCTTCCATATATACATGGGTAGAATTGTAGTTGGGCACAGCGTCAAAATCTCCAATATCACAAGATTCCAAAAATGGTGCCAGTGTAGCAACACAGGGTAGACCAAGACAGAAATATCTCCAGACCATGACCAATTACACAGGAAAGCCCAGTCCCTCATTTAAAAGAGATTGTATGGGCATTCAAACCATGATGGACACATTTCATACACGTTTCCTCTTTAAAGAGCACCGTTTTCAGTCCCCTTCCCCCAGCCCAAGTGGTAACCTTATCCTGTGGTAGTCAAATGGTGACAATTTAAATTTTTTTTCTGTCCTATTAATAGGGGAACTGGATCATAAACTGGTACCAAGCTGCTCTGCTGCACAATCCCTTCCCCTCCTGGTACAAGCGACCCGCACCATGCTCCAATGTTTGATAATGTTAGAGTTTAAAGAGTGTGGGGGTGCTCCACAGATAAGTCAGGGTTCCACACTGCCTGAAAATATAGGGCAGTGTTTGTGGTGATCTGATTCCATGGACATCCTATATGCACTTTAAGTGTGCATAAGTGGTCAGGACTTATCTTTACCTCCGAGAGTTTCTCAGCGCTTAACCCCTTTTGGTAGAGGTGGTGGTGACAGCTCTACATTCTGCTGTGGAACGGATCCAGTACTGGAGGTGGTGCCTGGGTAGCAAGGTATGGGGCCTGCAGGCAACCAGCATTATCCTGCCAGCCAGGGTATTTCTGTATTTTTTCCTGTCCCCTAGCATGTAGATGGCAAGGGCACACAAGCACACGCTGGCATGTGCAGTCTGGCATCAGCCGATGGCCACCCACCCATGAGCCACTCCCGACTGCACTGCGACCTGGGGTCACCCAGATGGTAGTACTGCATCAGAGTTGGCTGCCCTTCCTCGCAGGAGGAGAAGCGTGTCCCCCTGGGTTGCTCAATCTTCCTCCCCCCAAGCCGGCACCTGACAACTCTAGCTCGTTCCCGAACTCATGTTGCCGGCATTGCGAGCAGCAGCACTACTGCTGTGCCGACTGGTCAGCCTGCATAAGTGTTTAAGTAACATGCAGTACACTGGTATCAAAACACGGGTAGCTGTGCAATAATGGATGGCAGTAACAAGAAGATTTGGGGGATTTTATTAAACCAAATGAGGGTGGTGGCAAAATAGGGTGGTGGTAAAAATAAAATACACCGCTCTAAGATAATGAATGGGTAACGCTGTAAGTAATAATAGCATATTTTAAAATAACTATTTTTAGTACTTCAGTGCTCTGTTTCATTCAAGTCAAAGCCACTGCTCAACTACCAAGGTCACTGCTAGTTGAGCGGTGTCTTGGACTCGAATAAAATGGACCAATAAGATACTAAAAAGGGTATGTTAAAAGATGCCACCATTACTTATCTCTGTAGCACACCCCCACACACTCCAAAATCTGGCATCACAAAATGTCGGAGCATGGGGGTAAATCACTCATACCAAAAAAGGGAAGGGATCGTGCAGCAGGGCTCCTCAAACCAATTTACGATCCCTTAACAAGACAGAAAAATAAAAAAATGTGAAACTGTCACCATTTGACTGCCGTAGTGTAAGGCTACCACTGGTGCTTTGGGATGCTGGGGGGGTCCGGAACAGTATGATGGGTGGTCTTTAAAAGAAAATCAATTACAAAACAAATCCTGGATATCTCGTCTTAAAAGCTTTGGTGCGTGTGAGTAAATGCATGTGCCTTGAAAGACAGACGAAGTGAGGGTAATGCCAACGCTGCTTCAAGCAACCATTCCAACCCTGTGGCACACTGCACCAACAGTCAGGGGACTTTTTCACCATAACTTGCAATTCTTTTGGGGCTTTATGTTTCATCCAAGCTAAAGTTTTCTTTACAATGAATAATATGTACGGTGCAGTCTTTGCATAGCAGTGCGGAAACTGAGAAACTATGGCTCCAATGTTCTATTAATGAATTAAAAAAAATAAAGTGATCCAACAGAATCTGGTTATCTGCATAAAATGCCACTGACAATTTTAGAAGTGAACCTTTTTAAAACTGCAATAAATGTAATATTTAGACATTTCAGCTTACATTTCATGTATTTCAGTATTTTATTCTTACATTCATTATCTGCACGAATATAAACTTTGCCTCTAGAACTTAATCTGATCCTTCTTCCTCTGCCCTATTGAGTGATCACACCCAGAAGATTCAATATTAGGTGAGACATAAACAGGAGCAAAAGAATTTGAAAGAATAAACTAAGACCCTGCTTTCAAGCAAATGTTCTCAGCAATTAAGGAATAAGGAATTCAAGGATGTGCGTTACTGTGCAATAACTGCATGCCTCAGCATAGGGCAAAGCTGAATGCCTTAGACACCAGCAAAGTGCAGTTATCATGCAATTACACACACCCCTAGAGCACCTTATTGCGATTATGAAAGGACTTCCCTTATTTTAAGTCTTGAAACTGAGTAATAAGGTTCAGAAAGTCTATTTCTACCTGTGTTTAAATAGTGCATGGTCATGTGATCGCAATTGGCTGATCACATGATAGTTTCTAACTGGATTTTATCTAAAAATTCGGGCTAGTCAAAGCTTCTGCAGATGTGTCAGCTGTTCTTTACAACCTCGCTGTCAGTGAAGCACTGATACTATACACGGATGGAATTCTTAGGCGACGCAGAGTACTGGCTAACTAGGCCAGAGATAGGATGAGAAATGGCCCAGTGTGGTAGCTATTCTGATTTGTTGGTTTGCAAATTCTCAACTAGGTATACGTCAACATCTGTAATAAAAAATTGTGCATCACAAAAATAAGTGCTAGCTGGCCTGGTGGTACTGGCCATTCGCCCATGCATTTCCACATGGGAAACCAGATTCTCCCACCAAGAGGAGTAGACTCCAAAGGGAGTTACCACCCCCACACATTATCCAATGCTGGAATGGATAGTGGGGCAGGCATGACATCTGAAGTAACCTAGGAACACCACCCCCACAACACAGAGCAGGTGTAGCAGGAAGCAGAACTGAATGAAGGAGGTGAGCAGGTTATAAGGGAAGGTGAGACCACCTGCAGTTATGTGAAGCAGGCCACAATGGGTTCAGTCTCTCAGAGGAAAGAACTAGCCAGGCCTCCTGGGGATCGAGAGAAGGAGTAAGACGGGCCGGATCCTTTATGTATTGCACAGGTACTGGGGACAGGGCGGTTTCCCTAGCAGTCACCAGGCTTGACGGACCCACAAATGGTGGTACTGGATGCCCAGCCCCAAATAGGAATAAAAATTATACTAAAAACACAAACGAGTATTGTGAAGCAAATTGCTGTTCTACACCTGTTTTTTCTGGATGTGCAGAAATCCCAAAGGGCACTCTTCAGATAATGCTACCCAAAACTCTGGTCACAAAATTTTGTGATAGTGATTTCCAATTACTACATACCGCCATGACCTTGGATTTGATTCCTTGCCAGAATGTTTTTATATCAAAGCAGTTCTGTATAGATAAGGTATTCCAGACACGAATCATGCTGTCTCCGACTCCAACAGCAAGGCAGCCCACATCAACAGGGGAGAAGACCAGGCTGTACACAAAGCCACCCAGAGTGGGTGTGGTCCAGCAGCAGTCCAGGGTCAGCAGGTCCCAGCATTTCACCTACCAAAAAGGAACACAGGTGGCAAGTTAGGGTCAGCAATTCAAGTCAGGAGTAAATGCTCAGTTTCTCTCTCTAGTCAACAGCCTGGCCACCAAGTACACCACTTTAATAGCCCAATAAAGAAGTTGATAGCCCATATGGAAGCCAACAGTCCCAAACACAGTTAATATAATCTAAAAACCAAAAATATGGAGATTTAACCAGCCTTTTTTGAAAAGTTGCAAGCTGCTAAAGTACAGCAGCACTTCATGTTACGGTGACAGTTTTGTTCATGATCCTTTATATTCCATTTTAACCAGCCAGTCTGGTGACACAAGAGGTAGCACTACTGATTGCAGTGCCGATGACCCAAGTTAGGGGAATGAACACGGGGTTGGGGGTTGAGCATCAATGAATTGTTCTCCACTTCCGGGTGGGTGGGTTGAGGCGTCAGCAACAGTCCAACTTGGCGGTGGCTAGGAGTCTGTGTGTCCTACACCACATGTGGGTCTGACTCTGGTACTCTGCAGGCACTGGCATGTTCACACATGGGTGGGTGGGTTGGGGGGGTGTGACATGCCTCTGATGCTACTGCACATCTGGAGTCTCGAGAGCAGTGAGCAACCTCGCCAGGACCCAAAACTACCTCTCCTCCCAAAACAACACCAAGCTTAAGTCTCAGCTGGGGTCCCAGGGTGATACTGGTCTCTCCCTACAGGAAGCTCCTCTCTAAGGGGTATGTCACATTCTTCCTGGACCAGGCAACTGTGAGGGAGTGCTGGGGAGAGAGGGCAGCTTGAGGTGTCCTGGGCAGATATGGAATACATCCCCGCCCTGGCCAGAGAACCAGAAACAGAGTTGAAAATATAAAATAAAGTACCACTTTAACAGCCGTCATGCTTCTTCCACTAGCACGGTCTCCCTGTGGGGAATACACCCAGCCCCATCCACCACATTACGAAAAATTCCAACTGCTACATCACAAGGGTAACTCAAACTTGTCAGCGCGCAGTTAGATCTGTCAGTAGCTGCACGGGATTCAGTGGAGTGGTTCTTTTTAGTGTGGTTCTATAAATCCATGTTCTATGGCATAGCTGATTCTGTACAGCATACTGCATGGGGTGGTGTACTTAATGAGAACGGTATACACATCTGAGATGTGCCATGCTAGTGGGGCTTCTAGGATATTGCACAACAAGGATGTGTATAAAATTTTATTTCACCCACACCACTGCACGCTTATTTTTACATACATATACATATATATATATATATATATATATATTTATATAAACACACACACACACACACACACACACACTATATACATATATACACACACACACACACACACACACACACACACACACACACACATTGCTGTTCCTGGATCAACGGAGAAACTCCCCTCAAAAAATGAGGATGCCAGCTGGCATAGAAAAGGCAGTTTATTTAGCAGGTTAGCCCACAGGACTGGTAATTATAATACAGCAGTCGTTCGGAATCAAGAGTCTGAGGCAAGTGGACAGAGGCTCTTCAAGTTGTAGACCTGTTCTTCAGCTGTCAAAGCACTGATTATTTCTGTGGTACAATGGCTTCGTGTAAGCTTGAACTGTATTTAATCTGTGACTTACAACTTTTTCCTGACTCCGTACCCTCTGCCCTGCCTCTTACTTTCACTCTACCTACTCTCTCGCCTTCTAAGCCCTTCACAGCCCCTGCTCTTCACATTGTTCGCCTCTAGCTTTCCCTCATTACATTTTCCACTTGCACCCCCCTCCCGCCCAGGATTCCCTGCTGTCCCACTGTCCATTTCTGTCTGCTCCACGTCCTCCAATTCTCTCCTTGTTTACCACACTATTGTTGTACCTTAATTTCTCTCCTACTTCCTTTTCCCCTCTATTTAAAATACTTCTCGCTCAGCACTACCTGCTCCATGCCCATGGCTTTTTTCACCAAAATCTGCACCCCCACTCACCGATTTTCCCTGTAACCTGTACCTTTGTTTTCTTCTCTACAGCTTCTTTCTCAGTAGCCCCTGACCAGGTGCATCGGCCCCTCTGGACCGCAGCTCTTTCCACGAGGCGGCGGTAGCAGCAGCTTTCAACCGCCCTCAGATATCTGCCAGCCCGCAGCCATAAACAAGGTAATGCTCATCTGTTCTCCTGAACTGGGACTGCCATGGCTTCCCTATTGACTGCTTCCATCCAGGACAAGGCTCTCCACTGGCCTGTTTTCTCTGTCCGAGCTTCCGATTGGATCGGCACTCTCTCCAGCACAGAATCTGAAGCTCGGGCACCCGTGCTGCCTTTTCTCTGCTCCCGCTGTGCCGATTTCAAATTCTGTGCTCCTTGCAACTAAAATTTTCTTCTGCCCACCCTCCCACCTCCGTTAAATTGGCTTCCCCCCACCGATTCTGCCCTTCCTCCTTTGCCAACTGGCCCTTTACGTGGTAACCTCTCCCTTCAAGGCACAAGCTCCTCCTCTTCTCTAGCCCACTCCTGTTATCCTGCCCTAGCTGTCTCATCTCTAACTTGACTTGTCCCACCACCACTTTTCTGAGAGTGATGATCTGTCCTGCTGAATCCTCAGTACTGCCTGTTCATGCCCACCATGAAGTCCTCTCTCTTGCTCTGCATGGCTGCTGCCCTGCTATGCACCCTCTACACATTTGACCTTGCAGCCTCTGTATTATCCAATGATCAGGCCATCCTCTTCCATTTCAATGAAATCTCAAGCACCCTTGATCCACCCCCCCCCTTCCCACAAGAAACACAGAATTTGAAACATAGAAACATAGAATTTGATGGCAGATAAGGACCGCTTGGCCCACCCAGTCTGCCCATTTCCCTACCTGATGGATAAGTTGCAGATCCTAGTTAACCAGCAGCCTACTTCTTCCTACCCCCACCCCTAGAATTGCCTTATGACTGTCCCATGCATGCTTGAATTCCACCACTGTTTTTGACTCCACAACCTCCTCTGGAAGGCCGTTCCATACATCCACAACCCTCTCTGTGAAAAAAATACTCTTAAATTACCTCTGAGCGCCCCCTTCTATCTTCAAATTGTGCCCCTTGTTCTTGCACACCTCTTTTTTGAAAGATGCACCCTCTTGGACTTTACTGATTCCCTTGAGGTGCCAGAAAGTTTCTATCATGTCCCCTCTCCCTCCTTTCCTCGAGGGCTATACATATTAAGCTCCTTAAGTCTCTCTTCATATGTCTTCTGGTGCAGACCCTGCACCATTTAGTGCCCTCCTCCGGACAGCTTCCATCCTGTCTATGTCTTTAGGAACTGGGTCTCCAGGAACTGCACGCAGTACTCAGATGTGGTCTCACCAGCCCGTCTGTACAGAGGGATAATAACTTCTTGTTTTCTACTGGTGATGCCTTTCCCTATGCATCCCAGTATTCCCCAGCCCTCCTTGCTGCCCTCTCACATTGCTTGCCCACCTTTAGGTCATCTGATATGACTACCCCAGGTCCCTTTCCATTTTTGTTGTTGTTAGTATCTCACCCCCATTGTGTACGCTTCCCTGGGTTTTGTTTCCAGGTGCATTACCTGCACTTCTTAGCATTGAATCTAAGCTGCCATACATTTGACCATTTCTCTAACCTTGCCAAGTCCCTTCTCATCCTTTCCACCCCACCTTGTGCATCAACTCTGTTGCAGATCTTTGTGTCATCTGCAAAGAGACATACTTTCCTTCCAGTTCCTCTGCAATGTAAGCTTATAAAGACATTGAAGAGGACCAGTCTAATACTGAACCCTGCGGTACCCCACTACTAACCCCTTTTTCAGAGTGGACTCCATTTACTATTACTCTCTGTGTCCTATTCTCCAGCCAATTCTTACCCAGGCTGTCATCTTGGGACCCACTCCCAGGCTGGCTAACTTGTATATAATCTTCTGTGGGACTGTGTCAAATGCCTTGCTAAAGTCTAGGTAGGCCATGTCACAGCCCTCCTGATCAACTACTTTGGTCACCCAGTCAAAAAATCTATCAGATTTGTCTGGCATGACCTTCCCGCTGTGAATCCATGCTGCCTTGGGTCCTGTGCCCTCTGGCCTCTAGATACTCAACAATTCTTTCCTTCAGAATTGATTCCATCATTTTCCCTACCACTGAGGTTAAACTAACAGGTCTGTAGTTTCCTGCTTCTGCCTTGCTCCCACTTTTGTGAAGGGGAATCACATCTGCCCTCCTCCAGTCCTCAGGTACCACCCCATCCTCCCATGATTTGTTAAAGAGGGTAGTCAGTGGTGTCACTAGTTCTACCCTTAGTTCTTTTAGAATTCTGGGATGAATCCCATCAGGCCCCATTGCTTTGTCCAAAGGCACTTACCTCACGCTCTGGCCCTCCTCCCCAACTTTGAGCATCGCCTCTTAGGCTGTTTTCTTTACTCCCCGTCACTTAGCGCTCCGCTCCCCTATCTCTGCCTTCTCTCACTCCTCCTTCGGGTGGAGACACTGTACCCAACCCTGGCCCTCTGAACACCACCGCCACACCCACCTGCAGCTTATGGGCCGCTTCTCCTGGAATAAAAGTAGCCCATATGAATGTATGCAGCCTCCCTGCTAAATTCTCCGATCTTGAAGCATGGCTCGCTCACCATCAACCTCACGTACTTTGTCTCACCGAAACCTGACTTAAGCCACACCACTCTAATGCTATGTTCTTACCCTCTGGCTACTCCATCCTGAGCATAGAAAGGCCTGGCAAAAAAAAAAAAAAAAAAAGGAGGTGGAGTTGCTATCCTTATCAGGGAACTCTACTCCACCTTTACCAACCTCTGCGCTGACAGCGACTCCCCCTGCGAATGGCTTATTGCTGAAATAACGCTGAGCGAAACAAAGAAACTGTACCTGGGCAGTTGTTACTGTCACACTTGGTCAGCTAGTTATGATCCATGAATCATTTTTTTAGTAAATATTAAAAAAAAAAAAAAGTGTGATGGACTCTGTCAAGAGAAAATGCTGTCTTGCTGGAACTGTCATCAAACCCCCCAGGGATAAGTTCAAAGGACAGGAAGTAGCTTAAACTGCAGATATCTGAGGTGTAATTATCTTGTTAGTTTGCTCTGAAGACAGGAACCAAGATATCCATTTTATAATGCCCTCAGGGAAATCCTTTGATGTGCACTAAGGGTCATGAGAAAAGGGACGCAGGCCAGTGTTCTGGGTATCCTCCCAAGAGGACGGCTAATTTCACCAAAGAGACCTTGAATGTCTAGGCGAAGAAGGCCCCAGACTAAAATAGGAAGTCCAATATGCATTTTGCTGGGGGTCTCCAGTGAATGACATAAAAGAGGCTTTTGATGTCTAGGGTAAAAGCAGATCACAGACCGGTTTGGACCAGTCACATAAAGAGAAGCGATTTATTATGTCATCTATTATTTTTTTAAATATCTTAGAAGGCCATCCTGTCTTGTAAAATATAAACTTTAATACTCCAAGGCAGAGTTAGGTGACCTCAGAGAGAAGGCCGGCTCAAGACTGCTGTTAAAACTATTGAGCAGACCTTATACAAGAACATTCATTTTCCATTTTCTGACTGAGAAGAGAGACCACGAAGCACTGAAAGATTAAGAAGAAAGAACCTTAGACAAGACTAGTCTGAGTGTTATTTGTAGGAATCTTCATTGTTAAACCTGTTTGTTTTAAGGCTGTATGTGCTGGGATATGTTATTCTATAATTTTACAGTTTTCCTATTTTACTTATTTTATAGTAAAGATATATATTTTAAAAAAGGAAACTGCTTGGTGTGCCTTGAAATTTCTTTTTATGTAAGTGAAGCTTTGAAGGTTATAGTTGACACTGTGTATGAGCTTACTGTGATAAAAAACTGGGAAATAGAGTTATCTAGGTCTTGCATAGAGTTCTAAGGGTTCATTTTGTAATACCTGGTTAGGTGCCCGTAGGCAAAGATATCTGACCCCCTGAAGACAGAATTATCTGAGCCTGATAATTGGGTATGGTAACAAGAGGTTATCAGTTTGAATCCCTCCAGAACTTGAGACTAAGATGACTCAAACCCACAAAACAGACAAGAGGGTTACCTTGTACTGTTCACAATTCTACGCTCAGAGGTTGGCACTTTGGGAGTAGAGAGCTGACCGGCTGAGCGGGTTTGTGACAGATTGGTTGGCAGCAGTGGCATATAAAGTTTGGTGGTATAAGCTTCAATGTTCAGTGTGTCAGCTTGAGACCATTCAGCTCACTTGGAGAAAAGAAAGGCAGTGTTTTATTTCAAAAGGAAACAGAACTATATCCCTTGGCTTACAAACAAGCTCCTACCAGTTTTATTTATTTTTTTTCTAAAGTGCCAGACAGATTAGCAGTAGTCAGGAAAGATGGCTTCCAACTACAGCAGGCACACTGTAGAATACTTAAAGCAGTTGTGCGGGGACAGAGGAGTCCTTTTCGAGGTGACAGCCAAAAAGCAGAACCTCAGAGGCCCTGATGGTAGCAGATACCCAGAGCAGCGAGTCACCGACCGTGACTGAAAAGTACCAAACTGAGTGTGGCAGAGCTAGTGGCCAGTGCTGCGTCCAGGTCCGATGAGGAGGACAGCAGGGCCACTGTAAGTGAAGGGCCACAGCAGCAGTGGATGGTCACCAGTATCCTGAATCCAGATGTACTCAGAATGCAAACTGAGTTGCGCAGAATGGAACTGGAGGCAGAGTGAGAAGAGATGGAGGCAGACCGTGAGAAGTGTGAGCGCCAGCGGGCTGCAGACGAGAAGAGGGAGTGAGAGAGCCAAAGCGAGAACAGCAAGCTGCAGAGGAGAAGAGAGAGGAGCGCCAGTAGCAACACGAACTGGAGAAAGTACGACTCCGACCAGCGGCACCAGAGCAGGTAAGAGGCTTGGGTTTAACTGGGACTGCAGGACTGGGTTACAAACTGAACTCCAAATTAATTACAGAGTTTAAAGAGAGGGATGACATGGATGCCTTTTTAAATTATTTTGAAAAAGTTTGTATTCAGGCTAAAATTCCTATAGAATCCTGGAGCTTCCAGCTATCCCCGCTACTAACCTGGAAAGCTCAGGATGCACTGGGTCAAATGGACAATGAGGACAGCAACAATTCTAGCAAATTAAAAGCTGCACTGTTAAAGTTTGAATTAACAGCTGAATCATACAGAGCTAAATTCCGTAAGCTCAGGAGAAGCCCTGATATGAGCTATGAGGAGCTAGACACGAAACGTCAGTTTTTAAAACGTTGGTGGGAAGGAATGGAGGCAACCTCTTGATAAAACTGAAAATGTGATTTTATTAGAACAGTTTTATAGGGCATGCCCAGCAGAGCTAAAATCCTGGCTAGAGTACCGAGATCCAAAAACAGTGCAAGAAGCTGCTGAACTCTCGGACCGCTGTGCCAAGAGCAGACCTGCTCCGAGAGCAAATGGGGCGGGCGTGGCAGAGCAGAAAGGGAAAAGTGCGCCTTCAGGGCAGCTAAAACCCTCACTGCCTCCACCAAAACCAGTTAGCCCGAGGTTTCAGAGAAAAGATTTCTCCAAGAGAAGAACTGAATGTTCGTTGTGTAAGGAAACTGGACATATTGCCAGTGTCCCAAAAAGGCGAGCCCATAATACACAACCGGGTGCTAGAAAAGAAGTGGGTTGTTTGTGTGTCCCTGGAAGCATGCCAGTGAACATGAGGGAACATATGCATCCAGTCATGGTGAATGGTGTACAAACACAGGGGGTTAAGGGACCCAAGGGCATCCCTGACATTGGTAAAGGGGGATCTGGTACAGCCTGGTCAGCTTATACCCAATAAATACGTCTCTGTTCAGGACTTTGCGGGCAGGGAGAAAACATTGCCCCTCACTAGTGTTCTCCTGGACTGGGGTGAAACAGGGGGAATTGTGTAACAGGTGGCTGTAGCAAAAACATTAGCAGTGGATGTGATCCTGGGTAACAATCTCCAACAGGGGATGGTATGTGCCGTTACCCATAGCCAAGTGACAAGGGAAAACTGTAGTTCCCTGAACCCCACAGAAACCAGTGTGGAAACCACTGAGAGGCTGGTTCCCCAGCCTGCGTGTCCAGATGGGGAGACTGATAAAAAGGGGCTAGAAATTTCCCCAGTAGCCAGTAATCACACAGCTACAGAGGGTTACTCTGAAGAGGGAGGGGTGACCCCTTGTCAGAGGGTTGGGATTGACAGTGATCCTGAGGGCCCAGATGCTAGTGCTAGGGACCCTAGTTTAGCGACTGAAGGGGACCTGTCCCATGCCTTGGGACTGTGTGAGGGGTTTGCAGCTGCTCAGAGGAGTGACCCTAGTTTAGGGAAGCTGAGGGCTTGAGCAGACTCGGAGGGCAAACAGGGAGGTAAAGGCAGACATAAGGTTTATTGGGAAAATGGACTTATGTATACAGAGGCAGTATAGACAGAGGGAGGGATGCTAGGCAGGCAGCTTGTCGTTCCCCAGGGATATCGTGAGCAGTTGCTCAAGGTTGCCCATGATATTCCCTTGTCTAGTCATCTGGGAATCGCATGCACTACGCAGCGGTTGGCCCAAACTTTTACTGGCCTAACTTCACCCAGCAGGTGAAGGAGCATTGCAGGTCTTGTCACCAGTGCCAAGAAATAGGGAAGGCGGGCAAGAAAACCCAAGCTGCCCCAATTCCATTGCCCATAGTGGAGGAGCCATTCCAGAGGGTGGGAATGGATATTGTGGGGCCTTTAAATACCCCCAGCTCCTCAGGGAAGAGATTTATCCTGACTGTGCTGGACTATGCCACCCGGTACCCAGAGGCAGTCGCCCTATCCTCTCTGAGGACACAGTGGCAGATGCCTTACTTGGGATTTTCTCCCGTGTTGGGTTTCCGAAGGAGAATCACTGATCGAGGGGGTTTCTTCATGTCGGACCTGATGAAATGTTTATGGGAGAAGTGTGGGATGGTGCAGAGATGCACAACACCGTATCACCGACAAGCCAATGGGCTTGTGGAACGATTCAATGGTACCCTAAAGTCAATGCTCCTGGCATTTGCTGAACAGCATGGGAGGGACTAGGAGAAATACCTTCCCCACCTGTTTGCATACAGGGAGGTGCCGCAGGAGTCGACAGGATTTTCCCTGTTCAAACTCATGTATGGACGTCAGGTACGTGGGCCCTAGACTTGATCCGGGAGGACTGGGAAGGCAAGCACGCACCCAGGGAACTCCAATTGTGGATTCGTCCTTAGGTTTAGGAAAGGCTGAAGGAGCTTATGGGGACAGCCCAGAGCAACCTGGCAGCTGTCCAACAGAAACAAAAGTATGAATGCGGCCATGAGCCAGAGCTGGCTCGGTACATGGTGGGTCAGGAAGTCATGGTCCTTGTTCTGGTCTGGAAAGACAAGCTGCAAACTGAGTGGGCAGGACCATACAAAGTGGTTAGGAAGGTAAATGGCGTGAACTACATACAGAGTTACACACCTGTACTGGAGTTCTAGGAATGGTATATGTTGTTCATCCACACTTCTTGGCAGGTTCCTTGCCGCTTTAATTGTTGCCGGAAGGTCTTCAAGCTGGCTCCTCCCACCCACCCGGGTGGTAAAACTCTCGGCTCCACCCCATGACGCCAGATCTAGCCCGCTAGAAGCCAGGTTGTGCGTCGAAGCCGGGGAGGTCGGGTGGGTCGTGTGGATGAACATATACCATTCCTAGAACTCCTGTTACAGGTGAGTAACCTGTATTTTTAGGGACATGGATATGTTGTTCAATCCACACTTCTTGGCAGACTCCTAGCAGTTCTCCGGGAGGAAGGAGGCAAGGCGCACACCCCCGATACTTACTTGGAAAATAAGGACTGGAGAACAGAGGCCCCAAAACCAGCATCCCGGCATGACTCAAGGTCGATGTGGTAGCGGGTAATAAAGGTTTGTGCCGACTTCCAGGTAGCAGCCCTGCAGATATTCTGGATAGGGACGTCCCTGGAAGCAGTTACCGATGCAGCGGTATGGCGGGTAGAATGAGCTCTTATCCCTCTGGGAAGCTCCATGCCTGCCAACCTATAGCAGAGCTCTATGCAGGAGGTGACCCACCTGCTTATCGTCCGCTTGGCGGCAGGTCAGCCAGGTGCGGCTTCAGCGTAGGTGACAAACTGCTGGCGAACCTCTCCCTGAACTTCAGCCGTCCGCTCCTTATAATAAGCGAGCACTCATCTAGGGTCCAAAGTATGGAGCCTATATTCGGCCTCCGAGGTGTGATTGGGGTAGAACACTGAAGAGTCAACATCTGGTTAAGGTGAAACTCAGACACCACCTTCGGAAGGAATTTCGGATGGGGGCGCAGGACAACCTTGTCCCTGTGGAAGACCAGATAAGGAGACTCTATGGAAAGCACCTGGAGCTCTTCCATCCTTCTGGCTGACGTGATAGCCACCAAGAAGGCAGTCTTCCACGACAGGTGGGAAATATCGCATCTGTCACCGGTTGAATAGGCTTGCCCATGAGCTTGTGCCATCCAGCAGTAGATACCACGGAGGTGGAGGGTTCTCGCACCAGAGGGAAATGTGGTCAAGGCGCGTTGAAAAGCCACCAACTGACCTCCTCTGCGCCACCGACTGCTTCCGCCCAAGGCCCAGTAAGCAGAGATGGCTGCTGGGGTGCACCTTAAGGGTCGTCGATCAAGCCCATGCTGAGAAAGGGACCACAGATAGTCCAGAATGCTTGCCAAGGGACAGGCGGAAGGGTCAAGCCCTTGCCCTGACACCAAATGGAGAAGTCTCTTCCATTTGAAGGCATAGCATTCTGTCGGCACTCATACGGGACGCCTCTAGACGTTGAGGACCTCGTCGGAAGGCCCAAGGCCTGGAACTCCTAGCCACTCAGGAACCAGGCCGTCAGGTGCAGGGATTGAAGGTCCGGATGGAATACCTTCCCCTGGTTGACTGAGATCAGGTCCGGGCGGGCTGGAAGCCGCCTTGGGAGCCTGGAGCTGAGGCTGAGGAGATCTGGATACCAGAACTGGCGGGGCCAGTCTGGGGCTACCAGAATCACCTGTGCTTGTCCCTCCTCACCTTGAGAAGCACCTTGTGGATCAAGGAAAATGGGGGAAAGGCGTAGAAGAGGCCCGGGGTCCACGGCCTCGAGAAGGCATCCCCCTGCAGCGAGCCCTGCTGAGGGGGACGGGCACGGAACACACTCAGCTTTACATTCTCCCTGGAGGCAAACAGGTCCACCTGAGGCGTGCCCCAGTGGGAGAACAGATCTTGCTCTACGTTGGATAGGGGCTGCGTCTCACGAGTGGTCGCTCCTGCTGGAGGTAGTACATCGGCCAGGGTGTTGGAGGCTCCTACCACGTGAATGGCTAGGAGATCCGCCTCCAGGCTGCGCACGAGGGACCATATGCAGAGAGCTTTCTTGCATAACAGCATGGAGCGCGTCCCGCCATGGCGGTTCAGATAGTACATGGTCGTGGTATTGTCTGTTTGGACCTGAACCACTTGACCCCGTAGAAACGGAGCGAAGGCGGTGAGAGCTAGGCGGACCGCTCGGAGCTCCAGCAGGTTGATATGGCATCGGGACTCCCGAGGGGACCAGGCCGTGCGCTCTGTCTCCCCAGATGGGCACCCCAACCCATCAGAGATGCATCGGTCGATGGAGAGCCGTGTCGGCTCAGGGCGGACAAACGGGATGCCCTCCTGCAGATGTGCCGGAACGGTCCACCACTGGAGAGCGTTCCACATCTCCTCGGTGACTGTCACGGGCTGGTCCAATGGATCGCAGCATTGTGACCACTGGCTGGTCAGTCCCCATTGAAGGGGACGCATGTACCAACGGGCCCAACAGACCACGGTGGTACAGGCTGCCATGAGGCCCAGGAGGCACAGGAAGTCCCAGGCAGGGTGCGATTGCCCAACCAGAAATGATTGGGCAAAGGAGGAAAGAACCTCGGCCCTGTCCGGGGGAGCCGAGCTCTGGCTCGAAGAGTCGAGCTCTGCCCGATGAAGAGTATCACCTGCCCGGCGAGTTCCGACTTGACCTTCGTTGATGTGGAGGCCAATCTGAGAGCAAACCTGGAGGGCCAGATCTCTGGACAGCTCCACCTCCGCTCTGGAAGGGGCTGCAATCAGCCAGTCGTCCAGGTAGGGGTACACTCGGACCCTTCAGCGCCACAGGAATGCTGTCACCACTGCCATGCATTTGGTGAAGACCCTGGGAGCTAGGGAGAGGCCGAAGGGCATGGCCTGGAACTCGTAGGATCCCTCCGCTCTGAAGCGGAGGAATCTCTGATGAGATGGACGGATCGGGACGTGAAAGAACACGTCCTGGAGGTCCAGGGAACAGAACCACACACCTCGTTCCAAGGATGGGATTATCTGAGCCAGAATGACCATCCTGAAGGTCCGAGACCTTAGGAACCTGTTAGGGTCGTGCAGGTCGAGAATGGGGCGCCAGCACCCCGTCCGTTTTGGGACCAGGAAATACCTGGACACAAACCCCAGGTCTGGAGGAGGATCCGCCACCTTCCTGATCACCTCCTTTTCGAAGAGCAAGGCAATATCGGCTCGGCGGGCCGACAGCGAGGCCTGCGGACTGTGGCCCCCGAGGACTACGGCTCGAAAGGTGGAGCCTGCCTCGAACTCCAGAGGCAGGCCTTTCCTACCACCCCAACACCCAGCGGTCCATGATGATAGCGGACCAGGCAGAAAGGAGTGGTAGGCCGTCCCCACAGGGGAACCCAGGGGAGGTGGCCAGGGCTGGGGCGGCCCCTCAACCCGTCACTGGGCAGGCTTGGAGGAGGAACCCGGCCAAGGACCTCCTGGGCCTTTACCTCCTTGCTTCCTGTTGGAGGAAGCCGCCGGCTTGGGTTTGGGACGCCAAGCGCGAGCCTGCTGGCCCTGTTGCTGGTGGTGTTGGGCCGGTCGAGCTGCAGGGGTCGAAGGACGAAAGGACTTATGCTGTTGCTGACGGCGGCCTTTGTCCCTCTGGGCGGAGGTGACAGAGTCCAGAGTGGCATTGGACTTTTCGATCCGCTGGAGGTGTCCCTCCACTCCAGGGCCGAAGAGGTCAGTCCCCAAGAAGGGGACGTCCGCCAACTTGTGCTGGGTATCCGCCATGAAGGTGGATATCCTCAGCCACGCCCTGCGGCGCATGGCCACCGCAGCCGCTACTGACCTGGCACAGGAATCACCTATATCCAGAGCAGTCTGAAGCTGCTGCTTCGCCACCGCCCTACCCTGGTCCCGCACCTGATGGACCGTGGTCTGCAGGTCGGTCGTGAGATGAGGGACAACCTCATCCAGAAAGCCCAAGAGGGCGTCGGAGAAGTGTGCCATCAGCACGGCCGAGCTGGCCTGACGGAGGCCGAGGGAGGACGCAGCATACACCCTGCGCCCGGCAAAGTCCAGCTTTTGGACTCTTTGTCGGAGAGCTTATCCCATCGAGTGTTACCGGAGCGGAAGATGCTGTCAGACTAACCCCTCGCAGAAAGTGCGCCGAAAACCCGGGCAAAGAGGCGGTAGGGACCGCATACTTCCTGGCCATCCTGGCTGAGGGCACAGGACAGGAAGCAGGCCGCTGCCAGAGCTCCAAGGCTGGGTCGACAATGGCCTCAGCCACTGGAAAGGCCTCTGTGGGGGAATCCCCTCGGTCCAGAATCTCAGTCAGGGGATACTTGGCCCGTTTAGACACGGGCTCGAGCTGCATCCCGGTGGACTCTGAGATGAGTCGAAGCAGACCCAAGAAGGACGATGGGCTATCGTCCAATGACTGGCCCCTGGAGGACTCCAGGTCGACCTGCCTGGAGAACAGGGAGGAGTCGTCGTCAGATTCTGAAGAGTCTGCGAAGAGCTGCCTCGGCCCTGAGCCACCCTCTACCTGCCGAGGACAGTCGGGAGTGAGGGTGACCGACAACCTGTGGGGCAGGCCGTGACCCGACCAAGAATCCTTGGTCGGTGCCCCAGACTTCGGTTGTGGAGACAGAGGTTCCACCATAATCGGTGGAGCAGCCGGTTTTGGCCGAGCAACCGGCCCTGGAATGGGCAACTCGACTGGGGTGAGCGGTTGCTTTGGTCGTTCGGGCGACAGCCACTTGATGGCCGGGGTCTGAACCGGAGTCGGTTTAGACCCAGATAACAGTAACTGCTGCCACATAAGCTCCTTGTAGCGCCGACGTAATTTACGCCGAAGCCTCCCCTCATCCGAGGAAGAGGATGAGGAGGACCGGTGTCGCCACTTACTTCGGTACCGAGACGGCCGATGTTGGCGGGAATGGCTAGACCTAGAAGAAGTCCGAGACAGAGACCCTCGGGGGACCGAGGGCGGGTCTGGGAGGGGGCAGGGGACACCCACTCTTCCCTCGGCTCGGGCACTTTAACCGGGGACTGCAGCCCCGAAGGCGCAGGCAGGTCCTTGGTCTCCACCGGGGGAAACCAGTGAAGGTGGGTTGTCTGCTTCACCAGTCAACAGCCCGTCCGACGGATCGAGAAAAATCTCGACTGCGTCGATGGGAGTCTCGGCAGGCTGGCCTGACGGGGACACCGTGAAGCCAGCGGCCTGAGCCGCAACTTCGACCAAAGTCAACGGTCGGCTGTCCGGGGAAGGAGACCTCTCCTGCTCCCACGGACGCCGACGGTGGGACTACCACCGACTCCTTCTTCTTGGGCGAGAAGAATGTCCCAATGCCCCTCTCCCGCCCGTGGAAAGGACTGACAAAGCTCCTTGAACGAAGGCGTGTAAGAGGAACTCAGAGAGAGCGGGATAAATGCCGCGGCCGAGGAGGAGGAAGATGTGGCCTGGGCCGCCTCCTGCTCGAGCTGCTCAGCCGAGCCAGCCGCCGAGGAAACCGCCCAACGTGCCTCTTTTGATTTACCAGCGAAAAGCGTTTCTTGGGGCTGGGGCAGGCGCAATCATCCAGGAGCGTTGGCCAAGAAGAACGGCACAACTTCAGGCCTGCGGGTCGTGATCTAGGCCTAGGCAGTAGACGCCGTGGAGTACGGATCCGTCCTGGATATTTTCTGCCTGCAAGGGCACCTCCAAAAGCCGGGAATAGATTTGTCCATCGCAGCCGTGAGGGAAGATGAAGACCGCAGTTTAGAAAACTTCAAAACCAGTTTCGGATGAACCGAAGAGTTAGGATCCAGTCTAAAACGCACAGCGTTAAGGAGGGAACCTGAGCTTCCAAGCGGTAAAGAAGATATTGGCGTCATGGGGCAGAGCAGAGAGTTTTACCACTCGGGTGGGTGGGAGGAGCCAGCTTGAAGACCTTCCGGCAACAATTAAAGTGGCAAGGAACCTGCCAAAAAATGTGGATTGAACAACATATCCATGTCCCTAGAATGTGGAGTTACCTAACCGAAGACGGACAGAAAGGATGTACCATGTCAACATGATCAAGCCATATGCAAACAGGGCTGACATGGTGTTCGCAGTGTGTAGTCATGGGGAGGGGACGGACGAAGGTGACCCCCTTCTGGACCTGCTGGAAAAGAGTAAACGGGAGTCCTCTGTGGAGGCAGTAAAACTGTCTCCCCAGCTGACCCCAGGCCAGATCCAGAAAGTAAGGGAGGTTTTAGCAGACTTTGCCCCCCTTCTTTAGCGCCAAGCCTGGACTAACTCCCTTAGTGACACACGATGTGGAGGCAGGGACACAGACGCCCATACGGCGGACAGCATATCGGATGTCTGTCCAAAAGGACATTAGGAGGGAAGTGGAGAAGATGCTGGATTTAGGGGTAATCCACAGATCCCACAGTCCCTGGGCCTCACCCGTAGTCCTTGTACCCAAGCCAGATGGCTCAGCTCATTTGTGTGTAGACTATCGTGGACTGAATGCAGTCACGAAGTCAGACGCCCACCACACGATGCCCAGACGGACGAACTCCTGGACAAGCTGGGGTGGACCGACCTACCTTACGATCACTGGACCTGACGAAGGGGTACTGGCAGATAGAGCTGACGGACAGAGCTAGGGAGAAGTCGGCCTTCATCACTCCGATAGGCTTTATTTGAGTTCAAAGTAATGTCTTTCGGAACGAAGAACGCCCCGGCCACTTTCCAAAAGTTGGTGAAACAGGTGTTAAATGGCGCTGAGGAGTACGCCGTGGCATACCTGGATGACATTGCCATCTTTAGTACCAGCTGGGAGGAACACCTTTCCCACCTTAGGGAAATGCTGGGCAGGATACAGAGGGCCAGGCTCACTGTCAAAGCTGAGAAGTGCCAGGTGGCCATGGAAGAAGTGGCATACCTCGGGCATATGGCAGGCCAGGGACAGCTCCGTCCTAACCAAATAAAGATAGAGGTAATCCAGGCATGGCCCAGACCAGAAACTCAGAAGCAGGTCAGGAGTTTTCTCGGGACAGCAGGGTACAATAGAAAATTTGTACCCAATTACAGTGCCCTGGCTGCTCCCCTATCTGACCTGACAAAGAAAAGGATGCCCAAGAAAATTACTTGGGCCAGCCTGTGAGGAAGCCTTTTCCAAACTAAAGGAGGCACTGTGAAGTGCTCCTGTTTTGACAAGTCCTGACTATAGTAAAACCTTTATAGTTCAGACTGACGCCTCAGACGTGGGTATTGGGGCAGTACTGAGCCAGACATTCAGCGAAGGGAGGGACCATCCAATAGCTTACCTTGAGTAAAAAGTTACTTCCCAAGGAGCAGTCATACTCCACTGTGGAAAAGGAGTGTCTTACCATACTGTGGGCCCTAAGGAAATTGGAGCCATACTTATATGGGCAGCATTTTTTGATGCAGACTAACCACAACCCCCTAGTTTTTGTAAATATAAAAAAAAAAAAAAAAAAAAATGTGTGATGGACTGTGTCAAGAGAAAATGCTGTCTTGCTGGAACTGACACATCAAACACCCCAGGGATAAGTTCAAAGGACAGGAGGTAGCTTAAACTGCAGATATCTGAGGTGCAATTATCCTGTTAGTTTGCTTTGAAGGCAGGAACCAAGATATCCATTTTACAATGCCCTCAGGGAAATCCTTTGATGTGCACTAAGGGACATGAGAAAAGGGACGCAGGCTGATGTTCTGGGTATCCTCCCAGGAAGCCAGCTCATTTCATCAAAGAGACCTTTGATGTCTAAGCAAAGAAGGCCCCAGACTAAAATAGGAAGTCCAATATGCATTTTGCTTGGGGTCTCCAGTGAATGACATAAGAGGCTTTTGACGTCTAGGGTAAAAGCACATCACAGACCGGTTGGGACCAGTCACATAAAAGGAAGAGATTTACTATGTCATCAATTATTTTTTTAAATATCTTAGTAAACCATCCTACGACCATACCAACGACCTGCGTAGCCACTGTGGGGAGAGCTCGGTTGTGCAGTGTGCTGATGATACTGTCATCTTCAGACCCCTGCATGACGTGGTTGCCCTAGGCCCTCTACTCCAAAAGGATCTCACTTCACTAGAGACTTGGCTATGTAAGAACAGAATGGTACTAAATGCTAAGAAGACCAAGGCAATGCTATTCGGGCCAAGATCCCTGGGATTTGACAGGTCCTCATCCCTCTCCTTAACCTCACTCTCTGGTAAAGCCATTAACATAGTACCCTCCCTTAAATACTTAGGCCTCACGTTGGATCAGAATATCACATACAAGGAACACGTGGACCAGGTCACCAGGACCCTACATCAGAAACTTGGCACCCTGTACCGACTCAGGGACCAACTCATCCCTGAAGCCAGGCTCTCCATAGCTACCAGCGTCCTTCTACAACCTGTCCTTTGCAGCCTCTATTATACAGGGCATGGCTAAACAAGAGATTACCAGGATGCAAACCCTATATAATAAAATAGCTCGTTTCGCAACCTTCGACCACCCGAGACGTCACCACTGTGACACTCTGGCCAATCTTCATTGGCCCACATTAGTCATCCGCCTCCAACACCCCTTGCTTGTCCAGGCCTACAAGCGTCTCAAACCCCACGCTCCGCCAAGCATTGCCGGGACCATATCCCTCAAACACAACCCAAGGAACCTAACGACCTCAGATAGAACGCTATTAGAAGTCCCTAGGGTAAGGACAAATGCTGGCAGAAGATCCTTTTCCTCCCAAGCAGCCTGCCAATGGAATAAGCTCCCTCCCCAGGTCCAGGCCTCCTCCTCACTCATGAACTTCCACACCAGGCTTAAGCCCCATATGCTGACCTCAAGCGCATGCCACTGTCATGACACTTAAAGCTCCTAAGGTACTCCCCTCCTCTCCAACTCCCGTCTTCTAGCTTAACCTTCCTACTACCTGCCTTATATAGACTGCTCGGCCAGAGGCCACGTGTAACCCTGAATAAACTATATGCAAAGTACTACCAATTGCTTACATGTCATGATGATAACCATGCCTGTACCCATGCCTGCATCCACTGCTTTTCTTTTACCGTGCCTGTAAGCCATGCCTGTATCCACTGCTTTTCTTTTACCATGCCCGTAACCATGCCTGTATCCACCATTTTTCTTTACTGTAACCACCTCATGATGCAACTCACAATGCCTCAAAATGTTCCTTATGTCCTTGTTCATTCTTATAACTTGTATTGTTATTCCAGGTCGCCCCTGAAAAAGGGACCTTCGGGGCTCAGTGGGCCTACCCAGTCACCAAAATTTAATAAATAAATAAATAAATCCTGTGTTGTAAAATATAAATTTTAAAACTACAAGGTGGAGTTAGGCGAACTCAGAGAGAAGGCTGTTAAAACTACTGAGCAGACCTCATACAAGAACATTCATTTTCCATTTTCTGACAGAGAAGAGAGACCACGAGGCACTGAAAGATTAAGAAGTAAGGACCTTAGACAAGACTAGTCTGAGTGTTATTTGTAGGAATCTGCACTTTTAAACCGGTTTGTTTAAAGGCTGTATGTGTTGGGATGTTTTGTTCTGTAATTTTACTGTTTTCCTATTTTACCTATTTTAAAGCATTAACATACTAAAATGCCAGCAGAATAGGCCCAACTGTCTTTTGTGTCTGCTCGTTTGGTCAGCCCCCACCCTGGGAGCTGACCTTGTTGCCCCCCTGTCCCTCTCTGGCTTCTGCCTTCCCAGTCCCGGATATTCTTGCTGCACTGGTTTTTGCTTCCAGAACCCTTCCCCTGTACCTGTCCCACCCCTCTGAACCCCTCCACCATTTCTGCCTCCACCAGCCCCTGGGCAGCGCATTCCATGGCTCCACCACCCTCTCAGTGAAGTAGCACCTCCTCTTTTCTCCCTGAATCTCCCCTCCAGCTTCCACCCATGCCCTCTAGTTGCCCCCTTCCTTGAAGCACCCAGACTGCTCCTCCCTATTTACCCCTTCATGTACCTGAAGACCTCTCATGTCCCCCGGTCCCCCGGTCCTTTCTCTCTTCCAATGTGTATATTTAGCTCTTCGAGCCTCTCCCCATAGGTCCTATCCCCCAAGCCCTAAATCATTTTGGTTGCCCTCCTCTGGACCCTCTCCAGGAGTTCAATGTCCCTCTTTAAATGTGGTCTCCAAAACTGCATGCAGTACTCGAGGTGCGGCCTCACCAAGCAGTTATACAGTGGGAGTATCACTTTCCTCCTTCTGGAGGTGAGCCCCCCAGTGATGCATCCAAGAATCCTGTTGGCCTTTGCTGCTGCCCTCCTACAAGTCTCCGAGGTGTTCATCTTGACATCCACCACCACCCCCAGGTCCTTCTCAGCCATCGAGACCTGTAGCATTCCCCCGGTGTACACTTGGCCCGGGTTTCTGGCTCCCAGGTGTAGTACCTTGCATTTTCCTGCATTGAACCTCAGCTTCCACTTTCTAGACTACCTTTCCAGAGCCTCCAGGTCCCCCTGTAGGGCCACCCTTCCCTCCTCCCCATCCACCACCGCTCCCAGTTTCAAGTCATCCGCAAAGAGACTCATCTCACTCCTGATACCCTTCCTTATGTCAGAGACATAGGAGTTGAACAGGAGGGGCCCAAGGACCGATCCCTGAGGGACTGCACTAATGACCTTCCTTGGGGATGAGACTATCCCTCCAACCACGACCCTCTGGGTCCGGTTCTGCAGCCAATTTCCTATCCATCTGATCATCTGGTTCCCCACCCCCATTTCTCCCAGATTATCCAACAAGCCTGGTGTGCCCTGAAATTTCTTTTTATGTAAGTGAAGCTTTGAAGGTTAAAGTTGACACTGTGTATGAGCTTATTGTGATACCAAACTGGGAAATAGATAGAGTTCTAAGGGTTCATTTTGTAATACCTGGTTAGGTGCCCGTAGGCAAAGATATCTGGCCCCCCGAAGACAGAATTATCTGAGCCTGATAATTGGGTATGCTAACAAGAAGTTATCAGTTTGAATCCCTCCAGAACTTGAGACTAATGTGACTCGAACCCACAAAACAGACAAGAAGGTTACCTTGTACTGTTCACAATTCTACGCTCAGAGGTTGGCACTTTGGGAGTAGAGGGCTGACCAGCTGAGCGGGTTTGTGACAGTTACAACCCCCTGAACGGGGGTGTTGCTGGCCTCCAAAGCCTACTCTCTGGGTTTGGGTCTCTCTCCCCTTCTAGGGAGGCTATCATCCTAGGTGATATCAACCTCAACTGGTTGGACACCAACTACACTAACATGCTTAAGCAGCATAACCTGTCACAAATTATCACACACCCCCCCCCCACTCAACGTAACCCTCTTACCTCTACTCACTTCCCAATTGACTGGGTGATCACCAATTGTGTGGACCGTGTTATCTACGCGGGCACTATCAGACTCCCTAAGTGATCACTCCCCTACCATTGCCATCTGGTCCTCTAAGGCCCCACACCTTCCTCCCAAATATCTAACTTTCCGTAACTTTAACCACCTGAACACCAACACATTTTTCTCGACCACCCAGGGCTACAAATTGGCAGGGCCTATATGCCCTCACTGATGCATCCCTTGCGGTCACCTACTTCACTGACATTCTCCTGGTTATCCAGGACCGACACTTCCCTTTCACCACCTGGAGAGTCAGAGGTGGCCGCACCCACTGGATCTCCAAAGAACTCCTCACCCTTATGAAATAGAGAGACCGAAAGTGGTATGCCTATAAACGGTCCCCTTCCCTATGGCATGAATACCAGCAGTTGCGCAACCACTGCAAGATCCTGATTAGAACCCTAAAACAAAAATACTTCACCAACCTACAACAAGAGTTTTGGTAATCCCAGAAAATTTTGGGACTCAGTCAATTCTATTCTCACTCCTCGCACTGGCAGGACCAACATCCAACTGACCTCTCCAGCTGACACCCTGTCAAGACTCTGCTGAGGTCACCAGGGCGCTCAAAAGCAAATTCACTGCCCTGTCAGCCCTCCTCAGCAAACTCCCCTCCCAGCAGCTCCCCTAGCCAGGGACCACCAATTTCTCCGCCCACCTCTCCTCCACCTCCACTCACACCACCTGCCCTCCACCTAGTCAGTCCCCCAACCAGGGCCCTGCTCTCACCATCCTCCTCCTTCTCTCCTCCCCGACAGGCGCCTCCTCCGGCCGCCAAGACCATCTCCCCCAAGGATGCCACCAAGCTAAGGGGCCTGCAAATTGTGCTAGTCAGAGGTCCAATGGTCTCTCGTCCGTCTTTCTTAAGCTCGTCTCCTCTGTCAATGCCAAACATCTCTCCTTTATCTTCAACCTTGCCCTAACTACCTCCCACTTGCCCCTCTGGAAATCTGCCAAGGTGGTTTCTATTTTCAAATCTGGGGACCCCTCCTATCTGACAACTACCACCCTATATCCATTCTCCCCCACCTTAGAAAGCTCCTCAAACAGGCTGTTCAACAGCAACTATCCGAGTACCTTGTTAACCACAACATTATGTGTAACCAGCAGCACAGCTTCCACAGGCTTCATAGTACCACTACTGCCCTAGCCCTATTCACCAATCATATCCTCACAGACATGGACCAAGGGTGCACAACTGGTGCAGTATTCGTAGACCTATCCAAAGCCTTCAATCTCGTTAACCACCCTCTCCTCCTCCTCTCCAAGTTGCACTCTATCGGCTGTTCCACAGGGACTACAAACTGGTTCCAGAGCTACCTGTCTGATCGATCCTAGTTGATGTGCATCGGCTCTGCCACTTCTCCCCCTCTGCCTGTCTCCTCCGGAGTTCCCAAAGGCTCCATCCTGGGCCACCCTGCTCTTTACGATGTGTGTTAATACCCTCACCTCCGACGGCCTATCCTGCAAATCTCTCCTTTATGTGGACGACCTAGTCATTTTCCACAGTGCCAAATCCCTCCCACACATTTCCTCTGTCCTCACGCAGAATTACTGTGCTGCCCAGAACCGGTTCTTTTCCAATTTGATGATGGTTAATACCAAAAAAACAAAGGCTATGCTGTCCGGGTCTAAACCTTACCTAGCCAATATCCAGAAAACAAGATCCTCTCGTCACATCCTCCCGCCCGATGGTCCGCCCCTGGAATTGGTCCCTTCCTTCAAGTACCTGGGAGTCTCACTTGATCCCACCCTCTCCTTCACTGACCACATTAATCTCGTAGTCCAGAGGATAAATCAGAAACTCTGTGCTGCCTATCGTGTTAAACCCTACCCGACTTCTAACGCTCGCCTGGCCATAGCTCTTGGCAACCTACTCCTTATCTTGGACTAGATACATAGATACATAGACAGTGTCGGCAGATAAGGGCCTATGGCCCACCCAGTCTGCCCATTTGAGCTTGTAAGTTCAGTTTGTTTTCCTGGAAGTCTGTTGCCCCTTACCCCCGACCTCCAGAATTCCTTTATGTCTATCCCATGCATTCTTAAATCCCGTGATTGTTTCAGCCCCCACCACTTCCTCTGGCAGGGTGTTCCACTTGTCCACCACCCGTTCTGTGAAGAAATTCTTTCTCATGTTTCCTCTGAATCGTCCTCCCTCCAACTTTATCCCATGCCCTCTAGTCCTGGAACATATTTTTCGCTTAAAAATAGTGTTTTCCTGCACCCTGTTCCTCCCTGTAAGATACTTGTATGTCTCTATCATATCCCTCTCTCCTCCTCTCCTCCAGGAGTACATGTTCAGTTCCTTCAACCTGTCTTCATAGGACTTGTGATGCAATCCATGCACCATCTTTGTTGCCCTCCTCTGAACCTTCTCTACCCTATGTCCTTACGTAGGTATGGTCTCCAGAACTGTACACTGTACTCCAAGTGGGGCCTCACTAGTGTCTTGTATAGCGGAATTATGACCTCCCTTTTCCTGCTGGTGATGCCCATGCCTATACATCCCAGCATCCTATTTGCTTTACCTGCTGCCTTGTCACACTGTTTCCTACCTTGAGGTCATCAGAGATGACAACCCCAAGATCCCTTTCCTGCTTGGTGCATGCTATATCCTCACCCCCAACTGATATATTGTGCTAGGGTTTTGTGCCCCATATGCATTATCTTGCACTTTTGCATTGAATTTCAACTGCCAAACCCTGACCATTCTTCAAGTTTCTGCAGGTCGCTTCTCATTCTGTCTACACCCTCTGGTGTGTCTACTCTGTTACAGAGCTTTGTGTCATCAGCGAACAGTGAAATTCTGCCTTCTAGGTCCTCTTGCGATGTCACTGATGAAGATGTTGAATAGGACCGGTCCCAGCACTGATCCCTGTGGTACCCCACTGGTCACTCTTCCCTCTGTGGAGTGACAGCCATTTACCACCACCCTCTGTGTCCTGCCACCCAGCCAGTTACCTACCCACCACACTACTGTCCTGCCCACACCCATATTCCCCAGTTTGTGTAATAGTCTTCTATGTGGCACAGTGTCAAAGGCCTTGCTGAAGTCTACTGCTGTTTCTACTCCCATGTGTCCACTGTGCTCCGGGCCAGACTCTCGGCCGTTTACAACAGTATATGCCACTTTGCCCTGTTTGCCCCCTATTCAACGAACCACTGCAACCTACACAGCTCCCTAGGCTGGCTCTCTCTGCAAGGCTGGTTTGATTTTAACCCCAGTTGTCTCACTGACACTATCATTCATAGTGGCTGCACTCCCCCCCTTTTGTGAGCACCGCACCACGCCAAAGTATCTTCGATCCTCTGCTGTCCCACCCCTGGTGATTACGAGAATCTCCATCAAATCTGGTGCCAATGTCCTTTCTGTTGTGGCCCCCTCACTATGGAATACATTTCCCGCACCCCACAGGTCGACCAATATGCATACTTTTAAGCTGAACCTGAAATCCTGGCTCACTGCCCCGTGACACCTGTACTTGCTTCCATCGATAGCACCCCCCAATTCTAGCCTTTAACCTCTTCCCCCTTCCATCTCCCTCTTCCTGTTTCCTTTGTTTAGCCTCTGAGCTTGTCAGGGCTCATCTCCAGGTCGGGGAATCTTGGGGCTTGTGATCCCCTAGTTTTCCTCAAGATGTTTCATCTTACAGCCTGCAGTCATTGCTATTTGCATACCCTACCAGTAGCCATCTTATGATATTCAGCTACTTCCTTTCTTTTATTTACCATACTTGCTTTGACCACATTGTTTTATTAATGCTGTATGTAACTGCTGTGTTATTTGCACTGTACTATGCCTGTACCTGCACTGTGTATATTGACCATTTTGTCTCACTAATTCTGTTTGATATTGCTGTTTTATTGCACTGTATTCTACCTGTACCTGCACTGCGATTTTTGTCTGTATTTGTGCCTTCTGGCCCGGGTCGTGCCTGTAAACTGTCCTTCGGACCAGTGCACCAACCTGGTTAAAGTCATAAACAAAATAAGCTGGAGGTCTTGGAGGGGCCACCCTAGCCACCAGTCGTTTTTCCCTGTCCGATGCACTGCAGTCTGCATAAGGACAGTGTCAAGAGAAGCTACGATTTTCACATGCCACCTTCTCCCCAGCAGACCCGTCTGTGGAGCAGTACTGACACCTGCAGTAGTGGTAAGACAGCCGTAATCCAACAATTTCCTATTTTTTCCACACAAACGGAAAGAAAATTAATCTGGTTTTAGAGAGGGCATTTCATGCACACCATATATCCCAAAACACTACAGGAGAGGGAGGGGAGACAATGTGGCTGCAATTTGCAGTTTACAGAAAGATTCAAACAGAACAGAGAGATTACAGAAATGGTTAAGCACAGGGAAGGTTAAGTGACTTGCTCAGGACCACACAGTGACCAAGTGGCTGCTGAGGGATTCCAACCTGGGTCTTCAAGTTCACAGTTCTGCATTCTAACCATTAGGCCACTTTGCCTCCCTTAAAAGTAGAAATCCAACAGGCACATCTTGCATTTCCCTGCTGCATACCCATAGTGTACACGGGCTACTGAACTAAACACTGGCTACAATATGCTGCCCCGTACAGGATTATAATGGCTACTACAGTATATCCTTTCTGTAAAGCCCTGCACTCTGTAACAGCAACCAAAGTACTGTCCCAATTGTATGCTATACCTTCCGACACCTGCAGCATGTAATAAGCACCTTAACTATCTTGTACTTTTTGTACCTACCACGGAACAGAGCTGAAAGTAGAGAATATTTGCAGTTTTGCCCTTCCCAGTAAAGAAAAAAAAGTGAATAAACTGTAAACTACCTATTAAACCTAAGGATTAGTACCTCCCACACCGTTTTCAGGGGCCACATATTTAAGCCATATCATTATCTTCCCCTCTGTTTTTAGGTTCTTGCGTTGCAGAATGGCAACTGATCGTGTCGAGGACTGAAAACATATGCTGTAGGAGCTTTCCAAGGTTACATTACATCACAAAGCCAGAATATGCAGGCAGACAGACAGAAAGAAAGAAAGAGAGCATGGGCAAAGCCCAGCTATTAGTGGTCCTGCAGTGCTTCAGCATAAACAAACAAAATAAAGGGGGGGTGAGATAGCAATGTCTGAAATAATGCTAAAATCTCTATATTTAAGATAAAAAAAAAAAAAAAGAAAGAAAAACTCCTTAATTTGTTATTCTTTACCTTTAAAGAAAAACTGTACAGTAAACATTACGCTTTTTTAAAAGGGCTGAATCTGATCATCAGGGAATATAAATGTTGTTTGTTACAGTTTTGGCATAAGTGGAGGACTAAGGACTGCCTACATTTTTACACCCAACACTACACCACCTGTCAGTAGTTCTATGGGGCAGCCGGCAACACGCACTGTGCAAATGGTGCTAGCTGTAGTAATTGCCAGCGTAAACAAACATGCTACCTGATGAAAAAAATAAAATAAAAATTGGGTGTGAGGGGCAGATACCCCCAATTCTTAACAAAACCAGTTGCTATTTAGTTTTTTGTTACATGGGGAGGCTCTGCCACCATGCCCCCTTTTTTCCCCCCCAATTTTAATGTGGTCCCAGAGCTACGCTGAAAACTAGAGTAGTACCATTTTGATATACACGTGCATCTTATTGCGGGGTCCTCAGTCCTCCACTTATTTATTTACTGAAAAGCTTCACCAGAAAAACACACTGAACAATAAGTTGCTCGTCTCACGGTGCATCCTGGGGGAGAAGAAAGAGGGGAATAGGCAGTACAATATAGATAAATCGAATATACATTTTTAATTACAGTTTGGTATGGCATATACATAGCAAACTAGTGCAGATAAAGCAAATGCACATATACAAAAGTGGTTGGACAAGACATACACAATATTAGAATTGAACCAAATATATTTACATGGTTATACATATAATGCAACAAAGCAAACAGGCGTGAAGTGCAATAAACATTGGGAAATACAGCAGCATCTTCATTGACAAGTGCAGTTTGAAGAGTAAAGGTTGTGTAGGGCCTGGGAGATGGATGAGGAGGATGAAGTGTGTTGGATGGGCATAGATAGTGAGTTCCAGAGTATAGGGAAGCGATAAGAGAGAGCACCTTGGCCGCTTGTAGTAGTACGTCGCAGAACAGCCACAGTGCGACAGTCAGTGGATCTGAGAGAATAGTGTGAGGGAGGTGGAATGGAAAGGGAGGAGGATAGGTAAGATGGGAGAGAACCAAACCAGAATTTAGAGGTAAATTTCACGCAGTGCAAGAGGAGGAGTCTGCACTCCAGGGAGGGGAAAGCAAGGGAGTGGTAGAGAGAGAGAGAGAGAGAGAGAGAGCAGTGGTGGGTACCGGGGTTGGGGGGGGTCATGAGCAAAGCGACAAAAAGCATTGAAAAGGGAATCCAATTTGGATAGGGAAGACTTAAGAGCAGCACGACAGACTATGTCACAATAGTCAAAATGAAAAAATTACTCACCTTAGTAATGTTGTTTCTTCTAATGGAGTCTTGCTGTATTCTGACTATTGCAGTTAGGTCCTGCCTTTCAACTGCCCTGGAGAACAAAGAGTTAAACTTTCCATGGCCAGCATGGAACGTTCACCGTGAGCTCGGTTGAAGCCCCCATCTGCTGCTGTTTAAACTCCAACCGTCAGATCTTTACGAGCAATACTCACTAGAAGTTGTGTGTGGAAACTGTAAAACTCACACTAGCCAACTGGCAACTAAATTTATTTAAAAAGGGTTTTTTGGTTTCAAAGCAAAGACTCAAGTCAGGAAACCCAAAAAACAAACACCACCGACCAAGGTAAAGGAGGGTGAAAAATGGACACCCCAGGGTGCCAACACTGCTCCTGCCCACCCACATCCCAAAAACTAGGTGGGGGGAGAAGAGAGAGAAGGTCAGAATACAGTAAGACTCCATTAGAAGAAACAACATTACTAAGATGAGTAATTTTTCCTTCAAACAACATGAAGTCTTGCTGTATTCTGACTATTACAGACTACCAAGCAGTACCTCCATGGAGGAGGGACAGAACCTACCTTGGGAATAGGCTCTGAAGTACTGCTGTGCCAAACCGAGCATCACTCCTAGCCTGGATATCCAGAGAGTAATGCTTGGTGAATGTATGGACTGTTTTCCAGGTGGCTGCTTGGCAAATTTCTAAGATAGGAATATCCCTGGCAGCAGCCAGGGAAGCAGCTGTACCTCTAGTAGAGTGAGCCCTCGGGCCTGAGGGTGGAGTTCTACCCAGTTTTTCATAGCAGAATTGTATACAAGAGACAATCCACCTGGCAATAGATCTCTTAGTGGCAGGTTTGCCCTTACCAACCTCCCCATATATGAGGGACAATTAGAGGGACTCAAACCTGTGACCCTTGGTATGCTCTATGTAGTAGCCGAGGGTCCTTTTAACATCCAAGCTGTGCAGCCTCCTCTCTCCAGAGGAGGAATGGTCTGTGAAGAAAACAGGGAGAGACAGACTGGTTAAGGTGGAAATCTGAAACCACCTTAGGCAAAAACTTCCTGTTAGTTCTCAGGACCACTTTATCTCTATGGAAAGAGATGAAAATCAGGCTCCACTGACAGGGCTTGCAATTCACTGATGTGCCTGGCAGAGGTAATGGCTACCAAAAACACAGTTTTCCAAGTCAAGTACTTAAGCTCTGCAGAGGACAAAGGGTGGTTGCATAAGTTGAGCAATGCAAACATTAAGGTCCCAAGCAGGAGCAGGGTCCCTAAAGGGGAGATTGGTGTGCAGCAATCCCTTGAAGAACTTACAAAACACAGGATGGGCTGACAGAGGTATCCGGCTCCGCCCCTATGAAGGTGAGGAGCTGTACTGGTTCGAGAACTGACTTTGGAAGGTTGAGGAGGAATCCTAAGGAAGTGAGCACTTGCTGAATTATTTGCAGATGTGACTTGACTTGGTCTGGAGACTGACCCACTATGAGCCAGTCGTCCAAGTATGGAAAGATGGAGATCTTTTTTCCTTAGGAAAGCAACCACTACTGCCAGGCACTTTGTGAACACCCTTGGGGCTGATGTTAGGCCAAAGGGCATTGCTCTGAATGGATAGTGGCCCGAGGGCAACTCGAACCTGAGGTACTTTCTGTGGGAGCACCTGATGGGAATGTGAAAATAGGCATCTTTGAGGTCCAGGGAGGCTAGCCAGTCCCCTGGCCTTAGAGAGGGCAGAATTATTCCCAGAGTCTCCATTTTGAACTTTGGTTTAAAAGGTGCTTGTTCAGATATCTTAGGTCCAGGATGGGCCGCCATTCTCCTGTCTTTTTGGGGGTTAGGAAGTACCTGGAGTACAATCCTTTGCCCTTGTGTAGGGTAGGAACCCTCTCTATGGCTCTGAGAGCCAGGAGGGAAGAAACCTATGCCTCTAGGGCAAGGGTCTCTGATGGATTTGCAGGTGGAAAGGATCTGGTTCTCATCTTGGGAAATTTTTTGAAGCCGAGAACCAGTCCCTGGCTTACTACTTCCAGGACCCATTTGTCTCGTGTCAGAGACTTCCAGTCCTGGACAAAGTAAGCCAGCCTGCCCCCTATAGGTACTGGAGAATAGGCCTGGGCAAACCCACCAGGGTGTCTGCTTGGCAGGGGCTTTAGGCTGAGGGGTGGATGCAGGCCTGCTCATTCCCATTCTGCTTCTCCCTCTGAAGAATCCCCTCTGAGCATAAGAAGAAGAGGAGGCATGGGCTTGGTAAAAAGGCCTTTGAAAAGGCCTGCCCCTGCCCCTGGACTGCTGCCTTTGAGGAGTGGCTTGCCTTTCTTTGGCCTGAGCACTCCTGTAGGTGGTCCTGTACTCGTCCATCTTTTTCATGTAGTTCTCCGTCTGCTCCCCAGAGAATTACCAATAACAAGGAAATCCATGGCCTTAGCCTTGGTATCCTGTGATAGGCTAGTACATCTGAGCCAAGCCTTCCACCAAAGGGCCACAGATGTAGCCATGACTCTTGATGAAACATCACTGGAGTCCACAGCAGCATAAAATTGCACCTTGGATGCCTCAATCCCATCTGCAGCCACCTGCTCCAGCTCCTTGGCAAGCTGGTCAGGGACCTGTTTAGCCAGAGCCAGCACACTGTCCCATCTGGACTTCTGGTATCTAGCTGTGTAAATCATATAGTTAGCCAGCCTGAGTCCCAAAGATGCTGCCATGTACTGCTTCTTTGCCATGGCATCAACCTGGAGTCCTTATCTGGGGAGTGTGATGCCAAGAGGATATTTGCCTTATCACAGGCCGCAGCCTGCACTACCCCAACATGGCTGCATTGCTGAGAAATACAGGTTACTCACCTGTAACAGGAGTTCTAGGAATGGTATATGTTGTTCATCCACACTCATTGGCAGGTATCCTTGCCGCTTTAAATCTTGCCGGAAGGTCTTCAAGCTTGCTCCTCCCACCCACCCGGGTGGTATAACTCTCGGCTCCGCCCCATGACGCCAGATCTGGCCCGCTGGAAGCTCAGGTTGTGCGTCGAAGCCGGGGAGGTCGGGTGGGTCGTGTGGATGAACATATCCCATTCCTAGAACTCCTGTTACAGGTGAGTAACCTGTATTTCTAGGGACATGGATATGTTGTTCATCCACACTCATTGGCAGACTCCTAGCAGTTCTCCGGGAGGAGGGAGGCAAGACGCACACCCCCAATACTTACTTGGGAAAGAGAGACTGGAGAACCGAGGCCCCAAAACCAGCATCCCGGCGTGACTCAAGGTCGATGTGGTAATGGGTAGTGAAGGTGTTTGCTGACTTCCAGGTAGCAGCCCTACAGATTTCCTGGATAGGGACGTCCCTGGAAGCAGCCACCGTTGCAGCAGTATGGCGGGTAGAATGAGCTCTTATCCTCTGGGAGGCTCCATGCCCGCCAACTATATCAGAGATCTATGGGAGGTGACCCACCTGCTTATCGTCCGCTTGGCTGCAGGTCTGCCAGATGCGGCTTCAGCGTAGGTGACAAACAGCTGGCGAACCTCTCCCCGAATTTCAGCCGTGCGCTCCTTATAATAAGCGAGCGCCCTTCTAGGGTCCAAAGTATGGAGCCTATATTCGGCCTCCGAGGTGTGATTGGGGTAGAACACCGGCAGAGTCAACACCTGGTTAAGGTGAAACTCCGACACCACCTTCGGAAGGAATTTCGGGTTGGGGCGCAGGACAACCTTGTCCCTGTGGAAGACCAGGTAAGGAGACTCGATGGAAGCACCTGAGCTCTCCCATCCTTCTGGCTGGCGTGATAGCCACCAAGAAGGCGGTCTTCCGACAGGTGAGAGAGAGCACACCTGTGCATAGGTTCGAATGGCTTGCCCATGAGCTTTGCCAGTACCAGCAGTAGATCCCACGGAGGTGGGGGTTCCCGACGGAGGAAATGTGATCAAGGCCTTGAAAAAGCCCAGACCACCTTCTCCTGCGCACTGACTGCTTCCCGGCCCGCGCCTGGTAAGCAGAGATGGCTGCCAGGTGCACCCTTAGGGTCGTCGACTCAAGCCCTTGATTAGAAAGGGACCATAAATAGTCCAAGATGCTTGCCAAGGAACAGGAGGAAGGGTCCAAGCTCTTGTTCTGACACCAAATGGAAAACCTTTTCCATTTGAAGGCATAGCATTTTCTGGTCGACTCCTTACGGGACGCCTCAACTACACTGAGGACCTCGTCGGAAAGACCCAAGGCCTGGAACTCTAGCCGCTCAGGAACCAGGCCATCAGGTGCAGGGATTGAAGGTCCGGATGGAACACCTTCCCCTGATTGACTGAGGGCAGGTCTGGGCGAGCTGGAAGCTGCCGCGGAGTCCTGGAGCTGAGACTGAGGAGATCTGGGTACCAGAACTGGCGAGGCCAGTCTGGGGCTATCATAATCACCTGCGCCTTGTCCCTCCTCGCCTTGAGAAGCACCTTGTGGATCAAGAGAAATGGGGGAAAGGCGTAAAAGAGGCCCGGGGTCCACTGCCTCGAGAAGGCATCCCCCTGCAGCGAGCCCTGCTGAGGGGGGCGGGCATGGAACAGTCTCAGCTTCGAGTTCTCCTGAGGCAAACAGGTCCACCTGAGGTGTGCCCCAATGGGAGAACAGATGCTGTACTACCTCCGCAGGAGAGACCACTGCGGGATGCAGCCCCTATCCGCCCAGGGCATCGGCCAGGGTGTTGGAGGCTCCTGCCACGTGAATGGCTAGGAGATCCGCCCAGGCTGCGCACGAGTGACCAAATGCGGAGAGCTCTTGCATAGAAGCATGGAGCGCCCCGCCCTGGCGGTTTAGATAGTACATGGTCGTGGTATTGTCCGCCTGACTCGGACCACTTGACCCGGAGGAACGGAGCAAAGGCGGTGAGAGCTAGGCGGACCGCCGAGCTCCAGCAGGTTGATGTGGCATCGACTCCCGCTGGGACCAGAGGCCATGAGCCCGGTGTTCCCCAGATGGGCACCCCAACCCATCAGAGAGGCATCGGTCGATAGAGAGACCGCGGCTCACGGACGAACGGGATGCCCTCCTGCAAATGATCTGGAACGGTCCACCACTGGAGAGCTGCCCACATCCCCTGTGTCACCGAGCAAGCTGGTCCAAAGGATCGCAGCATCAGACCACTGGCTGGCCAGTCCCCATTGAAGGGGACGATGTTCCAGCGGGCCCAACGGACCACGCTGGTGCAGGCCGCCATGAGACCCAGGAGGCGAGGAAGTCCCGGCAGGGCAATTGCCCAACCAGAAATGATCGGGCAAAGGAGGAAAGAACTCGCCCTGTCCGGCGAGCCGCCGCCTGGCTCGAAGAGAGTCGAGCTGCGCCTGGCTGAACAGAATCACCTGCTCGCTCGAGTTCCGACTTGGCCTCGCTTGATAAGGAGGCCCAGTTGAGAGCAGACCTGAGGGCCAGATCTCTGGACCACTCCGCCTCCTTCCTGGAGGAGCTGCTATCAGCCAGTCGCCCAGGTAAGGGTACACCCGACCCTCGGCGCCACGAGGAAAGCTGTCACCATTGCCATGCATTTGGTGAAGACCCTGGGAGCTGGAGACAAGCCGAAGGGCATGGCTTGAATCAAGAGGATCCTTCTGCTCGAAGCGAAGGAATCTCTGGTGAGACGGACGGATAGGGACGGAAAAACGCGCCCCTGCAAGTCCAGAGAGCAGAACCACACGCTGCTCCAAGGATGGTATTATCTGAGCCAGAGTGACCATCCTGAAGGTCCGAGACCTTAGGAACTTGTTTAGGTCGTGCAGGTCGAGAATGGGCGCCAGCCCCGTCTGCTTCGGAACCAGGAAGTACCTGGAACAAACCCTGGGTCTGAAGGAGGGTCCACCACCTTCTTATCACCTCCTTCTGGAGGAGGAGAGCGGGTCGGCTCGACGAGCCGCCAGTGAGGCTGGGGACTGAAGCCCCGAGGGGCGACGGCTCTGAAGGGTGGTGCCTGCTCGAATTCAGAGGCAGGCCTCTTCCCACCACCTCCAAACCCACCTGTCCGTGGTAACAGCGGACCAGGCGGAACGGAAGTGCTGGAGCCGCCTCTCACGGGGACCAGGGGTAGGTGACGGGATGGGGCGACACCCTCAGCCCGTCACTGGGCAGGCTTGGAGGAGGGACCGCCGAGGGACCTCCTGGGCTCTTCCTCCTGCCTCCTGTTAGAGGAAGCCGGCGGTTGGGTTTGGGATGCCAAGGCCGAGCCTGCTGGCCCTGACGTTGTTGGGCCGGACGCCCTGGGGCTACGAAGGACGAAGGGCTTAGGCTGTGGTTTGCGGCCTTGTCCTTCTGAGCGGAAGAGACCGAGTCCAAGGTAGCATTGGACTTCTCGATCCTCTGCAGGTGACCTTCCACCCCAGGGTCAAGAGGTCAGTCCCAAAAGGGAACATCCGCCAACTTGTGCTGGGTATCCGAAGTAAAGGTGGATATCCTCAGCCAAGCCCGCCGACGCATAGCCACTGCAGCTGCCACCGATCTGGCACATGAGTCTCCAATATCCAAAGCAGTCTGGAGCTGCTGTTTGGCCACTGCCCTGCCCTGGTCCCGCACCTGCTTGACCGTAGTCTGCAGATCGGCGGGGAGATGAGGGATGACCTCATCCAGGGAGCCCAACAGGGCATGAGAAAAATGTGCCATGAGGACGGCCGAACTGGCCTGACGAAGGCCGCGAGAGGGCAGCATAGACTTTCGCCCGACATAATCCAATTTCTTGGACTCCTTGTCAGGAGGTTTGTCCACATCCCTGGCGCTGGGCGCGCCGAAAACGCTGTCGGTAACCAACCCCTCAGCAGAGGGGTGTTCAAACCGGACAAGGAACCGTGGGACCGTGATACTTCCTGGCCATCCTGGCCAAGGCGCAGGGCAGGAAGCAGGGGCTGCCAAAGCTCCAGGGCCGACCCACTATGGCCTCGGCCACCGGAAAGGCCTCCGCTGGAGAATCCCTCGGTCCAGAATCTCCGTGAGGGGATACCTGGCCCATTTGAACGGGTTCGAGCTCCATCCCGTGGACTCCGAGATGAGCCAAGCAGTCCTAGGTAGGACGACGGCTATCGCCCATTGACTGACCTCCTGAAGACCCCAAGTCCAGTCGCTGGAGAAAAGGAGGAATCATCTTCGGACTCGAAGAGTCCTCAAGAGCTGCCTCTGGCCTGAGCCACCCTTCACCTGCCGAGGTCGGTCGGGAGTGAGGGTAACTGACAGCCGATGGGGTAGACCCTTAGCCGACCGAGAATCCTTGGTCGGAGCCCCAATTGGTGGCTGTGGAGGCGGAGGTTCCACCGGAATCGGTGGAGCAGCTGGTTTTGGCCGAACAACCGGCCTGGGTATAGGCTCCTCGGTTAAGTCGAGGGGTTGTGTCGGCCGCTCCGGTGACAGCCACTTAATGGCGGGGAAGGCGGCGGGTCGGCTTATTCGGTCAGAGGGCTGTTGCCACATAAGGTCCTCGTGCCGTCGGTAACTTACGCCGAAGCCTCCCTCATCCGAGGAGGAGGAGAGGACGAGCGGCGACGCCGCTTACGCGTGCCGAGACCGACCGCTTATGACGGTGGGAACGGCTGACCGCCGAAGAGGTCCGAGACCGAGACCGAGAGTCCCGGAATTTCCGGGTCGGTGCGGGAGGTGTCGGCCGGAACCGCACTCCTTCGCTCGGATGGTCCATCCGAGGGCTCCGGAACCGAGGCACAGGCGCCCACGGATCCTCAACTCCTCCCGGGGAACCGGGAGAGGGAATCTCGGCTGCTATGGCGACAGCCCGTCCAGCGGATCGAGAAAAATCTCGACTGCCGTCGTGAGGGTCTCGGTCAACTGACCTGACGGGGACACCGTGAGGCCAGTGGCTGAAGCGGTCGACCGAAGTCGGCGGTCGGCTGACTCAGGGAGGGGACCTTTCCGCTCCCAAGAGCGCCGACGGAGGGACTTACCTTATCCTCCTTTTGGACCGAGAAAAGGTCCAGCAGACGCTGGCCCTTCCCTTAGTGGAGAGGGACAGACAAAGCTCCTTAAAGAAGCTGTGTAGGAAGAACCCAGAGAGCGGGATAAATGCCGCCCAGGAAGATACGCCCGCGCCGCCTCTTCTTCGAGGGCGATCATCTGCTCGAGCTGATCCGCCGAAACCGCCTGGACACCGCCGACCGGCCTCCTTAGACTTCACCGGAAGGAAACGCCTCGGGACGGCCCAGTTGCAATCGGGCAGCACGGTCTTCGAGGACGTAGGCCGAGAAAGAAGAGCACAGGTCGCAATCCTGCGGGTCGTGCTCAAGGCCTAAACAGTAGACACACGTGGAGTGTGGATCCGTCCGAGACATCTTCTGCCCGCAGGGGCATCTCCGAAAACCGGGAGTCGATTTGTCCATCGCAGCCGCGAGGGATCGAAGACTGAAGTCTTTTTCGCAAAAAACTTTGAAATTCGCAAATGGAGAAATAGGAACCAGTCTCAAACGCAGAGCGTTAAGGAGGGAACCTGAGCTTCCAAGCGGTAAGGAAGATCTGGCGTCATGGGGCGGAGCCGAGAGTTATACCACCCGGGTGGGTGGGAGGAGCCAGCTTGAAGACCTTCCGGCAAGATTTAAAGCGGCAAGGATACCTGCCAATGAGTGTGGATGAACAACATATCCATGTCCCTAGAAAGGAACTCTGTGTCAGAGCCTGAAAGAGTGTACCTCTTGTCCATTCGTCTGTCCACAGGAAGTATGGAGTTAGGAGTCTTAAGAATTTTGTCTGTTTCCCAAAAGATTTATGGAGGGGAACAGACAGTCTCCTGGACTCTGGGATGTCCATCATCTCAACAAAATCAGGCTCCTCCTGATCCTCTACTGCTTCTTCCATTGGAAGCTGGAGGGTTTCAGCCACTTTTTTGTAAAACAAAGTGGGAAGGGGACTCAGAAAGCCTAGGAGGAGAAACACTTGAAGGTCTGTCTGGGGAGATGTCCGGGTCAATAAGCACATCCAGACTTTCAAAATCACCATCATCCTCATACTCTCCTTCCTCCTACTCCTCCTGTTCATAAAATTCTTCTGAAGTGTAATCCGGAACCGGGGGAACCGACCGAACCAGGCCCCTGCCAGATGGTGCCAGTTCGGCCGGAACCGAAGTTAGTGACTACACTATTCGTATCGCCTTGGCTATCTCATCAGCGGTCGGAGTATGAATTTCTGGATCCGAGACAAACGAGTTATCTCTTCTCTTCCTTTTAACCGGAACCGACTCCTCAGAATCGGCTCTCCTCTTGCCCGAAGAAGTATCGCCCTGGTCAGAGGGCACTCCTGCTGGTTCGGTCGGAACCGAACCGGGCTGGCCATCCGGGTCAGCGGACTTCTTGGCCTCCCTTTCCCTCAGTCTACCTACTCTTTTATCCAGGGTAGCTTTGGGAAAATTCTTACAAATTTGGCAGTCTGAATCGAGGTGGTCAAACCCCAGACAATAAACACAGGTGGTGTGGGGATCACCCTTAGCAAAGGCTTCCACACACACACACACACACACACACACACACACACACACACACACACACACAGCAGTGTTGAAACCCAGTGGGCCTGTTTTTTTTCTTGGGTTTCTCAGACATGGCCAATCCTATCCAAAACGTACCCTTTTTTCAGCAGTCCGTCAGGTAAGACTCCCCTATCGGTTCCTGACCGTGTTACGGGTCTTGGAAAAAAACGTAATAAAATCTGGGTTTTTTTTAGAACTGATACGGACCGGTTGCCACACTAAGTAAATTCACAAACTTTTTTAAACTAAACTGATCGGTTCAGCTGAACCGATCCGACATTTACAAGTTCCACACAGAAACTAAACGTAAAACATATCTAGTACTCATGGTACCACAGACAGAGACTTAAACCGACAGATTCGGTAGCAGAAATTCGGTAGAAACCGAGCGAAAAGTGACACTTTAACCGACTTTTTGGAACCGAGCAAAGGAGAAATCTCCGGAGCGACTGTTCAGTGAGGCGCAGTAAAGAATCTAACGGTTGGAGTTTAAACAACAGCAAACAGGGGTTTCAACCGAGCTCGCGGTGAACATTCCATGCTGGCCATGGAAAGTTTAACTCTTTGTTCTCCATGGCAGTTGAAAGGCAGGATCTAACTGCAATAGTCATAATACAGCAAGACTTCTTGTTTGAAATGAAAATTACGTACCTACCGTAATTATGATCTTTCTGTGTATCTTCACCATTCATCACTGTAGGGTACATGGCCAGAGGTCATGACCCCGTGGAAGCTTTTTTTTTGGGGGGGTAGGCGGAGCCGACACACCATCGGTGCCGCCCTCGAGGCAGACGCATTGCAAAGCGCTCGAGGGTTGGCCATTAGGCGCTGTTGACTCCACCTGCCTGCCAGTTCTGAGTCGCCGGAGAGATGAGTGGTAAGAGGAAGGGAGTGGAGGGTGGGACAAGGAAGTCCAAGGTATAGAAAAAGGAAAAGACATATGAACTAAAAGGAGAAATAACGACTGAGAGGACAGAAAAGGGAGAAGACGGAAACTAAGGGTATTGGGAAGGGCCCCAATCTCTGGAAATAGAAGAGGGAGGTAGGGTGGGATAGAGAATTTGGGGGGTTAAAACACAGATTACATAGGAACTGCAAGGAGTAGCCTAAGCTTCTTGCCAGAATTCAAAGCACAGAATGACTGGCAAAAAAAAAATACAGGTTACTCACCTGTAAGAGGAGTTCTAGGAATGGTATATGTTGTTTATCCACACTGTCTGGCAGGTTCCTTGCCGCTTTAAATCTTGCCGGAAGGTCTTCAAGCTGGCTTCTCCCACCCACCCGGGTGGTAAAACTCCCGGCTCCGCCCCATGACGCCAGATCTAGCCCGCTGGAAGCCAGGTTTAAAAGGCCGGGCCGAGGAAGGTGAGGGTCGTGTGGATGAACATATACCATTCCTAGAACTCCTGTTACAGGTGAGTAACCTGTATTTCTAGGGACATGGATATGTTGTTCATCCACACTGTCTGGCAGACTCCTAGTAGTTCTCCGGGAGGAGGGCAGAGAGGCGCACACCCCCTACTTAGGGAATAAAGACTGGAGAACCGAGGCCCCAAAACCAGCATCCCGGCATGACTCAAGGTCGGTGTGGTAGTGGGTGATGAAGGTGTGTGCTGACTTCCAGGTAGCAGCCCTCCAGATTTCCTGGATAGGGACGCCCTGGAAGCAGCCACTGATGCAGCGGTATGGCGGGTAGAATGAGCTCTTATCCGTCTGGGAGGCTCCATGCCCACCAACCTATAGCAGAGATCTATGCAGGAGGTGACCCACCTGCCTATCGTCCGCTTGGCTGCAGGTCTGCCAGGTGCGGCTTCAGCGTAGGTGACAAACAGCTGGCGAACCTCTCCCCGAACTTCAGCCGTCCGCTCCTTGTAATAAGCGAGCACTCTTCTAGGGTCCAAAGTATGGAGCCTATATTCGGCCTCCGAGGTGTGATTGGGGTAGAACACCGGCAGAGTCAACACCTGGTTAAGGTGAAACTCCGACACCACCTTCGGAATGAATTTCGGGTGGGGGTGCAGGACAACCTTGTCCCTGTGGAAGACCAGATAAGGAGACTCTATGGAATGCGCCTAGAGCTCTCCCATCCTTCTGGCTGACGTGATAGTCACCAAGAAGGCGGTCTTCCACGACAGGTGAGAGATGTCACACCTGTGCATTGGTTCGAATGGCTTGCCCATGAGATTAGCCAATACCAGCAGTAGATCCCACGGAGGTGGAGGTTCTCGCACCGGAGGGGATATGTGATCATGGCCTTTGAAAAAGCACCCGACCACCTTCTCCTGCGCCACCGACTGCTTCCCGGCCTCCGCCCGGTAAGCAGAGATGGCTGCCAGGTGCACCTTAAGGGTCGTCGACCGAAGCCCTAGCTGAGAAAGGGACTAAAGGTAGTCCAGTATGATTGCCAAGGAACAGGAGGAAGGGTCCAGGCCCTTGCCCTGACACCAAATAGAGAATCTCTTCCATTTGAAGGCGTAGCATTTTCTGGTCGACTCCTCACGGGACGCCTCAACGACGTTGAGGACCTCGTCGGAAAGACCCAAGGCCTGGAACTCTAGCCACTCAGGAACTAGGCCATCAGGTGCAGGGACTGAAGGTCCGGATGGAATACCTTCCCCTGATTGACTGAGATCAGGTCCGGGTGGGCTGGAAGCCGCCTCGGGAGCCTGAAGCAGAGACTGAGGAGATCTGGATACCAGAACTGGTGGGGCCAGTCTGGGGCTACCAGAATCACCTGCACCTTGTCCCTCCTCGCCTTGAGAAGCACCTTGTAGATCAAGGGAAGTGGCGGAAAGGCGCAGAAGAGGCCCGGGGTCCACGGCCTCGAGAAGGCATCCCCCTGCAGCAAGCCCTGCTTAGGCGGGCATAAAACAGCCTCAGCTTCGCATTCTCCCTTGAGGCAAACAGGTCTGCCTGAGGCGTGCCCCAGTGGGAGAAGAGATCTTGTACTACCTCCGGCAGGAGAGACCACTCGTGAGACGCAGCCCCTATCCGGCTTAGGGCATCGGCCAGGGTGTTGGAGGCTCCTGCCACGTGAATGGTGAGGAGATCCGCCTCCAGGCTGTGCACGAGACCCCAAATGCACAGAGCTTCCCTGCACAAAGGCATGGAGCACGTCCCACACTGGCGGTTTAGGTAGTACATGATCGTGGTATTGTCCGTCTGGACCTGAACCACTTGACCCCGTAGAAACTGAGCAAAGGCGTTGAGGGCTAGACGAACCGCTCGAAGCTGCAGCAGGTTGATGTGGCATTGGGACTCCCGAGGGGACCAGAGGCCTGCGCTCTATGCTCCCCCAGATGGGCACCCCAACCCATCACAAAGGCAGCGGTCGATAGAGAGACCGTCGGCTCGGGGCGGACAAATGGGATGCCCTCCTGCAGATGTGCCGGAATGGTCCACCACTGGAGAGCGTTCCACATCCCCTGGGTCACTGTCACTAGCTGATCCAAATGGATCGAAGCACTTTGACTACTGGCTGGCCAGTCCCCATTGAAGGGGACGCATGTACCAGCGGGCCCAACGGACCACGCTGGTGCAGGCCGCCATGAGGCACAGGAAGTCCCGGGCAGGGCGCAACTGCCCAACCTGAAATGATTGGGCAAAGGAGGAAAGAACCTCGGCCCTGTCCGCCGGGAGCCGTGCTCTGGCTCTAAGAGAGAGTAGAGCTCTGCCCAGATGAAATGTATCACCTGCTTTAGCATGAGTTCCGACTTGGCCTCGTTGATGAGGAGGCCAATCTGAGAGCAAACCTGGAGGGCCAGATCTCTGGACCGCTCCACCTCCGCTCTGGAGGGGGCTGCAATCAGCCAGTCATCCAGGTAGGAGTACACCCGGACCCTTCGGTGCCACAGGAATGCTGTCACCGCTGCCATGCATTTGGTGAAGACCCTGGGAGCTAGGGAGAGGTCGAAGGGTATGGCCCAGAACTCGTAAAGGGATCCCTCCGCTCTGAAGCGAAGGAATCTCTGATGAGACGGACAGATTGGGACGTGAAGGAATGCGTCCTGGAGGTCCAGGGAACAGAACCACACACCTCGTTCCAAGGATGGGATTATCTGAGCCAGAGTGACCATCCTGAAGGTCCAAGACCTTAGGAACCTGTTCAGGTAGTGCAGGTCGAGAATGGGGCGCCAGCCCCCCGTCCGTTTTGGGACCAGGAAATAGCTGGACACAAACCCCGGGTCTGGAGGAGGATCCGCCACCTTCCTGATCACCTCTTTTTTGAGGAGCAGGGCAATATCGGTTCGGCGAGCCGACAGCAAGGCTGTGGACGCTGTGGCCCCCCGAGGGGCGACGGCTCGAAAGGGTGGAGCCTACTCGAACTCCAGATGCAGGCCCTTTCCTACCACCTCCAACACCCAGCGGTCCGTGGTGATAGCGGACCAGGCAGAAAGGAAGCAGCAGAGCCATCCCCACGGGGGACCCAGGGGAGTGACAAGGCTGGGGCGACACCCTCAACCCATCACTGGGCAGGCTTGGAGGAGGGTCCGCCGAGGAACCTCCTGGGCCTTCCACCTCCCTGCTTCCTGTTGGAGGCCAGCAGGCTTGGGTTTGGGATGCCAAGCGCGAGCCTGCTGGCCCTGGTGCTGGTGCTGTTGGGCGGACGTGCGGCGGCAGAAGCGACTAAAGGGCCTGTGCTGCTGCCGTCAGCGGCCTTTGTCCTTCTAGTCGGAGGTGACAGAGTCCAGAGTGGCACTGGACTTTTCGATCCGCTGTAGGTGACCTTCCACTCCAGGGCCGAAGAAGTCTGTCCCCAAAAGGGGACGTCCGCCAACTTGTGCTGGGTATGTCGCGCATGACCACCACGGCCGCAACCAATCTGGCACAGGAGTCCCCTATGTCCAGAGTTGTTTGGAGCTGCTGCTTCGCCACCACCCTACCCTGGTCCCGAACCTGCCAGACCGTGGTCTGCAGGTCGGCCGGGAGATGAGGGATCACTTCATCCAGGGAGCCCATGAGGGTGTGGGAGAAGTGTGCCATCAGCACGGCCGAGCAGGCCTGGCGGAGGCCAAGGGAGGATGCAGCGTACACCTTGCGCCCGGCGTAGTCCAGCTTTTTGGACTCCTTGTCAGGGGGCTTGTCCACGTCCCTAGCGTTCCCGGAAAGCCGGAAAACGCGGTCGGTGACCAACCCCTTGGCAGAGGGGTGCTCCGAAAACCCTGGCAAAGAGCTGGTAGGGACCGCATACTTCCTGGCCATCCTGGCCGCAGGCGCAGGACAGGAAGCAGGCCACTGTCAAAGCTCCAGAGCTGGGTCGACAATGGCCTCAGCCACCAGAATGGCCTCCGTGGGTGAATCCCCTTGGTCCAGTATCTCCGTCGGGGGATACTTGGCCCGTCTGGATACGGGCTCAAGCTGCATCCCGATGGACTCCGAGATGAGCCGAAGCAGACCCATAAAGGACAATGGGCTTTCGTCCAGTGACTGGCCCCGGAGGACTCCAGGTCAACCGGCCTGGAGAACAGGGAGCAGTCGTCGTCAGACTCCGAGGAGTCCGCGAAGAGCTGCCTAGGGCCTGAACCACCCTCCACCTGCCGAGGACGGTCGGGAGTGAGGGTGACCGACAACCTGTGGGGCAGGCCTTGACCCGACCGAGAGTCCTTGGTCGGCGCCCCCGATTTCTGTTGTGGAGGCGGAGGTTCCACCACAATCGGTGGGGCAGCAGGTTTCAGCCGAACAACCGGCCCAGGCTTGGGCATCTCGACTGCAGTGAGAGGCTGTTTCGGGCGTTCGGGTGACAGCCACTTGATGGCTGGGGAAGGCGTCGGTGTCTACTTGCTCCCGGACAAAAGTAACTGCTGCCACATCAGTTCCTCATAGTGTCGAAGCAATTTGCGCCGAAGCCTCTCCTCTTTCGAGGAGGAAGACGAGGACGAGCGGTGTCGCCGCTTACCTCGGTGCCAGGACCGAGACCACTGATGGCGGAATCGGCTGGACCGAGAAGAGGTCAGAGACCGAGACCGTGATCCTCGGTGTGTCAGAGGACAGGCCTGGGAGGGAGCAGGGGATACCCGCTCTTCCCTCGGCTTGGACACCTTAACCGGGGACTGCTGCACCGAGGGCGCAGGCAGATCCTCTGTTTCCACCAGGGGAACCGGCGAAGAAGGGTTGTCGGCTTCACCAGTCGACAATCCGTCCGACGGGTCGAGAAAAATCTCGACCGCATCGACGGGTGTCTCTGGCCGGCTGACCTGGACGGGAATGCCGTAAAGCCAGCTGCTTAGCCGCAACCTCGACCAAAGTCGACGGTCGGCTGTCCGGGGAAAGGGACCTCTCCCGCTCCCACAAATGCAGACGATGGGACTTACACTTGGAATCCTTCATTTTGGACCGAGAGGAATGTCCCGATGGCCCCTCTCCCTTCGTGGAAAGGGAATGGCAAAGCTCCTTGAATGAAGCAGAATACGAGGTACCCAAAGAGAGCGGGATAAATGCCGCAACCAAGGAGGAGGAAGATGCGGCCTGGCCCGCCTCCTCCTAGAGGGCAATAATCTGCTCGAGCTGCGCAGCTGAGCCAGCTGCCGTGGTAAGCGCCCAATGGGCCTCTTTCGACTTTACCGGTGGATAGTGCTTCTCGGGGAGCCCAAGCTTGAACCGGGCAGTGCGGTCCTCCAAGACGTTGGCCGAGAACGACCAGCATGACTCGCAGGCCTGTGGGTCGTGTTCTAGGCCGAGGCAGTAGACGCACGTGGAGTGCGGATCAGTCCTGGACATCTTCTGCCCGCAAAGGCACCGCTGAAAACCGGGAGTCGATTTGTCCATCACAGCCACGAGGGAAAAGGAAGACCGAAGTCTTGAAAATTTGAAAACAAGTTTTGGACGAACCGAAGAGTTAGGATCCAGTCTATACGCAGAGCGTTAAGGAGGGAACCTGAGCTTCCAAGCGGTAAGGAAGATCTGGCGTCATGGGGCGGAGCTGAGAGTTTTACCACCCAGGTGGGTGGGAAGAGCCAGCTTGAAGACCTTCCGGCAAGATTTAAAGCGGCAAGGAACCTGCCAGTCAGTGTGGATGAACAACATATCGATGTCCCTAGAAACTCCAGTTGAGGATAGTCTGCTATTCTGAAAGAAGGACAGGGTACAGAGAATTAACACCCTCTCAAGGAAAGATTATTGGTGAAAAAAAGGAAACAGGAGTTTTTTTTGTAATAAAATATAGTCCAAGGACAAGGAGAAATAAGTTGGACGGGAACAAGGAGGAGGAGAGAATGGAGGGCAACTGCTGACTCCCACCCCACGGGGTGGAGCTAATGCACTGGAGAAGGAGTGCCTCCCCATGCAGACCACTCTGCCCAACACATTATCCCCCATGTGCCCCTGTTTTACCCCACTCCTGACAAGAAAGGGGGGGGTGGGCAGAGAGAGGGAGGGGGACCCAGAGACTGAGGCCCTAGGGGGATGGAGGGTAGGATTGTGATGAATTGAAGATACACAGAAAGATCATAATTACGGTAGGTACGTAATTTTTATATCTTATCTGTGTCAGTCTTCACCACTCATCACTGTTGGGCGAGTGCCGAGCCCCGCCGAAGGGGGTCTTCTTTTACATCCTAAGGGACAAAGTCCCTTAGCTCTCAGTGGGTGACACACTAAGAGGGAGAACCTTCAGGGCCTGGAGAGGCCCAAAAGTGGGGAGAGTGAGACGGGGAACCCCCCGGAGGGGGAAGGAAGTTGCCCAGACAAACGCCGTCTTGCTCTAGGGAGAAAAGGTAGGTTCTCTGGTGAGTGGAGTGAATCACCCTACGCCGGGCCAAGGGTGACAACCGGGAAAGACGCAGCCATGCCGTCCGCCTAGTGCAGATCGCTGTCCCTACAACCCTGGTAGGTACCTCACTGGCATCATAGGATGCCCTCGCTTGGTGCCTTGCTAGCTCCAGGCCACGCACAGAGAGTGCAATGGCTTGTCTGGTTTGCTCCGTATCAGGCAACAAGGCTAGGAGTTGACCTAGCCTGGACCACAAGAACCTGTCATAGGCTGCATAGTGGGCCTGATGTGCAGAAATGGAAACCAACAACTGTGCCGAGTAGAAAGTTCTCCTACCCCAGAAGTCCAAATCAGGTGAATCTTGATCTGGGGGCCGGTCACGGTGAAGGGTGCGAAGCCCATCAGGAGTATCCAACTGCGTCAATCCGGACTGCAGATGAGGCATGGAACCTGGAGACTCTGTGGGGGCGCAATACCTCTGGCTGAGATCCCTTGGGGCAGGAACTCCAGAGAAGGGCCTCTGCCAGGAGCGCAACAACGCCTCCCGAAAGGGAGCAGGCCAGGGGGGCACCACAAGGGTGGCCTCGACAAAATCGCCTAGAAGGGCGTGCACTGAGTGCTCTGGATTGGTAACAGTGGCAGGGGTGAGGTGCAAGTCCTCCAACATCCTTACGAGGAAGTGCTGATACTCAGCGAGATCAGCGGTTGGAGAGATGTGGACAGAAGGTTTCTCTCCCCTAGAAGAGGGGGATGAATAGCTGGAGGGCACCAGCTGCTTAAAGGGCGGCTGCTAAGGGGGAGGTTGAAAAACCTGACTGTCCGTTGCCCTAACATAAGCTGGGAACTGAGCAGCCACAGCCCTGAACTGCTCCCAGGAGAGAGGCCCGCTAGGACCAAGGATGCCTGGGAGCGCAAGAAAATGTGGCACAGGAATGGGGACAGAGCCGAGAAGAGATGTCTGCTGACCTCAGCCTGGGGTAAGGAGCAGACCGGGAGCACCCGAGGAAGAAGGTGCCCCAGAAGACCCCACAGCCAACAGCTGAACAACCATTTCAGTACTGCCTTGGCTGCGCCCGGAAAAAAATCCCCCGCGAGGCGACCGGGGCTGTATAGGTCCAGAAGGATGGTCCCCTACCTCAAAAGAATGGGGCTCTCTCAAAGAAACCCGAGGAGGAAGAGCAGAGATCCGCACTACAGCTTCTTCCAGAGCCCGGGTGGGCCCCCGAAAAAGGCCGCTGTACAGACCCCACGCCCCTCGACTGCTCAGAGTCCGAAAGAGCCCTCCTCCTCGAGAGGGCCAGCCTAGGCAGCCGACAGCCCTGGGCAGCACCCGAACGAGCTATCCAGGGCACAGTACCCTCCCCTCCTGTAGGTGCTCTGACTGGCCCCAAAGTTGGGCGATCCAGGCACACCACAGGCGGGGGTACCACCGCTGAGGGATCGGTGAACCCACCGAGACCGGGCTGCAGTGCAATGGTGGCCTGCACCACTGCCCGCTGGTCAGCACCCCGACCCCAGTCTCGGTAGCCACCAACCCCACCTCAGAAGGGGGCGGACTCCGGCTTGTCGAGGATACTACAGGACTGCCCACTCCAACAGTCAACCCCAAAGAGTCAGACTGTCCATTCAACTCACAGCCCGACTCCGCCTCCAAAGAGGTAGAGGCCAAGGCCCTGTGCCAGACTGTAGGAGGGCATCCACTGCCATCTTTGCCAAAGGGGGTGCCAGAAACCAAAACCATGCCCGAGCCAGTGCCCCCTACAGCACTGTAAGCAGAATCCACAGGGGGCACGGCTCTAGCCCGAACAGGAGCTCCAGACTCTAACAGCCATGGCGCCGTGAGCGGTGCTGAGGGCAGAGATGGCGCCAACGATGACTCCATTGGTGCCGAGGACGGTGCGCCCTGCTCCACGGTGCCAAGGGCAGAGGTGGTGCCAACTGTGCCGACAGCAGAATCCAACAGTCCCATGGCGCAGAGTCCCGAGGACACGGCGCCGTGCTCAACCTCTGCACCGAAGATGGTGCTGAGGTGAAGCGCAGACAAAGACGCGCGCCTGCTAGCAGTATCGGTGCCACGAACAGCTCCGACAGGTGCCACGGCGCCCGACAACGGCTCCGCCAGGGCCCATGTATGCCGCCAACAGCGCCGAGGCCTGCAACTGCGCCACCAACGGCGTAGAGGACGGCACCAACCTGGGCCTTGCGAACCGGGGGTCCGACACCGTGAGAGTCTTCACCCCCAAAGGGGCGATTGCCGTGGCGGTGCCTCCCGCCCACCCCCTGAAAGGAGCAGGACGGGCCTCCTGCTCTGTGGAAGGAGCCTTGGCAATGGCCAGGCTACTAGTAGCCAAGGCTCCCTCTTCCTCAGTCCATGTGGAACCGGGAGGGGACCTGGAGGAAAGGCCAAGAGTACGTGACTTGGCCCGACGAGTGCGTGCCCGACCCCTGAAAGTCGGCGACGCTCTTACCTTTTCACGCCTGCTGTTCGGCGACCCGCCGTCCATGGAGAAACAGGCGTCAAGAAATCCATATAGTGAAGTGGGCCAAGACACAAAAAGCAACGGTCGTGGTTGGTCTGTAATGGAATATTTTCGGCTGCATGGTCACAATCACATGGAGGGCCGACCCGTCCTGGAAGTTTTCTTGCCCTCCAACGAAACATGTCCTACGGAGAAAAAAAAAACAAAAAAAAAAACCACCAAAAACAGACTCGACGTCGCCATGAAATAAAATATATGGAAAGATCTTACCAGCAACTAGAACCGGCAGGACACAGCACCAGACTGAGGCACAGGACATAGCTGTGAAAATGAACTGCGTAGGCGGTAGGCCTCAAATCAGAGCTTGCTTCCCACTGGGTGACCTCTACGGCAGGAGACAAAGAACTGGCAGGCAGGCAGAGTCGACCGCGCCCAACGGCCAACCCGCGAGCGCCACGCAATGAGTCGGCCTCAAGGGTAGCACCGATGGTGAGTCGGTTCCGCCTACAAAAAAAAAAAAGCTCCCGCGAGGTCATGACCTCTGGCCATGTACCCTACAGTGACGAATGGTGAAGACTGACACAGATAAGATTAGGCAGAATCATTTTCTGAACAAGGTCACGCCTAGCTGACAGAGGTAAGCAACTGCGGTTCCTGTAGAGGGCACCAAGCTTGGGGCGCAGTTTCTTCACGATGGCATCGGCATGTTCAGTAATGTTTAGGTGTTGGTCAAGCCAAACACCCAAATATTTAAAAGAGATGGTATTCTCAAGTGTAGTCCCGTCCAGGGTGTGGAAGGTGGGTAGGAAAGGAAGCCTAGAGAATCTCTGCCTCGTGACAAGGTCATGGAGACTGTTTTCTTGGTGTCCAGGAAAAGCTAATGCGACTTGAACCAGCGTTGAACATTACTGAAGTCTAGCTGGGGGCAAGTGGATACAGAGGGAGAGTGGCCAGAGGTGAACTTAATATTAATGAAAATTTGTGCATGTGTAAAGACTATGTAATACTCCCAGTGTACTGTTTCCCTTACTGGTTTTTAAATAGTTTTTTTTTTTTTTTACACTTATTTGGATTTCTGTATATTTTTATTTATTTTTTTGTTAACTGTTTTTATCCTCCTGTGACAGCTCCTCCCTCATTGTCCACCAACCTACCGGACTCTGGTCTTTCAGGGGCTTGTAGCGCAATGCGCGCCCCAGCAGATCCCCAGAGCTGATCCAGAGGCATCATCCTCGGTGGCCCCCACTTCTTCCTCCGCTTCTCCCGGGGACCTACCCCTGAGGCCCCCAGCAGTGGTAGCGCACGCGCATGGAGGTGCACATGCGCACCACAGCTCCAGATGGGGTGTTCTCCGCCCTTCCCCAAATGACCCATCACCGAAGGTCCTCTGAGAGGCGCTGCATCTCCAGCCTCCACCAGAGGGCGACCAAACTCAGAGGCACCTGCTACCCTATCCCGAGGTACAGTACAGCCAGTCAGCGGCCTGCTCGAGATTTCACCCTTACCATCCGACGGGCGACCGCTGCTCGTTTTCAAACCGGCCGCTGTGTGATGCGGTAGGTGTGGCGCTCCAGCACCTCAACCTTCTGCACCACCAGGCTGGCCTGGATTTCCATATTAAGATTCATTACTTCCAATAGCTCTGCATGAAGTCTGAACCATTCATTGCTTAACCTGATATAAAATAGCTGCTGAGGTGAAAATGAGTTAATCCCTTTTTAACACAGTATTTATGCTTAAGTTGCACAGGAGTTCCAGAATCTCGTGACATTAGCTGTGCGGGAGGCTAAGGGGTGCATAGACCATGTAAGTCACGGTGTACACATTTATTTTTTAATTTTTCCAATTCTATTTTTGCTGCTCCGGTTGGCCAGGGCATCCCTCAGACATGCTCACTTGACCTAGCCTCTACTCCCCCACCTGAGAACTCTCCTCCCTGGGCATCCCCCACCCAGGAACTTCCAGCCACCCAGGGGAGGGCCCGCCCAACTACCTGGCTGCCTTTCTGTAATTAGAGGGTCAGTCCTGGTAGGTGCCAGGGGGAGCCCGGAAGAGAGATGATCTGGTGCTGGGGATGTGGGTTCGGTCCCTGGAGCCTTCATCGCCTCCCTAGTCCACCAGGGATTTGTCCTTGTTGGTTGCCCAGTTGGAGCACGGACATGCAAGCATGTCCATGGTGCTGATGCACAGTCTGCCGCCATTCCAATCCATCTGCCTGCACTGTATGTTCCTGGCGCTGCCCCCGGCCACCACCAGGGGCCACCCAGGAGCAGTGCTAACCCCGGATCCCTCCCAGGGAAGGGAGAGCACTCCTCCGGATGCTCAATCCCCTCCCTCGCCTGCAGACCCCCGGCGGCCCAAGTCCGTTCCTGAACCCAGGTCGCCAGCGTTGTGCGAGGTGTGGCGTCCAGCACCTCAACC